>CM038674.1:48758407-50250732 GCA_021605145.1 Aegilops bicornis
CAGCGCGACAGAAATTTCCTTGTTGATGATAGGCGATTCAGCATCAAGTTGAATGAGACCTTCGAATTCGATACAGTAAGTCACAACGACAAGTATCTGTTTTCGTAATTAAGCATGACTTATATATATATGTTTCATTTGCCTGACTTATAATTTTTAATTTTCACTATTCTACTAGCGCATCCCCTGCCATGCAATAATTTTTGTCTTGGATAAGATGGGTTTCAATGATATGGAAACTATGGAGGTAAAGAGAGTTTACCTGAAAATTGAGCATGGTTATACTTTCAACGTCAAAGTATACAATGCACACACGTACACCTATTTTGAATGCAAAACTTGGCAAGCACTACGCAAGACTTATGCATTTGAGCCTGGTATGGCTATCACCTTTGATATTCGTCCGGAAGATGATATTGAAGGCAATAGAGACATATGGGTCGATGTGCAAACGCCTCCAATTCTACCATTATGTGAGTTCTTCTCAACTATATTTTTGTCTTTGATATTGCTTATTCAAAAATAATTGACAACTATAATTTATATTGACAGCTTATCTCCATTCAAACCAAACATGTCCGGCGCTTGGTAGACATGAGTTACTACTGTCCCGAAGCTGAACTAAACTGCGAAGAGATAAATCATTATGTTTCATGCCTTGAGGATCTTCATACTGTCAAGACAAATTTTCTTCCTGCACTTAGAAATGTTAGTACTCAAAATGTGCGACCAATAGTGATGGTATTGAACTACGGTCACATCTATTTAGGAATGATGGTAAGATTTTTACTATTTGTCCTCAGTGCATCTTTTGCATACATAATTTTTTGCTAAACTTTCATTGCTAAGTATATTAATTAAGTACTATACAATGTTCTTCAACAGGGACTCCCGATGACAGTTGTGCCTCAGGGGATCGAGACTAAAGGTCGCATGTCAATTGTTAGCTTACGTCCAAGATACCCTGCATTGCACATTAATGCATTCAGGATTTCTAGAAGCGATGAATGTTTAATAGTGAAAGATTGGAGGAAAATTGTTAACGGTCGCAGAGAAGTACTAGAGGGCAGCAATGAGAAGCGCAGCCCACGATTAGGAGAAAAGTTCATCTGCATGCTCCAGTTTGATGAATCAAGAGAGCTATACATGTTCTATGCTATTTTACCAGAGAGAGAGTAGCTAGCAGGAGTGATTTAGCATGCTGCTCTTAGTACTTGTCCTTTCATGTCCGTGTTCTTCGTTCTGAACTTAATCTCAAAGAGTGATTTGCTTTTGTGGTGTTATATATGAACGCTTATAATATCATGACAATCATGTTGAACTCGATGATATTTTTGCTTCTGGTACAAGTGAATGTTTCTTCTTTAAGCTACTGTTGGTGGTGATTTGATAGCGGTAATGACTATGATGATTAAATAGTGATGATGATGACTACGATGATTTTTAGCTAGCTAGCTCTAGAGTATGTTGATGATATGATGCAAGAGTTTTTATATTAATAATATGATGATATGATGAGTAATTATTATATCATTTAATGAAAGAAACCACATATTCGTTTCAGCTGGATGGATCCTACCTAAGTGATCAAGTATATATATGCCATATCCATATATATTATACTTGATCACCTAATTAGGTGATCAAGTATATAATATCGATATGGCATATATATATATACATATATATATATATATATATATATATATATATATATATATATATATATATATATATACTTGATCACTTAGCTATAGCTAGCTAGATCCTCCAGTCGAAACTAATCTGCGGTACTTTCACCTAATGATTTAACAACTCATTATAATGTAAAACAATCACTAAATTAAATTGAAGACACAAAACTAAAGCAAATATTAAAAAAAACACCCAAACATTTAGTACCGGTAGGTGTTACCAACCGATACTAAAGCCCTACGCGCACCCGGTCCTGGCTCGTGCCATGTGTTCGCACTTCAGCGCCGGTTCGTGACGAACCGGTACTAAGGGGGGAGGGGGACCTTTAGTCCCCACTCTTTAGTGCCGGTTGGAGAACCGGCACTAAAGGCCCTTACGAACCGGCACTAAAGGCCGGTTCTGCACTAGTGTCCCTATCTTGGTAAAGGTGCCAAGAAAGTTGTTCTGTATGAAATATAACTTTCTCACTGGTTAATTTCTATTCTAGGTGGTATGCATAATCATGATTTTCTGTGCAGACTTGTTTCACCACAACCCCCACAAAAGGAGCAGCCTGGTGAGGAGGGAAAGCATCATTGAAAGGTATTTATTTCTCATGATCTTCACTATGCGTGAAATGACCTTCTAATTACTGAATTAGTGCTGATTGTTCTATCATAGACCGGACATGCTGAATAATGGTAGTATGCGTGTGATGTATCTACTCTTTTTTCCCTTCTTCAGTTTAAGATTTTTTTATGTGCTAGCTGCAGATTAGGAGGTACAAATGACAGGTACATAAGCTCCTTCAACTATTTGATTAAAGGTATAATTTGACTACTCTCTTCTTGCTTTGATGGTTTTATCTCTTTTAAAACCTCAAACAGAGAACATATGGTTTGGTGCTACCAATATATGTGTTGGCTACAGAGCCATAGAAATGATGATTGATGGTCAAATCCATCTCTGCATTTAAGGGAATCAGATTACCCAGATCATCCATTCGTGGCATCTTCTTGCGTTCATGGAAGATTTGGTACTCTTTTTCCCTTTCTCTGCAATACTTAGATACTATCTGCAGTTTTTGTATCAACCAAAGGATTGAGTTAAACCCTCCTTTGTCATAGTCTGAATGTTTCACAGTTTAGTGGTAACTGACTTTTGATGTTAATTGCTAATCAGATAGTAATATACTGATGTAAATAGGACTCTTTCAAAAAGTCACTCCATATAATTGAATTTGAGGTTTCTCTAATGATTGATGTTACACAAAGATCATCTTGCTTTGATGGCAAAATTGATGGAGAGTTTTATTGACCCATCTTGTATTTTTGGGCATGGTTATATCGGGTGATATATACTATTTGCATAAGCAACACCTCGTTGAAAGTGTTGTTTGGTCACTTTCAGGCTTTCCGTTTTTTTATCATATACAGCACTTCCAGAGCAGGAGATACATGAATCTCCCTGACATTTCATTTATTTCCTTCAGCAAGTGGATGGCTATTTTTACTGCTTCAGGTTTAGATTGACATATACTCTTTGATGGTATATGCCATTTTTGCCTATCTCTTGCCTATTTCACATGATAAGCGTGATAAGCAAGCCCTGCACTTCTATTTACTATTAAGTGCCAACGGAATTTCTAATAATGGCGTTTCGGTGATGATACAATCCAACTGTTATATTTGGTGTGTTTTTGGATGGACTAATCTGAAGATGCTGGCTAGCTTGCACTGCCATCATATAGTCTAGAAGCAAGGGCAAGGATTATAGGGATAATAAAGGTACAATTCTCCCAATATATTTTATTTTTTTGGCGAAGTTTTGGTGCTTGCATAAGAAAGTAACACCATCATTATACCTACTGCTCTTTTTTCCAGGCAATTCACCATCCAGAGGAAATGCCAATTAATATTTTTTGGTACTATTTCTGTTACCGAGGTAAACTTACTACTACTTTTTGAAAGCTTTTTTTGTTGCATGTTCTCGTTTATCAATCTTCTATTTGTTCAAATTTACATACCCGAGCTTGTAATCCTTATTACCCAATATATACCCGAGCTTGTAATCCTTATTTCTGTTACCTAAAAATTTATACTCACATTGTTCTGTTTTTCATATGGGTGATCTTGTGTTGCCCTGATTTGGTGCGCATATAGCATGGGACATTATAGGCTTATTTTATTTTCTCTTCGTTCATGCACTAATGCGTAAATCTTTTGGTTATGCCCTTATTATTTAGTCTAGAGATATGCAATAACAACCATGACTTTAGTGTTCAGGTGAGTGCCATTTATAGACTAAAGAACCCTTGACATCTTATCTGAATTCTTTAAGGCTATATATTAGGTATTCCCAATTAAGTACCTTAATTAGTAAAGTTTAATTGGAAAATACACTTCAGCATCTGAAGAACTCAGCTAAATACTTTATACTACAATATACCCATCTTGATGATTAGAGCGGCCCTAGCTGCTAATTAGTGCTAATTAGTACTCAAATGTTGAATCACTCAGCTAAGTATCAACACTGCCCTCGAGACTTGGCTATTAGCATAGTAGTAACGAGCTAACAAAAAATTCGATAGATTCATCAAACACCGAAGGAGGTTAGTTTTTACCTGTGTAGCTATGGCGGCCACCGTGGTCTTGTTGGAGCCTCCCTTGCCTTTGAAAGTCCCAAGCTTTAGGGAGTGCCGGCACAGCCAGAACATATGCCACCTACACTGGAAGAAAAAAATTATTTGAATTCTATAAAGGTTGGTTAGGTGCTTTTGGTTGCACTGGTGATAATGGATATCATGTAAACTGCATTCTCAACTAATTTTTGTTCCTTTTTAGTGAACCATGCTACAATGGAAAAGAACCATGCGATGAAAAAAGAAAAGCACATAGAGCTGCTGGATGATGATTTCGATGATTATGACAACGACCATTATTATGAAAGGTATTTCTTATATCTGTACACGATTACATGGTATTTCTTATATCTGTATTTCGCAAAATCTTTGTTGGGTCTCTCCCGCTTTCGGTACACGATGGTATAGCCTCATAATCCTGAACCAGTTATGTTCAACACAGTGAACATGAATGTACTTCTAACACTTTCTTTGGCGTTCGTTTCTGGTAGCCTACCTTAGCAGATTCTTCAGTACCGAATTCGGACCTGTGGAGGAAATAATAGTAATTACCTTTTCTAGGAAAACTGAATTCGGACCTGTGGATGAGATTCCCAGAGTCTGTGTCAGATCATCAGTCTCCAAGATCACCACTTACCGCCAATATCACTGAGAATGCTCCTTACAACACTGACAGTCCACATGGTGATGCATGCAGTGAGAGCAATGTCCAGAGCCAGCATGATGATGAGTGCAGCAGATGCAATGGCGAAAGCCTGCCGGATGGTGAATCCACCTCAAATGGTAGCTTACTTTATGTGATTACTGTGAGCATACTGAAGTACGATTTGATCGAGTCATCTGCAGCAAAGCCTGATTTGATTGTGTCTGGACCTCCTGAAAAAAATCAAACAAGAACCATTACAGAAGCCTGATTTGGTCGAGTCCGCACCTACAAAGAAACTTGATTTGATTGAGTCCAATACTCCTAGGAAGGCTGATTTGGTTCAGCCTGGGCCTGCAGGGGAGCTTCATTTGGTTGAGTCCTGACCTTCTAGGAATTCTCAACTAATTGAGCCTAGACCTGCAAGGAAGCTTGATTTTAATCAACCGTGACCAACAACATGTTTTGTTGATCATTCTGTTGAAAGGCAAGCAGTCACTCCAAGCAGCTACGAGGAATGAAATGAGATTCTTCTTCCACTCACAGTGGGTCGCAGATACAAGCAAGGGGGGAGCCATCTGCCGATTCCAGCTCCGAGCTGCAGCGGGAGCTGCTGGGCCGGCTGAGATGCAGATGGAGGCGGAGCACCTCCGAGCTGCAGCAGGAGCTGAGATGCAGATGGAGGCGGAGCACCTCCGAGCTGCAGCAGGAGCCGCTCCGCTGCCAAGCTGTAGTGTGAGCCACCACGAAGATGGAGCCCAAGGTGTTCTCACTTCAGTACAGTGGGGAGAGGAACATGACGCATACCATTAAAACTGGTCGATGGAACCAAGACCAGCAGTCATGCTAGACACATGGTCAGCGCTGTGCGTCGTGGTGGCAGTTGGTGAAGCAACTATTGGCGGTGTTTTTGTCTCTCAGCACTTGGCATGATTGTAATATTCTTTATCTTTGAGGTCTGTGATGTTACTTGAACTGTAATTCTCGTGGAGCCTTTTGGCTTCTGGCTTTAAATAAGCTATATCCGGTTGCCTATGTATAGTTTTGCACCACGAACACAGATACTATTGATACTAAACTGCGGGCTTGAAACACTATTATTGTATCTGACATTATATACACGTAACGGTATTCCCCCTTCCGAACATTGTATTGTTTCCATCTGAAAACCGATCTAAATTAATACAATTCATATTACATTGTCATCTACCTCTACTTACTCCCTACTAACATCATTTCTAACTGGGTTCCTGAGCCATCTACATCTACTTACTCCCTACTAACATTGTTTCTAACTGGGTTCTTCCGCCATTGCCGCAACCGGGTCATCTAGTAGTAGTACAAGGCTAGATGGAGCCAGCCGTGGCACAGGTGTCCGGGTACATGAAGTTCTGCCGCATGAAAATGCATCCTCGCCAGGGCCACACATTTGCTACATGTACTTCTCACATCACTGTGAGGCCCTTATTTTGTTAATCAGACCATTCAAATTACACGACAAATTGCTCCGACTGTGGCGGGGATTGCTTGTCCACCATTAGACATTGCGTTGTAAAGATATCAAAGTAGATGGACGAAGGAGCATCTTATTTCCTGGTTTCCTCTCAAGCCTAGAGCTATCTACTACAACATGCATGCACGGAAAGAACAAGCAACCATGCCAATGGCTTGCCACGTTCATCAGGTTGAGTTTAGCTCTAGGTGTACCATGCGTGTTGCATCCGCTCAAAAGTAAAATCTCCGAATTGGTTTCTACTAGTAGCTCTGAATTACTACTTCATCGTTTTGTAATTTATAGAGCTGCCTTGTACCTCATATTTCACTATCAATGCACGCCGACCAATTTTTAGCTATCAGAAGTGATGAAGATTAATACTTTTGGTCAATATTTTTTTCCAGAACCCCCACATGAAAAATCTGCCAGAAGTTATATAGTATGTACCACATTTTTTACAAATCCCGATCCGAGCAACCCCAGCCAATAAACTCTCGAAGATCGTCTATTCAGTGTGACTAGATCTAGAGTTTGCGCATGGACTTTGTATTTTGTTTATTAACAACATATCTATACTAAACAATTCTACGGTGTTGACTTTCTCAACTTGTGGTGCCAAAATAATGCCCGTATGCACTAGGTCATCGTGCTGGATGTGCCATCCCATTTTCCGCTGCTTACTACGCCGTCCTCACTTCGGTCCTCCTCTCTAGCCTACACTGCCAGGGTACAAGTACTCCAAACAATTCTCAACCCCTTCAATTTCGTGATGCCTATTAGGTGTTTGACAAAGTCCCATGTTATGAACTTATGATAGGTTAATCTCAACCATTTACGATGTCCTCAAATCTAATTTTTCTATCACTCCTAAAATTTATTTACTTTTGATAAAAAATATGTAAATATTTATTTGCAGGGTGATATTAAATTATTTATCATAAATAATTTGTGCCAAATTGACATACTGAAGCACCTTAACATATAAAAAATCCACTCGGCCAGATTGGTGACTGATAATGTTGGGCAGCACATGAAGACTCGAGTGCAGTCGTGGTGCCGAACCACGCCATGATAGGGCGCATCAGTCACAATAATAGATTTGGTTCTTGGTCAAGAACCAGCATGGTATATAACCCCCCCGCCCCCTTCCCAATGGGCATGTAACTCACTCCTCTCACCTGAGTACACTCAAGTGGAGGGTCACTCTTCGCTTACAAGCCCCTTCAAGAGGCCAAACGATGACCGAGAGCTCAGAGTCCGATGAACCTAGTAAGGCTCGGACTAGTCAAGTTTCGTGGGCCTCCGGAATAGATCGCACTCCAAGTGCCCCGTGCCCCGGGCACTACTCCCGATGACCCTTCCATAGGGCATAGTTCGTGATCCCACAGGCGGCTGAACCTATTTTAAAAACATCATCGTGTCACTTTGTCGAGTATACGTCGACCATTGACGTAAGGCCATCATACACGCCCTCGATAATCTCTAACCACACTACTAAGGATACCCCCTAGTCGAAAGTTGATTCTCGAACATCAATATTGGTGCCGGCCTGGGGGAATCCTCTTTATGTGAGAAGTAACCTCATCCATCGCTGCTAGATGGCCCCTGTAGAAATGCATGCTCTAGCCAATGCAACCAAAAGACCGATCTGATGGAAGAGGCTAGGCAGCACATTATACGTCAACACTCCCCCTCATGTGTGGCTCCCTCAGGCCAAAACATGGACCGAAAGTGGGCTGCAATTTAATTGCGCCAGCCGGGTCTTGAACTCACAGACCTCTTAGCTCTGATATCATGTAGAAGTACATCCTCTAGCCAATGCAACCAAAAGACCGATATGATGGAAGAGACTAGGCAGCACATTATACGTCAATAGCCCCAAAGCGAGCCTCAGCAGAAGACGAGGCATATACCCACATGAATGATTAACGAGCGAACCTGTAGCTATCCTATGTTATTCCTTTTGCTTCATGATACTTTAAAGAAAAACCTAGTTGAGATATATCGACATTTCGTGAGTCAGACAAATGATCACTATGACAGCCTCCTCCTTATCGGTTTTCTGTCTTTTCTCATTCTCGTGTTTTGGCATCTCCATGAGTAAGTCACACTGTGTATGGCCAGACGATGATGGACGTCGTCACACAGAAAGGGCCCTAAGAATATCTCTCCATCACCAGAGGAGCAAATTCCAGTCTTGAACTATCAAGTCATACACTCCCAATGAAACTGCAAGTTGCCGTTATGATCACCCTATTATGATTTACGTTAGAATAATCCCAAAGTGTATCGTCGATTATGAAGTGACTCGATACTATCATTGTTGGGTAACGTAGCATGCAATTACAAAAAAATTCCTACGATCACGCAAGATCTATCTAGGAGATGCATATCAACGAGACGGGGAGAGTGTGTCCACGTACCCTCGTAGACTGAAAGCGGAAGCGTTATGTTAACGCGGTTGATGTAGTCGAACGGCTTCATGATCCAACTGGTCTAGCACCGAACGTACGACACCTCCGAGTTCAGCATGTGTTCAGCTCGATGATATCCCTCGAACTCTTGATCCAGCAGAGGGTCGAGGGAGAGTTTCGTCAGCACGATGGTGTGATGACAGTGTTGATGATGTGATCCGCGCAGGGCTTCGCCTAAGCACTACGATGATACTATCGGAGGAGTAAACGATGGAGGGGGGCACCACACACGCCTAAGACAATGTTTTGTCTTTGGGGTGCCCCTGCCCCCGTATATAAAGGATGGAGGAGGAGGCCGGCCACCCCGGGCGCGCCAAGGGATGGGGGAGTCCTACTAGGACTCCACTCCTAGTAGGATTCGCCCCCCCCTCCTTTTTTCCTTCTTAGGGAGGTGGAAAGGGGGAAGGACACTACTAGGGAAAAGCCTAGCAGCAGCGTGGGTTTTAGGCCTATCAGTAGCGCGTGCAGGAGCGCTACTGATAAGGCGCTATAGCTAAAGCTTAGCAATAGCGTGCCTAGACCCACGCTACTGCTAAATTGACTTAGTAGTAGCGCTTCTCCAGAAGAGCGCTACTCCAGAAGAGCGCTACTGGTAATTAGTAGTAGCGCTTCTCCTTGCCCGCGCTACTACTATTATTTAGTATTTTATTTCTTTTTTATTTCATGTTGTATTCATACACCTTTACACAAGTTTTCATACAACAGGAATTTAGAGATTATTTTTACATCATAATGAGTTATTACATCACGGGGTGAAAGAACCATGGACTAGTTTCAAGTGGATGTCCATCCACTTGAAACTAATCATGATTCTTTCACCCAATGATATAATAATATCATCATCATCATCATATCATTAACAACTTATCATCATAATACATCATTGTCATATAACACCTCCTCAAGATCAACTTAGCAAATTGGTCACTAGTCGTCATCACAAGTACTCCTCATTATCAACTCTAACACATTACCACATAATAAACATATTGTACCTCATAGGACCTACTACATTCGATTAAGACCTACTACATTTTCTAAGGTAAAATAGCAAAAAACAAGATAGCCCCTGACTCTCCATTATGGAGAATGGAGATTAGCATGTCTCCAATTCTCCATTCTTTGATGAACATGTGTTCACTAGTGTAGAACCGGGCAATAGCACCGGTTCGTAAGGCCCTTTAGTGCTGGTTCCATAACCGGCACTAAAGTGTGGTCACTAAAGCGCCCCCCCCCCCCGTTAGTACCGGTTCAGCACGAACCGGGGCGAAAGGGCAACCACATGGCACGAGCCCGCTCCGGGTTCCTGAGTTTTTAGTACCGGTTGGTAAGACCAACCGGTACTATAAGGTTTGGGGTTTTTTTAGTTTTATGATTTCTTTTTCATTTAATTTTGTGATTCCATTTTAATTCTTTTTCGTTTGCTGGTATTTTACGGTACTACACATTGTACACGTTATGCATATATACATACATACATACATACATATATATATATATATATATATATATATAGAGAGAGAGAGAGAGAGAGAGAGAATTTCTAGTAGAACCAATCATGCATATATATATGATAAATGTCTCACAAACCACAATATTAATTAATTCACACATACACACATGTATAGCTATATACAATTTCTCCTACATATGCATGTTGCCTTGGAGCCAGTGGCATTAGCCTAATTGGTGCCTTAAGAGCACGATGACAATTGGAAGTGGTTTTCATGGGGGCGGTAGCGGGTAATAGTATTCTCCCTTCGGATTTATGACCTGGTCGAGCAAAAATCCTGCTATTTCCTCTTGAAGTGCTTCTACGCGCTCCGTTTCTAGGAGCTTCTCCCTTTCTCTGTGAACTGTTAAGAAGGAGATCAATATGCATGTGTATTAGTTGTGTGACTAGATATCGATAATGGTGTAAAAATTGTGAATAGTGTTCTGACAAGCGTACTCATTCATGTCTTTGAGATCTGCTCCTTTCGGACGCCATCATGCGAATGTTCTTGCAAACGTAGAATGCACACAGATCAGTCCCCTGCGCCTGCTGTGGCCTTTACGAGAATGGAATTTGATCAGATAATAATTAATCAAGCTTGATAATTAAAGAGATGGCAGCTAGCTAGCTAGCTAGTACTACTTAATTACTTACCTTGGGTCGAAACCATTTAAGCTTTTTTCCATTCGCCTTCCGTGACGCTGATGAACCTTGCCCAAGCCCTGCCCGCCGACAAAGAAAATGAATAAAGGGGTTATTAAATAGTTCATATCATGAAATGACGAACTAAATAGGACGAGATATATAGTTAATAATGATTAAAATTACCTGTTGACTATCCCAAACAAGATGTTATAGTCAGTATTTGCTTTGAGTAGTGAGTCCAGTATTTCAACTGTTCCGGCGTCAACTTTAATGATACACAATATCCAGTGAAATCTGCATGCACACACGTTTGCATGTCTTAATTAAGCGGGCATATGTAAGCAAAAACATGTAGCTAGCTAGTAGGCAAAAACAGAGAATTTGTAGTACAAGACAGTGTGACTCATTGGAAGTTGTAAGGAAGTAGTATATCTTCAATGTATTTGAGCCGCTTCAAGAACTCTAGCATGTTGTCCTCTACGGCCTTTTCATGACGTGGATTTATTTTCCATGTGTATTCATTAACGGTGTTTGGGTCAATGAACCCAATGCCAAAGCGTCCACCCTTTCTCATTTCATACATCTTCATACTGCATAATACCACAGAAAAGAATATAGTGAGGATTATTATAGGTAATGATTGATCAAAAGGATCACTACAGCTAGCTTGAGACTTAAATTACAGAAAGAAATCACTTATGCATAATAGCAATCGATTTATAGATTTGTCGAAAAGGCGTCTTGATTGTATAACTGAAACAGTTCAGAATACTCAACGGATGAGCTTTCTCATGGAAGTAATGCTCCTCCTTGACATTCACCATGAGGGACAATCGATTGGAAATCTTGGTAATGTTCATGTACCATTGATGCAATTCATACATTCTCGTTGGGAGGTTCTTGACCTTGTCTGGCTCGACCAAAGGTTGGCCCGGACATATTTCCGTTTTATTTCATCCTCTGTAAGCACAGGCATGGGCTCGATATCAAGGAGTTGTCCAACAGTGATGTTGAGAACTTCAGCCTGCATTATATGGTCCTTGGTTATTACCACATTGCCCACCTCGGGAACGTAAACTGTTTGCCCACAATAATACTGGGCGCAGATCGCATCACGTGTTGTTGGCACAACAAGCGAGGGATCGATTATGCCTGTTCTCCCAGTGGGGAATGGTTTTCCCGCATTTTTGACAGCTGCTTGTTGTTTGCTCGATCTCGAGCTCGCCTCCATACGTAGCGTGCTCGATTTAACTTCCTGATGTGGCGCTCATAGTCTGTGTCAACAGGCTTGGGAGCTGGTGGTTGAGCCATACGAATGAAGTGGTCAATCGTTTCCTCAGGCACTTTCTCCCTTGGCGGCGGTGGCGGTTTAGGTGTAAAATGGGCTTCCACCTGGGCCTTCGATATGGCTGCGTTTTCCTCCTCGGACCTGTCATAAGGCCTCTGCGGAAGAGGCGTGAGGCTTGGACCATATTTATATCGCTTGCCTCCTTTGTACTTCCTGTACTACCTCGACTGCAACACACGCACCATAGCTGCGGGATGTCTCTTCTGCGATTGCCGAGGCGGCGGAGACGGCCGACGGGCTGAGTTGGACGAGGAGGAGTGGCCTGAAGCTGTGTCGGTCTTGGAGGAGGAGTGGCCTGAGGTTGTGCCGGACTTGGAGGAGGAGTGGACGCCTGACGCTGTGGCGGACTTGGAGGAGGAGGAGTGGCCTGACACTTTGCCGGACTTGGAGGAGGAGTGGCCTGACGTTGTGCCGGACTTCGAGGAGGAGGGACGCCTGACGCTATGGCGGACTTGGAGGAGGAGAAGTGGCACGACACTTTGCCGGACTTGGAGGAGGAGTGGCCTCGACACTTTGCGGACTTGGTGGACTTGCAGGAGCGGGAGTCTCGCTGACTCGGTGATGACTTCATGAGGAGTCGGCCGACAGTGTCGGTGGCCTTCAAAAGATGATGCAATCCTTTTTCCATAGGATGATACGATGTTTGGCCTCTCCGAGAAAGTGCTCGTCGTCACCTCCAGGAATGTCAAGCTGTAGCTCCAAATATGGGTCCACCACCTCATCAACCAAGACACGAGCATAGCCCGCTGGAATCGGGTTGCAATGGAAGGTTGCCTTGGGGGGATTTGTAAAAGCAACGGCGTCCGCCACCGTCATGGATATGTTCTTCATTTTGACGTGTAGCTCGCGATTAGTGTTATCCGTGATGTCATCCACGGGTATCTATCCAGCATTGCGTCGTCCGGCGGAACCCACGCTGCTTCTCGGCATGGATGGGGCGGTGCTATCCAATGCTGGATCATCCGCTAGCTGCTGCATTCTTTGAGACCCCTTTGCTGGCTAAGTGAGTCGATCTGCTCCCATCGCCGCTGGAATTTGACCGCCAATTCCGCTTGACTTGCTTCTAGTCCTTGAAGGCGTTCATAGTCCCGCTTCCTCTGCTCCTCCTCCATCTTCCTCTTCTTCTCCTCCGCAATCTTCTTTCTCGCACGGGTTCTTTAGTCGGTGTTCCAGTCTGAAAACCCCTCATACCACGGAATAGCGCACTTGCCTCGTGTTCTTCCCAGGTGTTCAGGATTTCCTGTGGCACGCCAGATGCTCGTCGTTCTCTCTGTTGGGCTGGAACACCCCCGATCGTGCCTCTTCTATTGCAACAAGTATCGCATCGTCGGCTCCCTTCAGACTTGCCCTCGTCGAAACATTGCCTGCCTTCGGGTCCAACTCCCCCCCATGCGCATAGAACCAAGTCCTGCACCTGGGGGGCCAGGTCTTAGTAACCGGAGTGACACCTGCATCCTCCATCTCTTTCTCAGACTTATCCCACTTAGGCATTGCCACCGTATAGCCACCTGGCCCCAGCTTATGGAACTTATCCTTTTTTCGGCATTCTTCTTGTTTATTCTCGACCGTTCCTTAGCTAATTCCGAATCCTTGAATTTCACGAAATCGTCCCAATGAGCACGTTGGTTCTCTAGTGTTCCCTCGAATACTGGAGTCTTCCTTCATCCCTTAACGCATTTGTCCCATTCACGATTCTTGTGGTTCTTGAATGCAACCGCCATCTTCCTAAGAGCAGCGCCCTTGACTTTCTGCACATCTCGCTTCGTGAAATGATCCGGTAGGGTGAAATGTTCCATGAGAGTATCCCAAAGCAGATCATTTTGTCTTTTGTCGACAAAAGTAACATCTGGACGTGGAGCAGCGTCCTTTTTGTCTTTTTGTCTTTTGTCTGTTGCTGGCTCTCTCCATTCTTGAAGGGAGATCGGGAGTTGGTCCTTCACAACAACTCTGCACTGACGAACGAACTTGTCTGCAATCTTCTTAGGCGCTAATGGTTCGCCATTAGGTCTGATTGCCTCGATATTGTACTTTACGCCCTCCTTCAACTTTTTGTTCGGGCCTCGTTTCGTCCTTTTGCTCAAGATTTGCTCGATCCGGATGGCTGAAAGAACAAAGATCGATTTGTTAATATATCTTCAAGTCATTTAAAACATGTGATGATCACCAGATGCCCGCTTATATAAATATATATACCTCGCCGGTCTTTGTTGTTTCAAGATCAACATTTTCTTCGTCATCATCATAATCATCGTTCATGACTTCATCAATTCGGTCGTCGCGATCGAATATCATATCACCCTCTCCGGTGTTGTTTAGAAATTTGGAGTTGTCATAATCTTCTTCATTCTGATCATCATCTGGCCCGTGAGGATGGCGTATCATATCGAACATGGCCTGTTCTCCCTCTCTGCCGGTATTGTCCGCCATAGCTTTTATTTAACTAATCCAAAAGAAATATAAAACAATTTAGTATTCAAATTACATCGTCTAGAATAAGAGATATAATCTCGAAAACATCTTCTCGATTAATAGATATAATCTCGAAAACATCGTCTCGAATAATAGATATAATCTCAATACATCGCCTCGAATAATAGATATAATCTCGAATACATCACTGGCTAGGTAGCTAATAAAGATCGAATACTACAGAAGAATCTAGGACACTCGCGGTTCCTGCGGCGCGGGCTGTGGACACCCAAAGAGAAGGAAACCTCACATGATCATAGCTGAAGTGAGATCCCTGAAGAAACTGCCAGGTATTGGAGAACCTGCCGCCCTCTAACGCAACCATGTAGCGATGGACGTGCTCGTCCTCCTCCCTGACACGGTGACGTACCATCTCCGGCGGGGCCGGCTCCCTCCGCACCGAAACTGGGCCACGCGAACGCCACCAAACGAGATCAGGGTCGACGACGGGACCCGGGGCCGGGTTCCTCATCAAGCGGCGCGCCCCTCCAGGCAGCACCTCCCAGTGCCAGCCCGGCGGAGCCCAGTCCCGGACATGGGTCAGCCGGACATCGTCGTGGACGTGTCGACGGCGAGGATGCGGGTCGGGCATCGTCGAGAACAAATACTAGCTATATGCCCGCAAAAAGTAACATTTTTTAATGATTGGATTTTGATAACTAAAATTTCTAACATTTCTATATAACTAACATTTCTATAACATTTCTAACAATGCTATATATAACTAACATTTCTATAACATTTCTAATATTTTATAACTAAAAAACAGAACAAAATTATAACATTTCTATATATATAACTAACATTTGTATAACAATTCTAACATTTCTAACTATTCTAACATTTCTAATTATTCTAACAATTCTAACATTTCTAACTATTTCTGAAAAACAGAAAAATTTCTAACAATTTTTAAAAAACAGAAAAATTTCTAACTATTTGTATAACTAAAAAACAAAAAATGTATGTGTGTGTGTGTGTGTACGCTCACCGGCGAGGCGAGGGACGACGGGGGGCATCGACGGGGGCCGGGCGCGCGGCGACGGGGATGGCGACGGGCGCGGCGACGACGGGGATGAAGACGACGGGGACAGGGACGGGGCGGCGACAACGGGGACGGGGACGGACGGGTCGGGGCTGCGACGACGACGGGGATGTACAGGGCGGCGCCGACGACGGGGACGGGGCGGCGGTGACGACGGGGACGACGGGGCGGCGACGACGGGGACGGGGCGGCGACGGGGGCGGCGACGAGGGATGGAGACGTACGGGGGCGGCGGGCGACGGTGCAGAGGAGAAGAAGCCAGATGAGAACCTGAAATTTTCGTAAGTGTTGTTTATATAGGAGGGGCCTTTAGTACCGGTTTGTGCCACCAACCGGTACTAAAGCCAGTTTTGGCCAGCCCAAGCGGTGGGAAGCGACCCCCTTTAGTACCGGGTGGTGCCACAACCTGGTACTAAAGGTGGTGCACTGGCGCAGGTGCGGTGCGGCAAGTTTAGTCCCACCTCGCTAGCCGAGGGGCGACCGCACTGGTTTATAAACCCCCGTGCGGTCGCTCTCTCGAGCTCCTCTCCAAAGCAGGCCTACTGGGCCTACGTGTTCTTTGTTGTCTCAGGCCCACTTGGCCTTTGCGGGCCTGCATCCTGGCCCAACAACAGGTTGGGTTTCTAGTCGTATGCAGGCCGCTCTGGCCTAGTAGGCGGGCTTTTTTTATTTTTTTTGCTTTATTTATTTTTGTGTTGTTTTTTTGTGTATTTAGAGTTTCTTTGTGAATATTTTTGCTTTAGGTACAAAAATTACAAACTTTCTGTTAGTGCCCGTAGTTTTCAAATTTGAATAGTTTAAATTTTGAATTATTTGAAATTAGTGTGAATCACTAGTTTGTGAATAATTTAACTTTAAAATCAGTAAAGGCATGAAAGAATTTGTTTGCACATAAAATTTCTTCATGTTTCAAATGCCAAAACACATAACTACCCTAACTATTACAGAGATTCCTCCGGGTGTGAAACATGTAAGAAAGTGATGATAGTGAAGCCGATCACATCCCAGATCTTTGGGTTTGAAACTTTTTCTTCGCGTTTGTCCCTTTGCTCCGTAACCATGGAAAATCTTCATCATTTAACGGGATGCTCGGGTCAATATTCACTGTGAATGGAGCAATTTCATCAAACTTTTCATAATCTTCTAACTTGTCTATCTTGTCATCCACTCCCACGATGTTTCTCTTCTCAGAAAGAACTATGTGCCGCTTTGGCTCATCGTACGATGCATTCGCTTCCTTATCTTTTCTTTTTCTTGGCTTGGTAGACATGTCCTTCACATAGAAAACCTGTGCCACATCATTGGCTAGGACGAATAGTCCGTCTGCATACGCAAGATTGTTGAGATCCACTGTTGTCATTCCGTACTGCGGGTCTTCCGTTACCCCGCCTCGTGTCATATTGACCCATTTGCACCGAAACAAAGGGACCTTTAAACCACGTCGATAGTCAAGTTCCCATATGTCCTGTATATAACCATAATATGTTTCCTTTCCTGTCTTGGTTTCTGCATCAAAGCGGACACCACTGTTTTGGTTGGTGCTCTTCTTATCTTGGGCGATCGTAAAATGTATTACCATTTATCTCGCACTTTGAAAGTCATTATATTCAAGATGGTAACTGGGACAGCAAGTACAGGTCATCTTCAATAGAGGTGTCATGCATCGTGACGTGTCTACAACCAGCTGGCGAAACTCCTGGTTTGTTCACGTGTAATCCAGTCATCGACCGGCCCGTGTGTTTGGAGCGTAGCAAATTCTTGTGTTCATCCATATACGGAGCCACCAAGGCGGAATTCTGTAGAACTCAGAGTGTGCTTCAAAGGAGAGAATGTCCGTCCATACATATTATTTGTTCCCTCCTAGCGTGCCTTTTTCCATCCGGCCTGCCCTTATGCCGCGATTCAGGAACACCAATCGGCTTAAGGTCAGGAATAAAGTCAATACCAAACTCAATGACCTCCTCATTTTGATGGCCCTTGGAGATGCTTCCTTCTGGCCTAGCATGGTTATGAACATATTTCTTTAAGACTCCCATGAACCTCTCAAAGGGGAACATATTGTGTAGAAATAGAGGACCCAAAACGTTAATCTCTTCGCATAGGTGAACTAGGACGTGCATCATGATGTTGAAGAAGGATGGTGGGAACACCAACTTGAAACTGACAAGACATTGCACCAAATCATTACAGAACCTTGGTATGATTTCTGGATCGATTACCTTCTGAGAGATTGCATTGAGAAATGCACATAGCTTCACAATGGCTAATCGAACGTTTTCCGGTAGAAGCCCCCTCAATGCAACCGGAAGCAGTTGCGTCATAATCACGTGGCAGTCAAGAGAAGCCACATGGTACCTTAATACTGAGCAGGCATTCAAAGAAGATTTCCTTCTCTTCTTTGGTAAGAGCGTAGCTTGCATGGCCCTGATGTATGCCGTCTTCTCTGTGCATACGTTGCTGGTCCTCCCGTGCCGCAGGTGTATCTTTTGTCTTCCCATACACGCCCAAGAAGCCAAGAAGGGTCACGTAAAGATTCTTCGTCACGTGCATCACGTTGATTGCCGAGCGGACCTCTAGGTCTTTCCAATATGGCAGGTCCCAAAATATAGATTTCTTCTTCCACATGGGTGCGTGTCCGTCAGCGTCCTTCGGAACAGGTTGTCCGCCAGGACCCTTTCCAAATATCACCTTCAAATCCTTGACCATATCATGTACATCAGCACCAAAGACGGTGGCGAGGCTTCGTCCGGTGATCCGCCTCACCTTTGAAATGCTTGCCTTTCTTTCTTACGGGATGCCTGCTCGGAAAAAATCGACGATGTCCCAGGTACACATTCTTCTTACAACTATTCAAATATATATTGTCGGTATCATCCAAACAGTGCGTGCATCCGCGGTATCCCTTTTTGTCTGTCCTGAAAAGTTACTGAAAGCAGGCCAATCATTGATGGTCACGAACAGCAACGCCTTTAGGTCAAATTCTTCCCCCATGTGCTCATCCCACGCACGTACACCTGTTCCATTCCACAGTTGTAAGAGTTCTTCAACTAATGGCCTTAGGTACACATTAATGTCGTTGTCGGGTTGCTTAGGGCCTTGGATGAGCACCGGCATCATAATGAACTTCCGCTTCATGCACAACCAAGGAGGAAGGTTATACAAACATAGAGTCACAGGCCACGTGCTATGGTTGCTGCTACGCTCCCCAAAAGGATTAATGCCATCTGCGCTTAGACCAAACCATACACTCCTTGCGTCATCTCGCAAACTGCTTCCCGTACTTTCTTCGATTTTTCACCACTGCGACCCGTCCGGGTATCAACTTTCCGCCTTTTCTTACGGTCTTCTATGCCATCACATCGCTTTGACATGCTCTTTGTTTTGAACGAACGTTTCAACCGTGGTATTATAGGAGAATACCACATCACCTTGGCAGGAATCTTCTTCTGGGCGCCGCCCTCGACATCACCGTGGTCATCGCGGCTGATCTTATAGCGCAATGCACCACATACCGGCAAGCGTTCAAATCCTCGTACTCACCGCGGTAGAGGATGCAATCATTAGCGCATGCATGTATCTTCGCACCTCTAACCCTAGAGGGCAGACAGCCTTCTTTGCTTCGTACGTACTCTCGGGCAATTCGTTGTCCTTTGGAAGCATATCCTTTATCATTACCAGCAACTTTCCAAATCCCTTGTCAGATACACCATTCTCTACCTTCCATTGCAGCAATTCCAGTGTGGTGCCCAGCTTTTTCTTGTCACCTACGCAATTGGGTACAACAATTTTTGTGATCCTCTAACATGCGCTGGAACTTCTTCTTCTCCAAATCACTTGCTAGCTTTCTCTTTGCATCGGCAATGGACCGACCTAGATCATCAACGGGCTCATCTGATGCCTCTTCTTCAGCTTCTTCCCGCATTGCCGGCCTAGCTTCTTCCCGCATTACCGGGTCAGCTTCTTCCCCCATTGTTGTATCATCGTATTCAGGGAACCCATGGCCAGGATAGCTGTCGTCGTCCTCTTCTTCGTCATTGTCTTCCATCATAACCCCTCTTTCTCCGTGCTTGGTCCAAACATTATAGTGGGGCATGAAACTGGACTCAAACAGGTGGACGTGAATGGTTCTTGACGTAGAGTAATTGCGACCATTCTTACAGCCAGCACATGGACAAGGCATAAAACCATCCGCCCGCTTGTTTGTCTCAGCCGCAAGCAGAAAAGTATGCACACCCTCAACGAACTGGGGAGAGCATCGGTCATCGTACATCCATTGCCGCTCATCTTTATTACACAACACCGAATAGACCAAATTAATACAAGTTCATACATAAAGTTCATACAACACTTAAATGCAACAAACAAATAACTCACTAGCTAAAGCATTTAAATGCAACAACAAATGCGATCAAGATCGCAACTAAGGTAACAATTGATCCAACAGCATAATGATACCAAGCCTCACTATCGATGGCATATTTTCTAATCTTTTTAATCTTCAAGCGCATTTTCTCCATCTTGATCTTGTGATCATCGACGACATCGGCAACATGCAACTCCAATTCCATCTTCTCCCCCTCAGTTTTCTCTTTCAACTAAATTTAACCTCTCGACAATAGGGTCGGTTGGAATTTCCGGTTCACATACCTCCTAGATGAAAATATCTATGTCAACTTGATGGGCATAATTTGTCATAAACATGAAATGCAACTAGTTTTAAGAGAGAATATATATACCACATCCGAATCATAACAAGGACGAGGGCCGACGTGGACGGATATCAAAACCATGGCACTATATGTAGAACAACCAACGTACGGGTAAGATAATTATACGAGTAACTATATATCCAAATCACACTAACATCAATTTTTATATAAAATTTCATGAACAAGAGGCTCACCACAAGGTGGTGCCAAGACGAGACGGTCTTGAGGGCGATCGACGGTGGTTACGACGGAGTTTTAGAAGGCACTAAGTAAACCACACCTACATATGCAAACTAAGTGTTATTTTTGACCTCAAATTGCATATAAATCAAATACTAGCACATATATATATTTCCTCCCAAATTACATACTCACAAATTAATCAGTATATAAAGCATTGCAAGAGCTAATCTAGCAATGAGAGATGAAAGAACAAAGTTGCTAACCTTTGTGATCATTTGAATGGATGGGGGCCTTCAAAATCTTGACAAATTTTGGGCAAAATGTGTGATGAGCTCGAGGGGAAGAGGGGAAGAACAGAGAGGAGAGGGGAAAGGGGAAGAACAGAGCGAGCTCGGGTGGACGAAGGGTTTATGTAGGAAGACCTTCAGTACCGGTTCGTGCCAAGAACCGGTACTAAAGGGCCTGGAGGGGCCCCAGTCGACAACATCCTGCCACCACTCGTTAGTACCGGTTCGTGGCACGAACCGGTGCTAAAGGTTCGCCACGAACCGGTACTAATGAAAGCGGCCCGGCTAGCCGTTGGAACCGGCACTAATGTATACATTAGTGCCGGCTCAAATTCAAACCGGCACTAATGTGCTTCACATTTAGAAATCCGATATGCAAAGGTGAGCTCCCTAGATTTACCTGGCAGTATGTTCAGAACTGTAAGGCGACCATTCAGATACATCAGATGAGGCACACAATCCATCGGGAGTTTCTGTTGAAAAACATAGTAATAACTTCGTAGTTAGCAATGATGTACTAGTTTTAGAAGTATGCAAAAGATGCACGGATGTCGTAATAGTAAAAAATCTTAGCAGGGTATCTCCAGAGAAGTTACCGTGGTTCAACATGTGCACTAGTGGCACGTATTCACCATAATTTGGAGGAGTTCGATAATAGTTATTGTAATCCTCAAGAAGAGTACAAAATGCGATCAGATGATTTTTCTCCTTATAAGTTAATTCGGAGCCATCAGTGTAGTGGGTTTTGTCTACCATCTTCCGCACAGTCTTTGAAGAATCAAAATAAGTTGTCAATGGAAATAAGTTGTCAACTATTTTGAAATAAACAATATAAATTAGTTAATAACTATGTTTGAGAAACTCACATAGCGGTACAATCGGAAACGTATCAACAAGGACCCAAATGTCCATATTGTCTTGCTCGATGTCAGGATCACCAAGATCCATGGTGACAATCATACCCTCATAAAAACGATACATTTTGCAAAGTGCTTCCCAATTTTGGCAACCAAAATGGGTTACGCTCTGAGCATTGCACTGATTTACTTCGAAATCCATATCATGATGGGTCCTTAGGTGTATTTTCTTTGTTTCAAAATTTTCATGGTCTTCAAAACCCATCCTCTCCAAGACATAGAGTCTTGCATGGCATGGGATAAGCTAGTCGAATTGTAAAAGATGAAAATTAGACGTTGAAATAGTTGAAGTTATGCTTAATTACGAAAAAAAACTTGTCGTTGTTGCGTACAATTTCAACATCGAAGGTCTCCTCGAGCTTAATGCTGAAGCGCCGATCTTCATCCAGCTCAACGAACCTGTCACACATACCTCGATCGTCGTGGCACCAGCTGCACTCCCCCGGGAGACTGTCGTCGTCCGATTACGACATTTCCTACGTTCATAATTCAAAGATTAAACTTGCACATATTCTAGCACAAGTCATGCCAGAATTCACGGAAAAATCCGGCATGACCTTTGCTAAAAAAGGACATATCGAGCGCCTGAAATTTGCCGGAACGAAAATTAATCAACACTCCGGCAAAACATAGGCCACTCGGAGGTGTAACCAAAACATGAAATAATTGCTTAAACTAAAAAATAACAACAAATATGACATGTTCAACTAGTTCTATTAATTCAACTAGTTCTTACTAAATATAAACTTACTATAAATAGAAAGAAACTAGTTCTTTCTAAAAATAAAGTAGTTCAACTAGTTATTAATTTACTTACTAAACTAGCTCAACTAAAACTAAACTAGTTCTATTAATTCAACTCGTTCTTACTAAATATAAACTTACTATAAATAGAAAGAAACTAGTACATCTACTACTACTAATTAACATCTACTACTACATCTACTTCTAATTAACATCTACTACTGCTAATTATACAACTAGTTTACCATCACTACTACTAATTAATATCTACTACTACTAAAAATCATTATCTATGAACCCTAAATTAACATCTACTACTACTAAAATCATCTACTAACTAAGCAAAGAGAGAGGGGTGGGGAGGGGTGGGGGCTTACAGCGGGTGAGACGGGGGCGGGGAGGTGCTCGGCGACGGAGGTAGGGGCGGCGAGGGCGGGCTCAGGATCGGGAGGCGGCGGTCCTGGAGTAGGTCGAGAGCGCCGGCGGGCAGCAGTGAGGGTGTGATCGAGAGCGGCGACGGGCGAGGAGGCGGCGAGGGTGTGGTCCAGAGCGGCGGCGGGCGACGGCGGTCAGGTTGAGGGCGGGCTCGGGCAGCGGCGACAGGAGTAGGGGAACAGGCCGGGGGGTGAAAGGAGGACTTAGCGAAATTTTTGAGCCGGGGGTGGTTAAGTCGAACTAGAAGTAGCGCTCATAAGGAAAACACACTATAGCTAACTTATCTATAGCGCGTTTTAGTGAAAAACGCTACTGCTAGTGGAAGCAGTTATTTCTTTTGTTTATCCCAATATCAGTAACGCTTTGTCCTGAAAAAATGCTCTAAGTCTAAGCAATGTAAAAACATCAAAAATATACATTGGTCATCATTGATCTTTTTGTGTAGAATCTAAATAGTCAACATGAATCCTCACTGTACCTATATAGGTACAGTCGAGGATTCATATTGCAGCCACAGATCATACACATATAGTTCAATGAAGACCAAGTGCTCGAGATAGGTTGAGAAGTAACATATTTAAGGTGGTAAACACCTTGTTCGCTTAGCAGTATGGGACTAAACTTAATTAGTTGCGGTGATACTTAGCAGTAGTGAGTTTTGATGAAAAACGCTGCTACTAAGTACTTTAGCAGTAGTGCGTCCTTTGGAAGGGCGCTACTACTATATCTAGCCTGGAGGCAACACCGTGGCAATTATAGTAGTAGCGCTCATTTCACCTAGAGCGCTAGTGCTACTTAGATATTAGTAGCGCTCTTTACTGAAGCTCGCTACATCTAATTAGCAGTAGCGTCTGTTTTAAACCACGCTGCTGCTAAGATTCTGTGTATAAGGTTTTCCCTAGTCCAATTCGGCCTCCTCCCTTGTGGGGGGTGCACCACCCCTTGTTGGATGGTTAGCCACCCTCCCATGGCCCATATCTTCCACTTGGGGGGGGGGTGTTCCGGTTGTTGGGGAACGTAGCAGAAATTCAAAATTTTCTACGCATCACCAAGATAATTCTAAGGAGAAACCAGCAACGAGGGGAAGGAGAGAGCATCTACATACCCTTGTAGATTGCTAAGAGGAAGCGTTCAAGAGAACGGGGTTGAAGTAGTCGTACTCGTCGTGATCCAAATCACCGGAGATCCTAGTGCCGAACGGACGGCACCTCCGCGTTCAACACACGTACAGCCCGGTGACATCTCCCATGCCTTGATCCAGCAAGGAGAGAGGGAGAGGTTGGGGAAGACTCCATCCAGCAGCAGCACAACGGCGTGGTGGTGATGGAGGAGCGTGGTGATCCAGCAGGGCTTCGCCAAGCACCGCGAGATATGAGGAGAAAGAGAGGTAGGGCTGCGCCAACATGAGAAGAACTTCGTGTGTTGGGCTGCTCCTTTGCCTCCACTATATATAGGGGGAGAGGGGGGGGCTGCGCCACCACCTAGGCTTCCACCCTAGGGGCGGCGGCCAGCCCAAGATCCCATCTGAGGGACGGCCAAGGGGGGAAGAGGGGAAACTTGCCCCCCAAGTTAGGTGGGTGCTCCCCCCTCCCCAAACCCTAGGCGCCTTGGGCCCTTGTGGGGGGGGGGGGCGCACCAGCCCACCCGGGGCTGGTCCCCTACCACACTTGGCCCATGCAGCCCTCCGGGGATGATGGCCCTGTTGGGGAACGTAGCAGAAATTCAAAATTTTCCTACGTGTCACCAAGATCTATCTATGGAGAAACTAGCAACGAGGGAAGGAGAGTGCATCTACATACCCCTGTAGATCGCTAAGCGGAAGCGTTCATGAGAACGGGGTTGAAGGAGTCAGATTGCCGTGATCCAAATCACCGGAGATCCTAGTGCCGAACGGACGGCACCTCCGCGTTCAACACACGTACAGCCCGGTGACGTCTCCCATGCCTTGATCCAGCAAGGAGAGAGGGAGAGGTTGAGGAAGACTCCATCCAGCAACAGCACAACGGCGTGGTGGTGGTGGAGGAGCGTGGCAATCCTCCAGGGCTTCGCCAAGCGCCGCGGGAGAGGAGGAGGAGGAGAGGCAGGGCTGCACCAAGAGGGGGAAGTTCTCATGTGTTGGGCAGCCCCCAAGCCTCAAGTATTTATAGGGGGAGAGGGGGCTGCGCCCCTTTTAGGGTTTCCCACCCCAAGGGGTGCGGCCAGCCCTAGATCCCATCTAGGGGGGGCGGCCAAGGGGGGAGGAGTGCCTCCCAAGTCAAGTGGAGGCCTCCCTTTAGGGTTTTCCCTTCCCATGCGCATGGGCCTTGGGGGCTGGTGCCCCTGGCCCATTAAGGCTAGGGCGCCCCTACAGCCCATGCTACTGTATTGGACGTGGTGGAACAATTTCCGACCTCCGGACCCTCCGGAATCCTCCGAACCTTCGAAGCTCCTCGTACAATACCGAAAAAACCCGAACTTTTTCGGAACCCGGACAACAACTTTCCATATATAAATCTTTACCTCCGGACCATTCCGGAACTCCTTGTGACGTCCGGGATCTCATCCGGGACTCCGAACAACATTCGGTAACCACATACAAACTTCCTTTGTAACCCTAGCGTCATCGAACCTTAAGTGTGTAGACCCTACGGGTTCGGAGACATGCGAACATGACCGAGACGTTCTCCGTCAATAACCAACAGCGGGATCTGGATACCCATGTTGGCTCGCACATGTTCCATGATGATCTCATCGGATGAACCACGATGTCAAGGACTCAATCAATCCCGTATTCAATTCCCTTTGTCTAGCGGTATTGTACTTGCCCGAGATTCGATCGTCGGTATCCGATACCTTGTTCAATCTCGTTTCCGCCAAGTCTCTTTACTTGTTCCGTAACACATCATCCCGTGATCAACCCCTTGGTCACATTGTGCACATTATGATGATGTCCTACCGACTGGGCCCAGAGATACCTCTCCGTTTACATGGAGTGACAAATCCCAGTCTCGATTCGTGCCAACCCAACAAACACTTTCGGAGTAGCCCGTAGTTCACCTTTATAGCCACCCAGTTACGTTGTGACGTTTGGTGCACCCAAAGCATTCCTACGGTATCCGTGAGTTGCACAATCTCATGGTCTAAGGAAATGGTACTTGACATTAGAAAAGCTTTAGCATACGAACTACGATCTTTGTGCTAGGCTTAGGATTGGTTCTTGTCCATCACATCATTCTCCAAATGATGTGATCCCGTTATCAACGACATCCAATGTCCATGGTCAGGAAACCGTAACCATCTGTTGATCAACGAGCTAGTCAACTAGAGGCTTACTAGGGACGTGGTGTTGTTTATGTACCCACACATGTATCTGTGTTTCCTATCAATACAATTATAGCATGGGTAATAAACGATTATCATGAACAAGGAAATATAATAATAATTACTAATTTATTATTGCCTCTAGGGCATATTTCCAACACCGGTAACCCCTCCGGTACTCCGGTTTGTACCAGATACACTTTGGAACCCTTCCGGTGTCCGAATACCACCTTCCCTTCCAATATATCAATCTTTACCTCTCGACCATTTTGGGAATCCTCGTCATGTCCGTGATCTCATCCGGGACTCCGAACAAACTTCGGTCACCAAAACACATAACTCATAATACAAATCATCATTGAACGTTAAGCGTGCGGACCCTACGGGTTCGAGAACTATGTAGACATGATCGAGAAACATCTCCGATCAATAACCAATAGCGGAACATGAACTAATTTGTGGTTCTTTAACCTAGTGATTTAATAACTCATTATAATGTAAAAACAATCTCTAAATTGCTATTGTATGAAAACGTGTATAAAGGTGTATGAATACGACCTAAAATTAAAAAGAAATAGAATACGAATAATAGTAGTAGTGGGCAGTGAGAAGCACTACAAGTAATTACCAGTAGCGGCTGGTGCAGCATGCACTACTACTAAGTAGATATAGCAGTAGTACGTGTCAACATACGCTACTGCTAACCTTTAGCTGTAGCGCCGTATCAGTAGCGCGGTTACCCGCCCTACTGATAGGCCAATAACCCGCGCTACTGCTAGGCTTTTCCTTAGTAGTGGCAGAATGTCCTCTGTTCTTCATTGTGTCAATGACTTCCATGTTGTCAGAATTGATAATGAGACAATTGCAGCCTGCCTTTCGTGCTAGCAATACCTAAGTGCTAACACTTCCATTGTCAGAGGATCCACATAGCACTCAATCTTCCAATTTCCACCCACAATGACGTTTCCTTTGTCATCCCTGATAACAACATCCGCTGTGCCCCTTAGCTCATCATGATCAAAGGAAGCATCCACATTCAACTTAATAAACACCATAGGAGGTTTACTCCATCCTCCATTCCCCTCTTTGCCTTGGGTGAGTGTGCATTTACATAATTTGGCATTATAGCCCAAACCTCCATCGAGGTACGGGACATCTTTTGAGACTCTCCCTCATGAACTAGCTTCCGTCTATTCCACCATAAATACCACGCGGTTATAGTGATCAACTCCAATGCATTCTGGGAACCCAATATAGGTAGTTCTTGATCAGACATAGGAACTAATAATTCGAGGACTGCCTCTCCTGCGCAGTAATTTACCTTGTTTTGTATGCTTCCCTCTTGGGGGGCGACACCTTGGACGTCTGGTCTTTCGTCATATTGCGGCATCTTGGATGGGTTTAATTATGTGTTTATCATCGGCCAGGCATGTGACGACCCTAGGGGCTTCAGTGGGTGCGGCCTCGGGGCCTCTAGGGAAGTCAAACTAGCCGCTCTGGAGAGCATCACTGTTGTGTGGAGTGTCTGGTGTAGTCACGTGGGCGGTAGAGTCATCGGCTCGTGTAGAGTACGGTCTCCGGGTCAGCGTGTGCGAGATCTTCAGGTTTGTAAGCCGGAGTGGTTGTTCCAGACCATGTGGTGGGGTAGTAACTCTTGTTTTTTGGGCAACATGGAAGTCTTCCGAGTTTTGTTGTATCCCATGGGATGGTGTGTGTTTTGGCGTATCGATTTCCGTCCAGTTTCCCTATAAACTGGCGAATTCTCTTCTTCCTATTGCAAAGGCAGAGCTCCAGTCGTTTCCTTGAAAAATGGACGGTCGAGATGCTTCGCCACTTCCTCTCCAAGGACCTTCCAGTCACAAGCGTAAGTGTAGGCGTCGGTCCAGGAGTTGGGTCGTAGGAGTCATGAGAGCCATCATCGGAGCCGTCCGCGTGGTCCGAGGAAGTGAATGGGACAATGTAGAAATTCATCGGTCAGACGAGGCGGTCCTGCTTCCGCGTGAGCTTGGCCACTCTCATCGCCTCCGTGCCTCACGCACAGACTGCTCAAGCCTAGCAGGTGCGCCTTTGTTTTTTTCCTCTCGAGCCGGCGGGCATTCCTCTCCACCGTCGTAAGTGATTGGTGATAGACGCATGCTAACAGCTGCTCCTCCTTGTCAGGCACCGTCGGCACTCTGCTGTGGTGGCTGGAGGACTGTGAGACCGCCTCCGACATGGCATCCCTCTTTTTCCCCATTGCCACTTGCGGTGGCGTCGCGCATCTCCTATTCGGGTGTGCTCTTCCGCGACGCCAGCGGAGTGGGCACGAAGACCCACCACTGCCTTTGAGGAGCAGTGGACGAAGCGGGAGGACATAGACGAACGAGCGGCATGGAGTGAGCTGCCCGTGCGGATTTGCTCGCGGGGCGGGAAGGGCCAGCTCCAGCGTCTGTGCTGCGGTGGCGGGTGAGTGGATCTGGAGCTGCCACCCATGTTCACTCGCGATTGCTACAATGTGATGCGGAGGGCCAATTGTTGTCATCGTCGTTTGCCTCGCAGAGGAATGTATCCCACTCATGGACAAATCTGTCGGTGGGCTGTAGTGCTGGACATGTTGGACGGAGATTGAGAGGAGACGGATTGGACGAACATGCCGACTTCGAGCCATCCGTTTTATATCTTCCCCGGAAAGAGATGTGTTCCGCGGGAGGGAAAAAGCCTAGACTCACCTCCCCCAGCCACCAGAGCCATGGGTCCGAAGACACCGGCTACCAGCAGCGGACGGAGAGGGCAGGGTATCGGTTTCTC
Source organism: Aegilops bicornis (assembly GCA_021605145.1). Lineage (NCBI taxonomy): Eukaryota > Viridiplantae > Streptophyta > Magnoliopsida > Poales > Poaceae > Aegilops > Aegilops bicornis. The sequence continues at coordinate 48,787,699 of CM038674.1, forward strand.
CACATCGCAGCCAGGCACCATCAGAGGAGTTGGAACCCCAACCAGAGGGGATAGCTGCGTAGATTAGCTAGGACATATTACTCGACGGTTGATTATGGACCGCCAAGTGGGCATGCCTAATTATCTTTTTACCATGTATGTTCATTGTGACCACCACATGAACGCACCATTTTAAGTGCCAACCCGATTTCCTCAAAAATAAGTGCCAACCCAACTTATCTTCCTACACTGTCAATTTTGAAGACCATCAACCTATGTGTTATCATCCGCCCGATACACATAGTTGGGATGGCTGTGCTAGTTTACAAGTATAGAACACTAAAAGGCCAACTACCAAGTCTACATAACTTCTCGGAGACCGGGCTTCCATCAATGAAACACAAGCAGTAGTGCAGCTCTATAAATTGCAGACGTTGGAGTAGTTTTGGAAAGCTAGCAGATAGAAATTTTTAGGTGTTATTCCTTTTCATTTGGGTGATGCATCCTCCATGGTATCACTAGTAGAAAAAGGGTCTAATGTGCAGCTCATTAGTCCCGGTTTGTATTTGAGCCGGCACTAATGTGACCATTAGTGTCGGTTCCAACGGCTAGGGGGCGGAGGTCATTAGTACTGGTTCGTGGTGAACAATTAGCACTGGTTCGTGCCACGAACCGGTACTAAAGAGAGTGGTGGCCGGATGTTGTCAGACTGGGGGCCCTCCAGCACCTTTAGTACCGGTTCGTGGCACGAACCGGTACTAAAGGTCATCCTCCATATAAACCCTTCATCCAGGTCTCCTCCTCTCTGTTCTTCCTCTCCTCCCCTCGAGCTCCACCACACATTTTGCCCAAATTTTTGTCAAGATTAGAAGGCCCCCATCCATTCAAGTGATCACAAAGGTTAGCAACTTTGTCCTTTCATCTCTCATTGCTCGATTAGCTCTTGCAATGCTTTATATAGTGATTAATTTATGGGATTTAGTAATTTGGGAGGAATTATATGTGGTAGTTTATTTCATTTATATGCAATTTGAGCTTAAAATAACTATTAGTTTGCATATGTAGGTGTGGTTTACTTAGTGCATTCCCGTCTCCGTCGTAACCACCGTCGATCATCCGTCCCGACCCGTCGCCAGCACCACCTTGTGGTAAGCCTCTTGTTCTTATCGATTTTATATTAAAAAAATCATGTTTGCGTGATTTAGATATATAGTTACTTGTATAATTATCTTACCCGTACGCTGTTTGTTATACAAAGTGCCATGGTTTTGATATCCGTCCCCGTCGGCCCTTGTCCGTGTTATGATTCAGATGTGGTATATTCTCTTTTAAAACTATTTGTTGAATTTCGTGTTTATGACAAATTGTGCCCATCAAGTTGACATAGATATTTTTATGTAGGAGGTATGTGAACCGGAAATTCCAACCGACCCTATTGTTGAGAGGTTAAATTTAGTTGAAAGAGAAAACGAGTATTTGAAAGAAAAACTCAAAAGAATTGAGGGGGAGAAGATGGAATTGGAGTTGCATGTTGCCGATGTCGTTGATGATCACAAGATCAAGATGGAGAAAATGCGCTTGAAGACTAGAAAGATTAGAAAATATGCCATTGATAGTGTGGCTTGGTATCGTTATGCTGTTGGATCAATTGTTACCTTAGTTGCGATCTTGATCGCATTTGTTGTTGCATTTAAATTCTTTAGCTAGAGGGTTATTTGTATGTTGCATTTAAGTGTCGTATGAACTTTATGTATGAACTTGTATTAATTTGGTCTATTCAGTGGTGTGTAATAAAGATGCACCGGCAATGGATGTACGATGACCGATGCTCTCCCCAGTTCATTGATGGCGTGCATACTTTTCTAATTGCAGCTCAGTAAAACAAGCGGGCGGATGGTTTTATACCTTGTCCATGTGCTGGCTGTAAGAATGGTCACAATGACTCTAACTCAAGAACCATGCACGTCCACCTGTTTGAGTCCGGTTTCATGCCACACTATAATGTTTGGACCAAGCATGGAGAAACAGGGGTTACTATGGAAGATAACGAAGAAGAAGAGGATGAAGATAGCTATCCTGGCCATGGGTTCCCGGAATACGATGATACAACAATGGGGGAAGAAGCTGAGCCGGTCATGCGGGAAGAAGCTGAAGAAGAGGCATCAGATGAGCCCCCTGATGATCTAGGTCGGGCCATTGCCGATCCGAAGAGAAACTGCGCAAGTGAAAAGGAGAGGAAGAAGTTGCAGCACATGTTAGAGGATCACAAGAAATTGTTGTACCCGAATTGCAAAGGTGACAAGAAAAGGCTGGGCATCACACTGCAATTGCTGCAATGGAAGGCGGAAAATGGTGTATCTGACAAGGGATTTGGAAAGTTGCTGGTAATAATAAAGAATATGCTTCCAAAGGACAACGAATTGCCCAAGAGTGCGTACGAAGGGAGCAGGGCTGTCTGCAATCTAGGTTTAGAGGTGCAGTAGATACATGCATGCCCTAATGACTGCATCCTCTACCGCAATGAGTACGAGGATTTGAACGCGTGCCCGATATGCGGTGCATTGCGCTATAAGATAAGCCGTGATGACCATGGTGATGTCGACAGCGAGCGCTCCGGGAAGAAGATTCCTGCGAAGGTGATGTGGTATGGTCCTATAATACCACGGTTGAAACATTTGTTCTAGAATAAAGAGAATGCGAAGGCGATGCGATGGTACGGATAAGACCGTAAGAAAGACGGAAAGTTGAGAGTACCCGTTGACGGGTCGTAGTGGAGAAAAATCGACAGAAAGTAAAGGGAGGAGTTTGCAGGTGTCCCAAGGAACGTATGATTTGGTCTAAGCGCAGATGGCATTAATCCTTTTGGGGAGCAGAGCAACAACCATAGCACATGGCCTGTCACTCTATGTTTGTATAATCTTCCTCCTTGGTTGTGCATGAAGCGGAAGTTCATTATGATGCCAGTGCTCATCCAACGCCCTAAGCAACCAGGCAACGACATTGATGTGTACCTAAGGCCATTAGTTGAAGAACTATTACAACTGTGGAATGGAAAATGTGTACGTGCGTGGGATGAGCACAAACACGAAGAATTTGACCTAAAGGCGTTGCTGTTCGTGACCATCAATGACGGGCCTGCTCTCAGTAACCTTTCAAGACAGACAAACAAGGGATACCGCGGATGTATGCACTATTTGGATGATACCGACATTATATATTTGGATAGTTGTGGGAAGAATGTGTACCTGGGACATCGTAGATTTCTTCCGAACATGCATTCCGTAAGAAAGAAAGGCAAGCATTTCAAAGGTGAGGCGGATCACCGGACGAAGCCTCGCCTCCGTACTGGTGCTGATGTACATGATATGGTCAAGGATTTGAAGGTAATCTTTGGAAAGGGTCCTGGCGGACAACCTGTTCCGAAGGACGCTAACGGACGCACACCCATGTGGAAGAAGAAATCTATATTTTGGGACCTTCCATATTGGAAAGACCTAGAGGTCCGCTCCGCAATCGACATGATGCACGTGATGAAGAATCTTTGCGTGACCCTGCTTGGCTTCTTGGGCGTGTATGTGAAGACAAAAGATACACCGGAGGCACGGGAGGACCAGCAACGTATGCACGGAAAAGACGACATACATCAGGGTCAGGCCAGCTACGCTCTTACCAAAGAAGAGAAGGAAATCTTCTTTGAATGCCTGCTCAGTATGAAGGTACCATCTGGCTTCTCGTCGAATATAAAGGGAATAATAAATATGGCAGAGAAAAAGTTCCAGAACCTAAAGTCTCATGACTGCCACGTGATTATGACGCAACTGCTTCCGTTTGCATTGAGGGGGCTTCTACCGGAAAACATTCGATTAGCCATTGTGAAGCTATGTGCATTCCTCAATGAAATCTCTCAGAAGGTAATCGATCCAAAAATCATACCAAGGTTACAGAATGATTTGGTGCAATGTCTTGTCAGTTTCGAGTTGGTGTTCCCACCATCCTTCTTCAACATCATGACGCACGTCCTAGTTCACCTTTGCGAAGAGATTAACGTTTTGGGTCATGTATTTCTACATAATATGTTCCCCTTTGAGAGGTTCATGGGAGTTTTGAAGAAATATGTTCATAACCGTGCTAGGCCAGAAGGAAGCATCTCGAAGGGCCATGAAAATTAGGAGGTCTTTGAGTTTTGTGTTGACTTTATTCCTGACCTTAAGCCGATTGGTGTTCCTGAATTGCATCATAAGGGCAGACTAGATGGAAAAGGCACGCTAGGAGGGGATCAAATAATATGTATGGACGGGCATTCTCTCACTGAAGCATACTACAAAGTTCTACAGAATTCCACCTTGGTGGCTCCGTATATGGAGGAACACAAGAATTTTCTACACTCTAAACACCCGAAGTAGTCTGATGACTGGAATACACGTGAACAAACGAGGACTTTTGCCGGTTGGTTGTAGACACGTGCCATGCATGATGGCGATATTGAAGATGACATGTACTTGCGGTCCCAGTTACCATCTTCGAATATAATGACTTTCAAAGGGTACGAGATAAATGGGAATACATTTTACATGATCGCCCAAGATAAGAAGAGCACCAACCAAAACAGTGGTGTCCGCTTTGATGCAACAACCAACACGGGAAAGGAAACATATTATGGTTACATAGAGGACCTATGGGAACTTAACTATGGAAGTGGCTTGAAGGTCCCTTTGTTTCGGTGCAAATGGGTCAATATGGCACGAGGCGGGGTAACGGAAGACCCGCAGTACGGAATGACAACAGTGGATCTCAACAATCTTGCGTATGCAGACGAACCATTCGTCCTAGCCAATGATGTGGCGCAAGTTTTCTATGTGAAAGACATGTCTACCAGGCCGAGAAAAAAAAAAGATAAGGAAGTGAATGGATCGTACAATGAGCCAAAGCACCACATAGTTCTTTCAGGGAAAAGAAACATCGTGGGAGTGGATGACAAGACAGACATGTCAGAAGATTATGAAAAGTTTGATAAAATTGCTCCATTTACAGTGAATATTGATCCGAGCATCCAGTTAAATGATGAAGATTGTCCATGGTTACGGCGCAAAGGGACACACGCAAAGAAAAAGTGTGACACCCAAAGATCTCACACTGACATGTAATAGGCTTCACCGTCATCACTTTCTTCTGTAGTGACTTTCCAGACGTATATATGTGGAGAGTGCCGCTTCGAACAAACCGGAGGGAATCTTTGTAATAGTTAGGGTACTTATGTGTTTTTGTATTTGAAACGTGAAGAATTTTTATGTGCAAAAACTGGATGCACTTCGTCGACAAATTAGTTCGTCAAATAATTCAAATTTAAACTATTCAAATTTGAAAACTACTGGCACTAACAGAAAGTTTGTAATTTTTTGTAACTATAGAAAATATATTCAGAAATAAATAAAGTAGAAAAGAAAATAAAATTGTTGAGACAAAAACTAAATTAAAAAAATTAAACTATTCAAATTTAAAAACTACTGGCACTAACAGAAAGTTTGTATTTTTTTGTAACTATACCAAAAATATTAAGAAATAAATAAATGAAAATAAATAAAGTAGAAAAGAAAAATCTAAAATTTTTGTTGAGACAAAAACTAAATTAAAAAAAATTAAACTATTCAAATTTGAAAACTACTCGCACTAACACAAAGTTTGTAATTTTTTGTACCTAAACAAAAAATATTCAGAATTAAATAAATGAAAATAAATAAAGTAGAAAAGAAAAAACTAAATTTTTGTTGAGACAAAAACTAAATAAAAAAGCCCACCTACTGGGCCACAACGGCATGCATACGACTAGAAACCCAACCTGTAGTTGGGCCAGGACGCAGGCCAGCTAGCCCAGTAGACCCAAGAGGGCAGAGTAGAAGAGGTAGGCTCAGAAGGCTGCATTAGAGAGGAGCTCAATGCAGTGCCCACGCCTGGGCTTATAAACTGGCCTCGGCGCTCCTCGCCTAGCGAGGTGGGACTAAACTTATGCACCGCCTGGAACCAGCGCACCCCCTTTAGTAGAGGGTGGTGGCTCGAACCGGTACTAAAGGGGGGGGGGGTCTTTAGTATCGGTTGTAGCCACCACCCGGTACTAAAGGGGGTGCGCTTCCCGCCGCTTCGCCTGGTCAAAACAGACCTTTAGTACCGGTTAGTGGCTCGAACCGGTACTAAAGGTAGTTTCAATATAACTACACACTTCAAAAAAAATCGTCAGGTTCTCTCTGCTTCTTCTCCTCTGCCCCATCGCCGTCGTCCCTCGTCGCCGCCCCCGTCCAGCACCGTCGCTGCCCCCGTCGTCACCGTCCCCGTCGCGACGTCGCCCTGTCCGGTGCCATCACCGTCTGCCCTCGCCGCCATCGCTGCGACCTCGCCGCCGCTTTCGCTTGCCGCCTGACTCGCAGTCACACAAGGCTTATGAGCCCCTCCGCGGCCTGTCCTGCCTCCAATCCATCGCGCACACATGGGGCTATGCCACACACACACACACACTACACGCGCACACACACACACATTTTTTCTGTTTATAGTTTTTTCTTTCTGTTTTTCATACAAAATTTTAAATGAATTAATTAATTAGATTAGATTAATGTCAAATAGTCTATAGAGATGTTAGAAAAGTTATAGAAATGTCAGAAATTTTAAAAATGTTAGTTTTAGCTAGATGAATTAGATTAATGTCAAATAGTACATAGAAATGTTAGAAATGTTATAGATATGTCAGAAATTTTAGAAATGTTAGTTTTAGCTAGATGAATTAGATTAATTTCAAATTTTTATAGAAATGTTAGTTTTTAGTTTCTTATAATTTTAGTTACACAAATTTAGAATTTGCATATAAGAAATCACAATTCAATCATTTAAAAAATGTTATTTTTGCGGTGTATAGTATTTGTTCTCGACGATGCCCGGCCCCAAGATACTCGCCACAATTCGCTCGCGATAACGCTCCTGCTTCAGAGGACCCAAGGTCTGGGACTGGGCTCCACCGGGCTGGCACTGGGAGGTGCTACCTTCAGGGGCTCGCCGCTTGGTGAGGAACCCGGGTCCCGTCGTCGACCCTGAGCTCCTTTGGTGGCGTTCCCGTGGGCCACTTTCGGTGCGGAGGGATCCGGCCCCGCCACCGGTGGTGCATCGCCGTGTCAGGAAGGAGGACGAGCATGTCCGTCGCTACATGTCTGCTATGGATGCCAGGTTCTCCAATACCTTGCAGAGTCTTTGGGGAGATCACCGGAGCTATGATCCTGTCATGGTTCCTTCTCTTTGGGTGTCCACCGCCCGCGCCTCAGGAACCGTGAGTGGCCTAGATTTTTCTGTAGTATTCGATCTTTATTAGCTAGCTAGCTAGTGATGTATTCGATATATAATATTCGAGACAATGTATTTGAGATTATATATTATTTGAGACGATGCATATTATGGACTATGATTCAGGATTTCCTCTTATTGATTGATTGCATGCATGCATATTGTAATTTGAATACTAAATTGTTTTATATTTCTTATGGATTTGTTAAATAAAAGCTATGGCGGACAATACTGGCAGAGAGGGAGAAGAGGCCCTGTTCGAGATCATACACTCCCCTCGCTCGCCAGATAATCGAAATGAAGAAGATGACGACTCCCAATATCTGAACAATATCGGGGAGGGTGATGATATGATATTCGATCGCGATGACCGAATTGATGAAGTCATGGATTATGATGGCGAAGAAATTAATGATTATGATGGTGAAGAAATTAATGATTATGATGGCGAAGAAAATGTTGATCTTGATATAACCAAGATCGGCGAGGTATATTTATATAAGCAGGCATCTGGTGACCATCACATGTTTTAAATGATTTGAAGATATATTAATGAATTGATCTTTCTTCTTTTCAGCCCTCCGGATTGAGCAAATCTTCTACATGCAGAGTAGTGCGAGGCCCGGGAAAAAAGTTGAAGGAAGGCATAAAGTACAACATCAAGGCCATCAAAGCTAATGGCGAACCAATAGCGCCTAAGAACATTGTGAACAAGTTCGTTCGTTAGTGCGGAGTTCTTGTGAAGGACAAACTCTCGATCAACCTTCAAGAAGGGAAAGAGCCATCAAAGCCCCGTCTAGATCTTACTTTTGTCGATGAGAGAGCAAAAAGGCGCTTTGGGAAGATCTCATGGAACATTTCACCCTACCGGATCATTTCACAGCTGCAAATGTGCAGAAAGTCAAGGACGGTAATCTTAGGAAGATGGCAATTGCATTCAACAACCACAAGAAAACTGTATGGAGCAAATACGTCAAAGCGGGAAAGAAGACTCCAGAATTTAAGGGAACACTGGAGAACTAAAGAGAACACTCAGACGATTTTGTGAAATTCAAGGAATCAGAATTATCTAAGGAACGGTCCAAAAAAACAAGGCCAATACCGCAAAAAAGAGCAATTCCATAGGTTGGGGCCAGGTGGCTACGCGTTGGCAATGCCTAAGTGGGACAAGTCTGAGCAGGAGATGCAGGCTGCACAGGTCACTCAAGTTACATTGAGCTGGCCTCCCAGGTGAAGAACTTCGTTCTATGCGCATGGGGGGCGTTGGACCCGAAGACAGGCCTGGTTTCGAAGAAGGCATCTCTTAAAGGAGCCGATGTTAAGATAGTTCAAGCAATACAAGAAGCTCGAGAGGGGGTGTTCACGCCCAACAGAGAGAACGATGAGCTCACGCGTGCCTTGGGAAATCTTGAACACCCGGAAGGAACACAAGCAAGGGCGTTATTCTGTGGCATGAGGGTTTTTCTGACTAAAACACCAACTACAGAAGCCGTGCAAGAAGGAAGATGGAGGAGGAGAAGAAGAAGAAGTTGGAGGACGACCAGAGGAAGAAGGAATCAGTACGTCTTCAAGGCCTAGAATCAGCGTGCGCGGAGCTGGCACTCAAATTGCAGAGGCAGCAGCAGCAGATCGACTCGCTTAGTCAGGAAAGGGGGTCTCAGTAGCGGCCGCAGCTAGCGGATGGTCCAGCATTGGATAGCACCGTCCCATCCATGCCGAGAAGCAGTGTGGGTTCTGCCGCGGGCGGCGCACTGCTGGATAGATACCCTATGCATGACATCATAGAGAACACTAACTGTGAGCTACACTTCAAAGTAAAGAACATATCCGTGAAGGCGGCGGACGCTGTTGCTTATACAAATCCCCCCGGAGCAACATACCATTGTAGAGAAATTCCAGAAGGCTATGCTCGTGTCATGGTTGATGAGGTGGTGGACCTATATTCTGGGCTAGCGCTTGACATTCCTGGAGGTGACGAGGAGCACACACTGCGAGAGGCCATACATCGTATCATTCTATGGAGAAAGGATTGCATCATCTTTCGAAGGCCACCGACACCGGTTCAGCTAGGAGGTGACATTCCAGGAGGTGACGAGGAGCAGACGACTCACACTCCTCCTAGCCTGTCACAGCTTCAGGGCAGTCCTCCTGCTTCAACTCAGACAACGCGTGAGGCCACTACTGCTGCTTCAACTCAGCCAACGCGTGAGGCCAGTCCTCCTGCTTCAACTCAGCCAACGCGTGAGGCAACTCCTCCTGCTTCAACTCAGCCAACGCGTGAGGCCACTCCTCCTGCTTCAACTCAGCCAACGTGTGAGGCCACTCCTCCTCCTCCAAGTCCACCAACGCGTGCCACTCCTCCTCCAAGTCCGACAGCGCGTCAGCCGTCTCCGCTGCCTTAGCAATTGCGGAAGAGAGCCGCCGTAGCTATGGTGCGTTGTTCTACAAGTCGAGGTAGTACAGGAGGTACAGGCGGAGGCAAGCCATTTCAATATGGTCCAAAAAGCCTCGCGCCTCTTCCGCAGAGGCCTTACGACATGACCAAGGAACAAAATGAAGCCATAGTAAAGGCCCAAGTGGCGGCCCATTTCGCACCAAAATCGGCACCGCCGCCAAGGGAGAAAGTACCCAGAAGACGATTGACCACTTTATTCGTATGGCGCAACCAGCAGCTCCCAAGCCTATTGACTCAGAATATGAGCGCCAAATCAGGAAGGCACATCGAGCAGGACAACAAAAGGGGTCGAGCTCGAGCTCGAGCCAAGCATCTGGCCAAAAATGCGGGAAAACCATTCCCCAGCTAGGAGAACAGGCGGCACAATCGATCCCCCCGCTTGTTGTACCAACACATGAGAGTACCGGCGCCAGTCAGCTGGTAATAACCGATGTGCATAGACGGAACGCTGAAATGCATGGTTTCACTGTTGGACAATTCCTCGAGATTGAGCCCATGCCTAAGCTTAAAGAGCAGCACATAAAATGCAAATATGCCCGCGGCCAACCATTGGTAAGGCCTGAGGAGGTCAATAACCTCCCAACGAGAATGTATCAATTGCATGATTGGTATATGAAAATTACCAAGAGTAGAAATCGAGAGGGCCTCATGGTGAAAGTCAAGGAAGAGTATTACTTCCATCAGCTAGCTCTGTCCATTGAGTATTCAGAACTATTTTAGTTATTCCATCAAGACGCACTCGACAAATCCATCGTCAGTTTTTATTGTCTGTAACTGATTTCTTTCTATAATTCAAGTCTCAACCTAGCTGTAGTGCTCATTGATCGATCATTACCTCTAATTATCCTCACTATACTCTTTTCTGTGGTATTATGTAGGATGAAGATGTATGGAATGAAAAAAGTTGGACGCTATGGCGTTAGGTTCGTTAACCCAAATTCCATTAATGAAGAAACATGTACATGTCCATGGTATCAAAAAGAAGTAGAGAAAAACATGCTAGAGTTCTTGAAGTGCCTCAATATCAATGAACATATCCTACTTCCTTACAACTACACGTGAATCACACTATCTTGTACTACAAATTCTGTTTTTACTTACTAGCTAGCTAGATGTTAATAATTAAGTGTATAGGGGTTTAGGGTAGTTGATGAGTGTTATGCACATGCCCGCTTAATTAAGACATGCAAACGTGTGTGCATGCAGTTTTCATAGGATCTTGTTAATCATTAAAGTTGACAAAGGAACAGTTGAAGTACTGGACTCACTATTTAAAGAAAAACAGACATACTCAACCGTGAAGGGGATAGTCGACAGGTAATTTCAATCATTATTAACTATATGTTGACCTCTTTAGTTCATCATTTCCTGATACCAACTATTTAATAACTCGTTTATTCATTTTCTTTGCCGGTGGGCAGGGCTTGGGCAAAGTTCAGGAATTCGAAAGAGGTTCCAGGTGAATGGAAAGAAAAGTTGTATTGGTTTCAATCCAAGGTATTATTAATTAAGTAGTACTAGCACTACTAGGAAAAGGGTTATAGATAGGATTGACACTAATGGTGCACCAGGGATGCAGTGCGCCACTACTATATACTAATGGCGCACTAGTTGGTGATGCGCCATTAGTGTGGAAGACACTAATGGCGCACCAGAAAAACGGTGCGCCACTAGTAATAATTTTTTTTTTCATTTTTACATACATACTAATGGCGCGTCTGACTGAAACTAGTAATGGCGCACTAGACAGACAGTGCGCCATTAGTATAATTTTTTTTACTTTTTTGCGAAACTACTAATGGCGCACCACCTGCAGGTGCGCCATTAGTAAGAAGGCATACTAATGGCGCATTTGCTGGTGGTGCGCTATTAGTAACCTGGGACCCCAACAAGATATTTTGGACAGCCACACCTACCCACTCACTTTCCCCACTTCATTCCCTCCACCTCCTTCTCCAAACTTTCGGCTGCCTCCTCCTCCTCACCTCATTTGCACCATAGATTCATCAAAATTAAGTGGTGAAATTACCTTTTTTATATAGGTAAGTAAGGGGAAAGCTATCTTCATGTTGTAGATCTACTTTTTTTCTCCCTAGCTCGCTCCAACAATGTGCACATGCACTTTTTGTGGCCTGGCTAGATCTATGTATGTTTGTGACGTTGCATATGTTTGTGGTGTTGCATATATGTTTGTGTTTGCAGGTACCGGTATTTGAAATGCAATAGTTGCCAATATTTTGCCGGAATGTTGATTCAATTCCGTTTCGGCGAGAATTTTGGCACTATGCATTTTTTTTGTTCTATTTTTGGGGAAGGTCATGCCAAATTTTTTCTTGCTTCTAAAATATCGTTTTGCTCAACCCCGCAGGCGACCATGGTCCGCATGATGACCGAAGGCATCGTGAATAGGTTTTTGAGCTCCGCGAAGGCCGAGATGCTTCAAAAGAACGAGACGGAGATAAGATGTCCGTGTCGAAGATGCAAGCTGAAGAGCCTTATTGCGGACCCGGATTCCGGGCAGGTGCGGGACCACCTGCTCTTGCGTGGTTTCATGGATGGCTATCGGTGGCAAGGTGATGAAGATGAATATGAAGTCGTCCATGGGGGCCGGCCAAGAAATGAGGAAGGGCAACGAGACAACCACCGCGACGAGGGCGGGCGAGAAGACGAAGAATCTCCAGGACATGATCACGACGGTGATGTTGTACACAATCATCATGTAGAAGATGTCGTAGATGATGATGAGGAAGATCAAGACGAAGGGCATGATCATGAAGATGAAGATGCCGGAGCAGACGACGATGGAGGCTGGGTGCAGGACCCTCATATTCAAGAGTTGCTTCTCGCGAGACGGATAACGCAAGAGCTGCCGCCCGAGAGAAAGCCAAGCTGGATCAATCGGAGATAGACGTGGTTACTCCATTGTATGAAGGATGCAGGCCCGAGGATACCCGCCTAAAAGTAACGCTCATGGCTCGGAGATGAAGGTAAAACACAAAATGACGGACGATGCTTCGACGAGAACATGTCATTCTGGCACGAACGTCTTCCCAAGGGGAACAAGTGCCCTTCCAGTTTCGAGGAGGCGAAGAAAATCGTGGGTCCTCTGGATTTACCGCACGTGAAATACCATGTGTGCATGAACAATTGCATCATTTATCGGGACGAGCACGCGGAGTCTACCATATGTCCTGTGTGCGGCGTCACTTGATATAAGAAGAGGAAGAAAGCTCCTCGAAAATCGGTGTGGTACTTTCCGATCACTCCTCGTCTGCAGCGGTATTTCGCGGACTCTAAGGTAGCAAAGCTCCTGCTTTGGCACGTGGATAGGGAGGAGAAGAAGAGGGAAGATGACGGAAATGATCCGGAGATAAATAAAAAAGACAAGATGCTGAGTCACCCTAAGGATGTGAGCCAATGGCAAGCGTTGAACTTCGAATACCAAGAATTTGGGAAGGATCCAAGGAACATTGTGCTGGGCGCGAGCACCGATGGAGTCAATCCGTTTAGCAGCCAGAGAAGCACACATAGCACCTGGCCTGTGTTTGTGTGGATGTACAACCTTCCCCCCTGGTTGTGCATGAAGAGGAAGTACATTCACATGAGTATGCTAATTGAAGGGCCGAAACAACAAGGGAACGACATCAATCTGTATCTGGGGCTGCTGAAGGAGGAGCTAGACACGCTGTGGAAAACGCCAGCCAATACGTGGGACGCCGCAGAGAAAGAATATTTCCCTATGAGAGCTGCACTGCTCACGACGGTGCACGACTATCTCGGTTACGGACATCTCACGGGGCAGGTAGTCAACGGATTTTCTGGATGCGTAAGGTGCATGGATGACACAACGTATCGCCAGCTAGATAGAGATCCCGGGTCTTCGAAAACCTTGTTTATGGGACATCGAAGGTGGCTTCGCGACGATGACCCGTGGAGGAAACACAAGGATCTATTTGATGGTGAAACCGAACCCCGAAAACGCCCGTGTACGAGGAGCGTTTGCGAGGAACCCCGAAAACGCCCGTGTACGAGGAGCGTTTGCGGGGAACCCCGAAAACGCAAGGATCTTACACCGGCAACAACAAGGACAGATACTACGGAAGGATCGAGGTGATCTGGGAGCTGAGCTATGCTGGAGAGAAGGTCCCGATGTTTCGTGTTAGATGGGCCAAGAGCGCCCTAAAAGAAGACCAGTATTTCACCACCATGGTTATACCCGGGTTAAATCCAAGATCATGGGCGCAAACGTCACCGCGAAAAATGAGCCATGGGTACTGGCTTCCCAAGTGGACCAATGCTTCTTCATTACCGACCCGCCAAAGCCCAGACGTGTTGTCGTTAGGAGAGGCAAAAGGAAGATCATCGGAATGGATGGAGTAGCCAATGAGCAAGACTTCGACAAGTACGGCCACCCGAAGATCGAACATGACGACGACGATGAAGTAGCAGCACACACCACAAGAAGAAGCAGGACCACCCTACCTAAAGGACGTCTGCTCCACGTAAGAACTCCATTTGCGAAAAAAGAAGGGCAAGAAGATTGTGAACAGATAGCTAGCTAAGATCGATTGTATTTAAATCGTAGTCTTCATTTCTCGGCACTTTTGATATCATGAATATTTTTAAATTTCATGGGCACTTTTTGAATTCATGAATATTTTGTCAAATTTGATGATATTTTTTCATATTCAATATGAAAAAATGTTGAATATTCATGAGGACACTAGATCTCGATCCCCCTCCCTCTCGATAGCTATCCGATCCCCCTCGCCAGATCCCCCTCGCCGCTAAGCACCCCCCGCACCCTCCCCCTCTCCACAGCCGCCGCCAACACCCCGCACCCTCCCCCACTTTTTGATGATATTTTCAAATAAAAAATTTGATGATATTTTCAATTAACAAAAATTGATGATATTTTTCAAAAAAAATTGATGATATTTGATGATACCTTCTGTTCTAGTCCTCATGAAAACAACAAATTTGATAAAAAAACAAATTATTAGATGCAACAAGAAATAATGAAAAAAAAAGTTACTAATGGCGCACCAGAGGTGGGTGCGCCATTGCTATAAGAAAAAAAACTACTAATGGCGCACCAGAGGGTTGTGCGCCATTGCTATAAGAAAAAAAACTACTAATGGCGCACCAGAGGGTGGTGCGCCATTGCTATAGTTCGTACCCCTTCGCCCGATGCCCCCTTCCCTCTCCCCCATGATTCCCTCTCCTCGTCGACCAGCGCCGCTCCTTCCCTCGTCCCTCCCTCCACCGCGCCCCGCCGCCGCTGCCCACCCACACTGCAGCCCACGCCCGCCGCCTCCCTCTCCCTTCCTCCCCTCGAGCCCGCGACCTCCTCGAGACGGGCGTGGCCTTGAGCCTCCCAGCTCCTCGACGGCCAGGCTCCTCTACAGGACGGACGGGCCAGACGGCGGCTAAGCGTCGTCAGACGCCTCCTCGGCAATGGCCTTGAGCCTCCTCAAGACGGGCTGCTGCTCATCGACGACGGTTAGTGTCTCGTCCCTCCTCCTCTCTCCCCACTCATCCCCATGCCTCACGGGCGGCGACCTAGGGTTAGGAGCAGGAGCCGCCACCGCCGCCCGTCGTGCAGCGCTGCTGCTGCTTCTTGCAGCACGCCCTTGCATCTGGGAGGCGATCGAGCTCGTCTAAGGTGCCCCTATCAAGATTACAGATTACAGATTACAGATTTCATATTTAGGTGCCCAGCTATTTTGCCTGGTTGTTGCTACCAGGCATTGGGAGTCGGAGTGTACACAAGCTCTAGGTTAGTCATCGAGTGCCCGCTGTAACTATTCAGCCTCTTGTTGTAAAAATGTAGCTGTATAACTTTGTCAATATTCGGCTGTTGTAGTCGTGCATCCCGTATGTAATGATATTGGTCCATATTGAGATAGATAGATGCAACAATGCAACTTTTCTTTGGGGGTCCTCTGTTGCCAATTTTATTGGTATAAAGGTTGTTGAACTAGTATTAATTTGATCCAAACCCAAAATACATGTGTTCACTGAGGTTTGAAATTGAATCAATAGTTGTTGGTGAAGGTTACTTGTGTGATGGCAGGCTACACTGTAGAACTACAAAATGTCCCAACTCAAAGCATGTGGGATTGGGTTATAGAACAAGTTGCTTACCTGCCTGTGTGTACTTTCAACATTGTTTGAGGTGTTAATGATGTGTTTACTTTCCTTCAAAACAAAAATCATGTGTTTACTTTGAGTGGAGGCCTCCCCTCAGTGGCATTGCTTCTGTAGATAGAACATCGTATGCATCAACGATTTTCGAGTTTCTGGCAGCAATGAATCTCCGCTTGCTGTCTGAAGCTATTGTCTTTGATCAAGATTACAGATTTCTGATAATTATACTGAATCTTGAAGTGTACTGTCAACTGAATCTATTGGCAGAGTTCATATTTAGACTGAATGTTTACTAGTCCTGTCAATAGCATACTGAATATTTAGACAGTTTAATCTTGAAGTATAGACTGAATGTTTAGACAGAGTTCTTATTCATGTCTAATTGTATTGACAAAGTTCAATGTACTCCTGTCAATAGAATCAAAACTGATTTATTACCTTTCCATATGAACTTTACTGAAAAAATCAATTAAATTCAGTCACCATTCTGAATTTTCAGCAAAAGGAGTTCAATGTACTCCTGTCAATAGAATCAATAGTTCTTCTTGCAATCTTTGTTTACAGCAGCACAATGAGATTACCAGTGAACTTTTACACACAAGCATGAATTTGTGTACTGTGACTATCTACCTAGCTACTTTTCTGAATCTCCTATGTACTGCTTCTTCCTTCTCCAAGATTATGACATGACAAGTGCTTAATAGTTCAATTTATCAATAGCTCCATCTTAGAAATTTAATTGTAAAATGGCAAAGATTATGACATGACAAATGCCTAACATGTTCAGTAAACTACAGTGAACATCTTTCTCCAAGTAATTATTTGTATACCATGTGGTTTATATATTTGAGGTGCACAACCTTTATGATGTGAATATCTTGTCCACTGATTGTTCAAGTAGTTACAACTTGGTCATCACTGTCTTTACCTGACCTATTGCAGATCTTGTGAGAATTGTAGTGCTCAAACTGTCTTTACGACCTATTGCAGATCTTGTGAGAATTGTAGTGCTCAAACTGTTCGATTTAAGAATCAGCTAGCAGATTTTGGTTAGTCAGCAGGAGAGTGCCTGCTGATTTGTGTTTATTTGCTTTTTGGCACTTAATTGGTTATTTGTGCGAAGTAGTGTTAGTTCTGATCATGATTGTTGTGCTTATGGCTTTAGAAACCGATAAACTGTTTGAATCTGATAGGTGTGTCCTTTTAGATTTTGTTGGTAAATCTGTTTTATTCAATGGTTATTGACAAGAGATTATCATTCCTATTTTAGGAAGGTCTATTCCTGCAATATCATTGTTACCTTTTATTGGCAAATCATTTGGTTCACATCCTAGAATCTTGTTGGATTTGTAACTTGGTCCACTCAACTTCTTTTGTACCATGTGAGTCATGATCGATAAAGTAGTAGTTTAAGGTCT
Source organism: Aegilops bicornis (assembly GCA_021605145.1). Classification (NCBI taxonomy): domain Eukaryota; kingdom Viridiplantae; phylum Streptophyta; class Magnoliopsida; order Poales; family Poaceae; genus Aegilops; species Aegilops bicornis. The sequence goes on from CM038674.1 coordinate 48,805,024, forward strand.
GTTGGGTGTACCTAAATTACTCTAGTGATAGGAGTAGTAGTTTTAGGGTTTGGAGCCCCCCGAACAGCTTTTGACCAATTGGTCTTAAATGGTCATAGATCTATGACCAATTCTACCAGGGTCACTGATAGAAGGTCACTAGTTGACATATTTCTTGTAGTGCATCATGTTCCTCGTCGGCTACATGTACCCACATCCGGCCGGGTTCTGTGCTCCAGATCTGACCTACAAGACGACTACATGACCCACAGCGCTCGTGCGAGGCAGAGCTCACTGAACAACCGGCAGCTTCTGTAGTTCTGTCTTCGGTTCGGCATGTGGATTTCCGGCAACCCGTAGGAGGAACGTCGAGTAGGAGGCGCAATAAATTAGATCTATAGAATAAGAGTAGAAAGGAAGAAGACCAGCGGAAAAGATTAGCCACACAGAACTTGAGATGTCTGAGCACTACGGAACCGAACGTAAATGTTGGCTAACTCGGGATGACTGGTTCGATGCAGGAAGGAATAAAATATTATCTCGATGCGGGCAGTCTAGGTGAGTTTCAGAAAGCAGGATGGAGCCATAGGAGTGAAACTGAAATCAAATGCTAGGGAACTCATTGCAGTTGGATGAACAAAATTTGCAAACATTTTTTTTGCAGAAGCCATTGAACGGTTCTAGAAATTCAGATTTGGTTATACGAGGATTGAATTAATTAATGGATAAAGAGATATTTGACGAACTATGAAAAGTAGGGAAACACTAGTGCAGAACCGGGCTTTAGCGCCGGTTCGTAACGGCCTTTAGTGCCAGTTCGGCAACCGGCACTAAAGAGTGGGGACTAAAGGTCCCCCCCCCCTAGTACCGGTTCATCACGAACCAGCACTAAAGTGGCACCACGTGGCACGAGCCAGGCCCGGGTGCGTGTAGGACATTAGTATCGGTTGGTAACACCAACCTGTACTAAATGTTTGGGGGGGGTGGGGGTTGGTTTTATTTTCCATTTAATTCTTTTTTGTTTGCTGGTATTTTACGACGCTACAAATTGTACACGTTATGGATATATATAAATTGCACACAGATCATTCCCTTGCGCCTGCTTCAGGGCCTTTACGAGAATGGAATTGAATCAGATAATGATTAATCAAGCATGATAATTCATTAATGGTATTGAAACAAGAATTAAAGAGATGGTAGCTAGCTAGCTATTACTACTTAATTACTTACCTTTGGTCGATACCAAAACAACATTTTTGCCCATTTGCCTGGAGTCACCTTGATGAAATTTGCCCAAGCCCTGCCCGCCGGCAAAGAAAATTAATAAAGGGGTTATTAAATAGTTCATATAAGGAAATGACGAACTAATAATAGGACGAGATATAGTTAATAATGATTGAAATTACCTGTTGACTATCCGCTTCACGATGGTAGTCTTTATCTTCTTTAAGTAGTCAGTCCAGTACTTCAACTGTTCCTTTGTCAACTTTAATGTCTAACAAGATCCAGTGGAAACTGCATGCGCATACGTTTGCATGTCTTAATTAAGCGGGCATGTGCAGAAAATTAATCAACTACCGTAAACCGTATACACTTAATTATTAACATCTAGCTAGCTAGTAAGCAAAAACATAATTTGTAGTACAAGACAGTGTGACTCACATGAAGTTGTAAGGAAGTAGTATATCTTAATTGTTATTGAGGTGCTTGAAGAACTCTAGCATGCTTTACTCTAAACTTGCTCGACAACTTGGAATATTCCATGTGTACTCATTAATGGTATTTGGGTCAATGAACCCAATGCCATAGCGTCCCGATTTTTTCATTTCATACATCTTCGTCCTGCATATAATACCACGGAAAAGAATATAGTGAGGATAATTACATGTAATGATTGATCAAAATGATCACTACATAGCTAGCTTGAGACTTAAATTATAGAAAGAAATCACTTACAGACAATAGCAACTAACGATAGACTTGTCGAGTGCGTCTTGATTGTATAACTGAAATAGTTCTGAATACTCAACGGACAGAGCTTTCTCATGTACGTAATGCTCCTCCTTGACATTCACCATGAGGGACACTCGATTGCAAATCTTGGTAATGTTCATGTACCATTGATGCAATTCATACATTCTCGTTGGGAGGTTCTTGACCTTGTCTGGCTCGACCAAACGTTGGCCCCGGACATATTTCCGTTTTATTTCCTCCTCTCTAAGCCGAGGCATGGGCTAAATTTTGAGGAGTTGTCCAAAAGTGATCTTGAGCATTTCAGCTTGCATTATATGCTCCTAGGTTATTACCACATCGACCAGCTGTGGAACATTAACGGTTTGCCCACAATAATATTGGGCGCACGTACTCTCATGTGTTGTTGGCCCAACCAGTGGGGGGATCGATTGCGCCGCCTGTTCTCCCAGCTGGGGAACGATTTTCCCCCATTTTTTGCCTGCTGCTTGTTGGCTCGAGCTTGAGATTGCTTCCTTCTGTAGCCGTGCTTAATGTAGCTTCCTGATTTGGCGCTCATAGTCTGAGTCAACAGGCTTGGGAGCTACTGCTCTAGCCATACGAATGAAGTGGTCAATCATTTTCTCAGGCACTTTCTCCCTTGGCGGCGGTGCTGGTTTCGATCCAAAATGGGTGTCCACTTGGGCCTACACTATGGCTGCGTTTTGCTCCTAGGTCATGTCGTAAGGCCTCTGAGGAAGAGGAGCAAGGCTTGGACCATATTTATATCGCTTGTCTCTGCCTGTACTTCCTGTACTACCTCGACTCGTACCGCTACGCACCATAGATGTAGCGTGTCTCTTCTGCGATTGCTGAGACGGCGGAGACGACTGACGTGGCTGACGCTGTGCCGGACTAGAAGTAGGAGGAGTGGCCTGACGACGTTTCGGACTTGAAACTGGAGGAGTGGCCTGACGTTGTGCCAGACATGACGCAGGAGTCTGCTCATGGTTCGGGTACTTGGAGGAGGTGGCGGACTTAGAGGAGGAGTCGGCTCACGCGTTCGTGGACTTGGAGGAGCGGGAGTCTGCTTACTCGGTGGCGGACTTCGAGGAGGAGTCGGCAGACGACGCGGTGTCGGTGGACTTTGAAAGATGATGCAATCCTTTCTCCATAGGATGATACGATATATGGCCTCTCCCAGTGTGCGCTCGTCTTCACCTCCACGAATGTCGAGTTGTAGCCCCGAATATGGGTCCACCACTTCATCAACCAAGACACGAACATAGCCCTCTGGAATCGGGGTGCAATGGAAGGTTGCTTTGGGGGTAATTGTAAAAGCAATGCCGTCCGGCACCTTCATGGATATGTTCTTCATTTTGGAGTGTAGCTCACAGTTAGTGTTCTCTATGATGTTATCCACAAGGTATGTATCCAGCAGTGTGTCGCCCGGGGCAGAACCAACGCTGCTTCTCGGCATGGATGGGATGGTGCTATCCAATGCTGGACGATCATCCGCTTGTTGCTGCCACTGCTGAGACCCCCTTTCCTGGCTAAGTGAGTCGATTTGCTGCTGCTGTTGGAATTTGAGTGCCAAGTCCCCGTGCCTTGCTTCTAGGCCTTGAAGGCTTTCTGCGACCTGCTTCCTCTGCTCCTCCTCCATCTTCCTCTTCTTATCCTCCTCCATCTTATTTCTTGCCGGGACCCGTAGTCGTTGTTCCAGTCCGAAAAGCCCTCATTCCAGGGAATAACGCCCTTGCCTCGTGTTCTTCCCGGGTGTTCAGGATTTCCCAGGGCGCGCATAAGCTCGTCGTTCTCTCTGTTGGGCGTGAACACGCCCGTTCGAGCTTCTTCTATTGCATCAAGTAACTTTTGTTCGGCTCCTTTTAGACTTGCCTTCTGCGAAACCAGGCCTGTCTTCGGGTCCAACACCCCCCCCCCCATGCGCATAGAACCAAGTTCTGCACCTGGGGGGCCAGCTCCTAGTAACCGGAGTGAGCCCTGCATCCACCATCTCTTGCTCATACTTATCAACTTAGGCATTCCCACCGCGTAGCCACCTGGACCCAGCCTATGGAACTGTGTCTTTTTTGCGGCATTGGCCTTGTTTTTTATCGACCGTTCCTTAGATAATTCTGAGTCCTTGAATTTCACGAAATTGGCTCAGTGTTCTCTTTGCTTCTCCAGTGTTCTCGTGAATTCTGGAGTCTTCCTTTCTGCAACGAGGTAGTTGGCCCATAAAGTTTTCTTGTGGGTGTTGAATGCAATTGCCATCTTCTTAAGAGCAGCAGCCTTGACTTTCTACACATCTGCTTCAGTGAAATAATCTGGTAGGGTGAAATGTTCCACCAGAGATTCCCAAAGGTTTTTTTTGCTCTGTCGTCGACCCAAGTAACACCTGGACGTTTAGTTTTTTGGCTCATTACATTCTTGAATGGAGATCGGGAGTTGGTCCTTCACAAGAACTCCGCACTGACGAGTCCACTTGTTCGCAATGTTCTTAGGCGTGAGGGATTCGCCACTAGGTTTGACGGAGTCGATGTTGTACTTTACACCCTCCTTCAACTATTTTCCCAGGCCTCGCTTTGTCCTGCTGTCTGTAGAAGCAGATTTGCTCGATCCGGAGGGCTGAAAGAAGAAAGATCGATTCGTTAATATATCTTCAAATAAAATAAAACATGTGATGATCACCAGTTGCCTGCTTATATAAATATACCTCGTCGGTAGTCTTTGTTATTTGAAGATCAGCATTGTCCGTGTCATCATAAACATTGTCTGTGTCATCATAATCATAATCATAGTTCATGACTTCATCAGCTCGGTCGTAGAGATCGAATATCTTTTCATCACCCTCTCCGGTATTGTTCAGATATTAGGAGCCGTCATCTGCTTCATTTAGATCATCTAGCCTGCGAGGGCTGCGTATGATGTCGAACAATTCCTCTTCTCTCTCTCTCTGCCGGTATTGTCCACCATAGCTTTTACTTAACTAATACAGAAGAAATATAAAACAATTTAGTATTCAAATTACAATGCATGGATGCATTCAATAAGGAAAAACTGAATAATATAGTACATAATATATGCATCGTATTGATTAATAATATAATCACGAATACATCATCGTCTCGAATAATATATATAATCTCGAATACATCGTCTCGAATATTATATATCGAATACATCACTGGCTAGGTACCTAATAAAGATTGAGTTCTACATAAGAATCTAGGCCACTCGCGGTTCCTGGGGCGCGGGTGGTGGACACCCAAAGAGAAGGAACCATCACAAGATCATATCTCCGGTCATCTGCACAAAGAACCTGCCAAGTAGTGGAGAACCTGACGTCCATAGCAGCCATGTAGAGATCGACGTGCTCGTCCTCCTCCCTGACACGGTGACGCACCACCTCCGGCGGGGCCGGCTCCCTCTGCACCGAATGTGGCCCACGCGAACGACACCAAAGGAGATCAGGGTCGACGACGGGATCCGAGGCCGGGTTCCTCACCAAGCGGCGCGCCCCTCCAGGTAGCACCTCCCAGTACCAGCCCGGCGGAGCCCAGTCCCGGACATGGGTCCTCTGAATCATGACGTCGTCGCGAACGGGTCGACGGCGAGGATGCGGGCCGGGCATATCGTCGAGAACAAATAATATATGCGCACAAAAAGTAACATTTTTTAAATGATTGGATTGTGATAACTAAAATTCTATATGCAAATTCTAACAATTTGACATTAATCTAATTCATCTAACTAAAACTAATTCTAAAATTTCTAACATTTCTGATTATATAACTAACATTTCTAATATTTCTATAACTAAAAAACAGAAAAATTCCTAACATTTCTATAACTAAAAAACAGAAAAGATTTATAACATTTCTAATATTTCTATAACTAAAAAAAAGAAAAATTTCTAACATTTCTATAACTAAAAAACAAAAAAATTTCTATAACTAAAATTTATAACAAAAAAACTAATGTGTGTGTGTGTGTGTGTGTGTGTGTGTGGACATGGCGGTCGGGGCACATGAGCTCACCGGCGAGGCGACGACAGCACGACAACGACGGGGCGACGGGACGGGACGGCGACGACGGGGCGACGGGACGGGGCGGCGACGACGGGGCGGGGCACGGCGACGGGAACGGCGGGGACAGGGACGGCCGGGGCGGCAACGGTGACGGGGGTGGCAACAAGGGGCGTGGATGGCCAGGGCGACGACGCGTCGAGCGCGGCGACGGCGCCGATCGGGGCAGGCGGCGTGTCGTCGACGGAGAGGGAAGAACAGAGGGAAGCTGAATTTGTTTCAAGTGTTGTATATATAGAACACCCCTTTAGTACCGGTTGGTGCCACCAACCGGTACTAAAGGTATGTTTTGGCCAGGCCAAGCGGCGGGAAGCGCCCCCCTTTAGTACCGGGTCGTGGCACCAACCGGTACTAAAGAGGGGGTCTTTAGTCTGAGTTGGTGCCACGACCCGGTACTAAAGGGGGCGCTAGCGCAGGTGCGGTGCGGCAAGTTTAGTCCCACCTCGCTAGCTGAGGGGCGTCCACACTAGTTTATAAGCCCCAGTGTGGTAGCTCTCTCGAGCTCCTCTCCAAAGCAGGCCTACTAGGCCTACCTGTTCTCTGTTTCCCTGTGGGCCTACTGGGCCTTTGCGGGCCTGCATCCTGGCCCAACAAAACGTTGTGTTTCTAGTTGTATGTAGGCTGCTTTGGCCTAGTAGGAGGGCTTTTTTATTTTCTTAATTTTTTTTCTTTATTTATTTTTGTTTTATTTAATTTTGAGTTGTATTTTGAATTATTTGAAATTTGTGTGAATCACTAGTTTGTGAATAACTTAACTTTGAAAATAGATTTTTCAGTGATTCTTTTTTCTTATGTTTAATATTAGTTTGTTTTATCATTATATTCAATTTGTTAATGCTTAGGTTATTTAAAAAATGAAATGCCTTTGTAACAGATGATTTTTGTCCGAAACCCTGATACTTCGGAAGAGATTGTCCATTTTGTACATGAAGTGCATCCAGTTTTTGCCGTAACCCTCTCTACTTCTTTGCACATACTATGTGCCTGAAATTTTGATACCATGCCAACTCTTAACCTTTTCTGAGAGGGTCATTTAGCTGAAAAAATCAGTAAATGCATGAAAGAATTTGTTTGCACATAAAATTTCATCGTGTTTCAAATGCCAAAACACATAACTACCCTAACTATTACAGAGATTCCCTCTTGGGTGTGAAACATAGAAGAAAGTGATGATAGTGAAGCCGATCACATCCCAGATCTTTGGGTGTGAAACTTTTTCTTCGCGTGTGTCCCTTTGCGCCGCAGCCATGGAAAATCTTCATCATTATACTGGATGCTCGGGTCAATATTCACTGTGAATGGAGTAATTTCATCAAACTTTTCATAATCTTCTGACATGTCTGTCTTGTCATCCACTCCCACGATGTTTCTTTTCCCTGAAAGAACTATGTGGCGCTTTGGCTCGTCGTATGATCCATTCGCTTCCTTATCTTTTATTTTTCTCGTCCTGGTAGACATGTCTTTCACATAAAAAACATGCGCCACATCATTGGCTAGGACGAATGGTTCGTCTGCATACGCAAGATTGTTGAGATCCACTGTTGTCATTCCATACTGCGGGTCTTCCGTTACCCCGCGTCGTGTCATATTGACCCATTTGAACCGAAACAATGGGACCTTCAAACCACCTCCATGGTTAAGTTCCCATATGTCCTCTATGTAACCATAATATCTTTCCTTTCCCGTGTTGGTTGTTGCATCAAAGCGGACACCACTGTTTTGGTTGGTGCTCTTCTTATCTTGGGCAATCATGTAAAATGTATTCCCATTTATCTGGTACCCTTTGAAAATCATTATATTCGAAGATGGTAACTGGGACAGCGAGTACATGTCAACTTCAATATCTCCATCATGCATGGCATGTTTCTGCAACCAACCGGCGAAAGTCCTCGTTTGTTCATGTGTAATCCAGTCGTCAGACTGCTCCGAGTGTTTGGAGTGTAGAAAATTCTTATGTTCCTCCATATACGGAGCCACCAAGGCGGAATTCTGTAGAACTGTGTAGTGTGCTTCAGTGAGAGAATGCATGTCCATACACTACTAGGAAAAAGCTTATAGACAGACGCTTACTAGTAGCACGCTATATTGCCACGCGCTACTACTACTTACTAGTAGTGCGTGGCCAAAATAAACACGCTACTAGTAAATATCTCTAACCGTGCCCCGCGAACAAACCATAGTACTAGCGCGGGTTCTAAAACCTACGCTACTACTATGTGGATAGCTGTAGCGCATGCGCGGCAACCGCGCTACTAGTATACTCCCACCCTCACCCCACGCCACTAACAGTCCCACTCCACCCTCCACCCACCCCGTTTATCTCAAAAAAAGAAATTCACCCAACCCCCAATCAAGATCCCCTCCACCGCCGGCCACCCACCCACCGCCGACGGTGATCTCTCGTCCACAGCCGACCTCCCCTCCACCGCCAAGGCCAACGCCCCAATCATCTCCCCCTCCACTTCTCTCCCTGGCCACGACCACATCGGGGGATCCTGGATCCGCGCCGCCGTCGAGCTGGGCCGCCAAGGTCTGCTCCTTCCCCACAACCATTGTCGCCTTTGGGAGGAGGTGATTGGCGGGGCAGCCACCATCGAGCTCACGCCATCTACTTCTTATCGGCACGCCGAGCTCCTTCTCTGCAACCACCGCCGCCGGCACCGCATGGAGACAAGGATTCACAGGGTCGCCACCATGCAACCTCCCTCGTGTACCATGTTTCAGCTACTGCTGCTGCTGTCGCCATGCTTTGTGTGACGCCTCTCCTAATTCATATTTTTTCCCTGGTATAATCTAGTTGCGAGGTCAGGGGAAATCGTCTCCGTTTTTCTGCAGTCGATGGGAGTAGTCCAATTATTAATAATTCGATAAAGGGGAGATGCACCCTTTAGCTTATCACCATGTGTAGTTCAACAAATCAGAGCTCCAAGTACTGCTACCTATATGCGAAATTCCAAATTTCATGGACAAACCTTGTTCTCTTGCCATGGAATTAGAGGCAAACGGATCTGGGTTTACGAGAATAGTTATCACTGGGACAGTGAGAATTAGAGTATGTGCTTCCTTTTGCTTGGGGGAGTTATGTGCTGTGTTTTGTCCATTTTGAACCTTGTATCGTTGTCAATTGCTTAGTACTGTATGTTCTTACTGATCTTCTGGACAACACGCCTGACAAGGCCTTAATGATTACACTCGAATTGAAGGAAGCCAACATTGATTTGTTTTGCTCTCTGGGTTTATTTCCTTAACGTAATATGTGTCGTTGCCTGATCTTAATTCGAAGGAATGTATGTGGCAAACCGTGCTTCAGACAGAATCAGTCAGCTCACAGATAATGTCTACGTCTGTCGCTCTGGATCTGTAAGTGTTTTATATTTCTGCAGAAGATTAGGCACATTCTCATGTTGTTGATCACATTTTATTGTGATATTCAGTTGTTTGAGGATGCATCATTCAGTTAGTCTATTTCATAACATAATCTTACTTTTACTTCTTAATGATTATTCCCTAAATCAATGAGTAGGGTATGTTTGGTTGCTGGTGTTGATAACAAACAAAATAACAAAAGCTAGCAAGACAAGAGTTTCTGTTTTGCTTTCTCATGCCGCAGTTTGCTTGTTGCTTCCAACATTGCTTGTCTTGTGGAAGAGTGGAACTCTTGAGTTATCACACGATCAATAGTTTTCATCGTCTGTGTTAATTTTTGGTAGTCAGATATCCCATTCTCTGTTCATATGTCTCACATGTAGCATGTTATCTTGTAGGCTGCTGATAGACAAAGTATTTCAGATTATGTGCGCTATTTTCTCCATGAACACACATAAGTACTCTCTTTTTTATGACTTATACTTCTCGATCCTGGCCCGGAAAAGGTGCAAAATACAGTTTTTTGCTCCTAAATCAGAGTAGGATGGCCCCGAATAAATTAAATAGAACTTAAATTTCAGTTGTCAATATGATTGCAGACAGTTGAATGTTTGATTTGCAATTTAGCTGATGTTAGATTTGTCCTGCTTATACAGAATTAAGCTTGGGCAACCAGCTACCGTGAAAGTTGCATCCAACTTAGTTAGGTTGCTGGCCTATCAGAAAAAGGTATGTCTTGTCATCACAAGAATGTTGATGGCGCTTAATGTTTGTTCGCCTTCTTTAGACACATCATGTCATTTCTCATATTTGTTATCAACGCCCAGAGCATGTTGCAAGCTGGATGATAGTCGGTGGATGGGATAAATATGAGGGGGGCCAAATTTACTTGGTCCCTCTTGGTGGAACGATCTTGAGGCAGCCAATCGCAATTGGAGGTAAGTTTTCCCCAATAGAAGTGGAGCATTCCTTGCCTATACTTGAATTTACATCCTTTAGTAGCTTCTATCACTTGTTTGCAATAAACCTGGTGCAGTCTGGCAGGCTTGTACTCACTTACTTGCTTATGGTTTGTAAAACACACTGGGTTATAATCACACTTCTTATCCTAGTTTAATGCAATCTGGCTGCACTTAGTGCTGAGAAACACCGAGCATACAGTTGTGCTAATCCAGCTTTAGTGTATGCTATACCAGGTGCAGATTCTCACACTTCTATGTTATTGTTGTCCTTTTTCAGGATCTGGTTCCAGTTACCTGTATGGGTTGATGGATCATCAATGACCCAGGAAGAAGCTGAGGTACGTCATTTAGTTTCTTCTGAGGAACTTCAGAGTATCAGTAGATCTTTTCCGGTTAAAAAAGAAGTGCTAGGACATACTTCCTACGTCCCAAAATAAGTGACATGGCTTTAGTTCAAATTTGTTAATAGTACTATTTCGTTGACTTGATGCAATTTGCATACTAACAAGTTTTCACTTTCTCGATGTGGGCGCAGAGGTGATTGATGCTGACTAGCGCGGCCCGGTGGCGCTGTGCTATTCAATCACTCGGAGGCGTACTTCGCCGTGAAGCCCGGTGGCAACGTTGAACAGTGATCGTCAAGGTGATTTCGACGCCGGAGGTCGCCGAGGTGGAGGACCTCGATGCCATCGTCCGAGGGAGGGAGGATTCGTGTCCAACGGCATCTGAACTCTGAGCCTTGTACAGAAGTGGTCTGTTTAGGTTGGTGGTAGACCACTTGGGAAGGTACCCACCTTACGATGATGGTTGTGTGTGTCTGACGTTAAATGGATCTTGAGATGGTTCTGTGATGTTGTGTCTGATGTTAAATGGATCTTGAGATGGTTCTGTGATGTTGGTTTGGTTTTCACTAGACGTATTACCATTCATGAATACTACATCTAATTTTTATTTTTTTATTCCTAAATTTTTAGTAGTGGCGTGGGTCAAACGTGAGGGCTACTAGTAGTTAGGTTAGTAGTAGCGTGGGTTTTAGGTTAGTAGTAGCGCGGGTGCACACGCGCTACTACTAACTTTTTAGCCGTAGCGCGGGGTAAAAAACGCGCTACTGCTAAAAATGAGTCGTAGCGCCGTAGCAGTAGCGTGGGAACCCACGCTACTGGTATGCAAAAAACCCACGCTACTGATAGTGTTTTTCCTAGTAGTGATACATATTATTTGATCCCCTCCTAGCGTGCCTTTTCCATCCAGTCTTCCCTTATGCCGCCATTCAGGAACACCAATCGGCTTAATGTCAGGAATAAAGTCAATACAAAACTCAATGACCTCCTCATTTTCATGGCCCTTCGAGATGCTTCCTTCTGGCCTTGCACGGTTATGAACATATTTCTTCAAGACTCCCATGAAACTCTCAAAGGGGAACATATTATGTAGAAATACAGGACTCAAAACGTTAATCTCTTCGCAAAGTAGAACTAGGACGTGCGTCATGATGTTGAAGAAGGATGGTGGGAACACCAACTCGAAACTGACAAGACATTGCACCAAATCATTGTATAACCTTGGTATGATTTCTGGATCGATTACCTTCTGAGAGATTGCATTGAGGAATGCACATAGCTTCACAATGGCTAATCGAACGTTTTCCGGTAGAAGCCCTCTCAATGCAAACGGAAGCAGTTGCGTCATAATCACGTGGCAGTCATGAGACTTTAGGTTTTGGAAGGTCTTCTCTGCCATATTTATTATTCCCTTTATATTCGACGAGAAGCCAGACGGTACCTTTATACTAAGCAGGCATTCAAAGAAGATTTCCTTCTCTTCTTTGGTAAGAGCGTAGCTGGCATGACCCTGATGTATGTCGTCTTTTCCGTGTATACATTGCTGGTCCTCCCGTGCCTCTGGTGTACCTTTTGTCTTCCCATACACGCCCAAGAAGCCAAGCAGGGTCACACAAAGATTCTTCATCATGTGCATCACGTCGATTGCGGAGCGGACCTCTAGGTTTTTCCAATATGGCAGGTCCCAAAATATATATTTCTTCTTCCACATGGGTGCGCGTCCATCAGCGTCCACCGGAACAGGTTGTCCGCCAGGACCCTTTCCAAAGATTACCTTCAAATCCTTGACCATATCATGTACATCAGCACCAAGATAAAGGTTGCCGAGGCTTCGTGACGGTGATCCGCCTCACCTTTGAAATGCTTGCCTTTCTTTCTTACGGGATGCCTGCTCGGAAGAAATCGACGATGTCCTGTGTACACATTCTTCCTACAACTCTCCAAATATATACTGTCGGTATCATCCAAACAGTGTGTGCATCCGGTATCCCTTGTTTGTCTGTCACGAAGCGTTATCGAGCAGGGCAATCATTGATGGTCACGAACAGCAACGCCTTTAGGTCAAATTCTTCCTATCCGTGCTCATCCCATGCTCGTACACCTGTTCTATTCCACAGCTAGAATAGTTCTTCAACTAATGGCCTTAGGTACACATCAATGTCGTTGCCGGGTTGCTTAGGGCCTTGGATGAGCACTGGCATCATAATGAACTTCCGCTTCATGCACAACCAAGGAGGAAGGTTATACAAACATAGAGTCACAGGACACGTGCTATGGTTGCTGCGCTGCTCCCCAAAAGGATTAATGCCATCAACGCTTAGACCAAACCATACGTTCCTTGGGTCACCTGCAAACTCCTCCATGTACTTTCTCTCGATTTTTCTCCACTGCGACCCGTCAGCCGGTACTCTCAACTTTCCGTCTTTCTTATGGTCTTCTCCGTGCCATCGCATCGCCTTCGCATGCTCGTTGTTTTGGAACAAACGTTTCAACCGTGGTATTATAGGAGCATACCACATAACCTTGGCAGGAATCTTCTTCCTGGGGCGCTCGCCCTCAACATCACCAGGGTCATCGCGACTGATCTTATAACGCAATGCACCGCATACCGGGCAAGCGTTCAAATCCTCGTACTCACCACGGTACAGGATGCAGTCATTAGGGCATGCATGTATCTTCTGCACCTCTAACCCTAGAGGGCAGACATCCTTCTTTGCTTCATATGTACTCTCAGGCAATTCATTGTCCTTCGGAAGCATATTCTTTATCATTACCAACAACTTTCGAAATCCCTTGTCAAATACACCATTCTCTGCCTTCCATTGCAGCAATTCCAGTGTGGTGCCCAATTTTTTTGTCAGCTTCGCAATTTGGGTACAACAATTTCTTGTGATCCTCTAACATGCGCTACAACTTCTTCTTCTCCAAATCACTTGTGCAGTTTCTCTTTGCATCGGCAATGGCCCGACCTAGATCATCAGCGGGCTCATCTGATGCCTCTTCTTCAGCTTCTTCCCGCATTGTCGGCTCAGCTTCTACCCCCATTGTTGTATCATCATGTTCAGGGAACCCATGGCCAGGAAAGCTGTCGTCGTCCTCTTCGTCTTCATTGTCTTCCATCATAACCCCTCTTTCTTCGTGCTTGGTCCAAACATTATAGTGGGGCATGAAACCGGACTCAAATAGGTGGACGTGAATGGTTCTTGACGTTGAGTAATTGTGACCATTCTTACAGCCAGCACATGGACAAGGCATAAAACCATCTGCCCACTTGTTTGCCTCAGCGGCAAGCAGAAAAGTATGCACGCCGTTAATGAACTCGGGAGAGCATCGGTCATCATACATCCATTGTCGGCTCATCTTCATTACACAACGTCGAGTAGACCAAATTAATACAAGTTCATACATAAAGTTCATATACAACACTTAATTAAATGCAACATACAAATAAATCTCTAGCTAAAGAATTTAAATGCAACAACAAATGCAATCAAGATCGCAACTAAGGTAACAATTGATCAAACAGCATAATGATACCAAGCCACACTATCAATGTCATATTTTCTAATCTTTCTAATCTTCAAGCGCATTTTCTCCATCTTGATCTTGTGATCATCGACGGCATCGGCAACATGCAACTCCAATTCCATCTTCTACCACTCAATTCTTTTTAATTTTTCTTTCAAATACTCGTTTTCTCTTTCAACTAAATTTAACCTCTCGACAATAGGGTCAGTTGGAATTTCCGGTTCACATACCTCCTAGATAAAAATATCTATGTCAACTTGATGGGCATAATTTGTCATAAACACGAAATGCAACAACTAGTTTTAAAAGAGAATATACCACATCCGAATCATAACAAGGACGAGGGCCGGCGGGGACGGATATCAAAACCATGGCACTATGTATAACATTATACGAGTAACTATATATCCAAATCACACAAACATCAATTTGGTAATGTAAAACATTCATGAACAAGAGCCTCACCACAAGGTGGTGCCGACGACGGATTTGCAGGCGACCGACGGTGAATTCTGACGGAGATTTAGAAGGCACTAAGTAAACCACACCTACATATGCAAACTAAGTGTTATTTTTGACCTCAAATTGCATATAAATCAAATACTAGCACATATTATTCCTCCCAAATTACTAAGTTCACAAATTAATCACTATACAAAGCATTGCAAGAGCTAATCTAGAAATGAGAGATGAAAGGACAAAGTTGTTATAACCTTTGTGATCATTTGAATGGATGGGGGCCTTCAAATCTTGACAAATTTTGGGCAAAATGTGTGATGAGCTCGAGGAAGAGAGGGGAAGAACAGAGGAGGAGAGGGGAAAGGGGAAGAATTGAGTGAGCTCGGGTGGACGAAGGGTTTATGTACGACGACCTTTAGTACCGGTTCGTGCCACGAACCGGTACTAAAGGGGCTGGAGGGGCTCAGACTGACAACATCCTGCCACCACTCCCTTTAGTACCGGTTCGTGGCACGAACCGGTGCTAAAGGTTCTCCACAAACCGGTACTAATGAGAGTGGTCGGCTAGCCCTTGGAACCGGCACTAATGGACACATTAGTGCCGGCTCAAAATCAAACCGGCACTAATGTATCTCAGATTTGACCCTTTTTCTACTAGTGAAAAATAGTGTATGGAATATTCATTGGAACAATGATTGGATGAATTTTGGAAAGGATAGAACAACATAAACTGGTGAGTCTAAATCAGGTCAAGCAAATAAGTTCAATAGAATAAATAGCAATACAGAATGAAGATGATTACAGGATTGGAAGGAAGGACGTACGTGATGCAAAAGAGAACAGTACGTATGTGTGGGAACAACACTAGTAGAAAAGGGGCCTATTGACCCGGTTGGTGAGGGCCTTTAGTCCCGGTTCATGAACCGGGATTAAAGGGTCGGTACTAATACCCTGGCCCTTTAGTCCCGGTTCAATCCAGAACCGGGACTGATGGCCCTCCACGTGGCCTGTCCGCTGAGCCCAGGCAGGAGGGCCTTTGGTCCCGGTTGGTGGCACCAACCGGGACCAATAGGCATCCACGCGTCAGCATTTCTATGGCTGTGGTTTTTGTTTTTTTTTGAAAAGGGGGGGGGGGGTTGGGGGGTTTTGGGGGGTTAATTTAGGTGTTTCATATATTGTGCTATAGCTAGCTAATTAATAGAGAAAAGTGTCCTCTCTTTTGTCCGTGCTTGGTCGACGCTACGTATTGTACATACGTATAGAGAGGACTAGCTAGACACGCTAGCTAGCTAGTAATTAAGCAAAAAGAAGATCGTCATGAACATATATGCATACAGAGAGAAGTGATATCGACCACCTCTCCTTCTCCGAGAGATTTGTCGAACAACAAGTTCTCGTATATCTATCCGACACTACCGGCTACATATATACAATAATTATCTTTTACAATACGGACGCGTGGTCCACATAGTATTCTCCGTCTTCAGCGATCACGTGGTCAAGAAAGAATGCCGCCAATTCCTCTTGAATTGCTCGCAGGCGGTCTGGTGCTAGTAGTTCATCCCACATCCGAAACATCTAATTTTAAGAAGGGGGTCAATACATATATATATTAATGAATGAAACTCAACACAAATGATGGTAATAAAATAAAATTGTGAATATTTTTATTTACGCACTTCATATTGTTTGTCGGAGTAGCCCCTCTCACAGGTCGTGTGGTGGATGGACTCGCAAACATAGTATCCACAGAAATCATTCCCTTCTTCCTGCCACAACCACTTTACAAGAAACAGAGGTCAATCAAACTGATAATTAGCAAGCATGCTAAATGGTATTGATGAAACTAGCGCTTGAATCACTAGGAGATGCGCGTGGAATATGCTACTATATAGTACTTACTTTCGGGTGTCTAAATTGCAGCTTCTTCGGTAGTCCCGGAGCTTTTTTGGTGAATTTTCCCCAAGCCCTCCCATACAAAGAAAACAATTACTTGATAATCAGCAATGAACAAAGTTGCTGATATGGTGGATAATGATCGATTTAACTTACTTCTCGAGCATTTCAGTCATGTCCGCATACTCCTTGGGATCTTTTCGTCTCGAGTCTAAGACAGTTACTACTCCCTGCTCAAGCTTAATCTCTAGGAGAATATAGTGGTACCTGCGCGCATGCATAACTCATCAATATTACATTACTATAACCTGGACTAATAAGGAAACCGAATATGCCACAAGACATGTAACACTCACTTGTAGTTGTAAGGAAAGAGTATTATATTTTTGTGTTCATTTATTTCCAACGATCATAGCAAGTTGGCCCCGGTTTCGTCGGCACGATATTTAACCTCATTTGCATCTATGAGATATGTGTTAATGAACCCAATATCACCCACTTGTCTTTTCTTCATTTCGGCGATCTTCAATCTGCATAATATAGTGAGGATATTTATAAATACATGCAATGAAAGAGCTGAGTTATATAGAGATACTTAATGATAGAAGTAGTACTACTTACAGACAGTAGCAGGTGACCGTTGCTTTATCGAGGGCCAATTGATTGAAAAACTAATAGAACTCCTCAAATGGAATAGGCAACAGTTCAATTCCAAGGAGTTCATGCTCCTTTTTAACTCTCGCATACAAAGTACTCCTCCCATCAGACTCTTTGCAGGTTTTCATGTACCAATCATGCAATCTTCGCATCATCGTTGATAGAGAGCTTTCATCTTTGACGAGAGGCTTCCCGTACTCGTATCTTTGTATCTGCACCTCCAAGAAATCATAATGTACATCATCGGGCAGGTAATCTGCAGGATTGCCATAACCGGGCACCATCCTCGGATCGACGATGTCGCTAGCAGGCACCTTGAGGGGGGGGGGCACGATTGCTTCGCCGAGCTGGGCAATTTTTTTACCAGCTCGTCGTTCTTTCATTCTTTGATCATCGACAGTACTTCCCGACCTCTCCGCTTTGGCAAATGCCTTTCCAATAATGCGCTCATAGTTGCCTTTCGGCGGAGACTTGGGTGGTTTCGTCGAAGGCGGGCAGTGCGCCGCTTTGACCGGATCTACCTTCTCCTCCGGAGGTGGATGTCTCTTTGCTTTCAACCCTTGAAACCAGTCATCCACTTCGGTCTGGCGATCTTCGTGATTTCCTCCTCGCTCCTCTCGTCACGGTAACTTCTGGATTCTTCAGAGAAGGACCGAATCTGTATCTCCTCCCGCCTTTGGCTGTACTGCTAGACGCCGGCAGAGCAGACGGAGCAGATGTCTTCTTTCCTTGCTTATGAGGCGGAGGAGAAGGACTACGACGCGCCGGAGCAGCCGGAGCGGCGGCGGGTCTCTTCCGCCCTTGCTGACGAGGCGGAGAAGGAGGAGGCTGGCTGCTCGGGTGCCGGCGCAGGCGGAGAAGGAGGCGGAGTGCCGCCACGCGCCGGAGAAGGAGCCGGCCGAGTGCCCTGATCGTCACTCACGGAGGAGGAGGCGGTGGAGGAGGCGGAGTGCCTGAGTCGCCGGAGGAGGAGGAGGAGGCGGAGGCGCCCAGTTCGGAAGGTTGATGAGATCCTACGCCATAGGCATGGAGTCTTGAGCAGAACCCAGCCGATACTCCCCTTCACCGGTAGGGTGGTCAAGTCGGAGGTCCTCAAATCCTCCGTTATTTCATCGACCATCACCTTAGCATATCCTTCGGAATCGGCCGGCAGTGAAAAGTTGAGTCGGGTTTAGTAGGATAAACAGAGCCAACAGCCGCCTTGACCTTCAAATTGCTCCATTGCGCCATAAGGTGGCAATTTTCAACATCCGTGATAGCATCCACGGGATAGCTGGCAGGAGCCGTCAAGGCATGCTGCTCTGGCTGAAGAAGCTCGGTTGAAGCCACGCTGCTTCTCCGCTGAGATGGCGGGGTAGCCGGGAAGCTTGGCAGGTCGTTTGTTGTGATCTGCTGCTTCTCGTTCCTCTTCTCGTTCCTCTAGCCCCATTACCCTTTCGTGCAGCGCCTGCATTAGGCTCTGCTCCAGTTTCTTCCTCCTCTCATGGGTTTTGTAACCCCCTGCGTCCGGAAATCCAGCCTTCCACGAAAGGGAGCCTGGCGTGCCTCGTGTCATTGTGAGCTCGTCCTTCTCCCTGTCTGGAACGAACTTCCCTTGCTGCGCTGTTTCGATATAATGCTTAAGCCTCTTGACTGGTATGTCCAATTGTTCGTTCGTCCAAATGCACTTCCCTGTTATAGGGTCCAAGGATCCGCCGGCTCCGAAGAACGAAGTCTGGCAACGGTCTGGCCAGTTCATTGTCTCTGGTTCTATCCCTTTATGAAGCAGATCAATCTCAGCCTTGGCCCACTTAGGTCGGGCTACGAGGTAGCCACACGACCCGTCATGATGGTGAAGCTTCTTCTTCGCAGCATTTCTCTTGTTTGTCGCCGACATCTTTTTACTCTTTTCCGATGTCTTGTAGGCCACAAATGCGGGCGATCATCTTTGATCTTCTCAAATTTGCCCTTGAATTCTGGTGTCTCATTTTTTCGACATACGTATTGAGTTCTTTCTTCCAATTCCTGAATAGTTCTGCCATCTTCTTAAGAGCAAAAGACTTGATTAATGGCTCTATTACTGCCTTCTCCGGATCATCCTCTAGCGGTAGGGTAAAATTTGACTTCACCTCAGTCCAAAGATCATTTTTCTGCATCTCATTGACACAAGACACCTCACGGTCTTCGTTCTTAGGCTTATACCATTGGTGGATGCTGATCGGGATCTTGTCCCTAACCAGAACCCCGCACTGAGCAACAATTGCCTTCTTTGTCCGGTAGGGTTCAATCGGTTGGCCGTGGCGCGCGATTTCTATGATCTCAAACTTTTCATCCGAGCTCAACTTTTTCTTCGGGCCTCGTCTCTTTACCGAAGTTGTGCTCGATCCGGAGGACTAGAAAAAAGAACAAGGACGAGAGTTAATTAATATGTGTACATACCAGAACAAAGACGGGAGCTAGTCAGGACAGGCTTAACTAATATATATACCTGGCTGGACTCGTTTGGTGATCACTGGAGCCGTCCTCACGGTCTACTTCTTCACCCTCTCCTTCTTGCACCGGCATTGGGTCATCGGAGCCATGTAAATCATAGCCAGCTGCTTCTTCACCCTCTTCTTCCAGACCATCGTTGACGTTGAGAAACATCATCAAGGAGACGACATCACTTCCTCGTACGATTATGTCCCTCAACAACGCTTCTTGTGCTTCGTCTCGGGTGGTGTCCATAATTTCTACAAATTTTTTACAACATGGCAGTTATTATTCAAACATGACAGATATGGATATATTAGTGGCAAACGTAGAACTAGCTAGCTAATCACAATAAGGAATCATATTAGTGGCCTCGACGCTGCTTCTCTAGGGTTTGGGGTGGCCTCGACAACGGTTCAAGGGTTAGGGTGGCCTCGAGAACGCGTTTCAAGCTAGGAGGGTAATATCGCCCACGTGTTGAAGCTATCGGGAGGGGGTCGGCGTTGAACACTACATCTATGTCCCACATGTGACGTGGGCATCGATGCCCGCGGTAGGGTAGAGGGTCGTGGATCGCCGAGCGGTCGAGGGTCAAGGGGTGGAGGATCGCCGAGGGGTCGGGAGGTTGCCTAGTGTCAAAGGATTCAACAAAACCATGTCTTCATCATTAGGCGAAAGTAACAGGTGCATGATGGTACGATGCTCTGCAAACTCATCCCAGTGCTTTCTCTCGATTTTTGTCCACTGCGACCCGTCAGCGGGTGCTCTCAACTTCCCGTCTTTCTTACGGTCCTCACTGTGCCATCGCATCAACTTGGCATACTCTCCGTTTCTGAACAGACGTTTCAACCGTGGTATTATAGGAGCATACCACATCACCTTCGCAGGAACCCTCTTCCTGGGAGGCTCGCCGTCAACATCACCAGGGTCATCTCGTCTGATCTTATACCGCAATGCACCGCATACCGGGCATGCGTTCAGATCCTTGTAGGCACCACGGTAGAGGATACAGTCATTAGGGCATGCATGTATCTTCTCCACCTCCAATCCTAGAGGGCATACGATCTTCTTTGCTGTGTATGTCCTGTTGGGCAATTCGTTATCCTTTGGAAGTTTCTTCTTCATTATTTTCAGTAGATTCTCAAATCCTTTATCAGGCACAGCATTCTCTGCCTTCCACTGCAGCAATTCGAGTACGGTACCGAGCTTTGTGTTGCCATCTTCGCAATTGGGGTACAACCCTTTTTGTGATCCTCTAACATGCGATCGAACTTCAGCTTCTCCTTTTGACTTTCGCATTGTGTCCTTGCATCGACAATGACCCGGCGGAGATCATCATCATCGGGCACATCGTCTGGTTCCTCTTGATCTTCAGCAGCTTCGCCCGTTCCAGCACCATCGTGCACATCGTGTGGTGCATCTTGATGTTCAGTAGCATCACCGTATTCAGGGGGCACATAGTTGTCATCGTACTCTTCTTCTTCGCCGTCTTCCATCATAACCCCTATTTCTCCGTGCCTCGTCCAAACATTATAGTGTGGCATGAAACCCTTGTAAAGCAGGAGGGTGTGGAGGATTTTCTGGTCGAGTAAGACTTCAGATTCCCACATATAGGGCATGGACAACACATAAAACCATTCTGCTTGTTTGCCTCAGCCACTTGAGAAAATCATGCACGCCCTTAATGTACTCGGAGGTGTATACGTCACCGTACATCCATTGCCGGTTCATCTGGGTGCATTATATATAATTAAGTGTGTCAAAAATCATTACAGAACATCATGAATAGATAATTAAGTGCCCAAATTAATAGAAGTTCATCATCACATAAAAACCAAAGTACATACATAGTTCCCATCTAACAACATAAAGCTCTGCAAAGCATCTAAATTAATTAAACCATACATTGAAACTATGTAAAACATTTCAATGCGAAAACAAATGCGATCATAATCGCAACCAAGGTAACAACTGATCCAACGACATAATGATACCAAGCCTCGTTATGAATGGCATATTTTCTAATCTTTCTCATCTTCAAGCGCATTGCATCCATCTTGATCTTGTGATCATCGACGACATCCGCAACTTGCAACTCCAATATCATCTTCTCCTCCTCAAGTTTTTTTATTTTTTCCTTCAAGAAATTGTTTTGTTCTTCAACTAAATTTAACCTCTCGACAATAGGGTCGGTTGGAATTTCCTGTTCAACAACCTCGTAGATAAATAAAATCTATGTCACGTTGGTCGGCATAATTTTCATAAACAATAAATGAAGCAATAGTTATGAAAATATAATATATACCACATCCGAATCATAGACAGGACGAGGGCCGACGGGGGCGGATACCAAAACCATCGCACTATATAAGATGCAATAATAAAAGTAAGAAAATAATACAAGTATCTATCTAAACAAACAAGTAATAATATTTTTCCTTTCAGAAAGAAGATAAGAACAAGAGGCTCACCACGGTGGTGCCGGGCGATGAGATCGGCGCGGGTGATCGGCAGCGATGAAGACGGGCAGGGGCCAGGCGTGACGGACCGCTAAACCTAGATAAATATTGAGGAAAATGGAGCTTGGCGGTCGAGCTTGGAGAGGAGAAACCTTAAGTAGTGTGGCTCGGGCATTCCATCGAACACCTTGTGTGCATAGGAGGTGAGCTAGAGCACCACCAAGCCCTCTCCCCCTCGGCCAGAAAAAACAGAGCAGTGTGCTCTGCTCTTGCGCGAGGGGCTATATATAGGCAGAACCATTAGCCCCGGTTGGTGGCTTGAACCGGGACTAAATGGAAGCCTTTGGTCCCGGTTCATGCCACCAAGGACCAATAATGGTGGGCAGGAGCCAGGACCATTGGTCCCGGTTCGTCCCACAAACCGGGACCAAAAGGTCCGGACGAACCGGGATCAATGGCCCACGTGGCCCGGCCGCCCCGGGCTCACGAACTGGGCAAATAGCTCCATTGGTCCCGGTTCTGGATTGAACCGGGACTAATGGGCTAAACTGGCCTGGACGAAAGCCCCCTTTTCTACTAGTGCAAGTGAACAAGGAAGAAGAAGGTGAACAGTGAGGTAGAACCCTTAGATCAGAACCCGTAGATGGAGTGTCACGATAGATACAAGGATGTAGAAGTACAACTGGACGACCTATTTTTACAACATAAGCATGTATATTATCTTGTATTGAAAGGATTCCAAATTGACCGAAGAATACCACTACAAGATAATATCCATGTATATTATCGTTATATTATACAGGAATACCACTACGAGAAACCGCCATCAAGACACATCTTCACCGCGACCGCACACGAGGACCATGACCACACACACCCGCCTAGCCATGAATTTCCCGAGTTCATGCCATCGTGACCCATGCCCTCGCGAGCTAGAGTGCCCCAAGCTACGAGGATGCCATGCAAGAGAGGGGAGAGGCACCGGTTGCGGCCAGGAGAGGGACATATATTTTCTTTTGACTTCAAGCTAAATCTTTTTCAAACTGCACGATCTCACTCATACCGTCTATGGGATGGGGCTACATGGCCTGCTCTGCAGTGAAGCTAGGTAAATTCAATTTTCTGCACAGGGCAAAAAATATTTAGAGTTTCGCACATGACAACTAGTAATGGGTTAGCCCATTTTTCTTTGTTTCTGTGTTTTACTTCTATTTTTATTCTCCTTCCCCTATCTATTTTTGCCTTTCAACTTTATTTTTCGTAAAGAAATTATTTCATAAAATTTAAATTATCAAAAATGTTCAGAATTTTAGAAAAATTAAAATTTTAAAAATGTTCATAATTCCAAAATTTTGTTGCTATTTTAGAAATAATTCGGAATTTCAAGTATTTTTCCCATTTTTTCAAAAAAATATTGTTTTGCAAAATTGCTCGAGATTTCCGAAAATAAAATGACATTTTCAAAATGCTCCAAATTGAAAAACTATTCTTGGTTTAGTGAAATTTTCACATTTCATAATAATGTTCGCGTATAAGAGAAACACATTTTTGAAAAATGTTTCTAATTTTCAACACATGTTCCCATTTTTCAAAAATATTCACAAATGCAAATAATGTCCATATTTTTTATAGAAAAATTGGTGTTTCAAAAAATATTTGTGAATTTAAAAAGATGTTCCTGTTTCAAATTTTGTACGTGTTTTCCTGAAAGTGTACATAATTTTCTAAAACCTGTTCTGGATTTAAAAAATGGTTCATGTTTCCTACAATATTTAGAAACTTCATATCTTAAGATTTCCTCGATTAAAAGGGAAATTAGATTGAATAATTCATGGGCCTTCTCTGGCATACGATGACATAACAGAACTCTTAAATGCCCTCGATCAATGATAGAAAAAATACGGATTGATTTCATGACACCCGGCGAAACCGAGAAGCCACAAGTTTCTTTTTCACGTGCACATAGGGTTTTGCTTGCACATAGAATTCTCACTAACTTTAAATGCATATTATTATTTTCTGCCATGCAATGCACGGGCATATGTGCTAGTAGGATAAATGTGGTGAGGCCACTAATTTCCATGGAACATTGATTGTGACAACGTTATACCGTTATTTATTCGAATTATATTGCTATTTGTTCATTTTCCTTTTTGCAATGTTGTTGTATGGTAGGGCGGCTGGAGTTACGAATTACATCACTACAATTTATACGAACGGCCGGCTAGGCTGATTTGAGAAGAAAGGAGACATCTTAAATACTTTTTCTTTGTTGGAAAGATTGGGGCGAGAAGTTCATTGAGATCTTCGCGCGGGTATGGTTGGAGTTGTAATGAAGGCTTTTGGAGGTTACTAGAAAAAGAGCACGTGCATTGCAGTGGGTAAAAAAAATGCCACATGCTCTAACCTAATAACCATGACTCAAGACCCAAATAGGTCCTCCTATGGCATCTCCTCCGTGTTTCCAGTTATCATCCTTCCTACCCTCACCGGTAGTGGCCTCATATCTTAAAATATCATAATTCGTTTGAATGTGGTCAATCCTAAGGTCTCTCTCTCTCTCTCTCTCTCTCTCTCTCTCCCTCTCTCTCTCTCTCGATAAGATGAGAAATCGTCTTTTTTTTCCTGCAGGGTTTAATCGATAAATTTACATTATATACAGACTCTACACATTTTTCTAATCAAATCCCATATATAACATGTTAACTTTGAAGTTAGGGTTTAAAAGATATGGATATTTTTTAAAAGCATAAAAACTTTGATATGGACTACATGTTGATTAACCCAAATATCAGGGTCTTTCCAGCAAAAGCAAAAAATCTGATTTAAAAATGTATTATGGGTTGACTAACAGAAATATCATGGGGTTTCTGCAAAAGTGAAAACCTGACTTAAAGCTAGGACGTTGGTTGATTCTCAGAAAAGGAAGGGTCTTTTCTGCAATAGAAGCAACGGACTGGCAAAAACATTCCCACCTTTATTAGTAATGTATAGATGTCAAATTAGTTAGCACTGCCTTGATAAATCTCGTATGTTATATTTAATTTGGTTTTAGTGCAATTAATCAAGGGTTGAGTTAATGTAATCATTTTCTTTAGCAATATAATATGTTCATGCAGGGATATTATTCTTGGAAAAGCCACTGTTGGTGACGGAATAGAAAGAGAAGCAGGTACCTATCTTCAGTCCCAATCTAACAGGGTAGTCCATGGATTCAAACTAGCTAAAGGAGATTCAAAATGCCGAACCTTTAGGTTAACAACTCAACACAAACCAATCCCTGAAAGCAAAAACTCAACACAAACCAAGTGCATTATTTTTGTGGATCAAGCTTCCATGTTTGCAGAACCAATATTTTTGTGCCAACAATCAGTTTACTCCCTCATGCCAACAACCACTCATTTTTTAGTTAACTCCTTACAGTTCATATCATATTTTGATTGTCAACAATAGTGGACTTTTAAGGCTTTCTTAGAGGCAATACTAGTGGATATTAGGCTTTTTTACAGGCAATGATAGTGGAATTTTAGGCTTTTTTTGGAGGAGTGTGTTTCATGCTGGCCTACAGTGATAAATTAGTCAGAATTGTGTATGATTGTGCGTAAAGTAGATAATCTAAAGATACAGACAAAATAATTAGGGGAGCATGTGTGAATCTAAAGTATATTGTCAACTTCCAACATTTGCTCTGTTGCCCATGTGGTTGAAGCAATGAAGTTGAGTGTGTCATTCTTGCTATGGGCATGTAAGAGAAATGCTCTGCCTTGCTAATTTTACAATGAGATTTGGGCTAATCAGCTAGTTTTGGTCAGAGCAAGTGGTTTTCCTGAGCTATGCCTTGGTTAGAAAATGATGCATGATGGTTTGTTCAGAAGAGGAATAATCCCAGGATAGCATGTATCATGGGGTCAAACCTGGGACCCCTATTGTAATTTGATTTTGATTATTAATTTTTCTGTGAGCAGATGAATTATAGTGTTTGTGTTGTAATGAAATTTGATCTGAAATAGAACTTGACAACCTGTACAGTGAATATATGCAGTGAATAGAAATTGACAGGTTTTCTTGACTGAATTCAGGCCTGTATAGTGAATATATGCAGTCAATATACAGTCATTGTAATTTTTGGGAGTAATTTTTGGTGTCAAATCACTCAAGCAGTAACTGAATTTTCAAACTGAACTTGACACAATACTATTCAGTTAATTTGCTTGGACAGTAGTATGTATGCTCATCACTTTATGTATGGTGTTATGCCCTGTTATCTTTGTTCAGTTGACTAATGAAGCACTAGGCTCATCCATGGTACAAGTTCACCTGTGAACACTTGAAATTAGTCAGGACATCCCGTACTGATAGATGTAAATTGTGTCCAGTAGGCTTTGAAGCACCGGTTTTTCCTGTTTCTAACTCTGAATCTGATATAAACCATACGGTTGGCATAAGTGGTCTTTTGTATATGTGCTGATGCTTTGTTAATATAAAGCTATAGATGATGTTGTACTTGTGATGATGCTACTTGTGATCTTCTGAAATGACCCATTGGCGACTTCATTACGCGGGGATAATGATATTGCAGGTACCCCAAGAGGCCCTTGAGTTTGCCGGAATGTCGATTAACTTCCGTTCCGGCAAATTCGGGTACTCCATATGTCCTATTTTCAGCAAAGGTCATGCTGAAATTTTCCGTGAATTTTAGCATGACTTTGCTAAAAATAGGACATATGGGGTACTTGTGACTAATGCATGGGCCGGGTATCTTAGTAGTTAATTTTGTAGGTTCAAGTGCCCCGGCGTACTTGTGACTAATGCATGGCTTTTAGGGTGCCTCGGTGTCGATAAAAACCGAAATGATGAAAGCTTAGGCTTTTAGGGTGCCTCGGCGTCGAAAAACCCTCTATGATAAAAGCTTAGATTTTAGGATGCCTCGGTGTCAACAAACCCTAAATGATGAGACCATGATCTTGTTCCTTGACAATAACCAACTTTTTGACCAAACTTTGTTTCTATTTAGAGAGAAACATGGCCCACAACGATGAGGCCGGGGGTTCGGGCGGCAAGGCATTCTGGGAGCTGTCCTAGGAGATGGAGGAACAACCTCACTTGTATGAGGACGCCGCCTTCCCCACCGATCCTGAGACCACTGATGGTACCGCCGAGGATGACCCCACTGATGCCACCACTGATGGTGCCGCCGAGGATGCCACCACTGATGATGGCAGCGCACGCACAGATGGCAGCCAACAGAAGAGGCAACGGAAGGACCGGCGCCCGACCGTGCTCCGCACCCTCAAGGAAGAAGTTACTGAAGTGGACGCCGACGGGAATCCAACGGCGCCCGAACGAATAGTCAAGGGGTACTCGCTTCATCTCGGGTGCATTCTCCGGAGCACCGTCTCGATCAACACCGAGAACCTGAGGCATCCTGACCGAGGGAATTTGCGCAACCTCCTCTTCACGAAGCTGCACGAACGATACAAGTTCCCTGCTGCTTTTGAAAACACAAGCCTCAAAGGGAATAAAGTGAACAATGCTGCCCTCACGAAGATGAGCAAGGCCCTGTCTACTTGGAAAAGCAATGTGAAGAGAATGATCGAGAAAGGTGAGAGTTATGAGAAGATCAAGGAGAAAAATCATTCGATCACCGAAGATGACTACAACGACTTCAAGATCAATTGCTCGAGCACCGCAAACTCCCAATCAAGTCGATTGGGGAAAGAAATGCGGAGCTGAACTTAGGGAACACACACTCGGTCCCGGTGGTTACTGAGTGGCGGAGCCTATATGGGACAAGGAGGACGCGGAGCGTGCCGAGCAAGGCCTACCGCCCCTCTTCGATACATACGGTGACAAGCAGACCAGGAACTTTGTCAGGGCCCGGTACAAGAAGGACCCGAAAACAAAGGAGCTTACCACGGATCTGAAGACCAGGGCGCTTGAGGTTGTTCTGGTAAGGAATACCACCCCCGGGGTAATTAGCTCCATATGGTTGCATTCTAATTAATGAAGCCAAATTTCTAAATGGTTCACATTCCTTCCGCAGGCGACTGAAAGCAGTAGCGCGGGGTCGACTAAGAGCAACCCTTGGGACTGTTGGAAATATGCCCTATAGGCAATAATAAAAGCATTATTATTATATTTCCTTGTTCATGATAATTGTCTTTATTCATGCTATAACTGTATTATCCGGAAATCGTAATACACGTGTGAATACATAGACTACAATACGTCCCTAGTAAGCCTCTAGTAGACTAGCTCGTTGGTCAACAGATAGTCATGTTTTCCTCGACTATGGACATCGATGTCATTGACAACGGGATCACGCCATTAGGAGAATGACGTGATGGACAAGACCCAATCCTAAGCATAGCACAAAGATCGTGTAGTTCGCTTTGCAAGAGCTTTTCCAATGTCAAGTATCTCTTCCTTAGACCGTGAGATCGTGTAACTCCCGGATACCGTAGGGAATGCTTTGGGTGTACCAAACGTCACAACGTAATCGGGTGACTATAAAGGTGCATTATAGGTATCTCCGAAAGTGTACATTGGGTTGACACGGATCGAGACAGGGATTTGTCACTCCGTATGACGGAGAGGTATCACTGGGCCCACTCGGTAATGCATCATCATAATGAGCTCAAAGTGATCAAGCGTCTGGTCACGGGATCATGCATTATGGTACGAGTAAAGTGACTTGCCGGTAACGAGACTAAACGAGGTATTGGGATACCGACGATCGAGTCTCGGGCAAGTAACATACCGTCTGACAAAGGGAATAGCATATGGGGTTGCTTGAACCCTCGACATCGTGGTTCATCCGATGACAACATCGAGGAGCGTGTGGGAACCAACATGGGTATCCAGATCCCGCTGTTGGTTATTGACCGGAGAGCGTCTCGGTCATGTCTCGCATGTCTCCCGAACCCGTAGGGTCTACACACTTAAGGTTCGGTGACGCTTAGGGTTAATAGGAAGACAAGTATGTGATTACCGAATGTTGTTCGAGTCCCGGTGAGATCCCGGACGTCACGAGGAGTTCCGGAATGGTCCGGAGGTAAAGATTTATATATGGAAAGTGGTTAAACGGACTCCGGAAAGTTTCGGGTATGCCGGTAATGTACGGGGCCACGGGAGAGTTCCGGAGGTCCACGGGAGGGCCACCCCTCCGGGGGCACATGGGCTAAGTGGGAGGGAGCCAGCCCCTGGTGGCTGGGCGCGCCTCCCACCTAGGCCCATCTTGCTAGGGCTTGGGAGGGAAACCCTAAAGGGGCAAAGGGCGCCCGGGCAGGGGCAAGCCACCCTTTCCTCCTCCCTTGGCCGCCCCCCTCTAGATGCCATCTGGGGGCGGCCCCTCTCCCTTCCTCCTATAAATAGAGGGGTGGGGAGGGCTACACACACCATTGAAGGCGCAGCCCTCCCTCCCCAACACCTCTCTTTTTCTACGCGAAGCTTGGCGAAGCCTGCCGGAGAACTGCCAGACCAACTGCACCACGCCGTCAGGCTGCCATTGGAGCCGTCTTCCTCAACCTCTCCTTCATCCTTGCTGGATCAAGACGGAGGAGACGCCATCGTCCCGTACGTGTGTTGAATGCGGAGGTGCTGTCCGTTCAGCACTTGGTCATCGGTGATCGGAATCACGTTGGGAACGTCTTCATCATCACCACTCCGTCGAACGCTTCCGTACTCGATCTACAAGTGGTATGTAGATGCAAACTCTCTCTCTTGACTCGTTGCTTAGTAGAACTCATAGATGGATCTTGGTGAAACCGTAGGAAAACTTTAATTTTCTGCAACGTTCCCCAACAGTGGTATCAGAGCCAGGTTTATGCGTAGTTCTCTATTGCACGACTAGAACACAATTTAGTTGTGGGCGTGGATCTTGTCAATTTACTTGCCGCTACTAGTCTTACCTTGCTTCCGCGGTATTGTGGGATGAAGCGGCCCGGACCAACCTTACGTGCTCTTACGTGAGACCGGTTCCACCGACTAACATGCACTAGTTGCATAAGGTGGCTGGCGGGTGTCTGTCTCTCCTACTTTAGTTGGAGCGGATTCGATGAAAAGGGTCCTTATGAAGGGTAAATAGAAGTTGACAAGATCACATTGTGGTTATTCGTAGGTAAGAAAACGTTCTTGCTAGAACCCAATTGCAGCCACGTAAAAGATGCAACAACAATTAGAGGACGTCTAACTTGTTTTTGCAGCAATTGTCATGTGATGTGATATGGCCAAGTTGTGATGAATGATGAATGACACATTGTGATGTATGAGATCATGTTCTTGTAATAGGAATCACGACTTGCATGTCGATGAGTATGACAACGGCAGGAGCCATAGGAGTTGTCTTTATTTTGTATGACCTGCGTGTCATTGAAGAACGCCATGTAACTTACTTTACTTTATTGCTAAACGCGTTAGCCATAGAAGTAGAAGTAGTCGTTGGCGTGACAACTTCATGGAGGCACAATGATGGAGATCATGATGATGGAGATCATGGTGTCATGCCGGTGACAAGATGATCATGGAGCCTCGAATATGGAGATCAATGGAGCTTTATGATATTGGCCATATCATGTCACTACTATATATAATTGCATTTGATGTTTATTATGTTTATACATCTTGTTTACTTAGAACGACGGTAGTAAATAAGATGATCCCTTACAACAATTTCAAGAAGTGTTTCCCCTAACTGTCCACCGTTGCTAAAGTTCGTCGCTTCTAAGCACCACGTGATGATCGGGTGTGATGGATTCTTACGTTCACATACAATGGGTGTAAGACAGATTTACACACGCGAAAACACTTGGGGTTTACTTGACGAGCCTAGCATGTACAGACATGGCCTCGGAACACGGAGACCGAAAGGTCGAACACGAGTCATATAGAAGATATGATCAACATGAGAATGTTCACCGATGATGACTAGTCCGTCTCACGTGATGATCGGACACGGCTTAGTCGACTCGGATCGTGTAACACTTAGATGACTAGAGGGATGTCTAATCTGAGTGGGAGTTCATTCAAATAAATTGATTACATGAACTTAATTATCATGAACTTAGTCTAAAACTTTTGAATAATATGTCTTGTAGATCAAATGGCCAACGCTCATGTCAACTTGAACTTCAACGCTATCATAGTGAAGAACAAGCTGAAAGATGACGGCAGCAACTATAAGGACTGGGTCCGAACACGAGGATCATCCTCATAGCTGCCAGGAAACAATATGTCCTAGAAGGACCGCTAGGTGACGCTCCGTCCCTGCAGAACCAAGACATTATGAATGCTTGGCAAACTCTACCGATGATTACTCCCTTGTTCAAGGCGGCATGCTTTATGATTTAGAACCGGGGCTCCAAAAGCGCTTTTGAGCATCACGGAGCATATGAGATGTTCGAGGAGCTGAAACTTGTTTTCCAAGCTCACGCCGGGTCGAGAGATATGACATCTCCGACAAGTTCTATAGTTGTAAGATGGAGGAAAACAGTTCTGTCGTTGAGCACATCTTGAAGATGTCCGGGTTGCACAACCGTATGACCCAGCTGAATATTAACCTCCACGATGAGGCGGTCATTGAAAGAATCCTCCAGTCGCTCCCACCAAGCTACAAGAGCTTTGTGATGAACTACAACATGCAGGGGATGGTAAAGACCATTTCTGAAGTGTTCTCTATGCTGAAGTCAGCCGAGGTTGAAATCAAGAAAGAACATCAAGTGTTGATGGTCAATAAGACCACTAAGTTCAAGAAGGGCAAGGGTAAGAAGAACTTCAAGAAGGACGGCAAGGAGGTTGCCGCGCCGGTAAGCAAGTTGCCGGGAAGAAGTCAAAGAATGGACCCAAACCCGAGACAGAGTGCTTTTATTGCAAGGGGAGGGCTCACTGGAAGCGGAACTGCCCCAAATACTTAGCGGACAAGAAGTCCGGCAACGCCAAAGGTATATCAGATAAACAAGAAATTGATGTGTACTTTGCCAAGACTCGTAGTAACTCTTGGGTATTTGATACGGTGCCATTGCTCATATTTGTAACTCACAGCGGGAGCTGCGGAATAAGCGAAACCGGCAAAGGACAAGGTGACGATGCGCGTCGGGAATGGTTCCAGAAGTCGATGTGATCGCCGTCGCACGCTACCTCTTCATTTACCTATGGGATTAGTTATGAACCTTAATAATTGTTATTTGGTGCCAAGTTTGAGCATGAATATTGTATCCGGATCTCGTTTAATGCGAGATGGCTACTCATTTAAATCCGAGAATAATGGTTGTTCTATTTATATGAGAGATATGTTTTATGGTCATGCTCCGATGGTCAATGGTTTATTCTTAATGAATCTCGAACGTAGTATTACACATGTTTATAGCGTGGATACCAAAAGATGTAAAGTTGATAACGATAGTCCCACATATTTGTGGCACTTCATATTCGTCACATTGGTGTCAAGCGCATGAAGAAGCTCCATGCTGATGGACTTTTGGAGTCTTTAGATTATGAATCATTTGACACATGCGAACCATGCCTCATGGGCAAGATGACCAAGACTCCGTTCTCCGGAACAATGGAGCGAGCAACCAACTTATTGGAAATCATACATACCGATGTGTGCGGTCCAATGAGTGTTGAGGCTCGCAGAGGATATCGTTATGTTCTCACTCTCCGATGTCTTGAGTAGATATGGGTATGTCTACTTAATGAAACACAAGTCTGAGACATTTGAAAAGTTCAAAGAATTTCAGAATGAGGTAGAGAATCAACGTGACCGAAAAATAAAATTCCTACGATCAGATCGTGGAGGAGAATATTTAAGTCACGTAATTTGGTACACACTTAAGAAAATGTGGAATCGTTTCACAACTCACGCCGCTGGAACACCTCAACAGAACGGTGTGTCCGAACGTCGTGTCGCACTCTATTGGATATGGTGCGATCTATGATGTCTCTTACCGATTTACCGCTATCATTTTGGGGATACGCTCTAGAGACAGCTACATTCACTTTAAATAGGGCACCGTCTAAATCCGTTGAGACGACACCGTATGAATTATGGTTTGGGAAGAAACCTAAGCTGTTGTTTCTAAAAGTTTGGGGATGCGATGCTTATGTCAAGAAACTTCAACCTGAAAAGCTCGAACCCAAGTCGCAAAATGCGTCTTCATAGGATAC
Source organism: Aegilops bicornis (assembly GCA_021605145.1). Taxonomy (NCBI): domain Eukaryota; kingdom Viridiplantae; phylum Streptophyta; class Magnoliopsida; order Poales; family Poaceae; genus Aegilops; species Aegilops bicornis. Next base: position 48,838,323 of record CM038674.1, read on the forward strand.
CCTAAAGAAACCATTGGGTATACCTTCTACTTAAGATCCGAGGGCAAGATCTTTGTTGCCAAGAACGGATCCTTTACGGAAAAGAGTTTCTCTCGAAAGAAGTAAGTGGGAGGAAAGTAGAACTCGATGAAGTACTACCTCTTGAACAGGAGTGTAGTGCAGCTCAGGAAAATGTTGCTGTGATGCCTACACCAACTGAAGAGGAAATTCATGATGATGATCAAGGTATTTCGGATCAAGTTGCTACTGAACTTCGTAGGTCCACTAGGACACGTTCCGCACCAGAGTGGTACGGCAACCCTGTCTTGGAAATCATGTTGTTAGACAACAATGAACCTTCGAACTATGAAGAAGCGATGGCGGGCCCAGATTCCAACAAATGGCTAGAAGCCATGAAGTCCGAGATAGAATCCATGTATGAAAACAAAGTGTGGACTTTGGTGACTTGCCCGATGATCGGCGAGCGATAGAAAACAAATGGATTTTTAAGAAGAAGACGGACGCGGATGGTAACGTCACCATCTATAAAGCTCGACTTGTTGCTAAGGGTTATCGACAAGTTCAAGGGATTGACTACGATGAGACTTTCTCTCCCGTAGCGAAGCTTAAGTCCGTCCGAATCATGTTAGCAATTGCCGCATACTATGATTATGAGATATGGCAGATGGACGTCAAAACAGCATTCCTTAACGGTTATCTTAAGGAAGAGCTGTATATGATGCAGCCGGAAGGTTTTGTCGATCCTAAGGGCGCTAACAAAGTATGCAAGCTCCAAATGATCCATTTATGGGCTGGTGCAAGCATCTCGGAGTTGGAACATTCGCTTTGATGAGATGATCAAAGCGTTTGGGTTATCTTGAGACTTATGGAGAAGCCTGCGTTTACAAGAAAGTGAGTGGGAGCTCTGTAGCATTTCTCATATTATATGTAGATGACATACTTTTGATGGGAAATGATATAGAATTCTTGGACAGCATTAAGGCCTACTTGAATAAGTGTTTTTCAATGAAGGACCTTGGAGAAGCTGCTTACATATTAGGCATCAAGATCTATAGAGATAGATCGAGACGCCTCATAGGTCTTTCACAAAGCACATACCTTGATAAGATTTTGAAGAAGTTCAAAATGGATCAGTCCAAGAAAGGGTTCTTGCCTGTATTGCAAGGTGTGAGATTGAGCTCAGCTCAATGCCCGACCATGACAAAAGATAAAGAAGAGATGAGTGTCATCCCCTATGCCTCAGCCATAGGATCTATTATGTATGCCATGCTGTGTACCAGACCTGATGTAAACCTTGCCGTAAGTTTGGTAGGAAGGTACCAAAGTAATCCCGACAAGGAACACTGGACAGCGGTCAAGAATATCCTGAAGTACCTGAAAAGGACAAAGGACATGTTTCTCGTTTATGGAGGTGACGAAGAGCTCGTCGTAACGGGTTACGTCGACGCTAGCTTCGACACAGATCTGGATGATTCTAAGTCACAAACCGGATACGTGTATATGTTGAATGGTGGAGCAGTAAGCTGGTGCAGCTGCAAGCAGGGCGTCGTGGCGGGATCTACATGTGAAGCGGAGTACATGGCAGCCTCGGAGGCAGCGCATGAAGAAAGTTGGGTGAAGGAGTTCATCACCGACCTAGGAGTCATACCCAATGTGTCGGGGCCGATCAAACTCTTCTGTGACAACACTGGAGCTATTGCCCTTGCCAAGGAGCCCAGGTTTCACAAGAAGACCAGGCACATCAAGCCTCGCTTCAAGTCCATCCGTGAAATCGTTCAGGATGGAGACATAGAAATTTGTAAAGTACATACGGATCTGAATGTCGCAGATCCGTTGACTAAACCTCTTCCGCGGGCAAAACATGATCAACACCAGAACTCTATGGGTGTTCGATTCATCACAATGTAACTAGATTATTGACTCTAGTGCAAGTGGGAGACTGTTGGAAATATGCCCTAGAGGCAATAATAAAAGCATTATTATTATATTTCCTTGTTCATGATAATTGTCTTTATTCATGCTATAACTGTATTATCCGGAAATCGTAATACACGTGTGAATACATAGACTACAATACGTCCCTAGTAAGCCTCTAGTAGACTAGCTCGTTGGTCAACAGATAGTCATGTTTTCCTGACTATGGACATCAGATGTCATTGACAACGGGATCACGTCATTAGGGGAATGACGTGATGGACAAGACCCAATCCTAAGCATAGCACAAAGATCGTGTAGTTCGTTTTGCTAGAGCTTTTCCAATGTCAAGTATCTCTTCCTTAGACCGTGAGATCGTGTAACTCCCGGATACCGTAGGAATGCTTTGGGTGTACCAAACGTCACAACGTAACTGGGTGACTATAAAGGTGCATTACAGGTATCTCCGAAAGTGTCTGTTGGGTTGACACGGATCGAGACAGGGATTTGTCACTCCGTATGACGGAGAGGTATCACTGGGCCCACTCGGTAATGCATCATCATACCGTATGACGGAGAAGTAACATACCGTCTGACAAAGGGAATAGCATATGGGGTTGCTTGAACCCTCGACATCGTGGTTCATCCGATGACAACATCGAGGAGCGTGTGGGAACCAACATGGGTATCCAGATCCCGCTGTTGGTTATTGACCGGAGAGCGTCTCGGTCATGTCTGCATGTCTCCCGAACCCGTAGGGTCTACACACTTAAGGTTCGGTGACGCTAGGGTTAATAGGAAGACAAGTATGTGATTACCGAATGTTGTTCGAGTCCCGGGTGAGATCCCGGACGTCACGAGGAGTTCCGGAATGGTCCGGAGGTAAAGATTTATATATGGAAAGTGGTTAAACGGACTCGGAAAGTTTGAGGTATGCGGTAATGTACCGGGGCCACCGGGAGAGTTCGGAGGTCCACGGGAGGCCACCCCTCGGGGGCCACATGGGCTAAGTGGGAGAGGGAGCCAGCCTGGTGGGCTGGGCGCGCCTCCCACCTAGGCCCATGCGGCTAGGGCTTGGGGAGGAAACCCTAAAGGGGCAAAGGCGCCCCGGCTTGGGGGCAAGCCACCCTTTCCTCCTCCCCTTGGCCGCCGCCCCCCTCTAGATGCCATCTCGGGGGGCCGGCCCCCTCGCCCTTCCTCCTATAAATAGCGGGGGGGGGGAGGGCTACACACACCATTGAAGGCGCAGCCCCTCCCCTCCCCAACACCTCTCTTTTTCTACGCGAGCTTGGCGAAGCCCTGCCGGAGAACTGCCGTACCAACTGCACCACGCCGTCGTGCTGCCATTGGAGCCGTCTTCCTCAACCTCTCCTTCATCCTTGCTGGATCAAGGCGGAGGAGACGCCATCGTCCCGTACGTGTGTTGAATGCGGAGGTGCTGTCCGTTCAGCACTTGGTCATCGGTGATCGGAATCACGTTGGGAACGTCTTCATCATCACCACTCCCTCGAACGCTTCCGTACTCGATCTACAAGTGGTATGTAGATGCAAACTCTCTCTCTTGACTCGTTGCTTAGTAGAACTCATAGATGGATCTTGGTGAAACCGTAGGAAAATTTTAATTTTCTGCAACGTTCCCCAACAGGGACACCACTCTAAATAGGGCGTTGAATGTAATGAAGAACAAGGATAAGCTCAGTAAGCCGACGTCAGCTGGTCGTGTGGCCGGCAAAGGCTTGTCCACAAAATGGGTGTCATACTATACCGCTGGTGTGCTTAAGGACAAAAAGACCATCTCGGAAAGCGGTAGCGCGAGGTTCAAGAACTTCGAGGCACGGTGGCGCGGATTCGGAGATTGTCCAAGAGCAAGTGCAACAACAACTCGGAGCGACGATCACCGCCATTGTGCCTACCTTGATCCAGGGGTTGAGTGCGTGGATTGCGGGCGGCCAACGAGGCCGCCCGATTCCTAGCTTCACGGCCAGCAACTCGCGAGAATGCGATGGCGGGAGCCATTGGTGTCTCCGGCGGAGGCGGCATTGGTGTCTCCGACGCCGCACGGGAGCTTAATGCACCGGGTGTACGCCCGGCGGCACCTCTGCAGCAAGCGGCCCCTCCGTCAGCTACTGACGCCCGCCGTTGGCGGTGCCTCGACATTAGCCGAGCTCGGCGCCATCATCACGGTAACTAATTAAGCCTCTCTCGGTCGAGGACTTCATCTCCTTGCCTTTATTTGGGCATCCCTGACGCCCTACATGTTTTCGCAGGGCGCCGCCGACGTTCCGTGCACTCTCCTGCACTTCGTGAACAATGAGTTGGTCGATGTCGCCAAGGGCAAAATCGTTCAACCGGGCAACCCCTTGTTCCACGGTACCCAGATGCCACCCAACTTGTTTAGGGTTGAACTGGTTCGGGTGCTGCGAGGCTGCGATGAGGTGTTACCTCCGATTCGACCCGCCGGGGCCGACGATGATGACGTGATGACCCTCAGCGCCTGCCTGAGGTGGCCCCTGCTTTGGCCGAAGAGCCAGATTCGTTTGGAGGCGGGGGACATCACCCCAAAGACAACACCGCCCGATCGTTGCCGCCAAGTCGGCCCCATGGCAAGACCGCCGCAACGGTGCCGGACATCCCTATGCCACTGGATCCAAACATGCATATGGCACAGGATCAGAACGACGACGATGACGATACATTTGCCAACGTTGATCAGTACTTTGCCGATCATGGGTACGGTGGCGACTTCATGGGGCCTCCTTCTCAAGAAACCAACCCAACAAAAGACGTGCGCGATCTAGCTGGTACCGCGGAGAAGCCAAGTTGCAACAGGCGTCGTCTGCCGTTCAGCTCTCAGGAGACGCCTCCAGCTGCCGACTTCACCGTACCTCAGATAGGCGAGGTGCGAAATATTATCAGCCCCAACACACTCAAGAAGGCGGTCAGTGAGCAGAACTCGGTCCCATTACAGGAGAAGAAGAAGGCACGCAAAAGAAAGACTAACAAGGGTGCGGGCCAGCCGGCACCGAAATGCGATCCGTGCTCGGGATGGGCCACCTTCACCGAGGATATCTCGAGGAGGGTGCATGTGGCGGGTAGGGCGATGCTACCGACAAATATGCTCAATGCTGCAACCGGTGCTATGCGGAGTCTGCATGATGTGTTCTTTCTTTGGAGAAGCGGCGTCTCGAGAGAAGGATGTGGCATACCGGTTTTCGTGGCCAAGGTGCGGAGGGCAAGGGCTTTGTGGATAACTCCATCGGGCGACGATCGTCCTGCGGTTTGATGACATCCACGCTATGTTGAACCTTCATCCGCTGCACTACACCTTCGTTCGGCTATTTTCGCTGAGTATGGAGATGCGGATCATTCGCGACAAGACCCGGACATCGTGATAGTCGACCCCTTCTACATGCGTGCCAAGATCTTGGGCAGCGCTGGGGACCGGCAAGTCGCGAGTTCTTACCTCGAAGGCGTCATTCTGGCAAACCAAGATAAGGATAACTTCCTCGTGCCTTACATATGAATTCATAGATTTCAATCGTTCTTCTTTTAACATTCCGTGTTTTCTACAGTGACACACATTGCACGCTCATCCTCCTAAGCCCCAAATATTCCATGGCCACGTATTTCGACCCCGACCGTCAGTCGAAGGTAGACTACACAAATGTCAAGAAGGTTCTTGATGATGTTCTCCCTGCCACGCCCAATCTGGAGGCACCTTCACCAGGCCTATTCGTAGCACGGCAAGCACGTGTTCTCCCACAATCTGACGTTACGCTGCGTCAAGCAGCCGCGGTCGAGAAGGGTGCCTACTACGCCATCCATCACATGCGGGCGATCGTACGGGACCATCATCAACTTCTGCTACCGAGTAAACTCAAAGATTGGGCCGCGAGCGTGTCGGCAATCCAGGACGCGGACATCAAACAAGAATTCTTTCGCATCCAGTCGGAGTTTGCGGAAATCATCCATCAAGATGTCCTTCGTACCTCGGGGCAGTTCTACCTCAGAAATCAACCGTCCAACAGTGACATCGACACAATGCTACAAATGCAGGCTGACAACGCCCGTTCTTTCATGACTCCCACGATAGACGGCGGCTTCATCCACGCTCCGGTCCCTTGAGTCGAGTCGAAAGCAGTGATGCTGTGTCTAGTTCTGAAACATCGATTGGCTCATGTTGTAATTAAACTTTAATGAACTTGTAGTATGTCTCTTTGGTTTCGAGAGTCGTTCAACTTAGATGTAATCGATGCTATTAATGTCTTGCTTTTCTCTTCCGATCGTTACATTGCATACTTATATATTGCTTATGTATTGTCTGTGAATTGGTACTAACGTTTCGTTTGGCTAGTGCATAGCGATACCGTCGTATGTCGTGTACAAGGGTATGGTTCCCGGAGTCTACGACGACTGGCAGGAGTGTCGGAGACAGGTTCACCGATTCAGCGGTAACAGTTACAAAGGGTACACCACTAGTGCCGACGCCGAATCTAGATACGCCCGCTATCTAGCGGGAGAGGGGAGGGAGCGTTGGAGGAACCGGATGAAGACGAGTTTCATCGTGATGATGCTCATCGTGTTGACCGCAGCTCTCTTCTATGTGATGGTAGTTTAGATGATCGATATCGACTTGTAATGTGAAGACAAACTCGCTACTCGCGGTCTCGAGACTTGTAATATAATGTTCTATCTTTGTTCGGTCTTTTCAATTCGGAGACTAATATGATGAATTGTATTCAGAGACTAATATGATGAATTGTGTTCAGAGACTAATCTTCTATTGTATTCGATGAATCTGTTGTTGTTGTGTGCTGTCTATATTTTGTCCAATTATACATTTTGTAACCTGTGCAAAAAACAGAAAATAAAAAATAAAAAACCTAATATTCATACTAATGGCGCATCACATCAAGGCGCCATTAGTATGCCAAAGGATACTAATGGCGCATCATTAAAGAGTGCGCCATTAGTATGCCGGGTTACTAATGGCGCATCTTGCCGTTTAGCGCCATTATTATGCCAAAGCACCTGGGTATACATGGCCCCCTGGGAGGCATACTAATGGCGCACTGTTGTATATACTAATGGCGCATCCACTGGTGTGCCATTAGTACACCAGATACTAATGGCGCACCAGTGGTGCGCCATTAGTAAAATATACTAATGGCGCACCACTAATGCGCCATTAATGGCCAAATTAGGTGCGCCATTAGTAAGCCTAGTAGTGACAGCTCTGCTAGATATAATGGTTTCAGCATTAGAAAGAATAAGGTCAGGTATAGCAAAACAGAGTCACGTCATATGCGTTATAGGAGGTTTGTTTGTTCAAGACAAGGGCAACGTGACAGCAAGTTGCTAACCGAGGAAGGAGACAGCCGTAGGCTCAGAGCCGAGACACGCTGCTTTTGCGAAGCGCACCTGACCGTCAAGCTTGACCAAAAGCGTGGGGTTTGGTATGTTGAAAGTTTTGAGGACAAGCATAGCCATATGTTGGCAGGACAGGACGAGGTACCTTTTCTTTGGTCCCACAGAAAAATCAAAGAGTACCAAAAGCATGAGATAATGTCCATGGGAGCTGCAGGATTAGAATTCACGACATGATGGATTGCTTCATCAGCAAGCATGTATGGTACGGCGGTGTTGGTTTTACCAGCGTGAAATATACAACCTTTGCGCCAAGGAGAAGAGGAAGCTGCTTTCAAAAGGTGATGCTGCCACAGCCATAGGCATCATGGCCAGTAGGAAACAGAGCGACCCTAGCTTCTTTTTAGAGTACAGGCTAGATAAGGAAGGGCATTTGAATAGGATGTTCTGGTGCGACTCCCAGTCTCGTCATGACTATGAGGACTTCGGCGACTTGCTTGTATTTGACAGCATGTACAAGATGAACCGCTATGGTATGCCATTCATACCTTTTGTTGGTCTTAACAATCACCGGAATACCACTGTTTTTGGTTGTTCCATAGTTTCGGACGAGACCGAGGAGACATACGTGTGGCTTCTGCAGACTTTTTTGAGGTCCATGTGCCAAAAGATGCCTAAGAGTGTTATCACAGACGCCGACGCTGTGATGATCAAGGCAATTCGCGAAGTCTTGCCAGACGTGTGGCACCGTATATGTACATGGCACATAGAGAAAAATATGAAGATTCACCTCAGTCACAAGTCCGTGAAGGAGTTCCGAACTCTTCTGTACTACAGAACGTCCACGGCAACGTTTGAGGAGAGATGGCACGCATTTTCCAAAAAATGGCAGTTGGAAAAAACTATAACATGGTTGAGGCGGGTGTATAAGAAGAGGAGACCGTTGGCCGCGGCATATCTAACAGAGGGGTTTTGGCTAGGCATGAAAAGCAACCAGCAGAGTGAAAGCCTGAACTCATGCCTTCACCTCCACCTAGACGGTGAAATGACCCTGGTGGATATGATTTTGCACAATGAGAACGCCGTTGTGCGTATCCGTGAAAACGAGGCGCGAGATGACTACACGGCCTCACAGAGTTTACCGGTGCCAATTACTAGCTCAAGGGAACTTGAGATAGCTGCTTCTCACGTCTTCACTCCAGCAAACTTATATATGTTGCAGGATGATCTTAGAAAAATTGACGGCATGGAGGTTGTAGAAATTAAGCTGGGAGACGGATCATAGCACTACATCGTGGCCTGGAAGAATAACCCGAAGCGTCGTTTTTGGGTGGAGTATACACCAGCAAATTCTGCAGAAACTATAAGGTGCAGCTGCAGAAGAATGATTCGAAAGGGTCTACCTTGCAAGCACATATTCCATGTACTGAAGCACTTGAACATATCTGAAATACCAAAGTGTTTAGTTCTTATTCGGTTCACGAAAGAAGCAAGGTTGGGACTGCCCGCGAGGCGCACAAGTGATCTGTTGGGATTTGGTTGGACTGGGGCCGGGGAAAGAATGAAATATAGCCAGGTCAGTGTGTTAGCGTGCGAAGCTATGCATGCGGCATGCAAACACCCTGCTTTGTGGGATCGATTACAGGAGAGTTTGAAGGCTGCGATAGCTAAGAGTCATGAGTATGATCTGCTACAGGAAAATTTCTTGAAGCAAACAAATGACATCGATAAGTGTGCGATTGAATATGTGGACGATGGTGAAGGCAACATGATTGAGGTTAAAGATCCTATGAAAGTGTCAAGCAAAGGTGCAACAAAGGCAGATGAGAGTCATACTGTCTCGAAAAATGGTAGACCACTCTCTTTTGATGAGTTGAAAACCGGTCTTGGCGCTTGCAAATTGGTAGGACACACTAGGCGTAGCAAGAAATGCAAACTAAATCAGAAGTAAGTGTTTGTATGCATTGTGGCGTATTAAAGTTTGTACCATTCATTAACTTAACTTGTCTTCTATCAGGTGCAGAAAAGTGGAGAAGGAACAAGAGTAGAACACTTGCTTCAATTATTTACTGTGTTAATCGGCCGGCTCATACTTTGGCTAAGGTAGCTGTAGGCGCTTGTGTTTCTTTGGTTTGGAGGCTTTGGCCCCTGATTGTATCCTTAGTGTATTAAAGGCGAGATCCCAGTCTTTGTTTAAATAAAGTAAGATGTTTCCCTGTAAAAAAATCAAAAAATCCTTAGTGTATTTTGGGTTTGATGTTGGTTAGGTATGCTTTTATATGTGAGCATATAAGTAATGCAATCGGTATGGTTTGATCGGGTTCTTTGTGGCTGAAGAACTGAGTAAAGTAAGGTGTTTAAATAAAGTAAGATGTTTCCCTGTAAAAATATAAAAAAAATCTTTACTGTCTAATGACCGGGGCGGGAGGTAGAAAGAATATTATTGTACATGTCCCCTGCCCACGTCCTAGATGCCATTAAATAAGTAACTGTACCACTCTCCTCCCCACCACACACTCACCCACCTCCCACGGGCGCCGGTTCGAACTCCCCTCTTATCCCCACCTACCGTCGATCGAGAATACCCTACTTGGCGACCGCTGCAGCCGCCTCCATGGAGAGAAGCCTCGGCTGGCAGAGAGCGATGATGGACCTCGCCGGCGATGACGAGGGGTGGCGCGCGCAGTTGACTTAGGTGTGCGGCTGGTTCCCCAGCACGGATATGTTGGTCAACCACGCGCGTGGCCTCGTCAAAGTCCTCAACGACGCCGAGAGGAAGCGCTCCTTCCCCTACGGCCGCGGCGTCCTGCCGGCTGTCCTACTCGTGTGGGCAATGCGAGAGGCCATGCTGAGTGACTCCCCTGTTCAGCGCGCAAGGTGGTGGATGTACCGCTCCACCACCATGACGCTGCAGCCAGATTCAGCATGCGTCGCATCGAGGGCGGACCGCGTCGACGTCGAGCTCGATGTCCCTGCGCCCGTTAGCACGGACTACCAGGTCCGCCATGTGTCGAAGCCAGTGCTGCCGTTGGGCTCTGACGTCGTGGAGGACGATGTGGAGGAGGTACTGGTCATCCCTGATGACCATGAGGAGGGCGAGGAGGATGCTGTGCAGATGGTAGCGCCGGTCGCCGTCGAGGGTGGCAAGACAATGCCCATCGACGTCGAGCTCCTTCCCCTCCTCCCTGACGTAGTGAAGGTGGAAGAAGAGGAGGTGGCTCAGGATCAGGTGGCGCAGCTGTCCAACACAACGGTGGTCAAGAAGAAGGCTTCTCCGTGTGTGGTGCGCCGCGCACGCCGCCTCAAATTTCTGAAGAAGTGAAAATGGGCACAGTTGCTGAAGGAGGAGGAAGCTGCTGGTTATCTTAAGTTAGGTATGTTGTTATATGTTTCATCATATAAGTTAACATTATTTTTTGGTTTGATGTTGGTTAGGTATGCTTTTATATGTAAGCATATAAGTAATGCAATCGGTACGGTTTGATCGGGTTCTTTGTGGCTGAAGAACTGAATATCTACTGCTCACCCTAAGTGCCAAGTTCAGTTAAATTTCTGAATATTGAATATGTATTGTTCCTTTGCTTCAGTGTTGCATGGAAGCTGCTAGATGTTGCTCCTATGTTGCAACAAGACAATGTACTAGTTTGCTACATAAATCAGTAGTGTTCCTAGGTGATGTGCCCATGTGCATCACATACCAAATATAGAACATGCCAAAAGTGCATTGTCTGTCAAATACAGGACATGCCAAAAGTGCATTGTCTGCCAAATATAGAACATGCCAAAAGTGCACTGTCTACCAATCATTATGGCCCCATGTTATTTATGCTGCAATCTCTGTTACACTTTGCCCATAAACTGAATAGCAAATAATTCAGCATCATTTCATCATGTCAATTACAATGATGTCAATAACTTTATGAACAATCTACTTGCTAACTATGACAGCAATCATAATGGCAAGCAGGCCAAGATACAGAAGACCTCCAAATCCTAAAATCCTATCCCTATAGAGCAATATCTCCTTGTGCATCTTAACCATTGCCCTATTTTCTTTCTCATTCCTTTTAGTTTCAGCTTCATATTCTGTAATCTTAGTCTCCAGTTTCTTGTTCTTCATGGCAAGATACTTAATGACTGACTTTGCATTGCTATCCCACTCCCTATCAACCCATTCAACATACTCAGAAGTGATATCATCCTAAATAAATCATGAGCAATTCAAGTCATTTTATAACTGAACTTGTCGCTGCAAGCGTTAAACACTGAACTTTTTTGCAGCTTGACCGTAGTAGCAGTACTAGTTTGAAGATCATGCTCAGTAGACTAACCTCAAACACACATCCCCCGAGTGCGCTGCCGAAATTGTCTGCATCTATGCAGACACGGGCACTAGGAGTTTCCTGATGACCACATAGATGGAGCTTGTCATGGCCACAGGTGATGAATTATGGGCGATAATGCTGGGATGTAAAGAACAACGGTAAAGAACTTACCTTTTTGCCACCAAAGTGTAGCACTGAAGAAACCCTAGCCGTGGGTTCTCCCGGCCTGCCGCCGCCCACGAAACCCTCGTCCCCTGTTCCACTAGATCCGCCGCCGCTGCCTCCTGTGCCACTGAATCCGGCCCACCTGCTTGCAGGACCCAGGGTTCGACCTAACTTGCGGTCGCCACCGCTCTTCTCGACGCAGCCGCCGACGCCCGACGCCCATCTCGCTGTCATGCTTTCGCCGTCGAGATTTGGAGGCACAAATAGAGAGGGAGGGCTAGGGATTTGGAAAGGGAAACGAGAAAAGGGGAAAGATCGATGTGAACCTGGCAAAATGGGCTGGTGTAGCGCTGCCGGGATGATTGCTCACTGTGGGGCCCCTCACGTGGTTAGATGGGCCGTGCACAGCATTATGGTGAGTCTGAGAAAAAGTTAATTATAAATATAATAAAAAAACGACGGGTTTGTAAAACAAACTAGATAAACATGATGCCCTTATAACATGCGATAGAGCCAACGAGCTGACATGACTAATTTTGATGAGTGTAATATTACATTTTGGCTTGATATATTTACTTATCTACCATGACTACTTTTCATAATAATGTGATGAGGGAATTACTAGGAGATTATGCAAGATGATGACATGCAGATAGCTAAGGCAGAATGCTAAGCTTGGTAGAGTTTTTAAAAAAGTTAAGATTGTGAAATTTTTAATATGAAACTTACGAGAGCAGTTGAAGAGAAAAATAGACTATTATAAAAATTAGGAGAAGGAGAAAAATATTAAGCAAGGACACTTGATATGTGAAGCCGTGAAAAATACAATTATAAAAAATTGGAGAAGGAGAAAATATTAAGCAAGAACAATTGATAAGTGAAGCCAAAACTTTATTGGTACGACCAAATTGTCTTCTCCGAGCGAATTTTATGACCGAATTGTCTTGTACGAGCGAATTGTCTGACAGACACATACACATGGATGTGCCCTGTTTATTACATAAAATGATAGAACCCCTAAGATAATCATGCCGTCGAAACCTTCGACCGGACTAAATCCAAACCACTAAAACTTCAATCTTGCATGTCGCATGGGTTCTTCAGGCGCGCCTTTTGCTTGCGATTTCACAAATTTTGTCCTTCACACACTCCATCGAGTTTGAAGGTGACATAATCAACTCTGCGACGAAACGTCTTCTCCTTGCGTCAACGGTGGCCTGCAAAAAATGACATAACGGTTACATGAACCGAAGTTGCTACACCACCATAGTAGCTAGTCTACAAACGAAAATAACAGCATACCTGTGTAAATTTGCGGGTGATTTTGTCCCCGTCCCAATGTTCTAGACATTCTGTGACAAAAAGGCCACAAGAGTTCCTGGTACATATGCAAACATTAGCGGTGGGCAATACAAACATGTGTGTTGTTGTTTGATTGTGCATGATGTCCTATTCACTCACCCATCCTCTTGCTGGGGTATGTCATACTCCTTGATAGGCCACTTAATTACGTCCAGATATTTCCCTGGTGTAATAATATTTGCCTAACGCATATCGTGTGCTATAGCCATTCGCTACAAAGAGGATTGTGTTAAAGAACAATCATAAACAATATGTAAGAGCAATGGTACAAATGTTGGTTACATTACCAGTGCTTTAACAGTCCTCTCAGTCGAGTCCGGAGGATAGAGCGAATCGAGAGCTTGGAATTCTTTCTTGATCATGTGCATGACCACGGTCATCCAGTGGCTATTGTCGATATTCAACGCGATATACGTCTACAGTGCAAAAAACCATTATGGATCAAAAGAAATACTTGATGAACTATCATGTAGTGATGAATCACAAACATTACGTACCTTATCACGCATAGTATACTCTTTCGTGACTCTATTAACTGCCCCAGCTTTGGTCAGAGCACTATCCATGTTGCAGCTCGATGGCAATGGATCGTCATTTGCGATAGCACGATCTACAAGGAATTTGGACCTCCACGCTGGACAGAGGTAACGATCATGACCAACACGCAGCTCCAAATGTCCCATATAAGCATCAATAACCTGCATAGAATATCAGCACATTACATGTTGAGAGTTGAGACATAGATTTTTGAGCATTTTAAAAATAGGACATGCAAGTAGTACTTACATCGTCCGACAGCCATCTATGAGCTAGTACCGGTAGAATCCTTTCGGAAGTCAGAGTTATGCCACGGCCTTCACTGTAGTAATTTTTTTTGTTCTTGTTCTTCTTAGTGCTAGCAGCTAACTCGACAAATGAAACAACATCATCAATTATTTCCGGCATCAACTCATCTACCACAACCTCCGGCCAATTATTGTTCGAAAATAGAGCTGCATGAAATAATATGAACGTCAACAATAGTGATCATATGCATTGGTAGTTAATTAAAAAATTAAGAATGTTAGTTACGATACCTCTAGTAGCAGTACTAGTACCAGAGGCTCTCTGACCACGGCTGAAATGCGCTGCGGGGGTTGTCAAGTGCGTGGGGATTCAAATTTCTTGGGAACGGTCCGCTTCCGCTTACCGGACATAACCTCGTCATCCTTATCGATTGTTGCACCCTTTTTTCCATTCGCCTTGGCCATGAACTTGCTGACAGAAGATGGACAAATGTCTATGTCCGATGAAGGTGCTACAGTAGAAGTACCAACCACCCAAGCACTACTAGGGAAAAGCCTATACACACAAAGTTACAAGTAGCGAGGGTTAAAAACCTCGCCATCACATTTACCAAAGAGCGCAGGTTTTAAACCTCGCTACTACTAAGTTGATAGCGATGGCGGGTTTTAACCCTCGCTACTACTAAGCGGTCTCTACCGTGCCCCGGGACATGCCATAGTAGTAGCGGGTTTTAAAACCTCGCTACTACTAAGTTTGATAGCGATAGCGCTGGTTTTTCGCCCTCGCTACTACTAAGGGGACCATAGCAGGAGCGAGGTTTAAAAACACGCGCAACTACTAAAGGTCCCATTTTCAAACTCTACCCCCCCCCCCCCCGGTGGATCGCCTTTTCAGTTTAAAAAAAATAAAAGAAAAAGATGAAAATGTCAACAAAAAAAAAGTTTCCCATGTGATATGTGGTCTAGTTGTTGGGAAAATTTGCAAATATGAATTTCGACTTTATTTGCAAAATCTCTCGAGAATTTGTAAAAATGGGCATAACTTTTGCATACTAACTCGGATGAAAAAGTTTTATATACGAAAAATCATCTACTCGAAAAGTTACATCCAAATTTAACTCGGGGAACCCCGTTAAACATTTTCAAAATCCTCAAAAACCAAACAGAAAAATGTTACGGGGCTTTTAAGATCTAGAGTGGAAAAAATCGAAAAAATTTCAAACTGTGTGGTCAAACTGTGGTCAAACAATGGTCAAATTAATTATTCTAGAATATTAGTGTTACTAAATAATTTTTTTAGTTTTTTTGAATGTTGGTCAAATCTGGTCAAACTATGGCCAAACTGTGGTCAAACTAATTATTCAAGAAATATTAGTGTTACTATTTTTTTAGAACAATAGTTTCAAACTCAAACAGTGAAATGTGTGACTTAATGCTCAAGCTAAATTCCTGAGGTTAATAGGATTGACATCTTACTTTTGTCAGGAAAACAACAAGTACAGACTTGGAAACGAGGGAGAATAGAACCCGGAAGTTAAGCGTGCTCATTTGGAGTAGTGAGAGGATGGGTGACCGTTCGGGAAGTTAGATGATTTGGAATGATGAGGGGTGATTAGAGATTAAATTGAGCAACAATGAGGGTGATTAGAGATTTGAGGTTAAAATAATTCAGAAATTTGAAAATTAGGGAAAAAATCAAAATATTTTTTCGAAAAAATTCAAAAAAACCCGCGCTGGTAGTAGTAGCGCGGGTTTCTACGCCACTACTAAGGGCGTAGTAGTAGCAGGTGGCACCAGCCATCTTGCTATACGTTAGCTGTAGCGCCTTATTAGTAGCGTCGGCCCCCGCGCTACTAATAGGCCCAAAACCCGCGTTGCTGCTAGGCTTTTCCCTAGTAGTGAAGGGTTTTCCGGTGTAGCCCCACATACATCATTACGCTTAAAAGGTGAGGCTTCCTTGTGTCCATTCAGCTTCGGTGGGGTTTTCTGTTTCAAAAACTAAATCGTGTGAACATTTCTGGACGAAAAAAATTAAACGAGAAAAATATAGACAGAAAGATAAATACATAGTACCTCAGGTACGGTTTTTTGGTCGAGAAGCACTATATCAGGCTGCGTCATGTCAATGATCGGCTGTCCATCACTGTCCATGTCTTCCTTGTACACGCATTCCTTCTTTTCATATGGACCATTCTCGAACGAATCCACTTCGTCCGGATCATTCTCCGCGGATGGCACAACAGCAGCCGGCTTGTACATGACACCTGCTTTGTTCAACTTCTCCAACAACCTCTGCAATAGAAATATAAACTTAGTAATGGTAGCATGGTTTAAAACAGCAAACATACTCTAAACTATAAAGTTTGGGTGTGATACCTCAACAACTATATCGTGGATTTGCCTCATCTCGGTGTGTATGAAGTCCATGCACCGCTTCATTAGAAGCTCCATCAAATCTTCCGACAATGCGGCTGTAAATCGACTTCTTTGCGTTCGATTGCGAGGCTTTGTTTTTGGCTTCATGGTAGGCGCATTATTTGGGATGTCGGGCTCCTGAGCCCTATACTCCTGGGTGATATTATTTTCGATCTGCATGCGATATTGAAGTACATGTGATGCATAAAAAATAAATAGTATTAAGTTACAAAACATTTAAGAAAGACGAAACCCAATGACTTACCCTTACGTTACCACGGCCGCGCCCATTATCAAAGTCGAACCTATCTCTCCTAGTGGCTGCACCTTCTGTCCAGTTCCTCATAAGAGGTTGTATGGACAAGTTGGGATTATAGGCGCATTCTCCTTCGACCGGTTGCACCTTCTCCCAGTACAAGTATTACAAAAAAATATAAGGATTTAGAGTTAGTAAAATACATCACATAAAATTGCAATGATATGATAATTGACATTATGCAACAGGTCTGATATGTGTACCTGCAAGAGAGCCAATTTGCATTTCGGCCATTGGCGCAGGTGTTTGCCTTTCTTCACTATGCGAAGGAAATCAAGGAGAACACGCATGGTGAAGGCATTCCAGTTAATCTTTGAAATACGTTTCACATCGTAGACCAAAGCGTAGTACTGCTTTGGCACAATCTTGCTCGACATGGGAGCAATAATTGTTCCTAACAGGACCAGCACTACTTTGCGAAGGAAATCAATCGGTGGCTTTACCTTTAATTATGTCCTCAATGAGATTATCTATCACTATGTTTTACGATGTCTTCTTGAGAAATTGTGGCGGCACCCGCTCCTTCATGTCCTCGCCTTCTTGATCGAGAATGTCCAAGCGGACAGTCCTTGGTTCTTGAGGTTAAAGATGCACTCGGCGTCGACCGCACCGAGAGTCACCTCCCCAACCTGCTCTTGTATAATGAATCTGCCCGTGCTGGCCTGAAAATTCTCAATCATATACCTAATCAGCAGGGTACGCATATTAATAGATGGTATCTGCAGCATGCTACACAATGATGTATCAGCCACTCTAGCGCGTTGACCGCTCGATAGATCTGCAACAAGCTTGCACCATTTATCAACTGCGCATACTATTTCTCCATTCATCTCATCCATCCTATTGAAAGAAAATATATAACTTCGTGACATTAGCTAGCACTAAAGCAAAAATAACAATAAGCATGCAAAAGTATAAATTTTCTGGCAGTAGCTAACACTAATGCAAAAATAACACTAACGGAAATACAAAACTATCACCATGTATACTACAACATGCAGCCAAGTGTGTGCTGACATGAGGCAATAAAAAAAATAACTACAATTGGTAATTGAATTTACTTGCATCTGATCAAGTTCTTTGAGTATCATATAAATTATATAATCAATAAAATTAATATGGTAAACAGTTACTTATTAAATGCGGTTGTCTTACTAACAGGGTGACAAATTGTTCAGCTATAAATAAACTAGAGTCTATAGCAATGGTACCTATTTGAGGTTCATCAACATCTAATGTTAATAACTCTTTAATGTTCTATGTGCACAACAATATAATTGGATCGTGTGACAAAAATATAATTGGATCTTGTGACAAAAAATGTATTGCGTCATGCTTCTCGAGAAACAGCATCTTATTCTACCATGCTATGAAAGAACCAAAGAATGATTTCATCTACGCCATCTGGTCAGAACGCATCTAGTCCAGTTCATACTAGTTGAAATTATGTGGTAAACCTCAGTCCATCAAAGCAACGAGACGGAGGAAGTAGCTTGCTATGAAGGCGAGGAAAGAGGACAATTTACTTGATCGGTCGACGAAGATGAAAGAAGTCGGCGATGCGTTCTCGGCGTAGTTCGTCGAGGTCGGCCTGCACGTGCGAACGACCTTGATCTTCTCGGGGTTTTTGTGGCGTGTGGGATGCGGTGGACGGAGCTGTCGACACCTCGCCGGCAGGAGTCGATCTAGTCGACGACATGTGCGAGGAGGAGGAGATTATATACGAGGTCGACGGCTACGTCGTCGTAACTTCCCTGTGGCCAATCTCGCGATCTATATTTTCCTCTGTTGAAGCGAGGCTGAACGTGCTCCTCAATCGTAGGGATTAGGAACATATGGATTAGCATGATCCCAGAATTGTGTAACAGAACGGTAACTACTCCCGTGATCGACGTGCGTGTGATTGACGTGCATGGAAAGCGCAGCGTTGTGGGCTCCACAATATGGATCCGACACTTATTTGCGGTCTGGGCCGGCCCACCTACCTGCATTGTTTCTTCCCTCAAAATAAATATCATTGGTTCATCCCTAAAAAAAACTCTTTGTGACACGTATTAGTTATTGTATACTAACATAGGTTCAACAATATTTATAGTATCTCTGTCATTTCTACAATATTATACATGCATCGAGTGTCGGAAATGAACGATACTTGTCATGCATGCATGCCATGGTCATCGTAGGTTACGGATTAAGTTTGGGATCATTTCGTGACATCGTAGGTTACGCATAAACCACTTTCAGACCTGCCCTCCGGTTGACCCGAATGGTCCTTCTTGTACATGGTGCGTGTGGAAGCATGCATGAGATGACCCCAACTTTTGGGAGCATGTGGGCTTGGCCAATGTGGTCCCCTAGGCAAGGTGTGCACGAATTCGGACACAAAACGCACGTTGCCTCACGTGGTGCCAGTGTTGTAGGGTTTTGTCGCCAGAAAACCCTAGAAATTGCATCGAGTGTCGCAAATGAACAATACTTCTCATGCATGCAAGCCATGGTCATCGTAGGGTATGCATGAAGTTTGGGATCATTTGGTGGGACCGTCAACGAAAACCAATTTCAGACCTTACCTCCGGCAGACCCGAATGGTCCTGCTTGTACATGGTGCATGTGGAAGCATGCATGAGATGAACCCAACTTTTGGGAGCATGTGGGCTTGGCCAATGTGGTCCCCTAGGCAAGGTGTGCACGAATTCCGACACAAGACGCACGTTGCGTCACGTGGGGGTAGTGTTGTAGGGTTTTGTAGTCGGAAAACCCTAGAAAATGCATCGAGTGTCGCAAATGAACGATACTAGTCACGCATGCATGCCATGGTCATCGTAGGGTATGCATGAAGTTTGGGACCATTTGGTGGGACCGTCAAGGAAAACCAATTTCAGACCTGATCTCCGGCAGACCCGAATGGTCCTGCTTGTACATAGTGCATGTGGGGGCATGCATGAGATGACCCCAACTTTTGGGAGCATGTGAGCATGGCCAATTTGCCCCCCCCCCAGGCAAGGTGTGCACGAGTTCAGACACAAAACACACGTTGCGTCACGTGGGGGCAGTGTTGTAGGGTTTTGTCGCCGGAAAAACCCTAGAAAATGCATCGAGTTTTGAAAATGAACGATACTCGTCATGCATGCTTGCCATGGTCATCCTAGGGTGTGCATACAGTTTGGTCTGAATTGGTGAGACCGAGAAGATAAACCTGCTCCTAGTACATGGTGCATGTGGAGGTATGCATCTTGTTGTCCCAACTACATTTGATTTAATAATATTTCAAGTATCAAACAGAAAATAAAATTTATAATTTGGAATGAAGAATTGAAATAATGAATAACCTCAGTAGAACATAACATATTATCTTACATTTTGGAAATATTTCGAATATAAAGAAGAGAACAAGTATTAGAATGTAGAAGTGAAATAAAACAGAACATTTTATCTTACAAACTAAAAATATATAAAAAATAATAAAGATAAGAAATATTGGAATGAAGAATTGAATTAAAACACAACATTTTAGTTCATCTTTCGTAAATATTATCATTATACAAAAGAGTACGAACAAATTAAATAAAACACAACCGAATTTGGCATATTTTTTAAATTTTAGTAAACACTGTTAGAAATAATATGAAAAAAAGACTCTTGATTTGAAATATTAGAAATATAAACAAGAAAAAAAACAAAGAAAATATATAACGTATCAGCGAGCGGAGTAAGGCTGCCTTGGGCAAGCCCGCCCGAATTGGGCCCAAGGCGGAGCCGCGCAGGGCACATCGCAGCCAAGATAGTCATGGGTGGTGGGAGTTTAGTCCCACCTCGCCAAGCGAGAGCGCCGCACCGGTTTATATACCCGGCTGCGACTCCCTCACAAGCTCCTATCAATTGCAGGCAGTACATCGCCTAACTCTCGTCCCCTCTGCCCGTGGGGCCTACTAGTAGCAGAGATATTCTGCACTGCAGGCCTGCATCCTGGCCCATGCACAGCAGGGTTCCTAGTCGTATGCAGGCCGTGGAGTATGAATTCTTCTGCTCGTAGGTGGGCAATTGTTTTTGGCATATTGCCATTGTGTATTGATTTGATCTTGAAATCACACACTAAATTATACACATGCTCACTTGCGTTCAATACACATATTTTTTTGTATATATGACAAGTTAATGTTTTGACCTTCAAGCCATCTAATAATTTTTTTTGAAATTTTTTGAATTTTTTTATTAATTTATAAGGCCTTCTAGACTGACTGGTTAAAACATCGGTCTATACCTCAGGGGGGCATTGTAAAATATTCTTTTTCCAAATTTTCTTTCATAGCCATGATTGGCACATGTGGGTCACCATGGAGGTGGTGGGAAAAATCAAAATTTTCAAATACTGGCTTAAGTTAGACCAAATGGCCCCTCCGGAATGCGGTCATTTTTTCGACCATCTCCAAATGACCTCAACTGTGGCACACATGATCTATTGCACAAACAAAGGTGGGTTTCCAAGGTTTTATATTTTTTTGAATTTTTTATTAATTTATAATGCCCTCTAGACTGACTGGTCAACACATCGGTCTATACCTGAGGGGGGCATTGTAAAATATTATTTTTCCAAATTTTATTTCATAGCCATGATTGGCACATGTGGGTCACCATGTTCAAGAAAGTTTGTGTGATTTGGAGGTGGTGGGAAAATTCACATTTTTTCAAATACTGGCTTAAGTTAGACCAAATGTCCCCTCCGGAATGCGGTCATTTTTTCGACCACCTCCAAATGACCTCAACTTTGGCACACATGATCTATTGCACAAACAAAGGTGGGTTTCCAAGGTTTTATATTTTTTTTTTGAATTTTTTATTAATTTATAATGCCCTCTAGACTGACTGGTCAAAACATCGGTCTATACCTCAGGGGGCATTGTAAAATATTATTTTCCAAATTTTCTTTCATAGCCATGATTGGCACATGTGGGTCACCATGTTCAAGATAGTTTGTGTGATTTGGAGGTGGTGGGAAAAATCACATTTTTTCAAAAACTGGCTTAAGTTAGACCAAATGGCCCCTCCGGAATGCGGTCATTTTTTCGACCACCTCCAAATGACCTCAACTTTGGCACACATGATCTATTGCACAAAAAAATGTGGGTTTCCGAGGTTTTATATTTTTTTTGAATTTTTTATTAATTTATAAGGCCCTCTAGACTGACTGGTCAAAACATCGGTCTATACCTCATGGGGGCATTGTAAAATATTCTTTTTCCAAATTTTCTTTCGTAGCCATGATTGGCACATGTGGGTCACCATGTTCAAGAAAGTTTCTGTGATTTGGAGGTGGTGGGAAAAATCACATTTTTTAAATACTGGCTTAAGTTAAAAGACCAAATGGCCCCTCCGGGATGCGGTCATTTTTTCGACCACCTCCAAATGACCTCAACTTTGGAACACATGATCTATTGCACAAAAAAAGGTGGGTTTACAAGGTTTTATATTTTTTTGAATTTTTTATTAATTTATAATGCCCTCTAGACTGACTGGTCAAAACATCGGTCTATACCTCAGGGGGGCATTGTAAAATATTATTTTTCCAAATTTTCTTTCATAGCCATGATTGGCACATGTGTGTCACCAAGTTCAAGAAAGTTTGTGTGATTTGGAGGTGGTGGGAAAAATCACATTTGTTTCAAAAACTGGCTTAAGAGACCAAATGGCCCCTCCGGAATGCGGTCATTTTTTCGACCACCTCCAAATGACCTCAACTTTGGCACACATGATCTATTGTACAAACAAAGGTGGGTATCCAAGGTTTTCTATTTTCTTGAATTTTTTATTAATTTATAATGCCCTCTAGACTGACTGGTCAAAACATCGGTCTATACCTCAGGGGGGCATTGTAAAATATTCTTTTTCCAAATTTTCTTTCATAGCCATGATTGGCATATGTGGGTCACCATGTTCAAGAAAGTTTGTGTGATTTGGAGGTGGTGGGAAAAATCACATTTGTTTTCAATAACTGGCTTAAGTTAGACCAAATGGCCCCCCCGGAATGCGGTCATTTTTTCGACCACCTCCAAATGACCTCAACTTTGGCACACATGATCTATTGCACAAACAAAGGTGGGTTTCCAAGGTTTTCTATTTTTTGAATTTTTTATTAATTTATAATGCCCTCTAGACTGACTGGTCAAAACATCGGTCTATACCTCAGGGGGGCATTGTAAAATATTCTTTTTCCAAATTTTCTTTCATAGCCATCTTTTTGAATATTTATATTTTCTTTCATAGCCAACTTTGGCACACACATCATTTTGAATATTTATATTTTCTTTTCATATAAATAAGTGACATTTTCAAAATTCTAATAATTAGGGTAATATAACTTTATTACAAAATAAAGTAGATCTTATTTCAAATTCCTTTTTGCACACATTATTTTTAACTGGTATTACATTACTCTTCTAAATTTACATTTAATTCCTTCACACTTTGATGATGGAATATTTGCTCTCTAATTGCAACATAGGTTCAAATGATGGAACATTTGATCTTTTTGCTTATTAAAATTATGCGTTGATGGAATGTGTGAGGATGAACAATTATCAGTAACATTACTAAACCCCATGTACTATAATTCATGACAGGCATTTTGGAACATTGCCACATTCAATATTTGGTATAATTGGCACATGGGCACAGCATGTTGCACTTGCCCACAGCATAGAAAAGTGTTGCAGCATGTCGCAAGCAACACTAAAGCGCCATTTGTGATCATTGCACCATCGAAACAACAACTAAACATGAAGGAAGCATTCACCACCAATAAACATAAGGCCACACATATATAGATAGCATTCTAATAGGTAGCAGGCAGTTCACAACACATCCAGCTCAAACACACAATATATTACATTACATTACATTAAAATAGCAAGTTTTCTAGCAGTTCAGACCCAGATCCAGCTTCCGATGATCAACATGATGTACGACTAGAAGTCAGGGTTTCTCAGGACCTTCAGGAGGGCAGAATGCTGACCAATGATCTTGTAGTCATGACTGGACATCGATGTAGCCCGGAAATGTTCCATCAGATGCTCCAATAACCCAAACCTGGGCTTGGGCTTGCTGCAGTAGGGGCACCGGTACTTTCTATTCCTCCAGTTGTAGTACTTAGCAGGTCCTTGGGCCCTGATCTTCAGCTCCTCCTTCTCTTCAAAGGACTCGACGTTCCCCTCGACCACATCATCTCCAGATTAATACTGCACACATTAATTACTGACATTAATACATTATGCATTCAAATACTATAAACATCTAACACTAACTCAATGCACAAATAACATTTCAACTAGGCCTTACCTCGTACGGCTCATCCTCATCAACATCATAAGGGTAGTACCCAGATGAGTCCCACTTCCTCTTGTTGCCAACAAGATCCTCCTTCTGCTATATTGTCAACCAAGCAAGTCATTTACAAGGAATTGAATTGCAGTTCAAATAATGTCATTACAAACAAGTTGATTTTGCATAATGATGGAAAGCTCCTAACTATATTGAAAAGGTGCACAGGTTACACATGGTATGTACATTTCAACAACTAATTCATAGACTATATATAAAGCTATATTGATACTAAACAATAGGATTATGAACATACAAGTTCATTCATATGGACATACAAATTCAGATTTTGCTTTTCAACATTCATATGAAGGTATAAATGAATATCATTCCTCTCTTATTAACCAATGAGATAGGAGTTTTTGACAGATAATGCAAATAGGACCTTTATATATAACTTCACAAACATGTCAGGTTTTCATTTCATTTGTAAATATTAATAAATAATTAGTTCAGAGCAGTTCTTAATGAGCACTCATATGTCAGAATAAGTGAAATGGTGAAGCCTAACTCCTACATCTAATTAACATACCCTAACTCCAGCATCTAATTAAAAAACACTAACTCCTAGATCCACTGGAACATTGAATCACAAAATAAATGAATCCACAACAAATAACACTAACTCATACATCTAATTAAAATATCATAACTCTTACTTCTACTGCATCATTCAGTCATACCATTTAATTACATTTATCTCTGCCTATAAATGAATCCAATACAAAAGAAACCTAACTAAACATCTAATTAAGAAACACTAACTAGTACATCTACTACATCATTCAATCACAAAATCTATATGACTGTCTATAAATGAATAATACAAATAAACCTTAACTAATCAACTAATTAAAAACCATAACTACTACATCTACTGGATGATTCAATCATAGATCATACATATAACTGGCTATAAATGAATCCAATACAAGAAAACCCTAACTAAACATCTAATTAAAAAACCCTAACTACTACATCTCTTGGATGATTCATATGACATTCATGCATGGAGTTATGCAACAACAATTTAATATGAGTTGGTCATCTGGCATAGTTGCATGTCTAGCAAACCTACTTATGGTTCACTTTATAAGTACAGGAATCCTACAGATAAAAAATAAACCTACCTACAATTTGAGTTTATGGATAATGAAGTGAAGCTCCTAACTGTTTTGAAATTGTGCACTAGTTAAACGTATTGTGTTCATTTCAACAATTAATTGATACACTTCTGTCCCAGAAAGTAGGATTTAAACCTCATTTCTACAATATCAACTTTAATAGATACACTAGGTAGCTGCTCAGCCCCTGTCGTGGCCCACTGAGTGAATATGCACAACAAATCTAACAAAATATACAGACGAGCAGAATCTGGGCACATGCGGCAATCCAGATTCTAATATAAATAACCTAACTCTCATTATGATGTCTCTAGCATTCAATCACGAATCAACTTGTAAAAACCCTAACTCTGAAATGGGGTTCACCATTCAATCAAAAAACCCTAACAAGCAGAAGGGGGTGCCGCAATCAATCACAAATCTACTATAAAAAACCCCATCTACTAAATTTTCTGCTTATCTGCTACAAGTATGAAAAGAGGGGCACGAGAAGCATTACCACATCCACCACCTCCTTGCCGCTCGCCTCCACACCTACATCCAGTGCGCCGCCACACGCCGTCACCATCAGGTCTGCCACGACGGAGTCCGAGCCCATCACCCCCTGCGCCACCAGATCCGCCGCCGCAGAGACCGATCCAGCAACTGCGGGTGCAGCATCTCCCGCACCGCGGACGGCGGCAACTTCTTGGATGGCATCTGCGGCGGTCTCCGCGCCCTCAACCACATCTCCGTGCGCAGCAACGGCAGCGCCACGACCTTGCTCCATCGAAGCCTGAGAGAACCCGCCGGAGAGAGGGAGGCGGTGGGGTTGAGCAAGTAGGTGCTTGATGGCGGGCGCTGGCGACGAGGGGGAGATGCTGCGGCAAGGAGAGAGGGCCCGAGCCGATTTGGGGGTCAATGGTGGGGGCGATGCGGCCGGTGGTGGTTCCCCTCCCTCTTTATAGGATGTGACGTTTTTGGAAGTTTTCGTGTGCCGCGTGGCCGCGTGGCTAGCCCACGACCGCCGCCGCCCACGCCCACGACCGCAGCACGTGACAAGGGAAAACGAATCGCCCACGTACAATACATGTATACCCTCAGTGTACAGAAGTAATCGGGCCGGTGCGGACTTGTACAGGGATGTACACGCGCCGGTGCGAGCTTCTACAGGGCTGTACGCGCACTCTCCTCGGGCATAAAAAGACGATCGTGCCCCTCTTCACGAAGCGTTTTTGATAGATCTCAGCCATCCTTGTGTTTCTCCCCCTCGCGTTCAACCCAGGGGGGAGCACCGGAGCAGAAACCCGGTACATACAACACCTCTTGCCAACCACCAAAACTTATTACTTAAGTGACTACAACCAATAATGCAACACCTACGTAGAGGTTTACGAAACCTTACGTAAATCCTTCGGACACTAACTAAACTGCCCCCCCCCCCCCCCCCCCACGCCCCCTGATTTTTAGGGTGGGCCCGTGTCATTTCCATCTGGATGAAGAGATTAATTGTTCATGCTAACTGACCACCAAGCCATCAAATTAATTCCACTGGCATTCATGACAATGGGGACAATATAGATCAACAAGCTGCTTCTTTATTTGATTATATTGAAATCTCAATTTATCATAGTGGAATTGTGATTGAGGGGCTCGCGAGGGTTAGATGTTTATCTATTGTGGACTGGTGACATGAGGGTTGCTTCACTCTATTACTCGCACCTTTGTATTTATTGGCTTGTATCACATATAATAAAATTTTAAAAGTATAAACGATGTTGCCTACGCTACATTAAGTGCAAATGAGATTTTGATGTGAATTTTTTGAATTACCTACCAGTCATTCGTTTACAAATTAAACACACCAAAGATGTTTTCATGCAAGGAAATGTTTTTCATGGTATAACATTTGCGGTGGATATTAGTTCTAATTGTATATACATATATTTATAGCAGTATATTACATATTGGAAACTCTAAGATGATGCCCTCTCATTTGCGTGGCCATTCTGCTAGTTCTATTTGTATCAGGGTCGCCTCTGAAAAACAAATCTACTTACCCATGAAATTTCTATCAAAATATAGTATTTCTTTACACTAGTGAATCTATCCAAATAGACATCTTCCAGCCAAGCTAGAAATTTCAGTCTCAAAGATTAAAGTCTGGTTAGCAGCGTGTGTATGACAGTCTTGAGGGAAAAAAAGACCTCTTGTATCGAACATAGGACGACCATACAAATTGCAAAATAAAACAGATGTCAAGAAATACCAGCGACACCTAAAAGGTATCTGTATAGGCAACATACATGAACTAAGCGTATGCAAGCAGACACTCAGTTTGGACTTCCATTTTATGTTGCACATTGCTGGACTTCCAACGTTACTACAAAATGTATGCAGCGCAGGAGCTGAAACCATGAAACAACATCAATTGGTATGATACTGGAGAGCACAAGCAGTACGAACTCCACCCATAATACAAGCACAAGTAAAGCACCAGAGTTTTTTTTTCGCCCAAGATGTTTGGAAACCATTCAAAACCGGATTTTCCGCTACCCACCGTGCAAACTCGAGCCCGAACATTTTTTTTTTTAATTCTTAATTTGAACTGCGCGAATGATCATATTGAGTGTGTATGCTATTTTTTAACAGATAGAACTCTGTATCGCAATGGTAAACCCCGCCCTAATGGTTCGACTAGGTCGCGAGATGGAGTTCCTTCATTGGCGCACCACATTTTTTGCTGTACCAATGGCAGTTCGCAGTTAAAAGAAAAAAATAATGCTTGGTGAGGAAATCGATCCCACGACCTCACGTTGGGTGTGCCGCATCCTATCACTGGAATAGCAGCGTGTGTATGACAGTCTTGAAGGCAAAAGAGACCTCTTGTATCGAACGTAGGACGACCATAAAAATTGCGAAATAAAACAAATGTCAAGAAATACCAGCGACACCTAAAAGGTATCTGTATAGGCAACATACATGAACTAAGCGTATGCAAGCAGACACTCAGTTTGGACTTCCATTTTATGTTGCACATTGCTGGACTTCTACCGTTACTACAAAATGTATGCAGCACAGGAGCTGAAACCATGAAACAACATCAATCGGTATGATACTGGAGAACACCAGCAGTACGAACTCCACCCATAATACAAGCACAAGTGAAGCACCAGAGTTTTTTTTTCGCCCAAGATGTTTGGAAACCATTGAAAACCGGATTTTCCGCTACCCACCGCGCAAACTCGAGCCCGAACATTTTTTTTTGAAAATTCTTAATTTGAACTGCGCGAATGATCATATTGAGTGCGTATGCTATTTTTAACAGATAGAACTCTGTATCGCAATGGTAAACCCCGCCTCAATGGTTCGACTATGTCGCGAGATGGAGTTCCTTCATTGGCGCACCACATTTTTTGCTGTACCATTGGCAGTTCGCAGTTAAAAGAAAAAAATAATGCTTGGTGAGGAAATCGATCCCACGACCTCACGTTGGGTGTGCCGCATCCTATCACTGGAATAGCAGCGTGTGTATGACAGTCTTGAGGGAAAAAGAGACCTCTTGTATCGAATGTAGGACGACCATACAAATTGCGAAATAAATCAAATGTCAAGAAATACCAGCGACACCTAAAAGGTATCTGTATAGGCAACATACATGAACTAAGCGTATGCAAGCAGACACTCAGTTTGGACTTCCATTTTATGTTGCACATTGCTGGACTTCTACCGTTACTACAAAATGTATGCAGCGCCGGAGCTGAAACCATGAAACAACATCAATCGGTATGATACTGGAGAGCACCAGCAGTACGAACTCCACCCATAATACAAGCACAAGTAAAGCACCAGAGTTTTTTTTTCGCCCAAGATGTTTGGAAACCATTCAAAACCGGATTTTCCGCTACCCACCGCGCAAACTCGAGCCCGAACATTTTTTTTTTAAATTCTTAATTTGAACTGCGCGAATGATCATATTGAGTGCGTATGCTATTTTTAACAGATAGAACTCTGTATCGCAATGGTAAACCCCGCCTCAATGGTTCGACTAGGTCACGAGATGGAGTTCCTTCATTGGTGCACCACATTTTTTGCTGTACCAATGGCAGTTCGCAGTTAAAAGAAAAAAATAATGCTTGGTGAGGAAATCGATCCCACGACCTCACGTTGGGTGTGCCGCATCCTATCACTGGAATAGCAGCGTGTGTATGACAGTCTTGAGGGAAAAAGAGACCTCTTGTATCGAATGTAGGACGACCATACAAATTGCGAAATAAAACAAATGTCAAGAAATACCAGCGACACCTAAAAGGTATCTGTATAGGCAACATACATGAACTAAGCGTATGCAAGCAGACACTCGATTTGGACTTCCATTTTATGTTGCACATTGCTGGACTTCTACCATTACTACAAAATGTATGCAGCGCCGGAGCTGAAACCATGAAACAACATCAATCGGTATGATACTGGAGAGCACCAGCAGTATGAACTCCACCCATAACAAGCATTACTACAAGCACGAGTAAAGCACCAGAGTTTTTTTACTCATTAGTACATCAGAATGCGTGAGCGCACAATACATAGTCTACTATGAAAGACCCTGATGTAGTAAGGTTTCAGTGAAACACGGCCCGACCTTGTGTTAGGTTAATCGAATCCAGCCGGGATAAAAGATTATACCAGGACACAAGTCGTGGGCCAATCAAATCATGCATGAACTAAATATTCTATGGGAATGAACTGAGCTTGCACAACAGTTTTATTCTTGTCGGAAGCGATGTTGTATAAGGCTTGATATTGTTCTCTAAGGCTGGCATTAGCTAGCCAAATGTCTTCCTAGAAACGAATTTACGACACATCCTTTATTCGAAAAGACCCAAAGCGAAAGAGATCTTTCTTTGCTACCATTAGACCAACCCAAAAGTGTGAGTCACTGGGTTTCTATTATGCTTTAGACACCTCCTTTTGGCCAAAATACTTGTTGCGCAGCATGGTTTGCCAAACACCATCCTCAGTGAGAAGTTTGAACAATCATTTGCTGAGTAAGTCTTCATTCTTAACATGCAGGTCATGAATTCCATGGCCACATTGGAGTTTCGGCCTACAAACCACGCTCTCTTTGGATAGCCTGGATTTTTTATTTTCACCATCTCCTTCTCAATAGAATCAAAATCTAAAATAGTGCACTCTTTGTAGGACACCTTTTGGGAGTTGGAAAAAAGAAAGCATATAGAGAACCATATTTGCGAGGATGGAGTTTATCAAAACCAGTTGTCCTCCAATTAAGAGCAGCTTGCCTTTCCAACTGCTCAACCGTTTCGCTAGGCACTCCTTTACATGCTTTGATTCTTAAGTGGCAAGACACTGATAATGAATCGGAATTCCCAAATATTTAACCGGGAATTGGCCATGTGCGCAACCAAATAGGCCACTGTAATCGGCCGCTACCTCAACGACTTCTTCAAAGTAGAAAATTTATCTTTTATGGAAGTTAATTTTGAGACTCAACATTTGCTCAAATGCTGAGAGCAAGAGTTTCAGGTTTCGAGTCTTTTCTAGCTCATGTTCCACAAAAATAATTGTGTCATCGACATATTTGAACACCATCCAAAAGGTGTGGCACTACTCCTGCAATCTAGCCATCTTGCTTGGCACGCTCAATCAGAAAAGCCAACATGCCAGCAACGATGTTATGTAACATTAGGGACATGGAGTAACCCTGTTGCAGTCATTTCTTTGTCTGAAAGTAATGGCCTACATCATCACCGACTTTGATGGCCACACTACCTTCAGTTAGAAAATTTGTGATCCACAGGTGCCACTTATCGGAGAAACCTTTCATCCTTATGGATTATTGGAGGATAGACCTTTTAACCTTTTCATAGGGTTTTCCAAAGTCAATTTTGAATACCACTCCAGTCATGTCAGTGATAATCATATCAAAGAAGCTACAAACAATTGACTGAACTAGTGGATCTACTGGGTGAAGATGGAATAAATTCTGTTATGAAATATGTGTGAGAGACACTTAACGGATAAACCAGGCACCCCTAAGCCATGAGTTGTCAGGGGTCCCGATCCCGCTAGTAGTCCTGGCTTTCACCCAACATCTACTGTGCATTTGAATAGAAAAACTAAGGGCAAGCTGCTGGAGCACAAGATGAAGCCTACCAAGCCATGGAGAACTAGGATTAATTAATAAATCCCAACTGGTCCATCCTACTCAGCCACTCCCTCTATAACACCCCTATGACACCCTGAAATTAATCATGCACTAGACATCCACACAACATGCATGATAAAGATCAGTGACTCATGGTATAATATCACAACACTGATGGGGAATGAAGCATGAAAATCAAAAAAATTCCTAGGAACACCTAAGATCTATCTAGGAGAAGCGTAGCAATGAGAGGGGAGAGTCTTTCTACGTACCCTTGAAGACCGTTAAGTGGAAGCGTATATCATGCTGTTGATGTAATTGTACTCATCACGATCCAATCGCTATCCAAACCGATGAAGTATCGAACGGACGACACCTCCGCATTCATCACACGTACGACTCGAGCCAGTCTCATGCTCCTTGATCCAGCAAGCGAGGGTGGAGAAGTAGAAGGGATCACTGGCAGCACACTAACGTGACGGTGATGGTGGAGTGATTCCGACAGATTGATGTTCTTATCATGCTTTTATAGTCCTGGCTTGGTGATTTCACTATATGATTGGCACACCTAAGATGGTTGCCTTTTTTTTCTCATGTTAGAATTCCAACAATCGATACTAACTGGATGGACACATGCGATGTGTTTGCAGGCTAGACTTTGGAAGCTGATAACGCCCACACGTATGGTGGGAGCAACACCCGCCCACATGTCCTATAACACACATATTGCGTCACGTCACCGCATGCATGCATGTGAGAATTTTTTTTGTATTTCCAGTTTTTAAAATGTTTTATCTCTTAAATGAAAAATCCGATTGAAGATCCATTTTCACCATTAAATTCATCACGACGAGATCTTCGAAACTATAGATCTCATATCAATAAGTTTTGACGACATTTTTTTGGGGTTAAAAGTTGCTATGCCTATTGCAGATGAATTGCCATGGTGTTTACACTAAAGTTGACATGATATGTTTCAGCTATTTTTTCTTCTACCTTTAAAAGTAAATTTTGACATATTATAAAATGGGAATTGAGAAACTAGACTTGTCATGAACCGTAAACTAAAATTGCCATGATACATGCACTTAAAATTCACATGGTTCATTTAAAAAATAATTTCAACAGTCAAAGTACTGGAATTGCCATGGTCAAAATACTAAAACTGCCACCTGGCAACATAAGTTTAAACACTATGGCAACTACAGTATAAACATCATGGCAACTTTTGGCCAAAAAAATTTGGTCGATACATATCAACATGTGATCTGGTTTTGAAGATCTGGTCCAAACAGATTTATGGTGAAAACGGATTTTTAATTAATTTTTTAATTAGGAGATAAACATTTTTAAGCCCAAAACCAAAAAGATTCCGCTGATGTCATCTGTTTTGACGTGACAAAATGAATGGTAATGAAAGCTTTTGGGCCATCTTGCTCCGTGCCACACGTGTGGACTTTATCATTTGGGTAGACTTTTCAGTATACCCCCTACTAGATTGAATTACATAGGCGTGTCTTTTTTTTTAGAAGGACCGGCACATGTTTTTCCCATAATGTGTATAGGTGACTTAACTTTCTACGGGCCCATAATGAAATGAGTACGTGAAAGATTATTTGTTTATGTCTGTCTTTTCCGCGCCTGCCAAAATTTGGGTCGGCCGGACCAGCGCCGTATGATCTAGTGATTAGAAGCCGCACGATTCCCTCTTCCTGCTCTCGACGTCTCTCTTCTATTAGAAAAAATCCCCACGCGCCGCCATGGATGATGAGGCGCGGGCCTTGAAGCTCTTCCAGTCGCTTCTCCCCTACCGTTGCCCTCGCCGCCGGTCTCCGCCGTTGTCGCCTCCTGGGTTTCTCGCCAGCAAACATGCGCCCGTGGTTGCAGCTCCCGTGGCGACGATTGCAGCTCCGGTGAGCGGGTCCACGCGTGTGGCGGTGCCGGTCGCAGCTTCGATGTCGGTCGCCGGTAATAGCACGACCCATGCAACAACTGTACATGCACGATGGCCACCCAGGCAGACGGCCTTTTGAATGGGAGTGGCTGGTTCCAACATCTATCGTCGCTGGTTGAAACTTTTTGCCGCATCGTTAGTAGCTTTTCAGAACGAAGTTGCAACGTCTGAGGAGGAGGGGTATCCCTTGGTGCTCGTAGCTTGCCGTCTGCGTAAGCCATGGCCACCCTGCCCGTGAGCTCCCGGGCCATGGTCCCCTGTCGTAGTAGCGCCGGTGCTCGGCCCCATCACGCGCGTCCATGGCGAAGAGGGCGGCCATGGCCACGTTCCACAACCTGCAGGAGAGAGAATAAACCAATAATAACAGAAAAAGAAGATGAGCAATCGCGAGAAAAAAAAGAAACCGTTGGCCGCGGGCCCAGAGGATTAGTCAAACTTACGCAAGGCACGTGCAGCCGCATGATCCTGCGCCATCGACGCAGCGCACGCGTCTGGCGGAACGCTTCGGCTGGCGCCCCGGCAGCAAGCGTTTCTTTTCCCGGAATGACTTTTCTACTTCATGTCCGTGTGCACGTTGGTTTTCTTAGCTGGTGTCCACGTTAGATTTGGTTAAATTTGTACGGACACGTGATGGTGGCATGCCAAACTTAGGTATCCTTCTCCTACACGTAGGTCTCCTCTCTTCTTTCCAACTTTTTATTCACGTGTCCAATTTCTTATTTATGCACCCTTTTTCTACAATCACTTATTTCTACACCTTTGTACGTGTCGGTTCAACATATAACTTTGGGCACGTAACGTAATATCTTTAAATCCCAGCCATAAGAATTAGTAACTAATGATGTACGTTATTTTAGATTATGTGGAAGCATGTGGTGTCTTATTTGTCTTATGTTTTATGTATATAATAATAGATAGATAGATAATTTGAATGCTTGATATTACTCCCTCTTGATCCTTGGGATTATAGAAATAATCACTCTCTGGGATTATGGAAGGTATGATACTGATGGTTCACATAAATTTATATTTTTGTAGTAAAGGTTTTGATAATTGTCGTAGATAATGGTACTAGCTCTCTGCACTTGACTTTTTGTAGTTAGGTAAAGCTGCCAGGGGTGCATAACTGTACATAACCCAATTACTTTGGATGGAAGACACGGACTTGTCGTTTTTGTAGTAAGACATCCTCTCAGAAATTAAACTTGGATAATACAGAACATGTATGCACAATGAAATAATGTTTTCTCTGAACATACGAAGATGGTAGTAACTCATGAACTCATGTCTATTTATCTGTTTTGTAGAATGCCATGGTTATATACACCATGCTTTACTCTCTGTGATTCAATAATAATGTCCTATATTTAAGAAAGTAGTGTGCAGGTTTCTTTGTGGCTATTTGTAAACATCTTATATTATAAGTTCCCGCAATTGGATTCTGGTTGTCGAAGCTTTACTGGCCATATTGTTTTATTCTTGTGCTGAATTCAGAAATATATAAATATAATTGGCCGAGTTAACAAATGGGGGGAGTTCTTCATAAGGCTAATTACTTTTTAACATTTTTGGTGTCTGTGTGAACTTTTGCCCCATGTCAAACAAAAATACTTATATTATTGGCGATAATAAAATTAAACAATCAAGCTTTTAAATAAGTTAAATGTTATCTTGGCGTGTGCTTACATGGACAAACTTCTATGTTTGAGTAAATAAGTTATCAAGAGCTCTATGCAAAGTATATGAATTCACATTTTTTTTTTGCCATATTACGAATGTTTTTTTTCTAAGCTACTAAGTTACTATCTACATAAAAAGCCAGTGCTACTGCA
Organism: Aegilops bicornis; assembly: GCA_021605145.1. NCBI lineage: Eukaryota > Viridiplantae > Streptophyta > Magnoliopsida > Poales > Poaceae > Aegilops > Aegilops bicornis. The sequence continues at coordinate 48,873,401 of CM038674.1, forward strand.
CGGACTGGCAACTAGTTCTAACTAACTGGAGTGAAAAAGGATGCTAAACAAGAGAACTGTGTTTTATAGCTAGAAACCAATTTATCCTACATATAGATTCTAGCTACCTTGCAGTAATGTTCATCCATTTAAAAGCATTCCTTTCCTACAGCTTGACATCATACAAATATTCGGTGAGTGCAAGATCTTTGTTGTGCAAGAGTACGAATGGTGTTGAATCAAACCATACTGCCGCACTGTGAGAGCACATGCCCACCTACTAGGTGTAGGTATTCACAGTAGGCGAACTCAAAAAAACTGCTGTTTCGATTGCTCGGATCTAGATATATAGAAGAAAATAAATACGGTCTTGACTGAATAACTTCACAGAGAAATTATTGGCTAGAAGTACATATCTTCATAAATACTAAGAGTATGTTAATATTGGAACACGAGCAATGGTGCAACGATGTGGAGAAACTAACAAATAGCAACATCGAGCATGACATGCATGTAACTATACCGAGCCTAATCACCAAAGGGAGCAACTGGCATAGCCTTTTGATCTTTGCATGTGAATGTGGGAGGAATTAGGGATGAGAGGCAACCATGAAGTAATGTGCTCGTCTGCCGATCTATGGGCCCTGAATCAACGGGCTAACAAAACCCTATAGAGGAGATGGAGAGTGGCGAGGCCATAGCTTGTGGGGAGACGAGCGATCAGGAATAGCTGAAGCTGGATTTCCGGCTTGAGCCGTACATAAACACGAGGAAAGACCTCCATGTATTGTTCACTACTCCCTTCGTTCCTAAATATAAGTCCTTTTAAAGATTTCGGTATAAACTACATACGGATGTATATAGACATATTTTAGAGTGTAAATTCACTTATTTTGCTGCATATGTAGTTCATAATCAAATCTCTATACAGACTTATATTTAGGAACATGGGGAGTAGTTCAGTAGAGTGGTAGCTGATTATTCAACCAAAGTTACAATAGCTGGTGTGGAATTTGACCTAGTTGTGTTTGTATAGGATTAGAAGTGGACATGGAGTTCTATAGTAGAATTGGGTTTCCTAGTCCGAATCAGTTATCTCGTCCTGTATGAACCTGTATGTAAGCATCGGCAAGGTTGTGTACATCAACGGAAAAATGATAATGGAGCTCTGGTCCCGTATGTGTGTCCCTCGTGATTTGTGTAGCATCGCGGGCAGGCATTAGATCTGACAAGCTCATCACAAATCCATCCACGTGCCTATGTGCTTCAAAGCCACGTGCGTACTGCCGCTAGGAGCTAGCGTTTGCACATGCGTGTGCTACTGGGCAGCACGTTCGCTACATCACAAATGACAGATCAAGGCAAGAAAACCAACAGCAAGCAGGACCAGTGTCTCTGCTTTCCCGGCTGCCTTTTGGTACGTGTTGTGTGCGGTGGAGCGCGCTGAGGACGGACGAGCACTTGGTTTCCACCATTGGAAAATGAACAAGTTTAGTACAGAATCTTCGATACTTCCAGGCGAGAGGTGGATGGAACTGAGGAAACACGATGCGGCCGGTCCGGTGTATCTGCCGGTGCTGACAACACGAGACTGTCGTCGTCGTATAGAAAAAGAGCGTTACAACACAGCCTCATTTAGCACGTCTCCCTTGGCCTTCCATATTTCTGTTTCTCCGCTGCACTATTGGCGCAAAGACGAACTGCAACCGAGAATCTAAGCAAAGCTATGTGTACTACGTTTAATATAATAGACGGGTGAACTAGCTAGGAGGTTCCACCCCGCCAAACAGACAAACGTAGCATCCGAATAGCTTACCAGTCGGTGCCAAACAAACATGCAGCCGCGAGGAACACCATGCAGGGCTGCTGCGCCTGCGCTGAACATAAAGCACCCGATAGACAAAACATTTCGTTTGGTGATTCGTGGGTGATTAGATCGGTAATTAGGGTCTAAGCATCCATGTCTGGTCTGAACGACTTTCGACATCTTTTGCACGTAGCGACACGTGTGGCCTTTATTGGCATTTTTTCACCGAAATAATTGTAGAAAATGCAAAAAACCACTTGGCATGGAGCCATGAGTAGGTCATGGAACAAATTTGGGGGCATTTCACGGTAGGCATCCGTGCCATGTTTGAACTTTCGACACAATTTGCATGTTGCGACACGTGTGGCCATTTATATTTTTTTAATTCAGAAAATGCAAAACATGACAAAAAAACCACTTGTCAAGGAGCCATGAGTTGGTCATTCTACGTAATGAAACGAATTTGGGGGCATTTCACAGATGTCAAAAAACGACATACTCCCAAATACACCTTCTGGCCTAGGCACCGTCATTTGAACATGTTGTTTTTTGGACCTATGAAGAATGACCACAACTTTTTTCAACCAAGAGGGCATGCCTATGGTAGGCATCCATGTCTAATTTGAACGACTTTCGACACCGTTTGCACGTTGAGACAAGTGTGCCATTTATTGGCCTTTTTTGCCGAAATAATTCAAGAAAATGCAAGGTGTACAGTAACCATTTTTCTAAACTAAAAACACATTCAAAACAAGATGACATTATGAGCAAATATTAATCTGCAGTTCAGAAACAACCTACACATGCAATTCTACGGAGGTAACGCTTGTGGAAAGGTCCAAAGCATGAAGAGGTACACGCAATTTAGGATCACAAATACAAGGATATCATTCCAAAATTTGGATTTGTTTTGTGCAATTCTACATTTTTATTTGAGTGGTGCGAACACCAAGTCTTCTATTTAGCAAGATCTCAGGCGCAAAAGCCCACATATTTTACACTGTAATAGGAAATAAAGTCCATACATAACTGTTAGGTGTAGATCTTCATGTGGAGTAGAGGACCTCACATAGTTAATTGGTGTTGGTGGGATGCTCGGATCGTAATAGCAATAGAAAAAGGACATGGAAAATTATTGCCAAAAAGTACATATCTTAAGAATTTCCTAGAAAAAGTACTAGTGCTGGCATGCGTTTATATGGAATCTGAGATATAAGGCAACTCTATAAATTGCAGATGACGAAGTGGTAATCTTGAGAATAGGAGAGACCAGGTCGGAGATTTTCCTGTTGAGTGATGCATCATGCATGTGACAAAATTCACTCTGATGAACATGGCAAGCCATTGGCTGGGTCGGGTTTTCTCTCTATTGTTGTTTGAGAAGCTATAGGATTGAGAGGCAACGAGGAAATAAGGCACACTTTTACTGATCAATCGTGTTATTTCTACAACGCCTTTTCTTGGGACAAACATAGATTCCGCGTTATTGTTTGGGCTCTCTGTAGTGGAAATTCAGACTTTTGATTAGGAAAATAAAAATAAGGACCTCTCAAAGTCAGCTGAACATCGCATAGAAGCTATGGTTGGCCCACTGATAATTCATTCTAGGGGCTGAGTTGATACATCAGAGAGGGAGCAGAGAGGTTGTGGCTTGACTGTGGGGATCGCTCGATAAAGATAGTTACTGAACAAAGTGGGACAAAGAGGAAAAGAGGGTTTTATACCGATGCATGCCTTGTTCGTGCTACGCATGCTCACTGGGGCAGCTGTAAGTTTTCGTATGGCCAGGACTTCTGCTGATCCAAAGTGATAATGAAATGAGATCCCCGAGTTCAAACAACAACAACAACAACAAATGCCTCCATTATGCTGCCCCAAGTACGCTGTGCATCCCACTTAACCCAGTGCTACTCGCCATGTGATGAATATCACCAGCACCTAGACTCTAAACACCATCTTAATTAGACCTTGGATTGGTGTATTCTCTTATCAATCTCATGGTACACTAAAGAAATCGATTTCATGCTATAAGGCTAGTTTTCTTTTCTTTGGGGTAAGAAATACTTTCAGATGGTTATATAATTTTTTCCTAGGGCTTGCTTGAATATTTGGTTTGCCACACTAATCTGTTCGGTTATGATCCTAGTTTGCCAATGCATATCTCCTCTTGAGTCCCCATGTATTGCTCTACTTGACAAGTCTGCCATCTTTTGGAGTTAATTTTCCCTACGCAAGTCGTGTGATTTTTATAAGCATGGTTTGGCATAAGATATTAAGGGAAATTAGATTAATATAAAAACAGATTAACTTAATAGAGGAATTTAATCTGAGAACATTCAAGAGAGCTAATGATTAATCTCTAGGAGTCAGATTATCCAATTTAATTCCATAAAACACATGGAGCATGAGAGAAACTGAAGAATATCTTGAACTTGTTCTATGTAACCTCTATTAATCATCACAATGTAAGAATCCACGCAAGGTCTCCAATGAGGTTAGACTTTGCTGGCATGAAATAAAAAACAAGGAAAGAATGGAGGAAACTAGAATAGCACAAGCACAATGAAAACAAACCTCGAAATTGCCGTCGTTGAAGCGAATGCAATGTCGGGCCGAAGTGGCGGACCACAATCAACCGCATCAGAAGCTTGGTAAAGGGGATGCGTGATTTGTGTTACATGGGCTCGCTCCTTCCGCGGCTCTCTCCCATGGCGCGTGAAGTGCTACATGGACCATGGCCCATTTAGGCCACATGGTAATGGGTATGCATGATTGGTATCTACCACAGCATGTTACGTGCTCTATAGAACTATGCATCTTTCCATCGAGTTTTATGGTGAACCTAATCTTACAAAGTTGTCAGAAGAACCACATGAGTAGCACAAATTAATCACAAGAGGTTTCCAGGTCCATAACCAACATCCAAAGATTGCCCTTATTATACCAATGGATAGGACAAGCTGCTAACAGACAAACATTCAGACTGACAACCAAAGTTTAAAAAGCAAGCACACTGCACAGCACCACCAATGTTGAGCGCAGAGTCTCCCTCGGCCTCGCCATCATGGTGTAGTGGACAGCCCGGCAAACTCAATTTCACTCAAGAACAACACCAGTCAATTGATCAAACAGGCTGGGCGCTTACAACAACACCCAAAGCAGAGTAAGCAGCAGAGAACACACAAGAACGGAGGAGACTGAATGACTGATGTTTTGTACACGACACGCCTTTTTATGGATTGTTGGACAGTTGGCTATGTGCCTCAGGCCTAATTATCTTCATAGCCTTTATTTGGATTAATAGTGACAACCACATGAAAGCACCATTTTAAATGCCTACATAAAGATTCTTTTTTTTTAAATCAATTCTTCTTGTAATGATGGCATTGCTAGTTTTCGCTAACCCGAGTTATCTTCCAACAATAGAGCATCAACCATGTGTTAATATCTGCCAGCTGCACCTGGTTCGGGATGTTGACCTACTTTTCAAGTAGTATCGTACAAGGAACACTAAAGTCCAACTACCAAATTTACATAACTTCTCCGGGATTGGCTTCCATAAATCAAACACAAGCAGTAGTGCAGCTCTATAAATTGCAAACGTTGGAGAACCAGCGGATTGAAACTCCTAGGAGTTTGTCCTTTTCATTTGGGTGATGCTTCGTGCATCATTTGCATGGAACCAAACTGAATCGTGCATGGAAATGAGAAATGGAACTAATGTGGAGTTCTCCAAAAAATTAATCATTTGCACTCGTCCAAAAAAATGAGGTTCTCTCTCACAAGCATTCTGACCACCACCTACCAGTGCAAACTTCTGACCACCACCAAGCCTAGACCTTGTGACACGTGTGACCATTTGTTGGCCTTTTTTCTCTGAAATAATTCCAGAAAATGCAGGGTGTACAATAACAATGTTTTTTTTAACTAAAACTTATTCAAATCAAGATGACCTGATGAGCAAATATTGATCTGGAGTTTAGATAACAACCTACATACACAGTTCTACAAAGGTAAGGCTTGTGGAAAGGTACAAAGTACGAAGTAAAGAAATTGAGAATCACAAATACAAGGATAATTCCAAAAAATTGATTTGTTTTGTGCAATTCTACATTTTCATTTGATTGGTGCGAACACCAAGTCTTCAATTTACAAAGATCTCAGGCACAAAAGACAACATTTTTTACACTATAATAGGAAATGAAGTCCATGTGGAACGATTAGGTGTAGATCTTCATGTTGACACTACAAAAAAAGACACATCCATGACATTTTGGGCTGAACGAAATTTTTTCCTGTCATACATATGACACTTCTATGACGATAATTGTGACAAAACCCGGTATCATCATGGATGTGGTGGGCTCCAACTTCTATGACAAACAATCATGACAGAAAATGGGCTTTTCGTCCTGGGCGGGCCGGATACGTAGCTGCATGACATTCTTTGGGACGTCCATGACGGAAAAAACCGTGGTAGAAGCAAGGGCGAGGAAAATTTCGGGGAATTCCCGATTACGGTGGGTGTTCGGGGGCCGAGCGATGCGCGTTTATCTCGGACACGTACGCGCGTGTGTGCGAGGCATTGGCTCTAACTGAACCCAAGCGAGGCGTTGGGCTCTAACTGAACCCGAGTGATTGCACTGCAGGCTACGCGTTACTGAACCCGAGCGATCGATCGATGGCTGTTAACTGAACCCGATCGAGCGATTCCTTCGCTACTGCTGCTAACTGAAGCCGATCGATGCTGCCTCTCTGGATGAACAGTGAGCGTTGCGGGGGGGTTTGGATGAACAGTGAGCGGTGGGAGTGGATGAACAGGACCCGTGGCGTTGCCTCTTGATGAACAGGACCCTGATCGATCGAGCCGGTTGGGGCTGGATGAACAGGACCCCGTGGAGGGCTGGATGAACAATAGATGGTGGAGGGGTGGATGAACAGTAGCCCGTGGAGGGGTGGTTGAACAGGAGCCCGTGAAGAGGGTGGTTGAACAGTAGCCGGTGGAGTAGCACGCGGTGGAGGCTGGATGAACAGGAGCCCCGTGGATGAACAGTCGCAGGTGGAGGCTGGAGGAGGTCGACGGTGGATGAACAGTAGCCCGTTGAGGCTGGAGGAGGTCGACGATGGAGATGACCAGTATCCCGTGGAGTCCCGTTTTGCGGTACGCCACACCCCTCCCGATGAACAGGACCCCCGTTTCGACCGTAGCGCTCCAACACAAGTCCGTTTCGTCCGTTTGCGGTACACCACACCCCTCCCGATCAACAAGACCCCTGTTTCAACCGTAGGAGGTCCGTTTCCTCTGTTTTGTGGTACGCCAGACCCCTCCCGATGAACATGATCCCGTTTCGAACGTGGCCAGTCGAACATAAGGCCGTTTCCTTCGTTCTGCGGTACGCCAGGCCTCGTTTCCATCGCATGTTCCGTCCAAGCCGGTTGGCTCCCACGCATTCCGTTGCTTCCCGATGAACACGACGCATTCTGTTGCCTCCCCATGAACACGACGCATTCCGTTGCCTCCCCATGAACAAGACGACATCGCTGTTTCTCCGTTCCGCTCCAGCCATGTACACGAGCCCTGGCCGTACGTATTTATGCGCGAGTAGGCGTTCGAGACCCCGCCCTTATGTACTTACGTGGCCATATTTTCTTTCTTGCGCACTGGCTGTTGTAGGTACGTGTACATGCTACTTGCGCTCCTCTACTACGACACGTGCGCGCCTCTACATCGACCAGTATATATGTACGTACATGTTCGCGACCAGAATGACAATGCTATGTACGCTTCGACCAGGTGGGCCCTGACTGTCAGGCACTTTCTTGCGTGCGAAGATGTAGCTGGTGGGTCCCAGCAGTCAGGGGGCGAATCGTTTCTTTTTCGCCCGGACGCACTTTCTTGCATAAGAAGATGTAGCTGGTGGGTCCCAGCAATCAGGGGAAACATTTCTTTTGTGAAATAAGGAAGCCCGTCCGGTGCTGTCAGGTGGAGGAATAATTATTTTGCACGTAATAAGGAGGCACTTCCTTGCTGCGGCCGTGGACCCATCTGTCAGCCTCTCCACGTAAAATCCACTTCAGATGCATGTCGGTCGTTGACCACGTTGACCAGGCCGCGCCGAGAGCACCAGGGCGGTGGACGACGACGAGGCCTAGGAAGGGAACGAGACAGAGGCATGGAAGACTCGGTAGTTGTTTCCCATGCGGAGGGGAATCTGTTGTAAGAGGGTTCTTGGTTCGTCTGCCGTCGCCGGAGAATAACAGCAGTGTGGGTCAAGAGAGGGATGGCTAGGCCAGCGATGGGAATCTGATGGTGGGGCGGTGAGGCTCTTGTGATAGCACAGCCGGCCGCCGGGAGGAGGGAGCAGGCAGTCCCGCCGGTGCTTGTTTGAGCAGCTGGAGCAGGAAGATCAGAGATTGAAGAAGCACGACGGCCGTTGGATGGAAATCCAACAGTCATTGCTTGTGCGTCAACCTTTTTTTAGGAAAGCCTCAAATCTGTGGAAAACAGCATACAACCCATCTGCCATTATTTCTAATAATTTACAGCCCATTTGCTAATTCTTAAGGTTTTTTTTGAAGCCCATATTCTTTTTGTTAGCATTACAGCCCATATTGTGGCCACGGTTAAAAAATTATACGAAATTTTGCATATTTTGGTACGGTCAGAACTGTTTTTAATTCCGAAATTTTGAGTCACATTCAAGCTGATTTTAAAAATAAATTTATATCAATATAAAATCCAACAAATTGTCCACGCATAAAAATCAATGCAATTTAAAATCTCGAAATTAAAAAAAATAAATTTGAAACTAATTGCCGGTTTGATGTGTTTTAAAGATGTACATCCCATTTCTCATTACTGATAGGCCATTTTCTCGGCCAGCCGAATGAAGCTCTCCTCGTCTTGAAAGATTTATAGCCCAACAGGCCTGACAAAGCGACTTACTTGGCAAATCACAAAAAAACTGGGTTGTGGCCATGGACCCAGCTGCGGCCATGGACCCAGCTGTCAGCCTCTCCACGTACAATACTTTTCCGATGGAAGTCGGTCGTTGACAACATTGACAACGCCGCGCAGAGAGCATCATGGCGCTGGACGACGACGAGGCGTAGGAAGGGGACGACGCGCAGCCGGGGAAGACGCGGTAGTGGATGCCCACGCGTAGAGGAGTATGAGGGTTCACTGGTTCGGCTGCGGTGTGAGGCTGCCGTCGCCGCAGAATAACAGGGGGAGTGGGTGAGTGGAGGTATGGCATGGCGAGCGGTGGGAGTAGTATGGCGGCGGTGAGGCCTCCGCGGCAGCACAGCCGGCCACGGGAGGCAGGAGCATGCGGCACGACCGGCGCTGCTTTGGGCCGCTGGAGAAAGAAGACCAGGGGTTGAAGAAACACTACGGCCGTTCGATGGACATCGTACGGTCACTGGAGCTAGAATCGTTCATATATTGACTAAGTTAACAAAGCCCTCCATCACCGCCAACTTAGTAGGCCCACAAGTCAGCCTCCCATTATGGTGGGTCCTAGCTGGCAGGGGGTATTCATTTTTTTGTGTGCAATAAGAAGGCACTTCCTTGCATTAGAAGATATAGTTGGTGGGTCCGACCTGTCAGCGGAGGATACTTTTTTTCATGAAATACAGAGGCCCTTCCGGCAGGTCCCAGATGTCAGGTGGAGGGATCATTATTTTGCGTGTAATAAGGAGGCATTTCCTTGTGTGCGGTCGTGGACCCAGCTGTCAGCCTCTCCACGTACGGTCCACTTCCGATGGATGTCCTTCATTGACCAAGTTGACCACGCCGCGCCGAGAGCACCAGGGTGGTGGACGACGGCGAGGCCTGCGAAGGGAACGACAGGGAGCCGGGGAAGACACTGCAGTGGCTGCCCACGCGGTGGAGAGTACGAGGGTTGACTGGTTCGGCTGCCGTCGCCGGAAAATAACTGGAGGTGCGGTGAGTAGAGGGATAGACAGACCAGGTATGCGAGTATGATGGGGTCGTGAGGCCTGCCCGGCAGCACAGCCGGCCACGGGAGGCGGGAGCAGGCGGTTCCGACAGCGCTGGTTTGGGCGGCTGGGGCAGGAAGATCAGAGATTGAATAAGCATGATTGTGGTTAGATTGATATCTAACGGTCTGACGCTGGTAGAGCTCCCACGCATGATGCCCCGGATGGTATGGCGGTGGGCACGGCAGGGTGCCATCAACAAACCCCTCCAAGTAGCGACTGCGAAGAAGTGGCAAAACCTGAGCACGCCATGATAGATAGTTATCCGTTGTCAGCTTCACTGGTATAAGATGCGCAAAATAGAACGGTGCATTGGGTACACCATAGTCTGAAGGCGGCGGCGCATAAAATCCCGAAGGTGAAGAACCACTCGGCAGCATGGAGGAAGCCACCAACTCCGTTGATAGACCACCGTAGGGCGCCGCGTACGAGGAAGACGTGCCATGAGGAGGCGCGGTTGTCGGAGCTGTCGCGTAGGCATACGCCAACGGAGCAGTGGAGCCAGAAGGAGCCAACAGCGCGGCTGGAGTAGGCCACGGATTGACCGTGGCAGCGCCGTGGGATGACGCTATTGCTGCAGCGCCGAAGGAGTGGACCGCGGCCAGCTGCTGGGCGCTAGGAGCTGCATGCATCGGGGCCTGCTACTGGGCGCTAGGAGCTGCATGCATTGCAGCCTACTGCTGGGCGCCTGCAGCTGAGTGAATCATGGCCTGCTGCTGGACACCGAGCGGCGCATGGGAGCTCCACCAGGAAGCCGGAGGGCCATATGCCGCATGCATGTTCGCGTACGGGGCGCCATACACCGCATGGCTTCCGTATGCCTGCGGCGGCGGCGGAATCACGCCAGTAGATTAGAACGAAGCAGCGCCGCCGTACTGCATGGGCGGCACGACTGAGTCGTTGAAGCCGGGAGGCTGCGGCGCGGCAGCGCCGTAAGGCGTCGGCAGCGCGGCGGCGTCGCTGAGGATTGGAGACGGCGGCGTGGGAATCGCCTGTGCGGCTATGGATACGCCGGCCATGGAGGCCAGTGGGTTCGATGCCAAAAACGGAGAGACCGGAGCGGCCGGATCGGCGGCCGGGACAGATGCCATCGAGGGCGATCGTGATAGTTGCGGAAGCGATCGATCGAGACCTAAACTGATACCATGTAAAAGCTAGAGTTTTGGAAACTGCTCGACACCCATAATGGGTGTGGCTATCTCATATATATAAAGGGTACACAAAGTGTACAATACAATATACAAGATATATACTGGAGCCACGTGTAAATATTGTCTAACAGTGGAGAGTACGAGGAAGCTACACCAGCCGCGTCCATGACGTGCCTCGTCTCGCGCGGACAGGCTGGCTTGCTCCTCGTTGCGATGCAGGCAACGCTGCTGCCATCTGGAGTCGCCACGCTATCCTCTGACGCTACACTCGTGGGCCTCGCCATTGCACTGTCCAACACAGCGCGACGTTCGCCTGGTCCGAGTACAGCTCGCTGCATGTTGCGTTCTTCATCACGCCTCGTGTCGTGTTCTTCCGGCGACACATCTTCACCGTCTTCTAGCGCGACCACACCATCACGCATTGGGTCGTGGACTTCTAGCGTCACTTCTTTGCCTACTTCTGATGTGACCACCTTCACGTCTTCCGTCATGGTCTTCTGATGCCACGATTTCGCCCGGGTTTATTGACGTAACCACACTATCACGCCTTGGGTCATGGTTGTCACGCCCAATATGCGACCCTATCCAAAAGAAACTCGACGGTCCCACCAATGATAGACCCGCATATTGAAACGCTTTTGCAAGGTGGATATCGTTACATCAACATTACATAGTAGTGGGGATACAAACATAAGGCACAAATGCCACAATAATACATAAACATCATATACAAGACCAACATCCGACTACGGATGAAACATAAACAGAAACTCAACGACATCCACCCTGCTAGCCCAGGCTGCCGACCTGGAATCTTGCGGTGATTTAGATGGGGGATTAAATCATGAAGAGTGAATTAAATCATGAAGAACCACCATGAAGAACTCCGGTAACAAAAGGATGACGAGATAGAAAGAAGGAAGAAAGAATAAGATGAGCCTTGCGGTGATTTAGATGGGGGATCCGACGAGACGTCCGAAGAAAAATTGAACCCCGGAAAAGAATAGATGAAAACACTTGGAAGTGGAATTTATTCCTCAAGAACAAACTCCGAAGGAAAATGATTAATCACTGGGATGAAATAAGAATAAGATTTATTGTATGCTTATCCTTCATCAAATTAAATTGATGACAACCAATGGATTTTGCATATTACTTATTCTTCTGGAAAAGGAATTGAGAAGTGACATATCGCAAACTTGAGAAGGACTTCATGAACCACCGGTAGGATTGAAAAGAAGGAATGGATTAATATGATGAAAACCGAAAAGAAATCTTCAACGAACCACCGTGAAAATGAAAATGAACAAAGAGAAGAGAACGGATCGTCGGAAAGAATTAGAAAAGCACGAAGATACTTGAGGGAATTTAGAGAAAAGAGATCGAAGAGATCGCGAATTGATTAACGAATGCTTGAACGCAGCACCGGAAGAATATTGAGACGAACGAAGGGGCACGGATATAGAATAATTGGGGAATGAATCTGAAAACTTAGAACGAAGAAATCTTCCGAAAAGATGGCCTCCGTATGATCGAGCGAGAAAGCAACTCCTGAAATGCTCCAGATGGATGAAAAGAATTTGCATGACTAGAAACAATTGATAGGATAACATCGAGCTAGCACCACAAATCTTCGGGAGAACGGACAAGATTTAGGGAAAACTCTACTTCGGTCTTCAAATGACGACGAGAAACACCACAAAAATTGTTGAGATACTCTGGTAGAATGAAAAGCGAAGAGGTTGAGCCAATAATGAAAAGAATTTGAAAGAGATATTGGGAAGGCGTCGGACTGATGAAATTCATTCTTACGTCAAACTTCAAAAGGAATTTGAGACTAACTCCGGAATAATTAGAAGAGTCAGGTAAGATCCTGGGAAAGACCTGTGGGTTAGGGCCCACTAAAAGAAAACACCGTTGGAGAGGATGTTGAACAGATAGATGATGCACCGGAACAATTAAATATTTGAATGAGGTGACGACCTCGAATTAATTCAAACATAGACGAATCTCCTGAGATGTGTTGAACACTCCGGAAGGATAAGTTGGCGAGAGGCGAACGAGCAGGGAAAACATTTGATCCAAGGAAAAGAATGTGATCCGCCCGAAAAACTTGAATTGAGTCCACCGGGGAAGAAAAGAGATGAAGAATGTCGTACAAAACGAGAATTCACCGGAAAAAGAAAGGGATGAAGAATCTCAAACAAAAGAGAATTCACTGGTTGAAATAATTGAGGGAAGACTGAAGAGGCTCCACACGAATGGAATTGATTGTCGGAAGAAACTCGAACTCCGGGAAGAAGAGGGTGGGAGGGCGGGAAAACAAAGACAACTTGGAAGGGGAAAACGACGAATATCTTGAATAGAAAACACCGGTTGAAATCATTGAGGAAAGAAAGCAAAGAGTTCGCATGAGTAGAAGGATACTCGATAGCGGACTCCGGTTCCGAGAGGAAGAAGGGAGGGCGGGTGGGAAAAGAAAAACAACTGAGGATTGAACTTGCAAAGATGAAGAGGCTCGAGTCGACTTGACGAGAAATGCACCGGGTGAAAAGAGCTGAGGAACAACGAACGGAAAACCCACTGCGTGAACCTAAAGAAAAATTTGAATGAGAATAGGAGTAGTTCAAAACACCTACGTCAAGATTCCTGACCAGAGCGACGAAGGGACTAAGGAGTAAAAAGAATTCCTACTCTCCGATATAACTAGACTCCGTAAACAGTTTTCTTCTAGACTCAACAACGGCCAAACTACACGATCAATCAAGGGGGCTCCTAGGGTCGGTCGAGGCTCTGATACCAACTTGTCACGCCCAATATGCGACCCTATCCAAAAGGAACTCAACGGTCCCACCAAGTATAGACCCTCATATTGAAACGCTTTTGCAAGGTGGATATCATTACATCAACATTACATAGTAGTGGGGATACAAACATAAGGCACAAATGCCACAAGAATACATCAACATCATATACAAGACCAACATTCGACTACAGATGAAGCATAAACGAAACTCAACGACATCCACCCTGCTAGCCAGGCTGCCGACACGGAACCTATCACTGATCGAAGAAGAAGCGTAAGAAGAACTCCAAACAAGCAAACATCGCTCTCGCGTCATGATCATCGCAAACCTGTACCTGCAATCGGTGGTGTAGTAATCTGTGAGCCACGAGGACTCAGCAATCCCATTACCATGGGTATCAAGACTAGCAAAGCTTAATGGGAAAGGAAGGGGTAAAGTGGTGAGGTTGCAGCAGCGACTAAGCAAATATGGTGGCTAACTTACGCAAATGAGAGCGAGAAGAGAAACAAAGGAACGGTCGTCAACTAGTAATGATCAAGAAGTGATCCTGAACTCCTACTTACGTCAAACATAACCCAGAAACCGTGTTCTCCTCTCGATCAAGCCCGAAAAGAGACACTCACGGTTACGCACACGGTTGGTGTATTTTAGAAGAGTTTGCTTCAAGTTTACTACAACCGGATATTAACAAATTCCCATCTGCCACATAACCGCGGGCATGGCTCTCGAAAGTTTATACCCTGCAGGGGTGTCCCAACTTAGCCCATGATAAGCTCTCGCGATCAACGAAGCGATACTCCTTCTCCCCCGGAAGACCCGATCAGTCTCGGAATCCCGGCTACAAGACATTTCGACAGCAATAAAACAAGACCAGCAAGACCGCCCGATGCGCCGACAATCCCGATAGGAGCTGCACATATCTCGTTCTCAGGGCAACACCGGATGAACACTACATACGGCAACCGACGATACCCCAAGTTGCCTAGGGGCGGCACCGCAAGTGGCTCTAGTTTGGACCAACACTTAGACAAGCATTGGCCCAGGGGGCTGAATAAAGATGACCCTTGGGTTAATTACTCCCAAGGGAAAAGTAGGTGGTGGTGAGGCAAATGGTAAAACCAATGTTGGGCCTTGCTGGAGGAGTCTTATTCAAAGCGAACTGTCAAGGGGTCCCATAAATCACCCGACCGCGTTAGGGACGCAAAATCCGGGAACATAAAACCGATATGGCCGGAAACTAGGGCGGCAAGAGTGGAACAAAACACTGTGCATAAGGCCGAGCCTTCCACCCTTTACCAAATATACAGATGCATTAATTAAATAAGATATATTGTGATATCCCAACAAATAAACATGTTCCAACAAGGAACAACATCTCCATGTTCCAACAAGGAACAAACTTCATCTTCGCCTGCAACTAACAACGCTATAAGAGGGGCTGAGCAAAGCGGTAACATAGCCAAACAACGGTTTGCTAGGAAGGGTGAAAAAGGTTAGAGGCTGACATGGCAGTTTGGGATGGCATGATAAACAGGTAATAGGTAGCGCAGCAAAGCGATAGAACGAAGCAACTAGCATAGCAATGATAGTAGTGAGATCCAGGGTAGCGGTCATCTTGCCTGAAATCCTGCAAGAAAGAAGAACGAGTCCATGAAGAAGATGAAGCCACGAAGACGAACCAAGCGTGATTTAACGAATCCTCACGATCGCATAGCAAGCGTGAACTAACAAGAAGAAGCACACAACATAGGTAAACACACCACACATGAACATGACAAGATGCACAACAAACATGATGCATGACAAATCTAGATGAAGCTACTCATGGCAAGAGATGATGCAAACAAGAGCAACACATCAAAGCAAGTTTAAATGAGGCCGGAAGCAACATAGAACAATTCGGTAAGTCCTCATATGCAAATTTCAAAATTGGTCCAGATCTGAATAAACCTTATGTTCAAGTTGTTAAACAGCAAGTTAAGATGCACCACGATGATCTACACGAAATTCTAGTCAAGTTACATATAAAGTTCATTAGATTCGGAGTTACTGACCCTAGAAGATATGAGCAAAACAAGATAAACATGGCATTGATGCAAAATGCATACAAACATCAAGCAAACACACGAAAACAAGGATGCAACATGATAATATGAAACTACATGCAATTCTAAGCAAGTTTCATATAGAGCACACCCAAAACGGAGCAACGGTTCAACACATACACATGAAACAAGTTTAAACGACAAGCTGTCCAAAACAGCAACTAGGCATATTGCCAGCACCAAAACATTAAGCTACAACATCTCAACGTAAAAAACAGGCATGGACATGATGTATAGGTAAAGCATTACAAAACATGAACACTGAGATATCTCCAGAAATCACTATAACATGCTCAAAAACACATGGCAAGATTGCAAATAATAACAGTTTCAGGCTTTGCAGAAATAACATCAGGTTGCAATGTTTAGAGCTATCAAACAACATGCTACAGGAACTTAACATGGCAAACAAAGGCATGGCATGAATCTAATAAAAGCATAGAACAAAAGTCTTTTACTGACCATGAGCCAAAAAGGATCAGAAAATATGATGGCACCCATGTAAACATGACAAGTTATATTACAGATTCAAACATGGCAGGAAAAACAATAAGTAGGCATGTTGGTGAGCTTGAACCACTCACCACAGAGCAATAAATGGCACGGCAAGGAAACCAACGGCAAGAAGACATGGCATAGAAGCTATACATGGAAAGAACAACATCATAGCATACATGGATCAACTACAACAACCTTCGCAAAATTGAATAACATGTAAACAATCTGCCAGGAAACATTTTATAGTAAAAGTAGAGCTCGATTGACTCAAGCTATGGTACTCCATAATTGCAAACAAGGGCAGGGATGGATATAGAATAACCATATGTTCAAAACATCCTTACTGAAGTATCTCAAAATAAGCATGTATCTCTCGGTAGCATCAAGTTAACATGGCATAAAAATATCAGCAGAACAGGGGCTGAAATCAGCAACATCATGAAGCCTAGTTTCCATGCTTGTGCTAGTCACCACAGAGATCAAAAAAATACATGGCATACACCCCTGTAAAGATGGCATGGCATATTACAAAATACATGTAGGACTCAAGTTCATAGGCTGCACACATCAATCATGGCAAAAATGACAAAAGTGCATGTTCTGATAAGAATCTGAAACTAACATCACATAGCACTGTTGCAACGAAGATTCGGGCATCCAGATAAACTCAAATGAACATGATGAAATGGAATGAAATGATCTAGACTTCGAGGCGAACAAGTTGACATATTACACGCATGAAACGGAGCAATAGGCGGAGATTTATGGCATGAAGAATATGGCACGATAATGTCACAGATTCGGGGACTTAGTGGAAATATACCCCTCCGAGAAGTCAACGGGATGAAGCGGTGCGGGATGGCGAGATCCGGGACAGGGAGGCGTGTTTGGATCGGCTCCCGGTGGATCTCATCCACCCGGGGGTAGATCCGGCCGGAGAGCTCGCCGGAGTGGGCAGGGACGGCGGGTCCGGTAACAAAAGGATGACGAGATAGAAAGAAGGAAGAAAGAATAAGATGAGCCTTGCGGTGATTTAGATGGGGGATCCGACGAGACGTCCGAAGAAAAATTGAACCCCGGAAAAGAATAGATGAAAACACTTGGAAGTGGAATTTATTCCTCAAGAACAAACTCCGAAGGAAAATGATTAATCACTGGGATGAAACAAGAATAAGATTTATTGTATGCTTATCCTTCATCAAATTAAATTGATGACAACCAATGGATTTTGCATATTACTTATTCTTCTGGAAAAGGAATTGAGAAGTGACATATCGCAAACTTGAGAAGGACTTCATGAACCACCGTAGGATTGAAAAGAAGGAATGGATTAATATGATGAAAACCGAAAAGAAATCTTCAACGAACCACCGTGAAAATGAAAATGAACAAAGAGAAGAGAACGGATCGTCGGAAAGAATTAGAAAAGCACGAAGATACTTGAGGGAATTTAGAGAAAAGAGATCGAAGAGATCGCGAATTGATTAACGAATGCTTGAACGCAGCACCGGAAGAATATTGAGACGAACGAAGGGGCACGGATATAGAATAATTGGGGAATGAATCTGAAAACTTAGAACGAAGAAATCTTCCCAAAAGATGGCCTCCGTATGATCGAGAGAGAAAGCAACTCCTGAAATGCTCCGGATGGATGAAAATAATTTGCATGACTAGAAACAATTGATAGGATAACATCGAGCTAGCACCACAAATCTTCGGGAGAACGGACAAGATTTAGGGAAAACTCTACTTCGGTCTTCAAATGACGCATTTAGAAACACCACAAAAATTGTTGAGATACTCTGGTAGAATGAAAAGCGAAGAGGTTGAGCCAATAATGAAAAGAATTTGAAAGAGATATTGGGAAGGCGTCGGACTGATGAAATTCATTCTTACGTCAAACTTCAAAAGGAATTTTAGACTAACTCCGGAATAATTAGAAGAGTCAGGTAAGATCCTGGGAATGACCTGTGGGTTAGGGCCCACTAAAAGAAAACACCGTTGGAGAGGATGTTGAACAGATAGATGATGCACCGGAACAATTAAATATTTGAATGAGGTGACGACCTCGAATTAATTCAAACATAGACGAATCTCCTGAGATGTGTTGAACACTCCGGAAGGATAAGTTGGCGAGAGGCGAAGGAGCAGGGAAAACATTTGATCCAAGGAAAAGAATGTGATCCGCCCGAAAAACTTGAATTGAGTCCACCGGGGAAGAAAAGAGATGAAGAATGTCGTACAAAACGAGAATTCACCGGAAAAAGAAAGGGATGAAGAATCTCAAACAAAAGAGAATTCACTGGTTGAAATAATTGAGGGAAGACTGAAGAGGCTCCACACGAATGGAATTGATTATCGGAAGAAACTTGAACTCCGGGAAGAAGAGGGTGGGAGGCGGAAAACAAAGACAACTTGGAAGGGGAAAAGCAGCGAATATCTTGAATAGAAAACACCGTTGAAATCATTGAGGAAAGAAAGCAAAGAGTTCGCATGAGTAGAAGGATACTCGATTACGGACTCCGGTTTCGAGAGGAAGAAGGGAGGGCGGGTGGGAAAAGAAAAACAACTGAGGATTGAACTTGCAAAGATGAAGAGGCTCGAGTCGACTTGACGAGAAATGCACCGGGTGAAAAGAGCTGAGGAACAACGAACGGCAAACCCACTGCGTGAACCTAAAGAAAAATTTGAATGAGAAGAGGAGTAGTTCAAAACACCTACGTCAAGATTCCTGACCAGAGTGACGAAGGGACTAAGGAGTAAAAAGAATTCCTACTCTCTGATATAACTAGACTCCGTAAACAGTTTTCTTCTAGACTCAACAACGGCCAAACTACACGATCAATCAAGGGGGCTCCTAGGGTCGGTCGAGGCTCTGATACCAACTTGTCACGCCCTATATGCGACCCTATCCAAAAGGAACTCAACGGTCCCACCAAGGATAGACCCTCATATTGAAACGCTTTTGCAAGGTGGATATCATTACATCAACATTACATAGTAGTGGGGATACAAACATAAGGCACAAATGCCACAAGAATACATCAACATCATATACAAGACCAACATTCGACTACGGATGAAGCATAAACAGAAACTCAACGACATCCACCCTGCTAGCCCAGGCTGCCGACCTGGAACCTATCACCTGATCGAAGAAGAAGAAGAAGAAGAACTCCAAACAAGCAAACATCGCTCTCGCGTCATGATCATCGCAAAACCTGTACCTGCAACTGGTGGTGTAGTAATCTGTGAGCCACGAGGACTCAGCAATCCCATTACCATGGGTATCAAGACTAGCAAAGCTTAATGGGAAAGGAAGGGGTAAAGTGGTGAGGTTGCAGCAGCGACTAAGCAAATATGGTGGCTAACTTACGCAAATGAGAGCGAGAAGAGAAACAAAGGAACGGTCGTCAACTAGTAATGATCAAGAAGTGATCCTGAACTCCTACTTACGCCAAACATAACCCGTAAACCGTGTTCTCCTCTCGATCAAGCCCGAAAAGAGACACTCACGGTTACGCACACGGTTGGTGTATTTTAGAAGAGTTTGTTTCAAGTTTACTACAACCGGATATTAACAAATTCCCATCTGCCACATAACCGCGGGCACGGCTCTCGAAAAGTTTATACCCTGCAGGGGTGTCCCAACTTAGCCCATGATAAGCTCGCGATCAACGAAGGATACTCCTTCTCCCCGGAAGACCCGATCAGTCTCGGAATCCCGCTACAAGACATTTCGACAAAGAATAAAACAAGACCAGCAAGACCGCCCGACGCGCCGACAATCCCGATAGGAGCTGCACATATCTCGTTCTCTGGGCAACACCGGATGAACACTCGGCAACCGACGATACCCCAAGTTGCCTAGGGGCGGCACCGCAAGTGGCTCTGGTTTGGACCAAGACTTAGACAAGCATTGGCCCAGGGGGCTGAATAAAGATGACCCTTGGGTTAATTACTCCCAAGGGAAAAGTAGGTGGTGGTGAGGCAAATGGTAAAACCAATGTTGGGCCTTGCTGGAGGAGTCTTATTCAAAGCAAACTGTCAAGGGGGTCCCATAAATCACCCGACCGCGTTAGGGACGCAAAATCCGGGAACATAAAACCGATATGAAGGAAACTAGGGCGGTAAGAGTGGAACAAAACACCAGGCATAAGGCCGAGCCTTCCACCCTTTACTAAATATATAGATGCATTAATTAAATAAGACATATTGTGATATCCCAACAAATAAACATGTTCCAACAAGGAACAACATCTCCATGTTCCAACAAGGAACAAACTTCATCTTCGCCTGCAACTAACAACGCTATAAGAGGGGCTGAGCAAAGCGGTAACATAGCCAAACAACGGTTTGCTAGGAAGGGTGAAAAAGGTTAGAGGCTGACATGGCAGTTTGGGATGGCTTGATAAACAGGTAATAGGTAGCGCAGCAAAGCGATAGAACGAAGCAACTAGCATAGCAATGATAGTAGTGAGATCCAGGGTAGAAGTCATCTTGCCTGAAATCCCGCAAGAAAGAAGAACGAGTCCATGATGAAGATGAAGCCACGAAGACGAACCAAGCGTAGACGAACGAATCCTCACGATACATAGCAACGAAACGGGAACTAACAAGAAGAAGCACACAACATAGGTAAACACACCACACATGAACATGACAAGATGCACAACAAACATGATGCATGACAAATCTAGATGAAGCTACTCATGGCAAGAGATGATCCAAACAAGAGCAACACATCAAAGCAAGTTTAAATGAGGCGGAAGCAACATAGAACAATTCCGTAAGTCCTCATATGCAAATTTCGAAATTGGTCCAGATCTGAATAAACCTTATGTTCAAGTTGTTAAACATCAAGTTAAGATGCACCACGATGATCTACACGAAATTCTAGTCAAGTTACATATAAAGTTCATTAGATTCGAGTTACGCCTAGAAGATATGAGCAAAACAAGATAAACATGGCATTGATGCAAAATGCATACAAACATCAAGCAAACACACCAAAACAAGGATGAAACATGATAATATGAAACTACATGCAATTCTAAGCAAGTTTCATATAGAGCACACCCAAAACGGAGCAACGGTTCAACACATACACATGAAACAAGTTTAAAGGACAAGCTGTCCAAAACAGCAACTAGGCATATTGCAAGCACCAAAACATTAAGCTAAAACATCTCAACATAAAAACAAAAGGCATGGACATGATGTATAGGTAAAGCATTACAAAACATGAACACTGAGATATCTCCAGAAATCACTATAACATGCTCAAAAACACATGGCAAGATTGCAAATAATAACAGTTTCAGGCTTTGCAGAAATAACATCAGGTTGCAATGTTTAGAGCTATCAAACAACATGCTACAGGAACTTAACATGGCAAACAAAGGCATGGAATGAATCTAATAAAAGCATAGAACAAAAGTCTTTTACTGACCATGAGCCAAAAAGGATCAGAAAATATGATGGCACCCATGTAAACATGGCAAGTTATATTACAGATTCAAACATGGCAGGAACAACAATAAGTAGGCATGTTGGTGAGCTTGAACCACTCACCACAGAGCAATAAATGGCACGACAAGGAAACCAACGGCAAGAAGACATGGCATAGAAGCTACACATGGAAAGAACAACATCATAGCATACATGGATCAACTACAACAACCTTGGCAAAATTGAATAACATGTAAACAATCTGCCAGGACACATTTTATAGCGAAAGTAGAGCTCGATTGTCTCAAGCTATGGTACTCCATAATTGCAAACAAGGGCGGGGATGGATATAGAATAACCATATGTTCAAAACATCCTTACTGAAGTATCTCAAAATAAGCATGTATCTCTCGGTAGCATCAAGTTAACATGGCATAAAAAATATCAGCAGAACAGGGGCTGAAATCAGCAACATCATGAAGCCTAGTTTGCATGCTTGTGCTAGTCACCACAGAGATCAAAAAATACATGGCATACACCCTATAAAGATGGCATGGCATATTACAAAATACATGTAGGACTCAAGTTCATAGGCTGCACACATCAATCATGGCAAAAATGACAAAAGTGCATGTTCTGATGAGAATCTGAAACTAACATCACATAGCACTCTTGCAACGAAGATTCGGGCATCAGATGAACTCAAATGAACATGGTGGAATGGAATGAAATGATCTAGACTTCGAGGCGAACAAGTTGACGTATTACACACATGAAACGGAGCAATAGGCGGAGATTTATGGCATGAAGAATATGGCACGATAATGTCACAGATTCGGGGACTTAGTGGAAATATACCCCTCCGAGAAGTCAACGGGATGAAGCGGTGCGGGATGGCGAGATCCGGGACAGGGAGGCGTGTTTGGATCGGCTTCGTGGATCTCATCCACCCGGGTAGATCCGCCGGAGAGCTCGCCGGCGGGCAGGCACGGCGGGTCCGGCGTGGGGCGGCGGCCCCGTGAGGGGCGGCCACCGGAGGGAGGAGGTATGGGCGGCGAGGCGCCCGGCGCTGCCGGGCGGAGGGGCGCTGGCCGAGGAGGCGACGGGCGGCCGGGCCTCGCGGGCGACGCGGCGAGAAGGCTGGCGGCCTGGCGGGCGGCGGGCGAGCGAAGGCTCGGGCGCTGGCCTCGCGGCTCGCCTGGCCCCGCGGGCTTGACGGTGGCGCAGGAGAGAGAGGGCGCGGATCGGGCTGAGGTGGCGGCGCGCCATCGCCGGAGCGGCGGCGGGCGACGTGTCGCCGCCATTGGCCGGGCGACGTGGCAGCGGATGGACGCGTGCCGGGCGGACGGACATGTCCGGGCGCGAGGAGTTTGCTAGGGTTTGGACCGCGAAATTTCGGGAGGGTGCTATAAATAGATTTCAGAAGCTAGGAGAGTCCAAATGAGCTGCGGTGCCGCCACGCGATCGTGATCGAACGCATCGAGAGCATGGAGGGAGTTAGACGGTTTTGGGGCCACTTTGGAAGGGTGTTGGGCTGCAAAGAGAAAGAGGGTTTACGGTTACCGGTTAACCGTTGGAGTACCAAACGACCTCCAAATGGCACGAAACTTGACAGGCGGTTCACCGGTGCTATCCCAAGGCCGCTTGGCAAACCTCGGTCAATTCCGAGAAAGTTTAACACCCGCATACCTAAAAGAGGCAAAAGGGGGCGCCGGGAGACATAGGAGTGCCGGATTGCAAAACGGACAACGGGGAAAATGCTCGGATGCATGAGACGAACACGTATGCAAATGCGATGCACATGACGACATGATATGAAATGCAGATGACGTGGCAAAGTGCAACACGCAAGCAAATGACATGGCAACGAAGGCGAATAACTCGCAGACACCTGGCGCATCGAATCCGGGGCGTTACAACACTCCTCCACTAACAAGAGATCTCGTCCCGAGATCTTAGGACCGAGACGGAAGGGAAAAAGGGATGAGGTGAAACAAGAACTGAAGAGAAGAAGCAAAGAATCGAGAGCACTCGAGAAGAAGAGAGTTAGGACGAGAATGACAAGAATCGAAGGCTCACGGAATCGGATAAGCTATGAAACCACTCGTTCTAACCGGAGTGGTTAGAATGAGAAAAGAAACGAATAAGACTGAAAGGATTTAGGTAGCACTCCGGCTGAAAATGGAAAGATTAGAACATGAACTTCAGAGATGGAATGACTCCTGATGAAGACATGACACAAAACCTCCGGAAAGAATTGAAGGAGTTGAATGAAAAGAACGGATAAGAATATGACAACTTGTGCCACGAATGAAATAGAAAGCAACCTTAGAAGAAAAGATTGACTGGAGTTGTTGAGAAAATTCAACGACGAAGATAATAAGCTTGTCGTGGACTTATGGATAACATCTCAGAAATTATGAGGTGATAACCAGCCGCAAACGGAAATGATTGAATAGCTGAGAAGAACGAAGGAATGCAAAACTCCACTTTCCAAGAAAATGAAGAATTATTTGCTCTTCCATACGGGAGAGGAAAAGATACCGAACTCCTCCAACAAAATCTTGATGAACTCTTTGGAGAGTGAATTAAATCATGAAGAACCACCGTGAAGAACTCCGGTAACAAAAGGATGACGAGATAGAAAGAAGGAAGAAAGAATAAGATGAGCCTTATGGTGATTTAGATGGGGGATCCGACGAGACGTCCAAGAAAAATTGAACCCCGGAAAAGAATAGATGAAAACACTTGGAAGTGGAATTTATTCCTCAAGAACAAACTCCGAAGGAAAAGGATTAATCACTTGGATGAAATAAGAATAAGATTTATTGTATGCTTATCCTTCATCAAATTAAATTGATGACAACCAATGGATTTTGCATATTACTTATTCTTCTTGAAAAGGAATTGAGAAGTGACATATCGCAAACTTGAGAAGGACTTCATGAACCACCGGTAGGATTGAAAAGAAGGAATGGATTAATATGATGAAAACCGAAAAGAAATCTTCAACGAACCACCGTGAAAATGAAAATGAACAAAGAGAAGAGAACGGATCGTCGGAAAGAATTAAAAAAGCACGAAGATACTTGAGGGAATTTAGAGAAAAGAGATCGAAGAGATCGCGAACTGATTAACGAATACTTGAACGCGGCATTGGAAGAATATTGAGACGAACGAAGGGGCACGGATATAGAATAATTGGGGAATGAATCTGAAAACTTAGAACGAAGAAATCTTCCGAAAAGATGGCCTCCAGATGATCGAGAGAGAAAGCAACTCCTGAAATGCTCGGATGGATGAAAAGAATTGGCATGACTAGAAACAATTGATAGGATAACATCGAGCTAGCACCACAAATCTTCGGAGAACGGACAAGATTTAGGGAAAACTCTACCGGTCTTCAAATGACGCATTTAGAAACACCACAAAAATTGTTGAGATAATCCGGTAGAATGAAAAGCGAAGAGGTTGAGCCAATAATGAAAATAATTTGAAAGAGATATTGGGAAGGCGTCTGACTGATGAAATTCATTCTTACGTCAAAGTTCAAAAGGAATTTTAGACTAACTCCGGAATAATTAGAAGAGTCACGTAAGATCCTGGGAAAGACCTGTGGGTTAGGGCCCACTAAAAGAAAACACCTTTGGAAAGGATGTTGAACAGATAGATGATGCACCGGAACAATTAAATATTTGAATGAGGTGACGACCTCGAATTAATTCAAACATAGACGAATCTCCTGAGATGTGTTGAACACTCCGGAAGGATAAGTTGGCGAGAGGCGAACGAGCAGGGAAAACATTTGATCCAAGGAAAAGAATGTGATCCGCCCGAAAAACTTGAATTGAGTCCACCGGGGAAGAAAAGAGATGAAGAATGTCGTACAAAACGAGAATTCACCGGAAAAAGAAAGGGATGAAGAATCTCAAACAAAAGAGAATTCACTGGTTGAAATAATTGAGGGAAGACTGAAGAGGCTCCACACGAATGGAATTGATTGTCGGAAGAAACTCGAACTCCGGGAAGAAGAGGGTGGGAGGGCGGGAAAACAAAGACAACTTGGAAGGGGAAAACGACGAATATCTTGAATAGAAAACACCGGTTGAAATCATTGAGGAAAGAAAGAAAAGAGTTCGCACGAGTAGAAGGATACTCGATAGCGGACTCCGGTTCCGAGAGGAAGAAGGGAGGGCGGGTGGGAAAAGAAAAACAACTGAGGATTGAACTTGCAAAGATGAAGAGGCTCGAGTCGACTTGACGAGAAATTCACCGGGTGAAAAGAGCTGAGGAACAACGAACGGAAAACCCACTGCGTGAACCTAAAGAAAAATTTGAATGAGAAGAGGAGTAGTTCAAAACACCTACGTCAAGATTCCTGACCAGAGCGACGAAGGGACTAAGGAGTAAAAATAATTCCTACTCTCCGAAATAACTAGACTCCGAAAACAGTTTTCTTCTAGACTCAACAACAGCCAAACTACACGATCAATCAAGGAGGCTCCTAGGGTCGGTCGAGGCTCTGATACCAACTTGTCACGCCCAATATGCGACCCTATCCAAAAGGCACTCGACGGTCCCACCAAGGATAGACCAAGATATTGAAACGCTTTTGCAAGGTGGATATCATTACATCAACATTACATAGTAGTGGGGATACAAACATAAGGAACAAATGCCCCAAGAATACATCAACATCATATACAAGACCAACATCCGACTACGGAAGAAACATAAACAGAAACTCAACGACATCCACCCTGCTAGCCCAGGCTGCCAACCTAGAACCTATCCCCTGATCGAAGAAGAAGCAGAAGAAGAACTCCAAACAAGCAAACATCGCCTCAAGGCCATGATCATCGCAAACCTGTACCTGCAATCGGTGGTGTAGTAATCTGTGAGCCACGAGGACTCAAAGCAATCCCATTACCATGGGTATCAAGACTAGCAAAGCTTAATGGGAAAGGAAGGGGTAAAGTGGTGAGGTTGCAGCAGCGACTAAGCAAATATGGTGGCTAACTTACGCAAATGAGAGCGAGAAGAGAAACAAAGGAACGGTCGTCAACTAGTAATGATCAAGAAGTGATCCCGAACTCCTACTTACGCCAAACATAACCCGTAAACCGTGTTCTCCTCTCGATCAAGCCGAAAAGAGACACTCACGGTTACGCATTAACGGTTGGTGTATTTTAGAAGAGTTTGCTTCAAGTTTACTACAACCGAATATTAACAAATTCCCATCTCGCCACATAACCGCTGGCACGGCTCTCGAAAGTTTATACCCTGCAGGGTGTCCCAACTTAGCCCATGATAAGCTCTCACGATCAACGAAGGATACTCCTTCTCCCGGAAGACCAGATCAGTCTCGAATCCCGGCTACAAGACATTTCGACAAAGAATAAAACAAGACCAGCAAGACCGCCTGGCGCGCCGGCAATCCCGATAGGAGCTGCAGATATCTCGTTCTCGTGGCAACACCGGATGAACACTACGTACGGCAACCGACGATACCCCAAGTTGCCGAGGGGCGGCACCGCAAGTGGCTCTGGGTTGGACCAACACTTAGACAAGCATTGGCCAGGGGGGCTGAATAAAGATGACCCTTGGGTTAATTACTCCCAAGGGAAAAGTAGGTGGTGGTGAGGCAAATGGTAAAACCAATGTTGGGCCTTCTTTGGAGGAGTCTTATTCAAAGCAAACTGTCAAGGGGGTCCCATAAATCACCCGACCGCGTTAGGGACGCAAAATCCGGGAACATAAAACCGATATGACGGAAACTAGGGCGGCAAGAGTGGAACAAAACACCAGGCATAAGGCCGAGCCTTCCACCCTTTACCAAATATATAGATGCATTAATTAAATAAGATATATTGTGATATCCCAACAAGTAAACATGTTCCAACAAGGAACAACATCTCCATGTTCCAACAAGGAACAAACTTCATCTTCGCCTGCAACTAACAACGCTATAAGAGGGGCTAAGCAAAGCGGTAACATAGCCAAACAACGGTTTGCTAGGAAGGGTGAAAAAGGTTAGAGACTGACATGGCAGTTTGGGATGGCTTGATAAACAGGTAATAGGTAGCGCAGCAAAGCGATAGAACGAAGCAACTAGCATAGCAATGATAGTAGTGAGATCCAGTAGAAGCGGTCATCTTGCCTGAAATCCCGCAAGAAAGAAGAACGAGTCCATGAAGAAGATGAAGCCACGAAGACGAACCAAGCGTGAGATTTAACGAATCCTCACGATCGCAAATCTAAACGGAACTAACAAGAAGAAGCACACAACATAGGTAAACACACCACACATGAACATGACAAGATGCACAACAAACATGATGCATGACAAATCTAGATGAAGCTACTCATGGCAAGAGATGATGCAAACAAGAGCAACACATCAAAGCAATTTTAAATGAGGCCGAAGCAACATAGAACAATTCCGTAAGTCCTCATATGCAAATTTCGAAATTGGTCCAGATCTGAATAAACCTTATGTTCAAGTTGTTAAACATCAAGTTAAGATGCACCACGATGATCTACACGAAATTCTAGTCAAGTTACATATAAAGTTCATTAGATTCGGAGTTACGGCCTAGAAGATATGAGCAAAACAAGATAAACATGGCATTGATGCAAAATGCATACAAACATCAAGCAAACACACCAAAACAAGGATGCAACATGATAATATGAAACTACATGCAATTCTAAGCAAGTTTCATATAGAGCACACCCAAAACGGAGCAACGGTTCAACACATACACATGAAACAAGTTTAAAGGACAAGCTGTCTAAAACAGCAACTAGGCATATTGCAAGCACCAAAACATTAAGCTAAAACATCTCAACATAAAAACAAAAGGCATGGACATGATGTATAGGTAATGCATTACAAAACATGAACACTGAGATATCTCCAGAAATCACTATAACATGCTCAAAAACACATGGCAAGATTGCAAATAATAACAGTTTCAGGCTTTGCAGAAATAACATCAGGTTGCAATGTTTAGAGCTATCAAACAACATGCTACAAGAACTTAACATGGCAAACAAAGGCATGGCATGAATCTAATAAAAGCATAGAACAAAAGTCTTTTACTGACCATGAGCCAAAAAGGATCAGAAAATATGATGGCACCCATGTAAACATGGCAAGTTATATTACAGATTCAAACATGGCAGGAACAACAATAAGTAGGCATGTTGGTGAGCTTGAACCACTCACCACAGAGAAATAAATGGCACGGCAAGGAAACCAGCGGTAATAAGACATGGCATAGAAGCTATACATAGAAAGAACAACATCATAGCATACATGGATCAACTACAACAACCTTGGCAAAATTGAATAACATGTAAACAATCTGCCAGGAAACATTTTATAGCAAAAGTAGAGCTCGATTGACTCAAGTTATGGTACTCCATAATTGCAAACAAGGGCAGAGATAGATAGAAAATAACCATATGTTCAAAACATCCTGACTGAAGTATCTCAAAATAAGCATGGATCTCTCGGTAGCATCAACTTAACATGGCATAAAAATATCAGCAGAACAGGGGCTGAAATCAGCAACATCATGAAGTCTAGTTTGCATGCTTGTGCTAGTCACCACAGAGATCAAAAAAATACATGGCATACACCCCTGTAAATATGGCATGGCATATTACAAAACACATGTAGGACTCAAGTTCATAGGCTGCACACATCAATCATGGCAAAAATGACAAAAGTGCATGTTCTGATAAGAATCTGAAACTAACATCACATAGCACTCTTGCAACGAAGATTCGGGCATCCAGATAAACTCAAATGAACATGATGAAATGGAATGAAATGATCTACACTTCAAGGCGAACAAGTTGACATATTCTACGCATGAAATGGAGCAATAGGCAGAGATTTATGACATGAAGAATATGGCATGATAATGTCACAGATTCGGGGACTTAGTGGAAATATACCCCTCCGAGAAGTCAACGGGATGAAGCGGTGCGGGATGGCGAGATCCGGGACAGGGAGGCGTGTTTGGATCGGCTCCGGTGGATCTCATCCACCCGGGGTAGATCCGCCGGAGAGCTCACGGAGTGGGCAGGGACGGCGGTCCGGCGGCGGGCGCAAGGCGTCCCATGAGGGGCGCGCCACCGGAGGGAGGAGGAGTGCGGGCGAGGCGCCCGGCCGCCGGCCGGGCGGAGGGCGCCAATGGAGGAGGCGACGGGCGGCCGGGCCTCCTGCGGGCGATCCAGCGGGCGGCGTTCGGCGAAGGGCGGCGCACTGGTGGGGCGGTGCGAGCCGGCTTTTGGATGCTGGCGGCCGTGGCGGGCTCGCCTGGGCCCCGCGGGCTGGACGGCGGCGAGGAGAGAGAGGGCGCGGGCCGGGGCTGAGGTGGCGGCGCGCCACTGGCCGGGAGCGGCGGCGGGGGCGACGTGTCGCCTCGCCATTGGCCGGGCGACGTGGCAGCGGATGGACGCGTCACGGGCGGGCGGACATGTCCGCGCGCGAGGAGGAGTTTGCTAGGGTTTGACCGCGCGAAATTTCGGGAGGGTGCTATAAATAGATTTCGGGAGCTAGGAGAGTCCAAATGAGGTGCAGTTTTCGCCACGCGATCGTGATCGAACGACCGAGAGCATGGAGGGGAGTTAGACGGTTTTGGGGCCACTTTGGAAGGGTGTTGGGCTGCAAAGAGAAAGAGGGTTTACGGTTACCCGTTAACCGCTGGAGTACCAAACGACCTCCAAATGGCACGAAACTTGACAGCGGTTCACCGGTGCTATCCCAAGGCCGCTTGGCAAACCTCGGTCAATTCCGAGAAAGTTTAACACCCGCACACCTAAAAGAGGCAAAAGGGGGCGCCGGAGACATAGGAGTGCCGGATTGCAAAAGCGGACAACGGGAAAATGCTCGGATGCATGAGACGAACACGTATGCAAATGCGATGCACATGACGACATGATATGAAACGCAGATGACATGGCAAAGTGCAACACGCAAGCAAATGACATGGCAACGAAGGCGAATAACTCGCAGACACCTGGCGCATCGAATCCGGGGCGTTACAACACTCCTCCACTAACAAGAGATCTCGTCCCGAGATCTTAAGACCGAGACGGAAGGGAAAAAGGGATGAGGTGAAACAAGAACTGAAGAGAAGAAGCAAAGAATCGAGAGCACTCGAGAAGAAGAGAGTTAGGACGAGAATGACAAGAATCAAGGCTCACGGAATCGGATAAGCTATGAAACTACCTGCTCTAACCGTAGTGGTTAGAATGAGAAAAGAAACGAATAAGACTGAAAGGATTTAGGTAGCACTCCGCTGAAAATGGAAAGATTAGAACATGAACTTCAGAGATGGAATGACTCCTGATGAAGACATGACACAAAACCTCCGGAAAGAATTGAAGGAGTTGAATGAAAAGAACGGATAAGAATATGACAACTTGTGCCACGAATGAAATAGAAAGCAACCTTAGAAGAAAAGATTGACTGGAGTAGTTGAGAAAATTCAACAACGAAGATAATAAGCTTGTCGTGGACTTATGGATAACATCTCAGAAATTATAAGGTGATAACCAGCCGCAAACGGAAATGATTGAATAGCTGAGAAGAACGAAGGAATGCAAAACTCCACTTTCCAAGAAAATGAAGAATTATTTGCTCTTCCATACGGGAGAGG
Source organism: Aegilops bicornis (assembly GCA_021605145.1). Classification (NCBI taxonomy): domain Eukaryota; kingdom Viridiplantae; phylum Streptophyta; class Magnoliopsida; order Poales; family Poaceae; genus Aegilops; species Aegilops bicornis. The sequence goes on from CM038674.1 coordinate 48,904,877, forward strand.
AAAAGATACTGGAACTCCTCCAACAAAATCTTGATGAACTCTTTGGAGAGTGAATTAAATCATGAAGAACCACCGTGAAGAACTCCGGTAACAAAAGGATGACGAGATAGAAAGAAGGAAGAAAGAATAAGATGAGCCTTGCGGTGATTTAGATGGGGGATCCGACGAGACGTCCGAAGAAAAATTGAACCCCGGAAAAGAATAGATGAAAACACTTGGAAGTGGAATTTATTCCTCAAGAACAAACTCCAAAGGAAAAGGATTAATCACTTGGATGAAATAAGAATAAGATTTATTGTATGCTTATCCTTCATCAAATTAAATTGATGACAACCAATGGATTTTGCATATTACTTATTCTTCTTGAAAAGGAATTGAGAAGTGACATATCGCAAACTTGAGAAGGACTTCATTAACCACCGGTAGGGTTGAAAAGAAGGAATGGATTAATATGATGAAAAACGAAAAGAAATCTTCAACGAACCACCGTGAAAATGAAAATGAACAAAGAGAAGAGAACAGATCGTCGGAAAGAATTAGAAAAGCACGAAGATACTTGAGGGAATTTAGAGAAAAGAGATCGAAGAGATCGCGAACTGATTAACGAATGCTTGAACGCAGCATTGGAAGAATATTGAGACGAACGAAGGGGCACGGATATAGAATAATTGGGGAATGAATCTGAAAACTTAGAACGAAGAAATCTTCCGAAAAGATGGCCTCCAGATGATCGAGAGAGAAAGCAACTCCTGAAATGCTCCGGATGGATGAAAAGAATTGGCATGACTAGAAACAATTGATAGGATAACATCGAGCTAGCACCACAAATCTTCGGGAGAACGGACAAGATTTAGGGAAAACTCTACTTCGGTCTTCAAATGACGACGAGAAACACCACAAAAATTGTTGAGATAATCCGGTAGAATGAAAAGCGAAGAGGTTGAGCCAATAATGAAAATAATTTGAAAGAGATATTGGGAAGGCGTCTGACTGATGAAATTCATTCTTACGTCAAACTTCAAAAGGAATTTGAGACTAACTCCGGAATAATTAGAAGAGTCAGGTAAGATCCTGGGAAAGACCTGTGGGTTAGGGCCCACTAAAAGAAAACACCGTTGGAAAGGATGTTGAACAGATAGATGATGCACCAGAACAATTAAATATTTGAATGAGGTGACGACCTCGAATTAATTCAAACATAGACGAATCTCCTGAGATGTGTTGAACACTACGGAAGGATAAGTTGGCGAGAGGCGAACGAGCAGGGAAAACATTTGATCCAAGGAAAAGAATGTGATCCGCCCGAAAAACTTGAATTGAGTCCACCGGGGAAGAAAAGAGATGAAGAATGTCGTACAAAACGAGAATTCACCGGAAAAAGAAAGGGATGAAGAATCTCAAACAAAAGAGAATTCACTGGTTGAAATAATTGAGGGAAGACTGAAGAGGCTCCACACGAATGGAATTGATTGTCGGAAGAAACTCGAACTCCAGGAAGAAGAGGGTGGAGGGCGGAAAACAAAGACAACTTGGAAGGGGAAAGCATTTAATATCTTGAATAGAAAACACCGGTTGAAATCATTGAGGAAAGAAAGAAAAGAGTTCGCACGAGTAGAAGGATACTCGATAGCGGACTCCGGTTCCGAGAGGAAGAAGGGAGGGCGGGTGGGAAAAGAAAAACAACTGAGGATTGAACTTGCAAAGATGAAGAGGCTCGAGTCGACTTGACGAGAAATGCACCGGGTGAAAAGAGCTGAGGAACAACGAACGGAAAACCCACTGCGTGAACCTAAAGAAAAATTTGAATGAGAAGAGGAGTAGTTCAAAACACCTACGTCAAGATTCCTGACCAGAGCGACGAAGGGACTAAGGAGTAAAAATAATTCCTACTCTCCGATATAACTAGACTCCGAAAACAGTTTTCTTCTAGACTCAACAACGGCCAAACTACATGATCAATCAAGGGGGCTCCTAGGGTCGGTCGAGGCTCTGATACCAACTTGTCACGCCCAATATGCGACCCTATCCAAAAGGCACTCGACGGTCCCACCAAGGATAGACCCGCATATTGAAACGCTTTTGCAAGGTGGATATCATTACATCAACATTACATAGTAGTGGGGATACAAACATAAGGCACAAATGCCACAAGAATACATCAACATCATATACAAGACCAACATCCGACTACGGATGAAACATAAATAGAAACTCAACGACATCCACCCTGCTAGCCCAGGCTGCCGACCTGGAACCTATCCCCTGATCGAAGAAGAAGCAGAAGAAGAACTCCAAACAAGCAAACATCGCTCTCGCGTCATGATCATCGCAAACCTGTACCTGCAACTGGTGGTGTAGTAATCTGTGAGCCACGAGGACTCAGCAATCCCATTACCATGGGTATCAAGACTAGCAAAGCTTAATGGGAAAGGAAGGGGTAAAGTGGTGAGGTTGCAGCAGCGACTAAGCAAATATGGTGGCTAACTTACGCAAATGAGAGCGAGAAGAGAAACAAAGGAGCGGTGCGTCAACTAGTAATGATCAAGAAGTGATCCTGAACTCCTACTTACGTCAAACATAACCCGTAAACCGTGTTCTCCTCTCGATCAAGCCCGAAAGAGACACTCACGGTTACGCATTACAGTTGGTGTATTTTAGAAGAGTTTGCTTCAAGTTTACTACAACCGGATATTAACAAATTCCCATCTGCCACATAACCGCTGGCACGGCTCTCGAAAGTTTATACCCTCCAGGTGTCCCAACTTAGCCCATGATAAGCTCTCGCGATCAACGAAGGATACTCCTTCTCCTGTGGGAAGACCCGATCAGTCTCGGAATCCGGCTACAAGACATTTCGACAGCAATAAAACAAGACCAGCAAGACCGCCCGATGCGCCGACAATCCCGATAGGAGCTGCACATATCTCGTTCTCAGGGCAACACCGGATGAACACTACGTACGGCAACCGACGATACCCCAAGTTGCCTAGGGGCGAAACCGCAAGTGGCCCTGGTTTGGACCAACACTTAGACAAGCATTGGCCCAGGGGGCTGAATAAAGATGACCCTTGGGTTAATTACTCCCAAGGGAAAAGTAGGTGGTGGTGAGGCAAATGGTAAAACCAATGTTGGGCCTTGCTGGAGGAGTCTTATTCAAAGCGAACTGTCAAGGGGGTCCCATAAATCACCCGACCGCGTTAGGGACGCAAAATCCGGAAACATAAAACCGATATGACGGAAACTAGGGCGGCAAGAGTGGAACAAAACACCAGGCATAAGGCCGAGCCTTCCACCCTTTACCAAATATATAGATGCATTAATTAAATAAGATATATTGTGATATCCCAACAAGTAAACATGTTCCAACAAGGAACAACATCTCCATGTTCCAACAAGGAACAAACTTCATCTTCGCCTGCAACTAACAACGCTATAAGAGGGGCTGAGCAAAGCGGTAACATAGCCAAACAATGGTTTGCTAGGAAGGGTGAAAAAGGTTAGAGGCTGACATGGCAGTTTGGGATGGCTTGATAAACAGGTAATAGGTAGCGCAGCAAAGCGATAGAACGAAGCAACTAGCATAGCAATGATAGTAGTGAGATCCAGAGAAGCGGTCATCTTGCCTGAAATCCTGCAAGAAAGAAGAACGAGTCCATGAAGAAGATGAAGCCACGAAGGCAGACCAAGCGTGAGACGAACGAATCCTCACGATCGCATAGCAAACAGGAACTAACAAGAAGAAGCACACAACATAGGTAAACACACCACACATGAACATGACAAGATGCACAACAAACATGATGCATGACAAATCTAGATGAATCTACTCATGGCAAGAGATGATGCAAACAAGAGCAACACATCAAAGCAAGTTTAAATGAGGCCGGAAGCAACATAGAATAATTCCGGTAAGTCCTCATATGCAAATTTCGAAATTGGTCCAGATCTGAATAAACCTTATGTTCAAGTTGTTAAACAGAAAGTTAAGATGCACCACGATGATCTACACGAAATTCTAGTCAAGTTACATATAAAGTTCATTAGATTCGAGTTACGGCCTAGAAGATATGAGCAAAACAAGATAAACATGGCATTGATGCAAAATGCATACAAACATCAAGCAAACACACCAAAACAAGGATGCAACATGATAATATGAAACTACATGCAATTCTAAGCAAGTTTCATATAGAGCACACCCAAAACGGAGCAACGGTTCAACACATACACATGAAACAAGTTTAAAGGACAAGCTGTCCAAAGCAGCAACTAGGCATATTGCAAGCACCAAAACATTAAGCTACAACATCTCAACGTAAAAACAAAAGGCATGGACATGATGTATAGGTAAAGGATTACAAAACATGAACACTGAGATATCTCCAGAAATCACTATAACATGCTCAAAAACACATGGCAAGATTGCAAATAATAACAGTTTCAGGCTTTGCAGAAATAACATCAGGTTGCAATGTTTAGAGCTATCAAACAACATGCTACAGGAACTTAACATGGCAAAAAAAGGCATGGCATGAATCTAATAAAAGCATAGAACAAAAGTCTTTTACTGACCATGAGCCAAAAAGGATCAGAAAATATGATGGCACCCATGTAAACATGGCAAGTTATATTACAGATTCAAACATTGCAGGAACAACAATAAGTAGGCATGTTGGTGAGCTTGAACCACTCACCACAGAGAAATAAATGGCACGGCAAGGAAACCAACGGCAAGAATACATGGCATAGAAGCTATACATGGACAGAACAACATCATAGCATACATGGATCAACTACAACAACCTTGGCAAAATTGAATAACATGTAAACAATCTGCCAGGAAACATTTTATAGCAAAAGTAGAGCTCGATTGACTCAAGCTATGGTACTCCATAATTGCAAACAAGGGCAGGGATGGATATAGAATAACCATATGTTCAAAACATCCTTACTGAAGTATCTCAAAATAAGCATGGATCTCTCGGTAGCATCAAGTTAACATGGCATAAAAATATCAGCAGAACAGGGGCTGAAATCAGCAACATCATGAAGCCTAGTTTGCATGCTTGTGCTAGTCACCACAGAGATCAAAAAAATACATGGAATACACCCCTGTAAAGATGGCATGGCATATTACAAAACACATGTAGGACTCAAGTTCATAGGATGCACACATCAATCATGGCAAAAATGACAAAAGTGCATATTCTAATAAGAATCTGAAACTAACATCAAATAGCACTCTTGCAACGAAGATTCAGGCATCCAGATGAACTCAAATGAACATGATAAAATGGAATGAAATGATCTACACTTCGAGGCGAACAAGTTGACATATTAGACGCATGAAACGGAGCAATAGGAAGAGATTTATGGCATGAAGAATATGGCATGATAATGTCACAGATTCGGGGACTTAGTGGAAATATACCCCTCCGAGAAGTCAACGGGATGAAGCGGTGCGGGATGGCGAGATCCGGGACAGGAGGCGTGTTTGGATCGGCTCCGGTGGATATCATCCACCCGGGGTAGATCCGCCGGAGAGCTCGGCCAAGTGGGCAGGGACGGCGTGGTCCGGCGGCGGGCGGCCCGGGCGAGGGGCGCGCCACCGGAGGGAGGAGGTGCGGGCGGCGAGGCGCCCGCCGGGCCGGGCGGAGGGCGCCGCGAGGAGGCGACGGGCGGCCGGGCCTGCGGGCGACGGCGCAGCGGCGGCCGGCGAGGCGCACGGCGACGCACCGGGCGGCGGGCGAGCCGGCGATCGAGATGCGCTGGTCGGCGGGCTCGCCTGGCACCGCGGGCTTGACGGGCGGCGAGGAGAGAGAGGGCGCGGGCCGGGCTGAGGTGGCGGCGCGCCACTTGGCCGGGAGCGGCGGCGGGCGGCGTGTCGCCTCGCCATTGGCCGGGCGACGTGGCAGCGGATGGACGCGTCACAAGTGGGCGGACATGTCCGGCGGCGCGGGGAGGAGTTTGCTACGGTTTGGACTGCGCGAAATTTCGGGGGAGGGGTGCTATAAATAGATTTCTGGGAGCTAGGAGAGTCCAAATGAGGTGCGGTTTTCGGCCACGCGATCGTGATCGAACGACCGAGAGCATGGAGGGGAGTTAGACGGGTTTTGGGCCACTTTGGAAGGGTGTTGGGCTGCAAAGAGAAAGAGGGGTTTACGGTTACCCGGTTAACCGTTGGAGTACCAAACGACCTCCAAATGGCACGAAACTTGACAGGCGGTCTACCGGTGCTATCCCAAGGCCGCTTGGCAAACCTCGGTCAATTCCGAGAAAGTTTAACACCCGCACACGAAAAGAGGCAAAAGGGGGCGCCGGGAGACATAGGAGTGCCGGATTGCAAAACGGACAACGGGGAAAATGCTCGGATGCATGAGACGAACACGTATGCAAATGCGATGCACATGACGACATGATATGAAACGCAGATGACATGGCAAAGTGCAACACGCAAGCAAATGACATGGCAACGAAGGCGAATAACTCGCAGACACCTGGCGCATCGAATCCGGGCGTTACAACACTCCTCCACTAACAAGAGATCTCGGCCCCGAGATCTTAGGACCGAGACGGAAGGGAAAAGGGATGAGGTGAAACAAGAACTGAAGAGAAGAAGCAAAGAATCGAGAGCACTCGAGAAGAAGAGAGTTAGGACGAGAATGACAAGAATCGAAGGCTCACGGAATCGGATAAGCTATGAAACCACTCGTTCTAACCGTAGTGGTTAGAATGAGAAAAGAAACGAATAAGACTGAAAGGATTTAGGTAGCACTCCGGCTGAAAATGGAAAGATTAGAACATGAACTTCAGAGATGGAATGACTCCTGATGAAGACATGACACAAAACCTCCGGAAAGAATTGAAGGAGTTGAATGAAAAGAACGGATAAGAGTATGACAACTTGTGCCACGAATGAAATAGAAAGCAACCTTAGAAGAAAAGATTGACTGGAGTTGTGGAGAAAATTCAACAACGAAGATAATAAGCTTGTCGTGGACTTATGGATAACATCTCAGAAATTATGAGGTGATAACCAGCCGCAAACGGAAATGATTGAATAGCTGAGAAGAACGAAGGAATGCAAAACTCCACTTTCCAAGAAAATGAAGAATTATTTGCTCTTCCATACGGGAGAGGAAAAGATACTGGAACTCCTCCAACAAAATCTTGATGAACTCTTTGGAGAGTGAATTAAATCATGAAGAACCACCGTGAAGAACTCCGGTAACAAAAGGATGACGAGATAGAAAGAAGGAAGAAATAATAAGATGAGCCTTGCGGTGATTTAGATGGGGGATCCGACGAGACGTCCGAAGAAAAAATTGAACCCGGAAAAGAATAGATGAAAACACTTGGAAGTGGAATTTATTCCTCAAGAACAAACTCCGAAGGAAAAGGATTAATCACTTGGATGAAATAAGAATAAGATTTATTGTATGCTTATCCTTCATCAAATTAAATTGATGACAACCAATGGATTTTGCATATTACTTATTCTTCTTGAAAAGGAATTGAGAAGTGACATATCGCAAACTTGAGAAGGACTTCATGAACCACCGGTAGGATTGAAAAGAAGGAATGGATTAATATGATGAAAACCGAAAAGAAATCTTCAACGAACCACCGTGAAAATGAAAATGAACAAAGAGAAGAGAACGGATCGTCGGAAAGAATTAGAAAAGCACGAAGATACTTGAGGGAATTTAGAGAAAAGAGATCAAGAGATCGCGAACTGATTAACGAATACTTGAACGCAGCATTGGAAGAATATTGAGACGAACGAAGGGGCACGGATATAGAATAATTGGGGAATGAATCTGAAAACTTAGAACGAAGAAATCTTCCGAAAAGATGGCCTCCGTATGATCGAGAGAGAAAGCAACTCCTGAAATGCTCCGGATGGATGAAAAGAATTGGCATGACTAGAAACAATTGATAGGATAACATCGAGCTAGCACCACAAATCTTCGGGAGAACGGACAAGATTTAGGAAAACTCTACTGGTCTTCAAATGACGCATTTAGAAACACCACAAAAATTGTTGAGATACTCCGGTAGAATGAAAAGCGAAGAGGTTGAGCCAATAATGAAAATAATTTGAAAGAGATATTGGGAAGGCGTCGACTGATGAAATTCATTCTTACGTCAAACTTCAAAAGGAATTTGAGACTAACTCCGGAATAATTAGAAGAGTCAGGTAATATCCTGGGAAAGACCTGTGGGTTAGGGCCCACTAAAAGAAAACACCGTTGGAAAGGATGTTGAACAGATAGATGATGCACCGGAACAATTAGATATTTGAATGAGGTGACGACCTCGAATTAATTCAAACATAGACGAATCTCCTGAGATGTCTTGAACACTCCGGAAGGATAAGTTGGAGAGAGGCGAACGAGCAGGGAAAACATTTGATCCAAGGAAAAGAATGTGATCCTTGAAAAACTTGAATTGAGTCCACCGGGGAAGAAAAGAGATGAAGAATGTCGTACAAAACGAGAATTCACCGGAAAAAGAAAGGGCTGAAGAATCTCAAACAAAAGAGAATTCACTGGTTGAAATAATTGAGGGAAGACTGAAGAGGCTCCACACGTATGGAATTGATTGTCGGAAGAAACTCGAACTCCGGGAAGAAGAGGGTGGGAGGGCGGGAAAACAAAGACAACTTGGAAGGGGAAAAGCACGAATATCTTGAATAGAAAACACGGTTGAAATCATTGAGGAAAGAAAGCAAAGAGTTCGCACGAGTAGAAGGATACTCGAGAAGCGGACTCCGGTTCCGAGAGGAAGAAGGGAGGGCGGGTGGGAAAAGAAAAACAACTGAGGATTGAACTTGCGAAGATGAAGAGGCTCGAGTCGACTTGACGAGAAATGCACCGGGTGAAAAGAGCTGAGGAACAACGAACGGAAAACCCACTGCGTGAACCTAAAGAAAAATTTGAATGAGAAGAGGAGTAGTTCAAAACACCTACGTCAAGATTCCTGACCAGAGCGACGAAGGGACTAAGGAGTAAAAAGAATTCCTACTCTCCGATATAACTAGACTCCGAAAACAGTTTTCTTCTAGACTCAACAACGGCCAAACTACACGATCAATCAAGGGGGCTCCTAGGGTCGGTCGAGGCTCTGATACCAACTTGTCACGCCCAATATGCGACCCTATCCAAAAGGAACTCGACGGTCCCACCATGGATAGACCCGCATATTGAAACGCTTTTGCAAGGTGGATATCATTACATCAACATTACATAGTAGTGGGGATACAAACATAAGGCACAAATGCCACAAGAATACATCAACATCATATACAAGACCAACATCCGACTACGGATGAAACATAAACAGAAACTCAACGACATCCACCCTGCTAGCCCAGGCTGCCGACCGAACCTATCCCCGATCAAGAAGAAGCGTAAGAAGAACTCCAAACAAGCAAACATCGCTCTCGGCCATGATCATCGCAAACCTGTACCTGCAACTGGTGGTGTAGTAATCTGTGAGCCACGAGAACTCAGCAATCCCATTACCATGGGTATCAAGACTAGGAAAGCTTAATGGGAAAGGAAGGGGTAAAGTGGTGAGGTTGCAGCAGTGACTAAGCAAATATGGTGGCTAACTTACGCAAATGAGAGCGAGAAGAGAAACAAAGGAACGGTCGTCAACTAGTAATGATCAAGAAGTGATCCTGAACTCCTACTTACGTCAAACATAACCCAGAAACCGTGTTCTCCTCTCGATCAACCCCGAAAAGAGACACTCACGGTTACGCACACGGTTGGTGTATTTTAGAAGAGTTTGCTTCAAGTTTACTACAACCGGATATTAACAAATTCCCATCTGCCACATAACCGTCGGCGCGGCTCTCGAAAGTTTATACCCTGCAGGGGTGTCCCAACTTAGCCCATGATAAGCTCTCGCGATCAACGAAGGATACTCCTTCTCCCCTGGAAGACCCGATCAGTCTCGGAATCCCGGCTACAAGACATTTCGACAGCAATAAAACAAGACCAGCAAGACCGCCCGATGCGCCGACAATCCCGATCGGAGCTGCACATATCTCGTTCTCCGGGCAACACCGGATGAACACTACGTACGGCAACCGACGATACCCCAAGTTGCCTAGGGGCGGCACCGCAAGTGGCTCTGGTTTGGACCAACACTTAGACAAGCATTGGCCCGAGGGGCTGAATAAAGATGACCCTTGGGTTAATTACTCCCAAGGGAAAAGTAGGTGGTGGTGAGGCAAATGGTAAAACCAATGTTGGGCCTTGCTGGAGGAGTCTTATTCAAAGCGAACTGTCAAGGGGGTCCCATAAATCACCCGACCGCGTTAGGGACGCAAAATCCGGGAACATAAAACCGATATGACGGAAACTAGGGCGGCAAGAGTGGAACAAAACACCAGGCATAAGGCTGAGCCTTCCACCCTTTACCAAATATATAGATGCATTAATTAAATAAGATATATTGTGATATCCCAACAAGTAAACATGTTCCAACAAGGAACAACATCTCCATGTTCCAACAAGGAACAAACTTCATCTTCGCCTGCAACTAACAACGCTATAAGAGGGGCTGAGCAAAGCGGTAACATAGCCAAACAACGGTTTGCTAGGAAGGGTGAAAAAGGTTAGAGGCTGACATGGTAGTTTGGGATGGCTTGATAAACAGGTAATAGGTAGAGCAGCAAAGCGATAGAACGAAGCAACTAGCATAGCAATGATAGTAGTGAGATCCAGGGTAGCGGTCATCTTGCCTGAAATCCCGCAAGAAAGAAGAACGAGTCCATGAAGAAGATTAAGCCACAAAGACGAACCAAGCGTAGACGAACGAATCCTCACGATCGCAACGAAACGGGAACTAACAAGAAGAAGCACACAACATAGGTAAACACACCACACATGAACATGACAAGATGCACAACAAACATGATGCATGACAAATCTAGATGAAGCTACTCATGGCAAGAGATGACGCAAACAAGAGCAACACATCAAAGCAAGTTTAAATGAGGCCGGAAGCAACATAGAACAATTCCAGAAGTCCTCATATGCAAATTTCGAAATTGGTCCAGATCTGAATAAACCTTATGTTCAAGTTGTTAAACAGAAAGTTAAGATGCACCACGATGATCTACACGAAATTCTAGTCAAGTTACATATAAAGTTCATTAGATTCGGAGTTACGGCCTAGAAGATATGAGCAAAACAAGATAAACATGGCATTGATGCAAAATGCATACAAACATCAAGCAAGCACACCAAAACAAGGATGCAACATGATAATATGAAACTACAAGCAATTCTAAGCAAGTTTCATATAGAGCACACCCAAAACGGAGCAACGGTTCAACACATACACATGAAACAAGTTTAAAGGACAAGCTGTCCAAAACAGCAACTAGGCATATTGCAAGCACCAAAACATTAAGCTACAACACCTCAACGTAAAAATAAAAGGCATGGTCATGATGTACAGGTAAAGCATTACAAAACGTGAACACTGAGATATCTCCAGAAATCACTATAACATGCTCAAAAACACATGGCAAGATTGCAAATAATAACAGTTTCAGGCTTTGCAGAAATAACATCAGGTTGCAATGTTTAGAGCTATCAAACAACATGCTACAGGAACTTAACATGGCAAACAAAGGCATGTCATGAATCTAATAAAAGCATAGAACAAAAGTCTTTTACTGACCATGAGCCAAAAAGGATCAGAAAATATGATGGCACCCATGTAAACATGGCAAGTTATATTACAGATTCAAACATGGCAGGAACAACAATAAGTAGGCATGTTGGTGAGCTTGAACCACTCACCACAGAGCAATAAATGGCACGGAAAGGAAACCAACGGCAAGAATACATGGCATAGAAGCTATACATGGAAAGAACAACATCATAGCATACATGGATCAACTACAACAACCTTGGCAAAATTGAATAACATGTAAACAATCTGCCAGGAAACATTTTATAGCAAAAGTAGAGCTCGATTGACTCAAGCTATGTTACTCCATAATTGCAAACAAGGGCAGGGATGGACATAGAATAACCATATGTTCAAAACATCGTTACTGAAGTATCTCAAAATAAGCATGGATCTCTCGGTAGCATCAAGTTAACATGGCATAAAAATATCAGCAGAACAGGGGCTGAAATCAGCAACATCATGAAGCCTAGTTTGCATGCTTGTGCTAGTCACCACAGAGATCAAAAAAATACATGGAATACACCCCTGTAAAGATGGCATGGCATATTACAAAACACATGTAGGACTCAAGTTCATAGGCTGCACACATCAATCATGGCAAAAATGACAAAAGTGCATATTCTGATAAGAATCTGAAACTAACATCATATAGCACTTTTGCAACGAAGATTCGGGCATCCAGATGAACTCAAATGAACATCATGAAATGGAATGAAATGATCTACTCTTCGAGGCGAACAAGTTGACATATTAGACGCATGAAACGGAGCAATAGGCAGAGATTTATGGCATGAGGAAATATGGCATGATAATGTCAGATATTCGGGGACTTGGTGGATATATACCCCTCCGAGAAGTCAACGGGATGAAGCGGTGCGGGATGGCGAGATCCGGGACAGGGAGGCGTGTTTGGATCGGCTCCCGGTGGATCTCATCCACCCGGGGGTAGATCCGGCCGGAGAGCTCGCCGGAGTGGGCGGTGGACGGCGGTCCGGGCGGGCGGGCGCCCCGTGAGGGGCGCGCCACCGGAGGGAGGAGGTGCGGGCGGCGAGGCGCCCGGCGCCGCCGGGCGGAGGGGCGCCGGGCGGAGGAGGCGCACGGGCGGCCGGGCTTTCGCGGGCGACGCGATGGGCGGCGGCCCGGCGAGGCGCTGGGGCGGGCGTAGCCAAGGCTCGGGCGCTGCTGGGTTCTCGGGCGGCTTGCTCGACCTCGGGCCGGACGGCGGCGAGAGAGAGAGGGCGCAGGCCGGGCTGAGGTGGCGGCGCGCCACTGGCCGAGCGGCGGCGGGCGACGTGTCGCCGCCATTGGCCGGGCGACGTGGCAGCGGATGGACGCGTTCACGGCGGGCGGACATGGCCGGCGGCGCGGGGAGGAGTTTGCTAGGGTTTGGACTGCGCGAAATTTCGGGGGAGGGGTGCTATAAATAGATTTCTGGGAGCTAGTAGAGTCCAAATGAGGTGCGGTTTTCGGCCACGCGATCGTGATCGAACGACCGAGAGCATGGAGGGAGTTAGACGGGTTTTCGCCACTTTGGAAGGGTGTTGGGCTGCAAAGAGAAAGAGGGTTCTGATTTACGGTTAACCGTTGGAGTACCAAACGACCTCCAAATGGCACGAAACTTGACAGCGGTCTACCGGTGCTATCCCAAGGCCGCTTGGCAAACCTCGGTCAATTCCGAGAAAGTTTAACACCCGCATTACGAAAAAGAGGCAAAAGGGGGCGCCGGGAGACATAGGAGTGCCGGATTGCAAAACGGACAACGGAGAAAATGCTCGGATGCATGAGACGAACACGTACGCAAATGCGATGCACATGACGACATGATATGAAATGCAGATGACATGGCAAAGTGCAACACGCAAGCAAATGACATGGCAACGAAGGCGAATAACTGGAAGACACCTGGCGCATCGAATCCGGGGCGTTACAACACTCCTCCACTAACAAGAGATCTCGTCCCGAGATCTTAGGACCGAGACGGAAGGGAAAAAGGGATGAGGTGAAACAAGAACTGAAGAGAAGAAAAAAAGAATCGAGAGCACTCGAGAAGAAGAGAGGAAGGACGAGAATGACAAGAATCGAAGGCTCACGGAATCGGATAAGCTATGAAACCACTCGTTCTAACCGGAGTGGTTAGAATGAGAAAAGAAACGAATAAGACTGAAAGGATTTAGGTAGCACTCCGGCTGAAAATGGAAAGATTAGAACATGAACTTCAGAGATGGAATGACTCCTGATGAAGACATGACACAAAACCTCCGTAAAGAATTGAAGGAGTTGAATGAAAAGAACGGATAAGAGTATGACAACTTGTGCCACGAATGAAATAGAAAGCAACCTTAGAAGAAAAGATTGACTGGAGTTGTTGAGAAAATTCAACAACGAAGATAATAATCTTGTCGTGGACTTATGGATAACATCTCATAAATTATGAGGTGATAACCAGCCGCAAACGGAAATGATTGAATAGCTGAGAAGAACGAAGGAATGCAAAACTCCACTTTCCAAGAAAATGAAGAATTATTTGCTCTTCCATACGGGAGAGGAAAAGATACTGGAACTCCTCCAACAAAATCTTGATGAACTCTTTGGAGAGTGAATTAAATCATGAAGAACCACCGTGAAGAACTCCGGTAACAAAAGGATGACGAGATAGAAAGAAGGAAGAAAGAATAAGATGAGCCTTGCGGTGATTTAGATGGGGGATCCGACGAGACGTCCGAAGAAAAATTGAACCCCGGAAAAGAATAGATGAAAACACTTGGAAGTGGAATTTATTCCTCAAGAACAAACTCCGAAGGAAAAGGATTAATCACTTGGATGAAATAAGAATAAGATTTATTGTATGCTTATCCTTCATGAAATTAAATTGATGACAACCAATGGATTTTGCATATTACTTATTCTTCTTGAAAAGGAATTGAGAAGTGACATATCGCAAACTTGAGAAGGACTTCATGAACCACCGGTAGGATTGAAAAGAAGGAATGGATTAATATGATGAAAACCGAAAAGAAATCTTCAACGAACCACCGTGAAAATGAAAATGAACAAAGAGAAGAGAACGGATCGTCGGAAACAATTAGAAAAGCACGAAGATACTTGAGGGAATTTAGAGAAAAGAGATCGAAGAGATCGCGAACTGATTAACAAATGCTTGAACGCAGCATTGGAAGAATATTGAGACGAACGAAGGGGCACGGATATAGAATAATTGGGGAATGAATCTGAAAACTTAGAACGAAGAAATCTTAGAAAAGATGGCCTCAGATGATCGAGAGAGAAAGCAACTCCTGAAATGCTCCGGTTGGATGAAAAGAATTTGCATGACTAGAAACAATTGATAGGATAACATCGAGCTAGCACCACAAATCTTCGGGAGAACGGACAAGATTTAGGGAAAACTCTACTTCGGTCTTCAAATGACGACGAGAAACACCACAAAAATTGTTGAGATACTCCGGTAGAATGAAAAGCGAAGAGGTTGAGCCAATAATGAAAATAATTTGAAAGAGATATTGGGAAGGCGTCTGACTGATGAAATTCATTCTTACGTCAAACTTCAAAAGGAATTTGAGACTAACTCCGGAATAATTAGAAGAGTCAGGTAAGATCCTGGGAAAGACCTGTGGGTTAGGGCCCACTAAAAGAAAACACCGTTGGAAAGGATGTTGAACAGATAGATGATGCACCGGAACAATTAGATATTTGAATGAGGTGACGACCTCGAATTAATTCAAACATAGACGAATCTCCTGAGATGTCTTGAACACTCCGGAAGGATAAGTTGGAGAGAGGCGAACGAGCAGGGAAAACATTTGATCCAAGGAAAAGAATGTGATCCGCCCGAAAAACTTGAATTGAGTCCACCGGGGAAGAAAAGAGATGAAGAATGTCGTACAAAACGAGAATTCACCGGAAAAAGAAAGGGCTGAAGAATCTCAAACAAAAGAGAATTCACTGGTTGAAATAATTGAGGGAAGACTGAAGAGGCTCCACACGAATGGAATTGATTGTCGGAAGAAACTCGAACTCCAGGAAGAAGAGGGTGGGAGGGCGGGAAAACAAAGACAACTTGGAAGGGGAAAACGCATTTAATATCTTGAATAGAAAACACCGGTTGAAATCATTGAGGAAAGAAAGCAAAGAGTTCGCACGAGTAGAAGGATACTCGATAGCGGACTCCGGTTCCGAGAGGAAGAAGGGAGGGCGGGTGGGAAAAGAAAAACAACTGAGGATTGAACTTGCGAAGATGAAGAGGCTCGAGTCGACTTGACGAGAAATGCACCGGGTGAAAAGAGCTGAGGAACAACGAACGGAAAACCCCATCTGCGTGAACCTAAAGAAAAATTTGAATGAGAAGAGGAGTAGTTCAAAACACCTACGTCAAGATTCCTGACCAGAGCGACGAAGGGACTAAGGAGTAAAAATAATTCCTACTCTCCGATATAACTAGACTCCGAAAACAGTTTTCTTCTAGACTCAACAACGGCCAAACTACATGATCAATCAAGGGGCTCCTAGGGTCGGTCGAGGCTCGATACCAACTTGTCACGCCCAATATGCGACCCTATCCAAAGGAACTCGACGGTCCCACCAAGGATAGACCCAGATATTGAAACGCTTTTGCAAGGTGGATATCATTACATCAACATTACATAGTAGTGGGGATACAAACATAAGGCACAAATGCCACAAGAATACATCAACATCATATACAAGATCAACATCCGACTACGAATGAAACATAAACAGAAACTCAACGACATCCACCCTGCTAGCCCAGGCTGCCGACCTGGAACCTATCCCCTGATCGAAGAAGAAGCAGAAGAAGAACTCCAAACAAGCAAACATCGCTCTCGCGTCATGATCATCGCAAACCTGTACCTGCAACTGGTGGTGTAGTAATCTGTGAGCCACGAGGACTCAGCAATCCCATTACCATGGGTATCAAGACTAGCAAAGCTTAATGGGAAAGGAAGGGGTAAAGTGGCGAGGTTGCAGCAGCGACTAAGCATATATGGTGGCTAACTTACGCAAATGAGAGCGAGAAGAGAAACAAAGGAACGGTCGTCAACTAGTAATGATCAAGAAGTGATCCTGAACTCCTACTTACGTCAAACATAACCCAGAAACCGTGTTCTCCTCTCGATCAACCCCGAAAAGAGACACTCACGGTTACGCACACGGTTGGTGTATTTTAGAAGAGTTTGCTTCAAGTTTACTACAACCGGATATTAACAAATTCCCATCTGCCACATAACCGCGGGCACGGCTCTTGAAAGTTTATACCCTGCAGGGGTGTCCCAACTTAGCCAATGATAAGCTCTCGCGATCAACGAAGGATACTCCTTCTCCCGGGAAGACCCGATCAGTCTCGGAATCCGGCTACAAGACATTTCGACGGCAATAAAACAAGACCCGCACGACCGCCCGTTGCGCCTACAATCCCGATAGGAGCTGAAATTATCTCGTTCTCAGGGCAACACCGGATGAACACTACGTACGGCAACCGACGATACCCCAAGTTGCCTAGGGGCGGCACCGCAAGTGGCTCTGGTTTGGACCAACACTTAGACAAGCATTGGCCCAGGGGGCTGAATAAAGATGACCCTTGGGTTAATTACTCCCAAGGGAAAAGTAGGTGGTGGTGAGGCAAATGGTAAAACCAATGTTGGGCCTTCTTTGGAGGAGTCTTATTCAAAGCGAACTGTCAAGGGGGTCCCATAAATCACCCGACCGCGTTAGGGACGCAAAATCCGGGAACATAAAACCGATATGACGGAAACTAGGCGGCAAGAGTGGAACAAAACACCAGGCATAAGGCCGAGCCTTCCACCCTTTACCAAATATATAGATGCATTAATTAAATAAGATATATTGTGATATCCCAACAAGTAAACATGTTCCAACAAGGAACAACATCTCCATGTTCCAACAAGGAACAAACTTCATCTTCGCCTGCAACTAACAACGCTATAAGAGGTGCTGAACAAAGCGGTAACATAGCCAAACAACGGTTTGCTAGGAAGGGTGAAAAAGGTTAGAGGCTGACATGGCAGTTTGGGATGGCTTGATAAACAGGTAATAGGTAGCGCAGCAAAGCGATAGAACGAAGCAACTAGCATAGCAATGATAGTAGTGAGATCCAGGGTAGCGGTCATCTTGCCTGAAATCCCGCAAGAAAGAAGAACGAGTCCATGAAGAAGATGAAGCCACGAAGACGAACCAAGCGTAGACGAACGAATCCTCACGATCGCAACGAAACGGGAACTAACAAGAAGAAGCACACAACATAGGTAAACACACCACACATGAACATGACAAGATGCACAACAAACATGATGCATGACAAATCTAGATGAAGCTACTCATGGCAAGAGATGATGCAAACAAGAGCAACACATCAAAGCAAGTTTAAATGAGGCCGGAAGCAACATAGAACAATTCCGGTAAGTCCTCATATGCAAATTTCGAAATTGGTCCAGATCTGAATAAACCTTATGTTCAAGTTGTTAAACAGCAAGTTAAGATGCACCACGATGATCTACACGAAATTCCAGTCAAGTTACATATAAAGTTCATTAGATTCGGAGTTACGGCCTAGAAGATATGAGCAAAACAAGATAAACATGGCATTGATGCAAAATGCATACAAACATGAAGCAAGCACACCAAAACAAGGATGCAACATGATAATATGAAACTACATGCAATTCTAAGCAAGTTTCATATAGAGCACACCCAAAACGGAGCAACGGTTCAACACATACACATGAAACAAGTTTAAAGGACAAGCTGTCCAAAACAGCAACTAGGCATATTGCAAGCACCAAAACATTAAGCTACAACACCTCAACGTAAAAATAAAAGGCATGGGCATGATGTACAGGTAAAGCATTACAAAACATGAACACTGAGATATCTCCAGAAATCACTATAACATGCTCAAAAACACATGGCAAGATTGCAAATAATAACAGTTTCAGGCTTTGCAGAAATAACATCAGGTTGCAATGTTTAGAGCTATCAAACAACATGCTACAGGAACTTAAGATGGCAAACAAAGGCATGGCATGAATCTAATAAAAGCATAGAACAAAAGTCTTTTACTGACCATGAGCCAAAAAGGATCAGAAAATATGATGGCACCCATGTAAACATGGCAAGTTATATTACAGATTCAAACATGGCAGGAACAACAATAAGTAGGCATGTTGGTGAGCTTGAACCACTCACCACAGAGCAATAAATGGCACGGCAAGGAAACCAACGGCAATAAGACATGGCATAGAAGCTATAAATGGAAAGAACAACATCATAGCATACATGGATCAACTACAACAACCTTGGCAAAATTGAATAACATGTAAACAATCTGGCAGGAAACATTTTATAGCAAAAGTAGAGCTCGATTGACTCAATCTCTGGTACTCCATAATTGCAAAAAAGAGCAGGGATGGATAGAGAATAACCATATGTTCAAAATATCCTGACTGAAGTATCTCAAAATAAGCATGGATCTCTCGGTAGCATCAAGTTAACATGGCATAAAAATATCAGCAGAACAGGGGCTGAAATCAGCAACATCATGAAGCCTAGTTTGCATGCTTGTGCTAGTCACCACAGAGATCGAAAAAATACATGGCATACACCCCTGTAAAGATGGCATGGCATATTTTAAAACACATATAGGACTCAAGTTCATAGGCTGCACACATCAATCATGGCAAAAATGACAAAATTGCATGTTCTGATAAGAATCTGAAACTAACATCACATAGCACTCTTGAACGAAGATTCGGGCATCTAGATGAACTCAAATAAACATGATGAAATGGAATGAAATGATCTACATTTCGAGGCGAACAAGTTGACATATTAGACGCATGAAACGGAGTAATAGGAAGAGATTTATGGCATGAAGAATATGGCATGATAATGTCACAGATTCGGGGACTTAGTGGAAATATACCCCTCCGAGAAGTCAACGGGATGAAGCGGTGCGGGATGGGGAGATCCGGGACAGGGAGGCGTGTTTGGATCGGCTCCCGGTGGATCTCATCCACCCGGGGGTAGATCCGGCCGGAGAGCTCGCCGGAGTGGGCAGGGACGGCGGGTCCGGGCGGCGGGCGTCGTCCCGGAGGGGCGCGCCACCGAGGAGGGAGGAGGTGCGGGCGGCGAGGCGCCCGGCGCCGGCCGGGCGGAGGGGCGCCGCGGAGGAGGCGCATGGGCGGCCGGGCCTCCGGGCGAGGCGGAGCGGGCGCTTCGGCGAGATGCTGTGGCGCACCGGCGGCGGGCGGGGCGAGCCAAGGCTCGGGCGCTGAAGTGGCGGGTTTGCCCTGGGCCCCTGGGCTGGACGGGCGGCGAGGAGAGAGAGGCGCGGGCCAGGGCTGAGGTGGTCAGCTGGATGGACGCGTCCGCCGGGCGGGCGGACATGTCCGCGGCGTGAGGAGGAGTTTGCTAGGGTTTGACCGCGCGAAATTTCGGGAGGGTGCTATAAATAGATTTCTGGGAGCTAGGAGAGTCCAAATGAGGTGCGGTTTTCGGCCACGCGATCGTGATCGAACGACCGAGAGCATGGAGGGGAGTTAGATGGGTTTTCGGCCACTTTGGAAGGGTGTTGGGCTGCAAAGAGAAAGAGGGGTTTACGGTTACCCGGTTAACCGTTGGAGTACCAAACGACCTCCAAATGGCACGAAACTTGACAGGCGGTTTACCGGTGCTATCCCAAGGCCGCTTGACAAACCTCGGTCCATTCCGAGAAAGTTTAACACCCGCACACGAAAAGAGGCAAAAGGGGGCGCCGGGAGACATAGGAGTGCCGGATTGCAAAACGGACAACGGGGAAAATGCTCGGATGCATGAGACGAACACGTATGCAAATGCGATGCACATGACGACATGATATGAAATGCAGATGATGACATGGCAAAGTGCAACACGCAAGCAAATGAAATGGCAACGAAGGCGAATAACTGGCAGACACCTGGCGCATCGAATCCGGGGCGTTACAATGGTTTTCTGGCGCTACAACTTCGCCTGAGTCTATCGACACTGATGCACTCACCGGACCTGTCTCCAATAGATCGTGATCATCCAGGTCCACCTCGTCCACTAGCTTGCACATCAGCATCATATCCCGTCGTCTCCTTCCTCGGTCATGAGTTCCCGCTACTTTGGTGCTTCATCGCAGTTAGCCTTAAAGTGACCGAGGAGACCACACTTATGACACCTTACTTTTCTGATATCAAACTTTCTCCTCGATGATGCAGGCGCATCCTCGTCGTCCGAGTCGGCGAAGTTCTTTCTCGCCGAGCGCTGCTTCCCTTTCCCCTTCTTCTTGGTACTGCTCGTAGATCCTCCCTGCTTTTCTTTTGATAGAGCAATCAGGTGCTCACTCGCCTCCGCGTCACCAAAACTGAGACGAATTCTCTCGTCCTGGGCCTTAAACCTTCCGACGAGATCCTCAACCATGAGAGATTTCAGGTCGAGACATTGTTCGATCGATGTGACGATCTGGATATAGTGTCTTTGGCGCTGCGCAAAAATCGTCGGACGATCGCAACTTCTTCTAGGGTTGAACCATAGTTGCGTATGCCGTTGACGAGGGTCTTGAGACGGGCGGCAAACTGATTAACCGTCTCGCTTTCATCCATCTTCAGGCACTCGTACCTTCTAATCAAGGACTGAAGATGTGCTTCCTTGACACGGTCATGAACCCTGGTGTAGGATCTTGATGGTCTCACATGCCTCGTTTGCCGAGTTCTTTCCGACGAGGTGTTGCAGCACATCCTTTGGCATGGCGGAGTAGATCGCCGTTAACGCCTGACGATCCTTCCGGTAGTTCGCCACGCCCAGTACTCAGCTCCCTCCATCGCGACCTCCATGTTCATCGCCCATAGTCCGTAGTCCTCTCGATCCAGATGGGGGAAATTGCGACATCCCCACCATCGGCATCGGCGCTCCTGCTGCTGCCGTCACGATCTCCTTGCCTGTGTTCGACATGATCCTTCGAGTGCTTTCCGAAGATCACGACCGACAAATCAAGCTCTGAATACCAATTGTTGACACAGACCCTCTGTACGCCGTCAGAGATGAGTTCTTTCCGTAGAGAGCACTTCCGTTTGTCGAGCCCGCCGTGTACTTTCCGGCCGTACGCAAACTGTACCTACAAAACTAGCCGAAGCTAGCAAGCAGGCTGGCTAGCAGGTGGATGCTTCTGTGGTGGCTAGCTACGAACTACGCAACGCGGCCGGGTTGATCGATCCAAACTAGCACAAGTCGCCGAGAACACACGTAGCGATTTTATGGAACAGGTGCGTGTCGCACCTGTGTTTTATTTCCTTTTGATCTGGATTCGGTACACGTTGATTACAAGGGGGAGCAATGGTAATTGCCTTTGGCTCCTAGGTGCATATGCACTCATTGTCGAAATACACATTTTGAAAATTTGAAAAATTCGGAACAAAAATCCCGCGTGTATATCCAGATATTTTATGTGCGTGCACAAGGTTTCAGTGAAAAACGGCGTTTTTTGTGTCTTGTGTAAAAAGACAATTTCTGATGCTTCATTCTAACTATTCATGAGGCATTTTTTTATCTTTTTTACACAAGCCACAAAAAACGTCGTTTTTCACCAAAACCTTGTGAACGCACATAAAATGTCTGGATATACAAAAGGAATGTTTTTTCCGAATTTTCCAACTTTTTGAGATGTGTATTTTGACAATGGGAGCCAAAACGCCGCTCTCGGGGAGCAACGTATATATAGTACTAATCTATCTAGATGAAGCCGACTTGGTACAGACTACAAGTCCTTGCCGGACTAGTTTATACTAATCGTGATTATTTCGAACAATGTCGGCCGTCGTTGATCGAAGGCTGCTCCGCAATGTGCCGGCGTTCGAGCGTGTGGCGCGCGAGCAGGCAAGAACCCCGTGGCTGGGGAGCATTTAAAGATTCAACCTAACGACTGCAGCACGGGTGTTACTTGCAAGCTCATCAGGAACAAGCAAGCACACCAATGTTGAGCACCGAGTCTCACTCAGGTCTCAGCCTCACTATCACGAGTTCACGACGTAGTGGACACCCCGGCAAACTCGATTTCTCTCGAGAGCGAATACTAGACAAGATTGATTGAACACCCGAAGCAGAGGAAACAGAAAAGAACACCGAAGAACAGATGAGACTGAGGTCGTACTGAGTTGAAATACTCCAGCAGCAACTACCGCAACGGCGTACAGTCAACACCACGTGTGCCTCGCCACCGTCCTATTCACCCACCCTGCCTCTCCCATCCTTTGTACTCCCTTCAACTTGTGGCATTCTTTGCCCCTTGATACAGGGAGAGCACATTGAGCATTGATCTTGGGTGTACATATATACAGAGGGAACAGAGAGCGAGAGGACATGATGGAGATCGTGGTTCAGTGTTCGGGAGGTGGAGGGCGTGTGCGCTGACTGGAAAAACTGCACACACGCATCATGCTACAGCAAACCTACACTGAAACTACGTACAAATCTCACGTATAGAATGCATGTAGGTCAACACCCCTGATTATTATTCATGATTTTCGTTCAGTGAGCCGGGTACAAAGACTGGTGAAGATTCTCTTTTTTACCGGAGGCGGTGAAGATTTTCGCGTAAGTGCTTTCGGGTCAGGCTCATGGAGGATTTGCCAACATTAGTGGGAGCCCATTAGAGTGCCTTTGTGCATGCTCGTTCGATTCTTTTTCTTTTCTTTTGAAAAGAAAAAACCCCAGTCTCTGCATCTAAATGATGCATGTAGCCATATGATTAAGCTAAAATGTCGCACAAAAGGTCTGCCATACATAAGTTGCTCACAAAAGAGCCAAAGTAAGATGGAAAATAAATCTGGCACGGCAAGAGACGTCTACACGTGCTTCGCGAGCCGGCGGTCATTCTTAAATTGGGTATACCGAAGGCTTCTGACACCGCCCAGTGACCATTCCTCTTAGATGTCCTCTCTAAGCTGTGTTTGAGTGACAGATGGATCTCTTGGATCTGCGTTCTCTACTTCCTCAACTCAGGTTATGGTTAATGGAGTGCCTGGAACTCATATAACTCCGAGACGTGAACTGCGCTGTATGGTCCCTTATCATCAATGCTCTTCGTTATTGTCATGGAGGTACTTCACCGTCTTTTCTCCTGGGCGCCTGACTTAAGCTTGTTTGCACCACTGGCCCGCCAAGGTATGATGAAAGGCATGTCAATTTACACTGATGATCTTATGATTTTTATTATGAAGTCTATAGGGGATGATCTTCGCTCATGTGCCACGGTTTTGGATGATTTTGGGATGGCCTCTGGTCTCCATGTTAACCAGCAAAAGAGTTAGGCCTTGCCAATTCGATGCTCTGATGACCATGTGCTGCTGACGGTGGGTCTCTTGGGATGTTTGATGGGCACGTCTCTGTGAAAATACTTAGGCCTTCCTCTCAGCTTGAGGACATTGACAGCAACTTAATTTAAATATGTGGTCGATCAGCTAGCCAACAAATTGTCAAGTGGAGGCGCACCTCAATGCCCAAGAGCAGTAGACTACGTCTTGTGAAGACCGTCATGTGTGCTATCCCGATGCACTCTTTGTTAGCACTGGAACTCCCACTAAACACAATTGCCCCCCTTCAGAATATCTGTCGCAACTTCTTATGGTGTGCTAAACGAGAGGCAACAGGAGGTAACTGTGTCGTGGCTGTCGTGGTTCTAAGTCTGACAGTAGAATGGGGGGTAGGTATGGAGAGGCAAGGTACTAGCTATGGAGTAGTTGGTACGCACGAGTTTACGAGTTCAGGCCTTCTCGGAGGAAGTAACAGCCCTACGTCTCGGAGCCCGGAGGCGGTCGACTGGATTATATGCGTATGAATTACAGGGGTGCGAACCCTTCTACCTGTGTAGGGGGATGGCTTATATAGAGTGCGCCAGGACCCCAGCCAGCCCACGTAGCGGAGGGTTTAAGGTACATTAAGGCTAGGCATTACTGGTAACGCCTTACATAAAGTGTCATCATGACCATAAAGACTACTTAATCTACAGACCGTTTGGACACCGAGTGGCTCTTGGACTCCTGGTGGTCGAGTGGGTCTTCATAGTCGAGTGTCTTTGAATCTGTCGAGTGGAAACCTACTAGGTCGACTGGTAGGCAGTATACTCTAAGGATGACCTTGGGGAGGTTATCTTGGACAGGTCCATGACCCTACCCTAGGTATATGACTTCATCATTAGGCCCCGAATGGATCGAG
Organism: Aegilops bicornis; assembly: GCA_021605145.1. Classification (NCBI taxonomy): domain Eukaryota; kingdom Viridiplantae; phylum Streptophyta; class Magnoliopsida; order Poales; family Poaceae; genus Aegilops; species Aegilops bicornis. The sequence continues at coordinate 48,929,861 of CM038674.1, forward strand.
GTTTGAGTGAGGAAGGAGTTGATAATCTTTCCGACCTGCTTTTCGCGCTGCGAGTGTTCTTTATTCTGGATCAGTGACCTTTCAGTGACGGTGTCAACTTCTCTTTTCAGTCGCCTTGATCCATTCTCTACATCTGTCGAGTGAACTTTATGAACTTGGAGATTTCTGAGCGACGGATCGGAGGGGATCTGCCGTTTGACAAGTTGCTCTGCTGTTAGCGGATTTAGTGGGATCCGTATTTTTAGAAGCGCGCGAAGCGGAGAAGGCCGCGACACTCGGATGGATAAGGCAAGGATGCCTCAATCTCAGCGCCACCTTTTTCGCCACGTATCGTGCGCGCGACTGTTGCGGGATTTGACAGGATTGCCCGGGCCTACCAGTCAGCCACTCGGAAGCGTCTTCATATAAGGCGCCGGGCGAGGGTATTTTGAACAGTGCGCCTTAATTTTCCCCTCCTCCGTTCTCAGATTCATCCGCCGCTACCAAACCTGCTTTCGGCCGCTGCCCCGCTCCTGTCCCGCCGGCGACAATGGTGAAGGAGAAGACGACGACCTTGGAGAGGACGAAGAAGGCGACGGCGAAGGCGAAGGGGAGAGCGCCCAGTCGGGGCGGATCCTCGTCGCGGTCCAGCCTGCCGCAAGGTTGGGTCCAGGGAGATTGGATCCGCTCGACCATCACCCAGAAAGACCTCAACGACCTGGCCAACGAGGGACTGATCCCCCACGGGTCGGCAAGGCTTCCGGGGACAGAGTGGCAGCCGCAGCCTCAAGAGGGTGAGTGCGTCCTCCTAGCCACACATGTGGATCGCGGCTTTTCTCTTCCACCGAATCTTTTCTTTTGGGGTTTTCTGAACTTCTTCGGAGCACAACTCCATCACTTTACACCCAACTCCATTGCCTATCTCGCCGCTTTCGTGTCTTTATGTGAAAACTTCTTGGGTTGTCGACCACACTGGGGCCTCTTCAAACACATATTCACTTGTGGCTCTCAAACGGTGAAAAAGGCTAGTCCGAATGTGTGAGGGTCTTGGGGTCCAGATGAGGGGTAAAAGTGCCTTTCCAGCCATGATTCTTCCTGATTCAGTCAGGAGGTGGCAGTCGACCTGGTTCTACTGCCAAGACCACCGACGCCTTGGCAGTCGATCGGACTCCTCCTTTCTCCATGGATCGAGTGAACAAGCCGCCCTCTCTCAAGGTGCTTCCGGAGGAGAAGGCCCAGTTAAGTTGTTGTTGATGGAGCGTAGTTCAGCTCATTCGCGACGGAGTGACCGGCATGGATCTTCTGGAGGTTTTCCTTCGACGGCGCATTCAGCCGCTCCAATACCGAGGTCACCCGATGTGGATGTACTCCGGTACCGAGGACACCACCCGGGTCCACCCAGAGGAGGTCGACGACACCACATTGGAGAGGTGGATGACGGCCATCACAGGGAACAAGGATAACCCTCGTGGAGCTAGGAGGATCCCACCACTCGACCAAACTTACGAACCGCATAAGGTATGACCACCGATCTCCGATCGTGATCCTGTTGCATTTGCTCTATTCCGCCGCGAATCGGCCGATCGACTTTCGCCTTGTTTTGCTGTGTTCTAGGTCATCTCTGAGATGTACTCGATGCCCAACGGGGCGCAGGAACCAGTCGAAGAAGAAGAAGGAAGCGGAGGCGAAAGCCAGGAGGAATGGGAGTCTAAGGAAAACGACAACTCTGATGAAGAGGAGGAGGAGGATGAGGAAGAGGAGGGAGACGAGGATCCACCTCACTCGGAAAGGCGATCCAAGCTGATGCATGATCCAGTGGTCGAGCGAGGTAAGGCTATCGCGCCCATCGGGCGTTCAACGAAGCGCACTCGGACGACTTCTCCAAAGGCTAACCGAGAAACCGCCAAAGCAACCTCCAAAGAACGTCATCAAAGCCGGGCGAAGGCCTTGCCCAAGATGAGGATGGTCATTCCCACCATTTCAGGGTAATCAGCAGAACTTGTGATTTCCTGTCTACCATGAGTGCACTTTTGGTCGACTCGTTTTGACTGATCCATTGACTTCTGAAATCTGCAGTGCTGCCACCTCCGAGACCTCAGCTAAGCACGAGGATCAGGAAATGGAAGATGCCGCCACCTCCAACCTTGGTATGATCTCTGCAGTTTTGCTTTGCGGTCGATTGGATTTTTGTTTTTACTTTTGAACCTTGCTTGTAGTTCCACCTCATGTCATTGATATTCCTGATGACGACGATGAAACACCACTGAGGAAGAGGAAGGACAAAAAGGTGCCTGCTGGCAAGGCTACTCCAGTTGTATCACTGCCTGAGACGCTAGCTCACGAGGGAGGCGAACCACTAGGACTTTTGTGTCCTTTGCTGTGCCGCTGACGAGTGTCCGGCCCTCATCGTCGACTGCTGACCCGCCATCCCTTTTTGCCACACACCACGTCCCGGAAGACCAAGTGAGTGCTGCCAAGGAGGCCATACGACAGGCAGGGATCATGATGGAGCAAGTGAAGGTGGTCCGGGAGGCCAGCCAGGCGGCTTATGATGCAAGCTCGGCTCTTCAGAGCAATGTCCAAGTAAGTTGCTTGTTCTGTTAGGATATGCTGCCCAAATTTCTTCTTTCTCAAGATTTCCATATTCAGATCTGTACACCCACTTGGTGGGTGTGTCGATTGAGTTTTTGAACTGGTGGGGCCACGCTGAGTGCACCCACTAGGTGTAGTCCCTGAGACTATGGTGGACTGCGGGCAGTCGACTATAGTCTTTATACTTTGAATTTCTTCACTCGGTCTGGTCCGGCCATGTTGAATGGATCTTTGGAACCGGTGGGGGCACGCTGAGTGCACCCACTGGGTGTAGTCCCCGAGACTATGGTGGACTGCAGGCAGTCGACTATAGTCTAAGAACTTCTTTTTTTTACACAGCTGACTGCTGACAGTAAGCTATGTTTTTAGGATCATAACCTTTTTGCCTCTTTCGGTCGACTGGTCGAACCGAATTGGTAAAAACCAGTGGGGGCACGCTGAGTGCACCCACTGGGTGTAGTCCCCGAGACTACTGTCGAATGTTTTGATTCGACTGTAGTCTTAGAAATGCTACGATTTTTCTTAAGTCACTCGGAAGTGACTTGTCTTTGACGTTTTGTCGATTGACTCTTCGCAGAAATCTTGCGAGCTCGTGGCCCGCTATACTGAATTGGAGAACAAGCAGATCCAGCTCAACCTTGACTTGAAGCTCGCTCAGGAGAACTTGCAAAAGGCGAGAGACGAAGCAAAAGGTATGGCTGGTGAGAACTTGACGATCGCCTTTGTCTTTCTACCCATTCTCAACTCTGGACTTATTGTTATTTTGCGCATAAACCGGAGGAGGCTCAAGAAGAAAGACCAAGACCTTGCAGAGAGTACGTATAAGGCGGCTTTGGAGAAAACAAAGCTCATGGAAGAGAAACTGGCCTCGGTCGGAAAAACTCAAGAGGAGAATACCAACCTGAAGGATCCTCTCGACGCTGCCAGCAAGGAGGCTAGCCGATCAAGAATGACAAAGTTGCTCGATCGACAAGGTTGGCGAATCGGGCAAGGAGGAGGAACGATTTGGAGGTTTATCTAGGAGGGCTCGCCAAGAAGCTATTCCTCATGCTTGAAGGTAAATCCTCTTATCCGACTGACTTGTCATCATCGACTCACCATAGAACCATTATCTTGAACTTGAGTCGTATTTGCAGAATTCTGTCAGAACTTCGAAGAAGAGACCAGTCAAGTGGAGACAAGCATGGACCCCATCAACTCCCCGTGAAGGATGAAGCCGCTATGAACGTGCTCCGACTGGAGTCTCGCATCGCTGGAGTGGTGTACTATCTCGCTCGACTGAAAGCTGCGGTGTCACGGATCGACTCAACCCTCTGGCAGGACCAGACGCTTCAGAATGGCCTTGAGTCCTTAATGACTCGACTGAATGAGGTTCCAAGTCGAGTGCAAGAATGGAAAAAGTCTTCTGCCAGGTGCGGTGCTGATGTTGCTTTGTCTCTGGTTCGTGTCCACTTCAAGGAAGCGCGGGGGGACAAGCTGGCGGCCCTCAGAGTTGCGAACACTAAGAAGTATGATTTCCAATCTTTCATGGAAACTATCATCGCCGATGCCACCCGGATCGCCGATGGGATCGACCTTGACCAGTTTGTGGCTCCTTCCAGTCCTCCACCTGAGGAGTAAAAAACTTATATGCTCTACCTTAAATTTTCCTCGGAATGCCGAGTGATTTTTGTAACCGATAAACCTTAGCAGGCTTGAGGCCTGGGTACTTCTGCATCCTTAGGATGCTATCCGAACTTCACTTTTCATAAAAATATGCTTTTGTTTGCCTTCGAGTGAACTTTGCTCTTCACTCGGATTATGCTTCAACGTTTGAGATGCAGCTCTGAGGTGGATCCAGTCGACCTACACTTTGTGGCTCTTGCAGGTGCAGGAGAAGGAAGCAGTCGACGTGTACCTCGTCGTCCTTGCGGATCGGGCTGGAGCGCACGTTGTACTTGTGGCGCAGCTCCGAAGGAGAAGGTAGCAGTCCATTCAACTGGGGGTGAGCGACTGAAGATCACGCATCAGTCGAGGTTTCAGTCCTTTGAGAATTAGACCATTTGCTCGTTCAGCTTGTCCATTCAACTGGGGGTGAGCGACTGAAGCATACTCGACCAAGTGCTCCGAGAGGCGCAAAAGGCTTTGAACTTGCGGAATCGAAATTTGACCCATTGTCCGTGATGATGCTATGCGTAACTCCATATCTGAATATCAATTCTCCGATTTAAATCGACAGCAGTGCACGCATCAAGATTCTTGATAGGTTTAGCTTCGATCCACTTCGTGAACTTGTCGACTGCCACGAGCAAATGAGTGAAACCACTCCTGCCAGTTCTCAGCGGTCCAATCATATCCAACCCCCAAATAGCGAAAGGCCAAACGAGTGGAATGGTCTTCAATGCTGAGGCGGGCTTGTGTGACATATTGGAGTAGAACTAACTTCCTTCACATTTGTCGACTATTTTCTTTGCCATTTCATTTGCCTTTGGCCAGTAAAATCCCGCCGGTATGCTTTAGCCACGATGGTCCGAGAGGACGATGGTGACCACAGGTCCCCGAGTGGATATCATCAGGGATTATCTGACCCTCTTCTGGCGTTATGCACTTCTGGCTGACTCCAGTCACGCTTTCTCTGAATAACTGTCCCTTGATCAAAGTAAAGGCCTTGGATCGACAAACGATCTGTCTAGCCTCTTCTTCATTCTCTGGGAGCTCTTTCCTCAGGATGTATGCGATGTACGGTACTGTCCAGTCGGGAGTGATGACCACGACTTCCATGACCAGGTCGACCACCGCTGGGACCTCAACTTCAGTCGGATCAGTGGCACTTTTTGGCTGTGGAACTTCTTCGGTGAAAGGATCCTCTTGAATTGATTTGCGGATGTGCTCCAAAAACACATCACTCGGAATGGCTTCCCTCTTGGACCCTATTTTCGCCAAATCATTAGCAGCTTGATTTTTCAGTCGGGGTATGTGATGGAGCTCTAACCCCTCAAACTTCTTTTCCATATTCCTCACTGCATTACAGTAGCCAGTCATGGCTGGACTTCTGACGTCCCACTCCTTCATCACCTGATTAACCACCAGGTCTGAGTCGCCATAGACCATGAGGCGACGGACGCCGAGTGAAATGTCCATACGCAACCCATACAACAAAGCTTCGTATTCTGCTTCATTGTTGGAAGAATCAAAGTGAATCTGGAGCACATATCTGAGCTTATCTCCTCGGGGGGAAACCAATACTACCCCAGCACCGGAACCATTCAGCATCTTGGAACCATCAAAGAACATAGTCCAAAGGTTCGAAAGTGAACTTGAGTCGGTAACTGTTGTTCAATCCACTCGGCGATGAAATCTGCTATTGCTTGGGACTTGATGGCTTTCTTTGCCTCAAACTTGATATCAAGGGGAAGAAGTTCAATCGCCCATTTCGCCACTCGACCAGTTGCGTCTCTATTGTGCAGAATCTCTGATAACAGGGCGTCGCTGACGACTGTAATGGAATGATCAGAGAAGTAGTGAGCAACCTTCTTTGCGGTCATATAAATCCCATACACAAGCTTCTGATAATGAGGGTATCTTTGCTTCGACGGGGTTAACACTTCAGAAAGATAATATACTGGGCGCTGAACTTTGAAGGCTTTTCCTTCCTCTTCCCGCTCGACCGTAAGTACTGTACTGACGACTTGTCCTGTGGCTGCAATGTAAAGCAGCAACGGCTCTTTGCTGATTGGGGCAGCAAGCACCGCTGGTGGAGAGCAGAGCTTTGAGCTCGCAAACGCTGCATCAGCTTCAGTGAGTCCACTCGAACTTGTCTCGACTTCTTCATCACCGGTAAAAGAGTCAATGCCTTTTCACCAAGGCGAGAGATGAATCAACTTAAAGCGCCAAGCATCCAAAGAAGCTCGGACATTGTGCACACGCATAGGGCGTTTCATTCGGAGAATAGCGCCAACTTTTTCTGGGTTAGCATCGATTCCTCGTTCAGAAACAAGAAAACCAAGTAACTTTCCACCAGGAACTCCGAATGTGCACTTTGATGGATTAAGCTTGATATCATACCTCCTGAGATTGGCAAATGTTTCAGCAAGGTCAGTCAACAGGTCGGAACCTTTCCGTGACTTGACCACAATGTCATCCATGTATGCTTCCAAATTCCGACTGATTTGAGTGAGTAAACACTTCTGAATCATCCTCATGAACGTGGCTCCGGCATTCTTGAAGCCGAATGGCATGGTGACATAACAGAAGCACCCGAATGGAGTGATGAAAGCTGTTTTGATCTCGTCGGGTCCATACAGACAGATCTGATGGTACCCGGAATATGCGCCCAAAAAAGACACCGCCACATCCCGCAGTCAAGTCGACTATTTGGTCGATGCGGGGAGAGGAATGATCTTTCGGCAGGCCCGATTGATATGTTTGAAGTCGATGCACATGCGCAGTGAATTGTCCTTCTTAGGGACCATGACCACATTGGCGAGCCACTCGCTCGGATAAACTCTGCTGCTAAGAGCCGAGGCACCTCCTCGCCAATGGCCTTTCTCTTCTGGACTGCGGACCGTCAAAGATGTTATTTGACAGGTTTGACTTTTCAGTCGACTCGCAGACGGTGCTCAGCCAGCTCCCTGGGAACACCCGGTATGTCAGCAGGCTTCCATGCAAAGATGTCCCAGTTCTCATGGAGGAACTGTGACGAGCGCTTTCTTCCTATTTGGAGTCGAGTGTTGTTGAGATGTTGGTCGGAGAAGCATTGGGGTCGGTCGGGTGAATATGAACCTGCTTCGCCTCACCGTTGACTGAAATGCCGACCAGAAGCGGGCTTCTTTGCTCGCAACAAATCACTCGGATCTGCAGTCTTCAGATATTCTTGCAATTCTACCACTGCCATCTGAGCATCAGCAATCTTAGAGCCTTTCTGGAACACTCTTCCGCTTTCTTCCGATTGCCAGTGACAGTGATCACACCCTTGGGGCCGGGCATCTTCAGCTTGAGGTACACATAACATGGTCGGGCCATGAACGGGCATACGCTGCCTTCCCTGAATTAGCGCCATAAGCGCCCGAAATCCACGACTTCAAAGGTCATCTTTTCTTTGTGGAAATGCTTCGAATCACCAAAAACCACATCAAGAGCAATTTGACCGAGTGACTCAGCCTTCTTTCCAGGAATGACTCCATGGAAACTCATGTTACTGGTGCTGAGTCTGGACATCGGAATGCCCATCCCTTTCAACGTCTCTGCATACAAGATGTTCAGGCCACTGCCGCTATCCATCAAAACTTGGGTCAGTCGGGTGCCTTCGACGACTGGGTCGACCACCAACGCTTGCCTCCCAGGGGTGGCAATGTGTGTCGGATGATCGGACTGGTCGAATGTGATGGCGGTCTGGGACCATTTCAGATAATTGGGCATCGCCGGAGCGACCATGTTCACTTCTCGGTTGATAACTTTCAATCGACTTTTGCTTTCAACGCCAGCAAAAATCATCAGGGTGGAATTGACCTAGGGGTATCCACCATCACTATATTCTTTGTCCTCAACTTTATCCGACCCTTTTTCCTTATCTTTGGGCTGCTTCCCTTGGAACTGCTGAATCAAGAGCCGACATTGTCGAGTGGTATGCTTAGGGTAAATGAATTTACCCTCTTCATCTTTCTTCGTGTGAATGTGACATGACAAGTCTAACACATCATTGCCATCTTGGTCTTTCACCTTCTTGGGGTTCCATGGACCCTTGAGTTTCCCCTTGAACTTTCCTGGGGTCACAACCAAGGCTTCTCCGGGAGCGGCTGGCTCAGCTTTGTGCTTCTGCTTCCGACTGGAATTTCCTCCGTCGGCTTCATTAGCGGCTGACTTGTACTTACCACTCCGGAGCGGATCCTCTTCTTCACCATTAGCATACTTGGTGGCAATCTCCATCATCCGACTCAGGTCATATCTCCCGTCCGACCAAATTTCAAACTCAACTCTCTCGTTCTTGACACCTTCCTTGAAAGCACAGATCGCTCGGTGATCGACACATTCTCAACTGTGGTGGTGCAAGGTTATCCATCTCGGATGTAATCTCTCAAAGTTTCATTCGACTTGCACACGCATCGCAGCTCACAATCCCGCCGGTCGCTTGCAAGTCCCTTCAAATGTTCCCGAGAAACACTTGGGCCAGATCTTCCCAAGTGTAAATACTGCTGGTGCTAATCGATTCAACCATGCTCGCCGAACCTCCAACATAAGGCAAATGCTTCATAGCTACCTCATCGTTGCCGCCGCCAATCTGAACAGCCACTCGGTAGTCCTCAAGCCAAGTGTCGCTTGGACTCACCGGTGAACTTATCGACTCCAGCCGCCAACCTAAAGTTGGGAGGAATCATCATGCTCTAATGGCCCTCGCTAAAACACTCTAGCCCCGAGACATGAACTCTGCCGCTGGAGGGAACATCTCCGCTATGACCTTCTCGGTGAGCTCTGTTTCGTCGACCAAGCCTTGAACGATGATGGATCTTGCATCAAAGCCTGGCTCTCTGGGGTCGACTGGAACCCTTCGCCCAACACTGTGCTGGCGTGTGTCATCTTGTTGGCGAGGAGCGTATGATCCACCCCTTGGGGGAGGGGTGGACACTCGACGTCGATCATTGCGATCGAACCGGTGCTCATACGGCTCGTGATTCCTGTACTAATCATCACGCCGGCCTCCATGTTCCTCACGCCTCAGAGGCGATCTTGGACTATGGGCCGACTGGACTGAATTCGCAACGACGGATCTGCTGTGAATCATGTTCCGTGATTGTGATACGACTGAGTTTTGATCTCCTACTGCCTGGAGTAAATCTCTGATCTGTTGCAAACCTCTACCCGCCTCCGACTGGGAAGGCTGAATTGATTCTGCAATACGGGCTGCAGCTGCTAAATTCTGAATCGGAGTTCGATATACCTGAGTTGGTGGTGGAAAGAGCCGACGCCAATCGGATTCCGGAACCCGTGGTCGCATGCGCTGTCGAGAACTCGCTGGAGGTTCTCCAATGAGTGCGCCAGCCAAGTTGGCTAAGTTGCCGCATCCTCCAAGGCACGAGCCTCGGGGTTTCTCCAACGATTGGAGTGTGAAGCGATCCATGTTTCGGGCGGCGAAGTTCCTCCTTGCAGCGAAGTGAGGGGCTCGGGTTGGTACTCTTCGTGATCTTGCGCAGGATCACCTCCACCGCCGCCCATCGGTGCGGGGTTATCCAGAGGACTGTGATCCGTCGACCATCGTAACCTCTCGCCACGGATCGCTGCTATCGCGACTTCGGATGCAGTCTCTACGGAGCCAGCCGATGATCGAACATGTCGTAGAGAGATTCGTCGGGCTCGATTGCCGCGACTTGAGACCTGGCCAACTGGCGAGCCACCGCATGTCTCACCCACCGCTGAAGCCTCGACCGACTGGAGCGCTTACGCCGGTGGGAGACTGGGAGTGAGGACGGCACAAGAACCGGCCCATACTGGGTCGACTGTTGCCGCAGGAGGACGCCGTGGACGACGCTGAAATGCGTTGCCTCGCTGGACGGGAGCGCCGACGCCGAGAGGAGCCTCCTGAAGCCAAGCGGAGCCGTCGGCGATGAACGTGAGCGCACCGAGACGGATCTCGCGGCCCTCGACCAAAACTCCACCTGAAACCATGATGTCGGAGATCGAGAGAATCCCAACTTCTCCAATAAATCGCTAGAACACCTGCCCCACGGTGGGCGCCAACTGTCGTGGTTTTAAGTCTAACAAAGAGAATGGGGGTAGGTATGGAGAGGCAAGTTACTAGCTATGGAGTAGTTGGTACGCACGAAGTTTACGAAGTTCAGGCCCTTCTCGGAGGAAGTAACAACCCCACGCCTCGGAGCCCGGAGGCGGTCGATCGGATTATATGCGTATGAATTACAGGGTCCAAACCCTTCTACCTGTGGAGGGGTGGCTTATATAGAGTGCGCCAGACCCCAGCCAGCCCACATAGCGGAGGGTTTAAGGTACATTAAGGCTAGGCGCATCGGTAACGCCTTACATAAAGTGTCATCATGACCATAAAGACTACTTAATCTACAGCACCATTTGGACACCGAGTGGCTCTTGGACTCTGGTGGTCGAGTGGGTCTTCATAGTCGAAAGTGTCTTTGAATCTGTCGAGTGGAAACCTACTAGGTCGACTGGTAGGCAGTTTACTCTAAGGATGACCTTGGGGAGGGTATCTTGGACAGGTCCATGACCCTACCCTAGGTATATGACTTCATCAGTGGCCTGGGAGGCGGTGTGCACCCTGAAGTGGATGTGATGTCTAGGAGTCCCCGATCTGAAGTGGCTCAATGCAGCTTTGATGGTGTTGGAACCAAGGATCGACAAACAATCACAAGAACATGAGGAGACGGATTTTGCTGGGCAACAAACACACGCGGCGATGGACGCCACCCCGGCATTTAACGCCGGGCTCGACGGTTTGTCGATCCTTGGTTCCAACAATTGGTATCGAGCTTGGTTATGTTGGCGTAGTTCCTCTTGCCGGAGGCGCAGCCGGTGGTGGCGGCGTCACGGGCGGATGGGCGTTTAACTCTGGTCGGGGTGTCGGCCTATGGAGGTGGGCGGCGTTGCGGTGCATAGTGAGTCCGCGACGAGCACGGCGGACGTCGAGGCATGTGATAGAGCACAGTGCGACGGGCGTCAGTGCGCCAGGTCGGGACCGTGGCGGTGCGATGGGCGTCGGTGCGCCAGGTCGGGTCCGCGGGCTGGGTCACGGCCACATGTGTCACTGGAGAAGTGGCGTATGTTGTCGGAGATGAAGCAGCAGGCACGGTGGTGAGTGCCGTCAGTGCGCTAGGTCGAGTCCGCGGTTGTGGCGACGATCACGATGGGAGAAGCAGCATCAACTCCGGCGACGGCGAGTGTGCGGTGGCCCTGGAGACAAAGAAGGGCGAAAGGCGAGAGGCGGCGCCAACAGATGGTACAGTGGCTATGGTTACATCACACTAACAATCAAAGGCCGTGAAAAGTGTTCAACATCTCCATTCCTAATGAAGCTCTCCCGATCTAACGAGCCGCCATGATAACAACCTTGGGCAATGGCGCGCGAGGAGGACTTGTTTTTCGAGGATCGATGGCTAGATGGCTATCGCATTCATTATCTAGCATCTGCTATTTTGACAAAGTCAGATGGGTCAGTGGTCCGATGATGATGGCTGCTTCTAAAACGTGTGCATGTGGTATGCAATTTAGGTAGGCTGCACCGGTTGTTGGTCCCGATACCTAATGTGGATGGATCGTCCATGACACCGGTTTTAGATATAGGGAATGAGAGCACTTCACATTATCGAGTTTGTAGATGTGAGTGAAGGCTTTTGATGAATTGATGTATGTTCTTGTCAAATCTTTATGAAATAATTAATAAAGATAGCTGCATGCATCGATTGATGCAAAGGCAGGGGGATTAAACTTCTTTTCTAAAAAAAATATGACAAAGGTAAGTCAAATCATGCAGCCTCTCGAACAGTTCTATAGGAAATTAACAACAATAGCTGGGGAACGGACATTGGACCCAACATTGATCTACCCACCATCCACGAGTATCTAATGCTTTGGCTGAGGATTGCGGAGTTCCAGTTCACTTGTACTCCCTCTGTTCCAAAATTTATGTTTTTGTAGAGATTCCATCATAAATCACGTATGGACGTATATAGATGCATTCTAGAGTGTAGATTCACATATTTTGCTCCGTATATAGTTCATAATAAAATAACCACAAAGACTTATATTTTCCTTCCGTCCAGAAATACTTGTCCTATAAATGAATATCTAATTTTTAGGACAAGTATTTCCGGACGAGAGGGAGTATTTAGGAGCGGAGGGAGTATTTTGCAGGACACAATAACGCCGGGGGCAGGGTGAGTGAGCAGCTCATACTCTGTCCTCTCTACGTATGACTCAAGTTTGTGGGGTGCGAGGTTGCTGCATATGCAGATTTTGTGTGGAAACAGAAAGCACCGCAACAATGCCGGTTCTTTTCCTGGCTTGCACTGAGTAACCATTACTAGACATTGATAGACTCGCGAGTCGTGGCCTAACCAAGCAGGACTCATGCCCCATATGCAACCTGCATGATGAAACTATCGATCACCTTATGTTTGCTTGTGTGTTTGCTAGGCAGATGTGATCCTGGCTTTGGACAGCATTGGGGTATCTGGATCAGAGCCCAACGACAGATTACACTCTGGTGGATTGGTGCGGCTCTAGGTTCTCTATCAGATGGCACTTCATGAGGTCCAGACGATTGTCACGTTAGTCTTGTGGGAGGTTTGGGAGCATCGCAACTTAGTGGTTTTTGATGGGGCCACTCTTTCGGCTCAGAGGGCGATCTCCATAATTGCCAAGGAGGGTAGAACTTGGAGTGTGGCAGGTTTACTCAAGGGAGACCTCTCCTGTTCTTTTGCAGATCTTGGCAGATGGGGTTCAGGTGAGTAGTTGTTAGGGCGTTCGGTGGTTCAGGCGTTTACACTCATTTTTGAACCGGGCTTTTCCCCTTTCCATCTATCTTCTTCTTCTATTATACTTAAAACAATAGAAAAGTAAAGGCTGAGATTTAGCAGTAAAGCAAAACTAAAAAGAACGGCTGTGATTGATTAGTACGCAAGCATGTGTCCTTATAAGATACGCTTCCAGCCAGCCAAGGAAAGAAACGAGTCAGAGAAAGAAAAAGAGAGCGAGCGTCCCGAAGAAAAAAACAATCGCTACGTTCACTGTATTGGAATCGCTAGGAGCTCTTTGTTTTAGAGTTTGAAAAGAAAAAGAGAGCGAGAGTCCTGAAGAAAAAGAAAACAATCGCTACTTTCACGGTATAGAATCGCTAGGAACTTCTTTGTTCCTTTATTCGCAAAAAAAGGCGCTTCCTTATCTGTATGAAAGAGCAATCCCGATTCGCATGCAGCCCAGATTACTTAGAACTCTCCGCAGAAAAAAAGATTACTTAGAGTTGTATGTGCTAAAAGGATGTATCGTTTTCTTTTGGAAAAACAAGACCAAAGACACGTACAAGCATGTACGTTTAGGACAAATGATACGGAGACTTTAGATTTCCTTTTTTGGTGAGTAAATTTAGATTAGCACGGCTCAAACGTGTCGAAGGATGCAGCATTTTGGAAACAGAAGACCAAGACGCCCACTGGTGTACAAGTATGTTGGTATATCAAGCAGACTTATGAGAAGACCAAAGACGCCTACTGGAGTACGATTCACGAGAAGGATAGTTGCATACATGAATTGAAGTGGGCCCTTTCCCACGTTATGATAACATGCATGATAACCAGCTCATAGTCTAGGCAATACGCAGTTAAGAAAAAAGTCCAGTAGTACGCAGTACACATGATAGATATTTTGAGCAAGACAAAGGAAGAAAAGAAAAAAAACTAATCAGCATGGGCAATATATATTTATTTTAGTTGAGAAAAGGTAATACAGGATTTTTGCTAGACTTTTTTTGAGTAGTTTTGATTTTTGCTAGACTTTTGCCCAAAAAACTATCAATACTCGAGGTTGCAGACTCTTCCGCAATTTAGTTTTTGAGCTAATATAAAAAAAAGAAAATAAAAATACTACTGATCCATCAACGTTTTATAGTTCATTGCACGTGAATCCAACAAGTAGGGCTACATCCCGTGCGCAAGTCAGGTCAGCGACATATCGAATAATACAGGCTCTATATTTTGAGACGGACTTACAATCAAATCAACAATATAGAAATTAAATGGCATTAACAAATATAGATCGTTTAATCATATTTATGAAAATATGTTGAGAGGGGCTCAATGTCAACATATCATGCATCGGTGATCAATGTATTAACATGCATATAATGCTTAGATATATCAACATGCACAAGTCTGGCAATTGAAATTAAATGGCAAACCTCATGTTAATTGTAGCTATAGTACACTCGAAAGAACAAACAAAAAGTGTATGCATGTATCTGAATTGTGTACAAGACATGCATATCATCATGCAATAAAAATTGGTGTTCGATGCCAACATGCTGCACGTAAAATCGCTTATATCATGTGAGTTAAGGAAACAAAACTGCATTTTGGTGCAAGATCATAAGTTGGAAGCAAAATATCATGTGAACCACGTAGCAAGTTGTTTTAGTTATGTTAAAAATATCTAAATCAATCCCTACAAAAAACGTGCATGACAACAAAGGGAAAATTACGATGATACTAAGTGAGAGTTGATGTTTCTTGCAAGTCTATCTATGAACTTTATCTGATAATTACATTCTCGGTTATGTGCCTAAGGTAATTCGAGTAAGACATCATACCTTGAAGCATCTAGAAGTACTGGTGCATGTGGAAATATATCATAAAGTATAGTATAATCCTTCAACGCCTAAATTCAATATTTCCTTTAAAATTGGTTAGCAATGAGCTGAATGCAGGACAAGAACAAAAACAAGGTATACATGAACAATATTAACATTTCATTATGAGTAAATTCCTCTAAAACTTATTGCAAAAAGATTAATTGAAACGATTGGGATGAAAAATATAAAACATGAAAATATTATTATAAAATTGATGGTTTTGCATGGATTGATCCGGGGCTCAATGCCATCATTCTTTCATTGTTGTTAGACAACAAAATATCATTGTCAAAAACAAAATGCACACTCCATCAAATATCAAAGAATGCATTTGTTTTTACGACCACTTTTTATATTCTCAACTGCTTCGATACTAATATAGCATCAAAAATAAATCAAATGATACTTTGCAATAGAGGACATAGCAATAAAAAAGTAATCTAGCCGCCAAGAATGCGCTGGTCACCCAGCTAGTTACTTTCATAACGAAAATACAATGTCTCAGGAACTGAAATTAACAAGGCTAGGGAAAGAAGAAAAGCGAAGTTCGGGCGTCTACTGGTGTACTGGTGTACAAGTATGTTGGTATATCAAGCAGACTTATGAGAAGACCAAAGACGTCTACTCAAATGAACATTATAAAATGGAATGAAATGATCTACACTTCGAGGCGTAACAAGTTGACATATTAGACGATGAAACGGAGCAATAGGAAGAGATTTATGGCATGAAGAATATGGCATGATAATGTCACAGATTCGGGACTTAGTGGAAATATACCCTCCGAGAAGTCAACGGGATGAAGCGGTGCGGGATGGCGAGATCCGGGACAGGGAGGCGTGTTTGATCGGCTCCCGTGGATCTCATCCACCCGGGGTAGATCCGCCGGAGAGCTCGCCGGAGTGGGCAGGGACGGCGGGTCCGGCGGGCGGGCGCGGCCCGCGGAGGGGCGCGCCACCGGAGGGAGGAGGCGCGGGCGGCGAGGCGCCCGGCGCCGGGCCGGGCGGAGGGGCGCCGCGAGGAGGCGCACGGGCGGCCGGGCCTGCGGGGCGACGCGAGGGGCGGGCGTTCGGCGAGAGCGCGGGCGGCGCACCGGGCGGGCGGGCGAGCCAAGGCTCGGGCGCGCTGGTTCTGGCGGGCCTGCCCTGGGCCCCGCGGGCTGGACGGTGGCGAGGAGAGAGAGGGCGCAGGCCAGGGCTGAGGTGGCCGCGGGATGGACGCGTCCGCCGGCGGGCGGACATGTCCGGCGGCGCGGGGAGGAGTTTGCTAGGGTTTGGACTGCGCGAAATTTCGGGGGAGGGGTGCTATAAATAGATTTCTGGGAGCTAGGAGAGTCCAAATGAGGTGCGGTTTTCGCCACGCCGATCGTGATCGAACGCACCGAGAGCATGGAGGGGAGTTAGATGGGTTTTCGCCACTTTGGAAGGGTGTTGGGCTGCAAAGAGAAAGAGGGGTTTACGGTTACCCGGTTAACCGTTGGAGTACCAAACGACCTCCAAATGGCACGAAACTTGACAGGCGGTTTACCGGTGCTATCCCAAGGCCGCTTGACAAACCTCGGTCCATTCCGAGAAAGTTTAACACCCGCACACGAAAAGAGGCAAAAGGGGGCGCCGGGAGACATAGGAGTGCCGGATTGCAAAACGGACAACGGGAAAATGCTCGGATGCATGAGACTTAACACGTATGCAAATGCGATGCACATGACGACATGATATGAAATGCAGATGATGACATGGCAAAGTGCAACACGCAAGCAAATGAAATGGCAACGGCGTAATAATCGCAGACACCGGGCGATCGAATCCGGGCGTTATAATGGTTTTCTCGCGCTACAACTTCGCTTGAGTCTATCGACATCGATGCACTCACCGGACCTGTCTCCAACAGATCGTGATCATCCAGGTCCACCTCGCCCACTAGCTTGCACATCAGCATCATATCCCGCCGCCTCCTTCCTCGGTCATGAGTTCCCGCTACTTTGGTGCTTCATCGCAGTTAGCCTTAAAGTGACCGAGGAGACCACACTTATGACACCTTACTTTTCTGATATCAAACTTTCTCCTCGATGATGCAGGCGCATCCTCGCCGTCCGAAGTCGGGCGGTTCTTTCTCGCCGAAGCGCTGCTTCCCTTTCCCCTTCTTCTTGGTACTGCTCAGATCCGCCTGCTTTTCTTTTGATAGAGCAATCCATTGCGCCTTTGTCATCATCAGGTGCTCACCGCCTCGGGCCACCAAAACTGAGACGAATTCTCTCGTCTTGGGCCTTAAACCTTCCGACGAGATCCTCAACCATGAGAGATTTCAGGTCGAGACATTGTTCGATCGATGTGACGATCTGGATATAGTGTGCTGGCGCGGCGCGCAAAAATCGTCGGACGATCGCAACTTCTTCTAGGGTTGAACCATAGTTGCGTATGCCGTTGACGAGGGTCTTGAGACGGGCGGCAAACTGATTAACCGTCTCGCTTTCATCCATCTTCAGGCACTCGTACCTTTCTAATCAAGGACTGAAGATGTGCTTCCTTGACACGGTCATGAACCCTGGTGTAGGATCTTGATGGTCTCACATGCCTCGCTTGCCGAAGTTCTTTCCGACGAGGTGTTGCAGCACATCCTTTGGCATGGCGGAGTAGATCGCCGTTAACGCCGACGATCCTTCCGGTAGTTCGCCACGCCCAGTACTCAGCTCCTCCATCGCGACCTCCATGTTCATCGCCCATAGTCCGTAGTCCTCTCGATCCAGACGGGGAAATTGGCGACATCCCCACCATCGGCATCGGCGCCCTGCTGCTGCCGCCACGATCTCCTTGCCTGTGTTCGACATGATCCTTCGAAAAGTGCTTTCCAAGATCACGACCGACAAAACCAAGCTCTGAATACCAATTGTTGACACAGACCCTCTGTACGCCGTCAGAGATGAGTTCTTTCCAGAGAGAGCACTTCCGTTTGTCGAGCCCGCCGAGTACTTTCCGGCCGTACGCAAACTGTACCTACAAAATTAGCCGAAGCTAGCAAGCAGGCTGGCTAGCAGGTGGATGCTTCTGTGGTGGCTAGCTACGAACTACGCAACGCGGCCGGGTTGATCGATCCAAACTAGCACAAGTCGCCGAGAACACACGTAGCGATTTTATGGAACAGGTGCGTGTCGCACCTGTGTTTTATTTCCTTTTGATCTGGGTTCGGTACACGTTGATTACAAGGTGAGCAACGGTAATTGCCTTTGGCTCCTAGGTGCATATGCACTCATTGTCGAAATACACATTTTGAAAATTTGAAAAATTCGGAACAAAATCTCGCAGTATATCCGGATATTTTATAAGGCACAAGGTTTCAGTGAACGGCGTTTTTGTGTCTTGTGTAAAAGACAATTTCTGATGCTTCATTCTAACTATTCATGAGGCATTTCTTTATCTTTTTTACACAAGCCACAAAAAACGTCGTTTTTCACCAAAACCTTGTGAACGCATATAAAATGTCTGGATATACAAAAGGAATGTTTTTTCTGAATTTTCCAACTTTTCGAAATGTGTATTTTGACAATGGGAGCCAAAACGCCGCTCTCGAGGAGCAACGTATATAGTACTAATCTATCTAGATGAAGCCGACTTGGTATAGACTACAAGTCCTTGCCGGACTAGTTTATACTAATCGTGATTATTTCGAACAAGGCCGTCGTTGATCGAAGGTTGCTCCGCAATGTGCCGGCGTTCGAGCGTGTGGCGCGAGCAGGCAAGAACCCCGTGGCTGGGGAGCATTTAAAGATTCAACCTAACGACTGCAGCACGGGTGTTACTTGCAAGCTCATCAGGAACAAGCAAGCACACCAATGTTGAGCACCGAGTCTCACTCAGGTCTCAGCCTCACTATCACGAGTTCACGACGTAGTGGACACCCCGGCAAACTCGATTTCTCTCGAGAGCGAATACTAGACAAGATTGATTGAACACCCGAAGCAGAGGAAACAGAAAAGAACACCGAAGAACAGATGAGACTGAGGTCGTACTGAGTTGAAATACTCCAGCAGCAACTACCGCAACGGCGTACAGTCAACACCACGTGTGCCTCGCCACCGTCCTATTCACCCACCCTGCCTCTCCCATCCTTTGTACTCCCTTCAACTTGTGGCATTCTTTGCCCCCTTGATACAGGGGAGAGCACATTGAGCATTGATCTTGGGTGTACATATATACAGAGGGAACAGAGAGCGAGAGGACATGATGGAGATCGTGGTTCAGTGTTCGAGGTGGAGGGCGTGTGCGCTGACTGGAAAAACTGCACACACGCATCATGCTACAGCAAACCTACACTGAAACTACGTACAAATCTCACGTATAGAATGCATGTAGGTCAACACCCCTGATTATTATTCATGATTTTCGTTCAGTGAGCCGGGTACAAAGACTGGTGAAGATTCTCTTTTTTTTACCGGAGGCCGTGAAGATTTTCGCGTAAGTGCTTTCGGTCAGGCTCATGGAGGATTTGCCAACATTAGTGGGAGCCCATTAGAGTGCCTTTGTGCATGCTCGCTCGATTCTTTTTTCTTTCTTTTTGAAAAGAAGAAAACCCCAGTCTCTGCATCTAAATGATGCATGTAGCCATATGATTAAGCTAAAATGTCGCACAAAAGGTCTGCCATACATAAGTTGCTCACAAAAGAGCCAAAGTAAGATGGAAAATAAATCTGGCACGGCAAGAGACGTCTACACGTGCTTCGCGAGCCGGCGGTCATTCTTAAATTGGGTATACCGAAGGCTTCGACACCGCCCAGTGACCATTCCTCTTAGATGTCCTCTCTAAGCTGTGTTTGAGTGACAGATGGATCTCTTGGATCATGCGTTCTTCTACTTCCTCAACTCAGGTTATGGTTAATGGAGTGCCTGGAACTCATATAACTCCGAGACGTGAACTGCGCCAGGGCGGTCCCTTATCATCAATGCTCTTCGTTATTGTCATGGAGGTACTTCACCGCCTTTTCTCCTGGGCGCCTGACTTAAGCTTGTTTGCACCACTGGCCCGCCAAGGTATGATGAAAGGCATGTCAATTTACACTGATGATCTTATGATTTTTATTATGAAGTCTATAGGGATGATCTTCGCCATGTGTCACGGTTTTGGATGATTTTGGGATGGCCTCTGGTCTCCATGTTAACCAGCAAAAGAGTTAGGCCTTGCCAATTCGATGCTCGATGACCATGTGCTGCTGACGGTGGGTCTCTTTGGGATGTTTGATGGGCACGCCTCTGTGAAAATACTTAGGCCTTCCTCTCAGCTTGAGGACATTGACAGCAACTTAATTTAAATATGTGGTCGATCAGCTAGCCAACAAATTGTCAAGTGGAGGCGCACCTCAATGCCCAAGAGCAGTAGACTACGCCTTGTGAAGACCGGCCATGTGTGCTATCCCGATGCACTCTTTGTTAGCACTGGAACTCCCACTAAACACAATTGCCCCCTTCGTAATATCTGTCGCAACTTCTTATGGTGTGCTAAACGAGAGGCAACAGGAGGTAATCGTGTCGTGGCTGTCGTGGTTCTAAGTCCGACAAAGAGAATGGGGGTAGGTATGGAGAGGCAAGGTACTAGCTATGGAGTAGTTGGTACGCATTTAGTTTACGAAGTTCAGGCCTTCTCGGAGGAAGTAACAGCCCCACGCCTCGGAGCCCGGAGGCGGTCGATTGGATTATATGCGATGAATTACAGGGTGCGAACCCTTCTACCGTGGAGGGGGATGGCTTATATAGAGTGCGCCAGACCCCAGCCAGCCCAATGAAGCGGAGGGTTTAAGGTACATTAAGGCTAGGCATTACCGGTAACGCCTTACATAAAGTGTCATCATGACCATAAAGACTACTTAATCTACGCATCGCTTGGACACCGAGTGGCTCTTGGACTCCTGGTGGTCGAGTGGGTCTTCATAGTCGAAAGTGTCTTTGAATCACGAGTGGAAACCTACTAGGTCGATCGGTAGGCAGTATACTCTAAGGATGACCTTGGGGAGGTTATCTTGGACAGGTCCATGACCCTACCCTAGCTATATGACTTCATCATTAGGCCCCGAATGGATCGAGGTTTGAGTGAGGAAGGAGTTGATAATCTTTCCGACCTGCTTTTCGCCGCGAGTGTGCTTTTATTCTCGATCGCTGACCTTTCAAAGGACGGTGTCAACTTCTCTTTCAGTCGCTTTGATCCATTCTCTACATCCGCCGAAAGTGAACTTTATGAACTTGAGATTTGAGCGACGGATCGGAGGGGATCTCGCCGCTTGACAAGTTGCTCGCTGTTAGCGGATTTAGTGGGATCCAGATTTTTAGAAGCGCCAAGCGGAGAAGGCCGCGACACTGGATGGATAAGGCAAGGATGCCTCGATCTCAGCGCCACCTTTTTCGCCACGTATCGCGGCGCTGATCGCTATGGATTTGACAGGATTGCCCGGCCTACCAGTCAGCCACCGGAAGCCGCCTTTCATATAAGGCGCCGGGCGAGGGTATTTTGAACAAAGGCGCTTTAATTTTCCCTCCTCCGCCCTCAGATTCATCCGCCGCTACCAAACCTGCTCAGCCGCT
This sequence comes from Aegilops bicornis, assembly GCA_021605145.1. Taxonomy (NCBI): domain Eukaryota; kingdom Viridiplantae; phylum Streptophyta; class Magnoliopsida; order Poales; family Poaceae; genus Aegilops; species Aegilops bicornis. Next base: position 48,951,341 of record CM038674.1, read on the forward strand.
GTTCCGCCTCCTGTCCCGCCGGCGACAAGGGTGAAGGAGAAGACGGCGACCTGGGAGAGGACGAAGAAGGCGACGGTGAAGGCGAAGGGGAGAGCGCCTACCGGGCGGATCTCGCCGCGTCCAGCTTCGCCGCAAGGTTGGGTCCAGAAGATTGGACCCGCCGACCATCACCTGTAAAGACCTCAACGACCTGGCCAACGAGGGACTGATCCCCCACGGGTCGGCAAGGCTTCCGGGGACAGAGTGGCAGCCGCAGCCTCAAGAGGGTGAATGCGTCCTCCTAGCCACACATGTGGATCGCGGCTTTCTCTTCCACCAATCCTTTCTTTTGGGGTTTTCAACTTCTTCGAGCACAACTCCATCACTTTACACCCAACTCCATTGCCTATCTCGCCGCTTTCGTGTCTTTGTGTGAAAACTTCTTGGGTTGTCGACCACACTGGGGCCTCTTCAAACACATATTCACTTGTGGCTCTCAAACGGTGAAAAAGGCTAGTCCGAATGTGTGAGGGTCTTGGGGTCCAGATGAGGGGTAAAAGTGCCTTTCCAGCCATGATTCTTCCCGATTCAGTCAGAGGTGGCAATGACCTGGTTCTATCGTTAAGACCAGTCGACGCCAGTGGCCGATCGGACTCCCTCATTTCTCCATGGATCGAGTGAACAAGCCGCCCTCTCTCAAGGTGCTTCCGGAGGAGAAGGCCCAGTGTTGTTGTTGATGGAGCGTGTAGTTCAGCTCATTCGCGACGGAGTGACCGCATGGATCTTTCCGGAGGTTTTCCTTCGACGGGCATTCAACCGCCCAATACCGAGGTCACCCGATGTCGATGTACTCCGCATCGAGGACACCACCCGGTCCACCCAAAGGAGGTCGACGACGCCACATTGGAGAGGTGGATGACGGCCATCACAGTGGAACAAGGATAACCTCGTGGAGCTAGGAGGATCCCACCACCACCAAACTTACGAACCGCATAAGGTATGACCACCGATCTCCGATCGTGGATCCTGTTGCATTTGCTCTATTCCGCCGCGAATCGGCCGATCGACTTTCGCCTTGTTTTGTTGTCTTCTAGGTCACCACCGAGATGTACTCGATGCCCAACGGGCGCCGTAACCACCAAGAAGAAGCAGTGAAGCGGAGGCGAAAGCCAGGAGGAATGGGAGTCTGAGGAAAACGATAGCTCTGGCGAAGAGGAGGAGGAGGATGAGGAAGAGGAGGGAGACGTGGATCCACCCCACTCGAAAGGCGATCCAAGCCGACGATGATCCGTGGTCGAGCGAGGTAAGGCTATCGCGCCCATCGGTCGCTCAACGAAGCGCACTCGACGACTTCTCCAAAGGCTAACCGAGAAACCGCCAAAGCAACCTCCAAAGAACGCCATCAAAGCCGGGCGAAGGCCTTGCCCAAGATGAGGATGGTCATTCCCACCATTTCGTGGTAATTAGCAGAACTTGTGATTTCGCTCACCATGAGTGCACTTTTGGTCGACTCTGCTTTGACCGATCCATTGACTTCTGAAATCTGCAAAGGTTGCCACCTCCGAGACCTCAGCTAAGCACGAGGATCGTGAAATGGAAGATGCCGCCACCTCCAACCTTGGTATGATCTCTCGCAGTTTTGCTTTGCGGTCGATTGATTTTTGTTTTTACTTTTGAAACTTGGTTGTAGTTCCACCTCATGTCATTGATCTTCCCGATGACGCATTTATGAAACACCACCGAGGAAGAGGAAGGACAAAAGGTGCTCGCCGGCAAGGCTACTCCAGCTTGTATCACCGCTCGAGACGCTTAGCTCACGAGGGAGGCGTAACCACTCGGACTTCAGGTCCTTTGCTGTGCCACCGACGCAAAGTGTTCGCCCTCATCGCCGATCGCTGACCCGCCATCCCTTTTTGCCACACACCACGTCCCGGAAGACCAAGTGAGTGCTGCCAAGGAGGCCATACGACAGGCAGGGATCATGATGGAGCAAGTGAAGGTGGTCCGGGAGGCCAGCCAGGCGGCTTATGATGCAAGCTCGGCTCTTCAGAGCAATGTCCAAGTAAGTTGCTTGTTCTATTAGGATATGCTGCCTGAAATTTCTTCTTTCTGAAGATTTCCATATTCAGATCTCAGACACCCACTTGGTGGGTGTGTCTATTGAGTTTTTGAACGGGTGGGGCCACGCTGAGTGCACCCACTTGGTGTAGTCCCAGAGACTATGGTGGATCATGGGCAGTCGACTATAGTCTTTATACTTTGAATTTCTTCACTCGGTCCGGTCCGCCATGTTGAATGGATCTTTGGAACCGTGGGGCACGCTGAGTGCACCCACCGGTGTAGTCCCCGAGACTATGGTGGATCGCAGCAAATGACTATAGTCTAAGAACTTTTTTTTACAGCTGATCACGACAAAGAAGCTATGTTTTTAGGATCATAACCTTTTGCCTCTTTCGGTCGAATCGGTCGAACCGAATTATAAAACCAAAGGGGGCACGCTGAGTGCACCCAATCGGGTGTAGTCTCGAGACTACCGTCAATGTTTTGATTCGATCGTAGTCTTAGAAATGCTACGATTTTTCTTAAGTCACTCGGAAGTGACTTGTCTTTGACGCTTTGTCGATTGACTCTTCAAGAGAAATCTTGGCAGCTCGTGGGCCCGCTTATACTGAATTGGAGAACAAGCAGATCCAGCTCAACCTTGACTTGAAGCTCGCCAGAGAACTTGCAAACGGCGTAGAGACGAAGCAAAAGGTATGGCTGGTGAGAACTTGACGACCGCCTTTGTCTTTCTACCCATTCTCAACTCGGACTTATTGTTATTTTGCGCATAAACCGGAGGAGGCTCAAGAAGAAAGACCAAGACCTTGCAGAGAATGTATATGCGGCTTTGGAGAAAACAAAGCTCATGGAAGAGAAACTGGCCTCACCGGAAAACTCAAGAGGAGAATACCAACCTCAAGGATCTCTTCGACGCTGCCAGCAAGGAGGCTAGCCGACTGAAGAATGACAAAGTTGCTCTGACTGACAAGGTTGGCGAACTGGCAAGGAGGAGGAACGATTTGGAGGTTTATCTAGGAGGGCTCGCCAAGAAGCTATTCCTCATGCTTGAAGGTAAATCCTCTCATCCGACTGACTTGTCATCATTGACTCACCATAGAACCATTATCTTGAACTTGAGTCGTATTTGCAGAATTCTCGTAACTTCTCAAGAAGAGACCACCAAGTGGAGACAAGCTCGACCCCATCAACTCTCCCGTGAAGGATGAAGCCGCTTATGAACGTGTTCGACCGGAGTCTCGTGATCGCTGGAGTGGTGTACTATCTCGCCGACCGAAAGCTGCGGTGTCACGGATCGACTCAACCCTCCGCAGGACCAGACGCCTGTAATGGCCTTGAGTCCTTAATGACTCGAATCGAATGAGGTTCCAAGTCGAGTGCAAGAATGGAAAAGTCTTCGCCAAAAGCGGTGCTGATGTTGCTTTGTCTCGGTTCGTGGTCCACTTCAAGGAAGCGCGGGGGGACAAGCTGGCGGCCCTCAGAGTTGCGAACACTAAGAAGTATGATTTCCAATCTTTCATGGAAATTTTCATCGCCGATGCCACCCGGATCGCCGATGGGATCGACCTTGACCAGTTTGTGGCTCCTTCCACCCTCCACCGAGGAGTAAAAAACTTATATGCTCTACCTTAAATTTTCCTCGAATGCCGAAAGTGATTTTTGTAACCGATAAACCTTAGCAGTGCTTGAGGCCTGGTACTTCGCATCCTTAGGATGCTATCCGAACTTCACTTTTCATAAAAATATGCTTTTGTTTGCCTTCGAGTGAACTTTGCTCTTCACCGGATTATGCTTCAACGCTTGAGATGCAGCTCGAGGTGGATCCAAATGACCCACACTTTGTGGCTCTTGCAGGTGCAGGAGAAGGAAGCATCGACGGTACCTCGTCAGTTCTTATGGATCGGGCTGGAGCGCACGTTGTACTTGTGGCGCAGCTCAAGGAGAAGGTAGCAGTCCATTCAATGGGGTGAGCGATCAAGATCACGATCACGAGGTTTCAGTCCTTTGAGAATTAGACCATTTGCTCGCTCAGCTTGTCCATTCAACTGGGGTGAGCGATCAAGCATAGTCGACCCGCTGCGTCTCGAGAGGCTAAAAGGCTTTGAACTTGTCGGAATCGAAATTTGACCCATTGTCCGTGATGATGCTATGCGTAACTCCATATCTGAATATCAATTCTCCGATTTAAACCGACAGCAAAGGCACGATCAAGATTCTTGATAGGTTTAGCTTCGATCCACTTCGTGAACTTGTCGATCGCCACGAGCAAATGAGTGAAACCACTCCTGCCAGTTCTCAGCGGTCCAATCATATCCAACCCCCAAACAGCGAAAGGCCAAACGAGTGGAATGGTCTTCAATGCTGAGGCGGGCTTGTGTGACATATTGGAGTAGAACTAACTTCCTTTTTTGTCGACTATTTTCTTTGCCATTTCATTTGCCTTTGGCCAGTAAAATCCCGCTCGGAATGCTATAGCAACGATGGTCCGACAGGACGCAATGTGACCACAGCTCCCCGAGTGGATATCATCGTGATTATCCGACCTCTTCCGGGCGTTATGCACTTCGGCCGACTCCACCACGCTTTCAATAACTGTCCCTTGATCAAAGTAAAGGCCTTGGATCGACAAACGATCTGTCTAGCCTCTTCTTCATTCTCTCGGGAGCTCTTTCCTCGTGATGTATGCGATGTACGGTACTGTCTACCGGGAGTGATGACCACGACTTCCATGACCAGGTCGACCAATCACCGGGACCTCAACTTCACCGGATCGCTGGCACTTTTTGGCTGTGGAACTTCTTCGTGAAAGGATCCTCTTGAATTGATTTGCAAAGCGGATGTGCTCCAAAACACATCACCGGAATGGCTTCCTCTTGGACCCTATTTTCGCCAAATCATTAGCAGCTTGATTTTTCAGTCGGGTATGTGATGGAGCTCTAACCCTCAAACTTCTTTTCCATATTCCTCACTTCATTACAAAGAGCTACCATGGCTGGACTTCGACGCCCCACTCCTTCATCACCGATTAACCACTGTGTCTGAGTCGCCATAGACCATGAGGCGACGGACGCCGAAAGTGAAATGTCCATACGCAACCCATACAACAAAGCTTCAGATTCGCTTCATTGTTGGAAGAATCAAAGTGAATCGAGCACATATCCGAGCTTATCTCCTCGGGGAAACCAATACTACCCCAAAGACCGAACCATTCCGCATCTTGGAACCATCAAAGAACATAGTCCAAAGGTTCGTAGTGAACTTGAGTCGGTAATCGTTGTTCAATCCACTCGGCGATGAAATCTGCTATTGCTTGGGACTTGATGGCTTTTGCCTCAAACTTGATATCAAGGGAAGAAGTTCAATCGCCCATTTCGCCACTCGACCGGGCCATGCCTCTATTGTGCGTAATCTCTCGATAATGTATGTCACCGACGATCAGTAATGGAATGATCAGAGAAGTAGTGAGCAACCTTCTTTGCGGTCATATAAATCCCATACACAAGCTTCTCGATAATGAGGGTATCTTTGCTTCGACGGGTTAACACTTCGTAAAGATAATATACCGGGCGCTGAACTTTGAAGGCTTTTCCTTCCTCTTCCCGCCGACCGTAAGTATCAGATCGACGACTTGTCCTGTGGCTGCAATGTAAAGCAGCAACGGCTCTTTGCTGATTGGGGCAGCAAGCACCGGTTGGGTGGAGAGCAGAGCTTTGAGCTCGCAAACGCTGCATCAGCTTCGTGGAGTCCACTCAACTTGTCTCGACTTCTTCATCACCGGTAAAAGAGTCAATGCCTTTTCACCAAGGCGAGAGATGAATCGACTTAAAGCGCCAAGCATCCAAAGAAGCTTCTCGACATTGTGCACACGATAGGGCGTTTCATTCGGAGAATAGCGCCAACTTTTTCTCGGTTAGCGCTGATTCCTCGCTCGTAAACGAAAACCAAGTAACTTTCCACCAGAACTCCGAATGTGCACTTTGATGGATTAAGCTTGATATCATACCTCCCGAGATTGGCAATGTTTCAGCAAGGTCACCAACAGGTCGGAACCTTTCCGTGATTCTGACCACAATGTCATCCATGTATGCTTCCACATTCCGACCGATTTGAGTGAGTAAACACTTCAATCATCCTCATGAACGTGGGTTCGCATTCTTGAGGCCGAATGGCATGGTGACATAATGTAAGCACCCGAATGGAGTGATGAAAGCTGTTTTGATCTCGCCGGGTCCATACAGACGGATCTGATGGTACCCGGAATATGCGCCCAAAAAGACAATCGCCACATCCCGCAGTCAAGTCGACTATTTGGTCGATGCGGGGAGAGGAAAATGATCTTTCGGCAGGCCCGATTGATATGTTTGAAGTCGATGCACATGCGCAGTGAATTGTCCTTCTTAGGGACCATGACCACATTGGCGCAGCCACTCGCCGGATAAACTCGCTGCTAAGAGCCGAGGCACCTCCTCGCCAATGGCCTTTCTTCGATTTACGGACCGCCAAAGATGTTCTTTGACAGGTTTGACTTTTCCGACTCGCAGACGGTGCTCAGCCAGCCCCCTCGAACACCCGGTATGTCGCCAGGCTTCCATGCAAAGATGTCCCAGCTTCTCATGGAGGAACTGACGAGCGCTTTCTTCCTATTTGGAGTCGAGTGTTGTTGAGATGTTGGTCGGAGCAGCATTGGGGTCGGTCGGGTGAATATGAACCCGCTTCGCCTCACCGGATGACTGAAATGCCGACCAGAAGGGCTTCTTTGCTCGCAACAAATCACTCGGATCTGCAGCCTTCGATATTCTTGCAATTCTACCACCGCCATCCGAGCATCCAGCAATCTTAGAGCCTTTCGAACACTCTTCCGCTTTCTTCCGATTGCCGCGATGTTGATCACACCCTTGGGGCCGGGCATCTTCAGCTTGAGGTACACATAACATGGTCGGGCCATGAACGGGCATACGCCGCCTTCCTGCAATAGCGCCGATAAGCGCCCGAAATCCACGACTTCAAAGGTCAACTTTTCTTTGTGGAAATGCTTCAATCACCAAAACCACATCAAGAGCAATTTGACCGAAAGTGACTCAGCCTTCTTTCCGTGAATCACTCCATGGAAACTCATGTTATCGGTGCCGAGTCCGGACATCGGAATGCCCATCCCTTTCAACGCCTCTCGCATACAAGATGTTCAAAGCATCGCCGCTATCCATCAAAACTTTGGTCACCGGGTGCCTTCGACGACCGGGTCGACCATCAACGCCACTCCTGTGGGTGGCAATGTGCTCTGATGATCGGACCGGTCGAATGTGATGGCGGTCCGGGACCATTTCAGATAATTGCCGTCACGAGCGACCATGTTCACTTCTCGGTTGATAACTTTCAATCGACTTTTGCTTTCAACGCCAGCAAAAATCATCAGGGTGGAATTGACCTAGGGGTATCCACCATCACTATCTTCTTTGTCCTCAACTTTATCCGACCCTTTTTCCTTATCTTTGGGCTGCTTCCTTGAACCGCTGAATCAAGAGCCGACATTGTCGAGTGGTATGCTTAGGGTAAATGAATTTACCTCTTCATCTTTCTTCGTGTGAATGTGACATGACAAGTCTAACACATCATTGCCATCTTGGTCTTTCACCTTCTTGGGGTTCCATGGACCCTTGGGTTTCCCCTTGAACTTTCCTGGGGTCACAACCAAGGCTTCTCTGGGAGCGGCTGGCTCAGCTTTGTGCTTCGCTCCGATCGAATTTCCTCCGCCGGCTTCATTAGCGGCTGACTTGTACTTACCACTCCGAGCGGATCCTCTTCTTCACCATTAGCATACTTGGTGGCAATCTCCATCATCCGACTCTGTGGTCATATCTCCGTCCGACCAATTTCAAACTCAACTCTCTCGTTTGACACCTTCCTTGAAAGCACAGATCGCTCGGTGATCGTATACATTCTCAACTGTGGTGGTGCAAGGTTATCCATCTCGATGTAATCTCTCAAAGTTTCATTCGACTTCGCACACGATCGCAGCTCGCTAATCCCGCTGGTCGCTTGCAAGTCCCTTCAAATGTCTCCGACAAACACTTGGGCCGATCTTCCCAAGTGTAACATACTGCTGGTGCTAATCGATTCAACCATGCTCGCCGAACCCTCCAACATAAGGGGCAAATGCTTCATAGCTACCTCATCGCTGCCGCCGCCAATCTGAACAGCCACTCGGTAGTCCTCAAGCCAAGTGTCGCTTGGACTCACCGGTGAACTTATCGACTCACCGCCAACCTGAAGTTGGGAGGAATCATCGCGCTCTAATGGCCTCGCTAAAACACTCTAGCCCCGAGACATGAACTCGCTGTGGAGGGAACATCTCGTCATGACCTTCTCGGTGAGCTCGTTCTCGCCGACCAAGCCTTGAACGATGATGGATCTTGCATCAAAGCTCGGCTCTCTCGGGTCGATCGAACCCTTCGCCCAACACCGTGGCCGGGCGCTCGTCATCTTGTTGGCGAGGAGCGAGGATCCACCCTTCGGGAGGGGTGGACACTGACGCCGATCATTGCGATCGAATCGGTGCTCATACGGCTCGTGATTCCTGTATCGATCATCACGCCGCCTCCATGTTCCTCACGCCGGAGGCGATCTTGGACTATGGGCCGATCGACTGAATTCGCAACGACGGATCTGCTGTGAATCATGTTCCGTGATTGTGATACGACTGAGTTTTGATCTCCTACCGCTCGGAGTAAATCTTCGATCTGTTGTAAACCTCTACCCGCCCGATCGAAGGCTGAATTGATTCTGCAATACGGGCTGCAGCTGCTAAATTCTGAATCGGAGTTCGATATACCTGAGTTGGTGGTGGAAAGAGCCGACGCCAATCGGATTCCGAACCCGTGGTCGCATGCGCTGCCGAGAACTCGCTGGAGGTTCTCCACGAAAAGCGCCAGCCAAGTTGGCTGTTGCCGCATCCTCCAAGGCACGAGCCTCGGGGTTTCTCCAACGATTGGAGTGTGAAGCGATCCATGTTTCGGCGGCGAAGTTCCTCCCTTGCAGCCAAGTGAGGGGCTCGGGTTGGTACTCTTCGTGATCTTGCGCAGATCACTTCCACCGCCGCTTCCATCGGTGCGGGTTATCCAGAGGACTGTGTGATCCGTCGACCATCGTAACCTCTCGCCACCGGATCGCTGCTATCGCGACTGGATGCGCTTCTACGGAGCCGCCGATGATCGAACATGCCGAGAGAGATTCGCCGGGCTCGATTGCCGCGACTTGAGACCTGGCCAACTGGCGAGCCACCGCATGTCTCATCCACCGCTGAAGCCTCGACCGACCGGAGCGCTTACGCCGGTGGGAGACTGGGAGTGAGGACGGCACAAGAACCGGCCCATACTGGGTCGACTGTTGCCGCAGGAGGACGCCGTGGACGACGCGCTGAATGCGCGTTCGCTGGACGGGAGCGCGGCCGACGCCGAGAGGAGCCTCCTGAAGCCAAGCGGAGCTGCCGGGCGATGAACGTGAGCGCACCGAGACGGATCTCGCGGCCTCGACCAAAACTCCACCTGAAAACCATGATGTCGGAGATCGAAAGAATCCCAACTTCTCCAACAAATCGCTAGAACACCTGCCCCACGGTGGGCGCCAACCGTCGTGGTTTTAAGTCTAACAAAGAGAATGGGGTAGGTATGGAGAGGCAAGTTACTAGCTATGGAGTAGTTGGTACGCACGAGTTTACGAAGTTCAGGCCCTTCTCGGAGGAAGTAACAACCCCACGCCTCGGAGCCCGGAGGCGGTCGATCGGATTATATGCGTATGAATTACAGGGGTCCAAACCCTTCTACCGTGGAGGGGGTGGCTTATATAGAGTGCGCCAGCACCCCAGCCAGCCCACATAGCGGAGGGTTTAAGGTACATTAAGGCTAGGTGCATCGGGTAACGCCTTACATAAAGTGTCATCATGACCATAAAGACTACTTAATCTATGCATCGCTTGGACACCGAGTGGCTCTTGGACTCCTGGTGGTCGAGTGGGTCTTCATAGTCGAAAGTGTCTTTGAATCTGCCGAGTGGAAACCTACTAGGTCGATCGGTAGGCAGTTTACTCTAAGGATGACCTTGGGAGGGTATCTTGGACAGGTCCATGACCCTACCCTAGGTATATGACTTCATCGCTGGCTCGGGAGGCGGTGTGCACCTCAAGTGGATTTGATGTCTAGGAGTCCCCGATCTGAAGTGGCTCAATGCAGCTTTGATGGTGTTGGAAACAAAGATCCACAAACAAAAAAAACAAAAAGAGGATACGGATTTTGCTGGGCAACAAACACACGCTGGGCGATGGACGCCACCCCGCGCATTTAACGCCGGGCTCGACGGTTTGTCGATCCTTGGTTCCAACAATTGGTATCGTAGCTTGGTTATGTTGGCGTAGTTCCTCTTGCCGGAGGCGTGCCGGTGGTGGCGGCGTCACGCGGATGGGCGCTTAACTCTGGTCGGGTGTCGGCCTATGGAGGTGGGCGGCGCGGCGGTGCATAGTGAGTCCGCGACGAGCACGGGCGGACGCCGAGGCGCAGTGATAGAGCACGCGGCGACGGGCGCTGGCACCAGGTCGGGACCGTGGCGGTGCGATGGGCGCCGGTGCGCCTGTGTCGGGTCCGCTGGCTGGGTCACGCCACATGTGTCACCGGAGAAGTGGCGATGTTGTCGGAGATGAAGCAGCAGGCACGGTAGTGAGTGCCGCTGGCGCTTAGGTCGAGTCCGCGTTGTGGCGACGATCACGATGGGGAGAAGCAGCATCAACTCCGCGACGGGCGAAAAGTGTGCGGTGGCCCCGAGACGAAGAAGGGCGGTAAGGCGAGAGGCGGCGCCAACAGATGGTACAGTGGCTATGGTTACATCACACTAACAATCAAAGGCCGTGAAAAGTGTTCAACATCTCCATTCCTAATGAAGCTCTCCCGATCTAACGAGCCGCCATGATAACAACCTTGGGCAATGGCGCGCGAGGAGGACTTGTTTTTCGAGGATCGATGGCTAGATGGCTATCGATTCATTATCTAGCATCTGCTATTTTGACAAAGTCAGATGGGTCAGTGGTCCGATGATGATGGCTGCTTCTAAAACGTGTGCATGTGGTATGCAATTTAGGTAGGCTGCACCGTTGTTGGTCCCGATACCTAATGTGGATGGATCGCCCATGACACCGGTTTTAGATATAGGGAATGAGAGCACTTCACATTATCGAGTTTGTAGATGTGAGTGAAGGCTTTTGATGAATTGATGTATGTTCTTGTCAAATCTTTATGGAAATAATTAATAAAGATAGCTGCATGCATCGATTGATGCAAAGGCAGGGGATTAAACTTCTTTTCTAAAAAAATATGACAAAGGTAAGTCAAACTGCAGCCTCTCTAACAGTTCTATAGGAAATTAACAACAATAGCTGGGGAACGGACATTGGACCCAACATTGATCTACCCACCATCCACGAGTATCTAATGCTTTGGCTGAGGATCATGGAGTTCCAGTTCACTTGTACTCCCTCTGTTCCAAAATTTATGTTTTTGTAGAGATTCCATCATAAATCACGTATGGACGATATAGATGCATTCTAGAGTATAGATTCACACATTTTGCTCCGTATATAGTTCATAATAAAATAACCACAAAGACTTATACTTCCTCCGTCCAGAAATACTTGTCCTATAAATAGATATCTAATTTTTAGGACAAGTATTTCCAGACGAGAGGGAGTATTTAGGAGCGGAGGGAGTATTTTGCAGGACACAATAACGCCGGGGGCAGGGTGAGTGAGCAGCTCATACTCTGTCCTCTCTACGTATGACTCAAGTTTGTGGGGTGCGAGGTTGCTGCATATGCAGATTTTGTGTGGAAACAGAAAGCACCGCAACAATGCCGGTTCTTTTCCTGGCTTGCACTGAGGACCCATTACTAGACATTGATAGACTCATGAGTCGTGGCCTAACCAAGCAGGACTCATGCCCCATATGCAACCTGCATGATGAAACTATCGATCACCTTATGTTTGCTTGTGTGTTTGCTAGGCAGATGTGATCCTGGCTTTGGACAGCATTGGGGTATCTGGATCAGAGCCCAACGACAGATTACACTCTGGTGGATTGGTGCGGCTCTAGGTTCTCTATCAGATGGCACTTCATGAGGTCCAGACGATTGTCACGTTAGTCTTGTGGGAGGTTTGGGAGCATCGCAACTTAGTGGTTTTTGATGGGGCCACTCTTTCGGCTCAGAGGGCGATCTCCATAATTGCCAAGGAGGGTAGAACTTGGAGTGTGGCAGGTTTACTCAAGGGAGACCTCTCCCTGTTCTTTGCAGATCTTGGCAGATGGGGTTCAGGTGAGTAGTTGTTAGGGCGTTCGGTGGTTCAGGCGTTTACACTCATTTTTGAACCGGGCTTTTCCCCTTTCCATCTATCTTCTTCTTCTATTATACTTAAAACAATAGAAAAGTAAAGGCTGAGATTTAGCAGTAAAGCAAAACTAAAAAGAACGGCTGTGATTGATTAGTACGCAAGCATGTGTCCTTATAAGATACGCTTCCAGCCAGCCAAGGAAAGAAACGAGTCAGAGAAAGAAAAAGAGAGCGAGCGTCCCAAGAAAAAAAACAATCGCTACGTTCACTGTATTGGAATCGCTAGGAGCTCTTTTGTTTTAGAGTTTGAAAAAGAAAAAGAGAGCGAGAGTCCTGAAGAAAAGAAAACAATCGCTACTTTCACGGTATAGAATCGCTAGGAACTTCTTTTGTTCCTTTATTCGCAAAAAAGGCGCTTCCTTATCTGTATGAAAGAGCAATCCCGATTCGCATGCAGCCCAGATTACTTAGAACTCTCCGCAGAAAAAAGATTACTTAGAGTTGTACGTGCTAAAAGGATGTATCGCTTTCTTTTGGAAAAACAAGATCAAAGACACGTACAAGCATGTACGTTTAGGACAAATGATACGGAGACTTTAGATTTCCTTTTTGGTGAGTAAATTTAGATTAGCACGGCTCAAACGTGTCGAAAGGATGCAGCATTTTGGAAACAGAAGACCAAGACGCCCACTGGTGTACAAGTATGTTGGTATATCAAGCAGACTTATGAGAAGACCAAAGACGCCTACTGGAGTACGTATCTACGAGAAGGATAGTTGCATACATGAATTGAAGTGGGCCCTTTCCCACGTTATGATAACATGCATGATAACCAGCTCATAGTCTAGGCAATACGCAGTTAAGAAATAAGTCCAGTAGTACGCAGTACACATGATAGATATTTTGAGCAACACAAAGGAAGAAAAGAAAAAACTAATCAGCATGGGCAATATATATTTATTTTAGTTGAGAAAAGGTAATACAGGATTTTTGCTAGACTTTTTTTGAGTAGTTTTGATTTTTGCTAGACTTTTGCCCAAAAAACTATCAATACTCGAGGTTGCAGACTCTTCCGCAATTTAGTTTTTGAGCTAATATAAAAAAAAGAAAATAAAAATACTACTGATCCATCAACGCTTTTATAGTTCATTGCACGTGAATCCAACAAGTAGGGCTACATCCCGCGCAAGTCAGGTCAGCGACATATCGAATAATACAGGCTCTATATTTTGAGACGGACTTACAATCAAATCAACAATATAGAAATTAAAATGGCATTAACAAATATAGATCGCTTAATCATATTTATGAAAATATGTTGAGAGGGGCTCAATGTCAACATATCATGCATCGGTGATCAATGTATTAACATGCATATAATGCTTAGATATATCAACATGCACAAGTCTGGCAATTGAAATTAAATGGCAAACCTCATGTTAATTGTAGCTATAGTACACTCGAAAGAACAAACAAAAAGTGTATGCATGTATCTGAATTGTGTACAAGACATGCATATCATCATGCAATAAAAATTGGTGTTCGATGCCAACATGCTGCACGTGTAAAATCGCTTATATCATGTGAGTTAAGGAAACAAAACTGCATTTTGGTGCAAGATCATAAGTTGGAAGCAAAATATCATGTGAACCACGTAGCAAGTTGTTTTAGTTATGTTAAAAATATCTAAATCAATCCCTACAAAAAACGTGCATGACAACAAAGGGAAAATTACGATGATACTAAGTGAGAGTTGATGTTTCTTGCAAGTCTATCTATGAACTTTATCTGATAATTACATTCTCGGTTATGTGCCTAAGGTAATTCGAGTAAGACATCATACCTTGAAGCATCTAGAAGTACTGGTGCATGTGGAAATATATCATAAAGTATAGTATAATCCTTCAACGTCTAAATTCAATATTTCCTTTAAAATTGGTTAGCAATGAGCTGAATGCAGGACAAGAACAAAAACAAGGTATACATGAACAATATTAACATTTCATTATGAGTAAATTCCTCTAAAACTTATTGCAAAAAAGATTAATTGAAACGATTGGGATGAAAAATATAAAACATGAAAATATTATTATAAAATTGATGGTTTTGCATGGATTGATCCGGGGCTCAATGCCATCATTCTTTCATTGTTGTTAGACAACAAAATATCATTGTCAAAAACAAAATGCACACTCCATCAAATATCAAAGAATGCATTTGTTTTTACGACCACTTTTTATATTCTCAACTGCTTCGATACTAATATAGCATCAAAAATAAATCAAATGATACTTTGCAATAGAGGACATAGCAATAAAAAAGTAATCTAGCTGCCAAGAATGCGCTGGTCACCCAGCTAGTTACTTTCATAACGAAAAATACAATGTCTCAGGAACTGAAATTAACAAGGCTAGGGAAAGAAGAAAAGCGAGTTCGGGGCGTCTACTGGTGTACTGGTGTACAAGTATGTTGGTATATCAAGCAGACTTATGAGAAGACCAAAGACGTCTACTCAAATGAACATTATAAAATGGAATGAAATGATCTACACTTCGAGGCGAACAAGTTGACATATTAGACGCATGAAACGGAGCAATAGGAAGAGATTTATGGCATGAAGAATATGGCATGATAATGTCACAGATTCGGGGACTTAGTGGAAATATACCCTCCGAGAAGTCAACGGGATGAAGCGGTGCGGGATGGCGAGATCCGGGACAGGGAGGCGTGTTTGGATCGGCTCCCGGTGGATCTCATCCACCCGGGGGTAGATCCGGCCGGAGAGCTCGCCGGAGTGGGCAGGGACGGCGGGTCCGGCGGCGGGGCGGCGTCCGGCGGAGGGGCGCGGCCACCGGAGGGAGGAGGTGCGGGGCGGCGAGGCGCTCCGGCGCTCGGCCGGGCGGAGGGGCGCCGGGCGGAGGAGGCGCACGGGCGGCCGGGCCTCCTGCGGGCGACGCGGGCGGGCGGCTCGGGCGAGGCTGGCGATGGCGCACCGGGCGGGCGGGCGAGCCGAAGGCTCGGGGGCGCGCGCGGGCCCTGGCGGGCCTGCCCTGGGCCCCGCGGGCTGGACGGTGGCGAGGAGAGAGAGGGCGCAGGCCAGGGCTGAGGTGGCCGCGGGATGGACGCGTCCGCCGGCGGGCGGACATGTCCGGCGGCGCGGGGAGGAGTTTGCTAGGGTTTGACCGCTTAAATTTCGGGAGGGGTGCTATAAATAGATTTCTGGGAGCTAGGAGAGTCCAAATGAGGTGCGGTTTTCGCCACGCGATCGTGATCGAACGCATCGAGAGCATGGAGGGGAGTTAGATGGGTTTTCGGCCACTTTGGAAGGGTGTTGGGCTGCAAAGAGAAAGAGGGGTTTACGGTTACCCGGTTAACCGTTGGAGTACCAAACGACCTCCAAATGGCACGAAACTTGACAGGCGGTTTACCGGTGCTATCCCAAGGCCGCTTGACAAACCTCGGTCCATTCCGAGAAAGTTTAACACCCGCACACGAAAAGAGGCAAAAGGGGGCGCCGGGAGACATAGGAGTGCCGGATTGCAAAACGGACAACGGGAAAATGCTCGGATGCATGAGACTTAACACGTATGCAAATGCGATGCACATGACGACATGATATGAAATGCAGATGATGACATGGCAAAGTGCAACACGCAAGCAAATGAAATGGCAACGAAGGCGTAATAATCGCGTACACCGGGCGATCGAATCCGGGCGTTATAATGGTTTTCCGGGCGCCATAACTTCGCCTGAGTCTATCGACATCGATGCACTCACCGGACCTGTCTCCAACAGATCGTGATCATCCAGGTCCACCTCGCCCACTAGCTTGCACATCAGCATCATATCCCGCCGCCTCCTTCCTCGGTCATGAGTTCCCGCTTACTTTGGTGCTTCATCGCAGTTAGCCTTAAAGTGACCGAGGAGACCACACTTATGACACCTTACTTTTCTGATATCAAACTTTCTCCTCGATGATGCAGGCGCATCCTCGCCGTCCGAGTCGGGCGGTTCTTTCTCGCCGAGCGCTGCTTCCCTTTCCTTCTTCTTGGTACTGCTCAGAGATCCGCCCTGCTTTTCTTTTGATAGAGCAATCCATTGCGCCTTTGTCATCATCAGGTGCTCACTCGCCCGGCCACCAAAACTGAGACGTAATTCTCTCGCCCTGGGCCTTAAACCTTCCGACGAGATCCTCAACCATGAGAGATTTCAGGTCGAGACATTGTTCGATCGATGTGACGATCTGGATATAGTGTGCTGGCGCTGGCGCAAGAAAAATCGCCGGACGATCGCAACTTCTTCTAGGGTTGAACCATAGTTGCGTATGCCGCTGACGAGGGTCTTGAGACGGGCGGCAAACTGATTAACCGCCTCGCTTTCATCCATCTTCAGGCACTCGCATCTTCTAATCAAGGACTGAAGATGTGCTTCCTTGACACGGTCATGAACCCTGGTGTAGGATCTTGATGGTCTCACATGCCTCGCTTGCCGAAGTTCTTTCCGACGCAGGTGTTGCAGCACATCCTTTGGCATGGCGGAGTAGATCGCCGTTAACGCCTGACGATCCTTCCGGTAGTTCGCCACGCCCAGTACTCAGCTCCCTCCATCGCGACCTCCATGTTCATCGCCCATAGTCCGTAGTCCTCTCGATCCAGACGGGGGAAATTGCGACATCCCCACCATCGGCATCGGCGCCTCCTGCTGCTGCCGCCACGATCTCCTTGCCTGTGTTCGACATGATCCTTCGAAAGTGCTTTCCAAGATCACGACCGACAAACCAAGCTCTGAATACCAATTGTTGACACAGACCCTCTGTACGCCGTCAGAGATGAGTTCTTTCCGTAGAGAGCACTTCCGTTTGTCGAGCCCGCCGAGTACTTTCCGGCCGTACGCAAACTGTACCTACAAATTCAGCCGAAGCTAGCAAGCAGGCTGGCTAGCAGGTGGATGCTTCTGTGGTGGCTAGCTACGAACTACGCAACGCGGCCGGGTTGATCGATCCAAACCAGCACAAGTCGCCGAGAACACACGTAGCGATTTTATGGAACAGGTGCGTGTCGCACCTGTGTTTTATTTCCTTTTGATCTGGGTTCGGTACACGTTGATTACAAGGTGAGCAACGGTAATTGCCTTTGGCTCCTAGGTGCATATGCACTCATTGTCGAAATACACATTTTGAAAATTTGAAAATTCGAACAAAATCTCGCTGTATATCCGGATATTTTATAGGCACAGGTTTCAGTGAACGGCGTTTTTTGTGTCTTGTGTAAAAAGACAATTTCTGATGCTTCATTCTAACTATTCATGAGGCATTTCTTTATCTTTTTTACACAAGCCACAAAAAACGTCGTTTTTCACCAAAACCTTGTGAACGCACATAAAATGTCTGGATATACAAAAGGAATGTTTTTTCTGAATTTTCCAACTTTTCGAAATGTGTATTTTGACAATGGAGCCAAAACGCCGCCTCGAGGAGCAACGATATATAGTACTAATCTATCTAGATGAAGCCGACTTGGTATAGACTACAAGTCCTTGCCGGACTAGTTTATACTAATCGTGATTATTTCGAACAAGGCCGTCGTTGATCGAAGGTTGCTCCGCAATGTGCCGGCGTTCGAGCGTGTGGCGCGCGAGCAGGCAAGAACCCCGTGGCTGGGGAGCATTTAAAGATTCAACCTAACGACTGCAGCACGGGTGTTACTTGCAAGCTCATCAGGAACAAGCAAGCACACCAATGTTGAGCACCGAGTCTCACTCAGGTCTCAGCTCTCACTATCACGAGTTCACGACGTAGTGGACACCCCGGCAAACTCGATTTCTCTCGAGAGCGAATACTAGACAAGATTGATTGAACACCCGAAGCAGAGGAAACAGAAAAGAACACCGAAGAACAGATGAGACTGAGGTCGTACTGAGTTGAAATACTCCAGCAGCAACTACCGCAACGGCGTACAGTCAACACCACGTGTGCCTCGCCACCGTCCTATTCACCCACCCTGCCTCTCCCATCCTTTGTACTCCCTTCAACTTGTGGCATTCTTTGCCCCTTGATACAGGGAGAGCACATTGAGCATTGATCTTGGGTGTACATATATACAGAGGGAACAGAGAGCGAGAGGACATGATGGAGATCGTGGTTCAGTGTTCGGAGGTGGAGGGCGTGCGCTGACTGGAAAAACTGCACACACGCATCATGCTACAGCAAACCTACACTGAAACTACGTACAAATCTCACGTATAGAATGCATGTAGGTCAACACCCCTGATTATTATTCATGATTTTCGTTCAGTGAGCCGGGTACAAAGACTGGTGAAGATTCTCTTTTTTTTACCGGAGGCCGGTGAAGATTTTCGCGTAAGTGCTTTCGGTCAGGCTCGCGGAGGATTTGCCAACATTAGTGGGAGCCCATTAGAGTGCCTTTGTGCATGCTCGTTCGATTCTTTTTTCTTTTCTTTTTTGAAAAGAAGAAAACCCCAGTCTCTGCATCTAAATGATGCATGTAGCCATATGATTAAGCTAAAATGTCGCACAAAAGGTCTGCCATACATAAGTTGCTCACAAAAGAGCCAAAGTAAGATGGAAAATAAATCTGGCACGGCAAGAGACGTCTACACGTGCTTCGCGAGCCGGCGGTCATTCTTAAATTGGGTATACCGAAGGCTTCGACACCGCCCAGTGACCATTCCTCTTAGATGTCCTCTCTAAGCTGTGTTTGAGTGACAGATGGATCTCTTGGATCTGGCGTTCTCTACTTCCTCAACTCAGGTTATGGTTAATGGAGTGCCTGGAACTCATATAACTCCGAGACGTGAACTGCGCCAGGGCGGTCCCTTATCATCAATGCTCTTCGTTATTGTCATGGAGGTACTTCACCGCCTTTTCTCCTGGGCGCCTGACTTAAGCTTGTTTGCACCACTGGCCCGCCAAGGTATGATGAAAGGCATGTCAATTTACACTGATGATCTTATGATTTTTATTATGAAGTCTATAGGGATGATCTTCGCCATGTGTCACGGTTTTGGATGATTTTGGGATGGCCTCTGGTCTCCATGTTAACCAGCAAAAGAGTTAGGCCTTGCCAATTCGATGCTCTGATGACCATGTGCTGCTGACGGTGGGTCTCTTTGGGATGTTTGATGGGCACGCCTCTGTGAAAATACTTAGGCCTTCCTCTCAGCTTGAGGACATTGACAGCAACTTAATTTAAATATGTGGTCGATCAGCTAGCCAACAAATTGTCAAGTGGAGGCGCACCTCAATGCCCAAGAGCAGTAGACTACGCCTTGTGAAGACCGTCATGTGTGCTATCCCGATGCACTCTTTGTTAGCACTGAACTCCCACTAAACACAATTGCCCCTCTTCGTAATATCTGTCGCAACTTCTTATGGTGTGCTAAACGAGAGGCAACAGGAGGTAATCGTGTCGTGGCTGTCGTGGTTCTAAGTCCTGACAAAGAGAATGGGGGGTAGGTATGGAGAGGCAAGGTACTAGCTATGGAGTAGTTGGTACGCACGAGTTTACGAGTTCAGGCCTTCTCGGAGGAAGTAACAGCCCTACGTCTCGGAGCCCGGAGGCGGTCGATTGGATTATATGCGTATGAATTACAGGGGTGCGAACCCTTCTACCTGTGGAGGGGGATGGCTTATATAGAGTGCGCCAGGACCCCAGCCAGCCCACGTAGCGGAGGGTTTAAGGTACATTAAGGCTAGGCATTACTGGTAACGCCTTACATAAAGTGTCATCATGACCATAAAGACTACTTAATCTACGCATCGCTTGGACACCGAGTGGCTCTTGGACTCCTGGTGGTCGAGTGGGTCTTCATAGTCGAAAGTGTCTTTGAATCACGAGTGGAAACCTACTAGGTCGATCGGTAGGCAGTATACTCTAAGGATGACCTTGGGGAGGTTATCTTGGACAGGTCCATGACCCTACCCTAGGTATATGACTTCATCATTAGGCCCCGAATGGATCGAGGTTTGAGTGAGGAAGGAGTTGATAATCTTTCCGACCTGCTTTTAAGGCCATGTAGTGTGCTTTATTCTCGATCGCTGACCTTTCAAAGGACGGTGTCAACTTCTCTTTTCAGTCGCTTTGATCCATTCTCTACATCTGTCGAAAGTGAACTTTATGAACTTGAGATTTCGAGCGACGGATCGGAGGATCTCGCCGTTTGACAAGTTGCTCTGCTGTTAGCGGATTTAGTGGGATCCGTATTTTTAGAAGCGCGCGAAGCGGAGAAGGCCGCGACACTCGGATGGATAAGGCAAGGATGCCTCGATCTCAGCGCCACCTTTTTCGCCACGTATCGTGCGCGCGACTGTTGCGGGATTTGACAGGATTGCCCGGGCCTACCAGTCAGCCACTCGGAAGCGTCTTCATATAAGGCGCCGGGCGAGGGTATTTTGAACAGTGCGCCTTAATTTTCCCCTCCTCCGTCCTCAGATTCATCCGCCGCGCCCGAAACCTGCTCAGCGCCGCTGCCCCGCTCCTGTCCCGCCGGCGACAATGGTGAAGGAGAAGACGGCGACCTTGGAGAGGACGAAGAAGGCGACGGCGAAGGCGAAGGGGAGAGCGCCCAGTCGGGGCGGATCCTCGTCGCGGTCCAGCCTGCCGCAAGGTTGGGTCCAGGAAGATAGGATTCGCTCGACCATCACCCAGAAAGACCTCAACGACCTGGCCAACGAGGGACTGATCCCCCACGGGTCGGCAAGGCTTCCGGGGACAGAGTGGCAGCCGCAGCCTCAAGAGGGTGAATGCGTCCTCCTAGCCACACATGTGGATCGCGGCTTTCTCTTCCACCGAATCCTTTCTTTTGGGGTTTTCTGAACTTCTTCGGAGCACAACTCCATCACTTTACACCCAACTCCATTGCCTATCTCGCCGCTTTCGTGTCTTTGTGTGAAAACTTCTTGGGTTGTCGACCACACTGGGGCCTCTTCAAACACATATTCACTTGTGGCTCTCAAACGGTGAAAAAGGCTAGTCCGAATGGGTGAGGGTCTTGGGGTCCAGATGAGGGGTAAAAGTGCCTTTCCAGCCATGATTCTTCCTGATTCAGTCAGGAGGTGGCAGTCGACCTGGTGCTACTGCCAAGACCAGTCGACGCCAGGGCAGTCGACTGGACTCCCTCATTTCTCCATGGATCGAGTGAACAAGCCGTCCTCTCTGAAGGTGCTTCCGGAGGAGAAGACCCAGGTTAAGTTGTTGATGGAGCGTAGTTCAGCTCATTCGCGACGGAGTGACCGCATGGATCTTTCCGGAGGTTTTCCTTCGACGGGCATTCAACCGCCCAATACCGAGGTCACCCGATGTCGATGTACTCCGCATCGAGGACACCACCCGGTCCACCCAAAGGAGGTCGACGACGCCACATTGGAGAGGTGGATGACGGCCATCACAGTGGAACAAGGATAACCCTCGTGGAGCTAGGAGGATCCCACCACTCGACCAAACTTACGAACCGCATAAGGTATGACCACCGATCTCCGATCGTGATCCTGTTGCATTTGCTCTATTCCGCCGCGAATCGGCCGATCGACTTTCGCCTTGTTTTGTTGTCTTCTAGGTCACCACCGAGATGTACTCGATGCCCAACGGGCGCCAGAACCAGTCGAAGAAGAAGCAGGAAGCGGAGGCGAAAGCCAGGAGGAATGGGAGTCTGAGGAAAACGATAGCTCTGATGAAGAGGAGGAGGAGGATGAGGAAGAGGAGGGAGACGTGGATCCACCCCACTCGGAAAGGCGATCCAAGCTGACGCATGATCCAGTGGTCGAGCGTGATAAGGCTATCGCGCCCATCGGGCGGTCAACGAAGCGCACTCGGACGACTTCTCCAAAGGCTAACCGAGAAACCGCCAAAGCAACCTCCAAAGAACGCCATCAAAGCCGGCGAAGGCCTTGCCCAAGATGAGGATGGTCATTCCCACCATTTCGTGGTAATTAGCGTAACTTGTGATTTCGCTCTACCATGAGTGCACTTTTGGTCGACCTGCTTTGACTGATCCATTGACTTCTGAAATCTGCAAAGGTTGCCACCTCCGAGACCTCAGCTAAGCACGAGGATCGTGAAATGGAAGATGCCGCCACCTCCAACCTTGGTATGATCTCTGCAGTTTTGCTTATGCGGTCGATTGATTTTTGTTTTTACTTTTGAAACTTGGTTGTAGTTCCACCTCATGTCATTGATCTTCCCGATGACGACGATGAAACACCACCGAGGAAGAGGAAGGACAAAGGTGCTCGCCGGCAAGGCTACTCCAGCTTGTATCACTGCTCGAGACGCTTAGCTCACGAGGGAGGCGAACCACTCGGACTTCGTGTCCTTTGCTGTGCCGCCGACGAGTGTTCGCCCTCATCGCCGATCGCTGACCCGCCATCCCTTTTTGCCACACACCACGCCCCGAAGACCAAGTGAGTGCTGCCAAGGAGGCCATAATGTGCAGGGATCATGATGGAGCAAGTGAAGGTGGTCCGGGAGGCCAGCCAGCGGCTTATGATGCAAGCTCGGCTCTTCGTGAGCAATGTCCAAGTAAGTTGCTTGTTCTATTAGGATATGCTGCCTGAAATTTCTTCTTCTCAAGATTTCCATATTCAAGATCTCAGTACACCCACTTGGTGGGTGTGTCGATTGAGTTTTTGAACTGGTGGGGCACGCTGAGTGCACCCACTAGGTGTAGTCCCCGAGACTATGGTGGATCATGGGCAGTCGACTATAGTCTTTATACTTTGAATTTCTTCACTCGGTCTGGTCCGCCATGTTGAATGGATCTTTGGAACCGTGGGGGCACGCTGAGTGCACCCACTGGTGTAGTCCCCGAGACTATGGTGGATCGCAGCAATCGACTATAGTCTAAGAACTTTTTTTTTACACAGTACCGATCACGACAAGAAGCTATGTTTTTAGGATCATAACCTTTTGCCTCTTTCGGTCGAATCGGTCGAACCGAATTAGTAAAACCAAAGGGGGCATCGCTGAGTGCACCCAATCGGGTGTAGTCCCCAGACTACCGTCAATGTTTTGATTCGACCGTAGTCTTAGAAATGCTACGATTTTTCTTAAGTCACTCGGAAGTGACTTGTCTTTGACGCTTTGTCGATTGACTCTTCAGAAATCTTATGCAGCTCGTGGCCCGCTATACTGAATTGGAGAACAAGCAGATCCAGCTCAACCTTGACTTGAAGCTCGCCAGAGAACTTGCAAACGGCGTAGAGACGAAGCAAAAGGTATGGCTGGTGAGAACTTGACGACTGTCTTTTGTCTTTCTACCCATTCTCAACTCGACTTATTGTTATTTTGCGCATAAACCGGAGGAGGCTCAAGAAGAAAGACCAAGACCTTGCAGAGGTACGTATATGCTTTGGAGAAAACAAAGCTCATGGAAGAGAAACTGGCCTCACCGAAAACTCAAGAGGAGAATACCAACTGAAGGATCCTCTCGACGCGGCCAGCAAGGAGGCTAGCCGACTGAAGAATGACAAAGTTGCTCTGACTGACAAGGTTGGCGAACTGGCAAGGAGGAGGAACGATTTGGAGGTTTATCTAGGAGGGCTCGCCAAGAAGCTATTCCTCATGCTTGAAGGTAAATCCTCTCATCCGACTGACTTGTCATCATTGACTCACCATAGAACCATTATCTTGAACTTGAGTCGTATTTGCAGAATTCTGTCAGAACTTCGAAGAAGAGACCACCAAGTGGAGACAAGCCCGACCCCATCAACTCTCCCGTGAAGGATGAAGCCGCTATGAACGTGTTCGACCGGAGTCTCGTGATCGCTGGAGTGGTGTACTATCTCGCCGACCGAAAGCTGCGGTGTCACGGATCGACTCAACCTCCGGCAGGACCAGACGCCTGTAATGGCCTTGAGTCCTTAATGACTCGAATGAATGAGGTTCCAAGTCGAGTGCAAGAATGGAAAAGTCTTCCGCCAAAAGTGCTGATGTTGCTTTTGTCTCGGTTCGTGTCCACTTCAAGGAAGCGCGGGGGGACAAGCTGGCGGCCCTCAGAGTTGCGAACACTAAGAAGTATGATTTCCAATCTTTCATGGAAATTTTCATCGCCGATGCCACCCGGATCGCCGATGGGATCGACCTTGACCAGTTTGTGGCTCCTTCCAGTCCTCCACCTGAGGAGTAAAAAACTTATATGCTCTACCTTAAATTTTCCTCGGAATGCCGAGTGATTTTTGTAACCGATAAACCTTAGCAGGCTTGAGGCCTGGGTACTTCTGCATCCTTAGGATGCTATCCGAACTTCACTTTTCATAAAAATATGCTTTTGTTTGCCTTCGAGTGAACTTTGCTCTTCACTCGGATTATGCTTCAACGTTTGAGATGCAGCTCTGAGGTGGATCCAGTCGACCTACACTTTGTGGCTCTTGCAGGTGCAGGAGAAGGAAGCAGTCGACGTGTACCTCGTCGTCCTTGCGGATCGGGCTGGAGCGCACGTTGTACTTGTGGCGCAGCTCCGAAGGAGAAGGTAGCAGTCCATTCAACTGGGGGTGAGCGACTGAAGATCACGATCACCGAGGTTTCAGTCCTTTGAGAATTAGACCATTTGCTCGCTCAGCTTGTCCATTCAACTGGGGTGAGCGATCAAGCATAGTCGACGCTGCGTCTCCGAGAGGCGCAAAAGGCTTTGAACTTGTCGGAATCGAAATATGACCCATAGTCCGTGATGATGCTATGAATAACTCCATATCTGAATATCAATTCTCTGACGAAACTGACAGCAGTGCACGCATCAAGATTCTTGATAGGTTTAGCTTCGATCCACTTCGTGAACTTGTCGACTGCCACAAGCAAATGAGTGAAACCACTCCTGCCAGTTCTCAGCGGTCCAATCATATCCAACCCCCAAACAGCGAAAGGCCAAACGAGTGGAATGGTCTTCAATGCTGAGGCGGGCTTGTGTGACATATTGGAGTAGAACTAACTTCCTTTTTTGTCGACTATTTTCTTTGCCATTTCATTTGCCTTTGGCCAGTAAAATCCCGCTCGGTATGCTTTAGCCACGATGGTCCGAGAGGACGCATGGTGACCACAGGTCCCCGAGTGGATATCATCAGGGATTATCTGACCCTCTTCTGGCGTTATGCACTTCTGGCTGACTCCAGTCACGCTTTCTCTGAATAACTGTCCCTTGATCAAAGTAAAGGCCTTGGATCGACAAACGATCTGTCTAGCCTCTTCTTCATTCTCTGGGAGCTCTTTCCTCAGGATGTATGCGATGTACGGTACTGTCCAGTCGGGAGTGATGACCACGACTTCCATGACCAGGTCGACCACATTTGGGACCTCAACTTCACCGGATCGGTGGCACTTTTGGCTGTGGAACTTCTTCGGTGAAAGGATCCTCTTGAATTGATTTGCAAAGCGGATGTGCTCCAAAAACACATCACTCGGAATGGCTTCCCTCTTGGACCCTATTTTCGCCAAATCATTAGCAGCTTGATTTTTCAGTCGGGGTATGTGATGGAGCTCTAACCCCTCAAACTTCTTTTCCATATTCCTCACTTCATTACAAAGAGCTACCATGGCTGGACTTGACGTCCCCACTCCTTCATCACCTGATTAACCACTGTGTCTGAGTCGCCATAGACCATGAGGCGATTTGGACGCCGAGTGAAATGTCCATACGCAACCCATACAACAAAGCTTCAGATTCTGCTTCATTGTTGGAAGAATCAAAGTGAATCTGGAGCACATATCCGAGCTTATCTCCTCGGGGAAACCAATACTACCCCAAAGACCGAACCATTCAGCATCTTGGAACCATCAAAGAACATAGTCCAAAGGTTCGAGTGAACTTGAGTCGGTAATCGTTGTTCAATCCACTCGGCGATGAAATCTGCTATTGCTTGTGACTTGATGGCTTTTTTTGCCTCAAACTTGATATCAAGGGGTAGAAGTTCAATCGCCCATTTCGCCACTCGACCAGTTGCGTCTCTATTGTGCAGAATCTCGATAACAGTATGTCACGACGATCGTAATGGAATGATCAGAGAAGTAGTGAGCAACCTTCTTTGCGGTCATATAAATCCCATACACAAGCTCGATAATGAGGGTATCTTTGCTTCGACGGGTTAACACTTCGTAAAGATAATATATCGGGCGCTGAACTTTGAAGGTTTTTCCATCCTCTTCCCGCTCGACCGTAAGTACTGTACTGACGACTTGTCCTGTGGCTGCAATGTAAAGCAGCAACGGCTCTTTGCTGATTGGGGCAGCAAGCACCGGTTGGGTGGAGAGCAGAGCTTTGAGCTCTGCAAACGCTGCATCAGCTTCAGGAGTCCACTCGAACTTGTCTGACTTCTTCATCAGTCGGTAAAAAGAGTCAATGCCTTTTCACCAAGGCGAGAGATGAATCGACTTAAAGCGGCCAAGCATCCAGTAAGCTTCTGGACATTGTGCACACGCATAGGGCGTTTCATTCGGAGAATAGCGCCAACTTTTTCTGGGTTAGCGTTGATTCCTCGTTCAGAAACGAGAAAACCAAGTAACTTTCCACCAGGAACTCCGAATGTGCACTTTGATGGATTAAGCTTGATATCATACCTCCTGAGATTGGCAAATGTTTCAGCAAGGTCAGTCAACAGGTCGGAACCTTTCCGTGACTTGACCACAATGTCATCCATGTATGCTTCCACATTCCGACTGATTTGAGTGAGTAAACACTTGAATCATCCTCATGAACGTGGGTTCGCATTCTTGAGGCCGAATGGCATGGTGACATAATGAAGCACCGAATGGAGTGATGAAAGCTGTTTTGATCTCGTCGGGTCCATACAGACGGATCTGATGGTACCCGGAATATGCGCCCAAAAAGACAACCGCCACATCCCGCAGTCAAGTCGACTATTTGGTCGATGCGGGAGAGGAAAATGATCTTCGGGCAGGCCCGATTGATATGTTTGAAGTCGATGCACATGCGCAGTGAATTGTCCTTCTTAGGGACCATGACCACATTGGCGAGCCACTCGCCGGATAAACTCTGCTGCTAAGAGCCGAGGCACCTCCTCGCCAATGGCCTTTCTCTCGATTTACGGACCGTCAAAGATGTTCTTTGACAGGTTTGACTTTTCGGTCGACTTCGCAGACGGTGCTCAGCCAGCTCCTCGAACACCGGTATGTCGCCAGGCTTCCATGCAAAGATGTCCCAGTTCTCACGGAGGAACTGGACGAGCGCTTCTTCCTATTTGGAGTCGAGTGTTGTTGAGATGTTGGTCGGAGCAGCATTGGGGTCGGTCGGGTGAATATGAACCTGCTTCGTCTCACCGGATGACTGAAATGCCGACTCCGTAGCGGGCTTCTTTGCTCGCAACAAATCACTCGGATCTGCAGTCTTCAGATATTCTTGCAATTCTACCACTGCCATCTGAGCATCAGCAATCTTAGAGCCTTCTGGAACACTCTTCCGCTTTCTTCCGATTGCCGCGATGGCGGTGATCACACCCTTGGGGCCGGGCATCTTCAGCTTGAGGTACACATAACATGGTCGGGCCATGAAACGGGCATACGCCGGCCTTCCCAGAATAGCGCGATAAGCGCTCTGGAAATCCACGACTTCAAAGGTCAACTTTTCTTTGTGGAAATGCTTCGAATCACCAAAAACCACATCAAGAGCAATTTGACCGAGTGACTCAGCCTTCTTTCCAGGAATCACTCCATGGAAACTCATGTTACTGGTGCTGAGTCTGGACATCGGAATGCCCATCCCTTTCAACGTCTCTGCATACAAGATGTTCAGGCCACTGCCGCTATCCATCAAAACTTTGGTCAGTCGGGTGCCTTCGACGATCGGGTCGACCATCAACGCTTGCCTCCTGTGGGTGGCAATGTGTGTCGGATGATCGGACTGGTCGAATGTGATGGCGGTCCGGGACCATTTCAGATAATTGGGCGCCGAGCGACCATGTTCACTTCTCGGTTGATAACTTTCAATCGACTTTTGCTTTCAACGCCAGCAAAAATCATCAGGGTGGAATTGACCTAGGGGTATCCACCATCACTATCTTCTTTGTCCTCAACTTTATCCGACCCTTTTTCCTTATCTTTGGGCTGCTTCCCTTGGAACTGCTGAATCAAGAGCCGACATTGTCGAGTGGTATGCTTAGGGTAAATGAATTTACCCTCTTCATCTTTCTTCGTGTGAATGTGACATGACAAGTCTAACACATCATTGCCATCTTGGTCTTTCACCTTCTTGGGGTTCCATGGACCCTTGGGTTTCCCCTTGAACTTTCCTGGGGTCACAACCAAGGCTTCTCTGGGAGCGGCTGGCTCAGCTTTGTGCTTCTGCTTCCGACTGGAATTTCCTCCGTCGGCTTCATTAGCGGCTGACTTGTACTTACCACTCCGGAGCGGATCCTCTTCTTCACCATTAGCATACTTGGTGGCAATCTCCATCATCCGACTCAGGGTCATATCTTCTGTCCGACCGAATTTCAAACTCAACTCTCTGTTCTTGACACCTTCCTTGAAAGCACAGCATCGCACGGTGATCAGACACATTCTCAACTCGTGGTGCAAGGTTATCCATCTCTGGATGTAATCTCTCAAAGTTTCATTCGACTTACGCACACGCATCGCAGCTCTGTCAATCCTGCTGGTCGCTTGCAAGTCCCTTCAAATGTCTGACAAACACTTGGGTCAGATCTTCCCAAGTGTAAATACTGCTGGTGCTAACTGATTCAACCATGCTCTGGCCGAACCCTCCAACATAAGGGGCAAATGCTTCATAGCTACCTCATCGTTGCCGCCGCCAATCTGAACAGCCACTCGGTAGTCCTCAAGCCAAGTGTCAGGCTTGGACTCACCGGTGAACTTACTGACTCCAGTCGCCAACCTGAAGTTGGGAGGAATCACTGCGGCTCTGATGGCCCTGCTAAAACACTCTGGCCCTGAGACATGAACTCTGCTGCTGGAGGGAACATCTCTGTCATGACCTTCTCGGTGAGCTCTGTTCCTGTCGACCAAGCCTTGAACGATGATGGATCTTGCATCAAAGCCTGGCTCTCTGGGGTCGACTGGAACCCTTCGCCCAACACTGTGCTGGCGTCTGTCATCTTGTTGGCGAGGAGCGTATGATCCACCCCTTCGGGGAGGGGTGGACACTCGACGTCGATCATTGCGATCGAATCGGTGCTCATACGGCTCGTGATTCCTGTACTGATCATCACGCCGGCCTCCATGTTCCTCACGCCTCGGAGGCGATCTTGGACTATGGGCCGACTGGACTGAATTCGCAACGACGGATCTGCTGTGAATCATGTTCCGTGATTGTGATACGACTGAGTTTTGATCTCCTACTGCCTGGAGTAAATCTCTGATCTGTTGCAAACCTCTACCCGCCTCCGACTGGGAAGGCTGAATTGATTCTGCAATACGGGCTGCAGCTGCTAAATTCTGAATCGGAGTTCGATATACCTGAGTTGGTGGTGGAAAGAGCTGACGTCAACTGGATTCCGGAACCCGTGGTCGCATGCGCTCGTCGAGAACTCGCTGGAGGTTCTTCGAAAAGGCGCGCCAGCTGTTGGCCAAGCGCGCATCCTCCAAGGCACGAGCCTCGGGGGTTTCTCCAACGATTGGAGTGTGAAGCGCATCCATGTTTCGGCGGCGAAGTTCCTCCCTTGCAGCGAAGTGAGGGGCTCGGGTTGGTACTCTTCGTGATCTTGCGCAGGATCACCTCCACCGTCGCCTCCATCGGTGCGGGGTTATCCAGGAGGACTGTGTGATCCGTCGACCATCAGAACCTCTGCCACCGGATCGCTGCTATCGCACTCGGATGCAGTCTCTACGGAGCCAGTCGACAGATCGAACATGCCGTAGAGAGATTCGTCGGGCTCGATTGCCGCGACTTGAGACCTGGCCAACTGGCGAGCCACCGCATGTCTCATCCACCGCTGAAGCCTCGACCGACCGGAGCGCTTACGCCGGTGGGAGACTGGGAGTGAGGACGGCACAAGAACCGGCCCATACTGGGTCGACTGTTGCCGCAGGAGGACGCCGTGGACGCACGCGCGAAATGCGTTGCCCCGCGGACGGGGAGCGCGTCGACGTCGAGAGGAGCCTCCTGAAGCCAAGCGGAGCCGTCGGCGATGAACGTGAGCGCACCGAGACGGATCTCGCGGCCCTCGACCAAAACTCCACCTGAAACCATGATGTCGGAGATCGAAAGAATCCCAACTTCTCCAACAAATCGCTAGAACACCTGCCCCACGGTGGGCGCCAACTGTCGTGGTTTTAAGTCTAACAGTAGAATGGGGGTAGGTATGGAGAGGCAAGTTACTAGCTATGGAGTAGTTGGTACGCACGAGTTTACGAGTTCAGGCCCTTCTCGGAGGAAGTAACAACCCTACGTCTCGGAGCCCGGAGGCGGTCGACTGGATTATATGCGTATGAATTACAGGGGTCCAAACCCTTCTACCTGTGGAGGGGGGTGGCTTATATAGAGTGCGCCAGGACCCCAGCCAGCCCACGTAGCGGAGGGTTTAAGGTACATTAAGGCTAGGCGTTACTGGTAACGCCTTACATAAAGTGTCATCATGACCATAAAGACTACTTAATCTACAGACCGTTTGGACACCGAGTGGCTCTTGGACTCCTGGTGGTCGAGTGGGTCTTCATAGTCGAGTGTCTTTGAATCTGTCGAGTGGAAACCTACTAGGTCGACTGGTAGGCAGTTTACTCTAAGGATGACCTTGGGGAGGGTATCTTGGACAGGTCCATGACCCTACCCTAGGTATATGACTTCATCAGTGGCCTGGGAGGCGGTGTGCACCCTGAAGTGGATTTGATGTCTAGGAGTCCCCGATCTGAAGTGGCTCAATGCAGCTTTGATGGTGTTGGAACCAAGGATCGACAAACAATCACAAGAACATGAGGAGACGGATTTTGCTGGGCAACAAACACACGCGGCGATGGACGCCCACCCCGGCGACGAACGTCGGGGCCTGACGGTTTGTCGATCCTTGGTTCCAACAATTGGTATCAGAGCTTGGTTATGTTGGCGTAGTTCCTCTTGTCGGAGGCGTGCCGGTGGTGGCGGCGTTCGCCGGCGGATGGGCGTTTAACTCTGGTCGGGGTGTCGGCCTATGGAGGTGGGCGGCGTTGCGGTGCATAGTGAGTCCGCGACGAGCACGGCGGACGTCGAGGCGTGTGATAGAGCACAGTGCGACGGGCGTCAGTGCACCAGGTCGGGACCGTGGCGGTGCGATGGGCGTCGGTGCGCCAGGTCGGGTCCGCGGGCTGGGTCACGGCCACATGTGTCACTGGAGAAGTGGCGTATGTTGTCGGAGATGAAGCAGCAGGCACGGTAGTGAGTGCCGTCAGTGCGCTAGGTCGAGTCCGCGGTTGTGGCGACGATCACGATGGGAGAAGCAGCATCAACTCCGGCGACGGCGAGTGTGCGGTGGCCCTGGAGACGAAGAAGGGCGGTGCTGCGAGAGGCGGCGCCAACAGATGGTACAGTGGCTATGGTTACATCACACTAACAATCAAAGGCCGTGAAAAGTGTTCAACATCTCCATTCCTAATGAAGCTCTCCCGATCTAACGAGCCGCCATGATAACAACCTTGGGCAATGGCGCGCGAGGAGGACTTGTTTTTCGAGGATCGATGGCTAGATGGCTATCGCATTCATTATCTAGCATCTGCTATTTTGACAAAGTCAGATGGGTCAGTGGTCCGATGATGATGGCTGCTTCTAAAAGCGTGTGCATGTGGTATGCAATTTAGGTAGGCTGCACGGTTGTTGGTCCCGATACCTAATGTGGATGGATCGTCCATGACACGGTTTTAGATATAGGGAATGAGAGCACTTCACATTATCGAGTTTGTAGATGTGAGTGAAGGCTTTTGATGAATTGATGTATGTTCTTGTCAAATCTTTATGAAATAATTAATAAAGATAGCTGCATGCATCGATTGATGCAAAGGCAGGGGGATTAAACTTCTTTTCTAAAAAAAATATGACAAAGGTAAGCCGAAACTGCGAGCCTCTCGAACAGTTCTATAGGAAATTAACAACAATAGCTGGGGAACGGACATTGGACCCAACATTGATCTACCCACCATCCACGAGTATCTAATGCTTTGGCTGAGGATTGCGGAGTTCCAGTTCACTTATATTCCCTCTGTTCCAAAATTTATGTTTTTGTAGAGATTCCATCATAAATCACGTATGGACGTATATAGATGCATTCTAGAGTGTAGATTCACATATTTTGCTCCGTATATAGTTCATAATAAAATAACCACAAAGACTTATACTTCCTCCGTCCAGAAATACTTGTCCTATAAATGAATATCTAATTTTTAGGACAAGTATTTCCGGACGAGAGGGAGTATTTAGGAGCGGAGGGAGTATTTTGCAGGACACAATAACGCCGGGGGCAGGGTGAGTGAGCAGCTCATACTCTGTCCTCTCTACGTATGACTCAAGTTTGTGGGGTGCGAGGTTGCTGCATATGCAGATTTTGTGTGGAAACAGAAAGCACCGCAACAATGCCGGTTCTTTTCCTGGCTTGCACTGAGGAACCATTACTAGACATTGGATAGACTCGCGAGTCGTGGCCTAACCAAGCAGGACTCATGCCCCATATGCAACCTGCATGATGAAACTATCGATCACCTTATGTTTGCTTGTGTGTTTGCTAGGCAGATGTGATCCTGGCTTTGGACAGCATTGGGGTATCTGGATCAGAGCCCAACGACAGATTACACTCTGGTGGATTGGTGCGGCTCTAGGTTCTCTATCAGATGGCACTTCATGAGGTCCAGACGATTGTCACGTTAGTCTTGTGGGAGGTTTGGGAGCATCGCAACTTAGTGGTTTTTGATGGGGCCACTCTTTCGGCTCAGAGGGCGATCTCCATAATTGCCAAGGAGGGTAGAACTTGGAGTGTGGCAGGTTTACTCAAGGGAGACCTCTCCCCGTTCTTTGCAGATCTTGGCAGATGGGGTTCAGGTGAGTAGTTGTTAGGGCGTTCGGTGGTTCAGGCGTTTACACTCATTTTTGAACCGGGCTTTTCCCCTTTCCATCTATCTTCTTCTTCTATTATACTTAAAACAATAGAAAAGTAAAGGCTGAGATTTAGCAGTAAAGCAAAACTAAAAAGAACGGCTGTGATTGATTAGTACGCAAGCATGTGTCCTTATAAGATACGCTTCCAGCCAGCCAAGGAAAGAAACGAGTCAGAGAAAGAAAAAGAGAGCGAGCGTCCCGAAGAAAAAAACAATCGCTACGTTCACCGTATTGGAATCGCTAGGAGCTCTTTGTTTTAGAGTTTGAAAAAGAAAAAAGAGAGCGAGAGTCCTGAAGAAAAAGAAAACAATCGCTACTTTCACGGTATAGAATCGCTAGGAACTTCTTTGTTCCTTTATTACATAAAAAAAAGGCGCTTCCTTATCTGTATGAAAGAGCAATCCCGATTCGCATGCAGCCCAGATTACTTAGAACTCTCCGCAGAAAAAAGATTACTTAGAGTTGTACGTGCTAAAAGGATGTATCGTTTTCTTTTGGAAAAACAAGACCAAAGACACGTACAAGCATGTACGTTTAGGACAAATGATACGGAGACTTTAGATTTCCTTTTTGGTGAGTAAATTTAGATTAGCACGGCTCAAACGTGTCGAAAGGATGCAGCATTTTGGAAACAGAAGACCGAAGGCGTCCACTGGTGTACAAGTATGTTGGTATATCAAGCAGACTTATGAGAAGACCAAAGACGTCTACTGGAGTACGTATCTACGAGAAGGATAGTTGCATACATGAATTGAAGTGGGCCCTTTCACGTTATGATAACATGCATGATAACCAGCTCATAGTCTAGGCAATACGCAGTTAAGAAAAAAGTCCAGTAGTACGCAGTACACATGATAGATATTTTGAGCAACACAAAGGAAGAAAAGAAAAAACTAATCAGCATGGGCAATATATATTTATTTTAGTTGAGAAAAGGTAATACAGGATTTTTGCTAGACTTTTTTGAGTAGTTTTGATTTTGCTAGACTTTTGCCCAAAAACTATCAATACTCGAGGTTGCAGACTCTTCCGCAATTTAGTTTTTGAGCTAATATAAAAAAAGAAAATAAAATACTACTGATCCATCAACGTTTTATAGTTCATTGCACGTGAATCCAACAAGTAGGGCTACATCCGATGCAAGTCAGGTCAGCGACATATCGAATAATACAGGCTCTATATTTTGAGACGGACTTACAATCAAATCAACAATATAGAAATTAAATGGCATTAACAAATATAGATCGTTTAATCATATTTATGAAAATATGTTGAGAGGGGCTCAATGTCAACATATCATGCATCGGTGATCAATGTATTAACATGCATATAATGCTTAGATATATCAACATGCACAAGTCTGGCAATTGAAATTAAATGGCAAACCTCATGTTAATTGTAGCTATAGTACACTCGAAAGAACAAACAAAAAGTGTATGCATGTATCTGAATTGTGTACAAGACATGCATATCATCATGCAATAAAATTGGTGTTCGATGCCAACATGCTGCACGTGTAAAATCGCTTATATCATGTGAGTTAAGGAAACAAAACTGCATTTTGGTGCAAGATCATAAGTTGGAAGCAAAATATCATGTGAACCACGTAGCAAGTTGTTTTAGTTATGTTAAAAATATCTAAATCAATCCCTACAAAAAGCGTGCATGACAACAAAGGGAAAATTACGATGATACTAAGTGAGAGTTGATGTTTCTTGCAAGTCTATCTATGAACTTTATCTGATAATTACATTCTCGGTTATGTGCCTAAGGTAATTCGAGTAAGACATCATACCTTGAAGCATCTAGAAGTACTGGTGCATGTGGAAATATATCATAAAGTATAGTATAATCCTTCAACGTCTAAATTCAATATTTCCTTTAAAATTGGTTAGCAATGAGCTGAATGCAGGACAAGAACAAAAACAAGGTATACATGAACAATATTAACATTTCATTATGAGTAAATTCCTCTAAAACTTATTGCAAAAAAGATTAATTGAAGCGATTGGGATGAAAAATATAAAACATGAAAATATTATTATAAAATTGATGGTTTTGCATGGATTGATCCGGGGCTCAATGCCATCATTCTTTCATTGTTGTTAGACAACAAAATATCATTGTCAAAAACAAAATGCACACTCCATCAAATATCAAAGAATGCATTTGTTTCACGACCACTTTTATATTCTCAACTGCTTCGATACTAATATAGCATCAAAAATAAATCAAATGATACTTTGCAATAGAGGACATAGCAATAAAAAAGTAAATCTAGCAGCGCAAGAATGCGCTGAGTCACCCAACTAGTTACTTTCATAACTTGAAAATACAATGTCTCAGGAACTGAAATTAACAAGGCTAGGGAAAGAAGAAAAAGCGAGTTCGGGCGTCTACTGGTGTACTGGTGTACAAGTATGTTGGTATATCAAGCAGACTTATGAGAAGACCAAAGACGTCTACTCAAATGAACATTATAAAATGGAATGAAATGATCTACACTTGAGGCGAACAAGTTGACATATTAGACGCATGAAACGGAGCAATAGGAAGAGATTTATGGCATGAAGAATATGGCATGATAATGTCACAGATTCGGGGACTTAGTGGAAATATACCCCTCCGAGAAGTCAACGGGATGAAGCGGTGCGGGATGGCGAGATCCGGGACAGGGAGGCGTGTTTGGATCGGCTCCCGGTGGATCTCATCCACCCGGGGGTAGATCCGGCCGGAGAGCTCGCCGGAGTGGGCAGGGACGGCGGGTCCGGCGGCGGGGCGGCGTCCGGCGGAGGGGCGCGGCCACCGGAGGGAGGAGGCGCGGGGCGGCGAGGCGCTCGGCGCTCGGGCGGGCGGAGGGGCGCCGGCGGAGGAGGCGCCGGGCGGCCGGCCTCCTGGGCGACAGCCTTGTGGCGGCAGCCCGGCAATGTGGCGGCGCCTGGCGGGCGAGGCGAGCCGAAGGCTCGAAGTATGTGAGCCTGGCGGAGCCTGCCACTGGGCCCCATGGGCTGGACAGTGGCGAGGAGAGAGAGCGCAGGCCAGGGCTGAGGTGGCAGCAGGATGGGCCAGCGTCCGCCCGGTGGCGGACATGTCGGGTGAGGAGGAGTTTGCTAGGGTTTGGACTACGCGAAATTTCGGGAGG
Organism: Aegilops bicornis; assembly: GCA_021605145.1. NCBI lineage: Eukaryota > Viridiplantae > Streptophyta > Magnoliopsida > Poales > Poaceae > Aegilops > Aegilops bicornis. Next base: position 48,987,918 of record CM038674.1, read on the forward strand.
GGTGCTATAAATAGATTTACGGGAGCTAGGAGAGTCCAAATGAGGTGCGGTTTCGCCACGCGATCGTGATCGAGCGACCGAGAGCATGGAGGGGAGTTAGATGGGTTTTCGGCCACTTTGGAAGGGTGTTGGGCTGCAAAGAGAAAGAGGGGTTTACGGTTACCCGGTTAACCGTTGGAGTACCAAACGACCTCCAAATGGCACGAAACTTGACAGGCGGTTTACCGGTGCTATCCCAAGGCCGCTTGACAAACCTCGGTCCATTCCGAGAAAGTTTAACACCCGCTTACGAAAAGAGGCAAAAGGGGCGCCGGAGACATAGGAGTGCGGATTGCAAAAGCGGACAACGGGAAAATGCTCGGATGCATGAGGCGAACACGTATGCAAATGCGATGCACATGGCGACATGATATGAAATGCAGATGATGACATGGCAAAGTGCAACACGCAAGCAAATGAAATGGCAACGAAGGCGAATAACTGGCAGACACCTGGCGCATCGAATCCGGGGCGTTACAATGGTTTTCTGGCGCTACAACTTCGCCTGAGTCTATCGACACTGATGCACTCACCGGACCTGTCTCCAACAGATCGTGATCATCCAGGTCCACCTCGTCCACTAGCTTGCACATCAGCATCATATCCCGTCGTCTCCTTCCTCGGTCATGAGTTCCCGCTACTTTGGTGCTTCATCGCAGTTAGCCTTAAAGTGACCGAGGAGACCACACTTATGACACCTTACTTTTCTGATATCAAACTTTCTCCTCGATGATGCAGGCGCATCCTCGTCGTCCGAGTCGGCGAAGTTCTTTCTCGCCGAGCGCTGCTTCCCTTTCCCCTTCTTCTTGGTACTGCTCGTAGATCCGCCCTGCTTTTCTTTTGATAGAGCAATCCATTGCGCCTTTGTCATCATCAGGTGCTCACTCGCCTCCGCGTCACCAAAACTGAGACGAATTCTCTCGTCTTGGGCCTTAAACCTTCCGACGAGATCCTCAACCATGAGAGATTTCAGGTCGAGACATTGTTCGATCGATGTGACGATCTGGATATAGTGTGCTGGCTTGGCGCAAAAAATCGTCAGACGATCGCAACTTCTTCTAGGGTTGAACCATAGTTGCGTATGCCGTTGGCGAGGAGTCTTGAGGCAGGCGGCAAACTGATTAACCGTCTCGCTTTCATCCATCTTCAGGCACTCGTACCTTCTAATCAAGGACTGAAGATGTGCTTCCTTGACACGGTCATGAACCCTGGTGTAGGATCTTGATGGTCTCACATGCCTCGTTTGCCGAGTTCTTTCCGACGAGGTGTTGCAGCACATCCTTTGGCATGGCGGAGTAGATCGCCGTTAACGCCTGACGATCCTTCCGGTAGTTCGCCACGCCCAGTACTCAGCTCCCTCCATCGCGACCTCCATGTTCATCGCCCATAGTCCGTAGTCCTCTCGATCCAGACGGGGGAAATTGCGACATCCCCACCATCGGCATCGGCGCTCCTGCTGCTGCCGTCACGATCTCCTTGCCTGTGTTCGACATGATCCTTCGAGTGCTTTCCGAAGATCACGACCGACAAACCAAGCTCTGAATACCAATTGTTGACACAGACCCTCTGTCGTCGCTCGTAGATGAGTTCTTTCCGTAGAGAGCACTTCCGTTTGTCGAGCCCGCCGAGTACTTTCCGGCCGTACGCAAACTGTACCTACAAAACTAGCCGAAGCTAGCAAGCAGGCTGGCTAGCAGGTGGATGCTTCTGTGGTGGCTAGCTACGAACTACGCAACGCGGCCGGGTTGATCGATCCAAACTAGCACAAGTCGCCGAGAACACACGTAGCGATTTTATGGAACAGGTGCGTGTCGCACCTGTGTTTTATTTCCTTTTGATCTGGGTTCGGTACACGTTGATTACAAGGGGAGCAACGGTAATTGCCTTTGGCTCCTAGGTGCATATGCACTCATTGTCGAAATACACATTTTGAAAATTTGAAAAATTCGGAACAAAAATCCCGCGTGTATATCCGGATATTTTATGTGCGTGCACAAGGTTTCAGTGAAAAACGGCGTTTTTTGTGTCTTGTGTAAAAAGACAATTTCTGATGCTTCATTCTAACTATTCATGAGGCATTTCTTTATCTTTTTTACACAAGCCACAAAAGCGTCGTTTTCACCAAAACCTTGTGAACGCATAAAATGTCTGGATATACAAAAGGAATGTTTTTTCTGAATTTTCCAACTTTTCGAAATGTGTATTTTGACAATGGGAGCCAAAACGCCGCTCTCGAGGAGCAACGTATATATAGTACTAATCTATCTAGATGAAGCCGACTTGGTACAGACTACAAGTCCTTGCCGGACTAGTTTATACTAATCGTGATTATTTCGAACAAGGCCGTCGTTGATCGAAGGCTGCTCCGCAATGTGCCGGCGTTCGAGCGTGTGGCGCGCGAGCAGGCAAGAACCCCGTGGCTGGGGAGCATTTAAAGATTCAACCTAACGACTGCAGCACGGGTGTTACTTGCAAGCTCATCAGGAACAAGCAAGCACACCAATGTTGAGCACCGAGTCTCACTCAGGTCTCAGCCTCACTATCACGAGTTCACGACGTAGTGGACACCCCGGCAAACTCGATTTCTCTCGAGAGCGAATACTAGACAAGATTGATTGAACACCCGAAGCAGAGGAAACAGAAAAGAACACCGAAGAACAGATGAGACTGAGGTCGTACTGAGTTGAAATACTCCAGCAGCAACTACCGCAACGGCGTACAGTCAACACCACGTGTGCCTCGCCACCGTCCTATTCACCCACCCTGCCTCTCCCATCCTTTGTACTCCCTTCAACTTGTGGCATTCTTTGCCCCCATGATACAGGGAGAGCACATTGAGCATTGATCTTGGGTGTACATATATACAGAGGAACAGAGAGCGAGAGGACATGATGGAGATCGTGGTTCCAGTGTTCGGGAGGTGGAGGGCGTGTGCGCTGACTGGAAAAACTGCACACACGCATCATGCTACAGCAAACCTACACTGAAACTACGTACAAATCTCACGTATAGAATGCATGTAGGTCAACACCCCTGATTATTATTCATGATTTTCGTTCAGTGAGCCGGGTACAAAGACTGGTGAAGATTCTCTTTTTTACGGAGGCCGGTGAAGATTTTCGCGTAAGTGCTTTCGGTCAGGCTCGCGGAGGATTTGCCAACATTAGTGGGAGCCCATTAGAGTGCCTTTGTGCATGCTCGTTCGATTCTTTTTTCTTTTCTTTTTTGAAAAGAAGAAAAAACCCCAGTCTCTGCATCTAAATGATGCATGTAGCCATATGATTAAGCTAAAATGTCGCACAAAAGGTCTGCCATACATAAGTTGCTCACAAAAGAGCCAAAGTAAGATGGAAAATAAATCTGGCACGGCAAGAGGCGTCTACACGTTAACCCAGCGAGCGGCGGTCATTCTTAAATTGGGTATACCGAAGGCTTCTGACACCGTCCAGTGACCATTCCTCTTAGATGTCCTCTCTAAGCTGTGTTTGAGTGACAGATGGATCTCTTGGATCTGCGTTCTCTCTACTTCCTCAACTCAGGTTATGGTTAATGGAGTGCCTGGAACTCATATAACTCCGAGACGTGAACTGCGTCAGGGCGGTCCCTTATCATCAATGCTCTTCGTTATTGTCATGGAGGTACTTCACCGTCTTTTCTCCTGGGCGTCTGACTTAAGCTTGTTTGCACCACTGGCCCGCCAAGGTATGATGAAAGGCATGTCAATTTACACTGATGATCTTATGATTTTTATTATGAAGTCTATAGGGGATGATCTTCGCTCATGTGTCACGGTTTTGGATGATTTTGGGATGGCCTCTGGTCTCCATGTTAACCAACAAAAGAGTTAGGCCTTGCCAATTCGATGCTCTGATGACCATGTGCTGCTGACGGTGGGTCTCTTGGGATGTTTGATGGGCACGTCTCTGTGAAAATACTTAGGCCTTCCTCTCAGCTTGAGGACATTGACAGCAACAATTTAAATATGTGGTCGATCAGCTAGCCAACAAATTGCGAAGTGGGCGCACCTCAATGCCCAAGAGCAGTAGACTACGTCTTGTGAAGACCGTCATGTGTGCTATCGATGCACTCTTTGTTAGCACTTGGAACTCCCACTAAACACAATTGCCCCCCTTGAATATCTGTCGCAACTTCTTATGGTGTGCTAAGCGAGAGGCAACAGGAGGTAAGCGTGTCGTGGCTGTCGTGGTTCTAAGTCTGACAGGTAGAATGGGGGTAGGTATGGAGAGGCAAGGTACTAGCTATGGAGTAGTTAGTGCATGCGAGTTCTGAGTTCAGGCCTTCTCGGAGGAAGTAACAGCCCTCGTCTCGGAGCCGGAGGCGGTCGATTGGATTATATGCGTATGAATTACAGGGTGCGAACCCTTCTACGTGGAGGATGGCTTATATAGAGTGCGCGGGACCCCAGCCAGCCCACGTAGCGGAGGGTTTAAGGTACATTAAGGCTAGGCATTACTGGTAGCATGCCTTACATAAAGTGTCATCATGACCATAAAGACTACTTAATCTACTGAGACCGTTTGGACACGAGTGGCTCTTGGACTCTGGTGGTCGAGTGGGTCTTCATAGTCGAGTGTCTTTGAATGCATCGAGTGGAAACCTACTAGGTCGATTGGTAGGCAGTATACTCTAAGGATGACCTTGGGAGGTTATCTTGGACAGGTCCATGACCCTACCCTAGGTATATGACTTCATCATTAGGCCCCGAATGGATCGAGGTTTGAGTGAGGAAGGAGTTGATAATCTTTCCGACCTGCTTTTCGCGCTGCGAGTGTGCTTTATTCTGGATCAGTGACCTTTCAGTGACGGTGTCAACTTCTCTTTTCAGTCGCCTTGATCCATTCTCTACATCTGTCGAGTGAACTTTATGAACTTGGAGATTTCTGAGCGACGGATCGGAGGGGATCTGCCGTTTGACAAGTTGCTCTGCTGTTAGCGGATTTAGTGGGATCCGTATTTTTAGAAGCCTTGAAGCGAAGGAAGGCGCGACACTTTCGGATGGATAAGGCAAGGATGCCTCGATCTCAAGCGCCACCTTTTTACGCCACGTATCGTCTTGGCGGCTATTCTTGAGATTTGACAGGATTGCCGGGCCTACCAGTCAGCCACTCGGGCGTCTTCATATAAGGCGCCGGGCGAGGTATTTTGAGCAGTCGCCTGTAATTTTCCCTCCTCCGTCCTCAGATTCATCCGCGCGCCCGAAACCTGCTCGGCGCCGCTTCTCCCGCTCTGTCCCTTGGCGACAATGGTGAAGGAGAAGGCGGCGACACAGGAGAGGACGAAGAAAGCGGCAGTGAAAGCGAAGGGAAGCGCCCGATCGGGGCGGATCCTCGTCATGATCGAACTGCCGCAAGGTTGGGTCGGGAAGATTGGACCCGCTCGACCATCACCGAAAGACCTCAACGACACAGCCAGCGAGGACTGATCCCCACGGGTCGGCAAGGCTTCCGGGGACGAGTGGCAGCCGCAGCCTCAAGAGGGTGAATCGTCCTCCTAGCCACACATGTGGATCGCGGCTTTCTCTTCCACGAATCCTTTCTTTTGGGGTTTCTGAACTTCTTGAGCACAACTCCATCACTTTACACCCAACTCCATTGCCTATCTACTTCGCTTCGTGTCTTTGTGTGAAAACTTCTTGGGTTGTCGACCACCTTTGGGGCCTCTTCAAACACATATTCACTTGTGGCTCTCAAGCGGTGAAAAAGGCTAGTCCGAATGTGTGAGGGTCTTGGGGTCAGATGAGGGGTAAAAGTGCCTTTCCAGCCATGATTCTTCTGATTCAGTCGGGAGGTGGCGATCGACCTGGTTCTCTTGCCAAGACCGATCGGCCTTGAGCGGTCATTTGGACTCCCTCATTTCTCCATGGATCGAGTGAACAAGCCGTCCTCTCTGAAGGTGCTTCCGGAGGAGAAGACCCAGGTTAAGTTGTTGATGGAGCGTGTAGTTCAGCTCATTCGCGACGGAGTGACCGGCATGGATCTTCTGGAGGTTTTCCTTCGACGGGGCATTCAGCCGCTCCAATACCGAGGTCACCCGATGTCGATGTACTCCGGTATCGAGGACACCACCCGGGTCCACCCAAAGGAGGTCGACGACGCCACATTGGAGAGGTGGATGACGGCCATCACAGGGAACAAGGATAACCCTCGTGGAGCTAGGAGGATCCCACCACTCGACCAAACTTACGAACCAGACAAGGTATGACCACTTTGATCTCCATTGTGATCCTGTTGCATTTGCTCTATTCCGCTGCGAATCGGCCGGTGACTTTCGTCTTGTTTTGTTGTCTTCTAGGTCACCTTGAGATGTACTTTCGATGCCCAGCAGGCGCGAGAACCAGTCGAAGAAGAAGCAGGAAGCGGAGGCGAAAGCCGGGAGGAATGGGAGTCTGAGGAAAGCGATAGCTACGATGAAGAGGAGGAGGAGGATGAGGAAGAGGAGGAGGCGTGGATCCACCCCACTTCGGAAAGGCGATCCAAGCTGGCGCATGATCCGGTGGTCGGCGAGGTAAGGCTATCGCGCCCATCGGTCGTTCAGCGAAGCGCACTCGGACGACTTCTCCGGTGCCAAGCGAGAAACCGCCAAAGCAACCTCCGACAGCGTCATCAAAGCGGCGAAGGCCTTGCCCAAGATGAGGATGGTCATTCCCACCATTTCAGGGTAATTAAGCAGAACTTGTGATTTCCTGTCTACCATGAGTGCACTTTTGGTCGACTCGTTTTGACTGATCCATTGACTTCTGAAATCTGCAGTGTTGCCACCTCCGAGACCTCAGCTAAGCACGAGGATCAGGAAATGGAAGATGCCGCCACCTCCAACCTTGGTATGATCTCTGCAGTTTTGCTTTGCGGTCGATTGGATTTTTGTTTTTACTTTTGAAACTTGGTTGTAGTTCCACCTCATGTCATTGATCTTCCTGATGACGACGATGAAACACCACTGAGGAAGAGGAAGGACAAAAAGGTGCCTGCTGGCAAGGCTACTCCAGTTGTATCACTGACTGAGTCGCTAGCTCACGAGGGAGGCGAACCACTCGGACTTATGTGTCCTTTGCTGTGCCGCTGACGAGTGTTCGGCCCTCATCGTCGACTGCTGACCCGCCATCCCTTTTTGCCACACACCACGTCCGGGAAGACCAAGTGAGTGCTGCCAAGGAGGCCATCTGACGAGGCAGGGATCATGATGGAGCAAGTGAAGGTGGTCGGGGAGGCCAGCCAGGCGGCTTATGATGCAAGCTCGGCTCTTCAGAGCAATGTCCAAGTAAGTTGCTTGTTCTATTAGGATATGCTGCCTGAAATTTCTTCTTTCTGAAGATTTCCATATCTGCATCTGTACACCCACTTGGTGGGTGTGTCGATTGAGTTTTTGAACTGGTGGGGCACGCTGAGTGCACCCACTAGGTGTAGTCCACGAGACTATGGTGGACTGCAGGCGATCGACTATAGTCTTTATACTAATTTCTTCACTCGATGCAGGTCGGCCATGTTGAATGGATCTTTGGAACCGGTGGGGGCACGCTGAGTGCACCCAGCAGGTGTAGTCCCGAGACTATGGTGGACTGCAGGCGATCGACTATAGTCTAAGAACTTCTTTTTTACACGGTGGCTGGCGTGATAAGCTATGTTTTAGGATCATAACCTTTTGCCTCTTTGGTCATTTGGTGAACCGAATTAGTAAAAACCAGTGGGAACACGCTGAGTGCACCCAGGTGTAATCCCGAGACTCTTGTCGAATGTTTTGATTCATTGTAGTCTTAGAAATCTCTGATTTTTCTTAAGTCACTTTCGGAAGTGACTTGTCTTTGACGTTTTGTCGATTGACTCTTCGCAGAAATCTTGCGAGCTCGTGGCCCGCTATACTGAATTGGAGAACAAGCAGATCCAGCTCAACCTTGACTTGAAGCTCGCTCAGGAGAACTTGCAAACGGCGAGAGACGAAGCAAAAGGTATGGCTGGTGAGAACTTGACGACTGTCTTTGTCTTTCTACCCATTCTCAACTCTGGACTTATTGTTATTTTGCAGACAAACTGGAGGAGGCTCACGAAGAAGAAAGACCAAGACCTTGCGAGAGGCCTGAAAGGCGGCTTTGGAGAAAACAAAGCTCGCGGAAGAGAAAGCGGCCTCGGTCGGAAAACTTCGAAGAGGAGAATACCAACTGAAGGATCCTCTCGTAGCGGCCAGCAAGGAGGCTAGCCGGTGAAGAATGACAAAGTTGCTCTGGTGACAAGGTTGGCGAGCGGCAAGGAGGAGGAGCGATTTGGAGGTTTATCTAGGAGGGCTCGCCAAGAAGCTATTCCTCATGCTTGAAGGTAAATCCTCTCATCCGACTGACTTGTCATCATTGACTCACCATAGAACCATTATCTTGAACTTGAGTCGTATTTGCAGAATTCTGTCAGAACTTCGAAGAAGAGACCAGTCAAGTGGAGACAAGCCTGGACCCCATCAACTCTCCCGTGAAGGATGAAGCCGCTATGAACGTGCTCCGACTGGAGTCTCGCATCGCTGGAGTGGTGTACTATCTCGCTCGACTGAAAGCTGCGGTGTCACGGATCGACTCAACCCTCTGGCAGGACCAGACGCTTCAGAATGGCCTTGAGTCCTTAATGACTCGGTGAATGAGGTTCCAAGTCGAGTGCAAGAATGGAAAAAGTCTTACGCGGTGCGGTCTTGATGTTGCTTTGTCTCTGGTTCGTGTCCACTTCAAGGAAGCGGCGGGGGACAAGCTGGCGGCCCTCGGAGTTGCGAACACTAAAGTATGATTTCCAATCTTTCATGGAAATTTTCATCGCCGATGCCACCGGATCGCCGATGGGATCGACCTTGACCAGTTTGTGGCTCCTTCAGGTCCTCCACGAGGAGTAAAAAACTTATATGCTCTACCTTAAATTTTCCTCGGAATGCCGAGTGATTTTTGTAACCGATAAACCTTAGCAGGCTTGAGGCCTGGGTACTTCTGCATCCTTAGGATGCTATCCGAACTTCACTTTTCATAAAAATATGCTTTTGTTTGCCTTAGAGTGTACTTTGCTCTTCACTCGGTTTATGCTTCAACGTTTGAGATGCAGCTACGAGGTGGATCCGATCGACCTACACTTTGTGGCTCTTGCAGGTGCAGGAGAAGGAAGCGATCGGCGTGTACCTCGTCGTCCTTGCGGATCGGGCTGGGCGCCGCGTTGTACTTGTGGCGCAGCTCGAAGGAGAAGGTAGCGATCCATTCAAGCTGAGGGTGGCGGCGAAGATCACGCATCGATCGAGGTTTGATCCTTTGAGAATTAGACCATTTGCTCGTTCAGCTTGTCCATTCAAGCGGGGGTGGCGGTGAAGCATAGTCGACCAGCGTGCCACGAGGCGCAAAAGGCTTTGAACTTGTCGGAATCGAAATTTGACCCATTGTCCGTGATGATGCTATGCGAGAACTCCATATCTGAATATCAATTCTCGTGGCCCGACAGCGATTACGCATCAAGATTCTTGATAGGTTTAGCTTGATCCGCCGTGAACTTGTCGATTGCCACGAGCAAATGAGTGAAACCACTCCTGCCAGTTCTCAGCGGTCCAATCATATCCAACCCCAAACAGCGAAAGGCCAAGCAGGTGGAATGGTCTTCAATCTTTGAGGCGGGCTTGTGTGACATATTGGAGTAGAACTAACTTCCTTTTTGTCGACTATTTTCTTTGCCATTTCATTTGCCTTTGGCCAGTAAAATCCCGCTCGGTATGCTTTAGCCACGATGGTCGAGAGGGCGCATGGTGACCACAGGTCCCAGTGGATATCATCGAGGATTATCGACCCTCTTACGGCGTTATGCACTTACGGCTGACTCGATCACGCTTTCTCTGAATAACTGTCCCTTGATCAAAGTAAAGGCCTTGGATCGACAAGCGATCATCTAGCCTCTTCTTCATTCTCTGGGAGCTCTTTCCTCGGGATGTATCACGATGTCTGAGTCTTGTCGATCGGGAGTGATGACCACGACTTCCATGACCAGGTCGACCACCGCTGGGACCTCAACTTGATCGGATCGGTGGCACTTTTGGCTGTGGAACTTCTTGGTGAAAGGATCCTCTTGAATTGGCGGTGTGCGGATGTGCTCCAAAAACACATCACTCGGAATGGCTTCCCTCTTGGACCCTATTTTCGCCAAATCATTAGCAGCTTGATTTTTCAGTCGGGGTATGTGATGGAGCTCTAACCCCTCAAACTTCTTTTCCATATTCCTCACTGCATTCTGATAGCTTGATCATGGCTGGACTTGACGTCCCACTCCTTCATCACCTGATTAACCACCAGGTCTGAGTCGCCATAGACCATGAGGCTGACAGACTTGAGTGAAATGTCCATCATAACCCATACAACAAAGCTTACGTATTACGCTTCATTGTTGGAAGAATCAAAGTGAATCTGGAGCACATATCGAGCTTATCTCCTCGGGAAACCAATACTACCCGACACGGAACCATTCAGCATCTTGGAACCATCAAAGAACATAGTCCGATTGCTCGAGTGAACTTGAGTCGATGGCATTGTTCAATCCACTCGGCGATGAAATCTGCTATTGCTTGGGACTTGATGGCTTTCTTTGCCTCAAACTTGATATCAAGGGAAGAAGTTCAATCGCCCATTTCGCCACTTTCGACCCGATTCGTCTCTATTGTGCAGAATCTCACGATATGAGGCGTCGGCGGCTGTAATGGAATGATCGGAGAAGTAGTGAGCAACCTTCTTTGCGGTCATATAAATCCCATACACAAGCTTACGATAATGAGGTATCTTTGCTTGACGGGGTTAACACTTGGAAAGATAATATCTTTGGGCGCTGAACTTTGAAGGCTTTTCCTTCCTCTTCCCGCTCGACCGTAAATCTTGTCTTGACGACTTGTCCTGTGGCTGCAATGTAAAGCAGCAGCGGCTCTTTGCTGATTAGGGGCAGCAAGCACCGGCTGGGTGGAAGCGAGCTTTGAGCTCTGCAAGCGCTACATCAGACTTGAGGAGTCCACTCGAACTTGTCGACTTCTTCATCGATCGGTAAAAGAGTCAATGCCTTTTCACCAAAGGCGAGATGAATCGACTTAAGCGGCCAAGCATCGAGTAAGCTTACGGACATTGTGCACACGCATAGAGGCGTTTCATTAGGAGAATAAGCGCCAACTTTTACGGGTTAGCGTTGATTCCTCGTTCGAAGCGAAAACCAAGTAACTTTCCACGGGAACTCCGAATGTGCACTTTGATGGATTAAGCGATATCATACCTCCACGAGATTGGCAAATGTTTCAGCAAGGTCGGTCAACAGGTCGGAACCTTTCCGTGACTTGACCACAATGTCATCCATGTATGCTTCCACATTCCGACTGATTTGGTGAGTAAACACTTACGAATCATCCTCATGAGCGTGGCTCCGGCATTCTTGAGGCGAATGGCATGGTGACATATGAAGCACCGAATGGAGTGATGAAAGCTGTTTTGATCTCGTCGGGTCCACTCTGAGGCGGATCTGATGGTACCGGAATATCGTCCAAAAAAGACAACCGCTCATCCATGATCAAATCGACTATTTGGTCGATGCGGGGAGAGGAAAATGATCTTCGGGCAGGCCCGATTGATATGTTTGAAGTCGATGCACATGCGCGATGAATTGTCCTTCTTAGGGACCATGACCACGTTGGCGAGCCACTCGCTCGGATAAACTCTGCTGCTAAGAGCCGAGGCACCTCCTCGCCAATGGCCTTTCTCTTCTGGACGACGGACCGTCAAAGATGTTCTTTGACAGGTTTGACTTTTCAGTCGACTTCATGAGCGGTGCTCGGCCAGCTCCACAGGAACACCGGTATGTCGTGAGCTTCCATGCAAAGATGTCCCAGTTCTCATGGAGGAACTGTCTGGCGCTTCTTCCTATTTGGAGTCGAGTGTTGTTGAGATGTTGGTGAAGCAGCATTGGGGTCGGTCGGGTGAATATGAACCTGCTTCGTCTCACCGGATGACTGAAATGCCGACTCCGTAGCGGGCTTCTTTGCTCGCAACAAATCACTCGGATCTGCAGTCTTCAGATATTCTTGCAATTCTACCACTGCCATCTGAGCATCAGCAATCTTAGAGCCTTTCTGGAACACTCTTCCGCTTTCTTCCGATTGCCAGTGACAGTGATCACACCCTTGGGGCCGGGCATCTTCAGCTTGAGGTACACATAACATGGTCGGGCCATGAAACGGGCATACGCCGGCCTTCCCAGAATAGCGCGATAAGCGCTCTGGAAATCCACGACTTCAAAGGTCAACTTTTCTTTGTGGAAATGCTTGAATCACCAAAAACCACATCAAGAGCAATTTGACCGAGTGACTCAGCCTTCTTTCAGGGAATCACTCCATGGAAACTCATATTCTTGGTCTTTGAGTCTGGACATCGGAATGCCCATCCCTTTCAGCGTCTCTGCATACAAGATGTTAGGGCCACTGCCGCTATCCATCAAAACTTTGGTCGATCGGGTGCCTTGACGGTTTGGGTCGACTCCTGGCAGCTTGCCTCCCGGGGGTGGCAATGTGTGTCGGATAATCGGACTGGTCGAATGTGATGGCGATGCAGGACCATTTCAGATAATTGGGCGTCGCCGGAGCGACCATGTTCACTTCTCGGTTGATAACTTTCAATCGACTTTTGCTTTCAACGCCAGCAAAAATCATCAGGGTGGAATTGACCTAGGGGTATCCACCATCACTATCTTCTTTGTCCTCAACTTTATCCGACCCTTTTTCCTTATCTTTGGGCTGCTTCCCTTGGGCTGCTGAATCAAGAGCCGACATTGTCGAGTGGTATGCTTAGGGTAAATGAATTTACCCTCTTCATCTTTCTTCGTGTGAATGTGACATGACAAGTCTAACACATCATTGCCATCTTGGTCTTTCACCTTCTTGGGGTTCCATGGACCCTTGGGTTTCCCCTTGAACTTTCCTGGGGTCACAACCAAGGCTTCTCCGGGAAGGTGGCTCAGCTTTATTATACCTTCCATTGGAATTTCCTCCGTCGGCTTCATTAGCGGCTGACTTGTACTTACCACTCCGGAGCGGATCCTCTTCTTCACCATTAGCATACTTGGTGGCAATCTCCATCATCCGACTCAGGGTCATATCTCCTGTCCGACCGAATTTCAAACTCAACTCTTTGTTCTTGACACCTTCCTTGAAAGCACAGACTGCCTGGTGATCAGACACATTCTCAACTGTGTGGTGCAAGGTTATCCATCTCTGGATGTAATCTCTCAAAGTTTCATTCGACTTACGCACTGCGCAGCTCTGTCAATCCTGCTGGTGGCTTGCAAGTCCCTTCAAATGTCTGACAAACACTTGGGTGAGATCTTCCCAAGTGTAAATACTGCTTGGGTGCTAACTGAGTTCAACCATGCTCTGGCGAACCCTCCAACATAAGGGGCAAATGCTTCATAGCTACCTCATCGTTGCCGCCGCCAATCTGAACAGCCACTCGGGAGTCCTCCAGCCAAGTGTCTGGCTTGGACTCACCGGTGAACTTCTTGACTCCGATCGCCAACTTTGAAGTTGGGAGGAATCACTGCGGCTCTAATGGCCTGCTAAAACACTCTAGCCACGAGACATGAACTCTGCTGCTTTGGAGGAACATCTCTGTCATGACCTTCTCGGTGAGCTCTGTTCCTGTCGACCAAGCCTTGAGCGATGATGGATCTTGCATCAAAGCACGGCTCTCTGGGGTCATTGGAACCCTTCGCCCAACTCTTGTCTTTGGCGTCTGTCATCTTGTTGGCGAGGCGTATGATCCACCCCTTGGGGAGGGTGGACACTCGGCGTCGATCATTGCGATCGAATCGGTGCTCCTCTGACTCGTGATTCCTGTCTTGATCATCACGCGGCCTCCATGTTCCTCACGCCTCGGGAGGCGATCTTGGACTATGGGCCATTGGACTGAATTGCATAGCAGCGGATCTGCTGTGAATCATGTTCCGTGATTGTGATACGACTGAGTTTTGATCTGCTACTGCCTGGAGTAAATCTCTGATCTGTTGCAAACCTCTACCCGCCTCCGACTGGGAAGGCTGAATTGATTCTGCCATACGGGCTGCAGCTGCTAAATTCTGAATCGGAGTTCGATATACCTGAGTTGGTGGTGGAAAGAGCTGACGTCAACTGGATTCCGGAACCCGTGGTCGCATGCGCTCGTCGAGAACTCGCTGGAGGTTCTCCAGTCGAGTGCGCTCAGCCAAGTTAATGGCGCGCATCCTCCAAGGCACGAGCCTCGGGGTTTCTCCAACGATTGGAGTGTGAAGCGCATCCATGTTTGGCGGCGAAGTTCCTCCCTTGCAGCGAAGTGAGGGGCTCGGGTTGGTACTCTTCGTGATCTTGCGCAGGATCACCTCCACCGTCGCCTCCATCGGTGCGGGGTTATCCAGGAGGACTGTGTGATCCGTCGACCATCAGAACCTCTGCCACCGGATCGCTGCTATCGCACTTTTCGGATGCACGATCTCTCTGAGCAGTCGACAGATCGAACATGCCGTAGAGAGATTCGTCGGGCTCGATTGCCGCGACTTGAGACCTGGCCAACTGGCGAGCCACCGCATGTCTCATCCACCGCTGAAGCCTCGACCGACCGGAGCGCTTACGCCGGTGGGAGGCCCAGGAGTGAGGCGGCACAAGAACCGGCCCATCTTGGGTGTTGTTGAGGAGGGCGCCCGTGGGCGCCTTGCAGCGAAATCGTTGCCCAGCAGACGGGGAGGCAGCGTCGGCGTCGAGAGGAGCCTCCTGAAGCCAAAGCGGAGCCGTCGGCGATGAGCGTGGCGCACCGAGGCGGATCTCGCGGCCCTCGACCAAAACTCCACCTGAAACCATGATGTCGGAGATCGAAAGAATCCCAACTTCTCCAACAAATCGCTAGAACACCTGCCCCACGGTGGGCGCCAACTGTCGTGGTTTTAAGTCTAACAGTAGAATGGGGGTAGGTATGGAGAGGCAAGTTACTAGCTATGGAGTAGTTAGTGCATACGAGTTCTGAGTTCAGGCCCTTCTCGGAGGAAGTAACAACCCTCGTCTCGGAGCCGGAGGCGGTCATTGGATTATATGCGTATGAATTACAGGGTCCAAACCCTTCTACTGTGGAGGGTGGCTTATATAGAGTGCGCTAGGACCCCAGCCAGCCCACATAGCGGAGGGTTTAAGGTACATTAAGGCTAGGCGTTCTTGGTAGCATGCCTTACATAAAGTGTCATCATGACCATAAAGACTACTTAATCTCTGAGACCGTTTGGACACCGAGTGGCTCTTGGACTCTGGTGGTCGAGTGGGTCTTCATAGTCAGTGTCTTTGAATGCATCGAGTGGAAACCTACTAGGTCGTGGTAGGCAGTTTACTCTAAGGATGACCTTGGGGAGGTATCTTGGACAGGTCCATGACCCTACCCTAGGTATATGACTTCATCGGTGGCACAGGGAGGCGGTGTGCACCCTGAAGTGGATGTGATGTCTAGGAGTCCCCGATCTGAAGTGGCTCAATGCAGCTTTGATGGTGTTGGAACCAAGGATCGACAAACAATCACAAGAACATGAGGAGGCGGATTTTGCTGGGCAACAAACACCTTGGCGATGGGCGCCCACCCGGCTGACGAGCGTCGGGGCTGACGGTTTGTCGATCCTTGGTTCCAACAATTGGTATCGAGCTTGGTTATGTTGGCGTAGTTCCTCTTGCGGGCGTGCCGGTGGTGGCGGCGTTCGCCGGCGGATGGGCGTTTAACTCTGGTCAGGGTGTCGGCCTATGGAGGTGGGCGGCGTTGCGGTGCATAGTGAGTCCGCGACGAGCACGGCGGACGTCGAGGCGTGTGATAGAGCACAGTGCGACGGGCGTCAGTGCACCAGGTCGGGACCGTGGCGGTGCGATGGGCGTCGGTGCGCCAGGTCGGGTCCGCGGGCTGGGTCACGGCCACATGTGTCACTGGAGAAGTGGCGTATGTTGTCGGAGATGAAGCAGCAGGCACGGTGGTGAGTGCCGTCAGTGCGCTAGGTCGAGTCGCGGTTGTGGCGGCGATCACGATGGGAGAAGCAGCATCAACTCCGGCTGACGGCGAGTGTCGCGGTGGCCACAGAGCGAAGAAGAAGCGGTGCTGCGAGAGGCGGCGCCAACAGATGGTACAGTGGCTATGGTTACATCACACTAACAATCAAAGGCCGTGAAAAGTGTTCAACATCTCCATTCCTAATGAAGCTCTCCCGATCTAACGAGCCGCCATGATAACAACCTTGGGCAATGGCGGCGAGGAGGACTTGTTTTTCGAGGATCGATGGCTAGATGGCTATCGCATTCATTATCTAGCATCTGCTATTTTGACAAAGTCAGATGGGTCAGTGGTCCGATGATGATGGCTGCTTCTAAAGCGATGTGCATGTGGTATGCAATTTAGGTAGGCTGCACGGTTGTTGGTCCCGATACCTAATGTGGATGGATCGTCCATGACACCGGTTTTAGATATAGGGAATGCGAGCACTTCACATTATCGAGTTTGTAGATGTGAGTGAAGGCTTTTGATGGATTGATGTATGTTCTTGTCAAACCTTTATGGAATAATTAATAAAGATAGTTGCATGCATCGATTGATGCAAAGGCAGGGGGATTAAACTTCTTTTCTAAAAAAAATATGACAAAGGTAAGCCGAAACTGCGAGCCTCTCGAACAGTTCTATAGGAAATTAACAACAATAGCTGGGGAACGGACATTGGACCCAACATTGATCTACCCACCATCCACGAGTATCTAATGCTTTGGCTGAGGATTGCGGAGTTTCAGTTCACTTATACTCCCTCTGTTCCAAAATTTATGTTTTTGTAGAGATTCCATCATAAATCACGTATGGACGTATATAGATGCATTCTAGAGTATAGATTCACACATTTTGCTCCGTATATAGTTCATAATAAAATAACCACAAAGACTTATACTTCCTCCGTCCAGAAATACTTGTCCTATAAATAGATATCTAATTTTTAGGACAAGTATTTCAAACGAAGGGAGTATGTTAGGAAGCGGAGGGAGTATTTTGCAGGACACAATAACGCCGGGGGCAGGGTGAGTGAGCAGCTCATACTCTGTCCTCTCTACGTATGACTCAAGTTTGTGGGGTGCGAGGTTGCTGCATATGCAGATTTTGTGTGGAAACAGAAAGCACCGCAACAATGCCGGTTCTTTTCCTGGCTTGCACTGAGGAACCATTACTAGACATTGGATAGACTCGCGAGTCGTGGCCTAACCAAGCAGGACTCATGCCCCATATGCAACCTGCATGATGAAACTATCGATCACCTTATGTTTGCTTGTGTGTTTGCTAGGCAGATGTGATCCTGGCTTTGGACAGCATTGGGGTATCTGGATCAGAGCCCAACGACAGATTACACTCTGGTGGATTGGTGCGGCTCTAGGTTCTCTATCAGATGGCACTTCATGAGGTCCAGACGATTGTCACGTTAGTCTTGTGGGAGGTTTGGGAGCATCGCAACTTAGTGGTTTTTGATGGGGCCACTCTTTCGGCTCAGAGGGCGATCTCCATAATTGCCAAGGAGGGTAGAACTTGGAGTGTGGCAGGTTTACTCAAGGGAGACCTCTCCCCGTTCTTTGCAGATCTTGGCAGATGGGGTTCAGGTGAGTAGTTGTTAGGGCGTTCGGTGGTTCAGGCGTTTACACTCATTTTTGAACCGGGCTTTTCCCTTTCCATCTATCTTCTTCTTCTATTATACTTAAAACAATAGAAAAGTAAAGGCTGAGATTTAGCAGTAAAGCAAAACTAAAAAGAACGGCTGTGATTGATTAGTACGCAAGCATGTGTCCTTATAAGATACGCTTCCAGCCAGCCAAGGAAAGAAACGAGTCAGAGAAAGAAAAGAGAGCGAGCGTCGAAGAAAAAACAATCGCTACGTTCACCGTATTGGAATCGCTAGGAGCTCTTTGTTTTAGAGTTTGAAAAAGAAAAAAGAGAGCGAGAGTCCTGAAGAAAAAGAAAACAATCGCTACTTTCACGGTATAGAATCGCTAGGAACTTCTTTGTTCCTTTATTAGCAAAAAAAGGCGCTTCCTTATCTGTATGAAAGAGCAATCCCGATTCGCATGCAGCCCAGATTACTTAGAACTCTCCATGAAAAAAAGATTACTTAGAGTTGTATGTGCTAAAAGGATGTATCGTTTTCTTTTGGAAAAACAAGACCAAAGACACGTACAAGCATGTACGTTTAGGACAAATGATCACGGAGACTTTAGATTTCCTTTTTGGTGAGTAAATTTAGATTAGCACGGCTCAAACGTGTCGAAAGGATGCAGCATTTTGGAAACAGAAGACCGAAGGCGTCCACTGGTGTACAAGTATGTTGGTATATCAAGCAGACTTATGAGAAGACCAAAGACGTCTACTGGAGTACGTATCTACGAGAAGGATAGTTGCATACATGAATTGAAGTGGGCCCTTTCCCACGTTATGATAACATGCATGATAACCAGCTCATAGTCTAGGCAATACGCAGTTAAGAACAAAGTCAGTAGTACGCAGTACACATGATAGATATTTTGAGCAACACAAAGGAAGAAAAGAAAAAACTAATCAGCATGGGCAATATATATTTATTTTAGTTGAGAAAAGGTAATACAGGATTTTTGCTAGACTTTTTTTGAGTAGTTTTGATTTTTGCTAGACTTTTGCCCAAAAAACTATCAATACTCGAGGTTGCAGACTCTTCCGCAATTTAGTTTTTGAGCTAATATAAAAAAAAGAAAATAAAAATACTACTGATCCATCAACGTTTTATAGTTCATTGCACGTGAATCCAACAAGTAGGGCTACATCCCGTGCAAGTCAGGTCAGCGACATATCGAATAATACAGGCTCTATATTTTGAGACGGACTTACAATCAAATCAACAATATAGAAATTAAATGGCATTAACAAATATAGATCGTTTAATCATATTTATGAAAATATGTTGAGAGGGGCTCAATGTCAACATATCATGCATCGGTGATCAATGTATTAACATGCATATAATGCTTAGATATATCAACATGCACAAGTCTGGCAATTGAAATTAAATGGCAAACCTCATGTTAATTGTAGCTATAGTACACTCGAAAGAACAAACAAAAAGTGTATGCATGTATCTGAATTGTGTACAAGACATGCATATCATCATGCAATAAAATTGGTGTTCGATGCCAACATGCTGCACGTGTAAAATCGCTTATATCATGTGAGTTAAGGAAACAAAACTGCATTTTGGTGCAAGATCATAAGTTGGAAGCAAAATATCATGTGAACCACGTAGCAAGTTGTTTTAGTTATGTTAAAAATATCTAAATCAATCCCTACAAAAATCGTGCATGACAAAAAAGGGAAAATTACGATGATACTAAGTGAGAGTTGATGTTTCTTGCAAGTCTATCTATGAACTTTATCTGATAATTACATTCTCGGTTATGTGCCTAAGGTAATTCGAGTAAGACATCATACCTTGAAGCATCTAGAAGTACTGGTGCATGTGGAAATATATCATAAAGTATAGTATAATCCTTCAACGTCTAAATTCAATATTTCCTTTAAAATTGGTTAGCAATGAGCTGAATGCAGGACAAGAACAAAAACAAGGTATACATGAACAATATTAACATTTCATTATGAGTAAATTCCTCTAAAACTTATTGCAAAAAGATTAATTGAAAGCGATTGGGATGAAAAATATAAAACATGAAAATATTATTATAAAATCGATGGTTTTGCATGGATTGATCCGGGGCTCAATGCCATCATTCTTTCATTGTTGTTAGACAACAAAATATCATTGTCAAAAACAAAATGCACACTCCATCAAATATCAAAGAATGCATTTGTTTTTACGACCACTTTTTATATTCTCAACTGCTTCGATACTAATATAGCATCAAAAATAAATCAAATGATACTTTGCAATAGAGGACATAGCAATAAAAAAGTAAATCTAGCCGCGCAAATGCGCGGGTCACCCAGCTAGTTACTTTCATAACGAAAATACAATGTCTCAGGAACTGAAATTAACAAGGCTAGGGAAAGAAGAAAAGCGAGTTCGGGGCGTCTACTGGTGTACTGGTGTACAAGTATGTTGGTATATCAAGCAGACTTATGAGAAGACCAAAGACGTCTACTCAAATGAACATTATAAAATGGAATGAAATGATCTACACTTGAGGCGAACAAGTTGACATATTAGACGCATGAAACGGAGCAATAGGAAGAGATTTATGGCATGAAGAATATGGCATGATAATGTCACAGATTCGGGGACTTAGTGGAAATATACCCCTCCGAGAAGTCAACGGGATGAAGCGGTGCGGGATGGCGAGATCCGGGACAGGGAGGCGTGTTTGGATCGGCTCCCGGTGGATCTCATCCACCGAGGTAGATCGGCCGGAGGCTTCGCCGGAGTGGGCAGGGACGGGCGTGGTCCGGGCGGCGGGCGGCGTCCGGCGGAGGGGCGCGCCACCGGAGGGGAGGAGGTGCGGGCGGCGAGGCGCCCGGCGCCGGCCGGGCGGAGGGCGCCAGCGGAGGAGCGCACGGGCGGCCGGGCCTCTGGGGCGACGCTTGAGGCGGCGGCGGCCGGCAGAGCGCGATGTGGCGCACTGGCGGGTTGGGGCGAGCCGAAGGCTCGGGGGCGCGCGCGGGCCCTGGCGGGCCTGCCCTGGGCCCCGCGGGCTGGACGGTGGCGAGGAGAGAGAGGGCGCGGGCCAGGGCTGAGGTGGCCGCGGGATGGACGCGTCCGCCGGCGGGCGGACATGTCCGGCGGCGCGGGGAGGAGTTTGCTAGGGTTTGGACTGCGCGAAATTTCGGGGGAGGGGTGCTATAAATAGATTTCTGGGAGCTAGGAGAGTCCAAATGAGGTGCGGTTTTCGGCCACGCGATCGTGATCGAACGACCGAGAGCATGGAGGGGAGTTAGATGGGTTTTCGGCCACTTTGGAAGGGTGTTGGGCTGCAAAGAGAAAGAGGGGTTTACGGTTACCGGTTAACCGTTGGAGTATAAACGACCTCCAAATGGCACGAAACTTGACAGGCGGTTTACGGTGCTATCCCAAGGCCGCTTGACAAACCTCGGTCCATTCCGAGAAAGTTTAACACCCGCTTTACGAAAAGAGGCAAAAGGGGGCGCCGGAGACATAGGAGTGCGGATTGCAAAAGCGGACAACGGGGAAAATGCTCGGATGCATGAGGCGAACACGTATGCAAATGCGATGCACATGACGACATGATATGAAATGCAGATGATGACATGGCAAAGTGCAACACGCAAGCAAATGAAATGGCAACGAAGGCGAATAACTGGCAGACACCTGGCGCATCGAATCCGGGGCGTTACAATGGTTTTCTGGCGCTACAACTTCGCCTGAGTCTATCGACACTGATGCACTCACCGGACCTGTCTCCAATAGATCGTGATCATCCAGGCCCACCTCGTCCACTAGCTTGCACATCAGCATCATATCCCGTCGTCTCCTTCCTCGGTCATGAGTTCCCGCTACTTTGGTGCTTCATCGCAGTTAGCCTTAAAGTGACCGAGGAGACCACACTTATGACACCTTACTTTTCTGATATCAAACTTTCTCCTCGATGATGCAGGCGCATCCTCGTCGTCCGAGTCGGCGAAGTTCTTTCTCGCCGAGCGCTGCTTCCCTTTCCCCTTCTTCTTGGTACTGCTCGTAGATCCGCCCTGCTTTTCTTTTGATAGAGCAATCCATTGCGCCTTTGTCATCATCAGGTGCTCACTCGCCTCCGCGTCACCAAAACTGAGACGAATTCTCTCGTCCTGGGCCTTAAACCTTCCGACGAGATCCTCAACCATGAGAGATTTCAGGTCGAGACATTGTTCGATCGATGTGACGATCTGGATATAGTGTGCTGGCGCGGCGCGCAAAAATCGTCGGACGATCGCAACTTCTTCTAGGGTTGAACCATAGTTGCGTATGCCGTTAGCGAGGTCTTGAGGCAGGCGGCAAACTGATTAACCGTCTCGCTTTCATCCATCTTCAGGCACTCGTACCTTCTAATCAAGGACTGAAGATGTGCTTCCTTGACACGGTCATGAACCCTGGTGTAGGATCTTGATGGTCTCACATGCCTCGTTTGCCGAGTTCTTTCCGACGAGGTGTTGCAGCACATCCTTTGGCATGGCGGAGTAGATCGCCGTTAACGCCTGACGATCCTTCCGGTAGTTCGCCACGCCCAGTACTCAGCTCCCTCCATCGCGACCTCCATGTTCATCGCCCATAGTCCGTAGTCCTCTCGATCCAGACGGGGGAAATTGCGACATCCCCACCATCGGCATCGGCGCTCCTGCTGCTGCCGTCACGATCTCCTTGCCTGTGTTCGACATGATCCTTCGAGTGCTTTCCGAAGATCACGACCGACAAACCAAGCTCTGAATACCAATTGTTGACACAGACCCTCTGTACGTCGCTCGTAGATGAGTTCTTTCCGTAGAGAGCACTTCCGTTTGTCGAGCCCGCCGAGTACTTTCCGGCCGTACGCAAACTGTACCTACAAAACTAGCCGAAGCTAGCAAGCAGGCTGGCTAGCAGGTGGATGCTTCTGTGGTGGCTAGCTACGAACTACGCAACGCGGCCGGGTTGATCGATCCAAACTAGCACAAGTCGCCGAGAACACACGTAGCGATTTTATGGAACAGGTGCGTGTCGCACCTGTGTTTTATTTCCTTTTGATCTGGGTTCGGTACACGTTGATTACAAGGTGAGCAACGGTAATTGCCTTTGGCTCCTAGGTGCATATGCACTCATTGTCGAAATACACATTTTGAAAATTTGAAAAATTGAACAAAAATCAGCGTGTATATCCAGATATTTTATGTGCGTGCACAAGGTTTCAGTGAAAAACGGCGTTTTTTGTGTCTTGTGTAAAAAGACAATTTCTGATGCTTCATTCTAACTATTCATGAGGCATTTCTTTATCTTTTTTACACAAGCCACAAAAAACGTCGTTTTTCACCAAAACCTTGTGAACGCATATAAAATGTCTGGATATACAAAAGGAATGTTTTTTCTGAATTTTCCAACTTTTCGAAATGTGTATTTTGACAATGGGAGCCAAAACGCCGCTCTCGGGGAGCAACGTATATATAGTACTAATCTATCTAGATGAAGCCGACTTGGTACAGACTACAAGTCCTTGCCGGACTAGTTTATACTAATCGTGATTATTTCGAACAAGGCCGTCGTTGATCGAAGGCTGCTCCGCAATGTGCCGGCGTTCGAGCGTGTGGCGCGCGAGCAGGCAAGAACCCCGTGGCTGGGGAGCATTTAAAGATTCAACCTAACGACTGCAGCACGGGTGTTACTTGCAAGCTCATCAGGAACAAGCAAGCACACCAATGTTGAGCACCGAGTCTCACTCAGGTCTCAGCCTCACTATCACGAGTTCACGACGTAGTGGACACCCCGGCAAACTCGATTTCTCTCGAGAGCGAATACTAGACAAGATTGATTGAACACCCGAAGCAGAGGAAACAGAAAAGAACACCGAAGAACAGATGAGACTGAGGTCGTACTGAGTTGAAATACTCCAGCAGCAACTACCGCAACGGCGTACAGTCAACACCACGTGTGCCTCGCCACCGTCCTATTCACCCACCCTGCCTCTCCCATCCTTTGTACTCCCTTCAACTTGTGGCATTCTTTGCCCCCTTGATACAGGGGAGAGCACATTGAGCATTGATCTTGGGTGTACATATATACAGAGGGAACAGAGAGCGAGAGGACATGATGGAGATCGTGGTTCAGTGTTCGGGAGGTGGAGGGCGTGTGCGCTGACTGGAAAAACTGCACACACGCATCATGCTACAGCAAACCTACACTGAAACTACGTACAAATCTCACGTATAGAATGCATGTAGGTCAACACCCTGATTATTATTCATGATTTTCGTTCAGTGAGCCGGGTACAAAGACTGGTGAAGATTCTCTTTTTTACCGGAGGCGGTGAAGATTTTCAGCGTAAGTGCTTTCGGTCAGGCTCATGGAGGATTTGCCAACATTAGTGGGAGCCCATTAGAGTGCCTTTGTGCATGCTCGTTCGATTCTTTTTTCTTTTCTTTTTTGAAAAGAAGAAAAAACCCTAGTCTCTGCATCTAAATGATGCATGTAGCCATATGATTAAGCTAAAATGTCGCACAAAAGGTCTGCCATACATAAGTTGCTCACAAAAGAGCCAAAGTAAGATGGAAAATAAATCTGGCACGGCAAGAGACGTCTACACGTGCTTCGCGAGCCGGCGGTCATTCTTAAATTGGGTATACCGAAGGCTTCTGACACCGTCCAGTGACCATTCCTCTTAGATGTCCTCTCTAAGCTGTGTTTGAGTGACAGATGGATCTCTTGGATCTGCGTTCTCTCTACTTCCTCAACTCAGGTTATGGTTAATGAAGTGCCTGGAACTCATATAACTCCGAGACGTGAACTGCGTCAGGGCGGTCCCTTATCATCAATGCTCTTCGTTATTGTCATGGAGGTACTTCACCGTCTTTTCTCCTGGGCGTCTGACTTAAGCTTGTTTGCACCACTGGCCCGCCAAGGTATGATGAAAGGCATGTCAATTTACACTGATGATCTTATGATTTTTATTATGAAGTCTATAGGGGATGATCTTCGCTCATGTGTCACGGTTTTGGATGATTTTGGGATGGCCTCTGGTCTCCATGTTAACCAGCAAAAGAGTTAGGCCTTGCCAATTCGATGCTCTGATGACCATGTGCTGCTGACGGTGGGTCTCTTGGGATGTTTGATGGGCACGTCTCTGTGAAAATACTTAGGCCTTCCTCTCAGCTTGAGGACATTGACAGCAACTTAATTTAAATATGTGGTCGATCAGCTAGCCAACAAATTGCCGAAGTGGAGGCGCACCTCAATGCCCAAGAGCAGTAGACTACGTCTTGTGAAGACCGTCATGTGTGCTATCCCGATGCACTCTTTGTTAGCACTGGAACTCCCACTAAACACAATTGCCCCCCTTCAGAATATCTGTCGCAACTTCTTATGGTGTGCTAAACGAGAGGCAACAGGAGGTAAGCGTGTCGTGGCTGTCGTGGTTCTAAGTCTGACAGTAGAATGGGGGGTAGGTATGGAGAGGCAAGGTACTAGCTATGGAGTAGTTGGTACGCACGAGTTTACGAGTTCAGGCCTTCTCGGAGGAAGTAACAGCCCTACGTCTCGGAGCCCGGAGGCGGTCGACTGGATTATATGCGTATGAATTACAGGGGTGCGAACCCTTCTACCTGTGGAGGGATGGCTTATATAGAGTGCGCCAGGACCCCAGCCAGCCCACGTAGCGGAGGGTTTAAGGTACATTAAGGCTAGGCATTACTGGTAACGCCTTACATAAAGTGTCATCATGACCATAAAGACTACTTAATCTACAGACCGTTTGGACACCGAGTGGCTCTTGGACTCCTGGTGGTCGAGTGGGTCTTCATGGTCGAGTGTCTTTGAATGCATCGAGTGGAAACCTACTAGGTCGTTTGGTAGGCAGTATACTCTAAGGATGACCTTGGGGAGGTTATCTTGGACAGGTCCATGACCCTACCCTAGGTATATGACTTCATCATTAGGCCCCGAATGGATCGAGGTTTGAGTGAGGAAGGAGTTGATAATCTTTCCGACACTGCTTTTAAGGCCAAAGTGTGCTTTATTCTGGATCGGTGACCTTTCGGTGGCGGTGTCAACTTCTCTTTGATCGCCTTGATCCATTCTCTACATCTGTCGAGTGAACTTTATGAACTTGGAGATTTCTGAGCGACGGATCGGAGGGGATCTGCCGTTTGACAAGTTGCTCTGCTGTTAGCGGATTTAGTGGGATCCGTATTTTTAGAAGCGCGCGAAGCGGAGAAGGCCGCGACACTCGGATGGATAAGGCAAGGATGCCTCGATCTCAGCGCCACCTTTTTCGCCACGTATCGTGCGCGCGACTGTTGCGGGATTTGACAGGATTGCCCGGGCCTACCAGTCAGCCACTCGGAAGCGTCTTCATATAAGGCGCCGGGCGGGGGTATTTTGAACAGTGCGCCCTCATTTTCCCCTCCTCCGTCCTCAGATTCATCCGCCGCGCCCGTAACCTGCTCAGCGCCGCTGCCCCGCTCCTGTCCCGCCGGCGACAATGGTGAAGGAGAAGACGGCGACCTTGGAGAGGACGAAGAAGGCGACGGCGAAGGCGAAGGGGAGAGCGCCCAGTCGGGGCGGATCCTCGTCGCGGTCCAGCCTGCCGCAAGGTTGGGTCCAGGAAGATTGGACCCGCTCGACCATCACCCAGAAAGACCTCAACGACCTGGCCAACGAGGGACTGATCCCCCACGGGTCGGCAAGGCTTCCGGGGACAGAGTGGCAGCCGCAGCCTCAAGAGGGTGAATGCGTCCTCCTAGCCACACATGTGGATCGCGGCTTTTCTCTTCCACCGAATCCTTTCTTTTGGGGTTTTCTGAACTTCTTCGGAGCACAACTCCATCACTTTACACCCAACTCCATTGCCTATCTCGCCGCTTTCGTGTCTTTGTGTGAAAACTTCTTGGGTTGTCGACCACACTGGGGCCTCTTCAAACACATATTCACTTGTGGCTCTCAAACGGTGAAAAAGGCTAGTCCGAATGTGTGAGGGTCTTGGGGTCCAGATGAGGGGTAAAAGTGCCTTTCCAGCCATGATTCTTCCTGATTCAGTCAGGAGGTGGCAGTCGACCTGGTTCTACTGCCAAGACCAGTCGACGCCAGGGCAGTCGACTGGACTCCCTCATTTCTCCATGGATCGAGTGAACAAGCCGTCCTCTCTGAAGGTGCTTCCGGAGGAGAAGGCCCAGGTTAAGTTGTTGATGGAGCGTGTAGTTCAGCTCATTCGCGACGGAGTGACCGGCATGGATCTTCTGGAGGTTTTCCTTCGACGGGGCATTCAACCGCTCCAATACCGAGGTCACCCGATGTCGATGTACTCCGGTACCGAGGACACCACCCGGGTCCACCCAAAGGAGGTCGACGACGCCACATTGGAGAGGTGGATGACGGCCATCACAGGGAACAAGGATAACCCTCGTGGAGCTAGGAGGATCCCACCACTCGACCAAACTTACGAACCAGACAAGGTATGACCACTGATCTCCGACTGTGATCCTGTTGCATTTGCTCTATTCCGCTGCGAATCGGCCGACTGACTTTCGTCTTGTTTTGTTGTCTTCTAGGTCACCACTGAGATGTACTCGATGCCCAACGGGGCGCCAGAACCAGTCGAAGAAGAAGCAGGAAGCGGAGGCGAAAGCCAGGAGGAATGGGAGTCTGAGGAAAACGACAGCTCTGATGAAGAGGAGGAGGAGGATGAGGAAGAGGAGGGAGACGTGGATCCACCCCACTCGGAAAGGCGATCCAAGCTGACGCATGATCCGGTGGTCGAGCGAGGTAAGGCTATCGCGCCCATCGGGCGTTCAACGAAGCGCACTCGGACGACTTCTCCAGTGCCAACTGAGAAACCGCCAAAGCAACCCCGAGCAACGTCATCAAAGCCGGCGAAGGCCTTGCCCAAGATGAGGATGGTCATTCCCACCATTTCAGGGTAATTAGCAGAACTTGTGATTTCCTGTCTACCATGAGTGCACTTTTGGTCGACTCGTTTTGACTGATCCATTGACTTCTGAAATCTGCAGTGCTGCCACCTCCGAGACCTCAGCTAAGCACGAGGATCAGGAAATGGAAGATGCCGCCACCTCCAACCTTGGTATGATCTCTGCAGTTTTGCTTTGCGGTCGATTGGATTTTTGTTTTTACTTTTGAAACTTGCTTGTAGTTCCACCTCATGTCATTGATCTTCCTGATGACGACGATGAAACACCACTGAGGAAGAGGAAGGACAAAAAGGTGCCTGCTGGCAAGGCTACTCCAGTTGTATCACTGCCTGAGACGCTAGCTCACGAGGGAGGCGAACCACTCGGACTTCTGTGTCCTTTGCTGTGCCGCTGACGAGTGTTCGGCCCTCATCGTCGACTGCTGACCCGCCATCCCTTTTTGCCACACACCACGTCCCGGAAGACCAAGTGAGTGCTGCCAAGGAGGCCATAATGGCTGCAGGGATCATGATGGAGCAAGTGAAGGTGGTCCGGGAGGCCAGCCAGGCGGCTTATGATGCAAGCTCGGCTCTTCAGAGCAATGTCCAAGTAAGTTGCTTGTTCTATTAGGATATGCTGCCTGAAATTTCTTCTTTCTGAAGATTTCCATATCTGCATCTGTACACCCACTTGGTGGGTGTGTCGATTGAGTTTTTGAACTGGTGGGGGCACGCTGAGTGCACCCACTAGGTGTAGTCCCTGAGACTATGGTGGACTGCGGGCAGTCGACTATAGTCTTTATACTTTGAATTTCTTCACTCGGTCTGGTCCGGCCATGTTGAATGGATCTTTGGAACCGGTGGGGGCACGCTGAGTGCACCCACTGGGTGTAGTCCCGAGACTATGGTGGACTGCAGCAATCGACTATAGTCTAAGAACTTCTTTTTTACACACCGATCACGACAAGAAGCTATGTTTTAGGATAATCACCTTATTTGCCACTTTCGGTCGACTGGTCGAACCGAAATAGTAAAACAAGTGGGGGCACGCTGAGTGCACCCACTGGGTGTAGTCCCCGAGACTACTGTCGAATGTTTTGATTCGACTGTAGTCTTAGAAATGCTACGATTTTTCTTAAGTCACTCGGAAGTGACTTGTCTTTGACGTTTTGTCGATTGACTCTTCGCAGAAATCTTGCGAGCTCGTGGCCCGCTATACTGAATTGGAGAACAAGCAGATCCAGCTCAACCTTGACTTGAAGCTCGCTCGGAGAACTTGCAAACGGTAGAGACGAAGCAAAAGGTATGGCTGGTGAGAACTTGACGACTGTCTTTGTCTTTCTACCCATTCTCAACTCTGGACTTATTGTTATTTTGCAGACAAACTGGAGGAGGCTCTGAAGAAGAAAGACCAAGACCTCGCAGAGGCACAGAAGGCGGCTTTGGAGAAAACAAAGCTCGCGGAAGAGAAACTGGCCTCAGTCGGAAAACTCGAAGAGGAGAATACCAACCTGAAGGATCCTCTCGACGCGGCCAGCAAGGAGGCTAGCCGACTGAAGAATGACAAAGTTGCTCTGACTGACAAGGTTGGCGAACTGGCAAGGAGGAGGAACGATTTGGAGGTTTATCTAGGAGGGCTCGCCAAGAAGCTATTCCTCATGCTTGAAGGTAAATCCTCTTATCCGACTGACTTGTCATCATTGACTCACCATAGAACCATTATCTTGAACTTGAGTCGTATTTGCAGAATTCTGTCAGAACTTCGAAGAAGAGACCAGTCAAGTGGAGACAAGCCTGGACCCCATCAACTCTCCCGTGAAGGATGAAGCCGCTATGAACGTGCTCCGACTGGAGTCTCGCATCGCTGGAGTGGTGTACTATCTCGCTCGACTGAAAGCTGCGGTGTCACGGATCGGCTCAACCCTCTCGCAGGACCAGACGCTTCAGAATGGCCTTGAGTCCTTAATGACTCGACTGAATGAGGTTCCAAGTCGAGTGCAAGAATGGAAAAAGTCTTCTGCCAGGTGCGGTGCTGATGTTCCTTTGTCTCTGGTTCGTGTCCACTTCAAGGAAGCGCGGGGGGACAAGCTGGCGGCCCTCAGAGTTGCGAACACTAAGAAGTATGATTTCCAATCTTTCATGGAAACTTTCATCGCCGATGCCACCCGGATCGCCGATGGGATCGACCTTGACCAGTTTGTGGCTCCTTCCAGTCCTCCACCTGAGGAGTAAATAACTTTTATGCTCTACCTTAAATTTTCCTCGGAATGCCGAGTGATTTTTGTAACCGATAAACCTTAGCAGGCTTGAGGCCTGGGTACTTCTGCATCCTTAGGATGCTATCCGAACTTCACTTTTCATAAAAATATGCTTTTGTTTGCCTTCGAGTGAACTTTGCTCTTCACTTTCGGATTATGCTTCAACGTTTGAGATGCAGCTACGAGGTGGATCGATCGACCTACACTTTGTGGCTCTTGCAGGTGCAGGAGAAGGAAGCAGTCGACGTGTACCTCGTCGTCCTTGCGGATCGGGCTGGAGCGCACGTTGTACTTGTGGCGCAGCTCCGAAGGAGAAGGTAGCAGTCCATTCAACTGGGGGTGAGCGACTGAAGATCACGCATCAGTCGAGGTTTCAGTCCTTTGAGAATTAGACCATTTGCTCGTTCAGCTTGTCCATTCAACTGGGGGTGAGCGACTGAAGCATAGTCGACCCGCGTGCCCTGAGAGGCGCAAAAGGCTTTGAACTTGTCGGAATCGAAATTTGACCCATTGTCCGTGATGATGCTATGCAGAACTCCATATCTGAATATCAATTCTCTGACGAAACTGACAGCAGTGCACGCATCAAGATTCTTGATAGGTTTAGCTTCGATCCACTTCGTGAACTTGTCGACTGCCACGAGCAAATGAGTGAAACCACTCCTGCCAGTTCTCAGCGGTCCAATCATATCCAACCCCCAAACAGCGAAAGGCCAAACGAGTGGAATGGTCTTCAATGCTGAGGCGGGCTTGTGTGACATATTGGAGTAGAACTAACTTCCTTCACATTTGTCGACTATTTTCTTTGCCATTTCATTTGCCTTTGGCCAGTAAAATCCCGCTCGGTATGCTTTAGCCACGATGGTCCGAGAGGACGCATGGTGACCACAGGTCCCCGAGTGGATATCATCAGGGATTATCTGACCCTCTTCTGGCGTTATGCACTTCTCGACTCGACCACGCTTTCTCTGAATAACTGTCCCTTGATCACAGTAAAGGCCTTGGATCGACGGACGATCTGTCTAGCCTCTTCTTCATTCTCCGGGAGCTCTTTCCTCAGGATGTATGCGATGTACGGTACTGTCCAGTCGGGAGTGATGACCACGACTTCCATGACCAGGTCGACCACCGCTGGGACCTCAACTTCAGTCGGATCAGTGGCACTTTTTGGCTGTGGAACTTCTTCGGTGAAAGGATCCTCTTGAATTGACGGTGTGCGGATGTGCTCCAAAAACACATCACTCGGAATGGCTTCCCTCTTGGACCCTATTTTCGCCAAATCATTAGCAGCTTGATTTTTCAGTCGGGGTATGTGATGGAGCTCTAACCCCTCAAACTTCTTTTCCATAGTCCTCACTGCATTACAAGAGCTACCATGGCTGGACTTCTGACGTCCCACTCCTTCATCACCTGATTAACCACTAGGTCTGAGTCGCCATAGACCATGAGGCGACGGACGCCGAGTGAAATGTCCATACGCAACCCATACAACAAAGCTTCATATTCTGCTTCATTGTTGGAAGAATCAAAGTGAATCTGGAGCACATATCTGAGCTTTTCTCCTCGGGGGGGAAACCAATACTACCCCAAAGACCGAACCATTCAGCATCTTGGAACCATCAAAGAACATAGTCCAAAGGTTCGAGTGAACTTGAGTCGGTAACTGTTGTTCAATCCACTCGGCGATGAAATCTGCTATTGCTTGGGACTTGATGGCTTTCTTTGCCTCAAGCTTGATATCAAGGGGAAGAAGTTCAATCGCCCATTTCGCCACTCGACTGTTGCGTCTCTATTGTGCAGAATCTCTCGATAACAGTATGTCACGACGATCGTAATGGAATGATCGAGAAGTAGTGAGCAACCTTCTTTGCGGTCATATAAATCCCATACACAAGCTTCGATAATGAGGGTATCTTTGCTTCGACGGGTTAACACTTCAGAAAGATAATATCTTTGGGCGCTGAACTTTGAAGGCTTTTCCTTCCTCTTCCCGCCGACCGTAAGTAATTGCATCGACGACTTGTCCTGTGGCTGCAATGTAAAGCAGCAACGGCTCTTTGCTGATTGGGGCAGCAAGCACCGGCTGGGTGGAGAGCAGAGCTTTGAGCTCTGCAAACGCAGCATCAGCTTCAGGAGTCCACTCGAACTTGTCTGACTTCTTCATCAGTCGGTAAAAAGAGTCAATGCCTTTTCACCAAGGCGAGAGATGAATCGACTTAAAGCGGCCAAGCATCCAGTAAGCTTCTGGACATTGTGCACACGCATAGGGCGTTTCATTCGGAGAATAGCGCCAACTTTTTCTGGGTTAGCGTTGATTCCTCGCTCGTAAACGAAAACCAAGTAACTTTCCACCAGAACTCCGAATGTGCACTTTGATGGATTAAGCGATATCATACCTCCCGAGATTGGCAAATGTTTCAGCAAGGTCACCAACAGGTCGGAACCTTTCCGTGACTTGACCACAATGTCATCCATGTATGCTTCCACATTCCGACTGATTTGAGTGAGTAAACACTTCGGAATCATCCTCATGAACGTGGCTCCGGCATTCTTGAGGCCGAATGGCATGGTGACATAACAGAAGCACCCGAATGGAGTGATGAAAGCTGTTTTGATCTCGTCGGGTCCATACAGACGGATCTGATGGTACCCGGAATATGCGTCCAAAAAAGACAACCGCTCACATCCCGCAGTCAAGTCGACTATTTGGTCGATGCGGGGGAGAGGAAAATGATCTTTCGGGCAGGCCCGATTGATATGTTTGAAGTCGATGCACATGCGCAGTGAATTGTCCTTCTTAGGGACCATGACCACATTGGCGAGCCACTCGCTCGGATAAACTCTGCTGCTAAGAGCCGAGGCACCTCCTCGCCAATGGCCTTTCTCTTCTGGACGACGGACCGTCAAAGATGTTCTTTGACAGGTTTGACTTTTCAGTCGACTCGCAGACGGTGCTCAGCCAGCTCCCTGGGAACACCCGGTATGTCAGCAGGCTTCCATGCAAAGATGTCCCAGTTCTCATGGAGGAACTGTACGAGCGCTTCTTCCTATTTGGAGTCGAGTGTTGTTGAGATGTTGGTCGGAGCAGCATTGGGGTCGGTCGGGTGAATATGAACCTGCTTCGTCTCACCGGATGACTGAAATGCCGACTCCGTAGCGGGCTTCTTTGCTCGCAACAAATCACTCGGATCTGCAGTCTTCGGGATATTCTTGCAATTCTACCACCGCCATCCGAGCATCAGCAATCTTAGAGCCTTTCCGGAACACTCTTCCGCTTTCTTCCGATTGCCGGATGGCGGTGATCACACCCTTGGGGCCGGGCATCTTCAGCTTGAGGTACACATAACATGGTCGGGCCATGAACGGGCATACGCCGGCCTTCCCAGAATAGCGCGATAAGCGCTCTGGAAATCCACGACTTCAAAGGTCAACTTTTCTTTGTGGAAATGCTTCGAATCACCAAAAACCACATCAAGAGCAATTTGACCGAGTGACTCAGCCTTCTTTCCAGGAATCACTCCATGGAAACTCATGTTACTGGTGCTGAGTCTGGACATCGGAATGCCCATCCCTTTCAACGTCTCTGCATACAAGATGTTCAGGCCACTGCCGCTATCCATCAAAACTTTGGTCAGTCGGGTGCCTTCGACGACTGGGTCGACCACCAACGCTTGCCTCCCAGGGGTGGCAATGTGTGTCGGATGATCGGACTGGTCGAATGTGATGGCGGTCTGGGACCATTTCAGATAATTGGGCGTCGCCGGAGCGACCATGTTCACTTCTCGGTTGATAACTTTCAATCGACTTTTGCTTTCAACGCCAGCAAAAATCATCAGGGTGGAATTGACCTAGGGGTATCCACCATCACTATCTTCTTTGTCCTCAACTTTATCCGACCCTTTTTCCTTATCTTTGGGCTGCTTCCCTTGGAACTGCTGAATCAAGAGCCGACATTGTCGAGTGGTATGCTTAGGGTAAATGAATTTACCCTCTTCATCTTTCTTCGTGTGAATGTGACATGACAAGTCTAACACATCATTGCCATCTTGGTATTTCACCTTCTTGGGGTTCCATGGACCCTTGGGTTTCCCCTTGAACTTTCCTGGGGTCACAACCAAGGCTTCTCCGGGAGCGGCTGGCTCAGCTTTTTGCTTCTGCTTCCGACTGGAATTGCCTCCGTCGGCTTCATTAGCGGCTGACTTGTACTTACCACTCCGGAGCGGATCCTCTTCTTCACCATTAGCATACTTGGTGGCAATCTCCATCATCCGACTCAGGGTCATATCTCCTGTCCGACTGAATTTCAAACTCAACTCTCTGTTCTTGACACCTTCCTTGAAAGCACAGACTGCCTGGTGATCAGACACATTCTCAACTGTGTGGTGCAAGGTTATCCATCTCTGGATGTAATCTCTCAAAGTTTCATTCGACTTCTGCACACATGACTGCAACTCTGTCAATCCTGCTGGTCGCTTGCAAGTCCCTTCAAATTTCCTGACAAACACTCGGGCCAGATCTTCCCAAGTGTAAATATCATTGGTGCTAATCGATTCAACCATGCTCGCCGAACCCTCCAACATAAGGGCAAATGCTTCATAGCTACCTCATCGTTGCCGCCGCCAATCTGAACAGCCACTCGGTAGTCCTCAAGCCAAGTGTCGCTTGGACTCACCGGTGAACTTATCGACTCCGCCGCCAACCTGAAGTTGGGAGGAATCATCGCGGCTCTAATGGCCTGCTAAAACACTCTAGCCCCGAGACATGAACTCTGCTGCCGAGGGAACATCTCTGTCATGAACTTATCGGTGAGCTCTTTTCCTGTCGACCAAGCCTTGAACGATTAGGGATCTTGCATCAAAGCCTGGCTCTCTGGGGTCGACTGGAACCCTTCGCCCAACACTGTGCTGGCGTCTGTCATCTTGTTGGCGAGGAGCGTATGATCCACCCCTTCGGGGAGGGGTGGACACTCGACGTCGATCATTGCGATCGAATCGGTGCTCATACGGCTCGTGATTCCTGTACTGATCATCACGCCGGCCTCCATGTTCCTCACGCCTCGGAGGCGATCTTGGACTATGGGCCGACTGGACTGAATTCGCAACGACGGATCTGCTGTGAATCATGTTCCGTGATTGTGATACGACTGAGTTTTGATCTCCTACTGCCTGGAGTAAATCTCTGATCTGTTGCAAACCTCTACCCGCCTCCGACTGGGAAGGCTGAATTGATTCTGCAATACGGGCTGCAGCTGCTAAATTCTGAGTCGGAGTTCGATATACCTGAGTTGGTGGTGGAAAGAGCTGACGTCAACTGGATTCCGGAACCCGTGGTCGCATGCGCTCGTCGAGAACTCGCTGGAGGTTCTCCCCGAAAAGCGCCAGCCAAGTTGGCTGGCCGCATCCTCCAAGGCACGAGCCTCGGGGTTTCTCCAACGATTGGAGTGTGAAGCGCATCCATGTTTCGGGCGGCGAAGTTCCTCCCTTGCAGCGAAGTGAGGGGCTCGGGTTGGTACTCTTCGTGATCTTGGCGCAGGATCACCTCCACCGTCGCCTCCATCGGTGCGGGGTTATCCAGGAGGACTGTGTGATCCGTCGACCATCAGAACCTCTGCCACCGGATCGCTGCTATCGCACTCGGATGCAGTCTCTACGGAGCCAGTCGACAGATCGAACATGTCGTAGAGAGATTCGTCGGGCTCGATTGCCGCGACTTGAGACCTGGCCAACTGGCGAGCCACCGCATGTCTCACCCACCGCTGAAGCCTCGACCGACCGGAGCGCTTACGCCGGTGGGAGACTGGGAGTGAGGACGGCACAAGAACCGGCCCATACTGGGTCGACTGTTGCCGCAGGAGGACGCCGTGGACGCACGCGCGAAATGCGTTGCCCCGCGGACGGGGAGCGCGTCGACGTCGAGAGGAGCCTCCTGAAGCCAAGCGGAGCCGTCGGCGATGAACGTGAGCGCACCGAGACGGATCTCGCGGCCCTCGACCAAAACTCCACCTGAAACCATGATGTCGGAGATCGAAAGAATCCCAACTTCTCCAACAAATCGCTAGAACACCTGCCCCACGGTGGGCGCCAACTGTCGTGGTTTTAAGTCTAACAGTAGAATGGGGGTAGGTATGGAGAGGCAAGTTACTAGCTATGGAGTAGTTGGTACGCACGAGTTTACGAGTTCAGGCCCTTCTCGGAGGAAGTAACAGCCCTACGTCTCGGAGCCCGGAGGCGGTCGACTGGATTATATGCGTATGAATTACAGGGGTCCAAACCCTTCTACCTGTGGAGGGGGGTGGCTTATATAGAGTGCGCCAGGACCCCAGCCAGCCCACATAGCGGAGGGTTTAAGGTACATTAAGGCTAGGCGCATCGGTAACGCCTTACATAAAGTGTCATCATGACCATAAAGACTACTTAATCTACTGCACCGCTTTGGACACCGAGTGGCTCTTGGACTCCTGGTGGTCGAGTGGGTCTTCATAGTCGAGTGTCTTTGAATCTGCCGAGTGGAAACCTACTAGGTCGATCGGTAGGCAGTTTACTCTAAGGATGACCTTGGGAGGGTATCTTGGACAGGTCCATGACCCTACCCTAGGTATATGACTTCATCAGTGGCCTGGGAGGCGGTGTGCACCCTGAAGTGGATGTGATGTCTAGGAGTCCCCGATCTGAAGTGGCTCAATGCAGCTTTGATGGTGTTGGGACCAAGGATCGACAAACAATCACAAGAACATGAGGAGACGGATTTTGCTGGGCAACAAACACACGCGGCGATGGACGCCCACCCCGGCGACGAACGTCGGGGCCTGACGGTTTGTCGATCCTTGGTTCCAACAATTGGTATCAGAGCTTGGTTATGTTGGCGTAGTTCCTCTTGCCGGAGGCGTGCCGGTGGTGGCGGTGTTCGCCGGCGGATGGGCGTTTAACTCTGGTCGGGGTGTCGGCCTATGGAGGTGGGCGGCGTTGCGGTGCATAGTGAGTCCGCGACGAGCACGGCGGACGTCGAGGCATGTGATAGAGCACAGTGCGACGGGCGCTGGGCGCTGTGTCGGGACCGTGGCGGTGCGATGGGCGTCGGTGCGCTGTGTCGGGTCCGCTGGCTGGGTCACGGCCACATGTGTCACCGGAGAAGTGGCGTATGTTGTCGGAGATGAAGCAGCAGGCACGGTAGTGAGTGCCGCTGGCGCTTAGGTCGAGTCCGCGGTTGTGGCGACGATCACGATGGGAGAAGCAGCATCAACTCCGGCGACGGCGAAAAGCGGTGGCCCTGGAGACAAAGAAGGGCGGTGCTGCGAGAGGCGGCGCCAACAGATGGTACAGTGGCTATGGTTACATCACACTAACAATCAAAGGCCGTGAAAAGTGTTCAACATCTCCATTCCTAATGAAGCTCTCCCGATCTAACGAGCCGCCATGATAACAACCTTGGGCAATGGCGCGCGAGGAGGACTTGTTTTTCGAGGATCGATGGCTAGATGGCTATCGCATTCATTATCTAGCATCTGCTATTTTGACAAAGTCAGATGGGTCAGTGGTCCGATGATGATGGCTGCTTCTAAAACGTGTGCATGTGGTATGCAATTTAGGTAGGCTGCACCGGTTGTTGGTCCCGATACCTAATGTGGATGGATCGTCCATGACACCGGTTTTAGATATAGGGAATGCGAGCACTTCACATTATCGAGTTTGTAGATGTGAGTGAAGGCTTTTGATGGATTGATGTATGTTCTTGTCAAACCTTTATGGAATAATTAATAAAGATAGCTGCATGCATCGATTGATGCAAAGGCAGGGGGATTAAACTTCTTTTCTAAAAAAAATATGACAAAGGTAAGCCGAAACTGCGAGCCTCTCGAACAGTTCTATAGGAAATTAACAACAATAGCTGGGGAACGGACATTGGACCCAACATTGATCTACCCACCATCCACGAGTATCTAATGCTTTGGCTGAGGATTGCGGAGTTCCAGTTCACTTATATTCCCTCTGTTCCAAAATTTATGTTTTTGTAGAGATTCCATCATAAATCACGTATGGACGTATATAGATGCATTCTAGAGTGTAGATTCACAC
This sequence comes from Aegilops bicornis, assembly GCA_021605145.1. Classification (NCBI taxonomy): domain Eukaryota; kingdom Viridiplantae; phylum Streptophyta; class Magnoliopsida; order Poales; family Poaceae; genus Aegilops; species Aegilops bicornis. Next base: position 49,025,902 of record CM038674.1, read on the forward strand.
ATTTTGCTCCGTATATAGTTCATAATAAAATAACCACAAAGACTTATACTTCCTCCGTCCAGAAATACTTGTCCTATAAATGGATATCCAATTTTTAGGACAAGTATTTCCAGACGAGAGGGAGTATTTAGGAGCGGAGGGAGTATTTTGCAGGACACAATAACGCCGGGGGCAGGGTGAGTGAGCAGCTCATACTCTGTCCTCTCTACGTATGACTCAAGTTTGTGGGGTGCGAGGTTGCTGCATATGCAGATTTTGTGTGGAAACAGAAAGCACCGCAACAATGCCGGTTCTTTTCCTGGCTTGCACTGAGGAACCATTACTAGACATTGGATAGACTCGCGAGTCGTGGCCTAACCAAGCAGGACTCATGCCCCATATGCAACCTGCACGATGAAACTATCGATCACCTTATGTTTGCTTGTGTGTTTGCTAGGCAGATGTGATCCTGGCTTTGGACCGCATTGGGGTATCTGGATCAGAGCCCAACGACAGATTACACTCTGGTGGATTGGTGCGGCTCTAGGTTCTCTATCAGATGGCACTTCATGAGGTCCAGACGATTGTCACGTTAGTCTTGTGGGAGGTTTGGGAGCATCGCAACTTAGTGGTTTTTGATGGGGCCACTCTTTCGGCTCAGAGGGCGATCTCCATAATTGCCAAGGAGGGTAGAACTTGGAGTGTGGCAGGTTTACTCAAGGGAGACCTCTCCCCGTTCTTTTGCAGATCTTGGCAGATGGGGTTCAGGTGAGTAGTTGTTAGGGCGTTCGGTGGTTCAGGCGTTTACACTCATTTTTGAACCGGGCTTTTCCCTTTCCATCTATCTTCTTCTTCTATTATACTTAAAACAATAGAAAAGTAAAGGCTGAGATTTAGCAGTAAAGCAAAACTAAAAAGAACGGCTGTGGTTGATTAGTACGCAAGCATGTGTCCTTATAAGATACGCTTCCAGCCAGCCAAGGAAAGAAACGAGTCAGAGAAAGAAAAGAGAGCGAGCGTCCCGAAGAAAAAGACAAACGATACTTTCTGCGTATTGGAATCTCTAGTAGATCTTGGTTTTAGAGTTTGAAGAAGAAAAAGGAGAGGGAGAGTCGTGAAGAAAGAGAATACAAACGCTGCTTTCACGGTATAGAATCGCTAGGAACTTCTTTGTTCCTTTATTCGCAAAAAAAGGCGCTTCCTTATCTGTATGAAAGAGCAATCCCGATTCGCATGCAGCCCAGATTACTTAGAACTCTCCGCAGAAAAAAAGATTACTTAGAGTTGTACGTGCTAAAAGGATGTATCGTTTTCTTTTGGAAAAACAAGACCAAAGACACGTACAAGCATGTACGTTTAGGACAAATGATACGGAGACTTTAGATTTCCTTTTTTGGTGAGTAAATTTAGATTAGCACGGCTCAAACGTGTCGAAAGGATGCAGCATTTTGGAAACAGAAGACCAAGACGCCCACTGGTGTACAAGTATGTTGGTATATCAAGCAGACTTATGAGAAGACCAAAGACGTCTACTGGAGTACGTATTCACGAGAAGGATAGTTGCATACATGAATTGAAGTGGGCCCTTTCCCACGTTATGATAACATGCATGATAACCAGCTCATAGTCTAGGCAATACGCAGTTAAGAAAAAAGTCCAGTAGTACGCAGTACACATGATAGATGTTTTGAGCAACACAAAGGAAGAAAAGAAAAAAACTAATCAGCATGGGCAATATATATTTATTTTAGTTGAGAAAAGGTAATACAGGATTTTTGCTATACTTTTTTTGAGTAGTTTTGATTTTTGCTAGACTTTTGCCCAAAAAACTATCAATACTCGAGGTTGCAGACTCTTCCGCAATTTAGTTTTTGAGCTAATATAAAAAGAAGAAAATAAAAATACTACTGATCCATCAACGTTTTATAGTTCATTGCACGTGAATCCAACAAGTAGGGCTACTTCCCGTGCGCAATTCAGGTCAGCGACATATCGAATATTACAGGCTCTATATTTTGAGACGGACTTACAATCAAATCTACAATATAGAAATTAAATGGCATTAACAAATATAGATCGTTTAATCATATTTATGAAAATATGGTGAGAGGGGCTTAGTGTCAACATATCATGCATCAGTGATCAATGTATTAACATGCATATAATGCTTAGATATATCAACATGCACAAGTCTGGCAATTGAAATTAAATGGCAAACCTCATGTTAATTGTAGCTATAGTACACTCGAAAGAACAAACAAAAAGGGTATGCATGTATCTGAATTGTGTACAAGACATGCATATCATCATGCAATAAAAATTGGAGTTTGATGCCAACATGCTGCACGTGTAAAATCGCTTATATCATGTGAGTTAAGGAAACAAAACTGCATTTTGGTGCAAGACCATAAGTTGGAAGCAAAATATCATGTGAACCACGTAGCAAGTTGTTTTAGTTATGTTAAAATATATCTAAATCAATCCCTACAAAAAACGTGCATGACAACAAAGGGAAAATTACGATGATACTAAGTGAGAGTTGATGTTTCTTGCAAGTCTATCTATGAACTTTATCTGATAATTACATTCTCGGTTATGTGCCTAAGGTAATTCGAGTAAGACATCATACCTTGAAGCATCTAGAAGTACTGGTGCATGTGGAAATATATCATAAAGTATAGTATAATCCTTCAACGTCTAAATTCAATATTTCCTTTAAAATTGGTTAGCAATGAGCTGAATGCAGGACAAGAACAAAAACAAGGTATACATGAACAATATCAACAATTAGTTATGAGTAAATTCCTCTAAAACTTATTGCAAAAAAGATTAATTGAAACGATTGGGATGAAAAATATAAAACATCAAAATATTATTATAAAATCGATGGTTTTGCATGGATTGATCCGGGGCTCAATGCCATCGTTCTTTCATTGTTGTTAGACAACAAAATATCATCAAAAAAACAAAATGCACACTCCATCAAATATCAAAGAATGCATTTGTTTTTACGACCACTTTTTATATTCTCAACTGCTTCGATACTAATATAGCATCAAAAATAAATCAAATGATACTTTGCAATAGAGGACATAGCAATAAAAAAGTAAATCTAGCCGCGCAAGAATGCGCGGGTCACCCAGCTAGTTACTTTCATAACGAAAATACAATGTCTCAGGAACTGAAATTAACAAGGCTAGGGAAAGAAGAAAAGCGAGTTCGGGGCGTCTACTGGTGTACTGGTGTACAAGTATGTTGGTATATCAAGCAGACTTATGAGAAGACCAAAGACGTCTACTGGAGTACGTATCTACGAGAAGAATAGTTGCATACATGAATTGAAATGGGCCCTTTCCCACGTTATGATAACATGCATGATAACCAGCTCATAGTCTAGGCAATACGCAGTTAAGAAAGAAGTCCAGTAGTACGCAGTACACATGATAGATATTTTGAGCAACACAAAGGAAGAAAAGAAAAAAACTAATCAGCATGGGCAATATATATTTATTTTAGTTGAGAAAAGGTAATACAGGATTTTTGCTAGACTTTTTGAGTAGTTTTGATTTTTGCTAGACTTTTGCCCAAAAAACTATCAATACTCGAGGTTGCAGACCCTTCCGCAATTTAGTTTTTGAGCTAAGATAAAAAAAAGAAAATAAAAAATACTACTGATCCATCAACGTTTTATAGTTCATTGCACGTGAATCCAACAAGTAGGGCTACATCCCGTGCGCAAGTCAGGTCAGCGACATATCGAATAACACAGGCTCTATATTTTGAGACGGACTTACAATCAAATCTACAATATAGAAATTAAATGGCATTAACAAATATAGATCGTTTAATCCTATTTATGAAAATATGGTGAGAGGGGCTCAATGTCAACATATCATGCATCAGTGATCAATGTATTAACATGCATATAATGCTTAGATATATCAACATGCACAAGTCTGGCAATTGAAATTAAATGGCAAACCTCATGTTAATTGTAGCTATAGTACACTCGAAAGAACAAAAAAAGGGTATGCATGTATCTGAATTGTGTACAAGACATGCATATCATCATGCAATAAAAATTGAGTTTGATGCCAACATGCTGCACGTGTAAAATCGCTTATATCATGTGAGTTAAGGAAACAAAACTGCATTTTGGTGCAAGATCATAAGTTGGAAGCAAAATATCATGTGAACCACGTAGCAAGTTGTTTTAGTTATGTTAAAAATATCTAAATCAATCCCTACAAAAACGTGCATGACAACAAAGGGAAAATTACGATGATACTAAGTGAGAGTTGATGTTTCTTGCAAGTCTATCTATGAACTTTATCTGATAATTACATTCTCGGTTATGTGCCTAAGGTAATTCGAGTAAGACATCATACCTTGAAGCATCTAGAAGTACTGGTGCATGTGGAAATATATCATAAAGTATAGTATAATCCTTCAACGTCTGAATTCAATATTTCCTTTAAAATTGGTTAGCAATGAGCTGAATGCAGGACAAGAACAAAAACAAGGTATACATGAACAATATCAACAATTAATTATGAGTAAATTCCTCTAAAACTTATTGCAAAAAAGATTAATTGAAACGATTGGGATGAAAAATATAAAACATCAAAATATTATTATAAAATCGATGGTTTTGCATGGATTGATCCGGGGCTCAATGCCATCGTTCTTTCATTGTTGTTAGACAACAAAATATCATCGCTAAAAAACAAAATGCACACTCCATCAAATATCAAAGAATGCATTTGTTTTTACGACCACTTTTATATTCTCAACTGCTTCGATACTAATATAGCATCAAAAATAAATCAAATGATACTTTGCAATAGAGGACATAGCAATAAAAAGTAAATCTAGCCGCCAAGAATGCGCGGGTCACCCAGCTAGTTACTTTCATAACGAAAATACAATGTCTCAGGAACTGAAATTAACAAGGCTAGGGAAAGAAGAAAAGCGAGTTCGGGGCGTCTACTGGTGTACTGGTGTACAAGCATGTTGGTATATCAAGCAGACTTATGAGAAGACCAAAGACGTCTACTGGAGTACGTATCTACGAGAAGGATAGTTGCATACATGAATTGAAATGGGCTTTTTCCCACGTTATGATAACATGCATGATAACCAGCTCATAGTCTAGGCAATACGCAGTTAAGAAAAAAGTCCAGTAGTATGCAGTACACATGATAGATATTTTGAGAAACACAAAGGAAGAAAAGAAAAAAACTAATCAGCATGGGCAATATATATTTATTTTAGTTGAGAAAAGGTAATACAGGATTTTTGCTAGACTTTTTTTGAGTAGTTTTGATTTTTTGTTAGACTTTTGCCCAAAAACTATCAATACTCGAGGTTGCAGACCCTTCCGCAATTTAGTTTTTGAGCTAAGATAAAAAAAAGAAAATAAAAAATACTACTGATCCATCAACGTTTTATAGTTCATTGCACGTGAATCCAACAAGTAGGGCTACATCCCGTGCGCAAGTCAGGTCAGCGACATATCGAATAACACAGGCTCTATATTTTGAGACGGACTTACAATCAAATCTACAATATAGAAATTAAATGGCATTAACAAATATAGATCGTTTAATCATATTTATGAAAATATGGTGAGAGGGGCTCAATGTCAACATATCATGCATCAGTGATCAATGTATTAACATGCATATAATGCTTAGATATATCAACATGCACAAGTCTGGCAATTGAAATTAAATGGCAAACCTCATGTTAATTGTAGCTATAGTACACTCGAAAGAACAAACAAAAAGGGTATGCATGTATCTGAATTGTGTACAAGACATGCATATCATCATGCAATAAAAATTGGAGTTTGATGCCAACATGCTGCACGTGTAAAATCGCTTATATCATGTGAGTTAAGGAAACAAAACTGCATTTTGGTGCAAGACCATAAGTTGGAAGCAAAATATCATGTGAACCACGTAGCAAGTTGTTTTAGTTATGTTAAAAATATCTAAATCAATCCCTACAAAAAACGTGCATGACAACAAAGGGAAAATTACGATGATACTAAGTGAGAGTTGATGTTTCTTGCAAGTCTATCTATGAACTTTATCTGATAATTACATTCTCGGTTATGTGCCTAAGGTAATTCGAGTAAGACATCATACCTTGAAGCATCTAGAAGTACTGGTGCATGTGGAAATATATCATAAAGTATAGTATAATCCTTCAACGTCTGAATTCAATATTTCCTTTAAAATTGGTTAGCAATGAGCTGAATGCAGGACAAGAACAAAAACAAGGTATACATGAACAATATCAACAATTAATTATGAGTAAATTCCTCTAAAACTTATTGCAAAAAAGATTAATTGAAACGATTGGGATGAAAAATATAAAACATCAAAATATTATTATAAAATCGATGGTTTTGCATGGATTGATCCGGGGCTCAATGCCATCGTTCTTTCATTGTTGTTAGACAACAAAATATCATAAATCAAAAACAAAATGCACACTCCATCAAATATCAAAGAATGCATTTGTTTTTACGACCACTTTTTATATTCTCAACTGCTTCGATACTAATATAGCATCAAAAATAAATCAAATGATACTTTGCAATAGAGGACATAGCAATAAAAAGGTAAATCTAGCCGCGCAAATGCGCGGGTCACCCAGCTAGTTACTTTCATAACGAAAATACAATGTCTCAGGAACTGAAATTAACAAGGCTAGGGAAAGAAGAAAAGCGAGTTCGGGGCGTCTACTGGTGTACTAGTGTACAAGTATGTTGGTATATCAAGCAGACTTATGAGAAGACCAAAGACGTCTACTAGAGTACGTATCTACGAGAAGGATAGTTGCATACATGAATTGAAGTGGGCCCTTTCCCACGTTATGATAACATGCATGATAACCAGCTCATAGTCTAGGCAATACGCAGTTAAGAAAAAAGTCCAGTAGTACGCAGTACACATGATAGATATTTTGAGAAACACAAAGGAAGAAAAGAAAAAACTAATCAGCATGGGCAATATATATTTATTTTAGTTGAGAAAAGGTAATACAGGATTTTGCTAGACTTTTTTGAGTAGTTTTGATTTTTGCTAGACTTTTGCCCAAAAAACTATCAATACTCGAGGTTGCAGACTCTTCCGCAATTTAGTTTTTGAGCTAAGATAAAAAAAGAAAATAAAAAATACTACTGATCCATCAACGTTTTATATTTCATTGCACGTGAATCCAACAAGTAGGGCTACATCCCGTGCGCAAGTCAGGTCAGCGACATATCGAATAATACAGGCTCTATATTTTGAGACGGACTTACAATCAAATCTACAATATAGAAATTAAATGGCATTAACAAATATCGATCGTTTAATCATATTTATGAAAATATGGTGAGAGGGGCTCAATGTCAACATATCATGCATCAGTGATCAATGTATTAACATGCATATAATGCTTAGATATATCAACATGCACAAGTCTGGCAATTGAAATTAAATGGCAAACCTCATGTTAATTGTAGCTATAGTACACTCGAAAGAACAAACAAAAAGGGTATGCATGTATCTGAATTGTGTACAAGACATGCATATCATCATGCAATAAAAATTGGTGTTCGATGCCAACATGCTGCACGTGTAAAATCGCTTATATCATGTGGGTTAAGGAAACAAAACTGCATTTTGGTTCAAGATCATAAGTTGGAAGCAAAATATCATGTGAACCACGTAGCAAGTTGTTTTAGTTATGTTAAAAATATCTAAATCAATCCCTACAAAAAACGTGCATGACAACAAAGGGAAAATTACGATGATACTAAGTGAGAGTTGATGTTTCTTGCAAGTCTATCTATGAACTTTATCTGATAATTACATTCTCGGTTATGTGCCTAAGGTAATTCGAGTAAGACATCATACCTTGAAGCATCTAGAAGTACTGGTGCATGTGGAAATATATCATAAAGTATAGTATAATCCTTCAACGTCTAAATTCAATATTTCCTTTAAAATTGGTTAGCAATGAGCTGAATGCAGGACAAGAACAAAAACAAGGTATACATGAACAATATCAACAATTAATTATGAGTAAATTCCTCTAAAACTTAATGCAAAAAAGATTAATTGAAACGATTGGGATGAAAAATATAAAACATCAAAATATTATTATAAAATCGATGGTTTTGCATGGATTGATACGGGGCTCAATGCCATCGTTCTTTCATTGTTGTTAGACAACAAAATATCATTGTCAAAAACAAAATGCACATTCCATCAAATATCAAAGAATGCATTTGTTTTTACGACCACTTTTTATATTCTCAACTGCTTCGATACTAATATAGCATCAAAATAAATCAAATGATACTTTGCAATAGAGGACATAGCAATAAAAAAGTAAATCTAGCCGCGCAAATGCGCGTGTCACCCAGCTAGTTACTTTCATAACGAAAATACAATGTCTCAGGAACTGAAATTAACAAGGCTAGGGAAAGAAGAAAAGCGAGTTCGGGGCAATAACAGGAAACCCACCATCTGCGCCTGTCATCAGGAACGACAGATCATGGGGCGAAAACCTGTTATCACCCAAAGCCGTCTACAGGAACTAGAGCAGTATCGCACATATTACAGACTCACATCACCAGGCCCATGCCAAAGTATGATCAGTTACCAAAAGAAGCTAAACATCCCCCACATGCAAATCCCCAGCAGTACACCCTAGCAGACGATGCCAAGCACAAACTTTCATCCATCTTAAGCTTCAGTCGCGCCCGTCCATGTTTCGAGCCGGAGGTCCACACATCAACATCATCTGAGTTGTATTCTCTTTCAGCATCTCTGTGCCCTTCTTCACCATCTCTTCCATCTCAGGTATCTGGAGGCCCGCCCAGTATATTAGAAAAGCACAAGCTATGAACATGATCTTAATCCATTTGCATTCGAAAGTAGCTCTGTTCCGTTCTAGCCATATGGCCCAGCATACAGCTGCCAAGCCAACAGTATAAATTTTTTCAAAGCCAGGTAAGAAACCATACATCCAGGTATAATACTGCCAGATGGAATTAGGACAACAATCAGTCCCAAGGAAAGCTCCTACAGTTCTCCAAATCACTCTAGATACAGGACACAAGAAAAGCAAGTGTGAGGTTGTTTCCAATTGATTACAGAAGGAGCAACAGGGGATTCCAGGCCAAAATCTTTTTTTCATATTATCTCTAGTCAAGATGGCATTTTGCCCCACCTGCCATCACTAGTAGAAAAGGGGGCAATGACCCAGGCCGGGTCAGCCCATTAGTCCCGGTTCTGCCACGAACCGGGACCAATGGAGGTATTTGTCCCGTTTCGTGATCCCAGGGGGCCGGCCGGGGCCTCGTGGGCATTGGTACTGGTTCGTCTGGCCCTATTGGTCCCGGTTGATGGGACGAACCGGGACCAATGGCCTCGCTCCTGGCCCACCACCATTGGTCCCGGTTGGTGGCTTGAACCGGGACCAAAGGCTGCCCTTTAGTACCGGTTCATGCCACCAACCGGGACCAATGAGGTGCCTATATATACCCCCTCGCGTGAGAGCAGAGCACACTACTCTGTTTTTTCTGGCCGCCGAGGGGGAGAGGGCTTGGTGGTGCTCTAGCTCACCTCCTATGCACACAAGGTGTTCGATGGAATGCCCGAGCCACACTACTTAAGCTTTCTCCTATCCAAGCTCGACCTCCAAGCTCCATTTTCCTCAATATTTGTCTAGGTTTAGCGGTCCATCACGCCCCATCCCCGTCTTCACCGTCGTCGATTGCCCGCGCCGATCTCATCGCCAGCACCACCGTTGTGAGCCTCTTGTTCTTATCTTCTTTACGAAAGGAAAAATATTCTTACTTGTATGTTTAGATAGATACTTGTATTATTTTCTTACTTTTATTATTGCATCTTATATAGTGCGATGGTTTTGGTATCCGCCCCCGTCGGCCCTTGTCCTGTCTATGATTCGGATGTGGTATATATTATCTTTTCGTAACTATTAGTTCATTTATTGTTTATGAAAATTATGCCGACCAACGTGACATAAATTTTATTTTTCTAGGAGGTTGTTGAACCAGAAATTCCAACCGACCCTATTGTCGAGAGGTTAAATTTAGTTGAAGAAGAAAACAATTTCTTGAAGGAAAAAATAAAAAAACTTGAGGAGGAGAAGTTGATATTGGAGTTGCAGGTTGCGGATGTCGTCGATGATCACAAGATCAAGATGGATGCAATGCGCTTGAAGATTAGAAAGATTAGAAAATATGTCATTCATACCGAGGCTTGGTATCATTATGCCGTTGGATCAGTTGTTACCTTGGTTGCGATTATGATCGCATTTGTTTCAGCGTTGAAATGTTTTACATAGTTTCAATGTATGGTTTAATTAATTTAGATGCTCTGCAGAGCTTTATGTTGTTAGATGAGAACTATGTATGTACTTTGGTTTTTATGTGATGATGAACTTCTATTAATTTGGTCACTTAATTATCTATTCACGATGTTCTGTAATGATTTTTGACACACTTAATTATATATAATGCACGCAGATGAACCGGCAATGGATGTACGGTGACAGACACACCTCCGAGTACATTAAGGGTGTGCAAGATTTTCTCGAAGTGGCTAAGGCAAACAAGCAGAATGGTTTTATGTGTTGTCCATGCCCTATATGTGGGAATACGAAGACTTACTCTGACCGGAAAATCCTTCACACCCACCTACTTTACAAGGGTTTCATGCCACACTATAATGTTTGGACGAGGCACGGAGGAATACGGGTTATGATGGAAGATGGCGAAGAAGAAGAGTACGATGACAACTATGTGCCCCCTGAATACGGGGATGCTACTGAACATCAAGAGGAACCAAACGATAGGCACGATGATGCTGCAACGGGCGAAGCTGCTAAAGATCAAGAGGAACCAGACGATGTGCCCGGTGATGATGATCTCCGCCGGGTCATTGTCGATGCAAGGACGCAATGCAGAAGTCAAAAGTAGAAGCTGAAGTTTGATCGCATGTTAGAGGATCACAAAAAAGGGTTGTACCCCAATTGCGAAGATGGCAACACAAAGCTCGGTACCATCTTGGAATTGCTGCGGTGGAAGGCAGAGAATGATGTGCTGATAAAGGGATTTGAGAAGCTCTTGAAAATATTGAAGAAGAAGCTTCAAAGGATAACGAATTGCCCGACAGTACATACGCAGCAAAGAAGGTCGTTTGCCCTCTAGGATTGGAGGTGCAGAAGATACATGCATGCCCTAATGACTGCATCCTCTACCGCGGTGCATACAAGGATCTGAACGCATGCCCGGTATGCGGTGCATTGCGGTATAAGATCAGACGAGATGACCCTGGTGATGTTGACGGCGAGCCTTCCAGGAAGAGGGTTCCTGCGAAGGTGATGTGGTATGCTCCTATAATACCACGGTTGAAACGTTTGTTCAGAAACGGAGAGCATGCTAAGTTGATGCGATGGCACAGTGAGGACCGTAAGAAAGACGGGAAGTTGAGAGCACCGGCGACGGGTCGGATGGAGAAAAATCGAGAGAAAGTACTGGGATGAGTTTGCAAAGGACCCAAGGAACGTATGGTTTGCTTTAAGCGTCGATGGCATTAATCCTTTCGGGGAGCAGAGCAGCAATCACAGCACCTGTCCCGTGACTCTATGTATGTATAACCTTCCTCCTTGGATGTGCATGAAGCGGAAGTTCATTATGATGCCAGTTCTCATCCAAGGCCCTAAGAAACCCGGCAACGACATTGATGTGTACCTAAGGCCATTAGTTGAAGAACTTTTACAGCTGTGGAATGGAAACGGTGTACGTACGTGGGATGAGCACAAAAAGGAGGAATTTGACCTAAAGGCGTTGCTGTTCGTGACCATCAACGATTGGCCCGCTCTGAGTAACCTTTCAGGACAGACAAACAAGGGATACCACATATGCACGCACTGTTTACTTGACACCGATAGTATATACCTGGGAAGCTGCAGGAAGAATGTGTACCTGGGCCATCGTCGATTTCTTCCGACCAACCATCAATGTAGAAAGAAAGGCAAGCATTTCAAAGCGAGGCAGGTCACCGGAAGAAGCCCGCCATGCGTACCGGTGATCACGTACTTGCTATGGTCAATGATTTACACGTAATCTTTGGAAAGGGTCCCGGCGGACTAGCTGTTCCGAATGACGCTGAGAATCAAGCACCCATGTGGAAGAAGAAATCTATATTTTGGGACCTACCCTACTGGAAATACCTAGAGGTCCACTCTTTGATCAACGTGATGCACATGATGAAGAACCTTTGCGTGAACCTGCTAGGCTTCTTGGGCATGTATGGGAAGACAAAAGATACACCTAAGGCACGGGAGGACCTGCAACGCTTGCACGAGAAAGAGGGCATGCCTCCGAAGCAGTATGAAGGTCCTGCCAGCTATGCTCTTATGAAAGAAGAGAAAGAAATCTTCTTTGAATGCCTGCTCAGTATGAAGGTCCCGACCGCTTCGGGTCGAATATAAAGGGAATAATAAATATGCGGAGAAAAAGTTCCGAACCTAAAGTCTCATGACTGCCACGTGATTATGACGCAAGCTGCTTCCGGTTGCATTGAGGGGCTTCTCTTTGGAAAATGTCCGATTAGCCATTGTGAAGCTATGTGCATTCCTCAATGCAATATCTCGAAGGTGATCGATCCAGAAATCATACCAACGCTAAGGAGTGATGTGGCGCAATGTCTTGTCAGTTTCGAGCTGGTGTTCCCACCATCCGTCTTCAATATCATGACGCACGTCCTAGTTCATCTAGTCGACGAGATTGTCATTCTCGGGCCCGTATTTCTACACAATATGTTCCCCTTTGAGAGGTTCATGGGAGTCCTAAAGAAATATGTCCGTAACCGCGCTAGGCCAGAAGGAAGCATCTCCATGGGCCATCAAATAGAGGATGTCATCGGGTTTTTTGTTGACTTCATTCCTGGCGTTAAGAAGATAGGTCTCCCTAAATCGCGGTATGAGGGGAGACTGACTGGAAAAGGCACGCTTGGAAGGGACTCAATAATATGCAGGGACGGATATTCTTGGTCTCAAGCACACTACACAGTTCTCTGAGAACTCTACCTTGGTGACCCGTATGTCGATGAACACAAGAATGATCACGCTCCAAACACCCGGAGCAAAGGCGACGACTGGATTACATGTGAACACATCAGGACTTTCAGCAGTTGGTTGGAAACACGTCTCAGAGGTGACAACACTGTTTGTGATGAGCTATACTTGTTGTCCAGGGGACTATCTTCGACTGTAATGATTTGGATAGGATACGAGATAAATGGAAATACATTTTACACGATTGACCAAGATCAAAAGAGCACCTACCAAAACAGCGGTGTCCGCTTTGATGCAGCAACCGAGAGGGGAAAGGGCACAGATTATGGTTAAATAGTGGACATATGGGAACTTGACTACAGAGTAGACTTTAAGGTCCCTTTGTTTAAGTGCAAATGGGTTAATCTGTCAGGAGGCGGGGTACAGGTAGACCCACAGTACGGAATGACAACGACGGATCTGAAAAATCTTGGGTACATTGACGAACCGTTCGTCCTAGCCAATGATGTGGCACAGGTTATCTATGTGAAGGACATGTCTACCAGACCGAGAAAAAGAAAAGAGAAGGAAGCGAATACACCATACGATGAGCCAAAGCGCCACATAGTTCTTTAGGGAAAAAGGACATCACGGGAGTGGAGGGCAAGACAGACATATGTCGAAGAGTATGAAAAGTTTCATGAAATTCCTCCCTTCAAAGTCAAGGATGACCCAAGCATCCTGATAAACGATGAAGATTATCCATGGTTCTGGCGCAATAAGCAAATGACACAAGCGAAGAAAAAGTGAAGACTTTCTCCATAACTATTATGATGATACCATGCCAACTTTGTAACAGACGAGTATGATACCATTGTCCGTTTTCTACATGCACATGCTATGCCAAATTTTTCAGAGTTCATTTGAAAACTATGAATTTAGGTCGAATTTTCTCTATAGGTGCATCGATGTTCATTAGTCCCTGGCCCATGCGGCTCGCCCCTGGCCCATGACCATTAGTCCCGGTTTGTGCCACAAACCGGGACTAAAGGGTTGGTCCTCGTTGCGCTCAGAGTTTAGTCCCACCTCGCCAATCGAAGGGCGCTCACACAGGTTTATAAGCCCGTCCCTCTCTGCCTTGTTGAGCTCCTCTCAAAGTGAAAATAGATGCCCTATCTGAGAATTTGACCTAAATTCATAGTGAATTTCTCTGAAATTCATAGAAATTGATTATGAATTTAGGCCTGAATTTTCTCTATAGGTGCATCTATGTTCATGTTTTTAGTAAAGTTAATCACAAACTTGTGATTCACACAAATTTCAAAGAATTCAAATTTTAACTATTCAAATTTGAAAACTAATGGCACAAACAGAAAGTTTATAATTTTTCTAAAAATAATGGCACTAACAAAAAGTTTATAATTTTTCTAAAACTAAAAGCAAAAAGAATTAAAAAAACAAAGCAAAAAACAACAAAAAATAAATAATGCAGAAAAAAAAACAAAAAAACTGGAAAAAAATAAAAATAGCAACAATAAGTATTTTGTTGTAAGTAGAAACAAAATAAAATAAATAAAGCAACAAAGAAAACAAAAAAAGTGTTTTCAAATTTGAAAACTAATGGCACTAACAGAAAGTTTATAATTTTTCTAAAACTAAAAGCAAAAAGAACTAAAAAATAAAGCAAAAAACGAATAAAAAATAAATAATGCAGAAAACAAAACAAAAAAACTGGAAAAAAATATAAAAAGTGCCGCCTACTGGGCGCCCACGGCCTGAATACGACTAGAAACCGTACATGGGCCAGGATTCAGGCCCGCAGGAGGCCAAGTAGGCCCATAGGCACATAGCTAGTGACAGATTAGGCCCGAAAGCCTGCAGTTGAGAGGAGGTCGAGAGGGTGGGCGCAGCAGCGCTTATAAACCACTCTCGAGCCCTCTCAACTAGCGAGGTGGGACTAAACTTTTGGGCGCGGGGCACCACAAGGCCTTTGGTCCCGGTTGGTGGCACCAACCGGGACTAAAGGGGGGCATTGGTCCCGGTTCGTGGCACAAACCGGGACCAATGCCCCCTTTAGTCCCGGTTGTGGCACTGGGACCAAAGGCCGCTTCTAAATCCTTTGGGCTCTTTGAAAAGTGGCCTTTGGTCCCAGTTGGTGCCACCAACCGACTAATCTCACTTATTCGGTTTGTGCCACGAACCGACTAAAGGCTTTGCTATATAAGTTCACACTTAGGAAATTTTCACTCTCATCTCTCATGATTGCCGCCCGAGGCCGACGCCGCCGCCCGCCGCCGCCGCCGTCGCCTGCGTGCCCGTCATCACCGTCGCCGCGCCCTCGCCGTCGCGTAGCCCCTGCCCAGCCGCGCCGCCCAACCCGCCCTGTCCACGACGCCGCCCAGCCCACCCCGTCGGCGTCGCCCGTGCCCCTGCCACGCGCCGCCCTCGCCCGCCCTCGCCGTCGCCCGCGCCTCTGCCCCGACGCCATCCTCGCCGCCGACCCCGTGCGTGCGCGCGGTCCTCTCCTCAGCTTGGTAGAATATGATGTTTTTTTCATAGATGATCACATATATGATGCATGCATGAATGTGGATGAAATATAATGTTTTTTTGTTCATAGAACATGATGTTTTTTAATTCACGGATTTTTTTTTGTTCATGAGAGAGGCTGGGACGTTGAGGGATCATAGATGTATTTTTTCAGAATTTTCTATGGTGCATAGACGGATTTTAGACCACGCGAGCACCCCCTCCCTATCGTTGCAAAATTTGCTAAGTGATATTAAGAAGGAAGGAAAAGAAGGATAGGAAAGAAGAAAATAAGAAGAGGAAAGAAAGAACAAGAGGAGAGGAAGAAAATGAGAAATAAATAAGAAGAAGAAAAATGAAGAAAAAGAAGAGGAGAAGAAGAAAGGAATAGTGGAGAAGAAGAGAAAATAGAATACTCTTTTTTTCTTCTTTTTATTATTCGATCTTCTCCTCTAGCTATTCCTTTCTTCTTCTCCTCTTTTTATTTCTTCTTTGTTTTCTTATGTTTTATCGGCTCTGTCGTCGTCGATATACCCCTCCCGATAACTTCAACACGAGGGGAGTGGATCCCCCTCCCAGATAATACTATTTTCCCATGTACGTATGTCGTGTCGATATAAACTCCCGATAATTTCAATACATGGGGGTGGGTCGATATACCCTCTCCCGATAACTTCAACACGTAGGGGGGGGGGGGCGATATACCCCCTCCCTGATAATATATATATTATTTTCCCATGCATGTACGTATGTCGTGTCGATATAAACTCCCGATAACTTCAACACGTGGGGGGGGGGGGTCGATATACCCCCTCCCGATAACTTCTACACGAGGGGGGATCGATATACCCCCTCCCGATAAATTCAACACGTGGGGGGGTCGATATACCCCCTCCCCGATAACTTCAACACGTGGGAGGGGGGTCGATATACACCCCTCCCCAATAACTTCAACACGTGGGGAGGGGGGTCGACATACTCCCTCCCCGGTAACATTATTTTCCCGTGTATGTATCTCGTCGCTGTCGATATTACCCCCTCCTTGAAACGTTGTCGAGGCCACCCCTAACTCTTGAAGCGTTGTTGAGGCCACCCGAAACCCTAGAGAAGCAGCGTCGAGCCCACTAATTAATATGATTCCTTATTGTGATTACCTAGCTACTTCTACGTTTGCCACTAATATATCCATATCTGTCATGTTTGAATAATAATTGCCATGTTGTAAATATTTGTAGAAACTATGGACACCCCCGAGACGAAGCACAAGAAGCATTGTTGAGGGACATAATCGCAGAAGGAAGTGATGCCGTCTGCTCGTTGATGTTTCTCAACAACACCGATGGTCTGGAAGGAGAGGGTGAAGAAGCAGCTGGCTATGATTATGATAGCTCCGATGACCCAATGCCGGTGCAAGAAGAAGTAGACCATGAGGACGGCTCCGGTGACCGAACCGAGTCCGGCCAGGTATATAGTTAAGCCGGTGCTGACTAGCTAATTGATGCATTCATTGTTTTGGTATGTACACATATTAATTAACTCTCATCTTTATTCTTTTTTCTAGCCCTCCGGATCGAGCACAACTTCGGTAAAGAGACGAGGCCCGAAGAAAAAGTTGAGCTCGGATGAATAGTTTGAGATCATAGAAATCGCGCGCGACGGCCAACCGATTGAACCCATCTGGACAAAGAAGGCATTTGTTGCTCAGTGCAGGGTTCTGGTTAAGGACAAGATCCCGATTAGCATCCAGCAATGGTATAAGCCTAAGAACGAAGACCCTGAGGTGTCTTATGTCAATGATATGCAGAAAAATGATCTTTGGACTAAGCTGAAGTCAAATTTCACCCTACCGCCAGAGGATGATCCGGAGAAGCCAGTTGAGCAATTAATCAAGTCTTTTGCTCTTAAGAAGATGGCAGACCTATTCAGGAATTGGAAGAAAGACCTGAATAAGTTTGTCGATAAAAAAGAGACCCCAGAATTCAAGGGCAAATATGAGAAGATCAGAGATGACTGGCCCGCATTTGTGTCCCACAAGACATCGGAAAAGAGTAAAAAGATGTCGGCGACAAACAAGAAAAATGCTGCAAAGAAGAAGCTTCACCATCGCGTGGGATCAGGTGGCTACCTCATAGCCTGGCCTAAGTGGGGCAAGGCTGAGAATGATCTGCTTGATAAAGGGATCGAACCAGAGACAATGAACTGGTCAGACCGTTGCGGGACTTGGTTCTTCGGGGCTGGCGGAACCTTGGACCCTGTATCAGGGAAGTGCATTTGGATGGACGATCAATTGGACATACCAGTCAAGAGGCTTCAACAATATATCGAAGCAGCGTAGCAAGGGACGTTCTTTGCAGACAAAGAGAACGACGAGCTCACAATGGCCCTCGGGAATCCTGAGCACCCTGGACGGACACGAGGCACGCCAGGCTCCGTTTCATGGAAGGCTGGGTGTCCGGACGCAGGCGGTTACAAATTCCAGGAGAGGAGGAAGAAAGTGCAGCAGACCGAACTGCTGGCGCTGCATGCAAGGGTACAAGCAATAGAGGAACGAGAAGCAGATCGCAGCAAACGACCTGCCGAAGCTTCCCCTGAAGCTACCCCGCCATCTCAGCGGAGAAGCAGCGTGGCTTCCACCGAGCTGCTTCAGCCAGAGCATGCTTTGACGGCTCCTGCCAGCTCTCCCGTGGATGATATCACGAAGGCTGAAAATTGCCACCTTATGGCGCAATGGATGAATTTGAAGGTCAAGGCGGCTGTTGGCTCTGTTTATCCTACTAAATCCAGCGCAACTTTTCACTACCAGTCGATTCCATGCCTACGGAATTTGAAGGATATGCTAGGGTGATGGTGGATGAAATCACAGAGGGATTTGAGGACCTCCAGCTTGACCACCCTACCGGTGAAGGGGAGACTCGGCTGGCTTATGCTCTGAAGACTCCATGCCTATGGCGGAAGGATCTCATCAACCTTCCAAACTGGACGCCTCCGCCTCCTACTCCTCCTCCGGTGAGTCAGGGCACTCCGCCTCCTCCACTGCCTCCTCCTCCGTCGAGTGACGATCAGGGCACTCGGCCGGCTCCTTCCCCGGCGCGTGGCGGCACTCCGCCTCCTTCTCCGCCTGCACCGGCGCGCCTGAGCAGCCAGCCTCCTCCTTCTCCGCCTCGTCAGCAAGGGCGGAAGAGACCGCCGCCCGCTCCGGCTGCTCCGGCGCGTCGTAGTCCTTCTCCTCCACCTCGTAAGCAAGGAAAGAAGACATCCGCTCCGTCTGCTCTGCCGGTGTCTAGCAGTACAGCCAAAGGCGGGAGGACATACAGATTCGATCCTTCTCTGAAGACTCCAGAGAAGTTACCATATGAGATGACCCCGGAGGAGAACCCGAAGATCGCATGAACCAAAGTGAAGGACTGGTTTCAAGGGTTGAAAGCACAAAGACATCCACCTCCGGAGGAGAAGGTAGATCCGGTGAAAGTGAAGCGCACTCTGGCTGCCCTGACAAAACCACCCAAGTCTCCGCCGAAAGGCAACTATGAGCGCATTGTTGGAAAGGCATTTGCCGAAGTGGAGAGGTCGGGAAGTATTGTCAGTGATCAAAGGATGAAAGAACGACGAGCTGGGAAACAAATTGCCCAGCTCGGCGAACAAGCGAAGCAATCGTGCCCCCCGCTCAAGGTGCCTGCTAGCGACATCGTCGATCCGAGCATGGTGCCCGGTTATAGCAATCCTGGAGATTACCTGCCCGACGATGTACATTATGATTTCTTGGAGGTGCAGATACAAATATACGAGTACGGGAAGCCTCTCGTCAAAGATGAAAGATCTCTATCAACGATGATGCAAAGATTGCATGATTGGTACATGAAAACCTGTAGAGAGTCTGAGGGGAGGAGTACTTTGTATGTGAGAGTTAAAAAGGAGCATGACCTCGTTGGAATTGAACTGTTGCCTATTCCATTTGAGGAGTTCTATCAGTTTTTCAATCAATTGGCCCTCGTAAAGCAACGGTCACCTGCTACTGCGTAAGTAGTACTACTTACATCATTAAGTCTCTCTATATAACTCACCTCTTTCATTGCATGTATTTATAATTATCCTCACTATATTATGCAGATTGGAGATCTTGAATTGAAGAAAAGACAAGTGGGTGATATTGGGTTCATTAACACATATCTCATAGATGCAACTGAGGTTAAATATCATGCCGAAAATACCGAGGCTAACTTGCTACAATCATTGGTAATAAATGAACGCAAAGATATAATACTCTTTCCTTACAACTTCAGGTGAGTGTTACTGTCTTGTGGCATATTCGGTTTCCCTTGTTAGTCTAGGTTATAGTAATATAATATTGATGAGTTATGCATGCGTGCGCAGCTACCACTATATTCTCCTAGAGATTAAGCTTGAGCAGGGAGTAGTAACTGTCTTAGACTCCAAACGAAAAAATCCGGAGGAGTATGCGGACATGACTGAAATGCTCGAGAAGTAAGTCAAATCGGTCATTATCCACCATATCAGCAACTTTGTTCATTTCTGATATCAAGTAATTGTTTTCTTTGTATGGTAGGGTTTGGACAAAAATTCACCAAAAAAGTTCCGGGACTGCCGAAGAAGCTGCAATTTAGACACCCGAAAGTAAGTACTATAGTAGCATATTCCACGCATCTCCTAGTGATTCAAGTGCTAGTTTCATCAATACCATTTAGCATGCTTGCTAATTATCAGTTTGCTTGACCTCTATTTCTTGTAAAGTGGTTATGGCAGGAACAAGGGAATGATTTCTGTGGATACTACATTTGCGAGTCCATCGGCCACACAACCTGTGAGCGGGGCTACTCTGACAAACAATATGAAGTGCGTAAATAACAATATCCATAATTTTATTTTATTACCATCATTTGTGTTGAGTTTCATTCATTCATATATATATGTATTGACCCCCTTCTTAAAATTAGATGTTTCGGATGCGGGATGAACTCCTAGCACCAGATCGCATGCGAGCAATTCAAGAGGAATTAGCGGCATTCTTTCTTGACCACGTGATCGCTGAAGACGGAGAATACTATGTGGACCACGCGTCCGTATGTTAGGAGATTATATTTGTAAAAGATAATTATTGTATATATGTAGCCGGTAGTGTCGGATAGATATACAAGAACTTGTTGTTCGATCAATCTCTTGGAGAAGGAGAGGTGGTCGATATCACTTCTCTCTGTATGCATATATGTTCATGACGATCTTCTGTTTCCTTCGTTTGCTTACTAGCTAGCTAGCGTGTCTAGCTAGTCCTCTCTATACAAAAGTATAGTACGTAGCGTTGACCTAGCACGGACAAAAGAGACGCCACTTCTCTCTATTAATTAGCTAGCTAACACAATATATGAAACACCTAAATTAAACCCCCAAAACCGCCAACCCCCCCCCCCCCCCTTCAGAAAAAACAAAAACTCAAGCCACAGAAATGCTGACGCATGGATGCCTATTGGTCCCGGTTGGTGCCACCAACCGGGACCAAAGGCCCTCCTGCTCGGGCTCGGCAAGACAGGCCATGTGGAGGCCCATCTGTCCCGGTTCTGGACTGAACCGGGACTAAAGGGCCAGGGCATTAGTACCGACCCTTTTGTCCCGGTTCAGGAACCGGGACTAAAGGCCCTTACCAACCGGGGCAATAGGCCCTTATTCTACCAGTGCATAAGAAGATTTGAATTTTTAAGGGTAGCTTAGCATCCCAAATCCACTTGAAGCTGGATCCAGCAATATCTCTTTCCAACCATCTATACATCGATTTGGTTGTATATTTTCCAGAGTTATCAAATTTCCAATAAATCTCATCAGGCAAATCATTTTGTTTAAGTGTTAATACCTCCTTTTTCATTTATCCCATTGTTTCATCTTTAGGGGACATCCTCCTCCTAAAAGAGGTAATATGATTCAACAAGTCGATTCTATCAACAGTACAGTTTTGCTCTACACAGATTTCAAACAGTAATGGGAACTTTTCTTTAAATGGGATCCTTCCTTCCAATTCATCGAACCATAGTCTCGCCACATCTCCTTTATTCAGTTTAACCCCCCTGCCATTCATATATAAGTTTTTCACTTTTAAGAGGGATTGTCAGCATGGTGAATCATTGTCTTTTGCCTTTACCATGGCCACTGAGGTTTTCTTCAAGTATTTAGCTTTAAATATATCCTGCCAGAGGCCTTTATTCTTATCTAGTTTCCACCACCATTTCCACTAGTAAGCTGATATTTTGTTTTCTCAGGTCCTTGACCCCCAGGCCCCCTTTCTTTTTAGATCAACAAACACGGTCCCACTTGACCATATGGTATCCTTTTTTCTTTCCTTTCCTATGCCAGAAAAATTTCCTTCTCAGCTTGTCCCACCTCTCTAAAGTGGTCTTGTTCAGTAAAAACATGGACATGTAAAAGGTTGGTATATGTGACAGTACCGCATTCACTTTAATGAGTCTCCCTCCCATAGACAGCTCCTCACTAATCCAGTTTTCACCATGATCGATGAATTTGTCATCCACAAAGCTCTAGCCGCTACATTTCCGCCCATCATAGCTGACAGGCATGCCTAGGTATTTTATAGGGAAATCACCTATTTGGCAGTTGAACATCTCAGCATATTTATGCATAGTCTCATCATCCGCACGGACAGAGAAGATCTCGCTCTTCAAGAAATTGATTTTCAATCCTGACATGACCTCAAAAAGATATAGTAGCAACTTAATATTCAGAGCATTTCTAAGATCATCCTCAAAACACAAAATTGTGTCATCCGCGTACTGAAGAATAGCTACTACATTTGGTATTAGGTCAGAGGCCATACCATTGAATAAACCATTTTGTTGAGCTCTAAGAACCATTTTTGTTAAACAATCAGTAGCTAAATTGAAGATAAAGGGCGAGAAGGGGTCCCCTTGGCGCACCCCTTTCAAGCTTCGAAAGTAGCGGCCCACCTCATCATTCAGTTTCACACTAACTGTACCTCCCACTAGGATTTTCCTGACCCAGTCAATCCATTGCGGATGAAACTCTCTCATTCTGTGGCAATCTAACAGGAAGTCCCGGTTGAGTTTGTCATATGCCTTTTCGAAATCAAGTTTCAACACAATTCCATCTTTCTTCCTATTGTAAGTATGATGCAGGATTTCATGCAGAGACATGATCCCATCCATGATGTCACGCTTTTTCATAAAGGAATTCTGATGTCTACTGAAAAGGGTATCAACAAAAGGTTCCAGCCTAATTGTCAACACTTTGGTGATCAGTTTATAGATGCACCGAAGCAAAGCATATTGGCCTGAATTGTTGAATTTTATTTGCCCCCACAACCTTAGGTAGCAGAGTTATAATCCCATAATTCAAACGCTGCACATCAAGTTTGTTATAATGAAACCAATCAAATAACAACATCACTTCACTTTTTACTACCCCCAACAATGTTGGAAAAACTCAATAGGAATATTATCTGGACCTGGAGCTTTATTTGGTTTCATAGAGAATAAAGCTTCTGTTTCATAGAAGGGTCTAGTATGGATAAAGTTGTCAATGTCTGACAGTTTCTCATGTAGCCCTCATGTGTTGTAAAGCCACGGTGGTCGGCACTTCACCTCACTACAAAAAAATACACTTCTGTGATGATACGTGTTTGTCACAGTAGGTCGCATTTTTTGTCATGCATGTACATCCATGACAAATTTATGACAGAATCAAGATAGTCATACCTATGCTGTCGTAGAAGTGTTCCATGACATTTTACCAAAATTATAATCACGGAAGTGTCCACTTCCATGACGATAAATCGCACGTCACAGAACTGCTTTCGTCAAGGGTGACCGACACGTGGCATCCACCGTAACGGAACGCCGTTAAGCTATCGGGTCGGGTTTTGGATCCGATAACCCGTTAACAGCCCGACCAATGGGGATTTTCCACGTGTAAAATCATCATTGGCTGGAGGAAACACGTGTCGGCTCACCGTTGGGACAGATGTCATCCACTCATTGGACAGAAGGCGCCTATGATACGTCGACACGTGGCACGACCCAACAGAGGCCCATTCCTGTGAAAAGGCCGGCCCATGGAAAGCTTCTTAACGGCCTGTTAGCATATAGCCCATTTACAGCCCGCTAACCCAAGGCCCGTTACGCCCTATCCGAATTAGGCCCAGTAGCGTCATCGGAGCCATCCAATATGATTCCAGCCCGTTTTCGCCGGCCCATGTATGGCCCATGATGTCTTTCGGCCCATATGAGGCCCTATGTAACTCTTGGCCTATTAACGGCCCGTGGTGAAACTGGCCTGTAATAAACAGTGTATCACTTTACACCCATTTACGGCCCATGGTGAAACTGGCCCGTAATGAACAGTGTATCACTTTACACCCATTAACGGCTCGTGGTGAAACTGGCCCGTAATGAACATTGTATCACTTTATACCCATTAACGGCCCGTTATTCCGTTGAGCCGTTTCCAGCCCATGTTACCTTTCGGCCATCTCGGAGCCCATTTATTCTTGGGCTCATTTCCAGCATTCGTTTACTTACGGCCCGTTACTGTCATTTTCTGCTTGTGGGCCAAATTCAGCCCGTGGTTACAGTCGGCCCGTTTGTGGTCCGTTCACACGTTGGGCCGTTTTCATAGCGTCATGAAATACGGCCTATTGATGGCCCGTTATGGTCGGCCCATGAACGGACGATTCCAACTCTAGCCCGTTTACGGCCATAATGCAGCCTGTTATTGGCCCATGTTATCATACTGCCCGTATAAGGCCCATTGATGATACGGCCCGTAGAAAGCCCATTGTTTCTACGACCCTTAGAAGGCCCATTGTTTCTACGGCCCGTAGAAGGCCCACTGTTTCTACGGCCCGTAGGAGGCCCAGTGTCACTACAGTAAATATTAGTCCATGGTTATTGTAGCCTAGTTTTAAAAAATAGGTTATTGCAGCCACTAGCAAACCGTGGAAAAAGAACTGCAATGACTACAAGCTAACAAATAAACACGACAACAAGGAAATAAATAATCAAGCAACTTACGCTAGGCTATCACGGCTATCACATATTACATCCATTGGGCATCAAAGTTCGCCACCGATTGCAAATAAACGCTACCGACAAAAGAATATACAAAGCGAGAGCACTTGAAGGCACTAGGCCTGGCCAGAAGGGCCCCCAAACAACTAAAGAAGCTGAGTAGACCTCAGTTGTGTCAACGATAGATGCATCAACACTAGATTTAAGGCTTGATGGTGCGCACGGCAGTCCTCTGACATCTTCATTGCATCTTTGACTTCAAGTCGGAGCTGAGCTGAAGCAACCCTTTCCGCTTTAAGTTGAGAATGAAGAAGTCGAACTTATTGAGGCAGCGACTGCACAGAGGTTGTCTCACACCTGCTGGTGAATAGCTTCAACTCACTTTCTTCATCAAGACAGGACCTTGGGGTCATCTCGCTGTCCACAAGATGGTTTGGCTCACTATCTTCCCTGAAGTTCTGCCTGGCGTAAGAGATACGACTCTGAAAGAGAAACAAGGAGACACTAACATGTTTCACAATTATATAAGCAAATAAATGGA
The DNA here is from genome assembly GCA_021605145.1 of Aegilops bicornis. Classification (NCBI taxonomy): domain Eukaryota; kingdom Viridiplantae; phylum Streptophyta; class Magnoliopsida; order Poales; family Poaceae; genus Aegilops; species Aegilops bicornis. The sequence goes on from CM038674.1 coordinate 49,051,084, forward strand.
TCTGTTCTGCATAAGGAACATGTTTTTACAACTAAAATTTGAAACTGGCAGTTGTTGCAAACATCAAATCAGATGTAAACAGCAAAGCAAACAGCAGTGGAGGAAATGATGCCTATCCAAATCTATACTAGAACAAAGTTTGAAGGCTTGAGAAGGATGAACTTACATTACATGTTAACACGGGCTGGACAAAGCCCTTCTCTATGTTGTTGGAAGGATAATTCAATAAATTCCCCAAAGAAAATTCTTTATAAGCGTTGCCATTATTCTACATTTTGCAAAGAGTAAATATAGATCAAATAATATTGGAAGAAACAGAGGATAATGAAGCTCAAAAGGTGCGGTGATGATACATAATCAAATAGCAATTAATTAAGTACAACGTTACAAGGCAAAAGGGAGAGAGGTACTGACGAGAGCAATGCAGAGCCCATTATTGTTTTGAGATCGTATGATCCTTTGAGCAAGGAGATTCATCTGAAACTACTTTTCATACAAGAGATAAGGTAAGGCACAAGCAGAAATTTAGGAGTTCAAATTTTGAATTGATATCATAGACAGTACCTGACGCTGGGCTCCCAGCTGTTCTAATAGGGGTTTGGCCACTGGAGTAGGGGTAAAGTGTGGTATAGTTGGGCCTGTATTTTTTGTGGCTGCTGATCTATTTGATTTAACAGGTATCACTACCTTTTCCAAATACATAGTTTGTACTCCTTGAGGATCTGCACTCACCCTCTTCCTTTTGGACATCTATTACGAAAGAACAACATTTGACTGGAAAAACATAATGTGACCACACATGGAATAGGTACAGAAAATGGATAGGTATGGCATATAATCATATATGATGCTTAAACTAAGCAGATGGTGTAACAAAGTAGAAGTAATGCAAGAGGTTAGATGCAAAATATGTGCGACCAATACAACTTTGCAAAACTAGAGCAAGCACCTTGATGGGTGAATAAGATAGGCCATCCTCCACCATGGCAAGTTTGTTAGCCAGTGGATCGTTCATAATATTCCTCTCGTGCCCATTCTCATATTCATTTTGATAATGTTCAATATCTGACATGCATGAAAACATAAAAACAAGTGAGATTTTCTTTGTAATGCAGAAGTGATTCTAATCCAATACTGCCTCCATGTAAACCCCTCTGTGCTATCTCTGTAATTCTTTTAAAAGATGCCATGCATGCTGTAATTTGTTGTGTGCATTAATATAATGTGGCCTACTACTCAAAATATGAGAGCTCCAGAAGTGATGACACTTCACAGATGATAACTTTAACATATAGTAAAGATGAACAAGTCGACCTGACCTGACAGATTCAAAATATACTAAGGGAGAATAACTCGACCTGACCAGTCGACCGCAAGAGAAGGGTATCATCTTAAAGAAGAGCAGAAGAGCAAGCAGATTGAAGATATTACAAGTCTTTCAATACAATGTCGGTTGGCCACCCATGATGAACCAGACCGCACAGAGAAATAGTATTCTTTCCGGTCTCTCCATATGTGGCTCACATGCATTTCGAAACTAAAGTAGAAACATTTATCTCACCAATTAAACATCTCTCAGTTTTACTAATATTAGCAATAATATCATATATGAATTTGTACAACTAAGCTTGTTTAGCTCGATGGGTGGAGCAGTGCTATTGCGACATGAACCACGTAGGCTTATTGTGGTCATCATAAAATGGGGAAAACATAAGCATGATGAGTACAGTGTCGACCGTGGCAGTGGGATGGCAGATCTGAAGCTGCAAACCGCGCAAAGGGTAGTTAGCAACCGATGTTTGCTTTGAAATAACAACTAAGATTTGGTATGGACAAGAAAGTATAGTCAACAAGTGACAAAGAAATGCAATTATGCTGTCTCTCTATATGTCGCGACATGCATTTGGAAACTCAAGTGGGACCTTTAGCTAACCAATTAAATGTGTCGGTTAACTAATATCGTATCATATCACAATCATATTTGAACAACTAAGCTTTCAATTACGAGTGTTGTGTTGTTTAGCTTGAAGGGTGGAGTAATGCGGTCTGACGTAGAAAGCACCTACGCAGATCAGAGTAGAGTAGATAAAAGGGGAAAACCCTAAGCATCAAGAGAAAAATCAGGAAAGTGAAACTAGCTGGACCAGTGGGTGGCGCACATGCTTTTCGAGACGAATATAGGAACATTAGGTGACCAATTAAACAATTTCTCTATTTTAGTGATATGAGCATCATATCAGATTCGTATTTCAACCCGTAAGCTTTGGGTTGAGGTCTTGAGGAGCAGTGCTAGCACGACACGAAGCACCTACAATGATGGTAGTGAATATAAAGGGCGGAAACCATAAGCTTTACGAGTATAGTGCCCGTGCCATGGCGGATCTGAAGGTGCAAACCGGACAAAGCTACTTCGCAACCAATGTTTGCTTTCAACTAGCCACTATGATTTGGTACGGACAAGAAAAGTACAGTAAAAATTTTACGATCTATTTTCCGGGTGAGATCAATAACTTAAGCACATATGGAAGAGTACCACCTCTCTTGTGACGCCGTGTAGGCCTATGCTGATACGTTGAGGGTGCTGCGGGTGCGATGGCTGTCGGCTGCAGGGAAGAAGACTTTAGACGACAGACGGCTGGGTCGGGGATATATCCTGTTGCCGTGGATGAGGCGGTCGTAGGAGTGGCAACGGCAAGGTGGACGACGGCGCCGATGAAGCGAGAGGAGGCGATGAAAGGATCCTGGTCCAGCGCCGTGGATGAGAGACGTCCATCTCTTGCAGTGGACGACGGGGTAGGGGTAGCGGCTCCGGCAAGGTGGAGGATGGGGTGGCGGACGGAGGAGGCTGGCCGCAGTGCGGAGGTTGTCGTGCCGCCGACGGTGTATGAATGGGGAAATGGAGGGGAGGGGGGTCTCAAACTTTGGGACGCGCTTCTCTGAAATGGGGGAAAGTTATGAACTTATCCCCCGTTTAAAATTTCGGACATCGCGTCGGTTGGGGATAGGACGGTAATCTCGCATCTCCCAAATATTTGCCGGTAACTATTTCGGGCGAGGAGAGGGTGTTTTGCCACCCACGGTTGGCACCCACGGTGTATGAACGGGGCTGACAGGTAGGGCGGTTGTGTCACGTCTGATGGAAGTTACACATCTTCCCCTATTTAAAATATTAGCCTACATCGATTTCGGATGAGGAGAGTTTGTTTTGCCGCCCACCGTGTATGAATGGGGAAATGGAGGAAGAGACACATGTCTTTCTGACGAGCTTGATTCAAATGTGATTTGCCGCCACATTTGGCGCCCACTGTGTCTGAATGGGCTCAGAGGCCGTTGTGTCACATCTGATTGAAGTTACTAGTCTACCCCTATCGACAGCAGTGTAAATCCGGTCGATAAGGATGTACTCAGTGTCAGGGGTAGACAGTAATTTCCATCTCGCAAACACTTGCTTCAGGCAGCCCACAAATTATAGTGGGTGTTTAGCCGCTTCGTTCAAAACTTGGGAGAATTAGCATTCACATTTGCCCTCGGACCTGGCAAACTAAATTCAAATCCAATTTATATTCGATTACGAATATCCACAGATAATTATATGTTTTGTTATTTATTTCTTCAACACCACAACAAAGATTTATTCCACCTTTATATATGATTATGATTTAGAAATGCCCTGCTCTTCGAATTCAGTAGGTTGGATACACTCTGATTCAAACAGTTATTTCATCCAATACAATATGCTCACACGAAAAACAGCTCACCTTATGTCAATCATACAAGTACTGAGGATTACCTCGCCTAAAAAATTCGGATCCTTACAACACATGGACAACATGGAATTCCGGAAAACATAGGGGGTCTTGCAACATAATCCATTCAGAAACATGACACAACATGCAAGTACAATAATCTCATGACAATTTCAACTGGTATCTAAAGAAGAACAGGGATTACCTTGGGCTTCAGATAGCAGAAACAGCAGGACCTCCTCCGTCTTCAAATGCAACATTCTTACTTCCTCCAATTCTTGGGTTGCTTGCATAATGCGTGCCGCTAATTCCGTAATTTCCAGCCTCAAGATAAAGATTACCTCATTCATGGCAGCCACACCATCTCTTTCTGCCTCTAGTAGAGCCTCAAGCACTATAATATCTGTGCTCAGACTGCTCTCTGGCGGTGTTGCCTCTGAACTGCTACCATCTGGTAACATGGATGGCGCACTGCTTCCACAAATAGATTCTGGGGTTGTACATTGTGTCCTAGTGTGAACGGCATCCTGAAAGGTTTCCGCTGGACATAAGTAAGAGATAGTTATTGTATGATCCAGGCAGTAAGCTTACATGGTAAACGACGGACGAATTATTGCCGAGCATGGCAAACTATATTTGAATGGTTCGAAGCAGCATCAGCCGAAAAGAAATTAAAATGGTAAGATGAAACTAGGGATGTAAGTGGCAAATAAACGACATCCGTCAGTCCCATCTAGTTAGTTTTTGCAACCTCCCTAGTTCATTTTCCTCAAAAAACAAAAACTCTTCTGAACTATCATACCCTTTGGTGGACTTTAATCGGGATTAAGCGGGACCCGATTGACATCCCTAGTTGAAAGGGAGTGTACAACCGCTATATTTAAGTTGCCAAGGCATCTAAGCAGTTGAAATAATATGAGAAAGCACTTAACAGTGTGGCCTCATATAAACTACGAAGACAGTCTTGTGATGAAGTTGAAAGGAAAAGTGAAGGACTCAAATGAAATAGGCATGCATTTCTTTACGATAGTACAGCAGGCACTGCTGACATATTGGCCAACTCAGGTATAGCGTAACAACAAACAAGCATTCGAATCAAGCAATACAGCAAAGCAGACAACTGAACTATTTGTAATTCGGTAGGATTACACGTTGAGGGCACAAGCCAAGAAAGCAGCCCACTCGCATTACATTTCACATGTACTAAAACACATTGGCTTACCATATGTTGCTGTGAAGCCTAGCTGCTGTTGCAATGTTCTTTGAAAATATCGTCAGCATCCCGTGGTTGCAAATCTAGTTGTTGTTATTTATTCTGCACCATCTATTTAGGTAAAATTAATTTTAATCGCATGCACTGGTCCGAATTGATCATCAATGGTTCATCAAAACTAATGAAAGAAGGGTGTGTGCATACACGACAATATATCTGCTTCCCTCTATTTTTATGCTTGTTCGAGGTGCCGGCCCCAAAAGAACAAATATTTTGCTTGACGGGGTTGGCAGCTCCATAATTAATAGAAGCATCAAATTAGTCATGCAACTTGGGAAGATCAAGAACACACAAACAAGTAATGAACAGAGGCTCGGAGCAGTGATGTAATAGCTAGCATCAGAAAATGTAGGGTAAAACGAACAAAAAGCAGCGGAACCACATGCTAGTTTGTTGATGTGTAATTAAGCATAGAGAACATTAAGCAGTCTGATGGAACCAACAGGTGGCATCAGAACAAAACTAAAGCATATTAACTATACTAGTATGTATGCACGTGCAATGCACGTCTTAAAAGAATGGAGTGATTTTGGAGTGTGACTCGAAAAAAGTATAATGGAGTGATTTTGATAAATGTAATTCCACCCACAATTGTTTTTAATATTCACACAAAAAACTATACATTCACGTCTAAAATACTGGAGGTTCATTAAAAAACTGTATGTTACTCTATTATTTTTTCTTCCCATTCTCCTCCCAAACCTTCTTATCTGGGCTCAAGTCATCACGCGCTCAAGCAGTAATATAGCCCATGAGGCATCGCATATGGGCCTTTTTTTTCCTGGAAGGGCCACGTGAATATTCTAAAACACAGCAGAGGCAACAACAGTCTACTGTTCATGGCGAATCCGGATGATCTTAGCCCTTGGATTTTGGAGACCAACGGTTATGATTGATGCTCTGGATCCATCTCAAAACTGGTACACTATATAGTAGTACAGATATAGATATAGATGTGCACTGGTATGTAATTTAGCACATGTAACATGTTCAGTGCCAGAAGTATGGCCCTACAGGTGCAAGCAGAATAATGCGTCTCATGAAAAACTGAATGATGCCCTGAAGAAATTCAAAGGTGCGGTGCTTATGCTAGGAAAGTGAACGTAGGCGCCGGCCGTTGGATGATAGTACCTGATTCTCGGCGGCGTATGGGTATCGTTGTCATACTTGATAGCTAAGGATCGTCGATGGTGCTCGTGTTGCGGTTGAGTTTGGGCCGGCTGTCGCCGTCGCTGAAGCGGCTCCGGTGCTACGGTTGTGGCGCCTGTCGACATACAAGAAAGCTCATCTGTGGTAAGTGAACAGTTGCACGATAAAGAGAAAAACCGAAGGAGTACAAATCGAAATAACCTGATGAGGCTGCGGCGTCGGTAAAGAAGGGCCGGTGGAGTTGAATATGGCGTCAGTGGAGCGGGTCCGGTGCAGTGGACGAAGGCTTCGGCGGGCGCGTTATACAGTGCTTTCGGTGAGGCGGATCTGTTGCCGAGGACGAGGGCTTGTATGAAGGGCCAGCGAAGGGGCGGACGAGGGAGTCAGTGAAGGGCCTACACTGTGGTGGACGAGGGCGCCGGTTAAGCAGATCCGGTGCGTTGGACCATGATGGTGGTCAAGGAGATCTGGAGCGATGGACAAGCCAGTCGTTGAAGCGGCTCCGGTGAAGTGGTGAATTGGCAGTTGGGGGTTCCAAGGTGCGGAAGGTAGATCCGGCGGGGTGTGAGGTCTGCCGCTGCGGCGGAGGACTAGATTCGTGACTTGCCGTGGTTGGGGGGTGGGTCGAGGAGGGAAGGGAGGGCTCTCGGGAAGAATGTTGGGGGCAAAGAGGGGAAAACAATGGAGTTATCAAAGCAGCCCTTTTCCGTTCATGTGGTAGGGGTAAAATAGGAATATCGCAGGGCTAAACTTTCGGGCGCGTGATATTTCGATGTGAGCGGGAAGTTTGAAAGCTTTTGGCGCCTAAAATTATAAGTATTCTGCTCCCGTACGGCCGACTATGATATCATGGCCGACAATTTGTTTGTTTTGCACGCAAAAAAAGTGCAAGTTTTGAAAATCAATGTCTCCAACTCGAAACTTAGATTGTCCATTCAATTCAAATATGGATCATTGAGCTACTACAAGCAAATACCATCGTAGAGTCCAATTCAAATGAAATTCCAAATGTGTTTATCCTAAATATGATGACAAAAGAAAAAATGTGTATGTGTTTGAATAAAGTGAATGATTATAAAGTTTGAACATGCCTGTATGTATATCTCTAGGTTTGATGTATGAATTTGAAATCATGAAATTCCGTCTTAAAAAAGGTACCTCCGTTTAAATGAATTACAAAAGCTAATGATGGAGTCGAATTCCAAAATTCCAATCTTAGGTTTGTAATTTTGGTACATCAAGGTATATCACGCATGTTCAAAAGTATCGTTATCTCATAGTACAAACTGTGAAACAAATTGATCAACCAACCATGAGTGCACAATATCTCAATTACGCTAAAGTCCCTCAAATATAGACACCTGACTCTTTATCTGAAGTCACCCCCCCCCCCACCACCACCACACACACACACACATAGAGAAGTCGTTCTCTCCCCCAGACACCAACACACGAGCACATTAACACCCCTCTCTCTTGTAAAGTCTGGACCCCAACATAGGTCTCTATCACTTTGTCTCCCGAGCATGCACACATCTCTTCCCTCACTCTCTAGGTCTCCAGCTATCTCTCTTACCCAAGCACACGCACTATGTACAGTGTATATTTCCCATACACACAAAACGTCGCCCCCAAACGTCTATCTCCCTAGTTATGTGGTTCTTGCGCACTCACCTCACACACCACCCCCACTGCAAACAATCACACTTTGTCTCCTTGTGCACCACTCTCCTCTTTCTATCTCTCCCACATACGGACCCGCCCCAGCTCCTTCCCTGTATACATATATGTTGTGACTCTTTGCATAGCTCCCTAATGTATAATCGTTCTCGATTTCGCACATTGTTCTCTACACCATCTATTCTAGATCTCTCATGAAGTCCCTATCACACACATGATGACTCGCTTCCCCTGCGTCTCCGTTCATAGGCCAATTTCAGACAACATCAACATTGTCTCCCTATCTATACGCCATTTATGCACACAAACGACCCCTATCGCCCCCTCTCTTCCTCTCTCTCTCTCTATCTCTCTCTCTCTCTCTCTCTCTCTCTCTCTCTCTCTATCTATCTATCTATCTCTCTCTCTCTCTCCCTCTCTCGTCGCTAGCTCTCTCTTTCTCTCGCTCTCACACCCCTCTCCCACACACACACTCGATGTCTCTTCCAAATAGTCTGCTCCCCCCGCCCACACCCGTGCTATCTCGCTACTACACATGTCACACCATTCCCCCTTCCCTTATACTAGGTTTACATCATCAGTGGTCTCTCTACTCCACATACACTCTCTCCCTCGAAACAACAAAGCCACTTGGGCATAATCGAACAACTTCAATGAAAAGATATAACATGAGCAAACACTGTTGAGGAATTTGCATATAACATGGCCACTTTAATGAAAAGATATAATCAACAATAATGGAATATGCAAATGAACATGAATGACATATTGCTGCTGTTCTGTTTGACCAAGTTTTTGAAAAGAAAAAAAATTCTGTTTTTTGTTTATAGCTAAATGCCATAGCTAATGTTTTTTATTTATAGCTAAATACTTTTGTTTTTTGTCTAAAGCTAAAAGTATTTATAGCTACTGTTCTGTTCGACCAAGTTTTTGAAAAGAAAAACAATTCTGTTTTTTGTTTATAGCTAAATGCCATAGCTACTATTTTTTATTTATAGCTAAATACTTTTGTTTTTTGTCTAAAGCTAAAAGTCTAGGAACTACATTTTCTCTAACCCTTTTGACCTCACCAGAATTTCCACAGCAAGACCTTAGTACCTACACCCAATTTCTTCAAAAATATTCAGGTCCATAGTCCAAATAATTCAAATTTCATTTGAATTAAATTTGGAACAAATTCAGGTCCGTGGTCAAAATATTTTTTTATAGCTAAGTGTTTTTTGTTTATACCCTCTGTTAATTTAAATCTAAATGCTACTATTATTTATATACCCTCTATTAGTTTAAAGATAAATGGAATTACTGTTTAGGAATTTTCATAAAAATTGCCCTAGCTAATTTCCTAAAAAAATTGCAAATCATTTTTCCTAAATGCTATAAAATGCCTACTACCCTAAAAAAATCTAGGGTTCATATGAACACCTAGGGTTCATATGAACATCAACACAATATCAACACATATATATATAATTGCCCTAGCAGAGAGAAATAGGAGGGTAGGGACAGGAGAGGCATAGCCTTACAGTCGGCGGCGAGGGCAGGCTCTGGCTCGGGCAGCGGCGGTGAGGTCGAGGGCGACGGCGGCGACCTCGAGGGAGGCGACACTGAGGTTGACGACGGCCTTGGGCGGCGGCTGTGAGGTCGAGAGGGCGGCCTCGGGCGGCGGCGGTGTGGTCGAAGGCGGCGGGCGGCGGCGGTGTGGTCGAAGGCGGCCTCGGGCGGCGGGCGGCGGTTGTGTGGTCGAAGGCGCAGGCAACAGCGGCGATGGAGCAGTTGGGGGACAGGGGAGTAGAGAGGGGGGAAAAGGACTTAGCAAAATTTTGAGCCAGGGCCGCCGGGATTTGAGTCAAACTAGCAGCGGCGCGTTTTGCTGAAACGCGCTATAGCTAAGATAGCTATAGCGTGTTCCAGAGAAAGGCGATGCAGCTAACCCTTTCTGTTTTCTTTTTCTTTTTCTTTTGTTTTCTTTACATTTTTTTTTCATTTCTCCTTTTTCTATTTCTTTAATTTTCATTTACTTTTCTACTTATTTTTCTATTTATTTTCTTTTACATAGCAGTAGCGCTGTAAAGAAGAAACGCGCTGCTACAATGTTTTTAGCAGTAGCGTGCTTCTGGGAGAAGCGCTGCTACTATTCCTAGCCTACCGGCACTAGTGAGAGAATTTTAGTAGTAGCGCTTTTCTGTGAAGACGCGCTACTGCTAAAATAATGATTGTAGCGTGGTTTTGCAACAAGCGCTACTACTAAGTAGCGCTAGCGCTACTACTAAATAGCACTTTCCCTAGTAGTGAGTAGTCCATACTGCGTCCTTTCCGATTAATATGGCTTAATTTGAAACGAGAAAAATACACTGGCGGTCAACGTATGTAACAATACGCTCTTTACAGTCACTATATATAGTTTTGCGTCGATTATACGATCACTAGCTCATCGTAGAGCACCGTATTGCACCCTACTGACCGGCCACATAGTCGACGTGGCACTTTGTTGACTGGTTAAATTGTCACCTGGTTTCTGGGTCCCACCTGTCAGTTGGTGGAGCAAAGAAATCAGTTAAACAAAACTTTACGCATGCGCCACACGAGTACAACCCTTGCGCCCGAACCGCCCTGGTTGTGTATGTGAGTGCATGCATGTGTCCTCCCTTGGCCTTCCAACAAAGAGTGTACATCGGCTATAAAACAAAGAGTGTAGTAGTACATGATGTACATCTACACTTCCAATGCATTTAGCCTTTAATCTAAATCGATATTGATTGACTAATGCACCAACTTGTGCTGTAGGTATAGGCTACATGTCTATCCTTAATTACAGCATGCAACGGCCTTCATTTAATCTTCTTATCTCAATGGTCGCATGCACACATAAGTCTGCTACTTTTGGGCGTTAATTATACCCTGGTAAATGTGTAAATCTCTAAATGTACAGTCTTTCACGGACGTAGGGAGTAGGTTGAGCACTTGAGCGTGAGCGTGTGTGTTGCGTCGTGTGCTGTGTGCCGCATGGGTGCGTGAGTGTTGCGTGCGTCCATGTGGAGTACGTGTGAGTGTTGCATGTTGCATGCATGCATGCATGCATGGGGCTTACTCCCTCCCATTGACATGTTCATATTTTAAACTTCCTCTGTTCCTTCCATATGGTGATACTCCCTCTGTTCCCAAATACTCCAGTACGGAGTAAAAGCCTCCCTCTGTTCCCAAATACGGAGTATTTGTCTTTCTACAGATTTCAACAAGTGACTAGCTAGGTACGGAGCAAAATGAGTGAAGTGAGCGTAGAGGCATAGGGATACTGTAGAAAGGTAATCCTCGCGATCCATCATTCCCCATCTCGGCCAGAGAGAACTATTCAACTAGTATTCGCACTGAAGTGAGAATACACGCTGCAGCAGATGGGACACGTAATTAATAAGCTGAACCAGCGTGTTGGTGTTACTAAATCAGCCTTACCCAGTACTGCCATCATGTTTGCCCGTAGAGCACGCTTCCGCAAATACGCCTACGCACTTGTGTCCTCCATTAACTGACATATGGGCCCTCTTGTGGTAGACCCACATGTCATCGGTGTAACTATTTACACTCCGGAGGACGGTGCCTATTTCCTGATAGTAGTACTAGTAGAATTAAGATTTAATGCACTTTCTTCCCCGTCTTCCACTCTTCTTCCTCCTCTCTTCTTCTTCCTCCTCTCTTACCCATCGTCGGCCGCACACCATTTACCCCCGCTCACTGCTCGCCCGCCCGCGCCATCTTCCATGGTAGCTCGCGCGTACCATATCCCCCCGCTCACTGCTCGGCCACACGAGGAGAAGCTTCTTCGCTCGCCCGCCCGAATCCACTTCCCCGCTGGCTCGCATGCACCGAAAACCCCAATGACAGAACCGACTGACACGCAGAGCCGCGATTGGAATTCCCTCCCCGATGTTCTCTTGGAGCAGATCTGTAGTCGTATGGACCTACTCAGCACCGTCCGTCCGGCCGCATGCTCGGTGTCTTTGTACCGTCTACTAAATGCGCAACCGGCCGGCTCTTTTCAAGACACCCTGCTTGCTGATGCCCGATCCTCGCAGGTGGCCCAGACACCGACTTGACGATCCTACGGAGGTTGCCGTGGTGCCCCTTGACATGCTACCACTACCCGTCCACGTGTCCTTCATGCGCGGCCAACTGTCCTCATCCACCACACCGGTAGTCCATGGCGTCTCGTGGATATCTACACCCAGCGAGAGATCACCCTTCCATCATTGGATACCGCCGACATCGAGCCTCGCGGCCCGCCGGACACTCCTGCCTACTACGCACGAGACGCGTCAAGCTTTTTGGCTCGACCTCTGTTTGCAGAAAGTTGTAATCTGCGAAGTGCCCACACCATCAGAAGACTACATGGATTACAAGCTCATTGCCTTGTTCAACATGGGATTAGTCTATCTGGAATCCGGTCGCCATACATGGTCATGGCTCATCATCAATCCTGTTGACGCAACATTTCTGTCTGATGCTATAGTGCACGATGGCATCGTTTACGCGGTCGACGCTCAGATTGGCTGCCTATACTGGTGGAATCTATCGTCGTGTAATTTTTCTATCTCATCTCATCTTTACCTTATGAATACGACTGCCTGTTCATTTGTTACAAATTTAGAATGCATAGCATGTCTATAACCACATCATTTCTATATGTTCCTCTCATTTCCTAGATTTTTATGACCACACATGTTATTGTTAGAGTTGATATGAGAACAATTGGCATCTAATGATTGTTAGAATACATATTATGAGCATAACATCATGATTGCTATATGTTACTCTCGTTTACTAGATTTTTATAACAACGCATGTTATTGCTTAGAGTTGATATGAGAATAGTAGTAGTAAGTGCTATGGTAGAATATGAGTAGGCGATGTCATAGCTGTTTTCCTCTCATTGTTACATGATGTTTGAACCATGACATGTTGCTAGAATATGAAAGCCATTGGCTTATTTTTTTTTAACTTGGGGTATGATTATGACCACGACATTGCAATTCTCTGTTTATGATATGTGTCACTATTATAATAATCTTAATTCCACACATACTCTGAACATGATTTTTTATTTTTGTCCTTTTGGTCTCCAATTTGAATTGTCGCAGCAGACGCAAATGCGCTGGCCTTCATGATTCCAGGACCTGGAATCATACCAGCCGATGGGTGCTGGTTTATCGCTTCGTTCACCGACGTGGCGTTATTTGATGCTCATTCGCACATACCAAATTGACCAAACCATTACATCAAACCACATGCAGTACAATGCGTGGGGCGAACTTGACATTGATGGCTATGGCTGCTTCGTGTTCGAGAAAGATCCCAGCTCCGTTGGGCCAGGCGTATTCAACTGGAGGCGGGTTTACAGCCTCGGCAACCACTCCTTGTTCCACGGGCTCAATTATCCGATCATCCAACCAATCATCGATCATATCACCGGCGATGATTACTGTGCTATGCAACTTCCATTCACGAGGGGGTGTTGTGTTTACACATCATACCATGGGTTTCCTGAATCACCAGAGATTCGTCGACACAGCTTGTTGCCAGGTAATCTTCAGTGTGTGAAAGGCATCAAGCTTCCATGCGATGGATGGCTTTTGCAAACCCGACATGCGGCGATGTGGTTCATGCCAACAGCAAATATGCACAACTTGATTTGTGCTGATATCTAGACTGAGCCATGTATTCTGCTGCTGTAGCACGACCCTCTTTTGTTGGATATTATGTACTGTTGTTAGTTTGAAGCACTCCTCTGGTTTGAAGGATAGACACCTTCCTGAGATCAAGTGCATGCTAACTCACCTGCGTAGGATGTACTGATAATGCTGATGGAGATGTTGTGCAGAAGCCATATATATACATATATATATATATATATATATATATATATATATATATATATCAGTTAGGCTTCAAGTGCGTACTTGTTAGTTAAACCTATGTATAAATTGTGACACTAAATACGACTAGTAAGTAGTACAGTAGCAGTACTAGTATACGTCGGTCAAATTATTCATCATGTCCACACATTGAATTGACGTGACAACACGCTGCGCGTGAGGTGACACAAGAATCCCGGCGGCGTGTTCGGGTATTTCGGACTTCAGGTTTGGAGTAACACTTATCTGTCGAAATCTTTTTTTTGAAACGGAGGCAAAAGATTTGCCTCATCCATTAAATAAGAGGAGAATAGAATTTAGAGTTTTTACAAGCGCCCTTGCAAAACGGCATGGCAATTACTCTCGTACAACTGTCGAAGAAGCGCGAGTTTTTACTCTGTCGAAATCTTTCATCATTCACTTAAAACAGTCGATTGGTCATACATTGAGTACCATATAACTGGAATTACCGATGCAAGTCGAAGAAGGATTGGCCGGTGCTGCCGGCTGGCGTCAAGTTCGATCCCAAGGATTAGGAGCTGATCGAGCACCTTCAGGCCAAAGTCAGTGTTGACAGCGCGAGATTTCAGTCTCTCATCGATTTGTTCATACCAACCATCGACAGCGAGCACGGCATATGCTATACCCAACCTGAGAAACTTCCAGGTAAGACCCCGATCGGCCGTCTACTTGCACAAACATATTCCTTTGTTTATAGCTCTATTTTTCTTTTTAGACGCAGACCTGGTGAAACAATTACAATTTGACAGTTAATAAAAAGTGAAACAAGTGACTGCAACATGCCAAAGATGTTATGAAAATGCCAACTAGGTACACTAAAACCTGTATTCCACAGTTCTGCACGTATCACACTGAGTGGCCTAAGGAAGCATTTCTTCCAGCGCAATTCCAGGGCGTTCAAAAGGGGCACGTGGACGCGTCGCAAGATACAGTCGGAGTGCGGCACGCACGCGATGTGGCACAAGACCGGCAATACCTTGCCTGTGATGGTCAACGGCCGGCAAACGGGCAGCAAAAAAGGTTCTGGTGCTGCACACCAACAAGAACTTCGACCAGCAGAGGACCAACTGGCTGATGCACCAGTACCACATCGGGGACCTGGAGCAAGAGAAGGAGCGGAAGCTGGTCCTCTGCAAGATTTTCTACCAGACGAACACTAGGGCCAGGAGTAGTTTGGTATTGGTAGTTGTACTACCTTGTCGTCCGCAAGTTGGTATTGTTGTTAACGATCTTTTGGTATGAACTTGCATTTTCTTCCGACCATCATGCCGAGGGTCGACGTGGATATAAAGCTGAATCTTTTGTTTCAAAACGAATTCTCAGGCACCTGATTTTTATTTGATGGGTAGCATAAGCACCCGCCGTTCGAATTCCCAGTTCTGCAGTTTTTTCGAAACAAGTGCATGCACTTATTATCACGATAAAAAACAATATCCGTGCTGCGTCCCAGTTATCAGTCTGTGCTTGCAGAATTCTCTCGTTTATTGAGCACGTATATTGTTTTTTCAGGTCGAGCAAGTTTCAACTGGGATGTAGACTGACCAGGGTTGGTTTTGTTTTTAACAGGCCCAGCCCATGACGACAACGGGGCACAAAGATCCAGCAGGTATCTACTGGCCTCTGGCCCGCCAGCGTTAGTTATATTTTGTCTTACAACATCCGTAGGCAGTTTTGTTACCGAATCAAACACACAGCCCAGTTCTATTTTCCTCTTGAAATGCATGTCCTACATCCGTTTTCTAATCTCTACCTATAGTTTTACTAGTTCATATACACGTATCATTATATTGAAAACACATAAAATTCCCTTTTCATATTTACATCCTTGTTTTTGTTGTTTTTTCCCACCAAGCGCTGATATTTTACCACTGGTTTTCCCTTAAACCAACTCAATTGTCCCACGTCTTATTTTCTTAAAAAACAAAATGATTTTTTTGGCAAATCAATAAGTTCTTATAAAAATGTTTATCATTTCGGGATTACAACAGTTTGGACTCCACCGAAATATGCAAAATAAGGTTGAAATTTTTGACCGTGGTCCTGGGCAGAAAATGGGCTGTAATAAATTACTTAAGAATTAGCAAATGGGCTGCAAATTATAAAAAATAGCAAATGGGCTGCAAATTATAAAAAATAGCAAATGGGCTTTATGTTGTCTGCCACAGATTTGGAGGCTGACTTGTGGGCCTACTAAGTTCATGCGTACACAAGGTTTCTTAAAAAAGAAACTTAGTCAACAATCGACTCTACCAGCGTCAGACTGTTAAATGTCAATCTAACGGCAATCGTGCTTCTTCAGTCTCTGATCTTCTGCCCCAGCCGCCCAAACCAGCGCCGTCAGAACCGCCTGCTCCCACCTCCCGTGGCCGGCAGTGATGCCGGGCAGGCCTCACGGCCCCATCATACTCGCATCCCTGGCCTTTCTATCCCTCTACTCACCCACACCTCCTATTATTTTTCGGCGACGGCAGCTGAACCAGTCAACCCTCGTACTCTCCACCGCGTGGGCAGCCACTGTCGTGTCTTCGCCGGCTCCCAGTCGTTCCCTTCATAGGCCTCGCCGTCGTCCACCGCCCTGGTGCTCTCGGCGCGGCGTGGTCAACAATGTCCATCCAACGGCCGTAGTGCTTCTTTAACCTCTGGTCTTCTTGCCCCAGCCGCCCAAAGCAGCGCCTGTCGTGTCGCATGCTCCTGCCTCCCGTGGCCGGCTGTGCTTCCGCGGAGGCCTCACCGTCCCCATACTACTCCCACCGCTGGCCAGGCCATCCCTCCACTCACCCTCCCCTGTTATACTGCGGCGACGGCCGCCACACCGCAGCCGAACCGGTGAACCTCGTACTCCTCTCCGGCGTGGGCATCCATCGCCGCGTCTTCCCGACTCGCGTCGTCCCTTCCTAGGCCGCGCCGTCGTCCACCGCCCTGGTGCTTTCAGCGTGGCGTGGACAATGTGGTCAACGACCGACTTCCATCGGAAGAGCATCAGACGTGGAGAGGCTGACAGCTGGGTCCACGGCAGCCGCAAGGAAGTGCCTCCTTATTACGCGCAAAATAATTATTCCTCCACCTGACAGTAGGGACCCACCGGACGGGCCACCAGTATTTCGCGAAAAAAACGTTTCCCCCCTGACTGCTGTGACCCACCGGACGGGCCATCGTATTTCGCGAAAAAAACATTTGCCCCTGATTGCTGGGACCCACCGGACAGACCACCGTATTTCACGAAAAAACGTTCCCCCCCGCTGTCAGCTCGGACCCACCGGAAGTGCCTCCTTATTACGCACAGAAAAATGAATACTCCCCCTCTAGCTGGGACCCACCATGGTGGGAGGCTGACTTAGGGCCTACTACGTTGACGGGGACAGAGGGCTTTGTCAACTTAGTCAATATGAACGATTCTAGCTCCATTGACCGTACGATGTCCATCCAATGGCCGTCGTGCTTCTTCAATCTCTGCTCTTCCTGCTCCAGCCGCTCAAACAAGCGCCGGCGGGACTGCCTGCTCCCTCCTCCCCGCGGCCGGCTGTGCTGCCGCGCAGGCCTCACCGCCCCACCATACTCCCATCGCTGGCCTAGCCATCCCTCTACTCACCCACACGGCCACACCTGCTGTTATTCTCCGGCGAGGGCAGACGAACCAGTAAACCCTTGTACAGTCGTACTCCCCTCCGCGTGGGAAACAACAGCCGAGTCTTCCCTGCCTATGTTTCGTTCCCTTCCTAGGCCTCGCCATCGTCCACCGCCCTAGTGCTCTCGGCGCGGCGTGGTCAACGTGGTCAAGGAACGGCTTCCATCGGACGTGGACTGTACGTGGAGAGGCTGACAGCTGGGTCCACGGCCGCAGCAAGGAAGTGCCTCGTTATTACGCGTAAAATAATTATTCCTCCACCTGACATCTGGGACCCACCGTAAGGGCCTCTGTATTTCGCAAAAAAAACGTGCCCCCAGCTGACGTGTCGGACCCACCAGCTATCTTCCCACGCAAGGAAGTGCCTCCTTATTACGCACAAAAAAATGAATACTCCCCCTGCCAGCTAGAACCCAGCATAGTGGGAGGCTGACTTGTGGGCCTACCAAGTTGACGGGGACGGAGGGCTTTGTCAACTTAGTCAATATGAACGATTATAGCTCCTGTTACCGTACGATGTTCATCCAACGGTCGTAGTGGTTCTTCAACCTCTGGTGTTCTTGCTCCAGCTGCCCAAACCAGCGCCGGTCGTGCCGCGTGCTCCTGCCTCCCGTGGCCGGCTGTGATGCCGCGGAGGCCTCATCGCCCCATACTACTCCCACCGCTGTCCAGGCCATCCCTCTACTCACCGCACCTCCTGTTATTTTTCGGCGACGGCAGCCGAACCAGTCAACCCTCGTACTCTCCACCGCGTGGGCAGCCACTGCCGTGTCTTCCCCGGCTCCGAGTCGTCCCCTTCCTAGGCCTTGCCTCGTCCACCGCCGTGGTGCTCTCAGCGCGGCGTGGTCAACGTGGTCAAGGAACGACTTCCATCGGACGTGGACTGTACGTGGAGAGGCTGACAGCTGGGTCCACGGCAGCCGCAAGGAAGTGCCTCCTTATTACGCGCAAAATAATGATTCCTCCACCTGAAAGCGGGGACCCACCGGACGGGCCACCGTATTTCATGAAAAAAATGATTCGCCCCCCTGACTGCTGGGACCCATCAGCTACATCCTCGCACGCAAGGAAGTGCGTCCATGCAAAAAAAACGATTCGCCCCCCTGACTGTTGGGACCCACCAGCTACATCTTCGCACGCAAGGAAGTGCCTGACAGTCGGGACCCACCTGGTCGAAGCGTACGTAGCGTTGTCATTCTGGTCGCGAACGTGTACGTACATACTGATCGATGTAGAGGCGCGCACGTGTCGTAGATGTAGATGCACGCACGTGTCGTAGTAGAGGCGCGCACGTAGCATGTACATGTACGTACAGCGGCGAGGGTGCAAGAAAGAAAATACGTCTACGTACGTACATACGGGCAGGGTCTCTAACGCCTATCGTGCATACGTACATGGCTGGGTCGGAACGGAGAAACAGCGTCGTCGTCGTGTTCATGGGGAGCCAGCCGGCTGGGTCGGAACGGAATGCGTGGTCGTGTTCATCGGGAGGGCTTGGACGGAACAGGCGATGAAAACGAGGCCTGGCGTACCGCACAACGGAGGAAACGGCCTTGTGTTCAATCGGCCACATTCGAAACGGGGTCCTGTTGATCGGGAGGGGCCTGGCATACCGCAAAACGGAGGAAACGGACCTCCTATGGTCGAAACGGGGGTCCTGTTGATCGGGAGGGGTGTGGCATCGCAAAAGCGGATTTAAACGGACTTGTGTTGGAGCGCCACGGTCCAAACGGGGTCCTGTTGATCGAGGGGTGTGGCGTGCCGCAAAACGGATGAAACAGACTTGTGTTGGAGCGCCACGATCAAAGCAGGGGTCCTGTTCGCCGGGAGGGGTGTGGCGTGCCAAAGCAGGACTCCACGGGATACCGTTCATCTCCACCGTCGACCTCCTCCAGCCTCCACAGGCTACCGTCGACCTCCTCCAGTCTCCACGGGCTCCTATTCATCCAGCCTCCACCGCGCGCTACTCCACCGGCTACTGTTCAACCACCCCTCCACGGGCACCCCTCCACCGTCTACTGTTCATCCAGCCCTCCACACCACTTGGTCCTGTTCAACCACCCCTCCACGGCCACCCCTCCACCGTATACTGTTCATCCAGCCCTCCACAACACGGGTTCCTGTTCATCCAGAGGCAACGCCACCGCTCACTGTTCATCCAACCCTCCCCCCCCCCCCCGCGCGCGCACAACGCTCACTGTTCATCCAATCGATCGCCTTCAGTTAGCAGCAGTAGCGAAGGAATTGCTCTATCGGGTTCAGTTAACAGCCATCGATCGATCCGTCGGGTTTAGTAACGTGTAGCCTGCAGTGCAATCGCTCGGGTTCAGTTAGAGCACAACGCCTCGCTCGGCTTCAGTTAGAGCCAACGCCTCGCTTACCTGCAGACGTCGTCTGAGAAAGCGCGCATCGCTCCGCCCCCGACCTCCCACCGTAACCCCCGACCTCCCGCCGTAACGGCAACTCCCCGAAATTTTCCTCCCCCTCGCTTCTACCACGGTTTTTTCCTTCATGGACGGCCCAAAGAATGTCATGCAGATGCGTCTCCGGCCCGCCCAGGACGAAAAGCCCATTTTCTGTCATGATTTTTTGTCATAGAAGTAGGAGCCCACCACATCTATGATGATACCGGGTTTTGTCACAATTATCGTCATAGAAATGTCATATGTATGACAGAAAAAAAATTCGTTCGGCCCAAAATGTCACGGATGTGTCTTTTTTTGTAGTGCCTCTCTTTTCTATCAATATATATTATTCTACAAAAGAAATAGATTATTAAGACCTGGCAATGATTCTTACACTTGTTATGATATCTCTTTGTGCAATGACATGCCATAGAAAAGTTATACTTGTTACTACATTGCAAAGCATCAAATGAACAGGGAACATTCAGTTCCATACAAAGTATGGACGATTGATCAGCTCGGTGGCTCGGAAAAAGCAAGACACCATATCTTTGATTGTAAACTCCAGGCCACGACCAAGCCTCAATACACGCATAATTAAAGTGTGGTCATCATCTCGGAGAGGGAGAACACAACTCAGTGAGAGATGATGAGTCAGATTGGCAAAGGGGAGGAAACAGTTTGACGGAGTGTGGACGAATCAGGTTCACAAAGGAGAAGGAAAAGTTCAATGAAACGAGTACACGACGCAAAGCATTAGCTCACCTTCCATCTGGGACCACTCCATCTATTGTGACATATATGTAACTTGTGTGACACACTTGTCATTGTTGAGTGTTGACACGCATCAAGACACATGTGCCTGCCTGCTGTGTCTCAGGTTGCCTTGAAATACCTCCAATAAAATGAATGAAAGAACATTTCATAACAAAATTTACATTGACACAGTGCATAACAGTACAACTAAAATAAATTGTCTTTAACAATCTTTACATTGAATATTCAAACAGAGAACATTCAGTTCAATACAGAGTAAGCACAGCAACATAAATGAACAAGACAATCTGGAGGCTGGAGAAGCTGGGAAGAAGAAGCAAAGCACCATCTATCAGTACAAACGTCTGCCCACCCACCAACAAAGCCTTATGACTAACATGTTCAAAAGCGTAATCATCATCTCAGAGGTAGAACCCAACCCAGTAAGAGAATGAGTCCACAAAAGCAAAAAAATGAAATTAGGTGCCATGAAAACCGAAGACGTGTAGCCAGGTAGCTTCCAGCATTTGGTAGTAGTGAGCGCCGGGGGAAGTAAAACCAGGGGAAGGAAGGCAAACTGAGAGAAAGAGTGTGAGTCACTCACATGGAAAACAATAAGGTCGGAGGAGGAAGCTTGACTTTTGGTCAAGCACTGCGCTACTGCACCCGCGTGCTCAGTGCATTGATTCTCTCTCAGTATACTCCCTCGGTCCAATTTTATTAGCACCCTCTTATTTTGGGCTAATTTTTTACCATAGATTTATATAACAAAATATAAACTATATCTCATACAAATTATATCATCGGAAACCAGTTTCGAGTACAATCCAACAATATACATTTTATAGTATTTTACTTTATTTTTTATTTATTTAAATGGATGGTCTATATTTGACCCAAAATACGAGGGATGCTAATAAACCCAGACAGAGAGAGTACTATTATATCATTCATAACTTACCTCTTTATGGTTTTTTACAATCGCTGCTGGGACACTATGCACACCATACAACAATTGTTTTTAGCAGGACCCATAAAGCACTCCCATGAACCCACGGAAAACTTATTTGCTCAGCTAGCCCCGTCTAGAAACGACGAATGGCTAATCGCACTAACTAAGGTATAATGGCTTGCCCTTTTATGACTGTCAACCTTCAATGATCGTCGCACCTCCGGCTGACATGTGGCACCTGCCAGAAACATCATTCCAATAGTCACAATAAAATCGTTTTGTTTCTAACCGTGTCAGGCACACTAGTATCATTTGATGCCATCCGGCGAACGTGTAAAGCGACAAGCTAATCATCGTATGACCAAAATTTGTAATGGCATAACACAAGAGGTGTTTGTTTGGTTTTGGACACCATACAATCTTTCTGCTGCCAGCCTACGACCAAGTGTCTCTCTATTTCCATGCTGTCACAGCCGCAGAAGATCAAAACATCATAAAGTGGCCTGGATAATCTCATAGGGTTTTAGGAGCCGCATAGATTAGGTAGGACATAGTTTTGGACAGTTGGCTATGGCCTCAGGCCTAATTATCTGTATGGCCTCTATTTGCATTCATATAGTGACCACCACATGAAACACCATTTAAATGCCTACATTAAGATTCTTTTTTTTGTAAAATCAAATCTTCTTATATTGTTCGCATTGATAGTTTTCACCAATAAGACTTATCTTCGAACAATATCTATCTAGAAGAGCATCAACCATGTGTTAATATCTGCCAGATGCACATGGTTCGGGATGTCGAGCTAGTTTTGAAGTATCGTAGAAGGAACACTAAAGGCCAACTATCAGATCTATGTACATAACTTCTCAGAGACTGGCTTCCATCAGTGAAACACGAGCAGTACTGCAGATCTATAAATTGCAAATGTCGGAGTCGTTTTGGGAAGCCAGCAGATGGAAACTAGTAGTTCCTTTTGGGTGATGCATCGTGCATCGTATGCATGGAACCCAACTAAACCTTATGAATAGCTAGAACTGGGAAATAATCTTTTTGATCTCTCCGTGCATGTCGGAGTAACTAGCTAGGTTTGAGGGGCAGTCAAGAATTAGGACGTGCTATGGTCACGGGTGGAGCCTCTCTAACTACAGACACTATTATTTTATCTTCGGTGAAATACATTGTGCTCGTGTTAGGCGGCGTATTGCTACTGACGGGTGCTACTGTAGGCCACATTGGGCTATTTTTGTGACCGGCTACACGTACAGATCAGGTTGTATACACTAGAGAGAACCTACTAGCCGACTACATGACCCATGACGGTTGTGCGAGGGATGGAGTACGCAGGAGACACGCAAGAAACCAACTTAGAGGAGTGGTCACCAGAGAGCATGCAGACTCACCTGTGACTGATATGGTGTTGTTCCAAACATGATGCCGAGTTGGACTTAGCTCATGTTGCCTGCGTGCACAATGGATAAGGAGGCTACACATCATGTAGTCAGTCAGGGAGTTATAGGTTCTTTGTTATAGATGATGAACATAACAATAACTCGGGGTTTCCATGTTGTCGCTGATTTTGGCTTGACATTGATACGTAAGCTAAAGTTTCAGTTTCTTGTGGCTTGTTAATTCCTCTTGTTCGGTGTGCCCGTATTGTTTATGGGTTGACTGCCTCTACGATAGATAGCGATCATTCTGCTGTTACAGGATCCCAGTTTTGGATCGTATCGCTGAACTTGTACCATGAAAGATTGGGCAGCAACAACGTGGCGTCGAGTTGACTGTTTATGCTGCATCAAAAAATTGAGGTGTTAGAGCATCTCCAATAGGGCACAGAAAATGGTTGGGGTAACTTCTTTGGTTAAAATAACTGTTGTTTTTTGGCATAAAAGTGCCGTCTTCAACAGCTGCTCTATAATAGGACAGCCGCACGGCAACAACATATGCACTTTTCATCTCGAACAAACATACATATTGCATACAAATAATGTCAAATACAACTTATATGTCCAAAACATACACAACAATAATTTTATCAGTCCACATCATCAAAATATTACGTTCTTCAAATCAACAACATAGTTCATCAAATTAAACTCAACAACAAGCTTTTAAGCACACAATACAACAAAGTTTATGACACAAATACAACAAGGATAGAGATGCAACTATGGTTTGATGAACAAGGATAGAGGTGCAACAAGGATAGCCATGCCCACCACTCCTCCATGAGATCTTTATGAAGATCATAGTGTCCATCCGCATCTCTAATGTCATGGTACACCTGAACAAAGTGTTTCATATGTGTGCATCCGCATCTCTATTGTCATGGTACACCTGAAGAAAACATTTGATCCGGCCTTTCCTTCTGGCCAGCCGACGGGTATTCTCATGAGGTCATACAAGGTGTAATCCAAATTTGGAATAGGCTTTCACCCGCTTTATATATAAAGGAATCACCGAACCAAGTACCACGGCCTAACGATACAAGATCGTGAGGTAGCCCTCATACAAAGCCGATCCCAACATAACCGGATTACGCAGACCTACTACGCTACTGAATGAAAGCATTGGGAGCACTGAGTATGACGCCACACACAGCCCTAAACACCTAAGCTCCACGACAACACCCCCAGGAGGGAAAAATGCGCAATACATCACCGCTGCCAAGTCCAGAAGGGACAAGGGTATTCACCTGGAACCCTGGCACGAAGAGGAGCACCACGACGACGTCCTCAGGAAGATAGCAGCGCCTACAAGCGTCGCCATCGCCGGCAACAAAGTGTAGAGCTTTTGCTCAGCAGCTCCGCCATGCCACACAAGGTCTTCAGGACAGGCGCAGCGATTTCAGCATCCCAGGTCTGGATCGGTGTGACGTGACTGCCAAGAATAGGGAGAACGCCCCAACCACCAACCACTAACCTCCTTCCGCCCACACGACTAAGAGGGAGAGCCACCACCAACGATATGATGCCTTCCGAATCCACCGCTCCTGCATCCACGTGCAAGCAACCACCATCCGTCCCACTTCACGGAGCACCAACCTCGGAAGGAGGAAAGAAAGGGGTCTCCTTTCATACGTAGCACGACATTAAGCACAACATCTAGGTCGATGCCTCGATAGTAGGGGGCGTCCACGCCTGCGTCTCCAGCCAGTCTCGGTGGACCAGGGGAGACACAACCCCGTAACTACTAACGCTCTCCGCCGAGTCCACTCGTGCGACACCTAAACCATGGTCACCGATCTATCTGACGGGATAGCAGAGGCCCGACCACCACCATTGACCACCATGCCCGCGGGGAGAGAACGAGCACCACCCACAAGCACACCCCGGGCCAGGCCCGACCTCGCCTACCTGAAGCACAAGCTTCGATCCACCCTGGGCCCAGATCTAATCCGCCCGAGCATGAACCCTAGATCTGTACCTACCGACGGTAAAGATCCAGAAGGAGGACGGCACCGCCACCAGCGCTAACCGGAACCCCACAGCCGCCGCGCGTGGTATACCTCTGAAGCACGCACCGCCGCCCCGCCTACTCGGAGCCTTGCTAAGAACAGGCAGAGCCCATCAACGATAGGACTATGCTCGCAGAAGGACATGCCATAGCCACTAACCGAAGCCACCTCGGCCCGTGCCGCCTACCGGCCAGCCGGCCGCTCTGACAAGGCGCGCACCACCCTCATCATCGCACACGGCAAGGCCCATGAAAGCAGCCGCCGCCAGATGGATCTGGCCTAGCCATCCCCTCCACCACTGCCAAAATGTTGCCCATGCTAATTTCAAAGATCATGTTGTGCCAGATCACGTAGGTTGTTATGATGTACGAACTCCCGTTTCTCCGGTCTCATAATCAGATCAAAGCATTTCAGAGAGCTGATATCTTAACTATGGCAGAACCTAGGATAAAGAAACACATCATTACCAACAACTTCATTAGCAGATACGGGGCATATGCTAAGGTTGGTTTCGGAGCAGGGAGCTTTATAATATGTGCTACAAGGAGAAGATGAAACTACTTGCACAGGGTGATGCTGACACTTCCATTGTAGTAGTGGATGGATCCAAAGTGACCATGTTGGATTAGTTGATGATGATTATTATATTGTTGGGTCAAAAAAACGCGGATTAGATTCAAGTGGATGGATCCAAAGTGATCAAGTTGGATTAGTATAAAACAATCTCTAAATTGCCAATATATGAAAACTTGTATCATGGTGTATAAATATAGTATAAAACAAAAGGAATGAAATACGGACGAATAGTAGTAGCGCGGAGTTACGGGACACAAAATAGCGCTGGGGAGACCCACGCTACTTCTATCTCATTCAGCTCGGAGTTCATCGTACCCGCGCTACTGCTAGCCTCTAAACCAGCGCTACTACTAGGGTTTTCCCTAGTAGTGTAATATACTTGAACAATACTTAGAGAAAGATGTACCAAATAGAACCAAAATATTAGCAACAATAATATGCAACAAAATATACTCGAGCAACACGAATAGAAAGAGTTAGCAAATAGAAGGAACCAACATATATTAAACATAACTAACGAAGTTCATGGTACCCAAACTAATAAACTAGGGCGCGACACTGTTTACATCAGACAAAGTTTCAGCGTACACAAATTCAAAGTTCTGTCACACAAAGTTGCATCATACTGAAAGTCATTAATTCAACGTTTCATCCTTCCAAATCTGAAAGAATCAACCTAGCTTCATGAAAGGCGTTCTGTCCAGACGTTGTAGGTCTATGCGAGTTTGGACGTCAGCCCACGATATTGGGCCGCCGTGGAACAACCCATTCTTGTTGAGGACTTCCTTCATGAAGGTCTGCGCAATTTCTTGTTGGATGCGATACGGAGCTGATCATCCAGTACGGCTCCTAAACTTTCAGCCCATTTACGGATATGGCCATCGGTTGAAGATGTCATTCAAAGTCTTTGTTGATCCTGCCTGAACTCCAGTATGTGATGGATGACGAGAATCCATCCATATATTTGTTTCCGGATGTTGGACGCACCAGAAGTCGGTCTTATGGTTGAAACACGGCGTGTCATTCTATTGTTTTGTGACCTTCATGTGGCCCCCATCAAGCCGAAGCTCAGGACAGCACTATCCAGAACACTCTTTGTATGTGTATAATCTTTCTTCTTTATGTTCTTGGACGTGTCGAAATATATGGTGTGGGAGACTTGTGGGAAAAGAGTGATGAGGACGGAGTGCCCCTCGCTACGCAAAATAAGTACACCTCAAATTAGTCTCCGTACGAAATGATGTTTGTGTTATATTGGCTATGTGTGAATGAACTACATGGGATTATAAGACAGGAGAATTGTTTCCTTGTCCTTATTGGCGACCATAAAGTCTACAATGTAGCTCCTCGCATATTCACGGTTCTTTGGGTTCTCTGCCAAGAAGCCTTCATGCATGTAGTACGGGTCTGCAAACGCGATTCCAGGGTTTTCTCCTTCCTGATGATGTAGTTGATATGAAGCGCATAAAGGCGGAGGAAGGTAAAATCTAGCCGCCTCATATGAACTTCGAAGATGTAATCAAATCGCAGGAAGAACATGTCCGTGGGGCATGTATGGACGTACAACATGCCCATGGGCACACGGACCATGTAAAGCGGGTATCCTGGATCATCCGAGGTGATAAGGCCGTTCTCTGTCGACATCACATTGTCATGCAGTCTCCTTAGATCTCCTGTTATGCCTTCTAGCGCTTTCGCCAAGAGGGATCTGCTTGCCTGCGACATGGAGTGACGACGCACCTCTGACCAGTACACTATCCGCAACCCTGGTCACCGGAGGCGGCTGGCTGCTCGAAGCAGCTTTTGCGGCAGCAGACCCTTTCTTCGGCGGTCTCTTCCTCTACTTCTTCTTGAGTTGAGCTATTGGGCCTTGTAGACCCTCCGTGAGTCCTGCCACCAGTGTTGTCGGGCTAAGCACGACACGGCCCTCAAGTAGTTCACCATGGGAAGAGGCTGCATCTCGAGGCATGTCCTGCGAGGACATGAACAAACACTTCTTGCACTCCCGAGGATGTTATGGCTCTGGTGCATCATGCAACTCATCTTCCGCTCATAGGCTGAGTCATATGGCAGCTGACTCATCAGTTCTATGCCATCATAGCCGGTATTGAGGTAATCGGAGAGGATCATCCTCATTCATGTCCTCATTTCTATCTTCCTCCATGGGGGCGACGTCGATGGTTGGACCCCCTTCCTTGCGCCATCCGCTCTCAGCCAACAAGATACATGGTGGTAATTGCGTGGGTGGGGTGGTGGTCATACCTTGCATCAAGATACTATTGTCTTTGGTGTGCTTTCGCCCGGCACCACACAAAGAAGATTCTTCAGCCATAGCAACGGCCAATTCTTGCATTGGACCAGCTTTGCCGGGGTCTCGTGATCCTCTCCCCCGGCTCATAGCGGAGGAGCCAAATCCTCAAAATCATATGTTGCACATCTATGATTTTAAAGTTTACACTACCTAATGGGATTATGCAGACTCGGCATAGTAAAATAATATGACACCCTGATGTGATAACCCATTGCCACTATTATCCAGAGCGGCCCCAATCAGTTTTACCCTGGAATTCAGATGTAGCAATCTTGAAATGCACATATTAGGGAGAAGCTATTCAACGTCAAATCAAAGTGTAGGAAACATGGTCCAGAAAAAATATCAACCGCTGCTTGGCGAAGGGCTCGCTTTTGCAATTTCGCTGCCGAAATTAGTAGAACAAGAGGAGCCATATGGTGATACATCGCATCAGGATACCATACTATTCATGGTGGTTGTCGTGATCTTCTGATCTGGATTTTCTCGGTGAAAGAAAATGTCCGAGGGTGAGTAGAGGACTATGAGAAGCCAACAAAGAAATGATGCCAAATGTGGCCTCTGTGGCTTGCGGTAGTGTAAGACAAAACAATGGAATACCTACCGGAAGGGTCAATGAGAAGGTAAGGATTGGAGATGTTTTAGATTATTTACCCAAGCATCAACAGTCGTGGAGCTCTATAAATTGCAAATGTTGGAGGAGTTCTGAAATGCACATTTTCTTTAAAGCCGGTTCCGTATGTCTCGTCACATATGGCGTGCCACTGATTGGTTCTCCTTGAGAGTAGTTTTCTCCTTAGCCCTCACCAAAACCTTTTAAGTATGCTACTGCCAAAAGGACAAAGGGAAGGGTACAAATTCATAGAAGCGATCTCTTGTGACCAATGATAAGGAATGGTTTCTTGAAACAACAATCTACTTCATTTACATAGTACAATAGATTGGAAGAAGCAAAATAAACACCAAAAATGATGATAACTAATATACTGAAAGATGCATCTACGTTCTTTGAAATCAATATTTTTGTGGTGTCGGACTGTAAAAGACCAAAACTGCAATTAAACTAGCCAGGATAATCCCACAGGTTCTTAAGAACCGCATATATTAGGTAGGACATATTATTGGACACTTGACTATTGGCTTTCAGGTGGGAAGGCCAAATTATCTTTATAACCTTTATTTGCAATCAATGACTATAACATGGAAGAGCCATTTTAAATGGCCAATATTAAAAAAATACAAAATCAAATCTACTTATAATGGCTTATCTTCCGACAATATCTATTTATGTAAATGACAATCAACCATGTATTATTATCCACCGGACGCACATGGTTTGAATGGTCCAGCTACTTTTCAAGTATTGTAGAAGGAACACTAAAGGCCAAATTCCAAATTTACATAACTTTTCTGAGACTGGCTTCCATCACCGAAATGCAAGCAGTAGTGCAGCTCTATAGATTGCAAACGTTGGAGTAGTTTTGGAAAGCCAGCAGATAGAAACTACTAGGAATTTGTCTTTTTCATTTGGGTGATGCATCGTGCACGGCATGGTTTTCACTTTCAGTGAGATTTCGGTGAAATTCACTGAATTTCAGTGATTTCAACAGACAATGAAATATTACGTTTCAGCCAAAATATTTCAGCAATTTCAGTATAGCACAACAATTCCAATATTTTCAAAATATTATTTAAAATTTTTCAAAATTTTAATTGAATTCAAATGAATATTTCGGTCATTTGGCTGAAATGAAAACTGAAATTCACTGAATTTCAGTGATTTCGGTTGGTGCTGAAATTTTTCTGAAACTGAAATTGAAAAACATGGTGCACGGTATGCATGGAACCAAACTGAACCTTTTGAATAGCTAGTAATGGGAATAATCTTTTGGTCTCAACATGCATGTCAGAGTAACTAGCTAGGTTTAAGGAGAACGGAGCGTCGCTGTGCCAGAGTGCTCAGCCAGGGCCGGCCCAGAGGGGGCGAGAGGGCGGTTGCCCCGGGCACCCGATCGCAAAGGGCCCCTGATCGCTGCTGGTTGTTGGCTCGCTGTGCATGCGTGATTTTTTTTAAGGGTACGTGCGTGATGTATATAGCCATATAATAGACCGATTGACTCTAGAAAAAGAAAAAGGAAACTAACAGATGGACTAATTATCGGCTTGCCGCACGCCGCAGTCCTCTCGGCAACTACTCCTCTTCCCCGATTTGGGCAACGAATCAGCCATGCCAAGGTCGACGGCGCCCCCAATGCCCCATCCGAATTGTGATTTTGGCTGTTATGCGTGATTAGTGGAAGTAGGTAATGCAATTTTCCAGATTCGAATCAACTTCGTCTTCAATAATAATCCCCTCTTTCTATAATCTTGTCAGATCGTTCATTCGTATTGGTGAAGTTCATCCTCGTATATATCTTTCCCTCACACTCCGATTTCTTGTGCTGATTTGTGATTACAAAAGAGGAACTTGGGATTTTGTTGATGACTCGCAAGCAGCAGAAAAATCATTCAGTTTCTATTTTCTAGCCATATCCAGGTACCTTGTTACATACCTTCCTTAGCCTTTTTTTTATTTCATTATAACTGTTCTTTTCTTAGTGGAATTACCACTATTCTAAATTTCTTATATCACATGTTTATGCTCTGATTAGCGTAAATCATATATTTACTAATTGGAAGCACCTTTTGAGCCTTCACGCCACGGACGAGACTTGCCTGCTCTCACAGTGCACCATCCGTATACCAGATACATGGTTTGATTTGGTTGGAACAAAATAAAGCCCGGCCCCACCCCCTTAAAATTAGGGAAGATGATTAAATTAGAAAGGAAAAACAAAAGACAGCCGTAGGATGAAGTGGGAGCATGGATGGGATTTTCCCTTATAAAAAAGATTCTCCCTTATAAAACCAGATCGTGTACATAAAGAATTGAACTGACACGAACAAAAAAAGAAGAGACGCTGCCTATATTAAAAAAGGCATCACGTAAGAGAAGAGTCCTAATGCTATACAATAACAGCCATCATGCCATAGAAAATAATATCATCGAGCACAATGTCCAGATTGAGAAAAAGCATGTCCAGATTGAGAAAAAGCATGTGCGTCCTCCCTTTTGAAGAAAAAAAGATACGTACAAAGAGAACAACTTCTGCACACGTTAAAAAAACTAAGCCCACATCCCAATTACCGCCAAAGTCAATACCAGGTCCAGGTCTGCTTGAAGAATAAAAAAAGGCGCGTACAAATAATGAATCCACTAGCCTCACGTCAGAAAATCTATGCCTGACTAAGAAAAGCGTATGTTCAAAAAAAAAAAGACTAAGAAAAAAGTATACGTACAAAAAGAAGATTCACTAAAGGTAAAATAAGTTAGACACAAAAGTACATAAAATCTCTCGCTAATGGTCCTAGATTTTATCCCAGTCAAGGTTATTAATTTAAAATGGAAATAACCTAATTTGTACACAAGACGGAAAATATGCATAAACTGTCACTCATCGGAAAATATTATATGAACTTAAACCCATCAGAAAACATAATTAAAGAAATAGCGTTGCTTTTTATGTAGCGGTTGGAATGTCGTTGCTTTTTGTGGTAGGGTTGGAAAAGTAGAACATTGAGAATTTCAAATAGGGACATTTCCCAACTAGACCCATTAGATTTTAAAGATTTTATTTTGAGGTACAATTTTTCATGTATTATGGATACTAGAAGAACGCCTGCATGCTGCAACGGGGCCACATTAACTTTAAGAGTTCAATATTACGACATTGGCGACCTTTTTACCATCAAATCCTCACACACACGCTCTCTCTCCCTCCCTCTTCCTCACTCTCTCTCCCCCTCACCCTCCCTCTAACACACACACATATCCATCTTATTGGGTACGGGACCATATTTCATCTATTTCACACACACACGCTAGTGCATAACAATATAGATTATGTGTATTATATTTGCCACCAGAACTGAGGGAATTAACTTTAAGAGTTCAATATTCTGACCATGGGATATTTAGGCTGCCGTTTATGGGAAATCGAAGCTAAAAATGACTCGATGAGTTAGGGATACATCAATAAATATTGTAAAAGTGATAAAAACAAATCTGCAGGAACTCGCGACCCCACGAACTCAGATTCGCAATGAGCAAGTCAGTGAGGCCGCCACGATAGGCTAGCACCAAGGGACAAGGGCAACAACCGCCTTCCCATCCAACCCATCGATTCTGCTGGCGCTACTTTCTTCCTAAGCCCATGAGTACCGCTTAGTGTGTTGCCACGCATCTGAAGAAACTACGAACTGAAATTTTCATCCAAATCATGAAAAATGTTAATGTTCCTCTCCTCTCACATCCCTCGTGTGAACATACCCAATTCGTGGTTGGCTCGCTATATTCAGTGTAGCTCTGATGTGCACTGCCCTCGCTCTTGATTAGTTGCCGCAGTGCCACGATTCACGCCAACAAGCTGGGGAAACAAATGCAAATGTTACACCGAGTCAAAATCAACCATCCCACAATCATAACAATAGAAAAGATAATAACCAAAATTTAATAGAAGAACTACTCTTGGCTCCCAGATCCATCTCGATAGCCCTTGATCTGGCTGCTGAGCTTCTCCTAGCCGCCTCAACATCACGTCATTACCAAACATGTAGTGGATGCCTAGTGGGACAAGGATTAAGAAATAACATTAGGTGAAAAATACGATGGCTGTCAATTCCATAAGACGATCCAAGTAATTTGACAAAACAGATCGGGAGCATCTTGTATAATCTCAAAAAGCAACTAAAAATATGAGAAATGAATTGATGAAAATCAGCACCTGCTCTCATTCATGCCTGCTTTTGTAATGGGAGGCAAGGAATAGGGATACCGGGAGAAGAAAGGAGCACATGGACGGCAAGCCTCCACCACTGGCAAGTGGGGTTGCTTCACATCCAATCTCCACGGCCGCCACCTCCATGGGGACGAACTCCCATGTTCACAACCGGGCTCCCAATCGGTCACTGCCTTGCCGACCTTGACGACGAAGTCCCTCCCTTCGATCCCATTCGCAACGGAGGCAACACCCATCCCAGCGAACGGGTCCGCGGTGAGATCCCTACTAGATTGTGGTCGCGCCTCCCCAAACCTCACCGCGGGACACATGAGAGGGCGCCGTTGCCATGGTCAGGCTTGGATGGGGAAAGGAGGCGACATAGCAGCAACGGCGCCTTCGCCGGGATTGGTGGCGACGGCGGCGGCGAGCGAGTGGGAGGACGGCGGCGGCGAGAGAGTAGGAGGGTGGTGGCGGCAGTCCATCGGCCGCCGTGACGTGAGAGGAGGATGGGGATGGGGCTGCGATCTGGACGTATGGAGCGGTCGAGAGGAGGGGAAGCAGGCGGCTGGGTTTTTTCCATCGTGCGGGGTTTGGGGGAGGTCAAACGAGAAGGGTTTTTTCGTGGGCAGAGCAACGAGGGCGGACGAGGGAGACGGACGCGTCGGTTGGCAGGAAAAGGAAAGCTACGCATTTTTTAGGCAGTAGAGATGATTGATGATAAGAAAGGGAAAATCACATCAATATAAGGAAATATCCCATCAATACTTGATTGATTGTGATTTATTTTTTATATGGTAACTAATCTGATTGGTTTATGTGGGTGGTCCATCAATACTTGATTGATTGTGATTTATTTTTTATATGGTAACTAATCTGATGGGTTTATGTGGGTGGTGAAGCGAAAAGGCAGGTGGGAGGGAGACGAAATAAAACCAGCAAAATAAAACCAACGAAAGTGGTGAGACGAAAAAAACCAGCCGACTATTCACCAACGGCTCCATTAGGAGTAGAGACTATATTGCTTATGCGATGAATCTACGTAGGTACATTCTCAATTCTCATGATTTTTTTCACATTATCCAGATTGAGATGAAACAAACAACCATGTACCTGTTTGCTTCATGTAAGAAAAGAGAAACGTAGAAATAGGAAGCATGTTCACGATAAAAAAAAGTAAATTGAAACCCCACATACAGAAATTTCTCCACAATGGATTGATGGGAAAAGGACACACTCTATACAAAATGAAGCCTATAATACATGTCCTTAGTGTTTTTTATCATTTCTTGAATAACTTAGCATTTGTACAAGAGTTTGATATATGGAATTTATACTCCTACATTTTAAATGTTAATATACTTTTGTAATTATTATGTATCCTAATAATAGATAGGCCGTGCAGGTGCACGCATTGATGACTAGTTTATTGTCTCTTCTCTATCTCTATCTCTACTACCTAAAAAACGTAAGGTTCCCTCTCCTCTTACGTTCCCTCGCTTCATCCAACCTCTCAGACGACCCTCACCCCTCAATCGATTTTCTTCTCTCCCCACGGTTCTCTCCTGCCAGTTATATCCTTGGTTTTCTATTCCTTCCTTAACAGGTAATCACTTCATGTATGGTAACCAGTCACAATTATTTCATGCATGGTAATCTTTACTACTCCTCTTTTTCCTCCCCACCTGATTTTCTATTTAAATCGGCTTTTCTTTTTCCGGCTAAACCAGGATCAATCTTTGGTAACTCATTCAATTCTCTATGGTAAGCGATCTCTGCTTTGGCAATGCATAACGCAATCAATTCACATCAATCACGCGCATATTCTTCTATTCCTTATCTTTGTTTATTTCCTGCATTTTCCGCGTATTGATTTTTTTTTCTCTCCATAAATATCTCTCCTTCCTTTCCAGATTTCATCTCATTCATCCGATGATCGTCTGCCCACCGCGCTAGGGTACGCAAGACACTACCGGCGCCGTTGCTACGATCCCGATCGAGGAGAATAGGCCGGAGCACCATGACCAGGGAAGATCGTGGTGTTGTTGAGTACTCGCCTCGAGTCTACGGCAGCAGTGCGGGACACCCGATGCCCACCAAACCCGCATCTCCTTTGCGCACCTACGTTGATTGCCGCCGCTGAGCCCTTTTCTCGGCGTCAATCGCCCTGAGCATCACTGCCGAACCATGCCTCCCACGAGCCGCCTTCCACCGGTTCATGATTGGACGGCGGACTCAGCCTTTTGACGCACTACATCGCGGGCGTAGAACCGTGACCAAACTTTTTTAATCACCGAGCCACCGAGAGACGGGAAACAAGAAAATGTCATTGGAGGTCGTGCAGCTATTCGGAAGGATGGAGTTGGCCAGACCCCATCCACCCGGGCAAAACGACTAGCTGAGCCTCAACTCCTGGAGACGGCGGCGAGCGGCGCTACAGAGGTCCTCAATGTTTTATAAAATGCTTTCCTGTTTATAATTTTCTGGTAAGTTTCGTGTCTGCTTGATTGTCGTATCTAATGTACCTTTTCCTTGGTATAGTCACGAGGATCTGGATGATGGCGAGCTAGCCTGCATGAGGCAGTCATGTACGTTACAGGCAATGGCCTGATGGAGAGCTAGCTTTTTCCTTAATTGCTTCAATGTTCCTCTTCCTCTTTGTCAGGGTCATCCCATGAATATATTTCCTCAGGAAAATCAGGCGCTCAATACACACCGACTATTATTTGTATTGCAGTAAATCATTTACGAGCTAGAAGGAACTCATCATTCTAAGAGTCCGGTTGTACTCTTAGTTAGAGGTTGGAAACAAATTGTAAATATCCTTGTAAGACTAGCAATATTTTTATTCCCTTGCTTCGTATATATTATCTAAGTTGGTTAATTCTTTTCACAACATTCTTATGTCTATTGTTTTCGTCACAAGAATTTATTATTTAGTCTAGCAGGGTGTTTTGTATTTGCATGGTTGTACCCAGCATTAGGGTTAGTTTGTTGATAAATGAAAATAGGGCTTGTTTGGCAACTAAGATACAGAAGAACACGATGAGGCCATGCCTCTTCACCATCACCAATAATATTCATTGTGGCCATGTATGTATGTGATTTAGGAAGAGTAATATTTGGGAAAATATTTGTGGAGTACAATTGGAGAGAAGGATTGATGACATGATTTCATTCATGTTGAGCCAAAAGTAGAATGAGGGCAGAACATGCATTTTCATATGCGGTAACTCGGGGATAGATAAATGGATTATTTGTTTATATGTGTCGTTTGATATGTACCTATCTATATTCCCGTAGCAACGCACGGGCAATTACCTAGTTAATTTAGAAACATGTTGACTAAAACATGTTAGGTAGAAAGTACCCATAGAGAAGGAAAACATACGTATGATTTGATTGAGTTCCAGAAAGCTGATATTGACATTTCTCTTAAACATATATAAGTTCTACTGTTGCTAGGAATTCCAGTGTTGAAGAACAACCTATAGTGAGA
The DNA here is from genome assembly GCA_021605145.1 of Aegilops bicornis. Classification (NCBI taxonomy): domain Eukaryota; kingdom Viridiplantae; phylum Streptophyta; class Magnoliopsida; order Poales; family Poaceae; genus Aegilops; species Aegilops bicornis. The sequence continues at coordinate 49,087,260 of CM038674.1, forward strand.
AAACATTAGTATGAATTGATCGAGTTCAAGAAAGGAGATATTGACATTTCTCTTAAACATATATAAGTTCTACTGCTGCTAGGAATTCCAGTGTTGAAGAACAACCTATAGCGAGAAATCATACGAAGATAATAATTTGAGTAGGCTCGAAAGTGTTGCTAATTCACCTAATACAAAAGAAAAATGTGTAGATTGGCAAGCGCGACCAAGTTTCACAATGTCTATGACCATGGTTTTCTGGATAGTTGAGGTGATAAAAAAACCACAAATTATAGTGAATTGAGTTCTTATTTGCACTCCAAATAAGAAAAATGTGGCCTTAGGGCCTCTACGCTTTCTTGCCCCGGCCACGAAATCTTAGGACCGCCCTGTGCTCAGCCAGCCCACAAGTGTTCGAGTCTCAGCTTTAGTGCGTGGTCCTCACGGTGTTTTCATTTATTAAATATTTCCACCATGGGCTAGTCTGCTAGTCCTGCAGGTTGGTCCCGTATTTTTTAACAGCCTAGTCTCCTAGTCCTGCAGGTTGGTCCCGTATTTTTGAACTAGATAGGTTTGAGAGGCAATCGGGAACTAAGATGGGCTATAGTCATGCCTGAAGCCTCTCTAACTACGATCTACGGACACTACTATATTATTTCATCGTCGATGCAATACAGTATGCTGGTCTTATGTAGTTATGTGGCGCATTGCTCTTGAACTGAACGGTGCTGCTGTGGCCTATCATGTTTCTCGTCGGCTACATGTTATATGTACCAACATAAGGTCGGATTATGTGCTCTAGAAAGGATTAGGACACATGCAAGGAACCAACGGCGACACTGAAGATTGGTCATTGGGGCCATGCAGTCACACCTGTGACCTGTCTCAAGCTGTTGCCCAACATGCCTCCGAGTTGGGCTTATATTAGACTGTGCTTCATGCGTGCAGTACGCCTCCTGTAGTTAGGCAGGGAGCTATAGGTAGTTTTGCATGGATGAACCGAACAGAAACTCGGGCTATCCAGGAGCCGTCGCTGGTTATTCGTTAAAGACATAGCCACGCTTTGTGATTTTGGCTTGAAATTTACTGATGATTCAGTTTCTGCTGGCTTGTTACTTGCTCTTGTTGGTTGTGTATGGGATGACTGCATCTAAGAGATGCCGAGCACTATGCCCTTACAAAATCCCTGTTCTAGATCGTATTGCTGAATCGTACAGGGGCAACAACACTGCCGTGTTGACTTAATTGTTATGACGTATCAACAATTCCACGTGTTCTGGTAGCTCTGCACGCATTGTTTGGTCAGTTCAGTAAAGAGTAGGAACCTCACCAATTGATACTACGATAAGCCTGGAATAATGGATGACGCCGAGGAAGGAGGGGAAATGCTCCAATGAAATATGGTAAGACAACCTATAACCCTGCCAAACTAGGTAGCTCGATCTTCAGCCGGCAAGAACAGCATGACCTTTCAATCGGTTGCTGACACACATGTAAAATTACCAACGCTACCAGTCACGCCTGCTTTATTCACAAGGTTGAAAAACCAGACCAGGTGCAGCACGTTCATTAGCTTTTGACTTGTCACCGTGCTGGATGACTATGAATCAACCAACAGCGGAAGTCCAAATACCTCCTGCCAACCACCAAACGATATTGCATTTTTACAGGACCACCGCCAATGTTCTCATAAAATTTTGCGACCACATAACTTCTTGTTCCGCTGCATTACTCTGAGAACTATCTGCAAGATAGAATAGAAAAGGATGGAAGTAACCTCATATTCATCACATACTTTTTCGGGGTTAGACGGCCGGAGCTCCCACTATCACTTGAAGAAGATGAGAGTTGATCCATTTAATTAGTGAAGCAGCATAAAAAACCATACATCTCCTTGTTAAAAAGGAAAACAGAGTAAAAAACCTAACACACACATGAAAGTCCCAAAAGAGACTAGAACTTGGGAAGATGATTTAGAGGAACACACACTCTCTCTCTCTCAACATTAAGGAATATCGTATGAGCCTGACAAAAGAACACCAATTACTAAAAGCACTGGACACAGCTCATGTGCATCCAAATAGGCTCATGATCGCCTCTGCATCCAGGCAACATGGGCTAACATTTTGTGCCGCTCTTTGTTAGACTTACACCATCTTCCTCCATCTGTAATGGTGTTGGAGTCGCACGAAATGGTTGTGGGATCACAGGAGTAACTATACCGAGAAAATTCTCCATCAAGATGATGTTGCTCCAAACTTTGTCACATCATCCTTAGCTTGACAACTAACCTCAACATCAGGCTTGTCGAAGGCCCCAATCACGCGATCCACATTGAACCCGCTGCTCTTCAAGGTAGGGCACCATGGTGGTTGGGTAGAAGTCATGAATGCTAAGCAACATTAGAGCCTTAGAGCACATGGGTTGGTCGATAGGGTCATGCCCATAGGTGTACCAACTGTGTGGCCCGGCCCAAATTTTTATATAAGCTTACTAGCAATCATAAGGGAATCGCGCTAGTTTCTGGAACCTGGATGCTTGGCTGCAGAGACATGAGTGGCTAATTTAGTGAAGTTAAAGTTCGGACTAGCACTAGTAGAAAAAGGGGCAAATCTGAGACACATTAGTGCCGGTATGATTTTGAGCCGGCACTAATGTGTCCATTAGTGCCGGTTCAAACGGCTAGCCGGCCTTTCTCATTAGTACCGGTTCGTGGCTAACCTTCAGCACCGGTTCGTGGCACGAACCGGTACTAAAGAGAGTGGTGGCAGGGTGTTGTCAGTCTGGGGCCCGTCCAGCACCTTTAGTACCGGTTCGTGGCACGAATCGGTACTAAAGGTCGACGTACATAAACCCTTCGTCCACCCGAGTCACTCTGTTCATCACCTTGCCCCTCACTTCCTCTGTTCTTCCCCTCTCTTCCTCGAGCTCCTCACAAATTTTGCCCAAAATTTGTCAAGATTTGAAGGCCCCCATCCATTCAAATGATCACAAAGGTTAGCAGCTTTGTTCTTTCAACTCTCATTGCTAGATTAGCTCTTACAATGCTTTGTATAGTGATTAATTTGGGAGGAATTATAATTTGCTAGTATTTGATTTATATGCAATTTGAGGTCAAAAGTAACACTTAGTTTGCATAATGAGATGTGGTTTACTTAGTGCCTTCTAAATCTCCGTCGTAACCACCGCCGATCACCAAGACCGTCTCTGTCAGCCGGCACCACCTTGTGGTGAGGCTCTTGTTCATGAATGTTTTACATTACCAAATTGATGTTTGTGTGATTTGGATATATAGTTACTCGTATAATTATCTTACCCATACGTTGTTTGTTATACATAGTGCCATGGTTTTGATATCCGTCCCCGCCGGCCCTCGTCCTTGTTATGATTCGGATGTGGTATATTCTCTTTTAAAACGAGTTGTTGCATTTCGTGTTTATGACAAATTATGCCCATCAAGTTGACATAGATATTTTTATCTAGGAGGTATGTGAACCGGAAATTCCAACCGACCCTATTGTCGAGAGGTTAAATTTAGTTGAAAGAGAAAACGAGTATTGAAAGAAAAATTGAAAAGAATTGAGGGGGAGAAGATGGAATTGGAGTTGCATGTTGCCGATGTCATCGATGATCACAAGATTAAGATGGAGAAAATGAGGTTGAAGATTAGAAAGATTAGAAAATATGCCATTGATAGTGTGGCTTGGTATCATTATGCTGTTGGATCAATTGTTACCTTAGTTGCGATCTTGATCGCATTTGTTGTTGCATTTAAATTCTTTAGCTAGAGAGTTATTTGTATGTTGCATTTAATTAAGTGTTGTATATGAACTTTATGTATGAACTTTTATTAATTTGGTCTATTTGGTGTTGTGTAATGAAGATGAGCCGACAATGGATGTATGATGACCGATGCTCTCCGAAGTTCATTAATGGTGTGCATATTTTTACGCTTGTCACCGAGGCAAACAAGCGGGCAGATGGTTTTATGCCTTGTCCATGTCTGGGGTAAGTATCGGTGATACGGAGCCTTAGATGCTCCCATGATACGAAGCTCCTAGGAACCGTTAGATCTGAGATCCAACGGCTCTCGGAAGGCTTTTAGCATTTTGCAAAAAAGTCCTTTTGAAGTCCAACAATTGCGAACAAGTACGGCATCCTTTCAGAACCTCCTAGGAGCCGTTGGATCTGAGATCCAACGGACCAGAAGCTCGTATCATGGGAGCCCCTAGGACATGGTATCACCTGATATTTTCCCCATGTGCTGGCTGTAAGAATGGTCACAGTTACTCTACGTCAAGAACCATTCACGTCCACCTATTTGAGTCCGGTTTCATGCCCCACTATAATGTTTGGACCAAGCACGGAGAAAGAGGGGTTATGATGGAAGACAATGAAGAAGAAGAGGACGACGACAGCTATCCTGGCCATGGGTTCCCTAAATACGATGATACAACAATGGGGAAGAAGCTGAGCCGGCAATGCGGGAAGAAGTCAAGAAGAGACATCGATGAGCCCGCCGATGATCTACGTCGGGCCATTGCCGATGCAAAGAGAAACTGCGCAAGTGATCTGGAGAGGACGAAGTTGCAGCGACGTTAGAGGATCACAAGAAATTGTTGTACCCGAATTCGCGGTTGACAAAAAAAGTTGGGCACCACACTTGAATTGCTGCAATGAAAGGCAGAGAATGGTGTATCTGACAAGGGATTTGGAAAGTTGCTAGTAATGATAAAGAATATGCTTCCAAAGGACAACGAATTGCCCGAGAGTACGTATGAAGCAAAGAAGGTTGTCTGCCCTCTAGGGTTAGAGGTGCAGAAGACACATGCATGCCCTAATGACTGCATCCTCTACCGCGGTGAGTACGAGGATTTGAACGCTGCCGGTATGCGGTGCATTGCGTTATAAGATCACCGCGATGACCTGGTGATGTCGAGGGCGAGCGCCCAAGAAGAATATTCCTGCCAAGGTGATGTGGTATGCTCCTATAATACCACGGTTGAAACGCTTTGTTCTAAAACAAAGAGCATGCAAAGTATGCGGTGGCACGCAGAAGACTGTAAGAAAGACGGAAAGTTGAGAGTACCACTGACGGTTCGCAGTGGAGAAATATCGAGAGAAAGTACTTGGAGGAGTTTGCAGGTGACCCAACGAACGTATTTTTAGTATCCCAAGTTTTGATATGCAAAGTTATTATGATGATAGCATGCCTCCTACCTATGATGGTTATATTGATGAAAGTGGGTTTGGAAGAGTGTCAACTTTAGGAATTAGTGATCCCACTATTTTGGAGGATGTTGAATTTTATTGTGATGAATATGAAAGTGGATTTGGAAGAGTGTCAACTTTATTTAGTGATTCCACTATCTTGGAAGAGGTTTCAATCAATTATGATGAGAACAAAGTTGCTACTTATGATGATTATTGTGATAAAACTTATGTTATAAAGAGTAGTGATGATTATATTTATAAAACTTGTCATGATTATGAGTACCCTTTCTCTGAACATTACTCTTTTAATGTGGAAACAATTTTTAGTGTTCATGTCTCTTATGATACTCCCACTATTCCGAATGAGAAGAAATTTGCTTATGTGGAGAGTAATAAAATTTCTATGCTGGTAGATCATGAAAAGAATGCTTTAGGTGCTGGTTATATTGTTGAATTCATTCATGATGCTACTGAAAATTATTATGAGGGAGGAATATATGCTTGTAGGAATTGCAATAATATCAAGTTTCCTCTCTATGTGCTTAAAATATTGAAGTTATGCTTGTTTTACCTTCCTATGCAAGTTGATTCTTGTTCCCATAAGTTGTTTGCTCACAAAATCCCTATGCATAGGAAGTGGGTTAGACTTAAATGTGCTAGTCATATTCTTCATGATGCTCTCTTTATGTTTCAATTCTTATCTTTTATGTGAGCATCATTAAGATCATCATGCCTAGCTAGGGGCTTTAAACGAAATAGCGCTTGTTGGGAGGCAACCCAATTTTATTTTAGTTTATTACTTTTTGGTTCTGTTTCATAATAAATAATCCATATAGCCTCTGTTTAGATGTGGTTTTATGTTTTAGTTAGTGTTTGTGCCAAGTAGAACCTTTGGAAAGACTTGGGTAAAGTCTTTATGATCATGCTGTAAAAACAGAAACTTTAGCGCTCACGAGATTAGCTAGAACTTTTTAATGGAGAGTGCCATTTAGTTGATTATTTTTGCAGATGATTACTAGTCAAATTCCTCAGGTCCACCAATTTATATTAGAATTTTTGGAGTTCCAGAAGTATGCATTAGTCACAGATTACTACAGACTGTTCTGTTTTTGACAGATTCTGTTTTTCGTTTGTTGTGTGCTTATTTTGATGAATCTATGGCTAGTACAAGAGTTTATAAACCATAGAGAAGTTGGAATACATTAGGTTTAACACCAATATAAATAAAGAATGAGTTAATCACAGTACCTTGAAGTGGTGTTTTGTTTTCTTTCGCTAACAGAGCTCACGAGACTTTCTAACTATAACTAGAGTTAGCGAGAATGACTTAACATGATCCACATTTAAGTGAGATGATAGTCCAAACAACATACATAGGGGTAATTAAACGTAGACTAGTGATGTGTTTCTCATTTGCACTTTATACCATCTTTATTTTGAATTCTAAATCGTTTTCTCGCCATCTAAGTTGACTCCATCAAGTTTAACTATTGTCTTTATTATTAAACAATGCAGTTACAAAAGACATGAAGTTGAAAAAATATAGCTAAAATATGCAGCTAGAACAGGAGATGCATTTGGAAAGTAAGGTTAGAAAATACAAATGAGTCATGCAAGATGTAGTAAAAAATTGTAATTGACACATGTGATGCACATGTCTATAGGTCATATTTAGCAAAGATACAATCAAAAATGAAATAATATGACGAAAATCTCAAGGTCGCTAATATTTTAATTGACACATGTGATGCAGATGTCTATAGGTCATATTTAGCAAACATACAGTCAAAAATGAAATAATATGATGAAAATCTATAGGTCATAGGGGTGTTGTAGTGAATGAAGATGTCTCAAGATGCTAAGTAATGTGTATGTGGACATTTATTCAAGAATGTTGTTGGGTGGGTCCGCAACCTCTTCATTGTCCTCGTTGGCTGCATGTCCCTGAGATAGAAGGATGTCCTCCTTATACCTGATGCCTCGTACTCCCAGACGCTTATAGTTTTATGATTTCTTCTCATCTTTTCTTTTGTCCTATCATGGTCACTAGCTCCTTTATTCTGAGGTAACGACGGGTTGAATCCATAGAGAAATGTATGGTAATCCTTGGAACTCTTGTTGTTGTATTTTTCTGGTATTTATAATAAGGCTATTCATTTGTTAGTTTGTTGTTCCCTGTCTTTGTCATAGAAGGCACACACTGTCCGGTGGATTAGATGGGCTTATGTACCATTGCTTTACTGACATTCATAACAGATGAAAAGTGTTAAATACCCTGAGCTATGTTCTAGGGGGAGGACAAGTGCATTGAGGTCACAGCATTTAGGAATGCTTACATATAGATGATGGTTTGATGAAGGTCTCGTAAGTTGTATTTTGGCTATAGTACAAGTAAGCAGGTGCTGAATAATTGTTGTCTTAATTATGAACTATTGCAATCAATTTATTGAGCAATATTATATGCATTACATATGAGCACACCATTATGAGCTTGCCGATTTGCAGGAATGAACAAGCAAAAGAACAAGCTGATTTCCACAACGCAAGGATCAACCTCTAATTGATCAGATTTTAGTAACACAAATAACACCGCAATCCGTCAGATCTTGATCAGCAACGCTTCCACCAGTGGATGGCACACTAGTGTTCTCTCAGATAAACCCCATGTTCTTGTATGACTCTTGTTTTGTAAACTTTACTCATCCCAATCCAATGAGAAGCAGTGAACATGCATTTGCGTCAAAAAATACTAATTAGCACTACTGCATCCTTCGCGCTATGATTTTGATATTACTTGTCACAAAATTAAAAAAAACTAGTTGAAACAAGGACATGACACATGTGCCTGCGAATATCAAGGCATCCAAGCAAAAATTGGAGAAGTTGTCAATCTGAACCAAACTATCCATGCGAAGAGTGAATAGAATGGTGTAGCTCACGAGGTTGTAGAATGTCCACATTTGAGTAATTGGATTCTTGATATTATACTTCAGACTCACAAAAACATAAATAGGTTCTGGCCAATGAGTCATCATCCTGGTTGCCATTGACATGGCTATTCAATTGGCATGGTCATCGCTGGAGTTTTTACGCCTAGTTACATCCTTTCCTCTCAAGTTCCGTCTTTATCATCTGGATACAGAAAGGTCTCTCTTCAGGTTGTCCAAAGCAGGGGGTTGACTAGCAAACTTGCTGGCAAGATTGTCCTAGAAAACCATGCCTTTAAACGAAAACGTGGCAATGTTCATCATCCTAGAGAGGCTACAAGAAATTGAATGAACCAGCAGATTACTACGTCAAGGGAGGAGAAAAACTTATTTGTAACATGTGTGTGAGAGACATATGACTGCCTGCAGGAATTATTAAATTGCTATCCTGACTGTGTTTTCTAACATGGCAGATACAAGATGCTATTATTTCATGAAAACCAAACTTATAAGGACTTGTACGTGCATAGATGTTCATTTGTCAGGTTAATATAACTAATGTAGTCAGACAAATAAATCTACTAGATCATGGGCTCATGGCCAGCAATCATATCACACAAGCTAGAAGATTGTAACATATTAATGGAGTAGTGCAACATGTACTAACAAAGATATGATGAATAAACTATTTTAGGGGCACCAATCTTGTTAGTGCTGATGGCCCTTCTGTAGCTGCTGCAACGTGATGAACGTGAGGATGCTGCAGTAAATGTGCATTATGGCCAACATGTATCGCATACACATGGCACAACTAAATTCTTCCGAGTCCATAAGGAAGACTAACAACACTAGCCACGTGTGTCACACATGTCCCAACTAGGTTTTTCTTACCCCAAAGGAAGACTATCAAGACTAGCCACGTCCTCAGTGAAAATATCGGCTATGCTACCACATGTGTCCTCTATCTCGACATACACGTCATAACTGGCATCTTCTAGCTCCAGGTTGGTGAGATGGAAGAATGGTTCGCATGTACCCGATGACTCCTACTCCCAGAGGATTATAGTTTACAATTTCTTCTCTTGTTTTGCAGCCATCTTCTATATCCAAGCCACTAGCTCCTTTGTATTTCTTATCTACGACTTCCCAATACTAGCAGAAGATTATGACTCGATTAGTGGGACTAGAATGCTTTTTGTAAGTGAATATTGGGTCAAGTCTATGGAGAGAGATATATGATAATGCTACTAGTCTCTAAAGAACTTTGGATGTGCCATTGTTTATCGCTATTTATAAGAAGGACATTGTTGTGTTTTTTATTTTTGCTTGTAACATGCATACACGTGTTTTCACTAAAGTGGATGGAATAATGCCATCACGTTACTGCCATTCACAAGAAGGGTCAGCCTGGCTAAACTGAGAAGACATGGGAAATTTTTAATGTGCGTGAAAGTAGTTGGTGTTATGACAACATTAAATGATTGTTTGATGAAGGACTTGTGAGTTATATATAGGCTGTAGTACAAGTAAGCAGGTACAGAATATATTTCGATGTTGGTTATATATAAGCTAACGTAGTCAGTTTGTGAGCACACCATTGTGAACTTGCCCATTTCCAGGAATGAACAAGTTCAACCACATGTCAACTTTCACAAGACAAGGATTAACCAGTAATTGATCAGATTTTAACAACACATTAAACGCCTAATATTTAGAGTGAATCAGATCTTAATCAGTAGTCCCTGCACCACTTGGTCGTGCTCACTGGCATACAGTGTTGGCATATTTGCCCAAACAACCACAATATGAACCACTTCCAATTTGGTTGACCACAAACTTCAGTGACGTTATGTGAGTAGTGGCATCCCTTAATTACGCAAAGACAGTTTCTCACCGAGAAAAGGTGGAGTACAGGGCAGGAAGCTGACAAAATTTACGTGAAGGCCACTCTTAGGCCTCCTCTTGTTTGTAGGAATTGTGTAGGATTGGATCTTCATAGGAAAAACTCTTTTGGGGCCCTTTGGTTTAAGATAGGAACCAATCCTTCATATTTCAAACATTATTCTAGACTCAATGAACGAATTCCTATCCTATAATTCAAATGACATCTCTTTCCCCATAGAAATTGAGACGCATGCCATCTCACTTCCTATGATTTTCCTACTCCTATGACATTACTATCCCATGAACCAAAGGAGGCTTTACCAGCTGCAAAGGAAGGGCACACCAACTGCCAATTATGATTTGCTTGCTACTGCATTCCCCGCACTACGGTTTTTACACTACCTTTTACAAAATCTAAAAAACACTAGCTGAAACCACAAGGCCATGCGACATATCCCTGCCTGGTGTGTCTCAGGGTCAGGGCTCCAAAATATCGAGCCATTTAGGCAGAAACTAGATTGACGTTATTTCAAAAACTAGATCCGGTTACTCTGTGTAGTTATTCCCACAGTTGATGCGTTAGGCCCTTGTATGCCCCCCTCACTACTACGGAAAACCCTAGCGATGGCTGGTATTTTGCCTATCAAGAGCGCCGGGATGACGCGCTACTGATAAGGCACTACAGCTAACGTGTAGCGGTAGCGCCTGTCATCCCACGCTACTGCTATACATGGCTAGAAGTAGCGAGCCTTAGTGTAGAGCGTTGTTGCTAATATCTGCATCGCTCTTTAGCAGGAAGCGCTACTGGTAAGGGAGAGCTACTTCTAACTTTATTCCCCGCCCTACTGCTAGTTTTATTAGTTTTTGTTTTTTTTTTACATATTCGTTTTGTATTTGAATAGACTTTATACAATAATCTTTAGCATATCATACACATACAAATGTAATCATAACATATACATACAAATAGTCTCGTCAAATCATGTCATCATCATAATCATCATCCAACACAAAGTGGTCTCTCGTCATCATCTCGAAAATAGCGATACAAGTCTCGATTACTTGCAACTACATCGTCATCCATCTAGACAATGATACACGCGAGAAGAGCTGTCACTATGAGTGAGAACCGAACTATGCAGTACATGAGTTCGTATCCCTCTCTCGCATTAGCGTGAGCCTAAACTAACTACTGGCTGTCACTCGGAAACCGGAAAACGGTACACCTGGGCCTGACACTCTGGCCACTCGTCATATACTCCTGGCGTAGCACCGTGCTAGGTATGGACAGCAGGTTGCGTGTCAGGATGCAGAGGCATTGAACGGGCCCTGCTGGTGAGAAGAGACGATGGCTCTGAGGTGATCAAATTTAGGAAGGACAGATATCTGACGGCAGTCGAGATTGAGGGGCGCGCCACCGAGTTGAGAGGACTTGTGTGCGTCAGCAATCCTTGGAGGGGAGAAGTGAGATGATCTCCTCAAGGATGACGTCTCGGAGATCACAGATGCGGTCCACCTGAAATTCTACCGGTTCCTCCGATCTGGGTGGGGGGGCTCGCGGCTTCTCCTGTGCTACGGGTGCAGGATCTACAACCGGCCGCTGCACAAGTGGAGCCTCATCTTCTTGGCGATGAGGCCAGCCGACTCCATTTTCCTTGTGGGCATCGCACCGAGCTCACGGGTTTGAGCAGAGTAGCCAGAGACGAGCCTAGTGGCAGTGCGAGTGGGGAAGAAAGAGGGCTGGGTATTTTTGTAGGAGTGGAATAAGAGGAGCAGGCGTTCACATGCAGTGAGGAAGAAGGTGAGCGGGGTTTTACGGACGAGTGAGGAAGATTGGGGAGCGGGAGGAATTGGGGGATCTGAAGCGGAGAGCGAGTTGTTCGTGTTTATAAGGCCCGCTCCACTAACTACTCGCTTTTCCCAAGAACTACTCTCTTCTTTTGCGTTGCTGCATTGGAGCCGGGCGCATGGACTTGGCTGACCGGGCCATGCATGCAGGATGCATGTGCCCGCCGCCACCGTGCATGCGTCTGTTTGTTACTAGGCCTATTTAATAGGGTGGTTATGGAGTAAATTAAGGAGATTTATTTTCTCTTTGTGCATCTTCTTTTTTATTTTTTGAGCGAATCTATGTGCATCTTCTTTTATTTTATTTTTTTGAGCGAATCTGTGTGGAAACGAGGAGGAAGGAGGGTTTTTCTGGGATCGCCCCCTCTTCAAGAAATATGGGCTTTAAGATGGATAGGCTTTTGTATCGGCCCAGTCGGCTGCCCGTTTTCGTACTGGAGGGCCTTGTGCTAGAGGCAGCCCGATACACTCTCCAGCTTATTGCCCATTCGAAAGAAAAAAGAGACGCCTCCGACTTATGGCTACTCATCGGTTACCTTTTTCAACTTGGCATCCACCAAATTAGAGGATGTGGTACGGATGCAGACACTCACATTAAACTAATTAAGCTTCAGAAGATACGGTATGCATACTAACATTCGGAAGAACAAAAGTTCAGCATGTTTATGCATCTCAATGATACGCCATACTATAACCAATACAAAGGAGTGAGAAGGTGTGTAAATAAAGAAAATCGGTCGATGCTTCTTTGAGCAAAGGGCCTCCCTGCACAAGCATTAATTTCCTGGGCATGGTTGTTTCTTCTCAATGTTGCGAGCACTTTGAGCATGTTGGCAACTCCACGGCTAGCTATCTGCCTCATCTTGCAATTGATCTTTGACACATTTGCAGCAAACACATGAGGCAATAGAGATGACTCAACATGAGTCCATATTGTGCAGTTCTCGAAATCATCTTCATTGTCCTGAATCTGAAAAGATAGGAAAACAGTAGCTATACTTAAACGGTGTTGCAAAACAGTAGCACACATCAATAGCTCGGCGTGACAAAACACGATCATCTGGATGAAGGGGATCTTGACCTGCACGAGGAAGATTATATATAATTTCATAAGTCCTTGGTTGATTTCCACCTTCGGCTGCACTGCTTGTTTTCTCCTCCACACATGACAGGATCGTTCCGCATTGCATTCAGCAAGTCAACGTATGAATAAGCTAATTTCATCTTGCGGTGGTCATTGTACCTAGTTACCAATGTAGGAATGCCTAGAGCACCATGAGGTTAATGACAGCAGGTAGATGCAGCCATATAAATTTTGTGCGGTGCTACCAAAATTGAGGTTTGTATCCCTACCCATTATGAGAATTCTTCTTGAAGTTGGTAGAATGTGACGGCTTGTTCTTTGCATCAAACTTGCCTTTCCCACGAGATTTGTTCTTGTTGTTTTGGGGCTGGTTGGGCTGGAAGTTCTTCTCGTGTACCATGTGGGCACTAGAAGCTCCCTCAGTGACCCGAGCACGTGTGTCTTTTGCTCTCGCCTTCTCCTCAAAATCAAGAGTGCTAATGAGATCCAAAACAGAAAACTCATGTCTCTTGTTTTTCAGAGAAATAGCAAAATCGTTCCACGAAGGTGGAAGCTTGGCAATGATGGACCTAGCAACAAATTTGTCCGGCAATACACACTTAAAGTACTCAAGTTCCTTAGAGAGTGACTGTATCTCATGAGTCTGCTGAGCAACAGAGTGCTCATCAGTCATCTTGTAGTCACAGAATTTCTCCATGACGTACAACTCGTTGCCAGCCCCCGAGGGCCAAACGTGGCCTCAAGCGCAGCCCACATGTCTTTGCCGCTGTCAAATGACATATATGAATCCACAATGGAATCGTTAAGAACACTCAGCAGGGCGGCTTTGAAGAGGGTATCCATGTACTCAAAAGCTTCCTGTTGTGTAGTATTAAGGTCGCCTCGGGCTTAGACTTAGTGGCGTCATAGTAGTACATGATCTGAAACCAATATACTGCTCTTGTGCGCCACCTTTTATATTGCACCCCTTAAAATTAGGCGGCTTCAAAAGCACAACAAAATCACTTTCAAGTAAAGTGCCTATAATCAGGTTTTTGGATTGGATTGTTGAATATATGAGCAATTTACTTTGAGATTTAATCTGAATCAGCAGTAAATAGATCATGACGACAATTGCAAACATCAAAGTAATGATGCGGACTAAACCAGGTGGACGGAATCACATCTTTGTCTGATGGGGAGAAGAACCGTTGTGGTTGATGTTGTCACTCATGTCGTTAATGAAGAGGTTAACGAGGTCGGGGAAGAAGGATGTCGTTGAGGAAGTCATCGGCAGCAATCACAGGAGTGTGCTCCCCAAAAACCTAATCGCCCCTCTCCCGTACAGGATCACGAAAGGCGGGGTTCAGAGGACTGTTGTCCCTTCTCGTGGTGCACGCCGGAAGGAGTGCTGGAGAAGAATTGCGTGGCGGCGCTAATATCTAGAACGGTGTGAAACCATATGATAAAGCGGCGGTTAGGGTAGAGCATGTCAGGTCGGTCGTGCGAGTAAGACGAAGTATAATAGTAGGCCTTTGGCCCCCAAACCCCACGTCCAAGTCAATAATAGCCCCACCAAGGTTTGTCTCAAAAAAACGAAGTAATTAAGGCATCCGTTAGTCCCTTTAGTATAAATACTATATCATTAATAATGGCCCCACCTTTTGTCTCACAAAGTATGTTGGGGCTCCTACTACAACCGGCTACAAGTTTACAATCCGCTTCTCTTCTCTATCCCTTCTCTCTCCTTCAACTAAGCACAAATTCTATATTGAAATCCTTATAGCCTGCTTATGTCATGTAATTGTAGTACTTGCTCTATAGTTACTCTCCACTGTGGAGTCTGAAATGTCGGGCATGCAGCGGGCAGTGCCCTCGATCAGCGCACTACTTCAACAATGAAGTAGTGAGAGGTCATCACGCCTGACTTGCCATCAATGTGGAGTGGCGGGCTCGGTGGCGCCAAGGCGGGAAGCGCCACGGAGGGGAGGGTTTTTGTTGGGCCAAGAAGGTGAGAAGCCAACTTGGGATCGGTCCGACAGGGAAATATCATGTGCTCCCATACTGCATATGACACTAGTCTATGTTACTACTCCCTCCTTTCCCGTTTATAGAGATGTTTAGAGTAACATAGCAATATGTTACAGTATAAGTTACTCCCCACTATGACCAGCCTTGGCCTCTCCCAGTGGTCCACCATGTATAGCTGCTAAGCCTACCACGTAGGCCTAAAATATGATGTGGCAAGTTAATTAAGAAGAGAGACACTAGTTTGGTGACCGCAGGAAGAAACGGTGGAAAGACAGTTTTGAGTCTATAGCTAAATAAATGAAGCAAGCTTAGCAACAATAAACTAAGCACCTATGCATTGAAGACTTGAGTTACTAAGCCATTTAATGCACTTAGCACCTCATCTAAGCACATCTAAGCACTTAGCACTTAGCACCCCCTTGACCGTGGACCTTGACGGTGTATGTCACCTTGTGTCTCATTATTTTCCTCGTCATCATCTGAGTCCTAGAAGATCTCACCAACATCATCATTAGGCATGCAGCCGCCTTGATAGACAACGGCTGCAGAAGGAGTAGAGGCGATCGGGGACGCACCACGCCGCAGGCACTCCGTACATGCTCGTGTGTGTGTAGCGTGCGTGTTTTTTCATCGGTGCTAGCTCTAAGGACGAGGTTGCGGTCGTCTTCGTCTCCGACTAGTCATTGAGCAACGACGGCAAAGAGGTGCTGCAAGAGATGCGTAGGCACCGTTGTGTGCGAGCTTCGCTGTAGCACGACAAACTAGACGT
The DNA here is from genome assembly GCA_021605145.1 of Aegilops bicornis. Taxonomy (NCBI): domain Eukaryota; kingdom Viridiplantae; phylum Streptophyta; class Magnoliopsida; order Poales; family Poaceae; genus Aegilops; species Aegilops bicornis. The sequence goes on from CM038674.1 coordinate 49,102,975, forward strand.
CGCCACAGATGGCGCACGCCTCCATGCAGCCGAGTGTGTGTGCATGCATGTGTTATTCACATGCATTCTGCGCCGAGTGTGTGTGCATGCACGTGTTGTGTACGTGCGTTGTGTGCTCCATGCTATGCACGTATGTGCATGAGTTGGATCGGATGGAGTTAGTGCGTTGGCGTTTCTACATGCGTGGTTGCATGCGTCCTATACATGCGTGGCTTGTTGCGTGGTTATCAATATAAGCAATAAAACATCTTCAACTTAGCATCCTGATATATCGTTTCTAGTGGTTAGCAAAGAGTTCATGTTCTTTTATTTGTTTATAGGTGGGCAGGCGGCAAAAAACAGGGGAAAACGCGCAAGGTTTCTTGCAGACGCTCCACTGCGAGGTTCCTTGCTCCTTCTCGATCGTCGGGAATCTATGTTCTTCAACTCTTTTCTTTTACGTGACCTTTGTTCATCCTTTTCCCAACACGCGAGACATCTAGCATCAAGGTGCACCACTACAAGAAATATGTCAACTTGTGACCTTGACTATTGGTCACTGAAAGGTCATTGTTTTTCATTTGCGACCTTTTTTTGACCAAAAACAGAAGGTCAAAAGCTGGCGGTCGTAAACTGAAATTAACGACCTTCTCTGTGAGAAGGTCGTGGACGTTTACGACCAAAATATGCCTATTGTTTTGTTTTGGTCACTAGCAGCCTCCCCAGGCCACGTAGGCATCCGACGTGGCAATCTGATGTGGCACAAGAATCGGCCCGGTCCAATTGGGTGTTAATATGGGCCGAGCCCATTAATTCAGCCTTTATATATATTTTTTCCTGTCAATTTTTGGTCAGACTTCATGGGCCAAGCCCAACAATTCGGCCTTTTTATTTCATGGGTCATGGCCTTTTTATACAACAGTTTTAGTTTTTTTTTATAAAATGGGTCCACTAGTCAAACAGGTCCCACTTGTCAGGTTCTGATAAGTGGGTCCTAGCTATTAGGCCCAGATTCTTCATATTTCAATTTGACAATAAGAAAATAACCAGTAGTTAAATTGGCATGCAAAAAACACACATGATACTTCAAATAACAATAGCCAGATTCAATACAAGCTCTACAAATGACACGTCCTACAAGCTATAGCATATACAAGCTTATTTACAAGCTCTACAAATGACACGTCCTACAAGCTGTAGCATTTACAAGTTCTACAAGTTACACGTAATACAATCTTAGTTGATACAAGCTCTACAACTATGGGAATCAGTTACAAGCTCTACAAGTGTTTTCTTCTTCTACATGTAGCTCCTTCAATAGCGATCAAATGCCGGACTCACTTGAGAGTCAGGACTGGGCCTTCCACGGACGCCCTGTTACATGAATCAGCTGATAAAAATTAGAAAAAATGGAGCCAATATATTATGAACATTCCATTCAAAAAAGGAGTAAAGGACATTCTTTGTTTCATCACGTTACAAAGGAGCAGCACAAACCACAACTTTACTCGACACACACACACACACATACACACATGAATATTAAGCTCAGTTCCAGCAACTATATCATGGTTTAACAGCTGGCCTCAGCATCATCAAACCATAATGCTTATGATCATAATCTAAGCATATCATCAAACAAAACCTACACAAATAAAGATCACAGCACATCAAGCCACAGGCGCACCAGCGCTGGCACGAGATTCAACGCAACAGCAATGGGGCTATCACAACAGCATGAAAAACCAAAGCATACTAGAGGAAATAGATAGTTGGTGCTGGAGGGACTGGTGAATTACCTCAATGGCGTACTTGATGGGTGATGATTGTCCTTCTCAAGTAGTTGTCGTCCACAGTTAAGAAGTTTCATACATCTGTCTACAACAACCAGCAAACCAGAAATCAGAACGAATACTTCAATCTCATAAGAAGTTTAAAAAAGACTATAGCAGGACAGAAATATGTGGACTACTTCTAAAATGGTACATATAGCACATGCCCAAACAAATATGTGATTTCAAGGTTGAAAGCTTTAACATAGAACACTGAATAATTCGTTGCCCAAAACGTGCTATATATACACCAAGTGATGAGAAACCATATGTAGAATTTATAAACGTAAGGAGCAGATCTAATTTTCTCACACTTGGCATTTTCACAGTTAACACCATCATGTACAACACCAAGCTGCTCCAGGCTGGCCAGTTGACTGATACTACTGGATAAGCAATGCAAACTACTACCAAAACAAGAACCAGATATGGCAGGCAAAGTACCAGCATTTTACTCATAGCATGCAAAGTATCAATATTCTGTTCTTATCAGCTTATTCTTATGCCTAAAGCAAGGAAATCTCAATTTACTCATAGCATTACTCTTGCTCATAGCATTTTACTCTCACATAATTCAGACAACATGTATAGGATAATGTAGCAGTACATGTGTGTGAACAGAAACCAAGTTCATTATGGAAAGTACAGTAAAAGGTTTTTCAGTTTTATGTTTAGTAGCACAGGCAGCAAGTAGATCAGTCCATTTTTCAGTTCAGGGAAATTCAAGACAATTTAGAAATGCCTAATTATTTTATATGCACTACAGAAGAATTTGCAGATTATCCTCAAACTGCATTCTTTATAGTTATAATATAATAAAGGCTATACAATGTAGAGAAATAGGCATGCTAATTGATAAGTCTGTTAACCAAGCGTAAAAGAAGCTCGCTACAAAAATACAGGCCATAGGAATAAAAATAGAAAAACCAGTAAACTTGTGGCAGAAAAGGCAGCGTTGACTTTAGAAGCGATGACTACAACCAGTAACACGGATTTTATGTTGGATAGGAAACATGAAAGAAAAACAAAACCTGAGAATAAAAGCAATGCTTCTGTAGTTAACTTTAAAGAAAACACAGTTATAGATGAAAACACAGTTATGTAGCCTTTTTTGGTTTTTGGTTGTCGGTTCTCCTCTTCTTCTTCTTCTGTCTGAGCAACTCCTTTTCTATCAGGTTTACCTTGTGGCTTTGCACTAAAGTGCACCCCACAAGCCTCATGTTTGTATGTTACTCAGGCTACGGCCTGTTTTGAAATATAAAGGTGGCTCGAGCCCCTTTCGTTTTCAACAAAATAACATAGCATTGACGGAAAAAAACTAAAGAGCATGTAAATGAACCTCCTGCAACTCTAGCCTCTAGCATGCACTCGAGATTCAGTTCCCACAAATCCAGAAGAGCAATCAAATACATGGCAAAGAAGCTTTACAAGAAAAAAAACTACTACTGTAGATTGCAGTGAAATCAAAGTACCACTACTACTGTAGATTGCAAATAATATGAGCAAATCAAACAAAAATATTATTGCAAAATATATGGATTTATAGCTAGGATCAATAAGCTAAGATCAAATGTCATACTAATATGTTCTAATCATATCCTTGCTTGCTGCAACCTAAAGAACATCACCACACAGACTACACATGCTAGGACTAGCATTGGTTAAAACATAACTAATAATCATATGAAGTCCTACAATGAAGTAGGACTAGGACAGGTACTCCTCCTGATTAGTCACCACTTAGAGCCACAGGGTTAAAATCATAGCTGCACTACTAAGGGATCTCACATCAGCGAGTGTCGGCTGCTATTGTAGTAAGACAGACACTACCAATACTGTTAGTTTCATGTGGTCCGAGCTAAAAGTACTGGAGAGTAGCAGTCATAGGTGCACCACATTAACTTAATTTTTCATGAACAGACAAAACTGTGACTAACTAACATAACCTGTACAGCACTACACTGTTACTGCTATCAATCCCCATTTCACGGAGAATCTCCTCTTGCACCTAGGTGGTCACCGCCACAGCCTCCTGTGGAACAAGAAGAACACACGGATACTGTAAGAGGGATGCTTCACATGAACTAAACCATCTACCATCCAAATATTACGTTCTTCAAATCAACAACATAGTTCATCAAATTAAACTCAACAACAAGCTTTTAAGCACACAATACAACAAAGTTTATGACACAAATACAACAAGGATAGAGATGCAACTATGGTTTGATGAACAAGGATAGAGGTGCAACAAGGATAGCCATGCCCACCACTCCTCCATGAGATCTTTATGAAGATCATAGTGTCCATCCGCATCTCTAATGTCATGGTACACCTGAACAAAGTGTTTCATATGTGTGCATCCGCATCTCTATTGTCATGGTACACCCGAAGAAAACATTTGATCCGGCCTTTCCTTCTGGCCAGCCGCACGGGTATTCTCATGAGGTCATACAAGGTGTAATCCAAATTTCGGAATAGGCTTTCACCCGCTTTATATATAAAGGAATCACCGAACCAAGTACCACGGCCGAACGATACAAGATCGTGAGGTAGCCCTCATACAAAGCCGATCCCAACATAACCGGATTACGCAGACCTACTACGCTACTGAATGAAAGCATTGGGAGCACTGAGTATGACGCCACACACAGCCCTAAACACCTAAGCTCCACGACAACACCCCCAGGAGGGAAAAATGCGCAATACATCGCCGCTGCCAAGTCCAGAAGGGACAAGGGTATTCACCTGGAACCCTGGCACGAAGAGGAGCACCACGACGACGTCCTCAGGAAGATAGCAGCGCCTACAAGCGTCGCCATCACCGGCAACAAAGTGTAGAGCTTTTGCTCAGCAGCTCCGCCATGCCACACAAGGTCTTCAGAACAGGGCGCAGCGATTTCAGCATCCCAGGTCTGGATCGGTGTGACGTGACTACCAAGAATAGGGAGAACGCCCCAACCACCAACCACTAACCTCCTTCCGCCCACACGACTAAGAGGGAGAGCCACCACCAACGATATGATGCCTTCCGAATCCACCGCTCCTGCATCCACGTGCAAGCAACCACCATCCGTCCACTTCACGGAGCACCAACCTCGGAAGGAGGAAAGAAAGGGGTCTCCTTTCATACGTAGCACGACATTAAGCACAACATCTAGGTCGATGCCTCGATAGTAGGGGGCGTCCACGCCTGCGTCTCCAGCCAGTCTCGGTGGACCAGGGGAGACACAACCCGTAACTACTAACGCCTCTCCGCCGAGTCCACTGCGTGCGACACCTAAACCATGGTCACCGATCTATCCGACGGGATAGCAGAGGCCCGACCACCACCATTGACCACCATGCCCGGGAGAGAACGAGCACCACCCACAAGCACACCCGGCCAGGCCCGACCTCGCCTACGAAGCACAAGCTTGATCCACCTGGCCCAGATCTAATCCGCTCGAGCATGAACCCTAGATCTGTACCTACCGACGGTAAAGATCCAGAAGGAGGACGGCACCGCCACCCCGCGCTAACCGGAACCCCACAGCCGCCGCACCGTGGTATACCTCTGAAGCACGCACCGCCGCCCCGCCTACCGGAGCCTTGCTAAGAACAGGCAGAGCCCATCAACGATAGGACTATGCTCGCAGAAGGACATGCCATAGCCACTAACCGAAGCCACCTCGGCCCGTGCCGCCTACCGGCCAGCCGGCCGCTCTGACAAGGCGCGCACCACCCTCATCATCGCACACGGCCCGCGCCGCGAGCAGCCGCCGCCAGATGGATCTGGCCTAGCCATCCCCTCCACCACTGCCAAAATGTTGCCCACGCTAATTTCAAAGATCATGTTGTGCTAGATCACGTAGGTTGTTATGATGTACGAACTCCCATTTCTCCGGTCTCATAATCAGATCAAAGCATTTCAGAGAGCTGATATCTTAACTATGGCAGAACCTAGGATAAAGAAACACATCATTACCAACAACTTCATTAGCAGATACGGGGCATATGCTAAGGTTGGTTTCGGAGCAGGGAGCTTTATAATATGTGCTACAAGGAAAAGATGAAACTACTTGCACAGGGTGATGCTGACACTTCCATTGTAGTAGTGGATGGATCCAAAGTGACCATGTTGGATTAGTTGATGATGATTATTATATTGTTGGGTCAAAAAACGCGGATTAGATTCAAGTGGATGGATCCAAAGTGATCAAGTTGGATTAGTATAAAACAATCTCTAAATTGCCAATATATGAAAACTTGTATCATGGTGTATAAATATAGTATAAAACAAAAGGAATGAAATACGGACGAATAGTAGTAGCGCGGAGTTACGGGACACAAAATAGCGCTGGGGAGACCCACGCTACTTCTATCTCATTCAGCTCGGAGTTCATCGTACCCGCTACTGCTAGCCTCTAAACCAAGCGCTACTACTAGGGTTTTCCCTAGTAGTGTAATATACTTGAACAATACTTAGAGAAAGATGTACCAAATAGAACCAAAATATTAGCAACAATAATATGCAACACAATATACTCGAGCAACACGAATAGAAAGAGTTAGCAAATAGAAGGAACCAACATATATTAAACATAACTAACTTGAAGTTCATGGTACCCAAACTAATAAACTAGGGCGCGACACTGTTTACATCAGACAAAGTTTCAGCGTACACAAATTCAAAGTTCTGTCACACAAAGTTGCATCATACTGAAAGTCATTAATTCAACGTTTCATCCTTCCAAATCTGAAAGAATCAACCTAGCTTCATGAAAGGCGTTCTGTCCAGACGTTGTAGGTCTATGCGAGTTTGGACGTCAGCCCACGATATTGGGCCGCCGTGGAACAACCCATTCTTGTTGAGGACTTCCTTCATGAAGGTCTGCGCAATTTCTTGTTGGATGCGATACGGAGCTGATCATCCAGTACGGCTCCTAAACTTTCAGCCCATTTGCGGATATGGCCATCGGTTGAAGATGTCATTCAAAGTCTTTGTTGATCCTGCCTAAACTCCAGTATGTGATGGATGACGTAGAATCCATCCATATATTTGTTTCCCGGATGTTGGACGCACCAGAAGTCGGTCTTATGGTTGAAACACGGCGTGTCATTCTATTGTTTTGTGACCTTCATGTGGCCCCCCATCAAGCCGAAGCTCAGGACAGCACTATCCAGAACACTCTTTGTATGTGTATAATCTTTCTTCTTTATGTTCTTGGACGTGTCGAAATATATGGTGTGGGAGACTTGTGGGAAAAGAGTGATGAGGACGGAGTGCCCTCGCCACGCAAAATAAGTACACCTCAAATTAGTCTCCGTATTTAAATGATGTTTGTGTTATATTGGCTATGTGTGAATGAACTACATGGGATTATAAGACAGGAGAATTGTTTCCTTGTCCTTATTGGCGACCATAAAGTCTACAATGTAGCTCCTCGCATATTCACGGTTCTTTGGGTTCTCTGCCAAGAAGCCTTCATGCATGTAGTAATGGGTCTGCAAACGCGATTCCAGGGTTTTCTCCTTCCTGATGATGTAGTTGATATGAAGCGCATAAAGGCGGAGGAAGGTAAAATCTAGCCGCCTCATATGAACTTCGAAGATGTAATCAAATCGCAGGAAGAACATGTCCGTGGGGCATGTATGGACGTACAACATGCCCATGGGCACACGGACCATGTAAAGCGGGTATCCTGGATCATCCGAGGTGATAAGGCCGTTCTCTGTCGACATCACATTGTCATGCAGTCTCCTTAGATCTCCTGTTATGCCTTCTAGCGCTTTCGCCAGTAGGATCTGCTTGCCTGCGACATGGAGTGACGACGCACCTCTGACCAGTACACTATCCGCAACCCTGGTCACCGGAGGCGGCTGGCTGCTCGAAGCAGCTTTTGCAGCAGCAGACCCTTTCTTCGGCGGTCTCTTCCTCTACTTCTTCTTGAGTTGAGCTATTGGGCCTTGTAGACCCTCCGTGAGTCCTGCCACCAGTGTTGTCAGGCTAAGCACGACACGGCCCTCAAGTAGTTCACCATGGGAAGAGGCTGCATCTCGAGGCATGTCCTGCGAGGACATGAACAAACACTTCTTGCACTCCCGAGGATGTTATGGCTCTGGTGCATCATGCAACTCATCTTCCGCTCATAGGCTGAGTCATATGGCAGCTGACTCATCAGTTCTACGCCATCATAGCCGGTATTGAGGTACTGGAGAGGATCATCCTCATTCATGTCCTCATTTCTATCTTCCTCCATGGGGGCGACGTCGATGGTTGGACCCCCTTCCTTGCGCCATCCGCTCTCAGCCAACAAGATACATGGTGGTAATTGCGTGGGTGGGGTGGTGGTCATACCTTGCATCAGTACTATTGTCTTTGGTGTGCTTTCGCCCGGCACCACACAAAGAAGATTCTTCAGCCATAGCAACGGCCAATTCTTGCATTGGACCAGCTTTGCCGGGGTCTCGTGGTCCTCTCCCCCGGCTCATAGCGGAGGAGCCAAATCCTCAAAATCATATGTTGCACATCTATGATTTTAAAGTTTACACTACCTAATGGGATTATGCAGACTCCTGGCATAGTAAAATAATATGACACCCTGATGTGATAACCCATTGCCACTATTATCCAGAGCGGCCCCAATCAGTTTTTACCCTGGAATTCAGATGTAGCAATCTTGAAATGCACATATTAGGGAGAAGCTATTCAACGTCAAATCAAAGTGTAGGAAACATGGTCCAGAAAAATATCAACCGCTGCTTGGCGAAGGGCCTGCTTTTGCAATTTAAATGCGTCGAGCGTAGTAGAACAAGAGGAGCCATATGGTGATACATCGCATCAGGATACCATACTATTCATGGTGGTTGTCGTGATCTTCTGATCTGGATTTTCTCGGTGAAAGAAAATGTCCAGTAGGTGAGTAGAGGACTATGAGAAGCCAACAAAGAAATGATGCCAAATGTGGCCTCTGTGGCTTGCGGTAGTGTAAGACAAAACAATGGAATACCTACCGGAAGGGTCAATGAGAAGGTAAGGATTGGAGATGTTTTAGATTATTTACCCAAGCATCAACAGTCGTGGAGCTCTATAAATTGCAAATGTTGGAGGAGTTCTGAAATGCACATTTTCTTTAAAGCCGGTTCCGTATGTCTCGGCACATATGGCGTGCCACTGATTGGTTCTCCTTGAGAGTAGTTTTCTCCTTAGCCCTCACCAAAACCTTTTAAGTATGCTACTGCCAAAAAGAACAAAGGGAAGGGTACAAATTCATAGAAGCGATCTCTTGTGACCAATGATAAGGAATGGTTTCTTGAAACAACAATCTACTTCATTTACATAGTACAATAGATTGGAAGAAGCAAAATAAACACCAAAAATGATGATAACTAATATACTGAAAGATGCATCTACGTTCTTTGAAATCAATATTTTTGTGGTGTCGGGACTGTAAAAGACCAAAACTGCCTAAACTAGCCAGGATAATCCCACAGGTTCTTAAGAACCGCATATATTAGGTAGGACATATTATTGGACACTTGACTATTGGCTTTCAGGTGGGAAGGCCAAATTATCTTTATAACCTTTATTTGCAATCAATGACTATAACATGGAAGAGCCATTTTAAATGGCCAATATTAAAAAAATACAAAATCAAATCTACTTATAATGGCTTATCTTCCGACAATATCTATTTATGTAAATGACAATCAACCATGTATTATTATCCACCGGACGCACATGGTTTGAATGGTCCAGCTACTTTTCAAGTATTGTAGAAGGAACACTAAAGGCCAAATTCCAAATTTACATAACTTTTCCGAGACTGGCTTCCATCACGAAATGCAAGCAGTAGTGCAGCTCTATAGATTGCAAACGTTGGAGTAGTTTTGGAAAGCCAGCAGATAGAAACTACTAGGAATTTGTCTTTTTCATTTGGGTGATGCATCGTGCACGGCATGGTTTTCACTTTCAGTGAGATTTCGTGAAATTCACTGAATTTCAGTGATTTCAACAGACAATGAAATATTACGTTTCAGCCAAAATATTTCAGCAATTTCAGTATAGCACAACAATTCCAATATTTTTCAAAATATTTTTTAAAATTTTTCAAAATTTTAATTGAATTCAAATGAATATTTCGGTCATTTGGCTGAAATGAAAACTGAAATTCACTGAATTTCAGTGATTTCGGTTGGTGCTGAAATTTTTCTGAAACTGAAATTGAAAACCATGGTGCACGGTATGCATGGAACCAAACTGAACCTTTTGAATAGCTAGTAATGGGAATAATCTTTTTGGTCTCAACATGCATGTCAGAGTAACTAGCTAGGTTTAAGGAGAACGGAGCGTCGCTGTGCCAGAGTGCTCAGCCAGGGCCGGCCCTGAGGGGGGGCGAGAGGGGCGGCCGCCCCGGGCACCCGATCGCAAAGGGGCCCCCGATCGCTGCTGGTTGTTGGCTCGCTGTGCATGCGTGATTTTTTTAAGGGTACGTGCGTGATGTATATAGCCATATAATAGACCGATTGACTCTAGAAAAAGAAAAAGGAAACTAACAGATGGACTAATTATCGGCTTGCCGCACGCCGCAGTCCTCTCGGCAACTACTCCTCTTCCCCGATTTGGGCAATGAATCAGCCATGCCAAGGTCGACGGCGCCCCCAATGCCGCATCCGAATTGTGATTTTGGCTGTTATGCGTGATTAGTGGAAGTAGGTAATGCAATTTTCCAAATTCGAATCAACTTCGTCTTCAATAATAATCCCCTCTTTCTATAATCTTGTCAGATCGTTCATTCGTATTGGTGAAGTTCATCCTCGTATATATCTTTCCCTCACACCGATTTCTTGTGCTGATTTGTGATTACAAAAGAGGAACTTGGGATTTTGTTGATGACTACTTAAGCAGCAGAAAAATCATTCAGTTTCTATTTTCTAGCCATATCCAGGTACCTTGTTACATACCTTCCTTAGCCTTTTTTTTATTTCATTATAACTGTTCTTTTCTTAGTGGAATTACCACTATTCTAAATTTCTTATATCACATGTTTGCGTTCTGATTAGCGAAATCATATATTTACTAATTGGAAGCACCTTTTGAGCCTTCACGCTACGGACGAGACTTGCCTGCTCCCACCCCGTGCACCATCCGTGCACCCGTATACATGGTTTGATTTGATTGGAACAAAATAAAGCCCGGCCCCACCCCCTTAAAATTAGGGAAGATGATTAAATTAGAAAGGAAAAACAAAAGACAGCCGTAGGATGAAGTGGGAGCACGGATGGGATTCTCCCTTATAAAAAAGATTCTCCTTATAAAACCAGATCGTGTACATAAAGAATTGAACTGACACGAACAAAAAAGAAGAGACGCTGCCTATATTAAAAAGGCATCACGTAAGAGAAGAGTCCTAATGCTATACAATAACAGCCATCATGCCATAGAAAATAATATCATCGAGCACAATGTCCAGATTGAGAAAAAGCATGTCCAGATTGAGAAAAAGCATGTGCGTCCTCCCTTTTGAAGAAAAAAGATACGTACAAAGAGAACAACTTCTGCACACGTTAAAAAAACTAAGCCCACATCCCAATTACCGCCAAAGTCAATACCAGGTCCAGGTCTGCTTGAAGAATAAAAAAAGGCGCGTACAAATAATGAATCCACTAGCCTCACGTCAGAAAATCTATGCCTGACTAAGAAAAGCGTATGTTCAAAAAAAAAAGACTAAGAAAAAAGTATACGTACAAAAAGAAGATTCACTAAAGGTAAAATAAGTTAGACACAAAAGTACATAAAATCTCTCGCTAATGGTCCTAGATTTAATCCCAGTCAAGGTTATTAATTTAAAATGGAAATAACCTAATTTGTACACAAGACGGAAAATATGCATAAACTGTCACTCATCGGAAAATATTATATGAACTTAAACCCATCAGAAAACATAATTAAAGAAATAGCGTTGCTTTTTATGTAGCGGTTGGAATGTCGTTGCTTTTTGTGGTAGGGTTGGAAAAGTAGAACATTGAGAATTTCAAATAGGGACATTTCCCAACTAGACCCATTAGATTTTAAAGATTTTATTTTGAGGTACAATTTTTCATGTATTATGGATACTAGAAGAACGCCCGTGCGTTGCAACGGGGCCACATTAACTTTAAGAGTTCAATATTACGACATTGGCGACCTTTTTTACCATCAAATCCTCACACACACGCTCTCTCTCCCTCCCTCTTCCTCACTCTCTCTCCCCCTCTCCCTCCCTCTAACACACACACATATCCATCTTATTGGGTACGGGACCATATTTCATCTATTTCACACACACATGCTAGTGCATAACAATATAGATTATGTGTATTATATTTGCCACCAGAACTGAGGGAATTAACTTTAAGAGTTCAATATTCTGACCATGGGATATTTAGGCTGCCGTTTATGGGAAATCGAAGCTAAAAATGACTCGATGAGTTAGGGATACATCAATAAATATTGTAAAAAGTGATAAAAACAAATCTGCAGGAACTCATGACCCCACGAACTCAGATTCGCAATGAGCAAGTCAGTGAGGCCGCCACGATAGGCTAGCACCAAGGGACAAGGGCAACAACCGCCTTCCCATCCAACCTACTGATTCTGCTGGCGCTACTTTCTTCCTAAGCCCATGAGTACCGCTAGTGTGTTGCCACGTACGAAGAAACTACGAACTGAAATTTTCATCCAAATCATGAAAAATGTTAATGTTCCTCTCCTCTCACATCCCTCGTGTGAACATACCCAATTCGTGGTTGGCTCGCTATATTCAGTGTAGCTCTGATGTGCACTGCCCTCGCTCTTGATTAGTTGCCGCAGTGCCACGCATCTACGCCAACAAGCTGGGGAAACAAATGCAAATGTTACACCGAGTCAAAATCAACCATCCCACAATCGTAACAATAGAAAAGATAATAACCAAAATTTAACAGAAGAACTACTGCTTGGCTCCCAGATCCATCTCGATAGCCCTTGATCCGCTGCTGAGCTTCTCCTAGCCGCCTCAACATCACGTCATTACCAAACATGTAGTGGATGCCTAGTGGGACAAGGATTAAGAAATAACATTAGGTGAAAAATACGATGGCTGTCAATTCCATAAGACGATCCAAGTAATTTGACAAAACAGATCGGGAGCATCTTGTATAATCTCAAAAAAGCAACTAAAAATATGAGAAATGAATTGATGAAAATCAGCACCTGCTCTCATTCATGCCTGCTTTTGTAATGGGAGGCAAGGAATAGGGATACCGGGAGAAGAAAGGAGCACATGGACGGCAAGCCTCCACCACCGCAAGTGGGGTTGCTTCACATCCAATCTCCACGGCCGCCGCCTCCATGGGGACGAACTCCCATGTTCACAACCGGGCTCCCAATCGGTCACTGCCTTGCCGACCTTGACGACGAAGTAGTCCCTCCCTTCGATCCCATTCGCAACGGAGGCAACACCCATCCCAGCGAACGGGTCCGCGGTGAGATCCCTACTAGATTGTGGTCACGCCTCCCCAAACCTCACCGCGGGACACATGAGAGGGCGCCGTTGCCATGGTCAGGCTTGGATGGGGAAAGGAGGCGACATAGCAGCAACGGCGCCTTCGCCGGGATTGGTGGCGACGGCGGCGGCGAGCGAGCGGGAGGACGGCGGCGGCGAGAGAGTAGGAGGGTGGTGGCGGCAGTCCATCGGCCGCCGTGACGTGAGAGGAGGATGGGGATGGGGCTGCGATCTGGACGTATGGAGCGGTCGAGAGGAGGGGAAGCAGGCGGCTGGGTTTTTTCCATCGTGCGGGGTTTGGGGGAGGTCAAACGAGAGGGGTTTTTTCGTGGGCAGAGCAACGAGGGCGGACGTAGGGAGACGGGACGCGGTCGGTTGGCAGGAAAAGGAAAGCTACGCATTTTTTAGGCAGTAGAGATGATTGATGATAAGAAAGGGAAAATCACATCAATATAAGGAAATATCCCATCAATACTTGATTGATTGTGATTTATTTTTTATATGGTAACTAATCTGATTGGTTTATGTGGGTGGTCCATCAATACTTGATTGATTGTGATTTATTTTTATATGGTAACTAATCTGATGGGTTTATGTGGGTGGTGAAGCGAAAAGGCAGGTGGGAGGGAGGCGAAATAAAACCAGCAAAATAAAACCAACGAAAGTGGTGAGACGAAAAAACCAGCCGACTATTCACCAACGGCTCCATTAGGAGTAGATACTATATTGCATGCGATGAATCTAAGTAGGTACATTCTCAATTCTCATGATTTTTTTTTCACATTATCCAGATTGAGATGAAACAAACAACCATGTACCTGTTTGCTTCATGTAAGAAAAGAGAAACGTAGAAATAGGAAGCATGTTCACGATAAAAAAAAGTAAATTGAAACCCCACATACAGAAATTTCTCCACAATGGATTGATGGGAAAAGGACACACTCTATACAAAAATGAAGCCTATAATACATGTCCTTAGTGTTTTTTATCATTTCTTGAATAACTTAGCATTTGTACAAGTGTTTGATATATGGAATTTATACTCCTACATTTTAAATGTTAATATACTTTTGTAATTATTATGTATCCTGATAATAGATAGGCCGTGCAGGTGCACGCATTGATGACTAGTTTATTGTCTCTTCTCTATCTCTATCTCTACTACCTAAAAAACGTAAGGTTCCTCTCCCTCTTACGTTCCCTCGCTTCGTCCAACCTCTCGTCGACCCCTCACCCCTCAATCGATTTTCTTTTCTCCCCACCGGTTCTCTCCTGCCAGTTATATCCTTGGTTTTCTATTCCTTCCTTAACAAGTAATCACTTCATGTATGGTAACCAGTCACAATTATTTCATGCATGGTAATCTTTACTACTCCCTCTTTTTCCTCCCCCACCTGATTTTCTATTTAAATCGGCTTTTCTTTTTCCGGCTAAACCAGGATCAATCTTTGGTAACTCATTCAATTCTCTATGGTAGCGATCTCTGCTTTGGCAATGCATAACGCATAATCAATTCACATCAATCACGCGCATATTCTTCTATTCCTTATCTTTGTTTATTTCCTGCATTTTCCGCGATTGATTTTTTTCTCTCCATAAATATCTCTCCTTCCTTTCCAGATTTCATCTCATTCATCCGATGATCGCCTGCCCACCGCGCTTAGGGTACGCAAGACACTACCGCGCCGTTGTTACGATCCCGATCGAGGAGAATAGGCCGGAGCACCATGACCAGGGAAGATCGTGGTGTTGTTGAGTACTCGCCTCGAGTCTCACGGCAGCAGTGCGGGACACCCGATGCCCACCAAACCCGCATCTCCTTTGCGCACCTACGTTGATTGCCGCCGCTGAGCCCTTTTCTCGGCGTCAATCGCCCTGAGCATCACTGCCGAACCATGCCTCCCACAAGCGTCTTCCACCGGTTCATGATTGGACGGCGGACTCAGCCTTTTGACGCACTACATCGCGGCGTAGAACCGTGACCAAACGTTTTTCATCACCGAGCCACCGAGAGGCGGAAACAAGAAAATGTCCTTGGAGGTCGTGCAGCTTTTCGGAAGGACGGAGTTGGCCAGACCCCATCCACCCGGGCAAAACGACTAGCTGAGCCTCAACTCCTGGAGACGGCGAAGCGGCGCCACAGAGGTCCTCAATGTTTTATAAAATGCTTTCCTGTTTATAATTTTCTGGTAAGTTTCGTGTCTGCTTGATTGTCGTATCTAATGTACCTTTTCCTTGGTATAGTCACGAGGATCTGGATGATGGCGAGCTAGCCTGCATGAGGCAGTCATGTACGTTACAGGCAATGGCCTGATGGAGAGCTAGCTTTTTCCTTAATTGCTTCAATGTTCCTCTTCCTCTTTGTCAGGGTCATCCCATGAATATATTTCCTCAGGAAAATCAGGCGCTCAATACACACCGACTATTATTTGTATTGCAGTAAATCATTTACGAGCTAGAAGGAACTCATCATTCTAAGAGTCCGGTTGTACTCTTAGTTAGAGGTTGGAAACAAATTGTAAATATCCTTGTAAGACTAGCAATATTTTTATTCCCTTGCTTCGTATATATTATCTAAGTTGGTTAATTCTTTTCACAACATTCTTATGTCTATTGTTTTCGTCACAAGAATTTATTATTTAGTCTAGCAGGGTGTTTTGTATTTGCATGGTTGTACCCAGCATTAGGGTTAGTTTGTTGATAAATGAAAATAGGGCTTGTTTGGCAACTAAGATACAGAAGAACACGATGAGGCCATGCCTCTTCACCATCACCAATAATATTCATTGTGGCCATGTATGTATGTGATTTAGGAAGAATAATATTTGGGAAAATATTTGTGGAGTACAATTGGAGAGAAGGATTGATGACATGATTTCATTCATGTTGAGCCAAAAGTAGAATGAGGGCAGAACATGCATTTTCATATGCGGTAACTCGGGGATAGATAAATGGATTATTTGTTTATATGTGTCGCTTTGATATGTACCTATCTATATTCCCGTAGCAACGCACGGGCAATTACCTAGTTAATTTAGAAACATGTTGACTAAAACATGTTAGGTAGAAAGTACCCATAGAGAAGGAAAACATACGTATGATTTGATTGAGTTCCAGAAAGCTGATATTGACATTTCTCTTAAACATATATAAGTTCTACTGTTGCTAGGAATTCCAGTGTTGAAGAACAACCTATAGTGAGAAAACATTAGTATGAATTGATCGAGTTCAAGAAAGGAGATATTGACATTTCTCTTAAACATATATAAGTTCTACTGCTGCTAGGAATTCCAGTGTTGAAGAACAACCTATAGCGAGAAATCATACGAAGATAATAATTTGAGTAGGCTCGAAAGTGTTGCTAATTCACCTAATACAAAAGAAAAATGTGTAGATTGGCAAGCGACCAAGTTTCACAATGTCTATGACCATGGTTTTCTGGATAGTTGAGGTGATAAAAAAACCACAAATTATAGTGAATTGAGTTCTTATTTGCACTCCAAATAAGAAAAATGTGGCCTTAGGGCCCCTCTACGTTCTCTTGCCCCGGGCCACGAAATCTTAGGACCGGCCCTGTGCTCAGCCAGCCCACAAGTGTTCGAGTCTCAGCTTTAGTGCGTGGTCCTCACGGTGTTTTCATTTATTAAATATTTCCACCATGGGCTAGTCTGCTAGTCCTGCAGGTTGGTCCCGTATTTTTAACAGCCTAGTCTCCTAGTCCTGCAGGTTGGTCCCGTATTTTTGAACTAGATAGGTTTGAGAGGCAATCGGGAACTAAGATGGGCTATAGTCATGCCTGAAGCCTCTCTAACTACGATCTACGGACACTACTATATTATTTCATCGTCGATGCAATACAGTATGCTGGTCTTATGTAGTTATGTGGCGCATTGCTCTTGAACTGAACGGTGCTGCTGTGGCCTATCATGTTTCTCGTCGGCTACATGTTACATGTACCAACATAAGGTCGGATTATATGCTCTAGAAAGGATTAGGACACATGCAAGGAACCAACGGCGACACTGAAGATTGGTCATTGGGGGCCATGCAGTCACACCTGTGACCTGTCTCAAGCTGTTGCCCAACATGCCTCCGAGTTGGGCTTATATTAGACTGTGCTTCATGCGTGCAGTACGCCTCCTGTAGTTAGGCAGGGAGCTATAGGTAGTTTTGCATGGATGAACCGAACAGAAACTCGGGCTATCCAGGAGCCGTCGCTGGTTATTCGTTAAAGACATAGCCACGCTTTGTGATTTTGGCTTGAAATTTACTGATGATTCAGTTTCTGCTGGCTTGTTACTTGCTCTTGTTGGTTGTGTATGGGATGACTGCATCTAAGAGATGCCGAGCACTATGCCCTTACAAAATCCCTGTTCTAGATCGTATTGCTGAATCGTACAGGGGCAACAACACTGCCGTGTTGACTTAATTGTTATGACGTATCAACAATTCCACGTGTTCTGGTAGCTCTGCACGCATTGTTTGGTCAGTTCAGTAAAGAGTAGGAACCTCACCAATTGATACTACGATAAGCCTGGAATAATGGATGACGCCGAGGAAGGAGGAAATGCTCCAATGAAATATGGTAAGACAACCTATAACCCTGCCAAACTAGGTAGCTCGATCTTCAGCCGGCAAGAACAGCATGACCTTTCAATCGGTTGCTGACACACATGTAAAATTACCAACGCTACCAGTCACGCCTGCTTTATTCACAAGGTTGAAAACCAGACCAGGTGCAGCACGTTCATTAGCTTTTGACTTGTCACCGTGCTGGATGACTATGAATCAACCAACAGCGGAAGTCCAAATACCTCCTGCCAACCACCAAACGATATTGCATTTTTACAGGACCACCGCCAATGTTCTCATAAAATTTTGCGACCACATAACTTCTTGTTCCGCTGCATTACTCTGAGAACTATCTGCAAGATAGAATAGAAAAGGATGGAAGTAACCTCATATTCATCACATACTTTTTCGGGGTTAGACGGCCGGGAGCTCCCACAATCACTTGAAGAAGAAGAGAGTTGATCCATTTAATTAGTGAAGCAGCATAAAAACCATACATCTCCTTGTTAAAAAGGAAAACAGAGTAAAAAACCTAACACACACATGAAAGTCCCAAAAGAGACTAGAACTTGGGAAGATGATTTAGAGGAACACACACTCTCTCTCTCTCAACATTAAGGAATATCGTATGAGCCTGACAAAAGAACACCAATTACTAAAAGCACTGGACACAGCTCATGTGCATCCAAATAGGCTCATGATCGCCTCTGCATCCAGGCAACATGGGCTAACATTTTGTGCCGCTCTTTGTTAGACTTACACCATCTTCCTCCATCCGTAATGGTGTTGGAGTCGCACGAAATGGTTGTGGGATCACAGGAGTAACTATACCGAGAAAATTCTCCATCAAGATGATCTTGCTCCAAACTTTGTCACATCATCCTTAGCTTGACAACTAACCTCAACATCAGGCTTGTCGAAGGCCCCAATCACGCGATCCACATTGAACCCGCTGCTCTTCAAGGTAGGGCACCATGGTGGTTGGGTAGAAGTCATGAATGCTAAGCAACATTAGAGCCTTAGAGCACATGGGTTGGTCGATAGGGTCATGCCCATAGGTGTACCAACTGTGTGGCCTGGGCCCAAATTTTTTATATAAGCTTACTAGCAATCATAAGGGAATCGCGCTAGTTTCTGGAACCTGGATGCTTGGCTGCAGAGACATGAGTGGCTAATTTAGTGAAGTTAAAGTTCGGACTAGCACTAGTAGAAAAAGGGGCAAATCTGAGACACATTAGTGTCGGTATGATTTTGAGCCGGCACTAATGTGTCCATTAGTGCCGGTTCAAACGGCTAGCCGCCTTTCTCATTAGTACCGGTTCGTGGCTAACCTTCAGCACCGGTTCGTGTACGAACCGGTACTAAAGAGAGTGGTGGCAGGGTGTTGTCAGTCGGGGCCGTCCAGCACCTTTAGTACCGGTTCGTGGCACGAATCGGTACTAAAGGTCGACGACATAAACCCTTAAATCCACCCGAGTCACTCTGTTCATCACCTTGCCCCTCACTTCCTCTGTTCTTCCCCTCTCTTCCTCGAGCTCCTCACAAATTTTGCCCAAAATTTGTCAAGATTTGAAGGCCCCCATCCATTCAAATGATCACAAAGGTTAGCAGCTTTGTTCTTTCAACTCTCATTGCTAGATTAGCTCTTGCAATGCTTTGTATAGTGATTAATTTGGGAGGAATTATAATTTGCTAGTATTTGATTTATATGCAATTTGAGGTCAAAAGTAACACTTAGTTTGCATACGTAGATGTGGTTTACTTAGTGCCTTCTAAATCTCCGTCGTAACCACCGTCGATCGCCCAAGACCGTCCGTCGCCCGGCACCACCTTGTGGTGAGGCTCTTGTTCATGAATGTTTTACATTACCAAATTGATGTTTGTGTGATTTGGATATATAGTTACTCGTATAATTATCTTACCCGTACGTTGTTTGTTATACATAGTGCCATGGTTTTGATATCCGTCCCCGTCGGCCCTCGTCCTTGTTATGATTCGGATGTGGTATATTCTCTTTTAAAACGAGTTGTTGCATTTCGTGTTTATGACAAATTATGCCCATCAAGTTGACATAGATATTTTTATCTAGGAGGTATGTGAACCGGAAATTCCAACCGACCCTATTGTCGAGAGGTTAAATTTAGTTGAAAGAGAAAACGAGTATTGAAAGAAAAATTGAAAAGAATTGAGGGGGAGAAGATGGAATTGGAGTTGCATGTTGCCGATGTCATCGATGATCACAAGATTAAGATGGAGAAAATGAGGTTGAAGATTAGAAAGATTAGAAAATATGCCATTGATAGTGTGGCTTGGTATCATTATGCTGTTGGATCAATTGTTACCTTAGTTGCGATCTTGATCGCATTTGTTGTTGCATTTAAATTCTTTAGCTAGAGAGTTATTTGTATGTTGCATTTAATTAAGTGTTGTATATGAACTTTATGTATGAACTTTTATTAATTTGGTCTATTTGGTGTTGTGTAATGAAGATGAGCCGACAATGGATGTATGATGACCGATGCTCTCCCGAGTTCATTAATGGTGTGCATACTTTTCTGCTTGCCGCTGAGGCAAACAAGCGGGCAGATGGTTTTATGCCTTGTCCATGTGCTGGGGGTAAGTATCAGGTGATACGGAGCCTTAGATGCTCCCATGATACGAGCTCCTAGGAACCGTTAGATCTGAGATCCAACGGCTCCTGGAAGGCTTTTAACATTTTGCAAAAAAGTCCTTTTGAAGTCCAACAATTGTGAACAAGTACGGCATCCTTTCAGAACCTCCTAGGAGCCGTTGGATCTGAGATCCAACGGACCAGAAGCTCGTATCATGGGAGCCCCTAGGACATGGTATCACGATATTTTCCCCATGTGCCGGCTGTAAGAATGGTCACAGTTACTCTCGTCAAGAACCATTCACGTCCACCTATTTGAGTCCGGTTTCATGCCCCACTATAATGTTTGGACCAAGCACGGAGAAAGAGGGGTTATGATGGAAGACAATGAAGAAGAAGAGGACGGCGACAGCTATCCTGGCCATGGGTTCCCTGAATACGATGATACAACAATGGGGAAGAAGTCGAGCGGCAATGCGGGAAGAAGCTGAAGAAGAGACATCGATGAGCCCGCTGATGATCTAGGTCGGGCCATTGCCGATGCAAAGAGAAACTGCGCAAGTGATCTGGAGAGGACGAAGTTGCAGCGCACGTTAGAGGATCACAAGAAATTGTTGTACCCGAATTGCGAAGCTGACAAAAAAAAGTTGGGCACCACACTTGAATTGCTGCAATGAAAGGCAGAGAATGGTGTATCTGACAAGGGATTTGGAAAGTTGCTAGTAATGATAAAGAATATGCTTCCAAAGGACAACGAATTGCCTGAGAGTACATACGAAGCAAAGAAGGCTGTGTGCCCCTCTAGGGTTAGAGGTGCAGAAGATACATGCATGCCCTAATGACTGCATCCTCTACCGCGGTGAGTACGAGGATTTGAACGCTTGCCCGGTATACGGTGCATTGCGTTATAAGATCAGTCGCGATGACCCTGGTGATGTCGAGGGCGAGCGCCCCAGGAAGAAGATTCCTGCCAAGGTGATGTGGTATGCTCCTATAATACCACGGTTGAAACGTTTGTTCCAAAACAAAGAGCATGCGAAGGCGATGCGGTGGCACGCAGAAGACTGTAAGAAAGACGGAAAGTTGAGAGTACCCGCTGACGGTTCGCAGTGGAGAAATATCGAGAGAAAGTACTTGGAGGAGTTTGCAGGTGACCCAACGAACGTATTTTTAGTATCCCAAGTTTTGATATGCAAAGTTGTTATGATGATAGCATGCCTCCTACCTATGATGGTTATATTGATGAAAGTGGGTTTGGAAGAGTGTCAACTTTAGGAATTAGTGATCCCACTATTTTGGAGGATGTTGAATTTTATTGTGATGAATATGAAAGTGGATTTGGAAGAGTGTCAACTTTATTTAGTGATTCCACTATCTTGGAAGAGGTTTCAATCAATTATGATGAGAACAAAGTTGCTACTTATGATGATTATTGTGATAAAACTTATGTTATAAAGAGTAGTGATGATTATATTTATAAAACTTGTCATGATTATGAGTACCCTTTCTCTGAACATTACTCTTTTAATGTGGAAACAATTTTTAGTGTTCAAGTCTCTTATGATACTCCCACTATTCCGAATGAGAAGAAATTTGCTTATGTGGAGAGTAATAAAATTTCTATGCTGGTAGATCATGAAAAGAATGCTTTAGGTGCTGGTTATATTGTTGAATTCATTCATGATGCTACTGAAAATTATTATGAGGGAGGAATATATGCTTGTAGGAATTGCAATAATATCAAGTTTCCTCTCTATGTGCTTAAAATATTGAAGTTATGCTTGTTTTACCTTCCTATGCAAGTTGATTCTTGTTCCCATAAGTTGTTTGCTCACAAAATCCCTATGCATAGGAAGTGGGTTAGACTTAAATGTGCTAGTCATATTCTTCATGATGCTCTCTTTATGTTTCAATTCTTATCTTTTATGTGAGCATCATTAAGATCATCATGCCTAGCTAGGGGCTTTAAACGAAATAGCGCTTGTTGGGAGGCAACCCAATTTTATTTTAGTTTATTACTTTTTGGTTCTGTTTAATAATAAATAATCCATATAGCCTCTGTTTAGATGTGGTTTTATGTTTTAGTTAGTGTTTGTGCCAAGTAGAACCTTTGGAAAGACTTGGGTAAAGTCTTTATGATCATGCTGTAAAAAACAGAAACTTTAGCGCTCACGAGATTAGCTAGAACTTTTTAATGGAGAGTGCCATTTAGTTGATTATTTTTGCAGATGATTACTAGTCAAATTCCTCAGGTCCACCAATTTATATTAGAATTTTTGGAGTTCCAGAAGTATGCATTAGTCACAGATTACTACAGACTGTTCTGTTTTTGACAGATTCTGTTTTTCGTTTGTTGTGTGCTTATTTTGATGAATCTATGGCTAGTACAAGAGTTTATAAACCATAGAGAAGTTGGAATACATTAGGTTTAACACCAATATAAATAAAGAATGAGTTAATCACAGTACCTTGAAGTGGTGTTTTGTTTTCTTTTCGCTAACGGAGCTCACGAGACTTTCTAACTATAACTAGAGTTAGCGAGAATGACTTAACATGATCCACATTTAAGTGAGATGATAGTCCAAACAACATACATAGGGGTAATTAAACGTAGACTAGTGATGTGTTTCTCATTTGCACTTTATACCATCTTTATTTTGAATTCTAAATCGCTTTTCTCGCCATCTAAGTTGACTCCATCAAGTTTAACTATTGTCTTTATTATTAAACAATGCAGTTACAAAAGACATGAAGTTGAAAAAATATAGCTAAAATATGCAGCTAGAACAGGAGATGCATTTGGAAAGTAAGGTTAGAAAATACAAATGAGTCATGCAAGATGTAGTAAAAAATTGTAATTGACACATGTGATGCAGATGTCTATAGGTCATATTTAGCAAAGATACAATCAAAAATGAAATAATATGAGGAAAATCTCAAGGTCGCTAATATTTTAATTGACACATGTGATGCAGATGTCTATAGGTCATATTTAGCAAACATACAGTCAAAAATGAAATAATATGATGAAAATCTATAGGTCATAGGGGTGTTGTAGTGAATGAAGATGTCTCGAAGATGCTAAGTAATGTGTATGTGGACATTTATTCAAGAATGTTGTTGGGTGGGTCCGCAACCTCTTCATTGTCCTCGTTGGCTGCATGTCCCTGAGATAGAAGGATGTCCTCCTTATACCTGATGCCTCCTACTCCCAGACGCTTATAGTTTTATGATTTCTTCTCATCTTTTCTTTTGTCCTATCATGGTCACTAGCTCCTTTATTATGAGTTAACGACGGGTTGAATCCATAGAGAAATGTATGGTAATCCTTGGAACTCTTGTTGTTGTATTTTTCTGGTATTTATAATAAGGCTATTCATTTGTTAGTTTGTTGTTCCCTGTCTTTGTCATAGAAGGCACACACTGTCCGGTGGATTAGATGGGCTTATGTACCATTGCTTTACTGACATTCATAACAGATGAAAAGTGTTAAATACCCTGAGCTATGTTCTAGGGGGAGGACAAGTGCATTGAGGTCACAGCATTTAGGAATGCTTACATATAGATGATGGTTTGATGAAGGTCTCGTAAGTTGTATTTTGGCTATAGTACAAGTAAGCAGGTGCTGAATAGTTGTTGTCTTAATTATGAACTATTGCAATCAATTTATTGAGCAATATTATATGCATTACATATGAGCACACCATTATGAGCTTGCCGATTTGCAGGAATGAACAAGCAAAAGAACAAGCTGATTTCCACAACGCAAGGATCAACCTCTAATTGATCAGATTTTAGTAACACAAATAACACCGCAATCCGTCAGATCTTGATCAGCAACGCTTCCACCAGTGGATGGCACATTAGTGTTCTCTCAGATAAACCCCATGTTCTTGTATGGCTCTTGTTTTGTAAACTTTACTCATCCCAATCCAATGAGAAGCAGTGAACATGCATTTGCGTCAAAAAATACTAATTAGCACTACTGCATCCTTCAAGGCTTATGATTTTGATATTACTTGTCACAAAATTAAAAAAAACTAGTTGAAACAAGGACATGACACATGTGCCTGCGAATATCAAGGCATCCAAGCAAAAATTGGAGAAGTTGTCAATCTGAACCAAACTATCCATGCGAAGAGTGAATAGAATGGTGTAGCTCACGAGGTTGCAGAATGTCCACATTTGAGTAATTGGATTCTTGATATTATACCGTACTCACAAAAAACATAAATAGGTTCTGGCCAATGAGTCATCATCCTGGTTGCCATTGACATGGCTATTCAATTGGCATGGTCATCGCTGGAGTTTTACGCCTAGTTACATCCTTTCCTCTCAAGTTCCGTCTTTATCATCCGGATACAGAAGGTCTCTCTTCAGGTTGTCCAAAGCAGGGGTTGACTAGCAAACTTGCTGGCAAGATTGTCCTAGAAAACCATGCCTTTAAACGAAAACGTGGCAATGTTCATCATCCTAGAGAGGCTACAAGAAATTGAATGAAGCAGCAGATTACTACGTCAAGGGAGGAGAAAAACTTATTTGTAACATGTGTGTGAGAGACATATGACTGCCTGCAGGAATTATTAAATTGCTATCCTGACTGTGTTTTCTAACATGGCAGATACAAGATGCTATTATTTCATGAAAACCAAACTTATAAGGACTTGTACGTGCATAGATGTTCATTTGTCGTGTTAATATAACTAATGTAGTCGGACAAATAAATCTACTAGATCATGGGCTCATGGCCAGCAATCATATCACACAAGCTAGAAGATTGTAACATATTAATGGAGTAGTGCAACATGTACTAACAAAGATATGATGAATAAACTATTTTAGGGGCACCAATCTTGTTAGTGCTGATGGCCCCTTCTGTAGCTGCTGCAACGTGATGAACGTGAGGATGCTGCAGTAAATGTGCATTATGGCCAACATGTATCGCACACACATGGCACAACTAAATTCTTCTGAGTCCATAAGGAAGACTAACAACACTAACCACGGGTGTCACACATGTCCCAACTAGGTTTTTCATACCCCCAAAGGAAGACTATCAAGACTAGCCACGTCCTCAGTGAAAATATCGGCTATGCTACCACATGTGTCCTCTATCTCGACATACACGTCATAACTGGCATCTTCTAGCTCCAGGTTGGTGAGATGGAAGAATGGTTCGCATGTACCGATGACTCCTACTCCCAGAGGATTATAGTTTACAATTTCTTCTCTTGTTTTGCAGCCATCTTCTATATCCAAGCCACTAGCTCCTTTGTATTTCTTATCTACGACTTCCCAATACTAGCAGAAGATTATGACTCGATTAGTGGGACTAGAATGCTTTTGTAAGTGAATATTGGGTCAAGTCTATGGAGAGAGATATATGATAATGCTACTAGTCTCTAAAGAACTTTGGATGTGCCATTGTTTATCGCTATTTATAAGAAGGACATTGTTGTGTTTTTATTTTTGCTTGTAACATGCATACACGTGTTTTCACTAAAGTGGATGGAATAATGCCATCACGCTATCGCCATTCACAAGAAGGGTCAGCCTGGCTAAACCGAGAAGACATGGGAAATTTTAATGTGCGTGAAAGTAGTTGGTGTTATGACAACATTAAATGATTGTTTGATGAAGGACTTGTGAGTTATATATAGGCTGTAGTACAAGTAAGCAGGTGCAGAATATATTTCGATGTTGGTTATATATAAGCTAACGTAGTCAGTTTGTGAGCACACCATTGTGAACTTGCCCATTTCCAGGAATGAACAAGTTCAACCACATGTCAACTTTCACAAGACAAGGATTAACCAGTAATTGATCAGATTTTAACAACACATTAAACGCCTAATATTTAGAGTGAATCAGATCTTAATCAGTAGTCCCTGCACCACTTGGTCGTGCTCACCGGCATACAGTGTTGGCATATTTGCCCAAACAACCACAATATGAACCACTTCCAATTTGGTTGACCACAAACTTCAGTGACGTTATGTGAGTAGTGGCATCCCTTAATTACGCAAAGACAGTTTCTCACCGAGAAAAGGTGGAGTACAAAGGCAGGAAGCTGACAAAATTTACGTGAAGGCCACTCTTAGGCCTCCTCTTGTTTGTAGGAATTGTGTAGGATTGGATCTTCATAGGAAAAACTCTTTTGGGGCCCTTTGGTTTAAGATAGGAACCAATCCTTCATATTTCAAACATTATTCTAGACTCAATGAACGAATTCCTATCCTATAATTCAAATGACATCTCTTTCCCCATAGAAATTGAGACGCATGCCATCTCACTTCCTATGATTTTCCTACTCCTATGACATTACTATCCCATGAACCAAAGGAGGCTTTACCAGCTGCAAAGGAAGGGCACACCAACTGCCAATTATGATTTGCTTGCTACTGCATTCCCCGACTACGGTTTTTACACTACCTTTTACAAAATCTAAAAACACTAGCTGAAACCACAAGGCCATGCGACATATCCCTGCCTGGTGTGTCTCAGGGTCAGGGCTCCAAAATATCGAGCCATTTAGGCAGAAACTAGATTGACGTTATTTCAAAAAACTAGATCCGGTTACTCTGTGTAGTTATTCCCACAGTTGATGCGTTAGGCCCTTGTATGCCCCCCCCCTCACTACTACGGAAAACCCTAGCAGTAGCGCGGGTATTTTGCCTATCAGTAGCGCGGGATGACGCGCTACTGATAAGGCACTACAGCTAACGTGTAGCGGTAGCGCCTGTCATCCCACGCTACTGCTATACATGGCTAGAAGTAGCGAGCTTTAGTGTAGAGCGTTGTTGCTAATATCTGCATCGCTTTTTAGCAGGAAGCGCTACTGGTAAGGGAGAGCTACTTCTAATTTTATCCCCGCCCTACTGCTAGTTTTATTAGTTTCTGTTTTTTTTCACATATTCGTTTTGTATTTGAATAGACTTTATACAATAATCTTTAGCATATCATACACATACAAATGTAATCATAACATATACATACAAATAGTCTCGTCAAATCATGTCATCATCATAATCATCATCCAACACAAAGTGGTCTCTCGTCATCATCTCGAAAATAGCGATACAAGTCTCGATTAATTGCAACTACATCGTCATCCATCTAGACAATGATATACGCGAGAAGAGCTGTCACTATGAGTGAGAACCGAACTATGCGAGTACATGAGTTCGTATCCTCTCTCGCATTAGCGTGAGCCTAAACTAACCATCTGGCTATCACTCGGAAACCGGAAAACGGTACACTGGGCTCGACACTTGCCACTCGTCATATACTCTGGCGTAGCACCGTCTTTGGGTATGGACAGCGTAGCGTGTCGAGGATCTGAGGCATTGAACGGGCCCTGCTGGTGAGAAGAGACGATGGCTCTGAGGAGATCAAATTTAGGAAGGACAGATATCTGACGGCAGTCGAGATTGAGGGGCGCGCCACCGAGTTGAGAGGACTTGTGTGCGGCAGCAATCCTTGGAGGGGAGAAGTGAGATGATCTCCTCAAGGATGACGTCTCGGAGATCGCAGATGCGGTCCACCTGAAATTCTACCGGTTCCTCCGATCTGGGTGGGGGGGGGGGGGCTCGCGGCTTCTCCCTGTGCTACCGGGTGCAGGATCTACAACCGGCGTCGCCGCTGGCGGGAGCCTCATCTTCTTGGCGATGAGGCCAGCCGACTCCATTTTCCTTGTGGGCATCGCACCGAGCTCACGGGTTTGAGCAGAGTAGCCAGAGACGAGCCTAGTGGCAGTGCGAGAGGGGAAGAAAGAGGACTGGGTATTTTTGTAGGAGTGGAATAAGAGGAGCAGGCGTTTTCTGTACGAGTGAGGAAGAAGGTGAGCGGGGGTTTTCTGGACGAGTGAGGAAGATTGGGGAGCGGGAGGAATTGGGGGGATACGAAAGCGGGAGAGCGAGTTGTTCGTGTTTATAAGGCCCGCTCCACTAACTACTCGCTTTTTCCCAAGAACTACTCTCTTCTTTTGCGTTGCTGCATTGGAGCTGGCGCATGGACTTGGCTGACTGGCCATGCATGCAGGATGCATGTGCCCGCCGGCCACTGCATGCGTCTGGTTTGTTACTAGGCCTATTTAATAGGGTGGTTATGGAGTAAATTAAGGAGATTTATTTTCTCTTTGTGCATCTTCTTTTTTATTTTTTTGAGCGAATCTATGTGCATCTTCTTTTATTTTATTTTTTGAGCGAATCTGTGGAAACGAGGAGGAAGGAGGGTTTTTCGGGATCGCCTCTTCAAGAAATATGGGCTTTAAGATGGATAGGCTTTTGTATCGGCCCAGTCGGCTGCCCGTTTTCGTACTGGAGGGCCTTGTGCTAGAGGCAGCCCGATACACTCTCCAGCTTATTGCCCATTCGAAAGAAAAAAAGAGACGCCTCCAGCTTATGGCTACTCATCGGTTACCTTTTTCAACTTGGCATCCACCAAATTAGAGGATGTGGTACTGGATGCAGACACTCACATTAAACTAATTAAGCTTCAGAAGATACGGTATGCATACTAACATTCAGAAGAACAAAAGTTCAGCATGTTTATGCATCTCAATGATACGCCATACTATAACCAATACAAAGGAGTGAGAAGGTGTGTAATAAAGAAAATCGGTCGATGCTTCTTTGAGCAAAGGGCCTCCCTGCACAAGCATTAATTTCCTGGGCATGGTTGTTTCTTCTCAATGTTGCGAGCACTTTGAGCATGTTGGCAACTCCACGGCTAGCTATCTGCCTCATCTTGCAATTGATGCTGACACATTTGCAGCAAACACATGAGGCAATAGAGATGACTCAACATGAGTCCATATTGTGCAGTTCCCCTGAAATCATCTTCATTGTCATGAAGCTGAAAAGATAGGAAAACAATAGCTATACTTAAACGGTGTTGCAAAACAGTAGCACACATCAATAGCTCGGCGTGACAAAACACGATCATCTGGATGAAGGGGATACTGACCTGCCTGAGGAATATTATATATAATTTCATAAGTCCTTGGTTGATTTCCACCTTCGGCTGCACTGCTTGTTTTCTCCTCCACACATGACAGGATCGTTCCGCATTGCATTCAGCAAGTCAACGTATGAATAAGCTAATTTCATCTTGCGGTGGTCATTGTACCTAGTTACCAATGTAGGAATGCCTAGAGCACCATGAGGTTAATGACAGCAGGTAGATGCAGCCATATAAATTTTGTGCGGTGCTACCAAAATTGAGGTTTGTATCCCTACCCATTATGAGAATTCTTCTTGAAGTTGGTAGAATGTGACGGCTTGTTCTTTGCATCAAACTTGCCTTTCCCCTGAGATTTGTTCTTGTTGTTTTGGGGCTGGTTGGGCTGGAAGTTCTTCTCGTGTACCATGTGGGTACTAAAAGCTCCCTCAGCGACCCGAGCACGTGTGTCTTTTGTTCTCGCCTTCTCCTCAAAATCAAGAGTGCTAATGAGATCCAAAACAGAAAACTCATGTCTCTTGTTTTTCAGAGAAGTAGCAAAATCGTTCCACGAAGGTGGAAGCTTGGCAATGATGGACCTAGCAACAAATTTGTCCGGCAATACACACTTAAAGTACTCAAGTTCCTTAGAGAGTGACTGTATCTCATGAGTCTGCTGAGCAACAGAGCGCTCATCAGTCATCTTGTAGTCACAGAATTGCTCCATGACGTACAACTCGTTGCCAGCGCCCGAGGGCCCAAACGTGGCCTCGAGCGCAGCCCACATGTCTTTGCCGCTGTCAAATGACATATATGAATCCACAATGGAATCGTCAAGAACACTCAGCAGGGCGGCTTTGAAGAGGGTATCCATGTACTCAAAAGCTTCCTGTTGTGTAGTATTAAGATCGCCCTCAGGCTTAGACTTAGTGGCGTCATAGTAGTACATGATCTGAAACCAATATACTGCTCTTGTGCGCCACCTTTTATATTGCACCCCCTTAAAATTAGGCGGCTTCAAAAGCACAACAAAACCACTCGAAGTAAAGTGCCTATAATCAGGTTTTTGGATTGGATTGTTGAATATATGAGCAATTTACTTTGAGATTTAATCTGAATCAGCAGTAAATAGATCATGACGACAATTGCAAACATCAAAGTAATGATGCGGACTAAACCAGGTGGACGGAATCACATACTGTACAGTGGGAGAAGAACCGTTGTGGTTGATGTTGTCACTCATGTCGTTAATGAAGAGGTTACCGAGGTCGGGGAAGAAGGATGTCGTTGAGGAAGTCATCGCTGGCAGCAGTCACAGGAGTGTGCTCCCCAAAAACCTAATCGCCCCTCTCCCGTACAGGATCACGAAAGGCGGGGTTCAGAGGACTGTTGTCCCTTCTCGTGGTGCACGCCGGAAGGAGTGCTGGAGAAGAATTGCGTGGCGGCGCTAATATCTAGAACGGTGTGAAACCATATGATAAAGCGGCGGTTAGGGTAGAGCATGTCAGGTCGGTCGTAAGTAGTAAGACGAAGTATAATAGTAGGCCTTTGGCCCCCAAACCCCACGTCCAAGTCAATAATAGCCCCACCAAGGTTTGTCTCAAAAAAATGAAGTAATTAAGGCATCCGTTAGTCCCTTTAGTATAAATACTATATCATTAATAATGGCCCCACCTTTTGTCTCACAAAGTATGTTGGGGCTCCTACTACAACCGGCTACAAGTTTACAATCCGCTTCTCTTCTCTATCCCCTTCTCTCTCCTTCAACTAAGCACAAATTCTATATTTAAATCCTTATAGCCTGCTTATGTCATGTAATTGTAGTACTTGCTCTATAGTTACTCTCCACTGTGTAGTCTGAAATGTCGGGCATGCAGCGGGCAGTGCCCTCGATCAGCGCACTACTTCAACAGCGGAAGTAGTGAGAGGTCGCGTCGCCCTGACTTGCCATCAATGTGGAGTGGCGGGCTCAGCTGGCGCCGGGCGGGAAGCGCGCGCCGGAGGGGGAGGGTTTTTTGTTGGGCCAAGAAGGTGAGAAGCCAACTTGGGATCGGTCCGGACAGGGAAATATCATGTGCTCCCATACTCTGCATATGACACTAGTCTATGTTACTACTCCCTCCTTTCCCGTTTATAGAGATGTTTAGAGTAACATAGCAATATGTTACAGTATAAGTTACTCCCCACTATGACCAGCCTTGGCCTCTCCCAGTGGTCCACCATGTATAGCTGCTAAGCCTACCACGTAGGCATAAAATATGATGTGGCAAGTTAATTAAGAAGAGAGACACTAGTTTGGTGACCGCAGGAAGAAAGCGGTGGAAAGACAGTTTTGAGTCTATAGCTAAATTAATGAAGCAAGCTTAGCAACAATAAACTAAGCACCTATGCATTGAATACTTGAGTTACTAAGCCATTTAATGCACTTAGCACCTCATCTAAGCACATCTAAGCACTTAGCACTTAGCACCCCCTTGACCGTGGACCTTGACGGTGTACGTCACCTTGTGTCTCATTATTTTCCTCGTCATCATCTGAGTCCTAGAAGATCTCACCAACATCATCATTAGGCATGCAGCCGCCTTGATAGACAACGTGCGCAGAAGGAGTAGAGGCGACTGGGGACGCACCACGTCGCAGGCACTCCGTACATGCTCGTGTGTGTGTAGCGTGCGTGTTTTTTCATCGGTGCTAGCTCTAAGGACGAGGTTGCGGTCGTCTTCGTCTCCGACTAGTCATTGAGCAACGGCGGCAAAGAGGTGCTGCAAGAGATGCGTAGGCACCGTTTTGTGCGAGCTTCGCTGTAGCACGACAAACTGGACGTCGCCACAGATGGCGCACGCCTCCATGCAGCCGAGTGTGTGTGCATGCATGTGTTATTCACATGCATTCTGCGCCGAGTGTGTGTGCATGCACGTGTTGTGTACGCGGCGTTGTGTGCTCCATGCTATGCACGTATGTGCATGAGTTGGATCGGATGGAGTTAGTGCGTTGGCGTTTCTACATGCGTGGCTGCATGCGTCCTATACATGCGTGGCTTGTTGCGTGGTTATCAATATAAGCAATAAAACATCTTCAACTTAGCATCCTGATATATCGTTTCTAGTGGTTAGCAAAGAGTTCATGTTCTTTTATTTGTTTATAGGTGGGCAGGCGGCAAAAAACAGGGGAAAACGCGCAAGGTTTCTTGCAGACGCTCCACCGCGAGGTTCCTTGCTCCTTCTCGATCGTCGGGAATCTATGTTCTTCAACTCTTTTCTTTTACGTGACCTTTGTTCATCCTTTTCCCAACACGCGAGACATCTAGCATCAAGGTTCACCACTACAAGAAATATGTCAACTTGTGACCTTGACTATTGGTCACTGAAAGGTCATTGTTTTTCATTTGCGACCTTTTTTGACCAAAAACAGAAGGTCAAAAGCTGGCGGTCGTAAACTGAAATTAACGACCTTCTCTGTGAGAAGGTCGTGGACGTTTACGACCAAAATATGCCTATTGTTTTGTTTTGGTCACTAGCAGCCTCCCCAGGCCACGTAGGCATCCGACGTGGCAATCTGATGTGGCACAAGAATCGGCCCGGTCCAATTGGGTGTTAATATGGGCCGAGCCCATTAATTCAGCCTTT
Source organism: Aegilops bicornis (assembly GCA_021605145.1). Classification (NCBI taxonomy): domain Eukaryota; kingdom Viridiplantae; phylum Streptophyta; class Magnoliopsida; order Poales; family Poaceae; genus Aegilops; species Aegilops bicornis. The sequence goes on from CM038674.1 coordinate 49,136,042, forward strand.
ATATATATTTTTTCCTGTCAATTTTTGGTCAGACTTCATGGGCCAAGCCCAACAATTCGGCCTTTTTATTTCATGGGTCATGGCCTTTTTGTACAATAGTTTTAGTTTTTTTAATAAAATGGGTCCACTAGTCAAACAGGTCCCACTTGTCAGGTTCTGATAAGTGGGTCCTAGCTATTAGGCCCAGATTCTTCATATTTCAATTTGACAATAAGAAAATAACCAGTAGTTAAATTGGCATGCAAAAAACACACATGATACTTCAAATAACAATAGCCAGATTCAATACAAGCTCTACAAATGACACGTCCTACAAGCTGTAGCATATACAAGCTTATTTACAAGCTCTACAAATGACACGTCCTACAAGCTGTAGCATTTACAAGTTCTACAAGTTACACGTAATACAATCTTAGTTGATACAAGCTCTACACACGCTCTCTCTCCCTCCCTCTTCCTCACTCTCTCTCCCCCTCTCCCTCCCTCTAACACACACACATATCCATCTTATTGGGTACGGGACCATATTTCATCTATTTCACACACACACGCTAGTGCATAACAATATAGATTATGTGTATTATATTTGCCACCAGAACTGAGGGAATTAACTTTAAGAGTTCAATATTCTGACCATGGGATATTTAGGCTGCCGTTTATGGGAAATCGAAGCTAAAAATGACTCGATGAGTTAGGGATACATCAATAAATATTGTAAAAAGTGATAAAAACAAATCTGCAGCAACTCGCGACCCCACGAACTCGTATTCGCAATGAGCAAGTCAGTGAGGCCGCCACGATAGGCTAGCACCAAGGGACAAGGGCAACAACCGCCTTCCCATCCAACCTACTGATTCTGCTGGCGCTACTTTCTTCCTAAGCCCATGAGTACCGCTAGTGTGTTGCCACGTACGAAGAAACTACGAACTGAAATTTTCATCCAAATCATGAAAATGTTAATGTTCCTCTCCTCTCACATCCCTCGTGTGAACATACCCAATTCGTGGTTGGCTCGCTATATTCAGTGTAGCTCTGATGTGCACTGCCCTCGCTCTTGATTAGTTGCCGCAGTGCCACGCATCTACGCCAACAAGCTGGGGAAACAAATGCAAATGTTACACCGAGTCAAAATCAACCATCCCACAATCGTAACAATAGAAAAGATAATAACCAAAATTTAACAGAAGAACTACCGCTTGGCTCCCAGATCCATCTCGATAGCCCTTGATCTGACTGCTGAGCTTCTCCTAGCCGCCTCAACATCACGTCATTACCAAACATGTAGTGGATGCCTAGTGGGACAAGGATTAAGAAATAACATTAGGTGAAAAATACGATGGCTGTCAATTCCATAAGACGATCCAAGTAATTTGACAAAACAGATCGGGGGCATCTTGTATAATCTCAAAAAAGCAACTAAAAATATGAGAAATGAATTGATGAAAATCAGCACCTGCTCTCATTCATGCCTGCTTTTGTAATGGGAGGCAAGGAATAGGGATGCCGGAGAAGAAAGGAGCACATGGAGGGCAAGCCTCCACCACCGGCAAGTGGGGTTGCTTCACATCCAATCTCCACGGCCGCCGCCTCCATGGGGACGAACTCCCATGTTCACAACCGGCTCCCAATCGGTCACTGCCTTGCCGACCTTGACGACGAAGTAGTCCCTCCCTTCGATCCCATTCGCAACGGAGGCAACACCCATCCCAGCGAACGGGTCCGCGGTGAGATCCCTACTAGATTGTGGTCACGCCTCCCCAAACCTCACCGCGGGACACATGAGAGGCGCCCGTTGCCATGGTCAGGCTTGGATGGGGAAAGGAGGCGACATAGCAGCAACGTCGCCTTCGCCGGGATTGGTGGCGACGGCGGCGGCGAGCGAGCGGGAGGACGGCGGCGGCGAGAGAGTAGGAGGGTGGTGGCGGCAGTCCATCGGCCGCCGTGACGTGAGAGGAGGATGGGGATGGGGCTGCGATCTGGACGTATGGAGCGGTCGAGAGGAGGGGAAGCAGGCGGCTGGGTTTTTTCCATCGTGCGGGGTTTGGGGGAGGTCAAACGAGAGGGGTTTTTTCGTGGGCAGAGCAACGAGGGCGGACGTAGGGAGACGGGACGCGGTCGGTTGGCAGGAAAAGGAAAGCTACGCATTTTTAGGCAGTAGAGATGATTGATGATAAGAAAGGAAAATCACATCAATATAAGGAAATATCCCATCAATACTTGATTGATTGTGATTTATTTTTATATGGTAACTAATCTGATTGGTTTATGTGGGTGGTCCATCAATACTTGATTGATTGTGATTTATTTTTATATGGTAACTAATCTGATGGGTTTATGTGGGTGGTGAAGCGAAAAGGCAGGTGGGAGGAGGCGAAATAAAACCAGCAAAATAAAACCAACGAAAGTGGTGAGACGAAAAAAACCAGCCGACTATTCACCAACGGCTCCATTAGGAGTAGAGACTATATTGCTTGCGATGAATCTACGTAGGTACATTCTCAATTCTCATGATTTTTTTTTCACATTATCCAGATTGAGATGAAACAAACAACCATGTACCTGTTTGCTTCATGTAAGAAAAGAGAAACGTAGAAATAGGAAGCATGTTCACGATAAAAAAAAGTAAATTGAAACCCCACATACAGAAATTTCTCCACAATGGATTGATGGGAAAAGGACACACTCTATACAAAAATGAAGCCTATAATACATGTCCTTAGTGTTTTTTTATCATTTCTTGAATAACTTAGCATTTGTACAAGTGTTTGATATATGGAATTTATACTCCTACATTTTAAATGTTAATATACTTTTGTAATTATTATGTATCCTGATAATAGATAGGCCGTGCAGGTGCACGCATTGATGACTAGTTTATTGTCTCTTCTCTATCTCTATCTCTACTACCTAAAAAACGTAAGGTTCCCTCTCCCCTCTTACGTTCCCCTCGCTTCGTCCAACCTCTCGTACGACCCCTCACCCCTCAATCGATTTTCTTTTCTCCCCACCGGTTCTCTCCTGCCAGTTATATCCTTGGTTTTCTATTCCTTCCTTAACAGGTAATCACTTCATGTATGGTAACCAGTCACAATTATTTCATGCATGGTAATCTTTACTACTCCCTCTTTTTCCTCCCCCACCTGATTTTCTATTTAAATCGGCTTTTCTTTTTCCGGCTAAACCAGGATCAATCTTTGGTAACTCATTCAATTCTCTATGGTAAGCGATCTCTGCTTTGGCAATGCATAACGCAATCAATTCACATCAATCACGCGCATATTCTTCTATTCCTTATCTTTGTTTATTTCCTGCATTTTCCGCGTATTGATTTTTTTTTCTCTCCATAAATATCTCTCCCTTCCTTTCCAGATTTCATCTCATTCATCCGATGATCGTCTGCCCACCGCGCTAGGGTACGCAAGACACTACCGGCGCCGTTGCTACGATCCCGATCGAGGAGAATAGGCCGGAGCACCATGACCAGGGAAGATCGTGGTGTTGTTGAGTACTCGCCTCGAGTTCACGGCAGCAGTGCGGGACACCCGATGCCCACCAAACCCGCATCTCCTTTGCGCACCTACGTTGATTGCCGCCGCTGAGCCCTTTTCTCGGCGTCAATCGCCCTGAGCATCACTGCCGAACCATGCCTCCCACGAGCGTCTTCCACCGGTTCATGATTGGACGGCGGACTCAGCCTTTTGACGCACTACATCGCGGCGTAGAACCGTGACCAAACGTTTTTCATCACCGAGCCACCGAGAGACGGGAAACAAGAAAATGTCCTTGGAGGTCGTGCAGCTTTTCGGAAGGACGGAGTTGGCCAGACCCCATCCACCCGGGCAAAACGACTAGCTGAGCCTCAACTCCTGGAGACGGCGGCGAGCGGCGCTACAGAGGTCCTCAATGTTTTATAAAATGCTTTCCTGTTTATAATTTTCTGGTAAGTTTCGTGTCTGCTTGATTGTCGTATCTAATGTACCTTTTCCTTGGTATAGTCACGAGGATCTGGATGATGGCGAGCTAGCCTGCATGAGGCAGTCATGTACGTTACAGGCAATGGCCTGATGGAGAGCTAGCTTTTTCCTTAATTGCTTCAATGTTCCTCTTCCTCTTTGTCAGGGTCATCCCATGAATATATTTCCTTAGGAAAATCAGGCGCTCAATACACACCGACTATTATTTGTATTGCAGTAAATCATTTACGAGCTAGAAGGAACTCATCATTCTAAGAGTCCGGTTGTACTCTTAGTTAGAGGTTGGAAACAAATTGTAAATATCCTTGTAAGACTAGCAATATTTTTATTCCCTTGCTTCGTATATATTATCTAAGTTGGTTAATTCTTTTCACAACATTCTTATGTCTATTGTTTTCGTCACAAGAATTTATTATTTAGTCTAGCAGGGTGTTTTGTATTTGCATGGTTGTACCCAGCATTAGGGTTAGTTTGTTGATAAATGAAAATAGGGCTTGTTTGGCAACTAAGATACAGAAGAACACGATGAGGCCATGCCTCTTCACCATCACCAATAATATTCATTGTGGCCATGTATGTATGTGATTTAGGAAGAATAATATTTGGGAAAATATTTGTGGAGTACAATTGGAGAGAAGGATTGATGACATGATTTCGTTCATGTTGAGCCAAAAGTAGAATGAGGGCAGAACATGCATTTTCATATGCGTAACTCGGGATAGATAAATGGATTATTTGTTTATATGTGTCGCTTTGATATGTACCTATCTATATTCCCGTAGCAACGCACGGGCAATTACCTAGTTAATTTAGAAACATGTTGACTAAAACATGTTAGGTAGAAAGTACCCATAGAGAAGGAAAACATACGTATGATTTGATTGAGTTCCAGAAAGCTGATATTGACATTTCTCTTAAACATATATAAGTTCTACTGTTGCTAGGAATTCCAGTGTTGAAGAACAACCTATAGTGAGAAAAACATTAGTATGAATTGATCGAGTTCAAGAAAGGAGATATTGACATTTCTCTTAAACATATATAAGTTCTACTGCTGCTAGGAATTCCAGTGTTGAAGAACAACCTATAGCGAGAAATCATACGAAGATAATAATTTGAGTAGGCTCGAAAGTGTTGCTAATTCACCTAATACAAAAGAAAAATGTGTAGATTGGCAAGCGCGACCAAGTTTCACAATGTCTATGACCATGGTTTTCTGGATAGTTGAGGTGATAAAAACCACAAATTATAGTGAATTGAGTTCTTATTTGCACTCCAAATAAGAAAAATGTGGCCTTAGGGCCCTCTACGCTTTTCTTGCCCCGGCCACGAAATCTTAGGACCGGCCCTGTGCTCAGCCAGCCCACAAGTGTTCGAGTCTCAGCTTTAGTGCGTGGTCCTCACGGTGTTTTCATTTATTAAATATTTCCACCATGGGCTAGTCTGCTAGTCCTGCAGGTTGGTCCCGTATTTTTTAACAGCCTAGTCTCCTAGTCCTGCAGGTTGGTCCCGTATTTTTGAACTAGATAGGTTTGAGAGGCAATCGGGAACTAAGATGGGCTATAGTCATGCCTGAAGCCTCTCTAACTACGATCTACGGACACTACTATATTATTTCATCGTCGATGCAATACAGTATGCTGGTCTTATGTAGTTATGTGGCGCATTGCTCTTGAACTGAACGGTGCTGCTGTGGCCTATCATGTTTCTCGTCGGCTACATGTTACATGTACCAACATAAGGTCGGATTATATGCTCTAGAAAGGATTAGGACACATGCAAGGAACCAACGGCGACACTGAAGATTGGTCATTGGGGCCATGCAGTCACACCTGTGACCTGTCTCAAGCTGTTGCCCAACATGCCTCCGAGTTGGGCTTATATTAGACTGTGCTTCATGCGTGCAGTACGCCTCCTGTAGTTAGGCAGGGAGCTATAGGTAGTTTTGCATGGATGAACCGAACAGAAACTCGGGCTATCCAGGAGCCGCCGCTGGTTATTCGTTAAAGACATAGCCACGCTTTGTGATTTTGGCTTGAAATTTACTGATGATTCAGTTTCTGCTGGCTTGTTACTTGCTCTTGTTGGTTGTGTATGGGATGACTGCATCTAAGAGATGCCGAGCACTATGCCCTTACAAAATCCCTGTTCTAGATCGTATTGCTGAATCGTACAGGGGCAACAACACTGCCGTGTTGACTTAATTGTTATGACGTATCAACAATTCCACGTGTTCTGGTAGCTCTGCACGCATTGTTTGGTCAGTTCAGTAAAGAGTAGGAACCTCACCAATTGATACTACGATAAGCCTGGAATAATGGATGACGCCGAGGAAGGAGGGGAAATGCTCCAATGAAATATGGTAAGACAACCTATAACCCTGCCAAACTAGGTAGCTCGATCTTCAGCCCGCAAGAACAGCATGACCTTTCAATCGGTTGCTGACACACATGTAAAATTACCAACGCTACCAGTCACGCCTGCTTTATTCACAAGGTTGAAAAACCAGACCAGGTGCAGCACGTTCATTAGCTTTTGACTTGTCACCGTGCTGGATGACTATGAATCAACCAACAGCGGAAGTCCAAATACCTCCTGCCAACCACCAAACGATATTGCATTTTTACAGGACCACCGCCAATGTTCTCATAAAATTTTGCGACCACATAACTTCTTGTTCCGCTGCATTACTCTGAGAACTATCTGCAAGATAGAATAGAAAAGGATGGAAGTAACCTCATATTCATCACATACTTTTTCGGGGTTAGACGGCCGGGAGCTCCCACAATCACTTGAAGAAGAAGAGAGTTGATCCATTTAATTAGTGAAGCAGCATAAAAAACCATACATCTCCTTGTTAAAAAGGAAAACAGAGTAAAAAACCTAACACACACATGAAAGTCCCAAAAGAGACTAGAACTTGGGAAGATGATTTAGAGGAACACACACTCTCTCTCTCAACATTAAGGAATATCGTATGAGCCTGACAAAAGAACACCAATTACTAAAAGCACTGGACACAGCTCATGTGCATCCAAATAGGCTCATGATCGCCTCTGCATCCAGGCAACATGGGCTAACATTTTGTGCCGCTCTTTGTTAGACTTACACCATCTTCCTCCATCCGTAATGGTGTTGGAGTCGCATCGAAATGGTTGTGGGATCACAGGAGTAACTATACCGAGAAAATTCTCCATCAAGATGATCTTGCTCCAAACTTTGTCACATCATCCTTAGCTTGACAACTAACCTCAACATCAGGCTTGTCGAAGGCCCCAATCACGCGATCCACATTGAACCCGCTGCTCTTCAAGGTAGGGCACCATGGTGGTTGGGTAGAAGTCATGAATGCTAAGCAACATTAGAGCCTTAGAGCACATGGGTTGGTCGATAGGGTCATGCCCATAGGTGTACCAACTGTGTGGCCCGGCCCAAATTTTTATATAAGCTTACTAGCAATCATAAGGGAATCGCGCTAGTTTCTGGAACCTGGATGCTTGGCTGCAGAGACATGAGTGGCTAATTTAGTGAAGTTAAAGTTCGGACTAGCACTAGTAGAAAAAGGGGCAAATCTGAGACACATTAGTGTCGGTATGATTTTGAGCCGGCACTAATGTGTCCATTAGTGCCGGTTCAAACGGCTAGCCGGCCTTTCTCATTAGTACCGGTTCGTGGCTAACCTTCAGCACCGGTTCGTGGCACGAACCGGTACTAAAGAGAGTGGTGGCAGGGTGTTGTCAGTCTGGGGCCCGTCCAGCACCTTTAGTACCGGTTCGTGGCACGAATCGGTACTAAAGGTCGACGTACATAAACCCTTCATTCCACCCGAGTCACTCTGTTCATCACCTTGCCCTCACTTCCTCTGTTCTTCCCTCTCTTCCTCGAGCTCCTCACAAATTTTGCCCAAAATTTGTCAAGATTTGAAGGCCCCCATCCATTCAAATGATCACAAAGGTTAGCAGCTTTGTTCTTTCAACTCTCATTGCTAGATTAGCTCTTGCAATGCTTTGTATAGTGATTAATTTGGGAGGAATTATAATTTTCTAGTATTTGATTTATATGCAATTTGAGGTCAAAAGTAACACTTAGATTGCATAAGTAGATGTGTTATAATTAGTTCCTACTAAATCTCCGTCAGAACCACCGTCGATCGCTCAAGACCGTCTCTGTCGCCGGCACCACCTTGTGGTGAGGCTCTTGTTCATGAATGTTTTACATTACCAAATTGATGTTTGTGTGATTTGGATATATAGTTACTCGTATAATTATCTTACCCAGACGTTGTTTGTTATACATAGTGCCATGGTTTTGATATCCGTCCCCGCCGCCCTCGCCCTTGTTATGATTCGGATGTGGTATATTCTCTTTTAAAACGAGTTGTTGCATTTCGTGTTTATGACAAATTATGCCCATCAAGTTGACATAGATATTTTTATCTAGGAGGTATGTGAACCGGAAATTCCAACCGACCCTATTGTCGAGAGGTTAAATTTAGTTGAAAGAGAAAACGAGTATTGAAAGAAAAATTGAAAAGAATTGATGGGGAGAAGATGGAATTGGAGTTGCATGTTGACGATGTCATCGATGATCACAAGATTAAGATGGAGAAAATGAGGTTGAAGATTAGAAAGATTAGAAAATATGCCATTGATAGTGTGGCTTGGTATCATTATGCTGTTGGATCAATTGTTACCTTAGTTGCGATCTTGATCGCATTTGTTGTTGCATTTAAATTCTTTAGCTAGAGAGTTATTTGTATGTTGCATTTAATTAAGTGTTGTATATGAACTTTATGTATGAACTTTTATTAATTTGGTCTATTTGGTGTTGTGTAATGAAGATGAGCCGACAATGGATGTATGATGACCGATGCTCTCCCGAGTTCATTAATGGTGTGCATACTTTTCTGCTTGCCGCTGAGGCAAACAAGCGGGCAGATGGTTTTATGCCTTGTCCATGTGCTGGGGGTAAGTATCAGGTGATACGGAGCCTTAGATGCTCCCATGATACGAGCTCCTAGGAACCGTTAGATCTGAGATCCAACGGCTCTGGAAGGCTTTAACATTTTGCAAAAAGTCCTTTTGAAGTCCAACACCTGTGAACAAGTACGGCATCCTTTCAGAACCTCCTAGGAGCCGTTGGATCTGAGATCCAACGGACCAGAAGCTCGTATCATGGGAGCCCCTAGGACATGGTATCACCTGATATTTTCCCCATGTGCTGGCTGTAAGAATGGTCACGCATTACTCCACGCCAAGAACCATTCACGTCCACCTATTTGAGTCCGGTTTCATGCCCCACTATAATGTTTGGACCAAGCACGGAGAAAGAGGGGTTATGATGGAAGACAATGAAGAAGAAGAGGACGACGACAGCTATCCTGGCCATGGGTTCCCTGAATACGATGATACAACAATGGGGGAAGAAGCTCAGCCGGCAATGCGAGAAGAAGTCAAGAAGAGACATCGATGAGCCCGCCGATGATCTAGGTCGGGCCATTGCCGATGCAAAGAGAAACTGCGCAAGTGATCCGGAGAGGACGAAGTTGCAGCAAGACGTTAGAGGATCACAAGAAATTGTTGTACCCAATTGCGGTCGACAAAAAAAGTTGGGCACCACACTGGAATTGCTGCAATGGAAGGCAGAGAATGGTGTATCTGACAAGGGATTTGGAAAGTTGCTAGTAATGATAAAGAATATGCTTCCAAAGGACAACGAATTGCCCGAGAGTACGTATGAAGCAAAGAAGGTTGTCTGCCCTCTAGGGTTAGAGGTGCAGAAGACACATGCATGCCCTAATGACTGCATCCTCTACCGCGGTGAGTACGAGGATTTGAACGCTTGCCCGGTATGCGGTGCATTGCGTTATAAGATCAGTCGCGATGACCCTGGTGATGTCGAGGGCGAGCGCCCCAAGAAGAATATTCCTGCCAAGGTGATGTGGTATGCTCCTATAATACCACGGTTGAAACGTTTGTTCTAAAACAAAGAGCATGCGAAGGCGATGCGGTGGCACGCAGAAGACTGTAAGAAAGACGGAAAGTTGAGAGTACCCGCTGACGGTTCGCAGTGGAGAAATATCGAGAGAAAGTACTTGGAGGAGTTTGCAGGTGACCCAACGAACGTATTTTTAGTATCCCAAGTTTTGATATGCAAAGTTGTTATGATGATAGCATGCCTCCTACCTATGATGGTTATATTGATGAAAGTGGGTTTGGAAGAGTGTCAACTTTAGGAATTAGTGATCCCACTATTTTGGAGGATGTTGAATTTTATTGTGACGAATATGAAAGTGGATTTGGAAGAGTGTCAACTTTATTTAGTGATTCCACTATCTTGGAAGAGGTTTCAATCAATTATGATGAGAACAAAGTTGCTACTTATGATGATTATTGTGATAAAACTTATGTTATAAAGAGTAGTGATGATTATATTTATAAAACTTGTCATGATTATGAGTACCCTTTCTCTGAACATTACTCTTTTAATGTGGAAACAATTTTTAGTGTTCATGTCTCTTATGATACTCCCACTATTCCGAATGAGAAGAAATTTGCTTATGTGGAGAGTAATAAAATTTCTATGCTGGTAGATCATGAAAAGAATGCTTTAGGTGCTGGTTATATTGTTGAATTCATTCATGATGCTACTGAAAATTATTATGAGGGAGGAATATATGCTTGTAGGAATTGCAATAATATCAAGTTTCCTCTCTATGTGCTTAAAATATTGAAGTTATGCTTGTTTTACCTTCCTATGCAAGTTGATTCTTGTTCCCATAAGTTGTTTGCTCACAAAATCCCTATGCATAGGAAGTGGGTTAGACTTAAATGTGCTAGTCATATTCTTCATGATGCTCTCTTTATGTTTCAATTCTTATCTTTTATGTGAGCATCATTAAGATCATCATGCCTAGCTAGGGGCTTTAAACGAAATAGCGCTTGTTGGGAGGCAACCCAATTTTATTTTAGTTTATTACTTTTTGGTTCTGTTTCATAATAAATAATCCATATAGCCTCTGTTTAGATGTGGTTTTATGTTTTAGTTAGTGTTTGTGCCAAGTAGAACCTTTGGAAAGACTTGGGTAAAGTCTTTATGATCATGCTGTAAAAATCAGAAACTTTAGCGCACGAGATTAGCTAGAACTTTTTAATGGAGAGTGCCATTTAGTTGATTATTTTGCAGATGATTACTAGTCAAATTCCTCAGGTCCACCAATTTATATTAGAATTTTTGGAGTTCCAGAAGTATGCATTAGTCACAGATTACTACAGACTGTTCTGTTTTTGACAGATTCTGTTTTTCGTTTGTTGTGTGCTTATTTTGATGAATCTATGGCTAGTACAAGAGTTTATAAACCATAGAGAAGTTGGAATACATTAGGTTTATAAAGAATGAGTTAATCACAGTACCTTGAAGTGGTGTTTTGTTTTCTTTCGCTAACGGAGCTCACGAGACTTTCTAACTATAACTAGAGTTAGCGAGAATGACTTAACATGATCCACATTTAAGTGAGATGATAGTCCAAACAACATACATAGGGGTAATTAAACGTAGACTAGTGATGTGTTTCTCATTTGCACTTTATACCATCTTTATTTTGAATTCTAAATCGTTTTCTCGCCATCTAAGTTGACTCCATCAAGTTTAACTATTGTCTTTATTATTAAACAATGCAGTTACAAAAAGACATGAAGTTGAAAAAATATAGCTAAAATATGCAGCTAGAACAGGAGATGCATTTGGAAAGTAAGGTTAGAAAATACAAATGAGTCATGCAAGATGTAGTAAAAAATTGTAATTGACACATGTGATGCAGATGTCTATAGGTCATATTTAGCAAAGATACAATCAAAAATGAAATAATATGAGGAAAATCTCAAGGTCGCTAATATTTTAATTGACACATGTGATGCAGATGTCTATAGGTCATATTTAGCAAACATACAGTCAAAAATGAAATAATATGATGAAAATCTATAGGTCATAGGGGTGTTGTAGTGAATGAAGATGTCTCAAGATGCTAAGTAATGTGTATGTGGACATTTATTCAAGAATGTTGTTGGGTGGGTCCGCAACCTCTTCATTGTCCTCGTTGGCTGCATGTCCTCGAGATAGAAGGATGTCCTCCTTATACCGATGCCTCCTACTCCCAGACGCTTATAGTTTTATGATTTCTTCTCATCTTTTCTTTTGTCCTATCATGGTCACTAGCTCCTTTATTATGAGTTAACGACGGGTTAAATCCATAGAGAAATGTATGGTAATCCTTGGAACTCTTGTTGTTGTATTTTTCTGGTATTTATAATAAGGCTATTCATTTGTTAGTTTGTTGTTCCCTGTCTTTGTCATAGAAGGCACACACTGTCCGTGGATTAGATGGGCTTATGTACCATTGCTTTACTGACATTCATAACAGATGAAAAGTGTTAAATACCCTGAGCTATGTTCTAGGGGGAGGACAAGTGCATTGAGGTCACAGCATTTAGGAATGCTTACATATAGATGATGGTTTGATGAAGGTCTCGTAAGTTGTATTTTGGCTATAGTACAAGTAAGCAGGTGCTGAATAATTGTTGTCTTAATTATGAACTATTGCAATCAATTTATTGAGCAATATTATATGCATTACATATGAGCACACCATTATGAGCTTGCCGATTTGCAGGAATGAACAAGCAAAAGAACAAGCTGATTTCCACAACGCAAGGATCAACCTCTAATTGATCAGATTTTAGTAACACAAATAAAAACGGAATCCGTCTTATCTTGATCAGCAACGCTTCCACCAAAGGATGGCACATTAGTGTTCTCTCAGATAAACCCCATGTTCTTGTATGACTCTTGTTTTGTAAACTTTACTCATCCCAATCCAATGAGAAGCGGTGAACATGCATTTGCGTCAAAAATACTAATTAGCACTACTGCATCCTTCGCGCTTATGATTTTGATATTACTTGTCACAAAATTAAAAAAAACTAGTTGAAACAAGGACATGACACATGTGCCTGCGAATATCAAGGCATCCAAGCAAAAATTGGAGAAGTTGTCAATCTGAACCAAACTATCCATGCGAAGAGTGAATAGAATGGTGTAGCTCACGAGGTTGCGTAATGTCCACATTTGAGTAATTGGATTCTTGATATTATACTTCAGACTCACAAAAAACATAAATAGGTTCTCGCCAATGAGTCATCATCCTGGTTGCCATTGACATGGCTATTCAATTGGCATGGTCATCGCTGGAGTTTTTACGCCTAGTTACATCCTTTCCTCTCAAGTTCCGGCCTTTATCATCCGGATACGTAAAGGTCTCTCTTCAGGTTGTCCAAAGCAGGGGTTGACTAGCAAACTTGCTGGCAAGATTGTCCTAGAAAACCATGCCTTTAAACGAAAAACGTGGCAATGTTCATCATCCTAGAGAGGCTACAAGAAATTGAATGAACCAGCAGATTACTACGCCAAGGGAGGAGAAAAACTTATTTGTAACATGTGTGTGAGAGACATATGACTGCCTGCAGGAATTATTAAATTGCTATCCCGACTGTGTTTTCTAACATGGCAGATACAAGATGCTATTATTTCATGAAAACCAAACTTATAAGGACTTGTACGTGCATAGATGTTCATTTGTCGAGTTAATATAACTAATGTAGTCGACAAATAAATCTACTAGATCATGGGCTCATGGCCAGCAATCATATCACACAAGCTAGAAGATTGTAACATATTAATGGAGTAGTGCAACATGTACTAACAAAGATATGATGAATAAACTATTTTAGGGGCACCAATCTTGTTAGTGCTGATGGCCCTTCAGTAGCTAATGCAACGTGATGAACGTGAGGATGCTGCAGTAAATGTGCATTATGGCCAACATGTATCGCATACACATGGCACAACTAAATTCTTCCGAGTCCATAAGGAAGACTAACAACACTAGCCACGTGTGTCACACATGTCCCAACTAGGTTTTTCATACCCCCAAAGGAAGACTATCAAGACTAGCCACGCCCCTCAAAGTGAAAATATCGGCTATGCTACCACATGTGTCCTCTATCTCGACATACACGCCATAACTGGCATCTTCTAGCTCCAGGTTGGTGAGATGGAAGAATGGTTCGCATGTACCCGATGACTCCTACTCCCAGAGGATTATAGTTTACAATTTCTTCTCTTGTTTTGCAGCCATCTTCTATATCCAAGCCACTAGCTCCTTTGTATTTCTTATCTACGACTTCCCAATACTAGCAGAAGATTATGACTCGATTAGTGGGACTAGAATGCTTTTTGTAAGTGAATATTGGGTCAAGTCTATGGAGAGAGATATATGATAATGCTACTAGTCTCTAAAGAACTTTGGATGTGCCATTGTTTATCGCTATTTATAAGAAGGACATTGTTGTGTTTTTTATTTTTGCTTGTAACATGCATACACGTGTTTTCACTAAAGTGGATGGAATAATGCCATCACGCTATCGCCATTCACAAGAAGGATCAGCCTGGCTAAACTGAGAAGACATGGGAAATTTTTAATGTGCATGAAAGTAGTTGGTGTTATGACAACATTAAATGATTGTTTGATGAAGGACTTGTGAGTTATATATAGGCTGTAGTACAAGTAAGCAGGTAGAGAATATATTTCGATGTTGGTTATATATAAGCTAACGTAGTCAGTTTGTGAGCACACCATTGTGAACTTGCCCATTTCCAGGAATGAACAAGTTCAACCACATGTCAACTTTCACAAGACAAGGATTAACCAGTAATTGATCAGATTTTAACAACACATTAAACGCCTAATATTTAGAGTGAATCAGATCTTAATCAGTAGTCCCTGCACCACTTGGTCGTGTTTCACCGGCATACTGATGTTGGCATATTTGCCCAAACAACCACAATATGAACCACTTCCAATTTGGTTGACCACAAACTTCAGTGACGTTATGTGAGTAGTGGCATCCCTTAATTACGCAAAGACAGTTTCTCACCGAGAAAAGGTGGAGTACAGGGCAGGAAGTCGACAAAATTTACGTGAAGGCCACTCTTAGGCCTCCTCTTGTTTGTAGGAATTGTGTAGGATTGGATCTTCATAGGAAAAACTCTTTTGGGGCCCTTTGGTTTAAGATAGGAACCAATCCTTCATATTTCAAACATTATTCTAGACTCAATGAACGAATTCCTATCCTATAATTCAAATGACATCTCTTTCCCCATAGAAATTGAGACGCATGCCATCTCACTTCCTATGATTTTCCTACTCCTATGACATTACTATCCCATGAACCAAAGGAGGCTTTACCAGCTGCAAAGGAAGGGCACACCAACTGCCAATTATGATTTGCTTGCTAGTGCATTCCCTGACTACGGTTTTTACACTACCTTTTACAAAATCTAAAAACACTAGCTGAAACCACAAGGCCATGCGACATATCCCTGCCCGGTGTGTCTCGTGGTCGTGGCTCCAAAATATCGAGCCATTTAGGCAGAAACTAGATTGACGTTATTTCAAAAACTAGATCCGTTACTCTGTAGTTATTCCCACAGTTGATGCGTTAGGCCCGTGTATGCCCCCCCCCCCCCTCACTACTACGGAAAACCCTAGCAGTAGCGCGGGTATTTTGCCTATCAGTAGCGCGGGATGACGCGCTACTAATAAGGCACTACAGCTAACGTGTAGCGGTAGCGCCTGTCATCCCACGCTACTGCTATACATGGCTAGAAGTAGCGAGCTTTAGTGTAGAGCGTTGTTGCTAATATCTGCATCGCTTTTTAGCGTGAAGCGCCATCGGTAAGGGAGAGCTACTTCTAACTTTATTCCCCGCCTCATCGCTAGTTTTATTAGTTTCTGTTTTTTTCACATATTCGCTTTTGTATTTGAATAGACTTTATACAATAATCTTTAGCATATCATACACATACAAATGTAATCATAACATATACATACAAATAGTCTCGTCAAATCATGTCATCATCATAATCATCATCCAACACAAAGTGGTCTCTCGTCATCATCTCGAAAATAGCGATACAAGTCTCGACATTACTTGCAACTACATCGTCATCCATCTAGACAATGATATACGCGAGAAGAGCTGTCACTATGAGTGAGAACCGAACTATGCAGTACATGAGTTCGTGATCCCTCTCTCGCATTAGCGTGAGCCTAAACTAACCATCGGGCTGTCACTCGGAAACCGGAAAACGGTACACTGGGCTCGACACTGCCACTCGTCATATACTCCTGGCGTAGCACCGTGCTAGGTATGGACAGCAGGTTGCGTGTCAGGATGCAGAGGCATTGAACGGGCCCTGCTGGTGAGAAGAGACGATGGCTCTGAGGTGATCAAATTTAGGAAGGACAGATATCTGACGGCAGTCGAGATTGAGGGGCGCGCCACCGAGTTGAGAGGACTTGTAAAGGCCAAGAATCCTTGGAGGGAGAAGTGAGATGATCTCCTCAAGGATGACGTCTCGGAGATCACAGATGCGGTCCACCTGAAATTCTACCGGTTCCTCCGATCTGGGTGGGGGGGGGGGGGGGGGCTCGCCGCTTCTCCCCGCGCTACCGGGTGCGGGATCTACAACCGACGTCGCCGCTGGCGGGAGCCTCATCTTCTTGGCGCTGGAGCCAGCCGACTCCATTTTCCTTGTGGGCATCGCACCGAGCTCACGGGTTTGAGCAGAGTAGCCAGAGACGAGCCTAGTGGCAGTGCGAGTGGGGAAGAAAGAGGGCTGGGTATTTTTGTAGGAGTGGAATAAGAGGAGCAGGCGTTTTCTGTACGAGTGAGGAAGAAGGTGAGCGGGGGTTTTCTGGACGAGTGAGGAAGATTGGGGAGCGGGAGGAATTGGGGGGATACGAAAGCGGGAGAGCGAGTTGTTCGTGTTTATAAGGCCCGCCCACTAACTACTCGCTTTTTCCCAAGAACTACTCTCTTCTTTATGCGTTGTTGCATTGAGCCGGGCGCATGGACTTGGCCGACCGGCCATGCATGCAGGATGCATGTGCCCGCCGCCACCGTGCATGCGTCTGGGTTTGTTACTAGGCCTATTTAATAGGGTGGTTATGGAGTAAATTAAGGAGATTTATTTTCTCTTTGTGCATCTTCTTTTTTATTTTTTTGAGCGAATCTATGTGCATCTTCTTTTATTTTATTTTTTTGAGCGAATCTGTGTGGAAACGAGGAGGAAGGAGGGTTTTTCTGGGATCGCCCCCTCTTCAAGAAATATGGGCTTTAAGATGGATAGGCTTTTGTATCGGCCCGATCGGCTGCCCGTTGCATCGGAGGGCCTTGTGCTAGAGGCAGCCCGATACACTCTCCAGCTTATTGCCCATTCGAAAGAAAAAAAGAGACGCCTCCAGCTTATGGCTACTCATCGGTTACCTTTTTCAACTTGGCATCCACCAAATTAGAGGATGTGGTAATCGGATGCATACACTCACATTAAACTAATTAAGCTTCAGAAGATACGGTATGCATACTAACATTCAGAAGAACAAAAGTTCAGCATGTTTATGCATCTCAATGATACGCCATACTATAACCAATACAAAGGAGTGAGAAGGTGTGTAAATAAAGAAAATCGGTCGATGCTTCTTTGAGCAAAGGGCCTCCCTGCACAAGCATTAATTTCCTGGGCATGGTTGTTTCTTCTCAATGTTGCGAGCACTTTGAGCATGTTGGCAACTCCACAGTTAGCTAGGTGCCTCATCTTGCAATTGATGCTGACACATTTGCAGCAAACACATGAGGCAATAGAGATGACTCAACATGAGTCCATATTGTGCAGTTCCCCTGAAATCATCTTCATTGTCCTGAATCTGAAAAGATAGGAAAACAGTAGCTATACTTAAACGGTGTTGCAAAACAGTAGCACACATCAATAGCTCGGCGTGACAAAACACGATCATCTGGATGAAGGGGATACTGACCTGCCTGAGGAAGATTATATATAATTTCATAAGTCCTTGGTTGATTTCCACCTTCGGCTGCACTGCTTGTTTTCTCCTCCACACATGACAGGATCGTTCCGCATTGCATTCAGCAAGTCAACGTACGAATAAGCTAATTTCATCTTGCGGTGGTCATTGTACCTAGTTACCAATGTAGGAATGCCTAGAGCACCATGAGGTTAGCTGACAGCAGGTAGATGCAGCCATATAAATTTTGTGCGGTGCTACCAAAATTGAGGTTTGTATCCCTACCCATTATGAGAATTCTTCTTGAAGTTGGTAGAATGTGACGGCTTGTTCTTTGCATCAAACTTGCCTTTCCCCTGAGATTTGTTCTTGTTGTTTTGGGGCTGGTTGGGCTGGAAGTTCTTCTCGTGTACCATGTGGGTACTAGAAGCTCCCTCAAATGACCCGAGCACGTGTGTCTTTTGTTCTCGCCTTTCTCCTCAAAATCAAGAGTGCTAATGAGATCCAAAACAGAAAACTCATGTCTCTTGTTTTTCAGAGAAGTAGCAAAATCGCTCCACGAAGGTGGAAGCTTGGCAATGATGGACCTAGCAACAAATTTGTCCGCAATACACACTTAAAGTACTCAAGTTCCTTAGAGAGTGATCAGATCTCATGAGTCTGCTGAGCAACAGAGTGCTCATCACCATCTTGTAGTCACAGAATTTCTCCATGACGCATACAACTTCGTTGCCAGCCCCGAGGGCCAAGCGTGGCCTCAAGCGCAGCCCACATGTCTTTGCCGCTTGTCAAATGACATATATGAATCCACAATGGAATCGTTAAGAACACTCAGCAGGCGGCTTTGAAGAGGGTATCCATGTACTCAAAAGCTTCCTGTTGTGTAGTATTAAGATCGCCTCGGGCTTAGACTTAGTGGCGTCATAGTAGTACATGATCTGAAACCAATATACTGCTCTTGTGCGCCACCTTTTATATTGCACCCCCTTAAAATTAGGCGGCTTCAAAAGCACAACAAAACCACTCGAAGTAAAGTGCCTATAATCAGGTTTTTGGATTGGATTGTTGAATATATGAGCAATTTACTTTGAGATTTAATCTGAATCAGCAGTAAATAGATCATGACGACAATTGCAAACATCAAAGTAATGATGCGGACTAAACCAGGTGGACGGAATCACATACTGCACAGCGGGAGCAGAACCGATGTGGTTGATGTTGTCACTCATGTCGTTAATGAAGAGGTTACCGAGGTCGGGGAAGAAGGTTGTCGTTGAGGAAGTCGTCGCTGGTAGCAGTCACAGGAGTGTGCTCCCTAAAACCTAATCGCCTCTCTCCCGTGACAGGATCACGAAGGCGGGTTCAGAGGACTGTTGTCCCTTCTCGTGGTGCACGCCGAAGGAGTGCCGAGAAGAATTGCGTGGGCGGCGCTTAATATCTAGAACGGTGTGAAACCATATGATAAAGCGGCGGTTAGGGTAGAGCATGTCAGTCGGTCGTGCGAGTAAGACGGCAGTATAATAGTAGGCCTTTGGCCCCAAACCCCACGCCCAAGTCAATAATAGCCCCACCAAGGTTTGTCTCAAAAAAACGAAGTAATTAAGGCATCCGTTAGTCCCTTTAGTATAAATACTATATCATTAATAATGGCCCCACCTTTTGTCTCACAAAGTATGTTGGGGCTCCTACTACAATCGGCTACAAGTTTACAATCCGCTTCTCTTCTCTATCCCTTCTCTCTCCTTCAACTAAGCACAAATTCTATATTTAAATCCTTATAGCCTGCTTATGTCATGTAATTGTAGTACTTGCTCTATAGTTACTCTCCACCGTGTAGTCTGAAATGTCGGCATGCAATGGGCAAGGTGCCCTCGATCAAGACTACTTCAACAATGAAGTAGTGAGAGGTCGCCGCCTCGACTTGCCATCAATGTGGAGTGGCGGGCTCACTGGCGCCAAGCGGAAGCTGCCGGAGGGGGAGGGTTTTTGTTGGGCCAAGAAGGTGAGAAGCCAACTTGGGATCGGTCCGGACAGGAAATATCATGTGCTCCCATACTCGTGCATATGACACTAGTCTATGTTACTACTCCCTCCTTTCCCGCTTATAGAGATGTTTAGAGTAACATAGCAATATGTTACAGTATAAGTTACTCCCCACTATGACCAGCCTTGGCCTCTCCCAGTGGTCCACCATGTATAGCTGCTAAGCCTACCACGTAGGCATAAAATATGATGTGGCAAGTTAATTAAGAAGAGAGACACTAGTTTGGTGACCGCAGGAAGAAACGGTGGAAAGACAGTTTTGAGTCTATAGCTAAATAAATGAAGCAAGCTTAGCAACAATAAACTAAGCACCTATGCATTGAATACTTGAGTTACTAAGCCATTTAATGCACTTAGCACCTCATCTAAGCACATCTAAGCACTTGGCACTTAGCACCCTCGACCGTGGACCTTGACGGTGTACGCCACCTTGTGTCTCATTATTTTCCTCGTCATCATCTCGAGTCCTAGAAGATCTCACCAACATCATCATTAGGCATGCAGCCGCTTTGATAGACAACGGCGCAGAAGCGAGTAGAGGCGATCGGGGACGCACCACGCCGCAGGCACTCCGTACATGCTCGTGTGTGTGTAGCGGCGTGTTTTTCATCGGTGCTAGCTCTAAGGACGAGGTTGCGGTCGCCTTCGTCTCCGACTAGTCATTGAGCAACGACGGCAAAGAGGTGCTGCAAGAGATGCGAGGGCACCGTTGTGTGCGAAGCTGTAGCACGACAAACCGGACTTCGCCACGGATGGCGACGCCCATGCAGCCGAGTGTGTGTGCATGCATGTGTTATTCACATGCATTCTGCGCCGAAAGTGTGTGTGCATGCACGTGTTGTGTACGCGGCGTTGTGTGCTCCATGCTATGCACGTATGTGCATGAGTTGGATCGGATGGAGTTAGTGCGTTGGCGTTTCTACATGCGTGGCTGCATGCGCCCTATACATGCGTGGCTTGTTGCGTGGTTATCAATATAAGCAATAAAACATCTTCAACTTAGCATCCTGATATATCGCTTTCTAGTGGTTAGCAAAGAGTTCATGTTCTTTTATTTGTTTATAGGTGGGCAGGCGGCAAAAACAGGGGAAAACGCGCAAGGTTTCTTGCAGACGCCCACCGCGAGGTTCCTTGCTCCTTCTCGATCGTCGGAATCTATGTTCTTCAACTCTTTTCTTTTACGTGACCTTTGTTCATCCTTTTCCCAACACGCGAGACATCTAGCATCAAGGTGCACCACTACAAGAAATATGTCAACTTGTGACCTTGACTATTGGTCACTGAAAGGTCATTGTTTTTCATTTGCGACCTTTTTTTGACCAAAAACAGAAGGTCAAAAGCTGACGGTCGTAAATTGAAATTAACGACCTTCTCTGTGAGAAGGTCGTGGACGCTTATGACCAAAATATGCCTATTGTTTTGTTTTGGTCACTAGCAGCCTCCCTGTGCCACGAGGCATCCGACGTGGCAACTGATGTGGCACAAGAATCGCCCGGTCCAATTGGTGTTAATATGGGCCGAGCCCATTAATTCAGCCTTTATATATATTTTTTCCTGTCAATTTTTGGTCAGACTTCATGGGCCAAGCCCAACACCCGGCCTTTTTATTTCATGGGTCATGGCCTTTTTATACAACAGTTTTAGTTTTTTTTTATCAAATGGGTCCACTAGTCAAACAGGTCCCACTTGTCAGGTTCTGATAAGTGGGTCCTAGCTATTAGGCCCAGATTCTTCATATTTAAATTTGACAATAAGAAAATAACCAGTAGTTAAATTGGCATGCAAAAAACACACATGATACTTCAAATAACAATAGCGATTCAATACAAGCTCTACAAATGACACGTCCTACAAGTCTGTAGCATATACAAGCTTATTTACAAGCTCTACAAATGACACGTCCTACAAGGCTGTAGCATTTACAAGTTCTACAAGTTACACGTAATACAATCTTAGTTGATACAAGCTCTACAACTATGGGAATCAGTTACAAGCTCTACAAGTGTTTTCTTCTTCTACATGTAGCTCCTTCAATAGCGATCAAATGCCGGACTCACTGGAGTTAGGACTGGGCCTTCCACGGACGCCCTGTTACATGAATCAGCTGATAAAAATTAGAAAAAATGGAGCCAATATATTATGAACATTCCATTCAAAAAAGGAGTAAAGGACATTCTTTGTTTCATCACGTTACAAAGGAGCAGCACAAACCACAACTTTACTCGACACACACACACACACATACACACATGAATATTAAGCCTGGCCCAAAGAACTATATCATGGTTTAACAGCTGGCCTCAAAGCATCATCAAACCATAATGCTTATGATCATAATCTAAGCATATCATCAAACAAAACCTACACAAATAAAGATCACAGCACATCAAGCCACAAAGCGCACTACCTGCACGAGATTCAACGCAACAAAGAATGGGGCTATCACAACAAAGATGAAAAACCAAAGCATACTAGAGGAAATAGATAGTTGGTGCTGGAGGGACTGGTGAATTACCTCAATGGCGTATTTGATGGGTGATGATTGTCCTTCTCAAGTAGTTGTCGTCCACGCTTAAGAAGTTTCATACATCTGTCTACAACAACCAGCAAACCGTAAATCGTAATCTAATACTTCAATCTCATAAGAAGTTTAAAAAAGACTATAGCAGGACAGAAATATGTGGACTACTTCTAAAATGGTACATATAGCACATGCCCAAACAAATATGTGATTTCAAGGTTGAAAGCTTTAACATAGAACACTGAATAATTCGTTGCCCAAAACGTGCTATATATACACCAAGTGATGAGAAACCATATGTAGAATTTATAAACGTAAGGAGCAGATCTAATTTTCTCACACTTGGCATTTTCACGCTTAACACCATCATGTACAACACCAAGCTGCTCCAGTGCTGGCCAGTTGACTGATACTAGTGGATAAGCAATGCAAACTACTACCAAAACAAGAACCAGATATGGCAGGCAAAGTACCAAAGATTTTACTCATAGCATGCAAAGTATCAATATTCTGTTCTTATCAGCTTATTCTTATGCCCAAAGCAAGGAAATCTCAATTTACTCATAGCATTACTCTTGCTCATAGCATTTTACTCTCACACAATTCAGACAACATGTATAGGATAATGTAGCAGTACATGTGTGTGAACAGAAACCAAGTTCATTATGGAAAGTACAGTAAAAGGTTTTTCAGTTTTATGTTTAGTAGCACAGGCAGCAAGTAGATCAGTCCTTTCAGTTCAGGGAAATTCAAGACAATTTAGAAATGCCTAATTATTTTATATGCACTACAGAAGAATTTGCAGATTATCCTCAAACTGCATTCTTTATAGTTATAATATAATAAAGGCTATACAATGTAGAGAAATAGGCATGCTAATTGATAAGTCTGTTAACCAAGCGTAAAAGAAGCTCGCTACAAAAATACAGGCCATAGGAATAAAATAGAAAAACCAGTAAACTTGTGGCAGAAAAGGCAGCGTTGACTTTAGAAGCGATGACTACAACCAGTAACACCGATTTTATGTTGGATAGGAAACATGAAAGAAAAACAAAACCTGAGAATAAAAGCAATGCTTCTGTAGTTAACTTTAAAGAAAACACAGTTATAGATGAAAACACAGTTATGTAGCCTTTTTTTGGTTTTTGGTTGTCGGTTCTCCTCTTCTTCTTCTTCTGTCTGAGCAACTCCTTTTCTATCAGGTTTACCTTGTGGCTTTGCACTAAAGTGCACCCCACAAGCCTCATGTTTGTATGTTACTCAGGCTACGGCCTGTTTTGAAATATAAAGGTGGCTCGAGCCCCTTCCGTTTTCAACAAAATAACATAGCATTGACGGAAAAAAACTAAAGAGCATGTAAATGAACCTCCTGCAGCTCTAGCCTCTAGCATGCACTCGAGATTCAGTTCCCACAAATCCAGAAGAGCAATCACATACATGGCAAAGAAGCTTTACAAGAAAAAAAAAACTATTACTGTAGATTGCAGTGAAATCAAAGTACCACTACTACTGTAGATTGCAAATAATATGAGCAAATCAAACAAAAATATTATTGCAAAATATATGGATTTATAGCTAGGATCAATAAGCTAAGATCAAATGTCATACTAATATGTTCTAATCATGTCCTTGCTTGCTGCAACCTAAAGAACATCACCACACAGACTACACATGCTAGGACTAGCATTGGTTAAAAAATAACTAATAATCATATGAAGTCCTACAATGAAGTAGGACTAGGACAGGTACTCCTCCTGATTAGTCACCACTTACAGCCACAGGGTTAAAATCATAGCTGCACTACTAAGGGATCTCACATCAGCGAGTGTCGGCTGCTATTGTAGTAAGACAGACACTACCAATATTGTTAGTTTCATGTGGTCCGAGCTAAAAGTACTGGAGAGTAGCAGTCATAGGTGCACCACATTACCTTAATTTTTCATGAACAGACAAAACTGTGACTAACTAACATAACCTGTACAGCACTACACTGTTATCGCTATCAATCCCCATTTCACGGAGAATCTCCTCTTGCACCTAGGTGGTCACCGCCACAGCCTCCTGTGGAACAAGAAGAACACACGGATACTGTAAGAGGGATGCTTCACATGAACTAAAACCATCTACCATCCAAATATTACGCTCTTCAAATCAACAACATAGTTCATCAAATTAAACTCAACAACAAGCTTTTAAGCACACAATACAACAAAGTTTATGACACAAATACAACAAGGATAGAGATGCAACTATGGTTTGATGAACAAGGATAGAGGTGCAACAAGGATAGCCATGCCCACCACTCCTCCATGAGATCTTTATGAAGATAATAGTGTCCATCCGCATCTCTAATGTCATGGTACACCTGAACAAAGTGTTTCATATGTGTGCATCCGCATCTCTATTGTCATGGTACACCCGAAGAAAACATTTGATCCGGCCTTTCCTTCTGGCCAGCCACACGAGTATTCTCATGAGGTCATACAAGGTGTAATCCAAATTTGGGAATAGGCTTTCACCCGCTTTATATATAAAGGAATCACCAAACCAAGTACCACGGCCGAACGATACAAGATCGTGAGGTAGCCCTCATACAAAGCCGATCCCAACATAACCGGATTACGCAGACCTACTACGCTACTGAATGAAAGCATTGGGAGCACTGAGTATGACGCCACACACAGCCCTAAACACCTAAGCTCCACGACAACACCCCGGGGAGGAAAAATGCTAATACATCACCGCTGCCAAGTCCGGAAGGGACAAGGGTATTCACCGAACCCTGGCACGAAGAGGAGCACCACGACGACGTCCTCAGGAAGATAGCAGCGCCTACAAGCGTCGCCATCGCCGGCAACAAAGTGTAGAGCTTTTGCTCAGCAGCTCCGCCATGCCACACAAGGTCTTCAGGACAGGCGCAGCGATTTCAGCATCCTGTGTCCGGATCGGTGTGACGTGACTGCCAAGAATAGGGAGAACGCCCCAACCACCAACCACTAACCTCCTTCCGCCCACACGACTAAGAGGGAGAGCCACCACCAACGATATGATGCCTTCCGAATCCACCGCTCCTGCATCCACGTGCAAGCAACCACCATCCGTCCACTTCACGGAGCACCAACCTCGGAAGGAGGAAAGAAAGGGGTCTCCTTTCATACGTAGTACGACATTAAGCACAACATCTAGGTCGATGCCTCGATAGTAGGGGGCGTCCACGCCTGCGTCTCCAGCCAGTCTCGGTGGACCAGGGGAGACACAACCCCGTAACTACTAACGCTCTCCGCCGAGTCCACTCGTGCGACACCTAAACCATGGTCACCGATCTATCCGACGGGATAGCAAAGGCCCGACCACCACCATTGACCACCATGCCCGCGGGGAGAGAACGAGCACCACCCACAAGCACACCCCGGGCCAGGCCCGACCTCGCCTACCTGAAGCACAAGCTTCGATCCACCCTGGGCCCAGATCTAATCCGCCCGAGCATGAACCCTAGATCTGTACCTACCGACGGTAAAGATCCAGAAGGAGGACGGCACCGCCACCCCGCGCTAACCGGAACCCCACAGCCGCCGCACCGTGGTATACCTCTGAAGCACGCACCGCCGCCCCGCCTACTCGGAGCCTTGCTAAGAACAGGCAGAGCCCATCAACGATAGGACTATGCTCGCAGAAGGACATGCCATAGCCACTAACCGAAGCCACCTCGGCCCGTGCCGCCTACCGCCAGCCGGCCGCCTCGACAAGGCGCGCACCACCCTCATCATCGCGACACGGCTCAAGGCCATGAAGCAGCCGCCGCCAGATGGATCTGGCCTAGCCATCCCTCCACCACTGCCAAAATGTTGCCCATGCTAATTTCAAAGATCATGTTGTGCCAGATCACGAGGTTGTTATGATGTACGAACTCCCGCTTTCTCCGGTCTCATAATCAGATCAAAGCATTTCAGAGAGCTGATATCTTAACTATGGCAGAACCTAGGATAAAGAAACACATCATTACCAACAACTTCATTAGCAGATACGGGGCATATGCTAAGGTTGGTTTCGGAGCAGGGAGCTTTATAAAATGTGCTACAAGGAGAAGATGAAACTACTTGCACAGGGTGATGCTGACACTTCCATTGTAGTAGTGGATGGATCCAAAGTGACCATGTTGGATTAGTTGATGATGATTATTATACTGTTGGGTCAAAAAAACGCGGATTAGATTCAAGTGGATGGATCCAAAGTGATCAAGTTGGATTAGTATAAAACAATCTCTAAATTGCCAATATATGAAAACTTGTATCATGGTGTATAAATATAGTATAAAACAAAAGGAATGAAATACGGACGAATAGTAGTAGCGCGGAGTTACGGGACACAAAATAGCGCTGGGAGACCCACGCTACTTCTATCTCATTCAGCTCGGAGTTCATCGTACCCGCGCTACTACTAGCCTCTAAACCAGCGCTACTACTAGGGTTTTCCCTAGTAGTGTAATATACTTGAACAATACTTAGAGAAAGATGTACCAAATAGAACCAAAATATTAGCAACAATAATATGCAACACAATATACTCGAGCAACACGAATAGAAAGAGTTAGCAAATAGAAGGAACCAACATATATTAAACATAACTAACGAAGTTCATGGTACCCAAACTAATAAACTAGGGCGCGACACTGTTTACATCAGACAAAGTTTCAGCGTACACAAATTCAAAGTTCTGTCACACAAAGTTGCATCATACTGAAAGTCATTAATTCAACGTTTCATCCTTCCAAATCTGAAAGAATCAACCTAGCTTCATGAAAGGCGTTCTGTCCAGACGTTGTAGGTCTATGCGAGTTTGGACATCAGCCCACGATATTGGGCCGCCGTGGAACAACCCATTCTTGTTGAGGACTTCCTTCATGAAGGTCTGCGCAATTTCTTGTTGGATGCGATACGGAGCTGATCATCCAGTACGGCTCCTAAACTTTCAGCCCATTTGCGGATATGGCCATCGGTTGAAGATGTCATTCAAAGTCTTTGTTGATCCTGCCTGAACTCCAGTATGTGATGGATGACGTAGAATCCATCCATATATTTGTTTCCCGGATGTTGGACGCACCAGAAGTCGGTCTTATGGTTGAAACACGGCGTGTCATTCTATTGTTTTGTGACCTTCATGTGGCCCCCCATCAAGCCGAAGCTCAGGACAGCACTATCCAGAACACTCTTTGTATGTGTATAATCTTTCTTCTTTATGTTCTTGGACGGTCGAAATATATGGTGTGGGAGACTTGTGGGAAAAGAGTGATGAGGACGGAGTGCCCTCGCCACGCAAAATAAGTACACCTCAAATTAGTCTCCGTACGAAATGATGTTTGTGTTATATTGGCTATGTGTGAATGAACTACATGGGATTATAAGACAGGAGAATTGTTTCCTTGTCCTTATTGGCGACCATAAAGTCTACAATGTAGCTCCTCGCATATTCACGGTTCTTTGGGTTCTCTGCCAAGAAGCCTTCATGCATGTAGTAATGGGTCTGCAAACGCGATTCCAGGGTTTTCTCCTTCATGATGATGTAGTTGATATGAAGCGCATAAAGGCGGAGGAAGGTAAAATCTAGCCGCCTCATATGAACTTCGAAGATGTAATCAAATCGCAGGAAGAACATGTCCGTGGGGCATGTATGGACGTACAACATGCCCATGGGCACACGGACCATGTAAAGCGGGTATCCTGGATCATCCGAGGTGATAAGGCCGTTCTCTGTCGACATCACATTGTCATGCAGTCTCCTTAGATCTCCTGTTATTCCTTCTAGCGCTTTCGCCAGTAGGATCTGCTTGCCTGCGACATGGAGTGACGACGCACCTCTGACCAGTACACTATCCGCAACCCTGGTCACCAGAGGCGGCTGGCTGCTCGAAGCAGCTTTTGCGGCAGCAGACCCTTTCTTCGGCGGTCTCTTCCTCTACTTCTTCTTGAGTTGAGCTATTGGGCCTTGTAGACCCTCCGTGAGTCCTGCCACCAGTGTTGTCAGGCTAAGCATGACACGGCCCTCAAGTAGTTCACCATGGGAAGAGGCTGCATCTCGAGGCATGTCCTGCGAGGACATGAACAAACACTTCTTGCACTCCCGAGGATGTTATGGCTCTGGTGCATCATGCAACTCATCTTCCGCTCATAGGCTGAGTCATATGGCAACTGACTCATCAGTTCTACGCCATCATAGCCGGTATTGAGGTACTGGAGAGGATCATCCTCATTCATGTCCTCATTTCTATCTTCCTCCATGGGGGCGACGTCGATGGTTGGACCCCCTTCCTTGCGCCATCCGCTCTCAGCCAACAAAATACATGGTGGTAATTGCGTGGGTGGGGTGGTGGTCATACCTTGCATCAGTACTATTGTCTTTGGTGTGCTTTCGCCCGGCACCACACAAAGAAGATTCTTCAGCCATAGCAACGGCCAATTCTTGCATTGGACCAGCTTTCCCGGGGTCTCGTGATCCTCTCCCCCGGCTCATAGCGGAGGAGCCAAATCCTCAAAATCATATGTTGCACATCTATGATTTTAAAGTTTACACTACCTAATGGGATTATGCAGACTCCTGGCATAGTAAAATAATATGACACCCTGATGTGATAACCCATTGCCACTATTATCCAGAGCGGCCCCAATCAGTTTTTACCCTGGAATTCAGATGTAGCAATCTTGAAATGCACATATTAGGGAGAAGCTATTCAACGTCAAATCAAAGTGTAGGAAACATGGTCCAGAAAAAATATCAACCGCTGCTTGGCCGAAGGGCTCGTTTTGCAATTTCGTCGTCGAGCGTAGTAGAACAAGAGGAGCCATATGGTGATACATCGCATCAGGATACCATACTATTCATGGTGGTTTTCGTGATCTTCTGATCTGGATTTTCTCGGTGAAAGAAAATGTCCAGTAGGTGAGTAGAGGACTATGAGAAGCCAACAAAGAAATGATGCCAAATGTGGCCTCTGTGGCGTGCGGTAGTGTAAGACAAAACAATGGAATACCTACCGGAAGGGTCAATGAGAAGGTAAGGATTGGAGATGTTTTAGATTATTTACCCAAGCATCAACAGTCGTGGAGCTCTATAAATTGCAAATGTTGGAGGAGTTCTGAAATGCACATTTTCTTTAAAGCCGGTTCCGTATGTCTCGGCACATATGGCGTGCCACTTCGATTGGTTCTCCTTGAGAGTAGTTTTCTCCTTAGCCCTCACCAAAACCTTTTAAGTATGCTACTGCCAAAAAGGACAAAGGGAAGGGTACAAATTCATAGAAGCGATCTCTTGTGACCAATGATAAGGAATGGTTTCTTGAAACAACAATCTACTTCATTTACATAGTACAATAGATTGGAAGAAGCAAAATAAACACCAAAAATGATGATAACTAATATACTGAAAGAT
This sequence comes from Aegilops bicornis, assembly GCA_021605145.1. Lineage (NCBI taxonomy): Eukaryota > Viridiplantae > Streptophyta > Magnoliopsida > Poales > Poaceae > Aegilops > Aegilops bicornis. The sequence goes on from CM038674.1 coordinate 49,165,923, forward strand.
GCATCTACGTTCTTTGAAATCAATATTTTTGTGGTGTCGGGACTGTAAAAGACCAAAACTGCACGAAACTAGCCAGGATAATCCCACAGGTTCTTAAGAACCGCATATATTAGGTAGGACATATTATTGGACACTTGACTATTGGCTTTCAGGTGGGAAGGCCAAATTATCTTTATAACCTTTATTTGCAATCAATGACTATAACATGGAAGAGCCATTTTAAATGGCCAATATTAAAAAAATACAAAATCAAATCTACTTATAATGGCTTATCTTCCGACAATATCTATTTATGTAAATGACAATCAACCATGTATTATTATCCACCGGACGCACATGGTTTGAATGGTCCAGCTACTTTTCAAGTATTGTAGAAGGAACACTAAAGGCCAAATTCCAAATTTACATAACTTTTCTGAGACTGGCTTCCATCACCGAAATGCAAGCAGTAGTGCAGCTCTATAGATTGCAAACGTTGGAGTAGTTTTGGAAAGCCAGCAGATAGAAACTACTAGGAATTTGTCTTTTTCATTTGGGTGATGCATCGTGCACGGCATGGTTTTCACTTTCAGTGAGATTTCGGTGAAATTCACTGAATTTCAGTGATTTCAACAGACAATGAAATATTACGTTTCAGCCAAAATATTTCAGCAATTTCAGTATAGCACAACAATTCCAATATTTTTCAAAATATTTTTTAAAATTTTTCAAAATTTTAATTGAATTCAAATGAATATTTCGGTCATTTGGCTGAAATGAAAACTGAAATTCACTGAATTTCAGTGATTTCGGTTGGTGCTGAAATTTTTCTGAAACTGAAATTGAAAACCATGGTGCACGGTATGCATGGAACCAAACTGAACCTTTTGAATAGCTAGTAATGGGAATAATCTTTTTGGTCTCAACATGCATGTCAGAGTAACTAGCTAGGTTTAAGGAGAACGGAGCGTCGCTGTGCCAGAGTGCTCAGCCAGGGCCGGCCCAGAGGGGGGGCGAGAGGGGCGGCCGCCCCGGGCACCCGATCGCAAAGGGGCCCCCGATCGCTGCTGGTTGTTGGCTCGCTGTGCATGCGTGATTTTTTTTAAGGGTACGTGCGTGATGTATATAGCCATATAATAGACCGATTGACTCTAGAAAAAGAAAAAGGAAACTAACAGATGGACTAATTATCGGCTTGCCGCACGCCGCAGTCCTCTCGGCAACTACTCCTCTTCCCCGATTTGGGCAACGAATCAGCCATGCCAAGGTCGACGGCGCCCCCAATGCCCCATCCGAATTGTGATTTTGGCTGTTATGCGTGATTAGTGGAAGTAGGTAATGCAATTTTCCAGATTCGAATCAACTTCGTCTTCAATAATAATCCCCTCTTTCTATAATCTTGTCAGATCGTTCATTCGTATTGGTGAAGTTCATCCTCGTATATATCTTTCCCTCACACTCCGATTTCTTGTGCTGATTTGTGATTACAAAAGAGGAACTTGGGATTTTGTTGATGACTCGCAAGCAGCAGAAAAATCATTCAGTTTCTATTTTCTAGCCATATCCAGGTACCTTGTTACATACCTTCCTTAGCCTTTTTTTTATTTCATTATAACTGTTCTTTTCTTAGTGGAATTACCACTATTCTAAATTTCTTATTACATTCCTTCCTTAGCCTTTTGAGCCTTCACGCTAAGGACGAGACTTGCCTGCTCCCAGCGTGCACCATCCGTGCGCCCGTATACATGGTTTGATTTGATTGGAACAAAATAAAGCCCGGCCCCACCCCCTTAAAATTAGGGAAGATGATTAAATTAGAAAGGAAAAACAAAAGACAGCCGTAGGATGAAGTGGGAGCACGGATGGGATTCTCCCTTATAAAAAAGATTCTCCCTTATAAAACCAGATCGTGTACATAAAGAATTGAACTGACACGAACAAAAAAAGAAGAGACGCTGCCTATATTAAAAAAGGCATCACGTAAGAGAAGAGTCCTAATGCTATACAATAACAGCCATCATGCCATAGAAAATAATATCATCGAGCACAATGTCCAGATTGAGAAAAAGCATGTCCAGATTGAGAAAAAGCATGTGCGTCCTCCTTTTGAAGAAAAAGATACGTACAAAGAGAACAACTTCTGCACACGTTAAAAAACTAAGCCCACATCCCAATTACCGCCAAAGTCAATACCAGGTCCAGGTCTGCTTGAAGAATAAAAAAAGGCGCGTACAAATAATGAATCCACTAGCCTCACGTCAGAAAATAGCGTTGCTTTTTATGAACTTAAACCCATCAGAAAACATAATTAAAGAAATAGCGTTGCTTTTTATGTAGCGGTTGGAATGTCGTTGCTTTTTGTGGTAGGGTTGGAAAAGTAGAACATTGAGAATTTCAAATAGGGACATTTCCCAACTAGACCCATTAGATTTTAAAGATTTTATTTTGAGGTACAATTTTTCATGTATTATGGATACTAGAAGAACGCCCGTGCGTTGCAACGGGGCCACATTAACTTTAAGAGTTCAATATTACGACATTGGCGACCTTTTTTACCATCAAATCCTAACACACACGCTCTCTCTCCCTCCCTCTTCCTCACTCTCTCTCCCCCTCTCCCTCCCTCTAACACACACACATATCCATCTTATTGGGTACGGGACCATATTTCATCTATTTCACACACACACGCTAGTGCATAACAATATAGATTATGTGTATTATATTTGCCACCAGAACTGAGGGAATTAACTTTAAGAGTTCAATATTCTGACCATGGGATATTTAGGCTGCCGTTTATGGGAAATCGAAGCTAAAAATGACTCGATGAGTTAGGGATACATCAATAAATATTGTAAAAAGTGATAAAAACAAATCTGCAGCAACTCGCGACCCCACGAACTCGTATTCGCAATGAGCAAGTCAGTGAGGCCGCCACCATAGGCTAGCACCAAGGGACAAGGGCAACAACCGCCTTCCCATCCAACCTACTGATTCTGCTGGCGCTACTTTCTTCCTAAGCCCATGAGTACCGCTAGTGTGTTTCCACGTACGAAGAAACTACGAACTGAAATTTTCATCCAAATCATGAAAAATGTTAATGTTCCTCTCCTCTCACATCCCTCGTGTGAACATACCCAATTCGTGGTTGGCTCGCTATATTCAGTGTAGCTCTGATGTGCACTGCCCTCGCTCTTGATTAGTTGCCGCAGTGCCACGCATCTACGCCAACAAGCTGGGGAAACAAATGCAAATGTTACACCGAGTCAAAATCAACCATCCCACAATCATAACAATAGAAAAGATAATAACCAAAATTTAACAGAAGAACTACTGCTTGGCTCCCAGATCCATCTCGATAGCCCTTGATCTGGCTGCTGAGCTTCTCCTAGCCGCCTCAACATCACGTCATTACCAAACATGTAGTGGATGCCTAGTGGGACAAGGATTAAGAAATAACATTAGGTGAAAAATACGATGGCTGTCAATTCCATAAGACGATCCAAGTAATTTGACAAAACAGATCGGGAGCATCTTGTATAATCTCAAAAAAGCAACTAAAAATATGAGAAATGAATTGATGAAAATCAGCACCTGCTCTCATTCATGCCTGCTTTTGTAATGGGAGGCAAGGAATAGGGATACCGGGAGAAGAAAGGAGCACATGGACGGCAAGCCTCCACCACCGGCAAGTGGGGTTGCTTCACATCCAATCTCCACGGCCGCCGCCTCCATGGGGACGAACTCCCATGTTCACAACCGGGCTCCCAATCGGTCACTGCCTTGCCGACCTTGACGACGAAGTAGTCCCTCCCTTCGATCCCATTCGCAACGGAGGCAACACCCATCCCAGCGAACGGGTCCGCGGTGAGATCCCTACTAGATTGTGGTCGCGCCTCCCCAAACCTCACCGCGGGACACATGAGAGGGCGCCGTTGCCATGGTCAGGCTTGGATGGGGAAAGGAGGCGACATAGCAGCAACGGCGCCTTCGCTGGGATTGGTGGCGACGACGGCGGCGAGCGAGAGAGTAGGAGGGTGGTGGCAGCAGTCCATCGGCCGCCGTGACGTGAGAGGAGGATGGGGATGGGGCCGCGATCTAGACGTATGGAGCGGTCAAGAGGAGGGGAAGCAGGCGGCTGGGTTTTTTCCATCGTGCGGGGTTTGGGGGAGGTCAAACGAGAGGGATTTTTTCGTGGGCAGAGCAACGAGGGCGGACGTAGGGAGACGGGACGCGGTCGGTTGGCAGGAAAAGGAAAGCTACGCATTTTTTAGGCAGTAGAGATGATTGATGATAAGAAAGGGAAAATCACATCAATATAAGGAAATATCCCATCAATACTTGATTGATTGTGATTTAATTTTTATATGGTAACTAATCTGATTGGTTTATGTGGGTGGTCCATCAATACTTGATTGATTGTGATTTATTTTTTATATGGTAACTAATCTGATGGGTTTATGTGGGTGGTGAAGCGAAAAGGCAGGTGGGAGGGAGACGAAATAAAACCAGCAAAATAAAACCAACGAAAGTGGTGAGACGAAAAAAACCAGCCGACTATTCACCAACGGCTCCATTAGGAGTAGAGACTATATTGCTTGCGATGAATCTACGTAGGTACATTCTCAATTCTCATGATTTTTTTTTCACATTATCCAGATTGAGATGAAACAAACAACCATGTACCTGTTTGCTTCATGTAAGAAAAGAGAAACGTAGAAATAGGAAGCATGTTCACGATAAAAAAAAGTAAATTGAAACCCCACATACAGAAATTTCTCCACAATGGATTGATGGGAAAAGGACACACTCTATACAAAAATGAAGCCTATAATACATGTCCTTAGTGTTTTTATCATTTCTTGAATAACTTAGCATTTGTACAAGTGTTTGATATATGGAATTTATACTCCTACATTTTAAATGTTAATATACTTTTGTAATTATTATGTATCCTGATAATAGATAGGCCGTGCAGGTGCACGCATTGATGACTAGTTTATTGTCTCTTCTCTATCTCTATCTCTACTACCTAAAAAACGTAAGGTTCCCTCTCCCCTCTTACGTTCCCCTCGCTTCGTCCAACCTCTCGTACGACCCCTCACCCCTCAATCGATTTTCTTTTCTCCCCACCGGTTCTCTCCTGCCAGTTATATCCTTGGTTTTCTATTCCTTCCTTAACAGGTAATCACTTCATGTATGGTAACCAGTCACAATTATTTCATGCATGGTAATCTTTACTACTCCCTCTTTTTCCTCCCCCACCTGATTTTCTATTTAAATCGGCTTTTCTTTTTCCGGCTAAACCAGGATCAATCTTTGGTAACTCATTCAATTCTCTATGGTAAGCGATCTCTGCTTTGGCAATGCATAACGCAATCAATTCACATCAATCACGCGCATATTCTTCTATTCCTTATCTTTGTTTATTTCCTGCATTTTCCGCGTATTGATTTTTTTTTCTCTCCATAAATATCTCTCCCTTCCTTTCCAGATTTCATCTCATTCATCCGATGATCGTCTGCCCACCGCGCTAGGGTACGCAAGACACTACCGGCGCCGTTGCTACGATCCCGATCGAGGAGAATAGGCCGGAGCACCATGACCAGGGAAGATCGTGGTGTTGTTGAGTACTCGCCTCGAGTCTACGGCAGCAGTGCGGGACACCCGATGCCCACCAAACCCGCATCTCCTTTGCGCACCAACGTTGATTGCCGCCGCTGAGCCCTTTTCTCGGCGTCAATCGCCCTGAGCATCACTGCCGAACCATGCCTCCCACGAGCGTCTTCCACCGGTTCATGATTGGACGGCGGACTCAGCCTGTTGACGCATTACATCGCGGCGTAGAACCGTGACCAAACGTTTTTCATCACCGAGCCACCGAGAGACGGGAAACAAGAAAATGTCCTTGGAGGTCGTGCAGCTTTTCGGAAGGACGGAGTTGGCCAGACCCCATCCACCCGGGCAAAACGACTAGCTGAGCCTCAACTCCTGGAGACGGCGGCGAGCGGCGCCACAGAGGTCCTCAATGTTTTATAAAATGCTTTCCTGTTTATAATTTTCTGGTAAGTTTCGTGTCTGCTTGATTATGCATTATCTAATGTACCTTTTCCTTGGTATAGTCACGAGGATCTGGATGATGGCGAGCTAGCCTGCATGAGGCAGTCATGTACGTTACAGGCAATGGCCTGATGGAGAGCTAGCTTTTTCCTTAATTGCTTCAATGTTCCTCTTCCTCTTTGTCAGGGTCATCCCATGAATATATTTCCTCAGGAAAATCAGGCGCTCAATACACACCGACTATTATTTGTATTGCAGTAAATCATTTACTGAGCTAGAAGGAACTCATCATTCTAAGAGTCCGGTTGTACTCTTAGTTAGAGGTTGGAAACAAATTGTAAATATCCTTGTAAGACTAGCAATATTTTTATTCCCTTGCTTCGTATATATTATCTAAGTTGGTTAATTCTTTTCAGAACATTCTTATGTCTATTGTTTTCGTCACAAGAATTTATTATTTAGTCTAGCAGGGTGTTTTGTATTTGCATGGTTGTACCCAGCATTAGGGTTAGTTTGTTGATAAATGAAAATAGGGCTTGTTTGGCAACTAAGATACAGAAGAACACGATGAGGCCATGCCTCTTCACCATCACCAATAATATTCATTGTGGCCATGTATGTATGTGATTTAGGAAGAATAATATTTGGGAAAATATTTGTGGAGTACAATTGGAGAGAAGGATTGATGACATGATTTCATTCATGTTGAGCCAAAAGTAGAATGAGGGCAGAACATGCATTTTCATATGCGGTAACTCGGGGATAGATAAATGGATTATTTGTTTATATGTGTCGTTTGATATGTACCTATCTATATTCCCGTAGCAACGCACGGGCAATTACCTAGTTAATTTAGAAACATGTTGACTAAAACATGTTAGGTAGAAAGTACCCATAGAGAAGGAAAACATACGTATGATTTGATTGAGTTCCAGAAAGCTGATATTGACATTTCTCTTAAACATATATAAGTTCTACTGTTGCTAGGAATTCCAGTGTTGAAGAACAACCTATAGTGAGAAAACATTAGTATGAATTGATCGAGTTCAAGAAAGGAGATATTGACATTTCTCTTAAACATATATAAGTTCTACTGCTGCTAGGAATTCCAGTGTTGAAGAACAACCTATAGCGAGAAATCATACGAAGATAATAATTTGAGTAGGCTCGAAAGTGTTGCTAATTCACCTAATACAAAAGAAAAATGTGTAGATTGGCAAGCGCGACCAAGTTTCACAATGTCTATGACCATGGTTTTCTGGATAGTTGAGGTGATAAAAAAACCACAAATTATAGTGAATTGAGTTCTTATTTGCACTCCAAATAAGAAAAATGTGGCCTTAGGGCCCCTCTACGTTTTCTTGCCCCGGGCCACGAAATCTTAGGACCGGCCCTGTGCTCAGCCAGCCCACAAGTGTTCGAGTCTCAGCTTTAGTGCGTGGTCCTCACGGTGTTTTCATTTATTAAATATTTCCACCATGGGCTAGTCTGCTAGTCCTGCAGGTTGGTCCCGTATTTTTTAACAGCCTAGTCTCCTAGTCCTGCAGGTTGGTCCCGTATTTTTGAACTAGATAGGTTTGAGAGGCAATCGGGAACTAAGATGGGCTATAGTCATGCCTGAAGCCTCTCTAACTACGATCTACGGACACTACTATATTATTTCATCGTCGATGCAATACAGTATGCTGGTCTTATGTAGTTATGTGGCGCATTGCTCTTGAACTGAACGGTGCTGCTGTGGCCTATCATGTTTCTCGTCGGCTACATGTTATATGTACCAACATAAGGTCGGATTATGTGCTCTAGAAAGGATTAGGACACATGCAAGGAACCAACGGCGACACTGAAGATTGGTCATTGGGGGCCATGCAGTCACACCTGTGACCTGTCTCAAGCTGTTGCCCAACATGCCTCCGAGTTGGGCTTATATTAGACTGTGCTTCATGCGTGCAGTACGCCTCCTGTAGTTAGGCAGGGAGCTATAGGTAGTTTTGCATGGATGAACCGAACAGAAACTCGGGCTATCCAGGAGCCGTCGCTGGTTATTCGTTAAAGACATAGCCACGCTTTGTGATTTTGGCTTGAAATTTACTGATGATTCAGTTTCTGCTGGCTTGTTACTTGCTCTTGTTGGTTGTGTATGGGATGACTGCATCTAAGAGATGCCGAGCACTATGCCCTTACAAAATCCCTGTTCTAGATCGTATTGCTGAATCGTACAGGGGCAACAACACTGCCGTGTTGACTTAATTGTTATGACGTATCAACAATTCCACGTGTTCTGGTAGCTCTGCACGCATTGTTTGGTCAGTTCAGTAAAGAGTAGGAACCTCACCAATTGATACTACGATAAGCCTGGAATAATGGATGACGCCGAGGAAGGAGGAAATGCTCCAATGAAATATGGTAAGACAACCTATAACCCTGCCAAACTAGGTAGCTCGATCTTCAGCCGGCAAGAACAGCATGACCTTTCAATCGGTTGCTGACACACATGTAAAATTACCAACGCTACCAGTCACGCCTGCTTTATTCACAAGGTTGAAAAACCAGACCAGGTGCAGCACGTTCATTAGCTTTTGACTTGTCACCGTGCTGGATGACTATGAATCAACCAACAGCGGAAGTCCAAATACCTCCTGCCAACCACCAAACGATATTGCAATTTTACATGACCAACGACAATGTTCTCATAAAATTTGGCTACCACATAACTTCTTGTTCGGCTGCATGACTCTGAGAACTATCTGCAAGATAGAATAGAAAAGGATGGAAGTAACCTCATATTCATCACATACTTTTCGGGGTTAGACGGCGGGAGCTCCCACAATCACTTGAAGAAGAAGAGAGTTGATCCATTTAATTAGTGAAGCAGCATAAAAACCATACATCTCCTTGTTAAAAAGGAAAACAGAGTAAAAACCTAACACACACATGAAAGTCCCAAAAGAGACTAGAACTTGGGAAGATGATTTAGAGGAACACACACTCTCTCTCTCAACATTAAGGAATATCGTATGAGCCTGACAAAAGAACACCAATTACTAAAAGCACTGGACACAGCTCATGTGCATCCAAATAGGCTCATGATCGCCTCTGCATCCAGGCAACATGGGCTAACATTTTGTGCCGCTCTTTGTTAGACTTACACCATCTTCCTCCATCTGTAATGGTGTTGGAGTCGCACGAAATGGTTGTGGGATCACAGGAGTAACTATACCGAGAAAATTCTCCATCAAGATGATGTTGCTCCAAACTTTGTCACATCATCCTTAGCTTGACAACTAACCTCAACATCAGGCTTGTCGAAGGCCCCAATCACGCGATCCACATTGAACCCGCTGCTCTTCAAGGTAGGGCACCATGGTGGTTGGGTAGAAGTCATGAATGCTAAGCAACATTAGAGCCTTAGAGCACATGGGTTGGTCGATAGGGTCATGCCCATAGGTGTACCAACTGTGTGGCCCGGGCCCAAATTTTTTATATAAGCTTACTAGCAATCATAAGGGAATCGCGCTAGTTTCTGGAACCTGGATGCTTGGCTGCAGAGACATGAGTGGCTAATTTAGTGAAGTTAAAGTTCGGACTAGCACTAGTAGAAAAAGGGGCAAATCTGAGACACATTAGTGCCGGTATGATTTTGAGCCGGCACTAATGTGTCCATTAGTGCCGGTTCAAACGGCTAGCCGGCCTTTCTCATTAGTACCGGTTCGTGGCTAACCTTCAGCACCGGTTCGTGGCACGAACCGGTACTAAAGAGAGTGGTGGCAGGGTGTTGTCAGTCTGGGGCCCGTCCAACACCTTTAGTACCGGTTCGTGGCACGAATCGGTACTAAAGGTCGACGTCATAAACCCTTCGGCCCACCCGAGTCACTCTGTTCATCACCTTGCCCCTCACTTCCTCTGTTCTTCCCTCTCTTCCTCGAGCTCCTCACAAATTTTGCCCAAAATTTGTCAAGATTTGAAGGCCCCCATCCATTCAAATGATCACAAAGGTTAGCAGCTTTGTTCTTTCAACTCTCATTGCTAGATTAGCTCTTGCAATGCTTTGTATAGTGATTAATTTGGGAGGAATTATAATTTGCTAGTATTTGATTTATATGCAATTTGAGGTCAAAAGTAACACTTAGTTTGCATACGTAGATGTGGTTTACTTAGTGCCTTCTAAATCTCCGTCGTAACCACCGTCGATCGCCTTGCGTCCGTCGCCCGGCACCACCTTGTGGTGAGGCTCTTGTTCATGAATGTTTTACATTACCAAATTGATGTTTGTGTGATTTGGATATATAGTTACTCGTATAATTATCTTACCCGTATGTTGTTTGTTATACATAGTGCCATGGTTTTGATATCCGTCCCGTCGGCCCTCGTCCTTGTTATGATTCGGATGTGGTATATTCTCTTTTAAAACGAGTTGTTGCATTTCGTGTTTATGACAAATTATGCCCATCAAGTTGACATAGATATTTTTATCTAGGAGGTATGTGAACCGGAAATTCCAACCGACCCTATTGTCGAGAGGTTAAATTTAGTTGAAAGAGAAAGCGAGTATTGAAAGAAAAATTGAAAAGAATTGAGGGGGAGAAGATGGAATTGGAGTTGCATGTTGCCGATGTCATCGATGATCACAAGATTAAGATGGAGAAAATGAGGTTGAAGATTAGAAAGATTAGAAAATATGCCATTGATAGTTTGGCTTGGTATCATTATGCTGTTGGATCAATTGTTACCTTAGTTGCGATCTTGATCGCATTTGTTGTTGCATTTAAATTCTTTAGCTAGAGAGTTATTTGTATGTTGCATTTAATTAAGTGTTGTATATGAACTTTATGTATGAACTTTTATTAATTTGGTCTATTTGGTGTTGTGTAATGAAGATGAGCCGACAATGGATGTATGATGACCGATGCTCTCGAGTTCATTAATGGTGTGCATACTTTTACGCTTGTCATTGAGGCAAACAAGCGGGCAGATGGTTTTATGCCTTGTCCATGTCTTTGGGGGTAAGTATCAGGTGATACGGAGCCTTAGATGCTCCCATGATACGAGCTCCTAGGAACCGTTAGATCTGAGATCCAACGGCTCCTGGAAGGCTTTTAGCATTTTGCAAAAAAGTCCTTTTGAAGTCCAACAATTGCGAACAAGTACGGCATCCTTTCAGAACCTCCTAGGAGCCGTTGGATCTGAGATCCAACGGACCAGAAGCTCGTATCATGGGAGCTCCTAGGACATGGTATCACCTGATATTTTCCCCATGTCTTTGGCTGTAAGAATGGTCACAGTTACTCTCGTCAAGAACCATTCACGTCCACCTATTTGAGTCGGTTTCATGCCCCACTATAATGTTTGGACCAAGCACGGAGAAAGAGGGGTTATGATGGAAGACAATGAAGAAGAAGAGGACGACGACAGCTATCCTGGCCATGGGTTCCCTGAATACGATGATACAACAATGGGGGAAGAAGCTGAGCCGGCAATGCGGGAAGAAGCTGAAGAAGAGACATCAGATGAGCCCGCTGATGATCTAGGTCGGGCCATTGCCGATGCAAAGAGAAACTGCGCAAGTGATCTGGAGAGGACGAAGTTGCAGCGCACGTTAGAGGATCACAAGAAATTGTTGTACCCGAATTGCGAAGGCGACAAAAAAAGTTGGGCACCACACTTGAATTGCTGCAATGAAAGGCGAGAGAATGGTGTATCGACAAGGGATTTGGAAAGTTGCTAGTAATGATAAAGAATATGCTTCCAAAGGACAACGAATTGCCCGAGAGTACGTATGAAGCAAAGAAGGTTGTCTGCCCTCTAGGGTTAGAGGTGCAGAAGACACATGCATGCCCTAATGACTGCATCCTCTACCGCGGTGAGTACGAGGATTTGAACGCTTGCCCGGTATGCGGTGCATTGCGTTATAAGATCAGTCGCGATGACCCTGGAGATGTCGAGGCGGCGCCCAAGAAGAATATTCCTGCCAAGGTGATGTGGTATGCTCCTATAATACCACGGTTGAAACGTTTGTTCTAAAACAAAAGAGCATGCGAAAGCGGCACGGTGTACCTTGAAGACTGTAAGAAAGACGGAAAGTTGAGAGTACCCGCTGACGGTTCGCAGTGGAGAAATATCGAGAGAAAGTACTTGGAGGAGTTTGCAGGTGACCCAACTAACGTATTTTTAGTATCCCAAGTTTTGATATGCAAAGTTGTTATGATGATAGCATGCCTCCTACCTATGATGGTTATATTGATGAAAGTGGGTTTGGAAGAGTGTCAACTTTAGGAATTAGTGATCCCACTATTTTGGAGGATGTTGAATTTTATTGTGATGAATATGAAAGTGGATTTGGAAGAGTGTCAACTTTATTTAGTGATTCCACTATCTTGGAAGAGGTTTCAATCAATTATGATGAGAACAAAGTTGCTACTTATGATGATTATTGTGATAAAACTTATGTTATAAAGAGTAGTGATGATTATATTTATAAAACTTGTCATGATTATGAGTACCCTTTCTCTGAACATTACTCTTTTAATGTGGAAATAATTTTTAGTGTTCAAGTCTCTTATGATACTCCCACTATTCCGAATGAGAAGAAATTTGCTTATGTGGAGAGTAATAAAATTTCTATGCTGGTAGATCATGAAAAGAATGCTTTAGGTGCTGGTTATATTGTTGAATTCATTCATGATGCTACTGAAAATTATTATGAGGGAGGAATATATGCTTGTAGGAATTGCAATAATATCAAGTTTCCTCTCTATGTGCTTAAAATATTGAAGTTATGCTTGTTTTACCTTCCTATGCAAGTTGATTCTTGTTCCCATAAGTTGTTTGCTCACAAAATCCCTATGCATAGGAAGTGGGTTAGACTTAAATGTGCTAGTCATATTCTTCATGATGCTCTCTTTATGTTTCAATTCTTATCTTTTATGTGAGCATCATTAAGATCATCATGCCTAGCTAGGGGCTTTAAACGAAATAGCGCTTGTTGGGAGGCAACCCAATTTTATTTTAGTTTATTACTTTTTGGTTCTGTTTAATAATAAATAATCCATATAGACTCTGTTTAGATGTGGTTTTATGTTTTAGTTAGTGTTTGTGCCAAGTAGAACCTTTGGAAAGACTTGGGTAAAGTCTTTATGATCATGCTGTAAAAACAGAAACTTTAAGCGCTCACGAGATTAGCTAGAACTTTTTAATGGAGAGTGCCATTTAGTTGATTATTTTTGCAGATGATTACTAGTCAAATTCCTCAGGTCCACCAATTTATATTAGAATTTTTGGAGTTCCAGAAGTATGCATTAGTCACAGATTACTACAGACTGTTCTGTTTTTGACAGATTCTGTTTTTCGTTTGTTGTGTGCTTATTTTGATGAATCTATGGCTAGTACAAGAGTTTATAAACCATAGAGAAGTTGGAATACATTAGGTTTAACACCAATATAAATAAAGAATGAGTTAATCACAGTACCTTGAAGTGGTGTTTTGTTTTCTTTCGCTAACGGAGCTCACGAGACTTTCTAACTATAACTAGAGTTAGCGAGAATGACTTAACATGATCCACATTTAAGTGAGATGATAGTCCAAACAACATACATAGGGGTAATTAAACGTAGACTAGTGATGTGTTTCTCATTTGCACTTTATACCATCTTTATTTTGAATTCTAAATCGTTTTCTCGCCATCTAAGTTGACTCCATCAAGTTTAACTATTGTCTTTATTATTAAACAATGCAGTTACAAAAAGACATGAAGTTGAAAAATATAGCTAAAATATGCAGCTAGAACAGGAGATGCATTTGGAAAGTAAGGTTAGAAAATACAAATGAGTCATGCAAGATGTAGTAAAAAATTGTAATTGACACATGTGATGCAGATGTCTATAGGTCATATTTAGCAAAGATACAATCAAAATGAAATAATATGACGAAAATCTCAAGGTCGCTAATATTTTAATTGACACATGTGATGCAGATGTCTATAGGTCATATTTAGCAAACATACAGTCAAAAATGAAATAATATGATGAAAATCTATAGGTCATAGGGGTGTTGTAGTGAATGAAGATGTCTCGAAGATGCTAAGTAATGTGTATGTGGACATTTATTCAAGAATGTTGTTGGGTGGGTCCATAACCTCTTCATTGTCCTCGTTGGCTGCATGTCCCTGAGATAGAAGGATGTCCTCCTTATACCTGATGCCTCCTACTCCCAGGCAGCTTATAGTTTTATGATTTCTTCTCATCTTTTCTTTTGTCCTATCATGGTCACTAGCTCCTTTATTATGAGTTAACGACGGGTTGAATCCATAGAGAAATGTATGGTAATCCTTGGAACTCTTGTTGTTGTATTTTTCTGGTATTTATAATAAGGCTATTCATTTGTTAGTTTGTTGTTCCCTGTCTTTGTCATAGAAGGCACACACTGTCCAGGTGGATTAGATGGGCTTATGTACCATTGCTTTACTGACATTCATAACAGATGAAAAGTGTTAAATACCCTGAGCTATGTTCTAGGGGGAGGACAAGTGCATTGAGGTCACAGCATTTAGGAATGCTTACATATAGATGATGGTCTGATGAAGGTCTCGTAAGTTGTATTTTGGCTATAGTACAAGTAAGCAGGTGCTGAATAATTGTTGTCTTAATTATGAACTATTGCAATCAATTTATTGAGCAATATTATATGCATTACATATGAGCACACCATTATGAGCTTGCCGATTTGCAGGAATGAACAAGCAAAAGAACAAGCTGATTTCCACAATGCAAGGATCAACCTCTAATTGATCAGATTTTAGTAACACAAATAACACCGCAATCCGTCAGATCTTGATCAGCAACGCTTCCACCAATGGATGGCACACTAGTGTTCTCTCAGATAAACCCCATGTTCTTGTATGACTCTTGTTTTGTAAACTTTACTCATCCCAATCCAATGAGAAGCAGTGAACATGCATTTGCGTCAAAAAATACTAATTAGCACTATTGCATCCTTCGCGCTATGATTTTGATATTACTTGTCACAAAATAAAAAAAAACTAGTTGAAACAAGGACATGACACATGTGCCTGCGAATATCAAGGCATCCAAGCAAAAATTGGAGAAGTTGTCAATCTGAACCAAACTATCCATGCGAAGAGTGAATAGAATGGTGTAGCTCACGAGGTTGCAGAATGTCCACATTTGAGTAATTGGATTCTTGATATTATACTTCGTACTCACAAAAAACATAAATAGGTTCTGGCCAATGAGTCATCATCCTGGTTGCCATTGACATGGCTATTCAATTGGCATGGTCATCGCTGGAGTTTTTACGCCTAGTTACATCCTTTCCTCTCAAGTTCCGTCTTTATCATCTGGATACAGAAAGGTCTCTCTTCAGGTTGTCCAAAGCAGGGGGTTGACTAGCAAACTTGCTGGCAAGATTGTCCTAGAAAACCATGCCTTTAAGCATAAGCGTGGCAATGTTCATCATCCTAGAGAGGCTACAAGAAATTGAATGAACCAGCAGATTACTACGTCAAGGGAGGAGAAAAACTT
Organism: Aegilops bicornis; assembly: GCA_021605145.1. Classification (NCBI taxonomy): domain Eukaryota; kingdom Viridiplantae; phylum Streptophyta; class Magnoliopsida; order Poales; family Poaceae; genus Aegilops; species Aegilops bicornis. The sequence continues at coordinate 49,181,499 of CM038674.1, forward strand.
ATTTGTAACATGTGTGTGAGAGACATATGACTGCCTGCAGGAATTATTAAATTGCTATCCTGACTGTGTTTTCTAACATGGCAGATACAAGATGCTATTATTTCATGAAAACCAAACTTATAAGGACTTGTCGTGCATAGATGTTCATTTGTCAGGTTAATATAACTAATGTAGTCAGACAAATAAATCTACTAGATCATGGGCTCATGGCCAGCAATCATATCACACAAGCTAGAAGATTGTAACATATTAATGGAGTAGTGCAACATGTACTAACAAAGATATGATGAATAAACTATTTTAGGGGCACCAATCTTGTTAGTGCTGATGGCCCCTTCTGTAGCTGCTGCAACGTGATGAACGTGAGGATGCTGCAGTAAATGTGCATTATGGCCAACATGTATCGCACACACATGGCACAACTAAATTCTTCTGAGTCCATAAGGAAGACTAACAACACTAGCCACGTGTGTCACACATGTCCCAACTAGGTTTTTCTTACCCCCAAAGGAAGACTATCAAGACTAGCCACGTCCTCAGTGAAAATATCGGCTATGCTACCACATGTGTCCTCTATCTCGACATACACGTCATAACTGGCATCTTCTAGCTCCAGGTTGGTGAGATGGAAGAATGGTTCGCATGTACCCGATGACTCCTACTCCCAGAGGATTATAGTTTACAATTTCTTCTCTTGTTTTGCAGCCATCTTCTATATCCAAGCCACTAGCTCCTTTGTATTTCTTATCTACGACTTCCCAATACTAGCAGAAGATTATGACTCGATTAGTGGGACTAGACTGCTTTTGTAAGTGAATATTGGGTCAAGTCTATGGAGAGAGATATATGATAATGCTACTAGTCTCTAAAGAACTTTGGATGTGCCATTGTTTATCGCTATTTATAAGAAGGACATTGTTGTGTTTTTTATTTTTGCTTGTAACATGCATACACGTGTTTTCACTAAAGTGGATGGAATAATGCCATCACGTTACTGCCATTCACAAGAAGGGTCAGCCTGGCTAAACTGAGAAGACATGGGAAATTTTTAATGTGCGTGAAAGTAGTTGGTGTTATGACAACATTAAATGATTGTTTGATGAAGGACTTGTGATTTATATATAGGCTGTAGTACAAGTAAGCAGGTACAGAATATATTTCGATGTTGGTTATATATAAGCTAACGTAGTCAGTTTGTGAGCACACCATTGTGAACTTGCCCATTTCCAGGAATGAACAAGTTCAACCACATGTCAACTTTCACAAGACAAGGATTAACCAGTAATTGATCAGATTTTAACAACACATTAAACGTCTAATATTTAGAGTGAATCAGATCTTAATCAGTAGTCCCTGCACCACTTGGTCGTGCTCACTGGCATACAGTGTTGGCATATTTGCCCAAACAACCACAATATGAACCACTTCCAATTTGGTTGACCACAAACTTCAGTGACGTTATGTGAGTAGTGGCATCCCTTAATTACGCAAAGACAGTTTCTCACTGAGAAAAGGTGGAGTACAGGGGCAGGAAGCTGACAAAATTTACGTGAAGGCCACTCTTAGGCCTCCTCTTGTTTGTAGGAATTGTGTAGGATTGGATCTTCATAGGAAAAACTCTTTTGGGGCCCTTTGGTTTAAGATAGGAACCAATCCTTCATATTTCAAACATTATTCTAGACTCAATGAACGAATTCCTATCCTATAATTCAAATGACATCTCTTTCCCCATAGAAATTGAGACGCATGCCATCTCACTTCCTATGATTTTCCTACTCCTGTGACATTACTATCCCATGAACCAAAGGAGGCTTTACCAGCTGCAAAGGAAGGGCACACCAACTGCCAATTATGATTTGCTTGCTACTGCATTCCCTTTTCTGGTTTTTACACTACCTTTTACAAAATCTAAAAAACACTAGCTGAAACCACAAGGCCATGCGACATATCCCTGCCTGGTGTGTCTCAGGGTCAGGGCTCCAAAATATCGAGCCATTTAGGCAGAAACTAGATTGACGTTATTTCAAAAAACTAGATCCGGTTACTCTGTGTAGTTATTCCCACAGTTGATGCGTTAGGCCCTTGTATGCCCCCCCCCTCACTACTACGGAAAACCCTAGCAGTGGCGGGTATTTTGCCTATCGATGGCCAGCGGGATGACGTGCTCTTGATAAGGCACTACAGCTAACGTGTAGCGGTAGCGCCTGTCATCCCACGCTACTGCTATACATGGCTAGAAGTAGCGAGCTTTAGTGTAGAGCGTTGTTGCTAATATCTGCATCGCTTTTTAGCAGGAAGCGCTACTGGTAAGGGAGAGCTACTTCTAACTTTATTCCCCGCCCTACTGCTAGTTTTATTAGTTTCTGTTTTTTTTCACATATTCGTTTTGTATTTGAATAGACTTTATACAATAATCTTTAGCATATCATACACATACAAATGTAATCATAACATATACATACAAATAGTCTCGTCAAATCATGTCATCATCATAATCATCATCCAACACAAAGTGGTCTCTCGTCATCATCTCGAAAATAGCGATACAAGTCTCGATTACTTGCAACTACATCGTCATCCATCTAGACAATGATATACGCGAGAAGAGCTGTCACTATGAGTGAGAACCGAACTATGCAGTACATGAGTTCGTATCCCTCTCTCGCATTAGCGTGAGCCTAAACTAACTACTGGCTGTCACTCGGAAACCGGAAAACGGTACACCTGGGCCTGACACTCTGGCCACTCGTCATATACTCCTGGCGTAGCACCGTGCTGGGTATGGACAGCAGGTAGCGTGTCAGGATGCAGAGGCATTGAACGGGCCCTGCTGGTGAGAAGAGACGATGGCTCTGAGGAGATCAAATTTAGGAAGGACGGATATCTGACGGCAGTCGAGATTGAGGCGCGCACCGAGTTGAGAGGACTTGTGTGCGGCAGCAATCCTTGGAGGGGAGAAGTGAGATGATCTCCTCAAGGATGACGTCTCGGAGATCGCAGATGCGGTCCACCTGAAATTCTACCGGTTCCTCCGATCTGGGTGGGGGGCTCGCGGCTTCTCCTGTGCTACCGGGTGCGGGATCTACAACCGGCGTCGCCGCTGGCGGGAGCCTCATCTTCTTGGCGCTGGGGCCAGCCGACTCCATTTTCCTTGTGGGCGTCGCACCGAGCTCACGGGTTTGAGCAGAGTAGCCAGAGACGAGCCTAGTGGCAGTGTCACGAGAGGGGAAGAAAGAGGACTGGGTATTTTTGTAGGAGTGGAATAAGAGGAGCAGGCGTTTTACATGCAGTGAGGAAGAAGGTGGCGGGGTTTTCTAGGCAGTGAGGAAGATTGGGGAGCGGGAGGAATTGGGGGATCTGAAAGCGGGAGAGCGAGTTGTTCGTGTTTATAAGGCCCGCTCCACTAACTACTCGCTTTTTCCCAAGAACTACTCTCTTCTTTTGCGTTGCTGCATTGGAGCTGGCGCATGGACTTGGCTGACTGGCCATGCATGCAGGATGCATGTGCCCTTGACCCTTTGCATGCGTCTGGTTTGTTACTAGGCCTATTTAATAGGGTGGTTATGGAGTAAATTAAGGAGATTTATTTTCTCTTTGTGCATCTTCTTTTTTATTTTTTTGAGCGAATCTATGTGCATCTTCTTTTATTTTATTTTTTTGAGCGAATCTGTGTGGAAACGAGGAGGAAGGAGGGTTTTTCTGGGATCGCCCCCTCTTCAAGAAATATGGGCTTTAAGATGGATAGGCTTTTGTATCGGCCCAGTCGGCTGCCCGTTTTAAATCTTTGGAGGGCCTTGTGCTAGAGGCAGCCCGATACACTCTCCGAGCTTATTGCCCATTCGAAAGAAAAAAAGAGCGCCTCCGACTTATGGCTACTCATCGGTTACCTTTTTCAACTTGGCATCCACCAAATTAGAGGATGTGGTACTGGATGCGGAACACTCACATTAAACTAATTAAGCTTGAGAAGATACGGTATGCATACTAACATTCGGAAGAACAAAAGTTCAGCATGTTTATGCATCTCAATGATACGCCATACTATAACCAATACAAAGCAGTGAGAAGGTGTGTAAATAAAGAAAATCGGTCGATGCTTCTTTGAGCAAAGGGCCTCCCTGCACAAGCATTAATTTCCTGGGCATGGTTGTTTCTTCTCAATGTTGCGAGCACTTTGAGCATGTTGGCAACTCCACGGCTAGCTATCTGCCTCATCTTGCAATTGATGCTGACACATTTGCAGCAAACACATGAGGCAATAGAGATGACTCAACATGAGTCCATATTGTGCAGTTCCCCTGAGATCATCTTCATTGTCCTGAATCTGAAAAGATAGGAAAACAGTAGCTATAGTTAAACGGTGTTGCAAAACAGTAGCACACATCAATAGCTCGGCGTGACAAAACACGATCATCTGGATGAAGGGGATCTTGACCTGCACGAGGAAGATTATATATAATTTCATAAGTCCTTGGTTGATTTCCACCTTGGCTGCCTTGCTTGTTTTCTCCTCCACACATGACAGGATCGTTCCGCATTGCATTCAGCAAGTCAACGTATGAATAAGCTAATTTCATCTTGCGGTGGTCATTGTACCTAGTTACCAATGTAGGAATGCCTAGAGCACCATGAGGTTAGCTGACAGCAGGTAGATGCAGCCATATAAATTTTGTGCGGTGCTACCAAAATTGAGGTTTGTATCCCTACCCATTATGAGAATTCTTCTTGAAGTTGGTAGAATGTGACGGCTTGTTCTTTGCATCAAACTTGCCTTTCCCACGAGATTTGTTCTTGTTGTTTTGGGGCTGGTTGGGCTGGAAGTTCTTCTCGTGTACCATGTGGGTACTAAAAGCTCCCTCAGCGACCTGAGCACGTGTGTCTTTTGTTCTCGCCTTCTCCTCAAAATCAAGAGTGCTAATGAGATCCAAAACAGAAAACTCATGTCTCTTGTTTTTCAGAGAAGTAGCAAAATCGTTCCACGAAGGTGGAAGCTTGGCAATGATGGACCTAGCAACAAATTTGTCCGGCAGCACACACTTAAAGTACTCAAGTTCCTTAGAGAGTGGCTGTATCTCATGAGTCTGCTGAACAACAGAGGGCTCATCAGTCATCTTGTAGTCACAGAATTGCTCCATGACGTACAACTCGTTGCCAGCGCCCGAGGGCCCAAACGTGGCCTCGAGCGCAGCCCACATGTCTTTGCCGCTGTCAAATGACATATATGAATCCACAATGGAATCGTCAAGAACACTCAGCAGGGCGGCTTTGAAGAGGGTATCCATGTACTCAAAAGCTTCCTGTTGTGTAGTATTAAGGTCGCCCTCAGGCTTAGACTTAGTGGCGTCATAGTAGTACATGATCTGAAACCAATATACTGCTCTTGTGCGCCACCTTTTATATTGCACCCCCTTAAAATTAGGCGGCTTCAAAAGCACAACAAAACCACTCGAAGTAAAGTGCCTATAATCAGGTTTTTGGATTGGATTGTTGAATATATGAGCAATTTACTTTGAGATTTAATCTGAATCAGCGGTAAATAGATCATGACGACAATTGCAAACATCAAAGTAATGATGCGGACTAAACCAGGTGGACGGAATCACATCCTGTCCAGTGGGAGAAGAACCGTTGTGGTTGATGTGGTCACTGCTGTCGTTAATGAAGAGGTTACCGAGGTCGGGGAAGAAGGATGTCGTTGAGGAAGTCATCGGCGGCAGCAATCACAGTGTGCTCCCCAAAAACCTAATCGCCCCTCTCCCGTACAGGATCACGAAAGGCGGGGTTCAGAGGACTGTTGTCCCTTCTCGTGGTGCACGCCGGAAGGAGTGCTGGAGAAGAATTGCGTGGCGGCGCTAATATCTAGAACGGTGTGAAACCATATGATAAAGCGGCGGTTAGGGTAGAGCATGTCACGTCGATTAGATGCGAGTAAGACGAAGTATAATAGTAGGCCTTTGGCCCCCAAACCCACGTCCAAGTCAATAATAGCCCCACCAAGATTTGTCTAAAAAAAGCGGAGTAATTAAGGCATCCGTTAGTCCCTTTATTAGTATAAATACTATATCATTAATAATGGCCCCACCTTTTGTCCCACATAGTATGTTGGGGCTCCTGCTACAACCGGCTACAAGTTTACAATCCGCTTCTCTTCTCTCTCCTCTTCTCTCTCCTTCAACTAACCACAAATACTATATTTAAATCCTTATAGCCTGCTTATGTCATGTAATTGTAGTACTTGCTCTATAGTTACTCTCCACTGTGTAGTCTGAAATGTCGGGCATGCAGCGGGCAGTGCCCTCGATCAGCGCACTACTTCAACAGCGGAAGTAGTGAGAGGTCGCGTCGCCCTGACTTGCCATCAATGTGGAGTGGCGGGCTCAGTGGCCTTGGCGGGAAGCAGCGCGCGGAGGAGGGTTTTTTGTTGGGCCAAGAAGGTGAGAAGCCAACTTGGGATCGGTCCGGACAGGGAAATATCATGTGCTCCCATACTCTGCATATGACACTAGTCTATGTTACTACTCCCTCCTTTCCCGTTTATAGAGATGTTTAGAGTAACATAGCAATATGTTACAGTATAAGTTACTCCCCACTATGACCAGCCTTGGCCTCTCGGTGGTCCACCATGTATAGCTGCTAAGCCTACCACGTAGGCATAAAATATGATGTGGCAAGTTAATTAAGAAGAGAGACACTAGTTTGGTGACCGCAGGAAGAAAGCGGTGGAAAGACAGTTTTGAGTCTATAGCTAAATAAATGAAGCAAGCTTAGCAACAATAAACTAAGCACCTATGCATTGAAGACTTGAGTTACTAAGCCATTTAATGCACTTAGCACCTCATCTAAGCACATCTAAGCACTTAGCACTTAGCACCCCTTGACCGTGGACCTTGACGGTGTACGTCACCTTGTGTCTCATTATTTTCCTCGTCATCATCTCGAGTCCTAGAAGATCTCACCAACATCATCATTAGGCATGCAGCCGCCTTGATAGACAACGTCTTGTGAAGGAGTAGAGGCGGCGGGGACGCACCACATCGCAGCACTCCGTACATGCTCGTGTGTGTGTGTAGCGTGCGTGTTTTTTCATCGGTGCTAGCTCTAAGGACGAGGTTGTGGTCGTCTTCGTCTCCGACTAGTCATTGAGCAACGGCGGCAAAGAGGTGCTGCAAGAGATGCGTAGGCACCGTTGTGTGCGAGCTTCGTTGTAGCACGACAAACTGGACGTCGCCACAGATGGCGCACGCCTCCATGCAGCCGAGTGTGTGTGCATGCATGTGTTATTCACATGCATTCTGCGCCGAGTGTGTGTGCATACACGTGTTGTGTATGTGCGTTGTGTGCTCCATGCTATGCACGTATGTGCATGAGTTGGATCGGATGGAGTTAGTGCGTTGGCGTTTCTACATGCGTGGCTGCATGCGTCCTATACATGCGTGGCTTGTTGCGTGGTTATCAATATAAGCAATAAAACATCTTCAACTTAGCATCCTGATATATCGTTTCTAGTGGTTAGCAAAGAGTTCATGTTCTTTTATTTGTTTATAGGTGGGCAGGCGGCAAAAAACAGGGGAAAACGCGCAAGGTTTCTTGCAGACGCTCCACCGCGAGGTTCCTTGCTCCTTCTCGATCGTTAGGAATCTATGTTCTTCAACTCTTTTCTTTTACGTGACCTTTGTTCATCCTTTTCCCAACACGCGAGACATCTAGCATCAAGGTGCACCACTACAAGAAATATGTCAACTTGTGACCTTGACTATTGGTCACTGAAAGGTCATTGTTTTTCATTTGCGACCTTTTTTGACCAAAAACAGAAGGTCAAAAGCTGGCGGTCGTAAACTGAAATTAACGACCTTCTCTGTGAGAAGGTCGTGGACGTTTACGACCAAAATATGCCTATTGTTTTGTTTTGGTCACTAGCAGCCTCCCCAGGCCACGTAGGCATCCGCCGTGGCAACTGATGTGGCACAAGAATCGGCCCGGTCCAATTGGGTGTTAATATGGGCCGAGCCCATTAATTCAGCCTTTATATATATTTTTCCTGTCAATTTTGGTCAGACTTCATGGGCCAAGCCCAACAATTCGACCTTTTATTTCATGGGTCATGGCCTTTTTATACAACAGTTTTAGTTTTTTTATAAAATGGGTCCACTAGTCAAACAGGTCCCACTTGTCGGGGTTACGATAAGTGGGTCCTAGCTATTAGGCCCAGATTCTTCATATTTCAATTTGACAATAAGAAAATAACCAGTAGTTAAATTGGCATGCAAAACACACACATGATACTTCAAATAACAATAGCCAGATTCAATACAAGCTCTACAAATGACACGTCCTACAAGCTGTAGCATATACAAGCTTATTTACAAGCTCTACAAATGACACGTCCTACAAGCTGTAGCATTTACAAGTTCTACAAGTTACACGTAATACAATCTTAGTTGATACAAGCTCTAAACCTATGGGAATCAGTTACAAGCTCTACAAGTGTTTTCTTCTTCTACATGTAGCTCCTTCAATAGCGATCAAATGCCGGACTCACTGGAGTTAGGACTGGGCCTTCCACGGACGCCCTGTTACATGAATCAGCTGATAAAAATTAGAAAAATGGAGCCAATATATTATGAACATTCCATTCAAAAAGGAGTAAAGGACATTCTTTGTTTGATCACGTTACAAAGGAGCAGCACAAACCACAACTTTACTCGACACACACACACATACACACATGAATATTAAGCTCGGTTCAAAGAACTATATCATGGTTTAACAGCTGGCCTCAGGCATCATCAAACCATAATGCTTATGATCATAATCTAAGCATATCATCAAACAAAACCTACACAAATAAAGATCACAGCACATCAAGCCACAGGCGCTGTTATTGCACGAGATTCAACGCAACTGCAATGGGGCTATCACAACACATGAAAAACCGAAGCATACTAGAGGAAATAGATAGTTGGTCTGGAGGGACTGGTGAATTACCTCAATGGCGTACTTGATGGGTGATGATTGTCCTTCTCAAGTAGTTGTCGTCCACAGTTAAGAAGTTTCATACATCTGTCTACAACAACCAGCAAACCAGAAATCAGAACGAATACTTCAATCTCATAAGAAGTTTAAAAAAGACTATAGCAGGACAGAAATATGTGGACTACTTCTAAAATGGTACATATAGCACATGCCCAAACAAGTATGTGATTTCAAGGTTGAAAGCTTTAACATAGAACACTGAATAATTCGTTGCCCAAAACGTGCTATATATACACCAAGTGATGAGAAACCATATGTAGAATTTATAAACATAAGGAGCAGATCTAATTTTCTCACACTTGGCATTTTCACGATTAACACCATCATGTACAACACCAAGCTGCTCCAGGCTGGCCAGTTGGTGATACTAGTGGATAAGCAATGCAAACTACTACCAAAACAAGAACCCGGATATGGCGGGCAAAGTACCAAAGATTTTACTCATAGCATGCAAAGTATCAATATTCTGTTCTTATCAGCTTATTCTTATGCCTAAAGCAAGGAAATCTCAATTTACTCATAGCATTACTCTTGCTCATAGCATTTTACTCTCACATAATTCAGACAACATGTATAGGATAATGTAGCAGTACATGTGTGTGAACAGAAACCAAGTTCATTATGGAAAGTACAGTAAAAGGTTTTTCAGTTTTATGTTTAGTAGCACAGGCAGCAAGTAGATCAGTCCATTTTTCAGTTCAGGGAAATTCAAGACAATTTAGAAATGCCTAATTATTTTATATGCACTACAGAAGAATTTGCAGATTATCCTCAAACTGCATTCTTTATAGTTATAATATAATAAAGGCTATACAATGTAGATAAATAGGCATGCTAATTGATAAGTCTGTTAACCAAGCGTAAAAGAAGCTCGCTACAAAAATACAGGCCATAGGAATAAAAATAGAAAAACCAGTAAACTTGTGGCGTAAAAGGCAGCGTTGACTTTAGAAGCGATGACTACAACCAGTAACACGGATTTTATGTTGGATAGGAAACATGAAAGAAAAACAAAACCTGAGAATAAAAGCAATGCTTCTGTAGTTAACTTTAAAGAAAACACAGTTATAGATGAAAACACAGTTATGTAGCCTTTTTTTGGTTTTTGGTTGTCGGTTCTCCTCTTCTTCTTCTTCTGTCTGAGCAACTCCTTTTCTATCAGGTTTACCTTGTGGCTTTGCACTAAAGTGCACCCCACAAGCCTCATGTTTGTATGTTACTCAGGCTACGACCTGTTTTGAAATATAAAGGTGGCTCGAGCCCCTTTCGTTTTCAACAAAATAACATAGCATTGACGGAAAAAAACTAAAGAGCATGTAAATGAACCTCCTGCAGCTCTAGCCTCTAGCATGCACTCGAGATTCAGTTCCCACAAATCCAGAAGAGCAATCACATACATGGCAAAGAAGCTTTACAAGAAAAAAAACTATTATTGTAGATTGCGGTGAAATCAAAGTACCACTACTACTGTAGATTGCAAATAATATGAGCAAATCAAACAAAAATATTTTTGCAAAATATATGGATTTATAGCTAGGATCAATAAGCTAAGATCAAATGTCATACTAATATGTTCTAATCATGTCCTTGCTTGCTGCAACCTAAAGAACATCACCACACAGACTACACATGCTAGGACTAGCATTGGTTAAAAAATAACTAATAATCATATGAAGTCCTACAATGAAGTAGGACTAGGACAGTACTCCTCCTGATTAGTCACCACTTAGAGCCACAGGGTTAAAATCATAGCTGCACTACTAAGGGATCTCACATCGTGAGTGTCGGCTGCTATTGTAGTAAGACAGACACTACCAATACTGTTAGTTTCATGTGGTCCGAGCTAAAAGTCTTTGGAGAGTAGCAGTCATAGGTGCACCACATTAACTTAATTTTTCATGAACAGACAAAACTGTGACTAACTAACATAACCTGTACAGCACTACACTGTTACTGCTATCAATCCCCATTTCACGGAGAATCTCCTCTTGCACCTAGGTGGTCACCGCCACAGCCTCCTGTGGAACAAGAAGAACACACGGATACTGTAAGAGGGATGCTTCACATGAACTAAACCATCTACCATCCAATCCAAGTCGGTCACATTTCAAAAAAATTCCAAACTGAATGAAACTACAGCGGACCGAGTTAATTCACTTCAATTGCATCTGCACAAATTACATATACTACTAGTGCTGCTACCAAAGGAATGCAGGGGAAAGAACCGAGAAAGATGTCGAACCTGCTTGTCACTGACGGCGTCGACGATTCCATCCTTGAACTCTGGAACTCTGCGGCAAAGACCACGTCACGGGTCAACGCCCCTGTGAACAAGAGGGCTCTCGTTCTTGTTACAGGCCCCTCGTCATTGTCTTCATCGTCGATGTCGTCCATGGAGGTCGCCTGCGTGGAAACTTGTAGCATTAGGAGAGAACACACACAGGGAAGGACGAAACTAACACCAGACCTAAGGGAGAATGTACACTCATACTAGAAAATGAATAGCATTCTTGCAGGCTGGCAACTGAACATTGTGTGTGGGTAAGGTATATGTAAAGGACAACTTATAACCTGTATGTATGCATCACTTCCATTCGTACGTGCTAAGGCCAATTCAAACCCCTGAGACTAGCGGCATTGAATCGTTTTACAGGGTAGAATCATTGTCCCAGATCTGAATTTTAGCTGCTATTATAACACGAAATTGATTTTGGGTTTGGCGTGTGTGACACTGACTGCTGCTGAAAAACTGGCCATGGCCATGGTGGTTAATGCGAACAAAGATGGGCATGGAGGAAACCGACTGTCGGCAAACCCCCACCTCGCCCGCCGCGTGATGGCCGAGTTAGAGAAACGACAAGGTTGAAGAGATTGTTGTAGCACGGACTCCAAGAAATATGGTGTCAGATGGAAGTCGTGCTTGTGGCGTGTGCGTTACTCCTGGACGTGAATGCTTGTTCTGGCCCATGCCACCCTACTACTCCTAATACTTATAGTAGTTGTATCGAGGATTCGTGGTGCTGGTTATGTACAGCGAACACATTAACATATGGCCCACCTCACACTGTGGCCAAATTTCCTGGAGTCTATGCTATGTTAAAGAGTGTTCTTTGTGAGGGTGGGTGGCTGGTCTCAAGTTTAAAACTTGTTGTATTACATACACGTAGACGTAGATATAGTGCGGCAGTTCTGAAAGTTTGAACCCAAACATCATAATGCAATTTCTATTGGACTCATCCGAGGACCTAGGATGATGGGATTTGCAGCTACAGTAAAAACACCCGCCCAACGCGCGAAGCATGTGAAGCTAGTACAAATAGTGTACTACTATTGTTGATTGGCCTCATCCAATAACCTGTTGCAATGCACGTACAATTATGTATTCGGAAAATATTTTTTTGCCTCGTCGCAGCACTCACTCAGAGAAGCGACTCGAAAGCCATTCATAAATTTAGTAAGTTTATCACAGGCATATCATTTTATTACATACAACAGGTCATCAAGCCACAACCACAACGAGGATACATTATAAATACTAAAGTTTTCATCACACAACAAATAACAATCAATGAAATGAACTTCAACTCAACCAATCCTCGGCATTGGAAATGCTTGCTTTGAACCACAAGTGATTCTCTGGGACGGGCCATCTATTGTCAATCTCGAGACCAACGCAGGACTGATCATCTAGGCTCAGGCGGCCTATTATATCAGTACTAGGGTAGGGAACCACCCAAATGTCCTAGGTATAGATACATTTGCTTCTCATAAATGGTAGTAACATTGTGTCAACAGCAGTTGGATCGCCTTTCACCATCATCGGATAGTTTTGCCCAAGGAAGAGCGGGTTTTCTCCAAGACTATCAATACTGTACCAGGGAGAAGGTGTTGGCGCTAGCACACTAGTATCCATCCCGAATACCATGCAACGAGTGTTGGATAAGGTCCGGAGAGTGCGACCATGGGAGACAACACGTGCTCCCTTAGTAGTAACAAACTCAATGCGCTGTATACAGACAAGAATAGGTGATCCATCGGAATTAGTTGCCAGGCGCAATTGAGTATATAAGTTCTGCTCGTCCTCATGCTCGTGATCATCACCATCATCATCTCCCCCTTGGTTATAAAAATTTTCAAGTATAGGTGGTGGAATGTTCACAGGACCTTGGAAACACAAGAAGAAGGTTAATTAGTAAAGGGAAACTTGCTAACCCGCATGCATGTGGATGAAACAATTATAATTACGGTGGAAGACAAACGTACCGAAACTATGAGGATCCCATGCAAAAACAGTGCCATGAGTGGTGGAAGCAAACACAAGACCCTCGTATTGAATTGCATCATAGTACACATCTGTGTATAGAAACTGATTTTTGAGCAATATCCGTTGAGTCGAACCACCAAGGACGGCAACAATCTTGTCGAAGATAGCAACAACTTCATAGTTCTTGTAATTCCAAGAGCGGTTGGGAACTTGACAAATTGCTATCTCTGTAGAAGACAGTCACCACGATCGTATTTGAACGTGCGTAGAATACTGGTGTGCTCAACCTCTGGGCAGTCTGCTGAGATTTTTGGAAGTGGAACCTGGTGACGAGTGTACACATTCACAAGTTCCCACTCGCAGTTGTACCCAATATTAACAACCCAATCTCCATTTGTGCCTGCCCAATCCTTGCCCTCAAGCGAGGGCATCTTAAAATCATATGTATCATTATCAAGCGGCATCAACCTGCACAAGGCGAGGCCTCCGTCATCCCCGTGCCAGTCATCAGGGTCACGGCGAAGAAGATAGGGGAGATCAAACCGCTCCTGGACCCTTGGGTTCCTTGTAATGATGTTATTAGTTGAGTCGAGAATGTTCTTGAACAAACCTGCCATGCTAGCCGAGGTGATGACGTCGCACCGATCAATGAGTTCCTCCACCACGTAATCTTTTAGATTGGGGCAAGAATAACGGGGTCGTTTCCGGCCTGTTCCATCCATGGAGAAGATGATCGAACAATGGAAGAAGGAAGGGCGATGGCAAATGGAGGAGGGAGGAAGAGCGTGCGACAGCAGTTCCAAATCGAGAGGGAAAGGCGAAGAGTCGGTGGACGGTTGCCTGTTTGCCACGGTACACGAAGAGGCGCCCCGGTCTACACGTCCGTTCGGAAATACTAGTAGAAAAGGACTCGCCGTCGTCTCACTGACATGTTGGAACGGGACCACATGTCAACAAAACATGGTGTGTAATTTCTCGTGCAAAATGCGATCTGGCCGCGTTGGCCCGAGGTGCCGCATTAGTTATCGGCCTTTAGTTTTTAACATACAATCTGAATGGATAGCTCCTGTGGTCATCACACGTGAGTGAATATATAGGTGGGCTAGGTGGGCAGGCAGTTGAGCAGGCGGCAACAATCTGAGTGCTAAAAGAGTTGATCCAATGCTTGGTTTTATTTGGATTTTCCAACTATGACCATTGGATAGAGTGAATCAATGGCTTACGTTCAAAGTTATTCTCATACTATAGAATTTTTGATTCAGTTGCTGTGCTGCTACCGTCCAATATTCGCCTGCGGTTGTTTCTAGAGTAAAAAAAAGTAGGTACTAGTACTTACTGTGGGAAAGGTGAAGTGATGGTTGATTCGCCCGAGCAACTTATTACTGTGGGAATATGGGAGTACCAGCGGATTCAAGGAACAGAGAAATGATGGTTGCTTCGTCCGAGCAACTTACTGTGGCGAAGGTGGGGTTCTGTGATTTGACTGCTCACTAGTCATTACTACTGCGGCACAACGACCGAGGTGAATCTTTCCTTGCAGTTGTGTTGTGCACTCAATATTGCTGCATGGCAGGTGGAGCCAGATGAAGGATGTCCAACATGTCAGCGAAACAAAGTTGAATTGTTTCTGGCATTGCTATCAATCCTTCAGGATTTGTTTATATATACGCAATTTTAATGAAATTTTACTGTGATGCTATGAAGGTCTCAACTTTGGTTCCTGCAGGAAAAAAAGGTTTCAACTTAGGATTCATGTGTCTTGCCTCAAGATTATCTCGTTACAACATTCCATCAAATACAAATGAAACTACCATGGCTACCATGGCTAATGCATCTCAATGGTTCGCAGATCAGCGCCAATATTCACATCACAACTGAAAACAAAGTTGTGAGAAGGTGTACAAATAAAGAAAAATATATAATTGATCGATGATGTTCGTAGGCATGGCTGCATTTCCTTGGCACAGTGTTCATTGCTTGGCAGCTAGTTTCACCCAGCTCTGTAGCGAAAAAAGACGTTATGGGGGACACCACAATCCGATCATTTTGTGCACCTCCACTAAAATCGAGCGGACCATCCCTGTTTGCAAAGATATCCAGCTAGTGTGATTACAATAATAGTGGAACTAGATGACGAAACATAGCACACACAAATAGAAGCCAATCACCTCTACGATCTCTCTTTAGGACTAACTTCTTGTTGGAGAAGAATAGGCACGGAGTTGGATGAGGAGGATAGAAAAACCAATCTCCCTTTCTGCAGTCCGACAGAAATAAAAACGTTGCCCGTGTGACATATTGGCAGAACTGCACAAAACGCTCTTAAGAAAAAAGTGATTTGTGCAGTTCACCAAAAGGTCGCAATAGCAACGAGGTGAAAATGTATAGCCCTATTTGCAAAAGGAGGTAGAAAGTAAACAATTACTTCCCAATAACACGAGTTGAAGACACATACGCCGACAAAAAAAAGCATATTCCATGTAATAAGGGAAAGATAGCACATGGTGGTTTATCAAAAATGGTTTGAGGACGAGATTGCAAGATGGAAAGTACGCCGACCGAGATACGATTTAAGCAAACAACTAAATAAGATCTACATGCAGCAATGTGGGAAGATGGGCAGTGGACCAAGGCCGGGGGAAGCTGTACCTAAGGGTCATCGCGATGTTACCATGAGGGCGCCGGCGGCCGGGATCTGCCTATACTGCGGCAGCGAGCAAGTGGCGAAGGCCCTACCGCGCCGGAGCTTGGTCAGAGAGAACAACGGGTACCGCAGATCGGGATGTGCTGCCTCAACACCGTCGAACGGAGAGACGGTGCACATCCTCCCTTTCCGCCGACGGACGGGATGCGGCCGGATCACTGACCAACGCTGAGAGAGAGAGCCACTGCTGCCTTGTGTGAGATGGTGTGACGAGAGACAAACCCATTTTTCCATTTTCCCCAGGACAATCGTTTTATAATCTATATTTGCCATTGAGGAATATATAACTTTATTTAATACTAACGCGTCAAGTCGAACTTTGTTCCGTCTAGGTGTGGTACCCGACTGTCCTTCGTGTAAACAACCGCTACACACGTCAAATTATCATGTGGGCTGCCTTTTCGTACAGAAACAAACTCCACCGTGTACACGCGCGGGTGTGGCCGGGAACGAGACGTGAGTACGTGCGTCTGATACATCCATTTTGCATCATGATTTTATACCGATATTTATTGCATTATGGGGTGTTATTACACGCTATGTCACAATACTTATGACTATTCTCTCTTATTTTACAAGGTTTACATTAAGAGGAAGAATGCGGGCAGCTGGAATTATGGGCTGGAAAAGGAGCAAATATTACAGACCTATTCTGCACAACTCCAAAAGTCCTGAAACTCCACGAAAGTCATTTTTGGAATTAATAAAAAATACTAAGCGGAAGAAATACCGGAGGGGGGCCACCCACCGTCCAAGAGGGTGGGGGCGCGCCCTACCCTCCTGGGCGCGCCCCCTGCCTCGTGGGGCCCCTGGCAGCCTTCCGGTGAACATCTTCTACTATATGAAGTCTTTTACCCTGGAAAAAAGCATAAGCAAGCTTTCTGGAAGAAACACCGCCGCCACAAGGCGGAACCTTGACGGAACCAATCTAGGGCTCTGACGGAGCTGTTCTGCCGGGGAAACTTCCCTCCGGGAGGGGAAATCATCACCATCGTCATCACCATCAATCCTCTCATTGGGAGGGGGTCAATCTCCATCAACATCTTCACCAGCACCATCTCCTCTCAAACCCTAGCTAGTTCATCTCTTGTATCCAATCTTTGTTCCAAAACCTCAGATTGGTACCTGTGGGTTGCTATTAGTGTTGATTACTCCTTGTAGTTGATGCTAGTTGGTTTATTCGGTGGAAGATCATATGTTCATATCCTTAATGCATATTAATACCCCTCTGATTATGAACATGAATATTATTGTGAGTTGTTACGTTTGTTCCTGAGGACATGTGAGAAGTCTTGCTATAAGTAGTCATGTGAATTTGGTATTCGTTCGATATTTTCATGAGATGTAGGTTGTCTCTCCTCTAGTGGTGTTATGTGAACATCGACTACATGACACTTCACCATCGTTTGGGCCTAAAGGAAGGCATTGGGAAGTAATAAGTAGATGATGGGTTGCTAGAGTGACAGAAGCTTAAACCCTAGTTTATGTGTTGCTTCGTAAGGGGCTGATTTGGATCCATATGTTTCATGCTATGGTTAGGTTTACCTTAATATTTCTTTTGTAGTTGCGGATGCTTGTAATAGGGGTTATTCATAAGTGGGATGCTTGTCCAATAAATGGTAGTACCCAAGCACCGGTGCACCCACATATCAAATTATCAAAGTAACGAACGCGAATCATATGAGCGTGATGAAAACTAGCTTGACGATAATTCCCATGTGTCCTCGGGAGCGCTTTTCTCCATATAAGAATTTGTCCAGGCTTGTCCTTTGCTACAAAAAGGATTGGGCCACCTTGCTACACCTTATTTACTTTTGTTACTTGTTACCCGTTACGAATTACCTTATCACAAAACTATCTGTTACCGATAATTTCAGTGCTTGCAGAGAATACCTTACTGAAAACCGCTTGTCATTTCCTTCTGCTCCTCGTTGGGTTCGACATTCTTACTTATCGAAAGGACTATGATAGATCCCCTACACTTGTGGGTCATCAGCGTCCTGCGTGCATCTCTTCTTTAGGTGCAGGAACGTACGTGGGTAGGTGTGAGAGAGATGGTTTGTGCGAAACAGAGGCAATGTGTTGACGATATCTTAAACAGAAAAACATAACATATGGAATGTGTGTGAAACGGAGTCATGGACGTGAGATATCGATAGAATTGAAAATAGGGATGAAGAGTGCCATCGAATTTGTGTTTGCCCACGTCAAAGATACAGGGCGGCTGGCCTACTGGAATTTGAGAGGGCAGAGGTGCAGTTTTTCTCCGTGGCATGGATACCTACCTACAATGTTCGACTATCGGTGTGTGTGTGCAGGGGGAGGGGGCAGAGACCAATCAACTAGTATATCTGTGGGGAAGGAGAGAGGCCTGGCTATGTACTGAGGGAGATCGATCCGCATCCATGGATATGTGTAGCAGAGGAATAAGGCTGAGAGAAAGACAAAGGTAGAGCATCGGAGGGTTGGTGGTGGAGTGGCGTCTCACAAATGGTGGGAGAGGCATGCTAGACAAACGGAGGGTACGAGTGCAATATCACTAAGAGAGGGCGGGGGATGTCTGTCTGTCTATGCACGTGCGTCTGAGAGACAGGTCGGGAGGTATGCAAGGATGATGAGGGGAGACGATATGGTTGTGGTAAGCATACATAACTACATAGAAAGATCAACCGCCGTGTGTCCGAGAAAGGGAGAGACATAACTAGCGAGGTAAGTGTATCAGTGCATGGGGAAAACGAATTATAGTCGACCTGGCTATATGTAGGGAGATCGGTACGTATACACGCCTGCATGTGTTAGAAGCAAATAAGGTCCGGAGAGACAGATAGGGGGAGAGGGGTGCGGCTAGGAGGTGGTGCGAGAGGCCTACCATGTCAAGGGGGAGGAGTGTGCGAGTATGAGATGAATGAAAAGAGGGGCGGAGTGTGCACCTGCGTGGAACCATATTGGACATAGGGGGGCATGGACGGTGAGAAGAGAAGAGGAAAAGTATATATGTGTTTGTGGTAGGCACACTTGGCTAGAGAGGTATATCGACCGGTGTGTGCCGGAACGAAGGAGCCGGGGGCCTACACACACCGCGGGTGGATGACCTAAAGAGAAATAACAAGCGTGCGCGATGGAGGGGACGCTAAGGGTGGGTGAGAGGGGGGTGGGCGTGTGCATGCATGATAGAAAGTTAGCTCTAGCTAGCTACAAATAGAAGAGGATCATGAACGTGTAAAAGAAAAACAAAGATCATAATTCATTATAAAAAAGTGGATACGGATACTTGAAGAAGATATCATAATGTAGAACATTGATTATAATTTGGGATAATGTGTGGCTTTTGCATCTCAGGTCTAAATACTTGTCATAATGTAGGGGCGGGTCACTATACTTTGTGTGATAAACACGGTGTACGTATGGAACATAGTTTAGATTATGAATATATAGTTAGTACATCAAATGTACTATTATGTGGAATCAACATCAAGTGTATTCAAAAAATAGAATTCGAGTTTATGTAGTACACATAGTTCATATCTATCTCTATAGTAATCATGTGGTGTGTTATTAAGGTAATACACGAATGATGGTTTAAGTTGGCAACAATCATGATTGTAGATTCTTATTGAAATAGAGAAACGAATTCAAATTTAGTTCGAATTGCAGCGGTAGTATAGACATTTGGAATGCACTAAAATGTTGGTATGAGTGGATTACATGCATTATATAGCAAGGGAAAAATATTAATTGGACATAACATGGATTCATACTCCCTCCTTCCATTTATATAGGGCGTAATGCGTTTTTTAAGACTGCCTTTGACTATTGACTAGATTAATAGTACATGACATGCACAATGTGAAAATTATATCATTGAAAGCTCCTTTCACACACGAATTTAACGGTGTGCTTTGTGTAAGTTGCATGTCATATATTATTGCTCTAATATTTGGTCAAAGTTAGCATCAAAAAACGCATTAGGCCCTATATAGATGGAAGGAGGGAGTAGCTTTGAATAGCATTTGTATAGTAAAATGGGCAAGACTCTCTCTTTGTGTGGTGTGAATAGTTTTATTTTTTCGTTTTCTTTTGGTTGAGGGAAGTGTGAATTGATTTGGTGCATTACAGGTACAATATTACACGTTAGGCTTGTCCCTTAAATTCAACCCGCCTTTGTTATATCCCGAAAATTCAGATATTGTGCTCCCAAAACTGGCGCCTTCACAACCCGCGCCTTGCTATCCCGAAATTACAACGCGCGCGAAAACTCCTCCCAGCTGCCAAATCCCGACACACGAAATCCCCCTTCTAACCCTGAGCCAAAAGGGCCGCTAGTTCAAATCGGTGGGGGGTACTTTTGTAACACACCCTACATTTTGGACAAGCGCATCCCTAAGTCATGGTTCACCCCTCCCATCGTCCCCTTGTTGCCATTTGAAATCCCAGGCTTCCATAACCTCTCCGCTCCAGCCGCGAAACCCCACCCTCCTCCGTCTGCGACCTCATCACTACCCAGCCGGAGCCTCTTCCCCGATGATGTCGTCCACCGCAACAGCTCGACGTCCCTCGTCCACCTCCCCGGATGAGGATCCGTCGTCCATCTTGTCGTCCCGCCGGTTCAGCCGTCCCGTCCTCCACCTCCAAGGACCTACTCCGATGATCGCCTCGTCTATTGCGGCTGCTCCATCCCCACAGCGCCGCCTTAACCTGCTCCACCGGAACAACAGCATCCTCACCGACTCTTGGGACGAAGCCGAGGCCTAATCGGCGCCACCAAAGAGGTTGTACACTCATCGCATCGCACCTTCTCCTTAACTCGACCTCCCGGCACCGACGGTGCTCCATCCCGCATCCCCATGGAGCGGCTACCTTAAAGCCGGCAAAGCGGGAGACATCTCCACGACGGCTCTCCCCCAGTGCGAGGCCCCTTCGATGGCGGCAGACATACCAGCCGGATCTGCTGCTGCTGCTCTGGCTCTTGCTCGCTCGCTCGTGCTGCTGCTCCTGCTCCGGCTCTCACTCGATCGCTCGCTCGCCCAGATGATGCTGCTCCGGCTCTCGCTCGCGCTGCTGCTGCTGCTCTCCCCCTCGCTCGTGCTCCTGCTCGGCTCTGATTTAGCTACACTTCAGTCGACTGAATCGACTTTTGGGTCAGTCGATTTTCAGGGGGGGGCTCGTCGGAGTTAAGGAAGAACCACCCGCAGCAGGGGCAGGGGCTCGCCGGAGAGGTACCCCATTATCTATCTTAGGGTTCAGGGTGGGGGCGGGGGGCCTAGAGGGCTGGCCGGGGCGGCGGGGCAGCGGCGGGCCGGCGGTGGGGAGTTGTTTCGAGGCGATGAGGCGGCGCTGGGGCCGACAGTTCGGCTGGTGGTGGCTGCCGGCTCAGGGGGTTGCAGGTTGAAGATGAACTGCAGGCCCTCCCTAAACTACATGTCAAGTGCCTCTCTGCTACCATTGCGTTCAGTTCCGACAGTAACATTCAGATTCCACAGTAAATTTCAGTTTCGAAAGTTAAGTTCAGAGTCAACAATTTTTACCTCATCTTTTGTAGTCAGGTGGTTTTTGGTGATGTAAATTTTACATATATTTTACATCATCTATTGGAGATGCTATTAGAATCCCACTTGAGATTGACGATGTCTGTCTTGTGCTGCTTCAGCCTTGACGTCTTACGGCTCACCGGAGCTGCTCCAACGACAGAACGATCCATCACAACAGAGCAGTGCCCTGGACGCCGTCTACAGATTCCTCAGATCTTCCTCCACACCTCCGACAGCCACCTCTGCCTCAACTGCTTCAGCGGTCAACCCAATGATGCTAAGGTCGACACGGCTACGGCAAAGAGGTTGTACACTTGTTGCATCACTTATTACTATACATTCATGTCGAGACATTAGGGCTATATTGGTTCAACGGAAAAACATAGCAATAGGTAATTTCCAATGGAACTCTACTATTCAATTATTCATGCATTTTGTTGAAAGGAATGAAGCAAAACATCCACCTGGACCTACTTTTCAAAATCCTATGCATGAAAACAAGACCAAGTGCATTAGTGGCAGAATAACATTCTAACTATACACGCTTTCATATGGTTTCACTTTATTTGGCCATGTTTCTTTGCATTCCTCTGCTCTTCCAATTGCGGTAAAACAAACACCCGAGTTGACAGAAATCCTGTGTTTACAAATGCTCTGTTTATCATGTGCATTTCTATCCTATTTTGGTGTTTTTCCTATCCCTGCGTTTTTAGAATCATGAAAGCCAAATGAGCCCTTATAGAATTACTCCAGTAACAGGTAGGTGTCGAAGGGAACTTTGTGTGGTTTGTCCTGCTCCTGCCACGACGTCGTCCACCTCACCTGAGTTGCTCCATCGACAGAAGCATCCACCAAACAAGACATCACGACTCCTGACCGTCTTTCGCCGCCTCAGATCTCCTTCCTTGCCACCGGCACCCACCGCAACGGCATCATCATCATCGACTCAGCAGATGAACCTGCGGAGTACACTGGTCCACAAGACAGGCCGCACTCTTTTGTTTCTGCTTATGTTATGCATTGCTTAAAATTACCTGCTACTTTAGCGTCCTGTTCACCTCTTGGAATCCAAGTCAGGTCCAAATTAATGTTCAAACTTGAGTTCTAAATTAGTTGTGGGGCACATATCGAGGCAATAATGAATAATATGTCTGTCTAATATCTGGTTCACCTAGGGTATGCCTATGTTGTTCGTCTTGGATGGAAAACAAATAGTAAAGCAATCATCATCTGTCTTTTTATTAAATTAAAGCAATCATCAGCCTGCTATCATTATTTTTGGATCCATCCACTGGTTGTTACCATCACTCTAAATTTTTGCATGCTCTCCTTACATAATCTCGCCATATTTTTTTTGTATGCATGTCAGATATTATACACAGTCATGCTGAACATGTAGAGAAAAAGAGAAGAGTTTTGCGCGGCAATACAATGTCATGCAGACATTGCTCCATGATGGGTTCAATGGCAAATCCTCCCCACCCCTCTCCAGATTGTAATCCAGAGGAAGATATCTGTCCTGAGGCCGATTCAAACGCCGCTGACCACTCCTATTTACCCCCCAAGGTGTTTGCTCTACCTTGGCATGATGATGTTAGTCATATCATGCATATGTTGCCTTGCAGTGCCTACTTTTGACATCATATATGTCATCTGCTTAGTTTAGACATGTTCTGTAATGCCACATGTTTAGTTTCTATATCAAATATGGGAATTATGCAGTCTCATGTCTTTTAGCCAGCCATAATATATGTGAATGTGCAATCTCATCCTGTTTAACCAGGCGTCATATATTTGAATGATATCTTGCCCATCCTTTTCTTCATTACATTTCTATTTGTTGACAATGTTTATACATTAAACTACTCTTCCTGTGAATCAGCCATTTGGGTGGGAGACGGAAAAATCTGGAGTGAAAACAAGGCCTTCAGAGCAGACAGTGCTATCTGTCGAACCAGACCTCTTGTTGGGTCCCGATAGTCAGCCTGTGCAAAACCGAACCGGAAACCAAAAACCGAACCAAAAAAACCAAACCGAACCGAATTTTCGGTTTTTTTAGGTTACGGTTTCAATTTCAGTTTTCAATTCTAGAAACCATTTAGCATTTGGTTTTTTCGGTTAGAAACCGAAAACCATTCGGTTAAATCGAAATAACCGAAGTTCGCGTCTATGTGCGAGAATTTGAGCTGAGCCCTTCACCACCCTTTCTTTTATAGCCATCTGCTCATCCCGCTGCAGCTCAATAGGCGAGGTGGTACTAAATCTCTACAGCTCGAACCAACCAGAACCAAGGCACATCACATGCGATGTTTATTTGGGCTCAAAGTATCCAACCCATTCGCCATTCGGCCACTTTGTCTAGCGATCCACCACGCGCGGTATCATCCCATGCAGTCGATCGCTAAAAAAAGGGAGTTGATCGCTAAAAAAAGGAAGGATTGGCCTGGGTTGAGGGATCGTCACCGTGTGGATGTGCAAGATTTTTCTATCATTCCATTTTATGCTTCCTCCCTCATTTAATAAATCATATCTACTGCCATTTAATCAAGGCCAAATCATGTGGACCTCCAACACCTACCTAATCCCTCGTATCTGCTGCTACCTAATGCATACGACTAAATCATGGCTGTCATCTAATTACCCAATCTATGTACACATTTCTCACAAGAAAATCTAACCTACATACATGTCATGAACGAAAGTGTGTGACCAAATAATTTTTTGTTGTATACAAATTCGCGTCAACTTTGGTTATTTTGGTTATTACCGAAACCGAACCGAAAGTAAATGGTTATTACCGAAACCGAACCGTATCTACGTATAAAACCGTATAAACCAAAGTATAAAAACCATAAAAACCAAAAACCGGATAAACCGAACCGAATCGAACCGAAAAAACCGAATGCACAGGCTGACCCGATAGCTCCTCAGAGATGGATTCCGAGACAGATGACCAGTCCTATTCTCCCACCGAGGTGTATGCTCTAACTTGGCACGGCTATACTGCTCATATCATGCATATGGTGTCTTGCATTGCATAGTTTAGACATCGTATACACAATATTCAACACCATGTTCTTAGTTCAGACATCATATCGAATGCCCTCTGTTCAGCATATAAACCACATATGTGAATTAAATGATGCGATCCTGATTACTTAGATAACATGTAGGTGAATTATGTCATGCGATCCTGTTTTGTTATTCATCATATCTTTGAATTATGTTATGCTATGTTATCCAGTTTAGATAGACATCATATATGTGAAATTATGTCATGCTATCCGTTTTAGTTAAACAATATACATGTCAACTATTTCATTCCCTATTTTTTCCACACTATCTATTGTATCTGTCTCTCATACAATGTATATACATTCAACTACGTTTCCTGTTTATCAACCATTTGAATTGGAGCGAGTGATGCCAGTATCTAGCGGACTAAAAACACGGTCTTCAAATAGAACAATGCTACCTCTTGGTGGAGATAGCACCCCGGTTGTACATGCACAAGAACCAGCCCTACGACACATAACCCAAACTTTCGCAGATTGTACCCCTACTGCATGGACAGAGAACCAGCTTCACCCAATCTAACCCCAACCCCAGCAGATAGTAACCTAGTTCCTGTTGACACAGCGCCATCTCCACCACAGAGCTCCCAAACACGAGCAGTTAGTAAGGCAGCTCCAGTGCCCAAAGGGTCAGTACTACCACGACGAACCCCAACTCCACCAGTTAGTATGTCTATTCATGTGGAGGAATCACAACCAGCTAGTCGTAGTTTAGCTTCTATCGCATTTGATGTTGTTAAATCATATGTGCGTATCTTCCCATCTTGGAAATATTACACTGAAGATGAAGGAAAATGCCAGTTGCAGGTGTTTGTCCAGGAGTTATGTGTAAGTAATGTTATTCATGGCAATTACTTTGCTTTGTCTCATATATCCTACCTCCATGATGGTTATAATACATCAAATTTTTCCATTTTTCTCTATAGAGAAGGACCGATTTGGAAACTCAGGATGAGGTAACCTGTGCTAATACCTCTGCTATCTTCAAGAATGCTTGGTGGCAGTATCGGAATTACCTGAAGAAAACATACTTCACCGGCAAAGAAACTCATCAAATTCCCTAACGTTCTCCTGAGCACATTTACTGGACAATGACTGGGAACGCCTTGTTTTGTACTGGTCCTGAACCAAGAATGTGGTAAGGTCTATGAGCTCATTTTCTATTTTTAAGTACTATACTCTTGCGTCTTACTATACTCTGTTCATGTAGAACAAGTGCCTAAACCTGAAGAACAGCTGTTCTAATTTAAGATTCAATTGCTATCATAGTTCAAAAAAGCGCTAGGCGTTAATTGTGCGTTTTGTCACCGCCTTGCACTTTACTAACCAAAGTGCATGCTTATTCGCAGTTATGCACTGATTAAGCGTAGTTATGCGCAATGCATTTTTTCAACGCCTAGAGCCTAGGCGCGCTTAAGCGCTCGCTTAGGCGCCTTTTTAACTATGATTGCTATCGTGCATACTGATTTGCTCTTGTATCACTGTATTTACTCATACAAACTTATTTTTAAATTAAAGTATCCAATCGAAACTCCAATGGCACAGCAGGTATGTTCACGCATGTTTTTTTAACAGGTTTGCTCTTATCAATAGCTCTGTTGATTTCAATTTCAATTTGTGTATACAGTTGACTTCTCATATCATGCACATTACTAGCATCACAACAGAGCCAATAGTGTTGTTATACATGTAGACCCGTGGTACCTATCTGAAATATTTGTTGTGCCGTGTAGTTTCCCACGCTTTATATTCTTTCACTGCTGCTTTCTCTTGAGCTGATAAGATTTGAAATGTGTCTCTATTTTGATTTGGCAAGACAATGCAGTGACCTAGGACATAGATATATGTTTGTTTGATGCTTTTATTATATACTAGTACTTGGCAATAGAAGATTTGGTAGTTTAATCATGTCCACCTTACTAATGAACTGGTTCACCGAAATGAGTTTCATATACTAGTACATGCTAAACCTGTTATGTGTCTGCTTGTTTCTTCTTTTAGAATGCTGACAGAATATTAGGGAAGAGTGCATTATTAAGCAATGGTAAAGGAAGTAATGCCGATAAGGTTCAAGATAGTGACACATCCTTGTTGGTCTCCAACAAAGCTGATAAAACAGCTAAGGAAGACTATCTTGAAGACAGTGAGACAACCCCAAAGTCCTGTCTTGGTTTAGTGTTCGAGTTACTGGCCACTACCGCTTGCACAAGCTATTCAAACTCACTGTCTGAATCAGTTCGGTTTCTTCAGTCTCAACTACAAGCTGAAAGACATCGATCAGCTGTGCTGCAACAAGAAGCGGAAGAACTGCGGAAGTCCCTGGAGCATTCAGATGCATACTTTCTGGTGCAACAGCAAGCGCTGGAGGATTTTAGCGCCAAACAGGACAAAGCTAATAAGCTTACTAAGCTTATTGCCAGCATGGTGGATACCTAGGATAACGTTTCTTGATATCTTCTGAAGTTGTTTCAGTTATGCTCTTGTTTTGCTGTCGTGTTTATTTGCACTGGTGGCCAATTTTGACGGACAGTGTATATAATATGCTGCTTTGTACCCTATATTTGCACTGGCGGCGAACTTTGATGCCCAGTGGATGTAATATGTGTAATAGCGGTAATAGGCTAGCGTTAATTCCTTGCTTATTTGTTTCCTTATTGTCTTGTTTAGTTGTTTGCTTGTAGTCACTGCTGTTTTTTTCTGTGTTTTTCTAGTGGCCACAATAGCCTATATTTGGTAACTAGGCCAAAATAATCATGGCAACACACGGACTGTTGTAACCATGGGACTCTCATGGGTCATTATGATCCATGGGCCTTCTACGGGCCGAGAGGATCCATTGGCCTTCTATACGGGCCATAGGATCCATGGGCCTTCTACGGTCGAGGGATCCATTGGCCTTCATCGGTAAATGCGATCCATGGGCCTTCTACCGGCCGTATGATCCATGGGCCTTATACGGGCCGTAGGATCCATGGGCCTTCTACGGGGCGTATCATCATTTCACCAATCATGGGTCGTACTATTCATGGACCATAACGGGTCGTTAATAGGCCGTACTTGATAACTCTATGAAAACCGCCCAACGGGTTTTTTTGACATGAAAACGGCCCAACGTATTAACAGGCCACAAACGGGCCAACTGTAACGAGAGGCTGAATTTGGCCCACAAGAAGAAAATGACAGTAATGGGCTGTAAGTAACCGAATACTGAAAATGAGCCCAAGAATAAATGGGCCCTGAGAAGGCCGAAAAGTAACTTGGGCTGGAAACGGCCCAATGGAATAATGGGCCGTTAATGGGTATAAAGTGATACACTATTCATTACGGGCCAGTTTCACTACGGGACGTTAATGGGCCAAGAGTTACAAAGGGCCTCATATGGGCCGATAGAAGTCATGGCCATACATGGGCCGGAAGTTAAAACGGGCTGGAATCATGTTGGACGGCCCAGATGACGCTACTGGGCCTAATTCGGAGAGGTCGTAATGGGCCCTGGGTTAGCGGGCTGTAAATGGGCTATATGCGAATAGGCCGTTAACAGGCTTTCCGTGGGCCGGCCCGCCACCTGACCAAGTCAAACGGGCGGCCTTTTCACGAGAATGGGCCTCTGTTGGTTGTGCCATGTGTCGACGTATCATAGGCGCCTTTGGGTCCAATGAGTGGATGACATCTGTCCCCAGCGGTGAGCCGACATCGTGTTTCCTCCGATCAATGATGATTTTACACGTGGAAAATCCCCATTGGTCGGGGCTGTTAACGGGTTATCGGATCCAAAACCGGACCCGATAGCTTAACGGCGTTCCGCTACGGTGGATGCCACGTGTCGGTCACCCTTGACGAAAGCACTTCTGTGACTCGTGATTTATCGTCATGAAAGTGGACACTGCCATGATGATAATTTTGGTAATGTTTTGGAACACTTCTACGACAGCACATGTATGACTATCTTGATTCTGTCATAAAATCGTCATGGATGTACATGCATGACAGAAAACGCGACCTACTGTGACAAACATGTATCATCACGGAAGTGTATTTTTTTGTAGTGTATCAAAACTCAAACTAGCATTTTCCTAGGACAGAACCACTACTACTGGTAAGCAATAGGAAAATCAACTGAATGCAAATTTCTGTTAGTTGTATCATGCTTAAAAGACCGATGTCCTAGTAATCAAAGGAAATGCTAGCCAAGTAAGTTATGGAGTTGGAGCTTTCCTACAAATGAGGCGATATGTTGGTACACAAAAGAGTCTTCCAAGTCTTGGAATCTATAGGTATGAGTACTTTCTCAATATATGCTGCAACATAGCATATAGGAAGAATTGTGCTCATATTCTGTAGAAAAATTTCCTGCAGTTATTGCCAACATATTAACACTTCAATTTAAACTTTACAAACATTATGGCTCCAAACTTTTTAGGTATCAAAGCAGAGAGAATTATGATGTTTTTAATCATTACAAAATTCATTTTTTTTAAGTGGCTTACTTCCTTGTGATCTATGGTGATAATGATATGGTTGTTGCATATAGAAAGGGACACGTTCATGGAACTCGAGAAGATATAATATTTGATTTTTGCTACCTATGTCTTTAGCAAAGCAGTGTCAGATTGGATAGATTGAATTGGAGTGAAGCACAATAAAATGCCTTGTGAAATTGGGCATGTTGGCTTAGATGTGGTTGTCTGATAAACCAAATATTATTACGAAGTCAAATTTGCTATATCAGCTTTGTTAGACCGTGCAAGCATGACGCCATCTTGTGTGAAGGAATTAAGCAACATTTTCTACTCTCCTCCCAAGAATTGAAGGACCAGGAAGGCTTTCTCATGCTTAGCCAGTCGCCATCTCATTATTCTCTCTTGTAGCTGGATACAACCGTGCCATGGGTGCCGACGCCAACTGTTCTTCTTTACCATGTCCAACATCTCCTTCATCGACCTCGAGCAGGTGATCCACCAACACCTCATGTTCCTACATTGTAATCCCCTTTGCATATGTTAACTGGTTTTACCTAATAACTCCTTGGTGTACTTTTTGTGCTAGCATGTCACTTAGATTTGGGGAAGCCACTAAGTTGTTGTACACCCTTAAATATCTTCTCCTTTATATCAGTAGCTTTCATGATATTTTAATTTGTGAATATTGGATTACTACATTATGTTTGTATATATGAAACAAAATGTTATTGTGTCTTAGTCTCATGGTCTGTAGACCCAATCTTCATTAGAATGATTGTCCCTTCATCTTGGACTCGACTAGAATGATACTTGATTGCTTGTAAAACCTTGCAAACCCAACTCTTATGCTGAGTATTCTTATGATGCTGTGTTACTTACAGTTTAACAACCAAGCAGATCGGTCTACAATGATGTCTTCTAGGATTTTGCCGAGGAAAGAACGGCAGAATCACTCATCTTGGCGGGATGTCATCAACTGATCAACATCACACTACAAAAAAATAGTTTGCGATCACATCTAAGCACCAACTTATGCTTAGCTCTCAATTTTTTGCATACCAAGAGGGATATGCAATGTTATGAATGTCAAATTGTTTTTTGTGCATTTGTCAGAATTACAACATCCAGATAGTGTTGCAAAGCACAACTTAGGATTCTGGAAATATCATCCAGCAAGCTTATTCCAATCCCACTTAACTTCACTGTGCGCTTCTTTTGTTTATTTAACAAGCACTAGGTCTCACTTTTGTGAACAGAACAGTATATGAACAGTACACATTTTTACAGACCTCCGATTTGTCTTTTTTGCTGAGAGCTGCACAGAAGTCCAAATGTTTTGAAAATTGGAGCGTACCTCACGCATCAAATTGTCCACCACCCAAATTGTTTTTGGATTTTTTTGAACTTTTTTAATATTTATTTTGATTTTTTTCGTGAGCGCGGGTGCAGATGAGCTCGGGCTCAGATTCGAATTTTCAATACTATTATTACTAATAAAGAAACTTTTTTGGTAGAACTGAAAGCTGGCCCAATGGCCCAATAAGGAGAGTCATGGCCCCAAAACAATAATAATAATAATAATAATAATATGGGTGAATGGATGAAAAAAATATTGAAGAAACACTTATTAATAACTAGTACATATGCCCTTGCGTTGCAACGAGAGAGAAAATAGTATGCATTTAAAGTTAATGAGAATTATATGTGCAAGCAAAACCCTATGCGCACGTGAAAACGGAACATTTAACTTCTCGGTTTCGCCTGGTGTGAAGTAATCAATCTGCTATTTTTCCATTCATTAATCAAGGGCATTTAAGAGTTTTGTTATGTCATCGTACGGCAGACAAGGCCCATGAATTATTCAATCTACTTTTTCTTCCAATTGAGGAGATTTTAAGGCATGAAGTTTCTGAATATTGTAGGAAACATGAACCATTTTTTAAATCCTAAATAGTTTTTTAAAATTTATGTACACTTTCTGAAAAAATGTGAACAAAATTTGAAACAGGAACATATTCTATAATTCGCAAACATTTTTTGAAAACACCAATTTTTTTTATAAAAACATGAACATTATTTGAATTTGTGAATTTTTTTTAAATGGGAACATGTATTGAAAATTCATAATTTTTGTAAAAATTTGAATCATTTAGCATTATTTTGAATTGTGAAAATTACACAAAAACAAGAATATTTTTCGAAATTGGAGCATTTTTAAATTGCCATTTTTTCAGAAATCTCGAACAATTTTAAAAAACAATAACAGTTTTCAAAAAAATGGGAAACTTTTTGCAAGTTCCAAATATTTTTCAAAATAGCAACAATTTTTTTTAATTCTCAATATTTTCTATAATTTGATATTATAAAAAAAACTGAACGTTTTTGAGAATTTGAAATTTACGAAACAAATTATATAAGAAAATAAACTCAGAAGTGAAAAAGGAGACAGGGAAAGAAGAATAAAAATAGAAATAAAACATAGAAACAAAGAAAAATGGCCAGCCCATTATTGGTTGTCTTGTGCGAAGCTCCGATTATTTGGCACCCTGTGTGGAAAATAGAATTTTCACATCTGCGTGGGCAGAAAAATAAGTAGCCACAGCACGCGGCCTACATACGAAATTCTGGAAAACCCTTTTTTTAGTAGAAGAACGCATAAAAATTTAGTACCACCTCGGATATAAAAAAATTATTTCGATGATGAACGGATGAAAAAATTGTTGAACGCATCTTGCTTTCGATACAGATATTTTTGTTATCCACCGAGCAAGTTTATGTATTGTAGATGTAATTAACTCCTTTTTTTTGTTCATTTGAATCTGGGAAAAGACCATTTCTTCATCTTAAGATACAATTTATGAGCAATACTTTCTTCTGCTACTAGTGCCTTAGTGGTTCCTGGTCTACGTGCAGATCATAGTACAATATTATGTTAAGTTAATCCAAACACCATTTTATATATCTATTCTTTACCAGCCTCACTGACATGTCGAACCCACACACAATAAGTGTTGGCCGCGAGTTAGAACTAGCAGAGAGTTAACCGCGAGTGACGGAAGTACACTCAACTGTAGGTACGACACAAGTTGTTGGGCTCATTTAAGTTATTTTTTTGAACTTTATTTATAAACTAGCAAAAGAGCCCGTGCGTTGCAACGGGAGAAAAACCATAACGCATGCTCTTAACCTAACAACCATCACTCAAGACCACAATAGGTCCATCTCCTTTATTTTAGCGAGGCATCATATTTGTGTTGCCGCTTATCCTCCTTCTCACCCTTGCCGTGATGGCCTCAGTGTTCACACAAAACAAAACGTGTTTGAATATGCTTAATCCTAAGGCGTCTCTCTCTCCCTCTCTCCTCCCCCTCCCTCCCTCTCTCTCTCTCTCACTCTCTCTCTATCTCTCTCTCTCTCTCGCTTTCTCTCACTCTCGTGATGAGAAATTTGTTGTTTGCCCCGGGGCGTTTTTCAGATGTATGCATGTGTTGTTATTGATGTTTTTTTTTTTCTATATGGTTATAGTGGGGTGTTTATTTACAATCCGGGTCGCCCCCAGTACGAAAGGAAAATGGATCGTGCACTATAAATTATAAGTTTGCTTCCAAAACAATATTTAACAGGTGAAATTAACTTCATATTCAGATTTCACACATTTTTCTAATCAAATTTCATATATAACATGTTAAAATTGGAGTTATGGTCTAAAAGATACGGATAATTTAGACAATCATTTATTTGTAAATATCTTCCAAAATAATATTTAAAAATACTTAACAGGTGAAATTAATCCCATATTCATGTTTTACATATTTTTCTAATCAAATTTCATATATAACATGTTCAAATCGGAGTTACGATTTAAAATATATGGATGATTTAGAAAAGCATTTGTTTGACTTAAATATGATGCACGGATGAATTACCTAAAAGGTCAGGGGGTTTTAAAAATGTAAAATAACTATTCGGGTGTGACTTAAATCCGGACGGCGGGTTGATTTCAAAAAAATCCAGGGACTTTTGTGTAAAATACGAAAAAAAAACGATTGTTCTTACTTAAAGCAGGACTGTGGGTTGAATTCTTCGAAACAGAGGGACTTTTCTGCAAAATGTCATGACGGACGACCAGAAACCCAATTTTCTTTATTATTAGGTAAAGATAAATATTTGTATCCGTGTATCATGTTCCCGCAGAAGTAATTAATTTTTTCTTTCATTTGGCCTAGGTAAAGATCATCTGCTCATCTTATCTATCCCTAATAATAAAGCATGGGATGAACCCGTCGTGGTAATTTTGTAAAAAACACCCTACTTTTTTGGCTATTCAACCCGCACTCCTGGACGAATTATGAAAAAACTGTTCGAGAGGGCTGCAAATCGAGCGGTGGCGCTCCCGATCCGATCAGGAGCAGGACGACTGCGGCGAGCACATGAAGGGCGCGGGCGGCATGCTGCCCAGGCGAGGGAAGGAGCAGGAGGGAGGCGCGGAGGCCGAGCCGTATGCGGCGGACACGCACGCTCGCCCGCAGTCAACACGGACGCATCGGCCATCCATGGCGACTCGGGTTGATGCAGGAGGACGAGGGGAGGGGCTCGCGAGAGCCGGCACCGGGAATGGAGCAGAGGCGGCTGGAACTTGCGATTCCGAAGGCGCTGCGGCGATGAGCAGCTCCGTGGGCGGCGACCTGCGGGGTTCAAGCAACGGCTGCCATGTGTTGGGTGCAATAAGCCGCGGCGACGAATTCAACACACCGGGCGCGTGTATGGCCGCGCGTCAGGTGTGCAGGGCGCGTCGGGTCCGCGGCGAGTCGAGTGTGTGCGTGCGTGTAGGCATGCGTGTGGTGCATGGGCGTGTCCATGTAGGAGTACACCGCACGGGTGTGTGTGTAGACTAGGTCATTAGGCGATCCGGGCGCAGCGGGAGCGCCCGGTCGTGCGGGCTAGACGCGGGGCGCGCGCGGAGCGCGTCGTGGGGCGCGCAAAGCGGGCCAATCAGAGCGCGGGTGTTGGCAGGAGCGAGTGGGTCGGAGCCCAGCGTTGCCGGGTATAAAGGCAGCTGCGGTGATCGTTGTAATGGCGTGGTGTTGTGCTAGGTTCGCGCTCAGGAAGTGGCGTTCGTGCGCCGGAAAATCCACCGTGTCCCCATGTCCTTCTTCTTCCTTTGATCTTCTTCTTTGTTGGTTCGTGCCACGGCGTCAGAGAGAGCTAGGAGGAGCGAAGCGAGGGACTGGCGGTTCCAACAGTTGGTATCAGAGCCACGGTCTGGTCAGGGCGTGCCGGCGATGTCCATCATCCCGTACGCCGGCGGAACAAGAGGATCGCTGCCGCAGGCGGTGCCGCATCTCACCGGCGAGAATTACACGGCGTGGGCGATCAAGATGGAGGCAAACCTCGATGCGGTCGGGCTGTGGGAGGCGGTGGTCGTGCCGGAGGACGCAGCGGCGGCCGTGATCGCCAAGAAGGATAAGCCGGCGAGGGCATACCTGGTTGCGCAGATCGCGTACGTGCGTGGCAGGAGCGCGGGGACGTGGGGAGTGCGCGCGAAGGGCAAGGCGGTCCCGGAGACGAGGAGGTCGTGAAGGACCTGCGTGGTGGCGCAGAGGTCGCGGCGGCTCGGCGTGATAACCATGGAGGCGCTTGTGCCGAAGATGCAGCGGAGGAGTCTATGGCGTCGAGACGACGCTGACGAGGCAGGGCTCGTATCGGCAGGTCGTGCGGCAACACCGTGGCTTAGGAGGTGAAGTGTTGAGCAAATAAGCCACGGCTCGGACGGGTCAGGCGGGGTGCGCGTGCGTGCGTGCGGTGGCCGCGTCGGGTCCAACCGTGGCGGGCTCGGGTGTGTGTGTGCGTGCCCGAGCGTGTGTGCCCTTGTGGCGGTAGCGTGTGTGTGCTCGTGGGCGTCATAGTTAGACTCGCAGTAGTAGCAAAACGGCCGCGGTGCTCCGTTCGTAGTCAGCTGGGTCGTATGCGTAGAGCGCGTCGTGGAGGCCGGGCTGAGCGGGTGGATAGTGTGTAGATCGGGGAGGTGGGCAGCGATGTGCATGCATGCATCGGCCAAGTATAAAATCCCCCCGGGTTGAGTGTGTTATGAGGAGCGTGTGTGTGTGCGTCAAGGTGTTGTAGCGATGTAGCCAGTGCTCGAGAGAAAAGATTTGGGTGTTTGTGCGACCGTGGCGACGTTCGTGCGCCGGCAGAAAAATGTCTCGTGTCCATCTTCTTCTTCCTCCGTTTCTGAGTGCGAGGAGAGCTAGCCAGGCCATAGCGGCAACAACAGTTGGTATCAGAGCCATGGTCTGGTCAGGGCGCGCCGGTGATGTCCATCGTCCCGTACGCCGGCGGAACAAGCGGATCGCTGTCGCAGGCGGTGCCGCAGCTCACCGGTGAGAATTACACGGCGTGGGCGATCAGATGGAGGCAAACCTCGACGCGGCCGGGCTGTGGGAGGCGGTGGTCGTGCCGGCGGACGCGGCGGCGGCCGTGATCGCCAAGAAGGATAAGCCGGCGAGGGCATACATGCTCGGCGCGCTCGCTGAGAACTTGCTGCTGCAGGTGGCAGCGAAGAAGACCGCCGCGGAGGTGTGGGCTGCTCTGAAGGCACGGTTCGTCGGCGCGGACCGTGTGCGGGCGGCGCGGCTGGGCACCTTGCGCGGGGAGTTCGAGCTCCTGTGCATGGCGGACGCCGAGACACAGGACGACTTCGACGGCAGGGTCGGTGGGATGGTGGTGCGCTACGCGGCGTTGGGCTCCACCCTGGAGGACGCCGCCCTCGTCAAGAAGCTACTCGACTCGGTGCCGAACCGCATGTACCCGGCGGTGGCCGGGATCGAGCAGTTATGTGATGTCGACGCCATGGCGTTTGAGGACGCGCTGGGGCGGCTGAAAGCCTTTGACGAGAGGCTGCGACGGCGCGGGCAGGACGGATGCAACCACGGCGGCGAGCAGCTGATGTTTACCGCAGCGCAGTGGCGGGCGCGCGAGCAGCGTCGGGGCGGCAGACGCGGAGAGGACGACGACGACGTGGCGCGTAGCAAGGCGTCGGGCTTCGGCAGGAACCGGCGCGACCGCTGCTACAAGTGCGGTGACCGTGGGCACTTCAAGCGCGAGTGCCCGCAGTGGAAGAAGGCGCCGGCACCGGAGCGTGCACTGCTGGTCGACGGCGACGTCGAGGACGGCAGGCTGCTCTGACCCGCGGCTTAGGGCGCGAGTGTTGGGTGCAATAAGCCGCGGCGACGAGTTCAACACACCGGGCGCGTGTATGGGCGCGCGTCAGGTGTGCAGGTCGCGTCGGGTCCGCGGCGAGTCGAGTGTGTGCGTACGTGTAGGCGTGCGTGTGGTGCATGGGTGTGTCACTGCAGGAGTACACCGCACGGGTATGTGTGTAGACTAGGTCATTAGGCGATCCGGGCGCAGCGGGAGCGCCAGGTCGTGCGAGCTAGGCGTGGGCGCGCGCGCGGAGCGCGTCGCGGGGCGCGCAGAGCGGGCCTATCAGAGCGGGGGTGTGGGCAGGAGCGAGTGGGTCGGAGCCCAGCGTTGCCCGGGTATAAAGGCAGCTGCGATGATTGTTGTAATGGCGTGGTGTTGTGCTGAGTTCGTGCTCAAGAAGTGACGTTCGTGCGTCGGAAAATTCACCGTGTCCTTGTGTCCTTTTTATTCCTTTCATCTTCTTCTTTGTTGGTTCGTGCCACGGCATCAGAGAGAGCTAGGAGGAGCGAAGCAAGGGACTGGCGGTTACAACACCATGAAGGTCGGGCGGCGGCTTTGCCTCGCCACGGCTCCTACCTTCTCCCAGCCGAGCCCAGACCACACCCGCGCGCCTCACCCTGCATCCTTTTCGCACGCCCGCCGTTGCTCTGTTGCTGCAGCAGCCGCCGCCTTGCCGTGCCTTGCTGCCGCGTGCCCGAGATGAGCTCCTGCTCGACCTCGAGTTCCCGCGGACCCGAGCACTCTGTTCGCACCCTTGCCTCAGCCATTCGTTCCATTGCATCCATGCTAAAACCTGCACGCCCGTCGCTGTCTTCTAGCCGCAGTCGCCGCCGCATTTGCTCACCGGCATCACATGGGAGCTCCGTCGTTTGCTCGCTATAGAAGATGAGCGCGGTTAGGTTTACTTGGTAAGGAGCGGAAGCCCACGTCTTGCACGAAGCATACATGCAGATGAGATGGCTATCGCAGCAATAACACAACACTTTTAGACGTTCTGCAGGTCAAGGGATCAAACCACCAAGGCAGCGTTTTTTCTTTTGAATTTTTTGCTCGCCCGGTGGTGTTAAGTGCCGGCAATAGGGCTGGAATTAGAGCCGAGCCGAGCCAGCTCGGCTCGACTTGCTAAAGCTTGTTTCATTAACGAGCTAGCTCAACTCGACTCGTTACTATAACGAGTTCAAATTCAAGATCGGCTCGACTCGTATAACTCGCGAGCTGGTTCATTTAGCTTGTTAAACTCGTTAAGGATATGAACGTAAAACCTTACAAATAAGATAAAAATGAACATTGTCTGTGAACATCGTACATGTTTAATATGTACATTTTACATTCACAAGTAATCATTTTTTTCATATTTGTAGTGTAGCTGGGCCTTGTGTTGTGTGCCTAGGACGCAGGGTACTTAGCTGATCTCTTGTAACGAGCCTAACGAGTTACACGAGTACTCGTGAGATTGGCTCGTTTAACTTGGTCTATAAACGATCTTAAACTAAAGCTCGGCTCGACTCGTTATTCTTCGAGTTCGAGTCGATTCGAGCCGAGTCACGAGTTACTCGTTTAGCTCACGAGTTTCGAGATTTTTTTCCAACCCTAGCCGGCAATATTGAAATAAGAGGGTGTGGCGGCAGCTTGCAAATGGTTCTGCCTTTATGTTTGCAACTTGCAAATGGCCAAATTTTATCTGTTGCTGTACACACAAACTCTTTTCATGTAGAGTTAAAATTCAGGTGAATTAAATTCTGAGTGACACTGTCTGCAAAGATTCCATATTAGAATAGATTTTAGATTTTCTAATGTTGGCTTCAGCATCTCATGCATGATTCACATTATTAAATGCACAAATTCACCCCTCAAAACAAAAGGTAACAATAACAAAGTAGTTTTTGTTTTCTATAATATGTTGTTATTGCGATTCCCATATTTTATCTTTGTAGATTCAACAAGTTCTTACGCTCACTATGAAAAATCAGAAGTTTCTTTTTTATAAGGTTCAGTAGCTGCTTCATGTTGTACTGATAAGTTTCCATTTTTTTGAAAAAAATTAGCTTCATGTTGCTCTCTTTAGCTGCCATTTGCACTTGAAGGTCAGGATCGAGGCAGGGGGTGAGGAAGTGAGGATCGGGCTATGAGCTAGGGTTATGTGGTTGGTTGGGCCTTAGGTGGGATGGCCTGGCTGGTTGGCCCAGCTGGCTGGCTGGCTGCTGCTCAAAACAAGTTCGTTGTAGATAGCTTTTCCCTTGCAGATAGCTCGATCTGATTTTTTTCATGTCTATGCTATAGAAGAGCATGTAGTATTCAAATGCAGTTTCTCAGACAATAGTACTAGGCGCACTCATTGTTAAAGTCAGTTGTAGTGTAAGAAAATCAAAGAAAACATGTAGTGTGAATAATGAATGAGATGGCATACACTTTAGATGTTCTTCAACAATTTTTGTTCTACTCTTTATTTATAAGGTGAAAAATAATTGCCTGTAGTAGTGTTATGTAGTGTTATATACTGTTTTAGCAAGCACATGCGTTCGTGTGTGTTTTTAAACATGGTACAAATGCAGGCGCTTGTACATATGAATATACATTCGCCTTTATGAACGGATACACGCACATTCTATCTTTATGAGCACCTCCGATAGACTGAACCAACATATCATTTTGAGATTGATGAAGTCACCACAAACGCTTTCGTAGTCGATGGGAACGTCTAGCTCCCACTGAACACACATCGTTGAAAGGCCTGAAATAAATCCAGAAAAATACGAGCACCAGTGTCAAGTCTAGAATTTGAACTCTGATAAGCTTTGATTACCACTGTCCTTCTAACCATCCAACTATAGGTTGATTCCCATACTTTTATTATTTTCTACCCGTTGCAACGCACGGTGACAGGACAAGCGGTGCCCCCATGTGTGGTTTTGATAATTGATGACATTCTCTATGGACTAATGGTTGCATTGAGTTATATTTGAAGGATTTGTCCATAGGCATTTCTTGAAGTCCATGTGTTGGTTTCAAGGAGTTTATGTGTTGACCAAGGTGCTATTAAGGAATTATCCAAAGATTGGTCATGTGAGTGTTGAGCTTATTGCAAGCATGTCTTGAAGAAGAAGATTGTGTGATCATTCATGTTTACCTTCAAGACATCATCCAAAGCGAATAGAGTTGGAAAGATTCAAGGTTGATCAAGACTAAGTCAAGAGTGAATCAAGTTGATCAACTCACAAAGCGTAGAAGATGTACCGAGAGGGATCAAGTGATCCCATGGTATGGTAAGCATTATCCATTGCACTTTGTGTACTAACCCATGGTCTATGTGAGAGTCTATGTGGGGTTAGGTACGTGTCCATGGGCTTGCGTCAAGAGGAAGATATCATACAACTCATGGAAAGGATGACATCAAGTGGTGATCGTCATCAAAATTGTCGTGTGCAAGTTCAAGTGGAGCATCACGAAGAGATCAAGTGCTTGAAGCTTGCCATCCATTGTGGTGTCAATGGACTTGTGAAGATGTGTCAAGAGTGGCTCACCCATAGTGGAGTATGGGGAGCAATCATCTAGTCTCCATCGACCCAACGCGATCAAGAAAGGTGGTCCATCTTGAGGAGGACAAGATCGTCATCATCTAGCTCAAGTGGATCATGTGCAAGGCAAATGTTTGCCCTTGATAGGTTTTCTATTTTACCGGTCTCATGGTGGTAGTTGGGAGACCGGGTTATAAGATCGATAGGCGATACTATCAAGGGGGGCTCTCAAGTGAGTATCTTGATCGTATCGTTCGAGAGCTCAAACCATTGCATCCTTGCATCATGTTTCTTGGTTCTTGTTTGGTTCTCTTTGTGAGTCTTAGAGCTTATGGTCATCTTTATGACAAGCTTGAGTTCATCGAAAACAGAGTTTGCATGCGTCTTCTATGATGTTTTCGGTGTTGGAGGTTTTACCGGTCTTTTTCGAGGAAGGGTTCTCACCATTTTCTTTTGGGCCTTTTCTCATTTGCTTATTATTGGTATTTCTCTCAAGATTGTCTTAGCCCTTGTCTCTAGCTTTCAAACAAACTTGGTTTAAATCGAATTCGGAGTCCGAATGCAGAAGTTATGGTAGTTTTGGTGTTACGAAAAGGCTGCAGCGGTACTACCGCGAATTGGAGCGGATGTAATTTTTACTACCGCTCCAGAGCGGTACTACCGCGGCTCCTACAGCGGTAGTACTGCTCCAGAACGGTACTACCGCGGCTCCTACAGCGGTAGTACCGCTCCGGACCAAAAAACTCGTCCCAAGTCCTGCGGAGGTAGGTACGGAAGTATTTTTTGTACATAGCAGTAGTACCGCATGATCCCTAGCGGTAGTATCATGATGAAGCAGTAGTACCGCTCTGCAGGGTTTTGAGCATAACGGTTGGATTTTCCCCACCTATAAAAGGGGTCTTCTTCCCCATTGAACCTTATCCTTTGAGCTCGTGTTCTTCCCCCATTGTTGACCTTCTTGAGCTTGCTAACTCTCAATCCCTCCATGGATTCTTGCTAGTTTTGAGGGAAAAAGAGAGGAGATCTAGATCCACATTTCCACCAATCACTTTCTCCTCTATGTGAGGGTAACCCTTTGGATCTAGATCTTGGAGTTCTTGGTGTTCTCCTTCTTGTTCTTCCTCTCATTTTCTTCCCTAGCATTAGTTGCTTCGGTGGGATTTGAGAGAGAAGGACTTGGGCACTCCGTGTGCCCTTGCCATTGCATTTGGTGCATCGGTTTGAGTTCTCCACGGTGATACGTGGAAGTTACAAGTTGAGAAGCTTATTACTCTTGGGTGCTTGGTGCCCTTGAGCTTGTTCCTCTTAGGTGCTTGGGCGCCCTAGACGGTTGGTGGTGTTCAGAGCTCAATCATTGTGGTGTAAAGCTCCGGGCAAGCGTCGGGGTCTCCAATTAGGTTATGGAGATCGCCCCGAGCAATTTGACGGGTACCGGTGACCGCCCCAAGGGTTACCAAAGTGTCTGGGTTCGGTGACCGCCCCAAGGGTTGCCATTTATGCGGGTTCGGTGACCGCCCTCAAGGGTCCCTTAGTGGAATCACGACATCTTGCATTGTGCGAGGCGTGAGGAGATTCAGTGGCCCTAGTGGCTTCTTGGGGAGCATTGTGCCTCCACACCGCTCCAAACGAAGATTAGCATCCGCAAGGGTGTGAACTTCGGGATACATCGTCATCTCCGCGTGCCTCGGTTATCTCTTATCCGAGCCCTTTACTTTTGCACTTTACTTTGTGATAGCCATATTGTTTCTTGTCATATATCTTGCTATCACCTAAGTAGTTTTTCTTGCTTAGTATAAGTTGTTGGTGCACATAGTTGAGCCTAGTTGTTGTAGGTTTTGTGCTTGACAAATTAACCGCTAGGTTTATTCCGCATTTGTTCAAGCCTCAACCGTAATTATTTTAAAGCGCCTATTCACCCCCCCCCCCTCTAGGCGACATCCACGATCTTTCACACAGGCCCTTTTGCTAGTAAGAAAAAAATTGAATCTCAAGATACGATTTATGAGCACTACTTTCTTACGCTACCAGTGCCTTATGCTTCCTGGTCTGCGTGTAGATCAGTACAATATTATGTTAAGTTAATCCTAACTTTGGTTTCAACATTGGTGAAGCGTTGCCATAAATAGACAGATAATCTGGTATGTGCCCCATGATAAGATAGACTTCTTCTTGTTTAATCCTAGGCGGCTGGAGAAAACTCTCCCCTTCGGACTTCACCGACGAGCCCGTGGATTCACCTCCCCTCTGACTGTCGCTCCGGCGACCGGTGACGAGAGGAATCCCGATGCCCTTGCTCCAGTTAGTACTTTAGGTTTGAGTTTTAGTCCTTGCAGGTGCGATGCTTGGGAAGATGGCAGTGCTTCTTCTTTGAGTTTGTCTTCTAGGCTCCGATCCTCCTAGAGTTCGTCATTTGGATGCAGTCGACGGAGCTCTGCCGTAGATTGATGTCGTCTCTTTGGGCGGTGAAGTTATGGTTTCTCGTCATGTGGTGAGATATGGTGTCAGGTTTTTCAGATCTATGCAAGGGTTCAATTGCGACGACTGCGGCTCTGGGGCGGTCATCCTTAGGGGCACGTGCATGAAGACTTCCCGGCTGTCATTGGCAAGGTTAAGCCAGCTTAGATAGAGGAGCGGCGACAACGGCAAGACCGGCTCGTCCCGACGGTGATAGTGGTCGTTCGGTTCTCTCCGAATTTTGATGTAATTTTATTATATTTGAGATGTTTTACTTCCGGTGAATTTTTATTATAGATCTGATATTTCTCAAAAAAAGATAGATAATCTGTGTGTGATTGTGAAATGAAAAACATCTAGATGCATGGCACAATTCCGGGATGAGGGCTGGCGCCCTCGCCCTCTTTATATACCACAGATAACCACTAGTAGAAAAGGGGGCAAAGGTCCAGGCTGGGTCAGCCCATTAGTCCCGGTTCAGTGCTGAACCGGGACCCATGGTGGCATTGGACCCGGTTCGTGAGCCCCGGTGGCCGGCCGGGCCACGTGGGCCATTGGTCCCGGTTCGTCTGGACTTTTTGGTCCCGGTTGATGGGACGAACTGGGACCAATGGGCCTCGCTCCTGGCCCACTACCATTGGTCCCGGTTGGGGGACGAACCGGGACCAATGGGTCTAACCTTTAGTACCGGTTCGTGCCGCAAACCGGTACTAATGGGGTTTGAGGCATTAGTACCGGTTCGTGGCAAGAACCGGTACTAAAGCTCAGCGTGCGGTCGGTCTTGTCCACGAAACCCCCCTCGGCGCCTGGCACCATGGCGTGGTACAAGTCCATCAGAGCCTTCAGCTGGTCGGTCCTCCGCATGGTGCGGCTGATCCTGCGCCCTTCCCGTCCGTCACCATGAGGGTGACGAGCTGGCACCCTCAACCGGCGCCACCGGCTTCACGTCAGCCTCATCCCCACTAGCGTCGCCGAGGTCGACATGCTGACCCCCAACCTTATCTCGATCGTCAGCGATCCGGCGTATGCGTTTTTTTTGAGATGGTGCCACTGTGTGTTGACTTGACTTGTTGCCGTGAACCCTCTTTTATACCCTAGTCTTAGTAACTTTGGCAACGGGTGTGGGATGTGGGAAGGTGTTTAAAAACACCCCTAAAAACTTCCGTGTAAATAGCTTGATACATACGCACCTTATACGTGATAACTTATGCATAAATACCACGACAACTTTGATCCGGGATGGTGGGAGGGGATAAAGTTGTTTGAAAACATACCCCTCCTGATAACTTCCATTACAAGTGTCATGATATATACGTACCATAGACTAGATAATTAATGTATAAACACCGTGATAACTTTAACCTTGGGGAGGAAGTTGTTTGAAACATAACTTTGATAACTTATGCACAAATAGCATGGTAATATATGAACCACAAACATGGTAACCCGCACACAAACACCGCGGTAAATTTGTCCCTGAAAAAATAGTTGTTGAAAATGTACCACAATAACTCATGTATAAATAACATGATAATAGACACACATCCGAGCTGATAACTTACTTAGCCCAAGGCCTGGTAACTATTTACACGGAAAAGAAGTCGTTAGAACATATCAACATGTGATCTAGTTCCGTAAGTCTCGCCGCAACTGATTTTTTATGTGAAAACGATTTTTTGATCAGATTGACGCTTTGACCTATAACACATTTTAAAGTTTTAAAATATGTAGAATCAAGAATGCATCCATTTTTTCCCTTCTAATGCATGCATCCATGTGCATGTGAAGAGAAAATTACAAGAACTATCTTTTATGTCCCATTACTTTATGTATAAATAACATGGTAACTTATATACAACCGCATGATAACTCGTGTAGCACACGCGTGGTAACTTTTTACCCGAAAGAAAATATCGTCGAATCATATCAATATGGGATCTAGTTTCAGAGGGTCTCGCGATTTAATCTGTTATGTGAAAACAGTTTTTCAATCGGACCAACGGTTTGAGCTAGAAAATATTTAAATTTTCGCATTGAGAAGAATCTTTGATGACATCACCAATTTCATCTTTTCTGCATGTATAAGATTAGTAGCTGCTAATTAACTGCTCATATAAAACCTAAGGAGGAACACCTTTTATATTGGAGGAACACCTTTTATATTGGTCTTCTTAGCTTTTCGCCCATTTTGGCAATCGATGTCAATGGGGGAGAAGTTTCATAGAGTTTTATGGAGAAGTCT
Source organism: Aegilops bicornis (assembly GCA_021605145.1). Taxonomy (NCBI): domain Eukaryota; kingdom Viridiplantae; phylum Streptophyta; class Magnoliopsida; order Poales; family Poaceae; genus Aegilops; species Aegilops bicornis. The sequence goes on from CM038674.1 coordinate 49,225,976, forward strand.
TCAGAGTTTTCTCCTTGCTTTGGTTTTGTTCCTTAGCATTTGCATCCCATACGCATGCATTATTGGTTGTTGCATTGCATGGTGATGCATACTTCCTTATATACACTCTCTTTAAAGTGATTGTCATCAATTACCAAAATTCGGGAGATTGAAAGGACATGCGGTGCCCCCATGTGTGGTTTTGGTAATTGATGACATTCTCTATGGACTAATGGTTGCATTGAGTTATATTTGAAGGATTTGTCCATAGGCATTTCTTGAAGTCCATGTGTTGGTTTCAAGGAGTTTATGTGTTGACCAAGGTGCTATTAAGGAATTATCCAAAGATTGGTCATGTGAGTGTTGAGCTTATTGCAAGCATGTCTTGAAGAAGAAGATTGTGTGATCATTCATGTTTACCTTCAAGACATCATCCAAACGAATAGAGTTGGAAAGATTCAAGGTTGATCAAGACTAAGTCAAGAGTGAATCAAGTTGATCAACTCACAAAGCGTAGAAGATGTACCGAGAGGGATCAAGTGATCCCATGGTATGGTAAGCATTATCCATTGCACTTTGTGTACTAACCCATGGTCTATGTGAGAGTCTATATGGGGTTAGATGCGTGTCCATGGGCTTGCGTCAAGAGGAAGATATCATACAACTCATGGAAAGGATGACATCAAGTGGTGATCGTCATCAAAATTGTCGTGTGCAAGTTCAAGTGGAGCATCACGAAGAGATCAAGTGCTTGAAGCTTGCCATCCATTGTGGTGTCAATGGACTTGTGAAGATGTGTCAAGAGTGGCTCACCCATAGTGGAGTATGGGGAGCAATCATCTAGTCTCCATCGACCCAACGCGATCAAGAAAGGTGGTCCATCTTGAGGAGGACAAGATCGTCATCATCTAGCTCAAGTGGATCATGTGCAAGGCAAAGGTTTGCCCTTGATAGGTTTTCTATTTTACCGGTCTCATGGTGGTAGTTGGGAGACCGGGTTATAAGATCGATAGCCGTACTATCAAGGGGGGCTCTCAAGTGAGTATCTTGATCGTATCGTTCGTCGAGAGCTCAAACCATTGCATCCTTGCATCATGTTTCTTGGTTCTTGTTTGGTTCTCTTTGTGAGTCTTAGAGCTTATGGTCATCTTTATGACAAGCTTGAGTTCATCGAAAACAGAGTTTGCATCGTCTTCTATGATGTTTTCGGTGTTGGAGGTTTTACCGGTCTTTTTCGAGGAAGGGTTCTCACCATTTTCTTTTGGGCCTTTTCTCATTTGCTTATTATTGGTATTTCTCTCAAGATTGTCTTAGCCCTTGTCTCTAGCTTTCCAACAAACTTGGTTTCGTCGAATTCGGAGTCCGAATGCAGAAGTTATGGTAGTTTTGGTGTTCTGAAAAGGCTGCAGCGGTACTACCGCGAATTGGAGCGGATGTAATTTTCACTGCTGCTCCAGAGCGGTACTACCGCGGCTCCTACAGCGGTACTACCGCTCCGGACCAAAAAACTCGTCCCAAGTTCTGCGGAGGTAGGTACGGAAGTATTTTTTTGTACCGCAAGCAGTAGTACCGCGATCGCTAGCGGTAGTACCGTGAGGACGAGCGGTAGTACCGCTCTGTGCGGGTTTTGAGCATAACGGTTGGATTTTCCCCCACCTATAAAAGGGGGTCTTCTTCCCCATTGAACCTTATCCTTTGAGTTCGTGTTCTTCCCCCATTGTTGACCTTCTTCGAGCTTGCTAACTCTCAATCCCTCCATGGATTCTTGCTAGTTTTGAGGGAAAAGAGAGGAGATCTAGATCCACATTTTCACCAATCACTTTCTCCTCTATGTGAGGGGAACCCCTTGGATCTAGATCTTGGAGTTCTTTGTGTTCTCCTTCTTGTTCTTCCTCTCATTTTATTCCCTAGCATTAGTTGCTTCGGTGGCATTTGAGAGAGAAGGACTTGGGCACTCCGTGTGCCCTTGCCATTGCATTTGGTGCATCGGTTTGAGTTCTCCACGGTGATACGTGGAAGTTACAAGTTGAGAAGTTTATTACACTTGGGTGCTTGGTGCCCTTGAGCTTGTTCCTCTTGGGTGCTTGGGCGCCCTAGACGGTTGGTGGTGTTCGGAGCTCAATCATTGTGGTGTAAAGCTCCGGGAAAGCGTTGGGGTCTCCAATTAGGTTGTGGAGATCGCCTCGAGCAATTTGTGGTCTTGGTGACCGCCCCAAGGGTTGCCAAAGTGTCTGGGTTCGGTGACCGCCCCAAGGGTTGCCATTTATCGTGTTCGGTGACCGCCCTCAAGGGTCCCTTAGTGGAATCACGGCATCTTGCATTGTGCGAGGCGTGAGGAGATTACGGTGGCCCTAGTGGCTTCTTGGGGAGCATTGTGCCTCCACACCGCTCCAAGCGGAGATTAGCATCCGCAAGGGTGTGAACTTGGGATACATCGTCATCTCCGCGTGCCTCGGTTATCTCTTATCCGAGCCCTTTACTTATGCACTTTACTTTGTGATAGCCATATTGTTTCTTGTCATATATCTTGCTATCACCTAAGTAGTTTTTCTTGCTTAGCATAAGTTGTTGGTGCACATAGGTGAGCCTAGTTGTTGTAGGTTTTGTGCTTGACAAATTAACCGCTAGGTTTATTCCGCATTTGTTCAAGCCTCAACCGTAATTATTTTGAAGCGTCTATTCACCCGCCCCCCTCTAGGCGACATCCACGATCTTTCAATTGGTATCAGAGCCTCGTCTCTCTTTGTTGGCCTTAACCGCCTAGAGAGTAAAGATGTCGACTAGGGGATTAGGATTCTCTGACACTCTTAGTTTTGATGGCACAAATTTTGATGTTTGGGTAATTCGCATGCTTAATCTCTTTAGGGTCATGGACCCAAATTTGGAGCGAATTGTAGATATGGGTTTTTCTCCTCCAAAGGATCCCCAAAGATTATCTTTAGAGGATGAGAAAAACTCTTATCTCAATGCTCAAGCTTCTAATGTGCTTTTCGATGCTTTGAGCAATGTAGTTATATTTCAACTCATGTCGTTCCGGGATGCTCATGAGTTGTGGACGAAGCTTCAAGATAAATATGGTGTGTCCAAGATTTGTAGGGATGATTGTTCTCCCTCCACCTCCGGCCGTATAGTCTTCTCAACTTCTTCTACCTCACCTACATGTGGTTTTCCACAAGGTAATGATATGGTGAGTGGTGTCGGTCATTGCAATGATGATAGTGTGCTTTTTGTGGATGATTCTTCATCACTATATTATTGCAATGCTCCGTCTTTGGGCCTTAGCACTTCGAGCATTCCAAATGTTTCACTTGCTTGTGTTGATAGTCCTTGCATATCATGTAGAAATTGATTGACTAAATCTCATGATGATATGCTTGCTATATCTTGTTGCCATGATAAAAATGCATGTATTTCCTCGAGTTGTTGTGCTAACAATGTAGATGAAACCCAACACTCCATGGAACAAGATGTGGTCTTGAATGGTGCTTCAAGGGATCCTATATCATCATCTACTGCATTTTGCCTTATGGCCAAGGCTTCAAAGGTATCTCCCACTTTGAATCCCAATATATCTTGTGATGATATTGATGATGGCAAGAGTGATGATGATGTTGATTGTGATGAAGAGAGTGATGATGTTGCCTCCTTAAAAATTAAGGGGAAATGATTTTTAAAGCTCTTCTTAAGAATAAAATTGCTCGTTCCAACTTCATGGAAATCATGTCTATTGCTATTGAGGGCAAGAAATATATTGATGAGTTGGAATCTCGTCTTGAGGAGCATGAGATCACCATTGATAAAATGGAAGGTCATGAGCGTGATTACGCTAATGAGATTGTGGACCTCTCTCAAGCTCTTGAACTTGAACAAACCACCAAGGAATCTCTTGAGGAGACTTTTGCTCTAGAATTATCTAGAGTGAGGGAATCTCGTGATAGAGCTCTTGAGGTGGCCAATGATTTTGAAACTAAAATGAGGAGCTTGAAGTTGTGCATGCTAAACTCCTTGAGGACTTTGAGCACCTCGAAAATGGCTCAAGGGTCATTAAGAGTGAGCTCATCAAAATCACCGAGTCTCATGCTCAACTTAAAGCTTCATATTCAAAAGAGCTTGCCAAGTTGTCTTCTCCTCTTGTTGCTGATGATGATGCTTGTGCTACTAACTCTATCTCTTGTAAAGCATCCATTTTGAAGGAGAATGTTGAGCTACGGGCTCAACTTGAGTTGCTATCTAGCAATTATGGGAAATTGGAAGAAAGCCATGAAAAGCTCTCAAGCTCTCATGGCGATCTTCTAGTATCCCATAATGTGCTAAAGATAGCTCATGATGCCATGCTTGCTAAGGTAACATCTAGTGAGCCTCATGTGGATACTGAGCACTACTTCTAGTCAAAATGCTATATTGATATGTGCTAGTCCTTGTAATTCATCTACTCACAATGTTGGTACATCTTGTGATGAATTGCTTTCCTTGCCTTGTTGCTCTAACAATGAAGCTTATACTTCCTCTAGTACTTGTATTGAGACTAACCATGTAGAGGAAATCAAAGAGCTCAAGGCCCAAGTCACTTCTTTGAAGAAAGACTTGGAAAAGAGTCATGAAGGAAATCCACACTCAACAATATCTTGAGTGTGCAAAAATCCCCCAATGACAAAGGTGGACTTGGATTCAACTCCAATGAGAAGAAGAAGTCCAAGATGAACAAAAAGAAGGGCCAAGAACAAGTCAAGAATCGGCCAAGATTGTTTGCTTCAAGTGCAAAGTAGAAGGGCATCATGTTATATCTTGCCCATTGAAGAAGAAGGCCATTAGTGTCAAGCAACAAGGGAAGAGGGCACAAGTTCAATATCATGCTCAACCTAAAGTTGAAGAAAGGCCACTTCCCAAGAAGACTCAAGTTAATGCTTCTCTTGTTGAGAAATCAAGTGAGAAGAAAGTGAAGAGTAGACGTTGCTACTTATGTCGTGAGAAAGGCCACGTCGCTTCTTCATGCACTAGTGGTAACTTATCCAACCCAATTATTATTGATGATGTCTATTCTCTTGGGAAGGATAAGGTTGGCAATGTGTTTGCCAAGTTTGTTGGTACTCAAAGTGGTGTCAAGAAAAGAACCATTTGGGTGGCCAAGCCTATTGTGACTAACCTCTTAGGACCCAACTTGGTTGGGGACCAACTAGCTCAAACTTGATCAATAGGTGTTATTGGAGGTCATTGGAGACTTGGCTACATTATGAAGATTTAAGGGGTCCTCATCATTCATATTGTGTCAAGCCAAGTCATTCGGATTATCTTTCTATCATATATCCAATGTTCCTCCTTGCGGTAACTCGTGCTTAAATTGCTTACATTAAAAGTTACTTCTCCCTTAGCATGTTGTGGTTTTGTATCTTGCATGTGCTTGTATATGTTGTGCTTCCAAATTGCTTATCTTGAGAAATCAAGTATGTGCATGTTGGTTTGCACATCATGTACATGTGTGTTGTGTGTTGAGCCTTTTTGCATCTTGTTTATTTCTTAGTTGGCTCTTGTGAGAGATTAATGGAATATCCCATTATGGGGAGTGATGTGCTTTGTGCACCTCACAATCCTATAAATGTGTACATGAGTAATACCATCTAGTATTGATATTTCAAGATTATCTAGTCTCTAGGTGGTATATCTCTCATGAGAAATTCAAATTCTAAATTGTCCATTAATTATCTCTTGTTGGATCCTTTTAATTGCCTCTTGTCTATCTTTAATTGGTATCATATTATGGGGGAGTAATATGCTATGTGTGTATTACTAGCCTAGAAAATGTGTACATTTGAGATATTGTCACCTAGAATTGATATTGTAAATTATCTTGTTCCTAGGTGGCATGATAGCTCTACAAGTTGCAATTTGCTTGTGTTTGGTGTGAAGATGATGTCGGATATCCTTGCTATCTACCACCAGGAATTATTTCCAAATACTTCTTGTCTTTTGACAATTGGTACTCACTTATGTGTGGTCGAATTTATTGATCATCTTTACATTGGCTTTTATTTTCATTTGTCTTTTCTCTTGCCAAGGTTTGTGTCAACTCCCGTTGTCTTCCCTACCACTTGTGGATCTTGTTTGTTTCTGGTTCTTGTCTAGTGCTTTCTAGATATAGTGAAAGTGGTGATCCCACCTTGTGCATTTTGTATTCAAATTCAAATCCTATATAATGCACAACTCGTGGGGGAGCTATCCTATTTTCTTTAGAACACTCTTCTTCTGATCCTTATCAAGTGTGTGTTGGTGGAAGGCAAGCCGTTTCCGTTTTGGTACTTTCTGCCATCATGAAACTTTGTAGAGAGCTTGGTTTGTTTGGAACCATCCTCTCTTTTGGGAGTTTGATATCTTTTATTTTGAGTGTATCAATGGATATCTCATTCCTTGATGTATCTTTTATGGATATCCTCCAAGTGATGTTTTATTCATTTGGTATCCTTTTCACTTGGCATTTCTTTGTCTTTTGGTTTTGGGTTTTGAAGTCTTGAGCATGCATGTTTACTTCATGTATTTTATTTGGCATGCTTTCTTTCTTTGACTCAATATATGGGAGAAACTCCACCTGTCTCAATTTGAATGAGATGCGCATGATATTCATTTTCATATCTATATGCACATATTTATGTGGAGTTTGTCCTATGTATTGGTGTTTCTAACTATTTGGTCCCGATGAGTTTGGGTACCGTTTAGTTTGTGTTGTTCTTATAGGAACAGTTGGAGATGCATTGGATGCTCGGCTCACTCACAAGGAAGGTGTTGTCACCATGTGCATATTGGAGTCAAGCTAGGATGATCAATGAACTACTATCTACCTTCAATTGGTATCTACTACATCCTTCCAATGGTATCTCGGTAATAAGTATCATCATCTACTACATGCACACATTACTTGCATCAACCTTGTGTAGGTTGTATCATGGCATGTATTTCATTCTTTCTTGTGATACTTGTTTCCTTTCTCAAAGCATCTCAACGATGATCTCATGTTGCTAGTTGTGATGTCTTTGATGTTCATGCGTTAGGAATTCATTTATATACAATAAGACCATATCTAGCCAAGTGCTATGCTTTCAAGCAAATATCTTATTGGTATATTTATGACATCCTAGTGGATATCTTGTTCCTTCATGTTGTAACTATTTCGGTGTACATCCCTCTTTGTAGATATATATCATCATGATTTTGTCTACCTAGAACCTTATACACTTGAGAGAAATTACATCTCTAGTTGATATCTTTTCTTTCACGTCCACCTTCTCTTTCTTATGTTATTTCTTTGGTGGCTCCGTGAAAGCTTTTGCCTTGAGTGAGTGTCCTCTATCGTTGCATCTTGTTGCACTCTTGTGTGGTGAAGATTATTTTCCTCTTGCTTATCTTTACGAGGCTTTTGCCATCATAATTGGTACCCCTCGTCTTAATGAGCCTCTCATCGTCTATCTTCACCACGGGTTGTCACAAGCATAGGTTCTATTTTCTTATTAGTCAGCTTGTGAACCCATTTGCTAGTTGTGCGTGAGAATGAAAGGCTTTGCACCGTGTATCTCATTTATTCGAGACTATGTTGATGCTTATGCTCATCCGTATATTAGTCTTCTCATGTGCTTTTCCATGACTCACACACATCATTTTGGTTGAGCCTATTCTTAAGTTGCCTCTTTTACAATGTTGCTCAACCATGTGCTTGTTGCAAGCGCTAGGCTTAGTTTCTTATATGCTCTCTTGCACTTGTTGTTAGTTTTTGTTGACTTTGGGGGAGCTATGATCCTATTTTGTGCACTTTGTATACAATACAAAAATTCTTGATGTGCACAAATCATGGGGAGCTTCTCTAGTTTCTTTAGAACAATCCTCTGCTCATATCATAATATCTTTTTCATGTGGCTCGTATGATCTTTGGTCTAGTTGGTTCAGTTGATATCTTTTGATAGCTTGCTTCAATTGGTATCATTTGATTGCTTGATTGCTTGTTTCTCTCTTTGTTATGTCTTTGTGGCATATCATTCTTTTGCAATCTTCGTGCCTCAATATAGTTGGTCTTCCTCCAAGTATTACCTTTGGATATGTGTACGGCATTCCACTCTCTTGTTGAGAAATACACAACTTTTGGAGGAACACCTTTTATATAGGTCTTCTTAGCTTTTCGCCCATTTTGGCAATCGATGTCAATGGGGGAGAAGTTTCATAGAGTTTTATGGAGACGTCTTCAGAGTTTTCTCCTTGCTTTGGTTTTGTTCCTTAGCATTTGCATCCCATACGCATGCATTATTGGTTGTTGCATTGCATGGTGATGCATAATTCCTTATATAAACTCTCTTGAAAGTGATTGTCATCAATTACCAAAATGGGGGAGATTGAAAGGACATGCGGTGCCCCCATGTGTGGTTTTGGTAATTGATGACATTCTCTATGGACTAATGGTTGCATTGAGTTATATTTGAAGGATTTGTCCATAGGCATTTCTTGAAGTCCATGTGTTGGTTTCAAGGAGTTTATGTGTTGACCAAGGTGCTATTAAGGAATTATCCAAAGATTGGTCATGTGAGTGTTGAGCTTATTGCAAGCATGTCTTGAAGAAGAAGATTGTGTGATCATTCATGTTTACCTTCAAGACATCATCCAAACGAATAGAGTTGGAAAGATTCAAGGTTGATCAAGACTAAGTCAAGAGTGAATCAAGTTGATCAACTCACAAAGCGTAGAAGATGTACCGAGAGGGATCAAGTGATCCCATGGTATGGTAAGCATTATCCATTGCACTCGTGTACTAACCCATGGTCTATGTGAGAGTCTATGTGGGGTTAGGTACGTGTCCATGGGCTTGCGTCAAGAGGAAGATATCATACAACCCATGGAAAGGATGACATCAAGTGGTGATCGTCATCAAAATTGTCGTCTGCAAGTTCAAGTGGAGCATCACGAAGAGATCAAGTGCTTGAAGCTTGCCATCCATTGTGGTGTCAATGGACTTGTGAAGATGTGCCGAAGAGTGGCTCACCCATAGTGGAGTATGGGGAGCAATCATCTAGTCTCCATCGACCCAACGCGATCAAGAAAGGTGGTCCATCTTGAGGAGGACAAGATCGTCATCATCTAGCTCAAGTGGATCATGTGCAAGGCAAATGTTTGCCCTTGATAGGTTTTCTATTATACCGGTCTCATGGTGGTAGTTGGGAGACCGGGTTATAAGATCGATAGCCGTACTATCAAGGGGGGCTCTCAAGTGAGTATCTTGATCGTATCGTTAAATCGAGAGCTCAAACCATTGCATCCTTGCATCATGTTTCTTGGTTCTTGTTTGGTTCTCTTTGTGAGTCTTAGAGCTTATGGTCATCTTTATGACAAGCTTGAGTTCATCGAAACAGAGTTTGCATGCGTCTTCTATGATGTTTTCGGTGTTGGAGGTTTTACCGGTCTTTTTCGAGGAAGGGTTCTCACCATTTTCTTTTGGGCCTTTTCTCATTTGCTTATTATTGGTATTTCTCTCAAGATTGTCTTAGCCCTTGTCTCTAGCTTTCCAAGAAACTTGGTTTCGTCGAATTCGGAGTCCGAATGCAGAAGTTATGGTAGTTTTGGTGTTCTGAAAAGGCTGCAGCGGTACTACCGCGAATTGGAGCGGATGTAATTTTTACTACCGCTCCAGAGCGGTACTACCGCGGCTCCTACAGCGGTAGTACTGCTCCAGAACGGTACTACCGCGGCTCCTACAGCGGTAGTACCGCTCCGGACCAAAAAACTCGTCCCAAGTCCTGCGGAGGTAGGTACGGAAGTATTTTTTGTACCATAGCAGTAGTACCCTTGATCCCTAGCGGTAGTACCGCGATGAAGCGGTAGTACCGCTCTGTGCGGGTTTTGAGCATAACGGTTGGATTTTCCCCACCTATAAAAGGGGTCTTCTTCCCCATTGAACCTTATCCTTTGAGCTCGTGTTCTTCCCCCATTGTTGACCTTCTTCGAGCTTGCTAACTCTCAATCCCTCCATGGATTCTTGCTAGTTTTTGAGGGAAAAGAGAGAGGAGATCTAGATCCACATTCCCACCAATCACTTTCTCCTCTATGTGAGGGGAACCCATTGGATCTAGATCTTGGAGTTCTTGGTGTTCTCCTTCTTGTTCTTCCTCTCATTTTCTTCCCTAGCATTAGTTGCTTCGGTGGGATTTGAGAGAGAAGGACTTGGGCACTCCGTGTGCCCTTGCCATTGCATTTGGTGCATCGGTTTGAGTTCTCCACGGTGATACGTGGAAGTTACAAGTTGAGAAGCTTATTACTCTTGGGTGCTTGGTGCCCTTGAGCTTGTTCCTCTTGGGTGCTTGGGCGCCCTAGACAGTTGGTGGTGTTCGGAGCTCAATCATTGTGGTGTAAAGCTCCGGGCAAGCGTCGGGGTCTCCAATTAGGTTATGGAGATCGCCCCGAGCAATTTGACGGGTACCGGTGACCACCCCCAAGGGTTACCAAAGTGTCTGGGTTCGGTGACCGCCCAAGGGTTGCCATTTATGCAGGTTCGGTGACCGCCCTCAAGGGTCCCTTAGTGGAATCACGACATCTTGCATTGTGCGAGGGCGTGAGGAGATTACGGTGGCCCTAGTGGCTTCTTGGGAGCATTGTGCCTCCACACCGCTCCAAACGAAGATTAGCATCCGCATGAGGTGTGAACTTCGGATACATCGTCATCTCCAGCGTGCCTCGGTTATCTCTTATCCGAGCCCTTTACTTTTTGCACTTTACTTTGTGATAGCCATATTGTTTCTTGTCATATATCTTGCTATCACCTAAGTAGTTTTTCTTGCTTAGCATAAGTTGTTGGTGCACATAGTTGAGCCTAGTTGTTGTAGGTTTTGTGCTTGACAAATTAACCGCTAGGTTTATTCCGCATTTGTTCAAGCCTCAACGTAATTATTTTAAAGCGCCTATTCACCCCCTCTAGGCGACATCCACGATCTTTCACACAGGCCCTTTTGCTAGTAAGAAAAAATTGAATCTCAAGATACGATTTATGAGCACTACTTTCTTACGCTACCGGTGCCTTATGCTTCCTGGTCTGCGTGTAGATCGATACAATATTATGTTAAGTTAATCCTAACTTTGGTTTCAACATTGGTGAAGCGTTGCCATAAATAGACAGATAATCTGGTATGTGCCCCATGATAAGATAGACTTCTTCTTGTTTAATCCTAGGCGGCTGGAAAACTCTCCCCTTCGGACTTCACCGACGAGCCCGTGGATTCACCTCCCCTCTGACTGTCGCTCCGGCGACCGGTGACGAGAGGAATCCCGATGCCCTTGCTCCAGTTAGTACTTTAGGTTTGAGTTTTAGTCCTTGCAGGTGCGATGCTTGGGAAGATGGCAGTGCTTCTTCTTTGAGTTTGTCTTCTAGGCTCCGATCCTCCTAGAGTTCGTCATTTGGATGCGGTCGGAGCTCTGCCGTAGATTGATGTCGTCTCTTTGGGCGGTTAAGTTATGGTTTCTCGTCATGTGGTGAGATATGGTGTCAGGTTTTTCAGATCTATGCAAGGGTTCAATTGTGACGACTGCGGCTCTGGGGCGGTCATCCTTAGGGGCACGTGCATGAAGACTTCCCGGCTGTCATTGGCAAGGTTAAGCCAGCTTAGATAGAGGAGCGGCGACAACGGCGCACCGGCGGCTCGTCCCGACGGTGATAGTGGTCGTTCGGTTCTCTCCGAATTTTGATGTAATTTTATTATATTTGAGATGTTTTACTTCCGGTGAATTTTTATTATACATCTGATATTTCTCAAAAAAAGATAGATAATCTGTGTGTGATTGTGAAATGAAAAACAGCTAGATGCATGGCACAATTCCGGGATGAGGGCTGGCGCCCTCGCCCTCTTTATATACCACAGATAACCACTAGTAGAAAAGGGGGCAAAGGTCCAGGCCGGGTCAGCCCATTAGTCCCGGTTCAGTCCAGAACCGGGACCCATGGTGGCATTGGACCCGGTTCGTGAGCCCCGGGGGCCGGCCGGGCCACGTGGGCCATTGGTCCCGGTTCGTCTGGACCTTTTGGTCCCGGTTGATGGGACGAATCGGGACCAATGGGCCTCGCTCCTGGCCCACTCCCATTGGTCCCGGTTGGGGCACCAACCGGGACCATTGGGTCTAACCTTTAGTACCGGTTCGTGCCACAAACCGGTACTAATGGGGTTTGAGGCATTAGTACCGGTTCGTGGCACGAACCGGTACTAAAGCTCCCATTTTCAAACTCTACCCCCCCTGGATCGCCTTTTCAGCTGGCACGAACCGGTACTAAAGCTCCCATTTTCAAACTCTACCCCCGATCGCCTTTTCAGTTTTGTAAAAGCAAAAGAAAATGATAAAACTTCAAAAATTAAAATCCTTGAGATGTAGTTATGTTACTACATCTACTAGTTAGGAAAATTTAAAAACTTAAATTTGAACATGTTTTGCAAAAAGTGTAGGGAAAATGTAAAACGGCTATAACTTTTGCATACTATGTCAGAAAAAAAAACGTATAATATATCAAAATGTTCAGAACGAAAATTCGCATCCGATTTTGACGGCCTACGGCCGGTTTGCAATTTTTTAGAATTCTCAAATTCTAAAAGAAAAAAAAGTTATGCTAAAATTTCAGTTTTTTTAATTTTTTTTAGTATTTGTTAAATCTGGCCAAACTATGGTCAAACTACTTATTCAAGAAGTATTAGTGTCACTAAATAATTATTCAAGAATATTAGTGTTACTAAATAATTATTTCAGTTTTTTTGAATTTTGGTCAAATCTGGTCAAACTGTGGACAAACTGTGGTCAAACAATGGCAAACTACTTATTCAATAAATATTAGTGTTACTAAATAATTATTTCAGTTTTTTTGAATTTTGGTCAAATCTGGTCAAACTGTGGTCAAACTATGGTCAAATTATGGTCAAACTATGGTCAAACTACTTATTCAAGAAATATTAGTGTTACCAAATAATTATTGCTTTTTAGAACAATAGTTTCAAACTCAAACAATGAAATGTGTGACTTCATGCTCAAGCAAAATTCCTGAGGGTTAATAGAATTGACATCTTACTATTGTCAGGAAAACAACAAGTGCAGACTTGGAAACGAGGGAGAATAGAACCTGGAAGTTAGGCTTGCTCAGGCTGAAGTAGTGAGAGGATGGGTGACCGTCCGAAAAGTTAGATTATTTGGAATGATGAGGGATGATTAGAGATTAGCGGTTAAATTGAGCAGCGATGACGGAGAGGTGATTAGAGATCAGAGGTTAAAATAATTCAGAAATTTGAAAATCAAAAAAAAAAATCAGAAATTTTTTAAAAAAAATCAAAAAATTTCCTTTAGTATCGGTTGGTGTTACCAACCGGGACTAAAGGTGGACCTCCAGGCAGCGGCCACGTGGACGGCCTTTAGTCCCGGTTCGTGTACCGAAACTAAAGAGGGAGGCTTTAGTAACGACCCTTTAGTCCCGGTTCCAGAATCGGGACTAAAGGCTCTTATGAACCGGGACTAAAGGCCCTTTTTCTACTAGTGCAACTTATGGCAGCTCAACTTTATAGAGATTGGATCGGATCTTACGCGATTACTGAATCATAATCCTAACAAATATGGCAATTCCATACATCGCAACATTTCCGGGTATACTACGGTGTAGACAATCTTAAATTCTTAATACATAGGGAAACAATCCACCATGTCACCGTCCTTCATCTCGAAGGACGCCGGTGTGGACCAAAAGTTCAGCCGGCGCCCATTGCACTTGCAAAGGAACTTCCCATAGGCCCCGTCAGGCAGCACGGTTGCTTCGTATAAGTCCGTTAAAACCTTGAGCTTGTCGCTGCTCCGCATGGTGAGGTGGAAATCGGGCTGTAGCCCATTAAAGTCGATCACAAGGAGCGTCAAGTAATGCTCGGGCTTCTCCTCCGCCACCTTGCCCCGCATCCTGGGTACGAAGTAGATCCTGTCCCAGTCCTCCATCCCGAGGCCCGCCGGCGTCTGCCGGTTTTTCACACGCTCGCCGCGGTACATGAAGATTCCGGGCGACACGGCGGAGGCGGGCACAATGGCGGCGTAGAAATCGAAGAGATCCTGCATCCTATCGGTCTTCCGCATCGTGCGGGTGAAGCTGCGGCCTCTGAAGTCCTGCAGCACGAGGGTGACGACCTTGATCTCCGGGAAGAAGTGGATCTCGTGGCCGTCCTCCATCCTGAGATCCGCCGGCGTGTCCCTCTCGTTGATCCGCTTGGAGTACAGCGTGCGGTCGGTCTTGTCCACGAAACCCCCCTCGGCGCCTGGCACCATGGCGTGGTACAAGTCCATCAGAGCCTTCAGCTGGTCGGTCCTCCGCATGGTGCGGCTGATCCTGCGCCCTTCCCCGTCCGTCACCATGAGGGTGACGAGCTGGCACCCCTCAACCGGCGCCACCGGCTTCACGTCAGCCTCATCCCCCACTAGCGTCGCCGAGGTCGACATGCTGACCCCCCCAACCTTATCTCGATCGTCAGCGATCCGGCGTGCGTTTTTTTTTTTTTTTTGAGATGGTGCCATTGTGTGTTGACTTGACTTGTTGCCGTGAACCCTCTTTTATACCCTAGTCTTAGTAACTTTGGCAACGGGTGTGGGATGTGGGAAGGTGTTTAAAACACCCTAAAAACTTCCGTGTAAATAGCTTGATACATACGCACCTTATACGTGATAACTTATGCATAAATACCACGACAACTTTGATCCGGGATGGTGGGAGGGGATAAAGTTGTTTGAAAACATACCCCTCCTGATAACTTCCGTACAAGTGTCATGATATATACGTACCATAGACTAGATAATTAATGTATAAACACCGTGATAACTTTAACCTTGGGGAGGAAGTTGTTTGAAACATAACTTTGATAACTTATGCACAAATAGCATGGTAATATATGAACCACAAACATGGTAACCCGCACACAAACACCGCGGTAAATTTGTCCCTGAAAAAATAGTTGTTGAAAATGTACCACAATAACTCATGTATAAATAACATGATAATAGACACACATCCGAGCTGATAACTTACTTAGCCCAAGGCCTGGTAACTATTTACACGGAAAAGAAGTCGTTAGAACATATCAACATGTGATCTAGTTCCGTAAGTCTCGCCGCAACTGATTTTTTATGTGAAAGCGATTTTTGATCAGATTGACGCTTTTGACCTATAACACATTTTAAAGTTTTAAAATATGTAGAATCAAGAATGCATCCATTTTTTCCCTTCTAATGCATGCATCCATGTGCATGTGAAGAGAAAATTACAAGAACTATCTTTTATGTCCCATTACTTTATGTATAAATAACATAGTAACTTATATACAACCGCATGATAACTCGTGTAGCACACGCGTGGTAACTTTTTACCCGAAAGAAAATATCGTCGAATCATATCAATATGGGATCTAGTTTCGTAGGTCTCGTCGCGACGAATCTGTTATGTGAAAACAGTTTTTCAATCGGACCAACGGTTTGAGCTAGAAAATATTTAAATTTTCGCATTGAGAAGAATCTTTGATGACATCACCAATTTCATTTTTTCTGCATGTATACGATTAGTAGCTGCTAATTAACTGCTCATATAAAAAAATTAAGATGAAGCTAATGCATGCATGCAAGCTAGGGAGGAATCATGTGGATTTGCTGCTTAACTTCAGTACGTGTGAAAGTTAACACAGTCCTATAGAGATTGGATCGGATCAAATGCGATTACTGAATCATAATCCTAACAAATAGGGCAATTCCATATATCGTGGCATTGCCGAATATACTACGATAGACAATCTTAATAGTACAGATTGGGGAAACAATCCACCATGTCACTGTCCTCCATCTCGAATAACGCTGGAGTCGACATACTGTTCAGCCGGCTTCCATTACACAGGAACTTCCCATAGGCCTCGTCAGGCAGCACAGTTGCTTTGTATAAATCCATTAAAACCTTGAGCTTGTCGCTGCTCCGCGTGGTGAGGTGGACATCGGGCAGTAGCCCATTAATGTCGATCACACGTAGCTTCAAGTAATGCTCGGGCTGCTCCTCCGCCACCTCGCCCCGCACCCTGGGTACAAAGTAGATCCTGTCCCAGTCCTCCATCCCGAGGCCCGCCGGCGTCTTCTTGCTCGTGATAGGCTCGCCGCGGTACAAGAAGATTCCCGGCGAAACGGCGGCGGGTGGCACCATGGCGGCGTAGAAATCGAAGAGGCCCTGCATCCTGCCAGTCCTCCGCATCGTGCGGGTGAAGCTGCGGCCTCTGAAGTCCTGCAGCACAAGGGTGACGACCTTGATCTCCGGGAAGAAGTGGATCTCGTGGCCGTCTTTGGCGCCTGGCACCATAGCGTAGTACAAGTCCGTCAGAGCCTTCAGCTGGTCGGTCCTCCGCATGGTGCGGCTGATCCTGCGCCCTTCCCCGTCCGTCACCACGAGGGTGACGAGCTGGCACCCCTCAACCGGCGCCGCCGGCCTCACGTCAGCCTCATCCCCCGCCGGCGTCGCCGAGGTCGACATAGTGACCCGCCCCAACCTTACCTCGATCGTCAGCGATCCAGCGTGCGTTTCTTTTTGAGATGGTGCCACTGTGTGTCGACTTGCCTTGTCGCCGTGAACCCTCTTTTATAGTAGCACGGTCGATCGACTACGTATCGTCACGCTGTTTAATTAAATTGCCCGCTCAGTTTCCGATATCACACGCACGACCTCTCGCCTGCCTAGCGTCGACCACCATGAATGCATGCTCCTACTACAGGGAACAGGCAAGAGTCAACAAGCCACGGCCCTGCCGCATGCACAACGTTTGATGCATGCATGGGAGAGCACGCATGTGTCCGCTGCTGTTCTCAAGGCTCGCGCGAGTGCATGCCGACTCCTGGTTTTTACTCCCTCCGTCACATAATGTAAGACTTTTTTGACATTACATAATGTCAAAAAACATCTTACATTATGTGACGGAGGGAGTACTTGCAATTACGCACCGGCCGTGTGTGTTTGTTTAGATTATGGCTGGTGTGTGCGTGAGAGGCGATGAGGCTGGGCTGGTAATAGTGAAGAGTAACTTAGACTAATAACACGCATAACTATAGAAACAATTGTTTAAGCCAGGTATTTTGTTGTTTGCCAAGTATATTTCAATGGGCACTCCGTAAACAAAGTCTTTGCCAAGTGTCGTACATAGAGCACTCCACACACAACCAAAACTCGGTAATGTCGGGCTTTTATTCATCTAAGTGGCACATATAAATCCATGGTGACTTGCGATTATGATCTTAAAATATGATTTGTATACTTTCCTGTAAAAATAACGATGAGTAGTGAAAAATTGAAATTATGCAGATGATCTTAAAATGTTATTGCCTCATTAAAAACTGTTATGAGAAACTTTGAAATAAAACTCATAATAGGTGAATATTGCAATTTGATATGCCATGGAAAACTCCTTTAAAATGCAGTAGAGGAAATAAAAGCTGAAAATGATATGGCATATATGGATACTTGTTTTTATATTGTCTCGTTTATGAGAAACATTAGGGAAACTCATGAAGAAAAAAAAGAGTACAATATAGGCAATACGATGATCGTTAACATAATATAATTGGCGAGTTTACTCCCCTGAACTATGCAAATTCCGGGTGAAAAAACAACTCATGGGGCACCAAGTTACTGTGGTAACTATAACATATCAGATGGTTACCAGAATTTTTTTATGAATTTTAATTTAACCATAGTTCATTCCAATTTTAAAATTCATTTTTTTGCTTGAAAAGTCCATTTCTCCTTGCGTATGAGGAAAAACCAATTTTCCCACCAGATAAACAAATCCATGTCAGAGACAAAAACATATCCCAAATGCATGAGTTTGAATGCGTTAGCTGTTTTGGAAATAGGGTTTATGGTTGCAAATGGTAAAATTTGAGTCCCGTCCAGTCACTGTCCGCGGGCGCGTCCGGTGCGTCCGCGGACGTTTGAGGACCCAAATTTGCAGGTTGCGGCTGTAGATGGTCATAGCAAGTAAGGAATGCTATATTTTTTTTGGCAAATGTGGGCCCATAGCTGATAACGCATTAAAAACATAAATGGAAAAAGGCTTTGGATTTGAATTCCGGGTGAAAAAACATCTCATGGGGTAACCAAGTTACTGTGGTAACTATAACATATCAGATGGTTACCGGAATTTTTTTATGATTTTTAATGTGACCATAGTTCATTCCAATTTTAAAATTCATATTTTTGCTTGAAAAGTCCATTTCTCCTTGCGTGTGAGGAAAAACCAATTTTCCCACCAGATAACCAAATCCATGTCAGAGACAGAAACTCTCCCTTATGTACACACTTTGACCTTGGTGGAGAAACAAGAAAGATAAAACTTGAATGTATTAGCTGTTTTGGAAATAGGATTTGTGGTTGCAAATGATAAAATTTGAGTCCCGTCCAGTCACTGTCCGCGGGCGCGTCCGCTGCGTCCGCGGATGTTTGAGGACCCAAATTTTCATGTTGCGGCTGTAGATGCTCATAGCTAGCAAGTAAGGAATGCTATTTTTCTAGCAAATGCGGGCCCATAGTTGATAACGCATTAAAAACATAAATGGAAAAAGGCTTCCGATTTGGATTCCGGGTGAAAAAACATCTCATGGGGCACCAAGTTACTGTGGTAACTATAACATATCAGATGGTTACCGGAATTTTTTTTATGATTTTTAATTTAAGCATAGTTCATTCCAATTTTAGAATTCATATTTTTTCTTGAAAAGTCCATTTCTCCTTGCGTGCACTACTAGGGAAAACCCTATACACAGAACTTTAGCAGCAGCGTGGGTCAAAAAAGCACGCTGGTGCTAATTAGCAGTAGCGCGCCTGAGGTAACCGCGCTGCAGATAAAGATCTAGCAGTAGCGCGTCTTGCTGTACACACGTTACTACTAAAATTCCCATGGCTTAGCCCATAAGCTACACATAGTAGTAGCGATCTATGACAAACCGCGCTACCGCTACGCTGTTTGTAGCAGCGCGTTTTAATGTAAACTCGTTGCTGCTAGAGGTTATAAAATTAAATGAAAAGAAAATGGAAAGGTAATTGAAAATGAAAGAAATAGAATAAGGTGAAAGGAAACAAATAAAATATGAAGAAAACTAAATGAAAAGGGGAAAAAAGAAAAAGGAGTAGCAGTAGCGTGTATCAGCGAACGCGCTGTGGCTAAGGTAGCACAGCGCTTTTCTCGGAACGCGCTACTACTACTTCTGACTTAACCACGGGCCGGGTTCGTCCCTCCCCACGCCACACTTTCCCCCAAATCCAACACTCTCCACTCTACTTGGCAGCCGTCATGGCATCTCCGCACCCTCTCGCCGCCCGACCCACGACCTCAATGCCCCTGCCCCCCCTGCCCCGACCTCAACGCCTCGGCCCCAGATTCAACGCCGCCCGCCCGACCTCAACGCCGCCCGACCTCGGCGCCCGCCTGCCTCCTCGTCGCAGGCACCCCAGGTGAGCACGCCCGCTCCTCCCTCTCCCCTACCTGATCTGCCTAGGGTTACTTTATATTTTAGTTGCATATTAAGTTTATTTTTATTTATAGTAAATTTATTTTAGTTGCATATTAAGAACTAGGTACTAATTAGGTATTAGAATATTTTTATTTATAGTAAGTTTATTTTTAGTAAGAACTAGTTGAATTAATAGAACTAGTTAGTAAAAACTTGTTGCTATTTTTTAGTTAAAGCAATTTTTCCCGCCTCGACGTGGACGATGCCTATCCCGCATCCTTGTCGTCGAGTCGGCGGAGGACGACACCTGCTTGACCAGATCGGCCATGTCCGGGACTGGGCTCCGCTGGGGTGGTACTGGGAGGCGCTACCTACCGGGGGGCGCAGGTTGGTGAGGAGCCAGCCTGTCGTTGACCCGAACCTTCTTTGGTGGCGGTCGCGTGGGCCAGTGACGATCCAGAGGCTTGAGGACTCCGCGGAGGTGGTGCGTCACCGTGTCAGTGAGGAGGACGCGCACGTCCGTAGCTACTTGTTTGCGTTGGAGCACAGGCCGTTCTCTAATACCTGACAGGTTCTCCAGGGATCTCACTGGAGCTATGATCCCGTGATGGTTCCTTCTCTGTGGGTGTCCACCGCCCGCGCCGATACCCGTCGTGTGCTAGGGTTTTAGTTGTATTAGTGATGTTATATGTATGACACTATCCGTGATGTATTAGTGATAATATTCGACGATGTAGGGACGCATGAGATGATTTACTTTTGCTTATTGAATGCATGCTAATTTGAGTCCTATAAGATATTTTGAAATGTATATCTTGTTTTGCTCAATATCCAAGTGGCCGGTCATGTTTGCATGTTACACCTCCGAGTGGCCTATGTTTTGCCGGAGTGTTGATTCATTTCCGTTACGCAAATTTCAGGCGCTCGATATGTCCTATTTTAGCAAAGGTCATGCCGGATTTTTCCGTAAATTTTGGCATGACTTATGCCAGAATATGTAGGAAATATCGAGTGCCCCGGATTTGTGTGTTGAGTATCCTGGTAGTTGTCTTCGATCGATTTTCAATTAATGTTTTAACTATGAACATATGAAATTTCTGACGGCGAAAAGGATTTCGGTATTTGCAAATACTGCGAAGACGAGCGCGGCCTCTGCGACGGAATCTTCCTAGATGATGATAGGCGCTTCAGCATCAAGCTGGACGAGAACTTCGAAGTGGATACGATGAAGTCATAACGACAAGTCTTTTTTCGTAGCTAAGTATGACATCTGCTGCATTTGCTTGAACTTATATTTTTTACTATTCTACTAGCGTATCCCCTGCCATGCAAGAGTTTTTGTATTGGATAAGATAGGTTTCAGTCATACTGCGGAGGTAAAGAAACTTTATTTGAAGACCGAGCATGGTTATATTTTCCATGCAAAATTATACAATTCAGACGACTACACCTATTTTGGATGCAAAACATGGCGAGCACTATGCAAGACTTATGCATTTGAGCCTGATATGGTTATCACCTTTGATATTCGTCCGGAAGATGATATTGAAGGTAATACTGACATCTGGGTCGATGTGCAGACGCCTCCAGTTATACCATTATGTAAGTTTCTCAACCATATTTATGTCTTTGATATTGTTTATTCAAAAATAGTTGACAACTAATTTGTATTGTCAGCTTATTTCGGTGCAAGCAAACATGTCCAGCGCTTGGTAGACAGGACCTGCTATTGTCCCGAGGCTGAACTAAACTGCGAGGAGCTAAGTCATTATGTTTCATGGCTTGAGGATCTTGATACTATCAAGGCAAATTTTCTTCCTGGATTTAGAAATGTTAGTACTGAAAACGTGCGACCAATAGTGTTCGTAATGAACTACGGTCACATCCATTTAGGAAGGATGGTAAGATTTTTACTATTTGTCCTCATTGCATCTTTTCCATACATTATTTTTGAAGCTAAACTTCATTGCTAAGTATGTTACCATACGATGTTCTTCAACAGGGACTCCCGATGAATGTTGTGCCTCATGGGATCGAGACTAAAGGTACCATGAGTATTATCAGCTTACGGCCAAGATATCCTACATATTACTCTAGTGCATTCAAGATTAGCGACGGATGCTTAATAGTGCAAGACTGGACCAAATATGTGTTGGGGAGCGCAGAGAAGTACTAGGGGCCAGCAAACAGAGGCGCTTTCCACGATTAGGAGACAGGTTCATCTGCATGCTCCAACTTGATCAAGGAGGAGAGCTACACATGTTTTATGTTGTTTTACCTAAGAGAGAGCAGCAGGAGTGATTAGCTAGCTAGAAATGAGTTTCAGGATGATGATGTCCTACACTATTACTATGATGATAAAATAGCTAGTGTTGGTGGTAATGACTATGATGATTATTATTAGCTAGTGTTAGTGGTGATTAAATAAATACTGTTGGTGGTAATGACCATGATGATGATTGAATATCTTGTGCTGGCGGATTAGATTCAAGTGGAGGCAACATGTGGTGCACATCGAAAGTACTACTAGTCCAAACTAGATCAAGTTTGGATTAGTAGTATACTTTTGACATGCACCACATATTGCCTCCACTTGAACCTAATCCACCTTCATTTGACACACTGTTATGGACATAATGATGTAAACCTCATAGCTAGTATTGTACCAATGTTTGTATGATGGCGCATAAATACAATAAAAATAAAAATATAAAAAAAAGTACTAGTAGCGATGGGCAGAAAACACGCTGCAAGTAGTTACCTTAGCAGCAGCGTGGTAACGAACAAACGCTGCAGCTATATGTCCTAGCAGTAGCGCGGGCTGGCACGCGCTGCTGCTAAGCAATAGCTGCAGCGCCTTATTAGTAGCGCCTATACCCGCGCTACTGATACATCTAAAACCCGCGCTGCTGCTAGCCTTTTCCCTAGTAGTGGTGTGAGGAAAAACCAATTTTCCCACCAGATAACCAAATCCATGTCAGAGACAGAAACATATCCCTTATGTACATGCTTCGACCTTGGTGGAGAAACAAGAGAGATAAAACAGCCCCCTCTCCTTTGCTACGTGGCAGACACACATCATGGACAGCCAATAGTAGAAAAAGGGTCAAATGTGAAACACATTAGTGTCGGTTTGAATTTGAGCCGGCACTAATGTGTTCATTAGTGCCGGTTCCAACGGCTAGGCGGGCAGACATCATTAGTACCGGTTCATGGGCACCAATTAGTACCGGTTCATGCCATGAACCGGTACTAATGATGCTGTGTCAGGCTGTGGGCCCCACGAACACCTTTAGTACCGGTTCATGGCATGAACCGGCACTATAGTTTCTTATTAAGCTGATTTTTAGTCCCACCTTGCTAGGAGAGAGGCAGTAGGAGCGGTTTATAAGCCGTGAGTGCAGAGACGATGAAGGAGAGGCACAATGCTCACCTGCAGGTTGCTTAGCTTCAAGCCTTTCGGAATAGAATAGATTGCACGGAGCTATGTGCAGTGTAGTCTACCCTATTCCGAAAGGCTTGAAACTAATTAACGAGCATTGCACATTTTTTTATTTTTAATAACTTATTAGAACTCCGGACTTCTTGTGTTACGGCAAAAACTGGATGCACTTCGTGTACAAACTGGACAATCTCTTTCGAAGTATCAGGGCCGGATTCGAACGAAAATTCATCTGTTACACCGGCACTTCATTTTTTTAACTTATTACAACTTCATACTTTTTTGCGTTCAGTATGCACCATTCTAAGCCACGTCATCAATTTTCAACCCTTTCTGACATCATTTGCTCCCCTAGCACGAACCGGTACTAAAGAGGTTGTGGCAGGGCTATTTTAGTCCCACCTTGCTCCCCTAGCAAGATTTTGACCACCTTAAATATGATACTTCTCAAACTATCACAAGCATTTGGTCTTCATTGAACTCTATGTGTAGGATCTGTGGCTGCAATAGGAGTCTTCGCCGGTTCTTAAATCAGTTTGACAATTTAGATTCTATACAAAAAGGTCATTGATGATCAATGTATTTTTTATGTACTTCTCTGTAGCAGTAGCACGTTTTGGCTGAAAGGCGGTACTCATCAATGTATTTTTTTTCTGTGTAACTTCTCAAACTATATAAAAAAAAAGAAGAGGAAGAGGAAGAAGAAGAAGAAGAAGAAGAAGAAGAAGAAGAAGAAGAAGAAGAAGAAGAAGAAGAAGAAGAAGGAAGAAGAGGAAGAAGAAGAAGAAGAAGAAGAAGAAGAGGAAGAAGAGGAAGAAGAAGAAGAAGAAGAAGAAGAAGAAGAAGAAGAAGAAGAAGAAGAAGAAGAAGAAGAAGAAGAAGAAGAAGAGGAAGAAGAGGAAGAAGAAGAAGAAGAAGAAGAGGAATAAGAGGAAGAAGAAGAAGAAGAAGAAGAAGAAGAAGAAGAAGAAGAAGAAGAAGAAGGGGAAGAAGAGGAAGAAGAGGAAGAAGAAGAAGAAGAGGAATAAGAGGAAGAAGAAGAAGAAGAAGAAGAAGAAGAAGAAGAAGAAGAAGAAGAAGAAGAAGAAGAAGAAGAAGAAGAAGAAGAAGAGGAAAAGAAATGACCGTGAAACAGTAAATCACAGCAAAACAAACTCTGAAAAAGCAGAAAAGAGAAA
Source organism: Aegilops bicornis (assembly GCA_021605145.1). NCBI lineage: Eukaryota > Viridiplantae > Streptophyta > Magnoliopsida > Poales > Poaceae > Aegilops > Aegilops bicornis. Next base: position 49,250,069 of record CM038674.1, read on the forward strand.
ACTATATAAAAAACTACTCAAAAATAAATAGAAGAAAATAAATAATGCAGGAAAGAAAAAAATTATATAAAGCAAAAATATTCACAAAGAAACTAAATACAGCAAAAAAACTACTCAGAAATAAATAGAAGAAAAAAATAGCAGAAAATAAAAAACTATATAAAAAATTTACCCAAAAATAAATAGAAGAAAAAAATAAATAATGCACTCAAAAAAATTATATTAAAAAATGTTGGGGCGCTGCCCGGTGGGCCTGCCAGACTTATGGTGTTCAAATACAGGCCCAGAAGGCCCAGCAGGCTCACAGGGCAGCGCGCCCTAGTTAGGCCCAGAAGCCTACTATATAGAGGAGTTCGAAAGGGCAGCCGCGGCTGGATTTATAAACCAGTGCGGATGCCCTTCGCTCGGCGAGGTGGGACTAAAAGTAGTGCACTGCGGGTGGCAGCGCACGACCAGTTGTACCGGTTGGTGGCTCCAACTGGTACTAATGTGTTACCTTTTAGTACCGGTTGGAGCAACCAACCAACCGGTACTACAGGCCCTAGTTTCCCGCCGCTTCGCCTGGCCAAAAGCGACCTTTAGTACCGGTTGGTGGCTCCAACCGGTACTAAAGGCCCCTCCTATATATATGTCACTAACGAAAATTCAGTTATCGTCGACTTCGTTCCACTTTTCTCTCGCGCGACATCTCGATCTCCGATGCCGACGCCGACGCGCCGCTGTGCCGTCGCCCCCGCCGCACGTGTCGCCGTCCCGCACTTTTCGCCGCCCCGCCGCCCGTCGTCGTCGTCCCGTCGTCGCCGCGCCCGCCGCCCGTCGTCGTCGCCGCCCAGCCCGCCGCCCCGTCTCGTCGCCGTCCCCTCCCGCCGCCCTCGCCGCCCGTCGTCGCCGCCCCCGCCGCCCGTACGCGCCCGCTCCATACACACATGCATACACACATACACACACACACTACACACACACATACATGCACACACACACATACACACATACACACACACACACTACACACACACATACACGCACACACGCATACACACATACACACACACTACACACACACGCATACACATACACACACACACATATTTTTTTACTTATTTTCAGTAAATGCTTAGTTGAACTAATTGAATTAATATAACTAGTTTATTTTTAATAAATTTTAGTTGAACTAGTTGAATTAATATAACTAGTTTATTTTTAGTAAGTGTTTAATGTTTCGCCTAATATGAACATAGGAAATGTTGTCTGACGACGGAAAAAAATTCATTATGTGCGAATACTGTGAAGACCAGAGCGGTCAGTGCGACAGAAATTTCCTTGTTGATGATAGGCGATTCAGGATCAAGCTGGATGAGACCTTCGAATTTGATACAGTAAGTCACAACGACAAGTCTGTTTTCGTAATTAAACATGACTTATATATGCTTCATTTGCCTGACTTATAATTTTTAATTTTCACTATTATACTAGCGCATCCCTTGCCATGCAAGAATTTTTATCTTGGATAAGATAGGTTTCAAGGATATGGAAACTATGGAGGTAAAGAGAGTTTACCTGAAACTGAGCATGGTTATACTTTCAACGTCAAAGTATACAATGTACATGCGTACACCTATTTTGAATGCAAAACTTGGCAAGCACTATGCAAAGCTTATGCATTTGAGCCTGGTATGGTTATCACCTTTGATATTCGTCCGGAAGATGATATTGAAGGTAATAGACATATGGGTCGATGTGCAGACACCTCCAGTTCTACCATTATGTGAGTTCTCAACTATATTTTTGTCTTTGATATTTCTTATTTAAAAATAATTGACAACTAATTTCTATTGACAGCTTATTTCCATTCAAGCAAACATGTCCAGCGCTTGGTAGACATGACCTACTACTGTCCCGGAGCTGAACTAAACTGCGAGGAGATAAGTCATTATGTTTCATGGCTTGAGGATTTTCATACTGTCAAGACAAATTTTCTTCCTGCACTTAGAAATGTACTCAAAACGTGCGACCAATAGTGATGGTATTGAACTACGATCACATCTATTTGGGAATGATGGTAAGATTTTTACTATTTGTCCTCAGTGCATCTTTTGCATACATATTTTTTTTGCTAAACTTTCATTGCTAAGTATTTTAATTAAGTACTATACGATGTTCTTCAATAGGGACTCCCGATGACAGTTGTGCCTCGGGGGATCGAGACTAAAGGTCGCATGTCAATTGTTAGCTTACGACCAAGATATCCTGCATTGCACATGAATGCATTCAGGATTTCTAGAAGCGATGAATGCTTAATAGTGAAAGATTGGAGGAAAATTGTTAACGATCGCAGAGAAGTATTAGGGGGCAGCAATGAGAAGTGCAGCCCACGATTAGGAGACAGGTTCATCTGCATGCTGCAGTATGATGAATCAGGAGAGCTATACATGTTTTATGCTATTTTACCAGAGAGAGAGTAGCTAGCAGGAGTGATTTAGCTAGTTCATGCTGCTCTTAGTACTTGTCCTTTCATGTCCGTCTTCGTTCTGAACTTCATCTCAAATAGTGATTTGCTTTTGTGGTGTTATATATATGTTGAACTCGATGATATTTTTGCTTCTGGTACAAGTGAATGTTTCTTCTTTAAGCTACTGTTGGTGGTGATTAGATATCGGTAATGACTATGATGATTAAATAGTGATAATGACGACTACGATGATTTTTAGCTAGCTAGCTAGCTAGAGTATACATATACTCATGTTGATGATATGATGCAAGAGTTTTTATATTAATACGATGATGATGATGAGTATTTAATGAAAGAAACCACAGATTAGTTTCAGCTAGATGGATCCTACCTAAGTGATCAAGTATATATATGCCATATCCATATATATTATACTTGATCACCTAATTAGGTGATCAAGTATAATATTGATATGGCATATACTTGATCACTTATAGCTAGCTAGATCCTTCAGTCGAAACTAATCCGCGGTACTTTCACCTAATGATTTAACAACTCATTATAATGTAAAACTATCACTAAATTAAATTGAAAACACAAAACTAAAGGAAAAATAAAAAAAACATCCAAACATTTAGTACCGGTTGGTGTTACCAACCGATACGAAAGCCCTACGCGCACCCGGGCCTGGCTCGTGCCACGTGTTTGCACTTTAGCGCCGGTTCGTGATGAACCGGTACTAAAGGGGGGACCTTTAATCCCCACTCTTTAGTGCCGGTTGGCGAATCGGCACTAAAGGCCGTCACGAATCGGCACTAAATGCCGGTTCTGCACTAGTGAGCCTTCCAGCACCGGCCAGCGTTGCCTTCATCGTCATGAACAGGGTCTAGTTGCCGCCAGCAGGAAGAAGCGCCACCAAAATGTTGGGGGCTCTGCCTGAACCATAAGATGCCATTGCGAAGGTCAATGTGGCCGGCAAACTCCAATCATGCAGGTGGTCCACATGCCTGGACCTCCCCTAAGAGCATGGTTATTAATATAGCCAACAATCGGTATAGAAAGTTGTCAGTTACTTATAGCCAACCTAATAATCGGCATGTACAATAGTAAAATATAAATGTATATTATTTGCTAATAAATAGCCCATCATATAATCTGCAAATTGTCTTGAAACTAATGCTATAGCTAGCACTTAATCAACCGACACTTCGCTTCTCTCCTTTTCTCTTCTCTTTCCTCCAATTGAGCATAATATAATATTTTAACTCTTTTAGCCTGATTATGCCATTTTATTATATTTTCTTTTATATGTGCATCACACATGAGCTGGCTCCGTACAAATCTCTAAGGGCCACGTACAACCGCTCACCGAAAGAAAAAGGTTTACAGCCCGCACGATGTCATGTCAATAGTTTAGGAGCGTACACAACCCTTAGATGTTGCATAAAAGACCATATATCTTGTTTCCATTATAGTACTGTCACATACTCCTATATTATTATCTGAACCGAACGGCTCTTATTCTGCCTGCATGCATGCAGCTGGTTGGTTACATATCATGCGTACTTATACGGTTGCGCATGTACTTAACACTGTAACACGTACTTCCTCCGTCTTATAATATAAGATCATTTCTGAATCTAACTTAGGACGGAAAGATAGTATGTATATGATGCGAAGATGGATGTTGATCAGCTGTTAACGACCCTGCAGTTGCGCCTGATCTGGGTGGGGGTTCCAGGGGGCGGGCTGAGCTTGGACATCTTGATGATCGCCGTCACGAAGTCAGACGGGAAGAGCGCCGGGTTGGTAGCGTACTGGCTCACCAGCGCGTCCTGGGAGCCACCGTTGAAGAGCTCCTGGTCGGAGTTCAGCAGGCCGCGCTTGGTGACCAGGTTGCGGTAGTAGGCGATGTCAAAGACGAGCGCCGTCTGCACGTCGAATGGCGCCAGGTTGGTATCGCCGTTGGGGCCCTGGGCGGGGCAGGTACGCTTGTGCAGTGCGGCAAACGCCGGGTCGATGTTGGTGCCATTGTAGATGTGGTCGCGGAAGTTGAGGCACTGCGAGAAGCCGATGGTGTGCGCGCCGGACAGCGCCGTCAGGTCCTGCGGGCTCAGCAGCTTCTTGGCGAACGCGGCGATGAGCCCTTTCAGGTCTAAGTTAGGCGCCGGGATGTCGCTGTTCGCCTCATTCAGGCTGGCCGTCGTCGAGTCCCGCTGGCCGAGCGGCACGGGCCAGCTGGGCCCGCCTAGCTGGAGGAACGAGGTACATAACGTATACCGATCGATCCAAGCATTGTCAGTAACCAGAAAACTGCAGTGCACGTGCCCACTGTTCATTGATTGTATGTACGTACCAGAACCACGCCGTCCCGTGCTGCGAGGGCTATGATGTCGGCGCAGGAGACGACGGCAGGGCATACCAGCTCCACGTTCTTCTTGATCTCGTCGATCACCTCGAAGCCCCGCACCGAATTCATGTTGGGAAGGGCGGTCTTCTCGCCCACGAAGCTACCCTTGTCATCCAAGAGAATGGACCCGTCACAGCCCTATACATATAACAAAATTTCACCATTAATCCTGACCTGACCTTCTCCGTAAATCAATCGACATAACTATGTTTGCTTAAGTGTTTAGTGTAATTACTTGAACAAAGCAGTCATGGAAGTGGAGCCTAAGGAGGGACGCCCCCATTCGGCGCTCGACGAGGACTGCCTTGGTCACTGTGGAGCGCACGATGAGTTCCAGCGTCGGGCAGGTCTTCGCGTAGAACGACGATGACAGCTGACCATACGCGGAAGAGGAGAGGAGGAAGAGGGCAAGCAAGCAATGCCATGCCCTACAGCTGCAGCTGAAAGCCATGGCTTACAAATTTATCTAGCTACGTACGTAGCCTCAGTCTGTTCTTCACTGTAAGCAGGATTGATAGCTCGGTGGCTTTGCATAACTGTGGCGGGCAGGAGCCACCTATTTATAATAGTAGTATTGTTCTTTCGGTTGCATGAGATGCATGTAGAATTGTGAAAGTTAGGCCGGTACGTACGGGGTTGTGGAAAAGTATGACAAGTTCCACGTGGTTGCTTTCTCTTGTTGACTAATTAACAGCAACGCATATCTACTTAGGTACCAAAAAACTGTTCCATCTTTGCTCAAATGTCACTAGCAAATAGCATTTCGAGAATATATAAATAATATAAAACTGTTAGTGCGCTGGTTGCCGACCTCTTTGGATAAAGATCATATTCAGCGAGCTAATTGGAATTATGTCTTCCCATGTCCCATGCTCTGTAGGGTTGTTTCGTGAACTTGTTTTTAATGACATCTTAGTCTGATAAGATTAATGTTATGATCATAAGTAAATAAATACTGAGGGGTAGAGAAGAATGTAAGTCGTGATGTGAGTAAACCCATGTCTGCCTTGAATAAACACTTAACAATCATTGGATAACTGAATTTGCAACACGGGCTTACCTCTCTGCCTGCCTTGTTATGTTTTGAAAGAAATGTTAATTTTAAAAGCTAGCTCCAATTAAGGATATAAATAGTCATGCATGTTTTTCAATTCAAACTCAAAGATTGCTTTGGGTGCAAACATGAGTATAGAGAATATCGAAGCAGCTTCGAAAAGGCTTTTTTATGGTACCCTATACTGCTAGTAGAAGGGGAGCAGTATATATCTAATCTCACCGTTGATTTCTTGAGGGTAGTTTAGACCCTAATTTTCACATTAAAATTCCGCCGCCGCCTAGCAATCTCACCTCACACCGCGGCCCCAAGCAGCCACGCTTCACCTCAATCCCAACGCGCCGTTCCCACACGCCCAGCCGGCCGTCCAACTCCCCTCGGCCCTGACCTTTCCGTTGCCGCTGCCACTGCGTTAGTTGGCTCCGTCCAATCGCCATGCTCCTCTAGTAGACCTTGCAGGCTCGCACATCGGTTACCTTGCGGCATGCCTCGAACATCCGCTGCCTCCTTATGGATTAGAAGTTCAGTTATCCATGATTGGGTATATCCGTATATGTGGTATGATTTCATCGTAGAAATTGAGTGGCGTTAAAATTTTCTTGCAGGTGCTAACTGCCGCTCCTTGGAAATAACCAAGCATCCCTGCGATCGCCAATAGACTGAACTAATATACTTTACAACTTAAAACCTGAATTTGCGTTGGACATGAACAACTATATGAAGGTGAATACCAATCTATCCGTGAGCACCTGTCGCCTACGTATTGTTGCCTGGGAGTTGTGGCGGGGATTAGTCTACTGGGAACTATTCGTGAAGTCTCAGTCTCAGTCGGCTGTGGCATGGCCTTCTTTTCGACGGCGGCGAGCTCGTCAGCAGCATCCGGTGTTTTTGCTACCACCGTCATGAGTCAGGCCACGATGAGCAGTCTAAGCCAGCGCCTCACATACGGCCTGGCGACGAAGAGGAGGACGGGTAGGTGACGTCAGGTGATTCCTGCTCCAAGCCACCGAGCACGGGCACAAATCGAGGAAGGGACGGGACATGGGCCTGCGGAGATGCATGCGGGCGACGGCGGAACAGAATGAGAGAGAGAACGAGTGGGTCACACGAGCTGAAAATATCTTCCGAAATTGCCCTCAAATCTTGTATACTGCTCGCGTTAAACAAGCAGTGCATGATGTACTGCTAACCCAATCCAAGCAGTATACATTTCTTTGAGGCGTTGGATCATCTGGAATGAACGGTCACTATTCATTTCAGGGTACCATAAAAGAGCTCTCGAATAGAGGGAGAGAAACACCGGACACCTACAAAACTAGCCACTCCCTCATCACTCAACTCAAACAATTGGGTTGACAAAATGACTTGCATCACAGGTAAACATTTGGTGCATTAATTGTTTTGGTGAGAAATCTTTGGTGCAAAGTTGAATTGATTAGGCATCCACTTGTTGGTAAACCTTTGGTGCATTGAGAGACTAATGTGGTGGATGGGCGGTAGACCTGTTGCTCGTGGACCAACCTGCTGGCATGGTCATTTTCCTCTAGCGGTGATGCTCTTAGACGTACTCCACTTGAATGAATTGTTAGGCCTTTATCTACTTCATCGACAATGGAGGGTTCCATCGATAGCAGTGGCGCCAACCGACCACCATATGCATGGACTTGTTAGTGTATGTTGGACCGGGCGTCCATCGGCGCGGTGACCAGTGGGGCTAGGTGCTGGAAGCGGCGACGAGCGGGAGTTTTTTATTGTTGCGACCAGTTATGTCATATGCTGGAACCATGGTGCCGGGGTGCTGGAACCAACATGCAGAGACGCTGGAATCGCGATAGGAGATGCTTCAACGACGAAGCGAAAGCAGCACCGCTACTAGATGTGCTAGAACCGGATGCACTAGCTGCTGGAATTTTCAGATCTGATTGCTAGGATCCAGGTGACCACGCCCGTCGGATGGTGTAATAGGGGGAGCCAGATGCTAGGACTAGTGGTGCCAGATGCTGGAACCAACCACCATAGCTATGATCGTGGTGAAGGGCAAGCCGAGGTCGCCGGTGACAACGAGGATGCTGCAACCATGAAGATGATGGTGCTATGACCGCACTGATGAGGGACTTGCGAGCAGTGATGGTACTTTGCTGGGGGGATTTGTGTTTCGAAGGAGCCTCCCCGGTTCTTAGAGCCGATGTCGGGGAAGGCACGTCATCAGGGTACTGTGAGAAGCAGAGCGGCGACCTCGATGGCGGGCCCTGATTTTTTGCATCAAATGTTGTGTCCCTTCTTGCTTTGTTAGGACATGCACGAAGGACATCGATTTGTCTTGAGGGGGATCAAAAACGCGCGGTTGCGTTTGTTCCAATCGGACGGGCCGGGGTGGACCAACCGAAAGTTTGGGCCGATCGACTTGTGCCTATTAGAGCACCATTTATACAACCAGACTTGGCAAATCTGGCCCCCTAAACATCAGCAGACATGCCCGGACGCGACCTCGGACAATGCGAGACGACCCTCATATGGCATGCCAAACAACCACATTCCTCATATCAAAATCCTCAAATCCATGCATGTCAATCATACACATGAATATGACACTTAAATAAATTTTGTTTGTAGAGAAAATGCGTAGTTCAAACATAGAATTTATTTTTGAGTGCACAATTTAAACATTAAACTTATTGGTTTCCACCATGGGTCCACATATGCTCAACGAGATAAGTGGGCAGTTGCAAGTGCACCTGTTGATCTCGAAGATTCTGATGCATCTACTTCAAGTAGTCCTTATAGAGCAGCCTTGCTCCGGCGACCCTATCCCGGTTCAAAACTCTTCTTCCTCTGATCTAACCCTTGAAGTTCAAAATATGTTCCACCTCCCTATCCGGTTCCTCTTGGATGCTGATGATCATCATCATCCATCTTTGTTAGACCCCAACGGATCGAAGAATTCCTTTTGCATTAATTTATCAAGCTCCTTGTTTTCATACTCCTCATACGACGAACCCTCTGAAAACATTGTTTTTCCTACAAAAGAATAAAAAAATTGCTTAGACAATTTTTCGAACACATAGATGGCAAGCTGCAGTCCAAAAATAGCCGGATTTACCGTATGGCGTCCGGGCAGCGACATTCTCCGGGGCAGCGAGATTGGTGGGAAGGAGTTTTATGGCGGTGGTGTCGGCACTGAGAGGTAAGGACGGTCGCGGAGCTAGGGGAGGGCTGACCCAGAAGAGGGAGAAGAGAGAAGAGAATAATGACTTGTCCGGAAGGTCAGGGGATGGTGAATTTTTTGGTGGGTCCTATTTGTCGGATCCGACGCGATGGACATGCCCGGAGCCCCGGACGCATCTGGACCTCCTCCTATCCACCCCAGATATGGGCTGGCAAGGGGGGTATCGGTCAACCCAAACATATAGGGCTCGTTTGAGGAGCCCGGCCGGGTCACGATTTTGTGAATGGTCACCAAGCTTTTTTATTACGATATTTTTCTTTCAATGGCAGGAAACTATTGTTTTCGAAAAATCTTGGCAATTCTGACCTTTTTTCGCCCAATTTTTAAAAATTAATATTTTGGCATTTCAATATATTCTGGTTAGCACATTTTACATAAACAAGGTGCTTCTTCTTTCGGTGGTGGTACCGTCTTCTTACATTTCGAAGCGAGTTTGACTCTTTTTTACCGCACCGCGAGCAATATACTTTAAATAAGCGTTGAATAGCGCAAAAATCCTATTATTTCAAAAATTAGGAATCGAATGTTCAACATGAATTTGGTAGGTCACACGATCTACCGCTAGGACATGTGCTTGGTTGTGGCATTTGGCTCGTACGAAGCCATGGCTTACGTGGTTTAAATTAAGGAATCCGGCCGTAGACGCTCTTACTACCCTTAGATGTGCATGTGTGCTGTGCAGTGGTGCCATTTAACTAGGGGCGGAGCCAGGATTTGGGTATAGGGGGGCCAAGCCAAGTATGGATAAAAAAGATCCAATACAAAAGATGATTGTCGAGAACAAGGTTGAGCACTTGCACGTCGGCTTCATTAACAATTTGACAATTCGAAGAACTGGCTTAGAAAACGAATTAATCTTAATGGTGTTTGGCAGCCTTTTTTTCCGCAACGTTTGGCATCGCTTTTACTCCTCATAAGATAGGAATCTCAGTTTCAGAAGCAACCAGCTTAGAGAACGAACTAATCTTGGTGTTGTTTGTCAGCGTCTTTTCTCTTCATAGTTGAGGAATTTTAATTTCTGAATTCTATACTCATACAGTCGACATAGGAAATTTTTACACCACAAAAAGGAACTCATACAAGATAATCTGCATCACGAAAATTTCTAGGATGCATACAAGATATGAATTCTTAATAGCATCTCAAACCACAAAATAAAACAACTAATTCTAATGTATAATTTCAAAACTGATACGAGATGAAAATCAAAACAAATTAGTACACTAGTAGGAAAAAAACCCATTCGTCCCAGTTCGTGAGGGCCATTTGTCCCGGTTCCTGAACCGGGACTAAAGGTCGTTACTAAAGCCCTGTCCCTTTACTGAAAAAGGCTTTCGCCCCGCTTTATATTATAAAGCAAATGCCCAAGCCAACATCCAACAAGGTTCAAGCACACAAACACACACACACACGGTCCAGACAGATAAGTAGTCAAAGGGTTAATGCTGAGGGCACAGCTCAACAAGCCCTGAAAAAACACAAAAAGGCACACGCGCCGGGAGTGACACAGCATCTAGTCGGGCTCCGGGGGTGGCGGAGGGAGCGGAGGCGCCAAGCGGAAGGCCATCGATCGAAGGTCGGCGAGGAGGGTGCTGATGACGTCCCGGTCCTGGGGGCGGCTAAGCGGCCGCCAGAGCTGCAAGTAACCACACATTTTAAAGATGGAGTCAGTAGCACGCCGAAGAGGCACCTTCTGTATGACAAGCTTATTGCGAACAGTCCACAGCGTCCAGGCAAGGACCCCAACGCAAAGCCATCTAATATGTCTGTAGCGAGGGGGGGAGGCCTGAATTTCCGCAAGCAGGTCAGGGAAGTTGGTGTTGCACCACTGGCCCCCAACCGTTTCGCGGAAACAGGACCAAAGGAACTGTGCCGTGTAGCACGAGAAGAAGATGTGGTTGGCATCCTCTACCGTGCCGCACATTGGGCACATCCCATCTCCAGGTCCATGACGCTTAAGGACCTCAACGCCGGACGGGAGGCGGCCGCGGATCCATTGCCACAGGAAGATCCTGATCTTCAGGGGCAGGCGGATGTCCCAAATCAAACTGTAGGGCTCGGGGGCCATCGATGGGGTGATAGCCGCGTAGAGGGATTTGGTGGAGAAGCAGCCAGAGGGTTCCAAGCGCCAAGAGATGGCGTCCGGGGAGTCGGCAACGTCCATAGGGAGGAGGGCGATGTCCTGGAGGAGGGCATCCCAAGCTGCAACCTCAGGGGGGCCAAAGGGGTGGAGGAAAGCGAGGCTCCCTAAGTCAATAAGGGCCGTCTCGACAGAGACCCGAGGGTCAACAACGATGTCGAAGAGCACTGGAAAACGCGCGGCTAGGGGGGTGTCGCCAAGCCACCTATCCAGCCAGAACAGGGTCGAGGACCCAGTACCCACCGAGATGGATGTGCCAATGCGCAGTACATGCAGCAGCTGGACGACGGCCTGCCAAAACTGGGAGCCGCCTGAGCGCTGACAAAATGCGAGAGGCTGTCCACGCAGGTTCTTGTTCTGGATGATAGTAAGCCAGAGACCTCCATCTCCATTGGCAATGCGCCAGAGCCAACTGGTCAAGAGGGCAATGTTCATGCGCCGGGAGGACAAAATCCCAAGACCGCCCTGGTCCTTGGGTTTGCAGATATCTGGCCAGCTGACCATGTGGTACTTCTGCTTACCCCCCTCCCCAGCCCAGAAGAATCTGGATTGGTATTTGGCGATCTCCTGGTGCAGGGTTTCATGAAGGCTATAGAAGCTCATGAGGAACCAAAGGAGGCTAGCAAGCGAAGAGTTGATAAGGATCACGCGAGCAGCCTTCGACAGCCAGCGCCCTTTCCAGGGCTCAACGCGATGTTGCATACGGGTCACCGTGGGGCGAAGATCAGCCACGGTGAGGCGTGAATCACTAATGGGGATCCCCAGATAGGTCGTGGGGAAAGAACCCAGCCGACAGTTTAGTCGGTCAGCAATAGCCTGTGCTTCCTCCAAGGGGTACCCGAGAACCATCACTTCGCTCTTATCGAAGTTGATGGTTAGGCCCGACATTTGTTGGAAGCACAGGAGGAGGAACTTCAGGTTAGTAATATCTAAGGCGGATCCCTCCACCATTATAATGGTATCATCCGCATATTGAAGGAGGGAGACCCCTCCCCCTCCGACTAGGTGGGGGACTAAGCCGCAGATATGACCAGCAACCTTGGCCTTATCCAAGATGGATGCCAGGGCATTGACCACCATGTTGAACAAGAACGGCGAGAAGGGGTGACCCTGACGGACCCCACATAGGGTGGGGAAGTAGGGCCCAATGTCACCGTTGATGTTCACCATGGTCCGCCACAAGAGACAAGCTGCATGACGCGGGTCACCCAACGGTCGTCGAAGCCCTTGCGAAGCAACACTTCCCGCAGGAATGGCCAGTGTACCGTGTCGTAGGCTTTGTGAAAGTCTAGCTTTAGGAAGACCGCGCGATGGCGTTTTAGTCGGACCTCGTGGAGGACTTCGTGGAATACTAACACCCCATCAAGAATAAATCGGCCTTGTATGAAGGCGGATTGGTTCGGATGGGTAATCGTGTCAGCGAGGAGGGTCACCCTATTGGCGTACCCTTTGGCCAAGATCCGAAAAATCACATTAATCACTGTGATTGGGCGGAACAGGCGAATGTTAGAGGCGCCCGGACCTTGGGGATGAGGGTCACAATCCCATAATTGAGGCGCCCAAGGTCCATGGAGCCCGAATAAAATTCCTCAAACAGAGCCATGACCTCCGGCTTGATGGTAGGCCAGAACGTCTTAAAGAACGTCACGGGCAGGCCATCTGGACCCGGGGCCGAGGAGGGGTTCATCCCCTTAATGGCTGCGAGGACCTCGTCCTCGTCAAAAGGGGCAACTAATGCCGCATTGGCCTCTGCCGAGACCAATTGTTCGCACCCGACCAAATGTCGGGGGTGATACTAGCCCCACCCCGCGGGGTGGGGGTAAATAGAGCTTTATAGAAGCCGTCTACATGGGTATGAGTGGCCGAGGGGAGAACGATAAGCGTGTCTCCATCCCATAGGCAATGGATGGAATTGCGACGACGTCGGCCGTTCACCACCGCCTGAAAATAGGCGGTGTTGGCATCGCCCCGAAGCACCCACCTCTGGGTACCGCGCAGGCGCCAGTAGGCCTCTTCATCTGTGTAAATGGTGGAGAGCTGGTCTTCCAGGTCGTATCGCAGCATCCACTCATCAGGGGAGATCCCGGTCGAGTCGGCGCGGGCGTCCAGGGCTTGGATAGCCATCAGGAGGGCCTTTTTGCGCTCTCTAAGGTCCCGGCCAAGGTTGGCCCCCCAACCCTTCATGAATTGGCGGGCTAGCTTGGCGCAGAAGTGCCACGAGTCGACAGCGGACATGGAGCGATGGGGAGCAGAGCGGGCAAAAATCCAGCGAGCGACGACAGCCTCCCGGAAGCCGGCCTGATTGAGCCAGAAGGGCTCGAACCGGAATCGCGGCGGGGTGAGGGGCCGATCGTCGGCGGTGGAGAGGAGGAGGGGGACATGGTCAGATCCGATCCGGGTGACAGCCCGGAGCGATGTGATGACCCACAAGTATAGGGGATCTATCGTAGTCCTTTCGATAAGTAAGAGTGTTGAACCCAACGAGGAGCAGAAGGAAACAATAAGCGGTTTTCAGCAAGGTATTCTTTGCAAGTACTGAAATAAGTGGTAACAGATAGTTTTGTGATAAGATAAATTGTAACGAGCAACAAGTAACAAAAGTAAATAAGGTGCAGCAAGGTGGCCCAATCCTTTTTGTAGCAAAGGACAAGCCGGAACAAACTCTTATAATAGGAAAAGCGCTCCGAGGACACATGGGAATATCGTCAAGCTAGTTTTCATCACGCTCATATGATTCGCGTCGGGTACTTTGATAATTTGATATGTGGGTGGACGGTGCTTGGGTGTTGTTCTTACTTGAACAAGCATCCCACTTATGATTAACCTCTATTGCAAGCATCCGCAGCTACAACAAAAGTATTAAGGTAAACCTAACCATAGCATGAAACATATGGATCCAAATCAGCCCCTTACGAAGCAACACATAAACTAGGGTTGAAGCTTCTATCACTCTAGCAACCCATCATCTACTTATTACTTCCCAATGCCTTCCTCTAGGCCAAAATAATGGTGAAGTGTTATGTAGTCGACGTTCACATAACACCACTAGAGGTTAGACAACATACATCTCATCAAAATATCGAACGAATACCAAATTCACATGACTACTAATAGCAAGACTTCTCCCGTGTCCTCAGGAACAAGCGTAACTACTCACAAAGCATATTCATGTTCATAATCAGAGGGGTAATAATATGCATAAAGGATCTGAACATATGATCTTCCACCAAGTAAACCAACTAGCATCAACTACAAGGAGTAATCAACACTACTAGCAACCTACTAGCACCAATTCCGGACTTGGAGACAAGAATTGGATACAAGAGATGAACTAGGGTTTGGAGATGAGATGGTGCTGGTGAAGATATTGATGGAGATTGCCCTCTCCCGATGAGAGGAGCGTTGGTGATGATGATGGCGATGATTTCCCCCTCCCGGAGGGAAGTGTCCCCGGCAGAACAGCTCTGCCGGAGCCCTAGATTGGTTCCGCCTCGTGGCGGCGGAGTCTCGTCCCGAAAGGTTGCTTCTTATTTTTTTCTCATCGAAAGACTTCATATAGGAGAAGATGGACGTCGGAGAGCCACCAGGGGGCCCACGAGGCAGGGGGCCGCGCCCAGGGGGAGGGGGCGCGCCCCCCACCCTCGTGAGCAGGGTGTGGGCCCCTTGGCCTTCATCTTTGGCGATGATTTTTATTTATTTATTTTAAGACATTCCATGGAGTTTCAGGACTTTTGGAGTTGCAGAGAATAGGTCTCCAATATTTGCTCCTTTTCCAGCTAGAATTCCAGCTGCCGGCTTTCCCCCTCTTCATGGTAAACCTTGTAAAATAAGAGAGAATAGCCATAAATACTGTGACATAACGTAAAATAACAGCCCATAATGCAATAAATATCGATATAAAAGCATGATGCAAAATGGACGTATCAACTCCCCCAAGCTTAGACCTCGCTTGTCCTCAAGCAAAAAGCCGATAACAATAAATATGTCCTCATGTTTAGAGGTAGATGCGTCGATAAAAATAAAATACGGACATGAAGGCATCATGATTATTCTCATAACAGCAACATAAATAGATTTTGTCATATGATTACTCATGTTCAAGTGATGATCTTTTCACAAAGCCAAAGTATGAATAAGAAACCTTATTGAGAACCAACAAATTATACACTCAGTCATTGGAGCAACTGCAATTTATCATAACATCGGAAAGATTCTATGTCAGAGCTTAAAAGCAAGTCCACATACTCAACTATCACTTAGTCTTTCATAATTGCTAACACTCACGCAATACTTGTGGTTACGGAGTTTTAATCGGACGCAGAGAAAGATAGGGGCTTATAGTTCTGCCCCACAACCTTTTACCTCAAGGGTAATGTCAACAATAATAATTCATGCTCCTCTACATCCAATTAGATATATATATCATGTTCTTTCCAACATGCTGAGCTTGCCAAATGATAAAATAAAAAGGAGAAGGTGAAGATCACCGTGACTCTTGCATAAGGTAGAAGATAATAATAAAAGATAGGCCCTTCGCAGAGGGAAGCAGAGGTTGCCATGCGCTTTTATGGTTGGATGCACAAAATCTTAATGCAAAAGAAAATCACTTTATATTGCCCCTTGTATGTGGAACTTTATTATGCAGTCCGTCGCTTTTATTACTTCCACAACAAGTTCGTACAAAGCTTATTTCTTTGCACTAATAAGTCATGCATATTTAGAGAGCAATTTTTATTGCTTTCACCGATGACAACTTACTTGAAGGATCTTACTCAATCCATAGGTAGATATGATGGACTCTCATGGCTAAACTGGTATAAAGGTATTTGGATGCACAAGTAGTATCTCTACTTGGTGCTGAGAATTTGGCTAGCATGAGGGGGAAGGCAAGCTCAACATGTTAGGAGATCCATGACAATATACTTTGTCTCAGATATAAGAAAACATAACTCATTACGTTGTCTTCCTTGTCCAACATCAACTCTTTAGCATGTCATATTTTAATGAGTGTTCCCAATCATAAAAGATGTCAATGATAATATATCTATATGTGAAACCTCTCTTTCCTTATTACTTCCTATTAATTGCAACGATGACCAAAGCTATATTTGTCAACTCGCAACAACTTTTAATCATCATACTCTTTCTATGTGAAGTCATTACTTTCACTAAGATCAATATGAACTCTTTGATTCTTTTTATTATTTTTCTTCTAATCACTCAAGATCATGGCAAAGTAATCAAGCCCTAGACTCAACACTAATCTTTATTATATATAGCTCACGGACTCGATTGCATAGAGGGATCATAAAGCAAAACTTCAAAAGTAGATCATCCTGTGACTTTATTCTACTATATCAAGATACTACTGATAGGATAGAACTAAGAAAAACGGTAAAGATAGGAGTTGTGATGGTGATACGATACCGGGGCACCTCCCCCAAGCTTGGCAGTTGCCAAGGGGAGTGCCCATACCCATGTGATTATGTCTCCTTCTTTGTTGTTGGCGGTGGAGGTGTTGTTGATGATGCAAGCTTGTCGTCCACCTTCTATGGCATAGGCTCACCCTCATAGAAGGATGATCGAGTCTCCGAAATCCTCAAATCTGCAACCGGAACAGCTCGAAACGAAAACAGAGGATATTTGCATGATACGGTTGTCAAAACCTTCGGGAGAATATATAATTAATTTTTACCGACCAAAATACGTATCGTGCAAGAAAACGGAGTCCGGAGGGCACACGAGGTGCTCATGAGGTAGGGGGGCGCGCCCAGGGGGAGGGGGCGCGCCCTCCACCCTCGTGGAGGCCTCGTGTCCTCCCCGGACTGCTACTTATTTTTCTATTTTTCTAAATATTCCAAAACGGAGAAATATTGCCTTAGAATTTGTTTTGGAGTCGGTTTACTTACCGTAACACATACCTATTCCTTTTCGGAGTCTGGAACGTTCTGGAAAGTGTCCCTTATGTATTCCTCCGGGGTTACGGTTTCAATAATATTAGTTTCAACATTTATAGGATTACCTGAGATATAGTGTTTGATTCTTTGACTGTTTACCACCTTCGGATTTGTGCCTTCGAAGTTGTTGATTTTTATGGCACCAGAACGATAGACCTCCTCGATAACGTAGGGACCTTCCCATTTGGAGAGAAGTTTTCCTGCAAAAAATCTTAAATGAGAGTTGTATAGCAATACATAATCACCTACATTAAACTCACGCTTTTGTATCCTTTTGTCATGCCATCTTTTAACTTTTCTTTAAACAACTTGGCATTTTCATAGGCTTGGGTTCTCCATTCATCAAGTGAGCTAATATCAAAAACCTCTTCTCACCAGAAAGTTTGAAATCATAGTTGAGCTCTTTAATAGCCCAATATGCCATATGTTCTAGTTCGAGAGGTAAGTGACATGTTTTTCCATAAACCATTTTATACGGAGACATACCCATAGGATTCTTATATGCAGTTCTATAGGCCCATAATGCATCATCAAGTTTCTTGGACCAATTCTTTCTAGACCTATTAACAATCTTTTGCAAAATTAATTTGAGGTCTCTATTGCTCAATTCTACTTGACCACTAGACTGCGGGTGATAAGGAGATGCAATTCTATGATTAACGTCATATTTAGCAAGCATCTTACGGAAAGCACCATGAATAAAATGTGAACCACCATCAGTCATTAAATATCTAGGGACTCCAAACCTCGGAAAAATAACTTCCTTAAGCATTTTAATAGAAGTGTTATGATCAGCACTACTAGTTGGAATAGCTTCTACCCACTTAGTAACATAATCAACAACAACTAAAATATGTGTGTATCCATTAGAGGCAGGAATAGATCCCATATAATCAAAGCCCCAAACATCAAATGGTTCAATAACAAGTGAATAATTCATAGGCATTTCTTGACGTCTACTAATATTACCAATTCTTTGACATTCATCACAAGACAAAACAAACTTACAGGCATCCTTGAAGAGAGTAGGCCAATAAAAACCATACTGCAGTACCTTATGTGCAGTTCTATCTCCAGCGTGGTGTCCTCCATAAGCTTTGGAGTGACACTTGCGTAGGATCTGTTCCTGTTCATGCTCAGGTACACAACGTCTAATAACACCATCTACTCCTTCTTTATAAAGATGTGGGTCATCCCAAAAGTAATGTCGCAAATCATAAAAGAACTTTTTATTTTGTTGGTATGTGAAGCTAGGTGGTATAAATTTAGCAACAATATAATTAGCATAATCAGCATACCATGGAGTGCTACGAGAAGTGCTTACGACATTTAATTGTTCATCAGGAAAGCTATCATCAATAGGTAGTGGGTCATCAAGAACATTCTCTAACCTAGATAAGTTGTCTGCAACGGGGTTCTCAACTCCTTTTCTATCAACAATATGCAAATCAAATTCTTGCAGCAAGAGAACCCATCTAATAAGTCTAGGTTTAGCATCTTTCTTTTCCATAAGATATTTAATAGCAGCATGATCGGTGTGAATAGTTACTTTAGAATCAAATATATAGGGTCTGAATTTATCACAAGCAAATACAACTTCTAAAAGTTCCTTTTCGGTAGTAGCATAATTTCTTTGAGCATTGTCTAGAGTCTTACTAGCATAATGGATAACATTTAATTTCTTATCAACTCTTTGCCCTAGAACAACACCTTCAGCATAATCACTAGCAACACACATAATTTCAAATGGTAAATTCCAATCAGGTGGCTGAACAATAGGTGCAGAGACTAATGCTTTCTTAAGTATTTCAAATGCTTCTACATAGTCATCATCAAAGACAAATGGTACATCTTTTTGTAATAAATTAGTCAGAGGCCGAGAAATTTTTGAGAATTCCTTAATGAACCTCCTATAAAATCCGGCGTGACCAAGGAAACTTCTTATACCTTTGATGTCCTTGGGACATTGCATCTTTTCAATAGCATCAACCTTGGCTTTATCAACTTCAATACCTCTTTCATAAACTTTGTGCCCCAAGACAATACCTTCATTAACCATAAAGTGGCACTTTTCCCAATTCAAGACAAGATTAGTTTCTTCACATCTCTGCAAAACTCGATCAAGATTGCTCAAGCAATCGTCAAAAGAGGAACCATAGACGGAAAAGTCGTCCATGAAACCTCACAAATCTTTTCACAAAAATGAGAGAATATAGCCATCATGCATCTTTGAAAGGTAGCAGGTGCATTACATAAGCCAAAAGGCATACGTCTATAAGCAAAAGTACCAAAAGGGCATGTAAAAGTAGTCTTTCATTAATCTTTAGCCGACACAAGTATTTGAGAGAAACCAGAATAACCATCTAGAAAGCAATAATGTGTATGTTTGCATAATCTTTCTAGCATTTGATCAATAAAAGGTAAGGGTAATGATCTTTCTTAGTAGCTTTATTTAATTTGCGGAAATCAATTACCTCTTTATCATTAGGGACAACAGTAATACCTCCCTTCTTAGGGACACAATGGACAGGACTTACCCACTAACTATCAGCAACGGGATAAATTGTACCTGCCTCCAGAAGCTTGAGTATTTCTTTCATTACCACTTCTTTCATTTTAGGATTCAAACGTCGTTGAGGATCACAAACTGGTTTGGCATCAGCTTCCAAATTTATTTTATGTTGACATAGAGTGGGACTGATGCCCTTAAGATCATCCAGAGTATATCCAATAGCGGCACGATGCTTCTTCAGAGTTTTCAATAATCTTTCTTCTTCATGCTCTGAAAGGTTAGCACTAATAATAACAGGATATATTTTCTTTTCATCAAGATAAGCATATTTAAGATTATCAGGCAACGATTTAAGCTCAAACACGGGATCACCCTTGGGTGGAGGAGGATCCCCAAGGATTTCAACAGGCAAATTGTGTTTCAGGATAGGTTCTTGTTTAAAGAAAACTTCATCTATTTCCCTTCTTTCATTCATGAACATCTCATTTTCATGGTCTAGCAAATAGTGTTCCAAAGGATCACTAGGAGGTACGGCAATAGAAGCAAGACCAATATTTTCATCCTTACTAGGCAATTCTTCCTCTCGTTGTTGTTTACTATATTTAGTGTATTTTAACTCATGAACCATATCATCCAAGCCAATAGTAACAACATTCTTTTCGCAGTCTATCTTAGCATTAACAGTATTCAAGAAGGGTCTACCAAATATAATGGGATAAAAGCTATCTTGTGGAGATCCAAGAACAACAAAATCAGCAGGATATTTAGTTTTCCCACACAAGACTTCAACATCTCTAACAATTCCCACTGGTGAAATAGTATCTCTATTGGCAAGTTTAATTGTAACATCAATATCTTCTATCTCAGCTTGTGCAATTTCATGCTTAATTGCTTCATACAAGGTAATAGGTATAACACTAGCACTAGCACCCATATCACATAAGCCATGATAACAATGATCTCCTATTTTAACAGAAATAACGGGCACGCCTACCACAGGTCTATGTTTATCTCTATCACAGGGTTTAGCAATTCTAGCAGTTTCACCAGAGAATTGAATGACATGCCCATCAATATTATCAGACAAGAGATCTTTAACAATAGCAATATTAGGTTCTACTATGACTTCCTCAGGAGGTGTATAAGTTCTAATATTGCTTTTACGAACAACAGTTGAAGCTTTATCATGATCCTTTACTCTAACAGGGAAAGATGGTTTCTCAACATAAGAGGTGGGAACAATAGGATCATTATAAGTGATAGTCTTTTCTTCAACTTTAATAGGTGCAGCTAATTTTACTTCTATGGGAGGATGATATTTAAACCACTTCTCCTTAGGGAGATCAACATAAGTAGCAAAAGATTCATAGAAAGAAGCTACTATCTCAGAGTCAAGTCCATATTTAGTGCTAAACTGACGGAAAATATTGGTATCCATAAAAGATTTAACACAATCAAACTTAGGTGTCATAACTGACTCCTTACCTTCGTCGAGGTCCCAATCTTCAGAGTTGCGTTTCATTCTATCCAATAAATTCCATCTAAATTCAATAGGCTTCATCATAAAAGAGCCATCACAAGAAGTATCGAGCATGGTTTGATTATCATGAGAAAGCCGAGCATAAAAACTTTGCATAATCACTTCTCTTGCGAGCTCATGATTGGGGCATGAATATAACATTGATTTAAGCCTCCCCCAAGCTTGAGTGATGCTTTCTCCTTCGCGAGGCAAAAAATTATATATATAATTGCGATCACGATGAACAAGATGCATAGGGTAATACTTTTGATGAAATTCCAATTTCACTCTTTTATGGTTCCATGATCTCGTATCATCACATAGCCTATACCATGTCAATGCGTCTCCCTCCAAAGATAAAGGGAAAGCCTTCTTTTTAACAACATCATCGGGTATACCTGCAAGCTTAAATAGTCCACAAATATCATCCACATAGCGTAGATGCTCGTCAGGATGCTTTGTTCCATCTCCTGTAAAAGTATTAGCCAGCAGTTTTTCCATGATACCGAAAGGAAATTCAAAAGGAGTTTCATTTTCAATAGGTTGAGTAGATTGAGGAGCAACTCTTTGCACTACTGGACGGGGTGAAGATACCCCGAACAAGCCCCTCAGAGAATTACTTTCCATAGTAACAAGTGACAGAAAAATTCAGCACACTATATAAATTTTTCCTTACCAGATTCCACTTACCAAAGGCACTACACTCCCTGGCAACGGCGCCAGAAAAGAGTCTTGATGACCCACAAGTATAGGGGATCTATCGTAGTCCTTTCGATAAGTAAGAGTGTCGAACACAACGAGGAGCAGAAGGAAATGATAAGCGGTTTTCAGCAAGGTATTCTCTGCAAGTACTGAAATAAGTGGTAACAGATAGTTTTGTGATAAGATAAATTGTAACGAGCAACAAGTAACAAAAGTAAATAAGGTGCAGCAAGGTGGCCCAATCCTTTTGTAGCAAAGGACAAGCGGAACAAACTCTTATAATAGGAAAAGCGCTCCCGAGGACACATGGGAATATCGTCAAGCTAGTTTTCATCACGCTCATATGATTCGCGTTCGGTACTTTGATAATTTGATATGTGGGTGGACCGGTGCTTGGGTGTTGTTCTTACTTGAACAAGCATCCCACTTATGATTAACCTCTATTGCAAGCATCCGCAGCTACAACAAAAGTATTAAGGTAAACCTAACCATAGCATGAAACATATGGATCCAAATCAGCCCCTTACGGCAACGCATAAACTAGGGTTCAAGCTTCTGTCACTCTAGCAACCCATCATCTACTTATTACTTCCCAATGCCTTCCTCTAGGCCCAAATAATGGTGAAGTGTTAAGTAGTCGACGTTCACATAACACCACTAGAGGTTAGACAACATACATCTTATCAAAATATCGAACGAATACCAAATTCACATGACTACTAATAGCAAGACTTCTCCCGTGTTCTCAGGAACAAATGTAACTACTCACAAAGCATATTCATGTTCATAATCAGAGGGGTAATAATATGCATAAAGGATCTGAACATATGATCTTCAACCAAGTAAACCAACTAGCATCAACTACAAGGAGTAATGAAGACTATTAGCAACCTACTAGCACCAATCCCGGACTTGGAGACAAGAATTGGATACAAGAGATGAACTAGGGTTTGGAGATGAGATGGTGCTGGTGAAGATGTTGATGGAGATTTCCCTATCCCGATGAGAGGAGCATTGGTGATGATGATGGCGATGATTTCCCCCTCCCGGAGGGAAGTGTCCCCGACAGAACAGTTCTGTCGGAGCCCTAGATTGGTTCCGCCAAGGTTCCGCCTCGTGGCGGCGGAGCCCGTCCCGAAAGGTTGCTTCTTCTTTTTTTTCTCATCAAAAGACTTCATATAGGAGAAGATGGACGTCGGAGAGCCACCAGGGGGCCCACGAGGTAGGGGGCGCGCCTAAGGGAGGCGCGCCCACCATTGTGAGCAGGGTGTGGGCCCCCTGGCCTTCATCTTTGGCGATGATTTTTCTTTATTTATTTTAAGACATTCCGTGGAGTTTCAGGACTTTTGGAGTTGCACAGAATAGGTCTCCAATATTTGCTCCTTTTCCAGCCAGAATTCCAGCTGCCGGCATTCCCCCTCTTCATGGTAAACCTTGTAAAATAAGAGAGAATAGCCATAAATATTGTGACATAACGTAAAATAACAGCCCATAATGCAATAAATATCGATATAAAAGCATGATGCAAAATGGACCTATCACGATGCCAGGGGGCAGCGTAATTCCCATTCAGGGGAAACTAGGACACGATCCAAGACGGATTGTGTCGGGACAATCTGCCGGTTCGTCCAGGTGAACCTGGCACCCGTCCGATCAAGTTCGCAGAGCCCCAACTCCGCGATCGAATCGTTCAATAATTGCATCCCGGGGAAGTTAATCCGATCATTATTCTTCTCATCCGGGGATCGGATGAGATTAAAGTCTCCGCCCATGAGAACTGGGAGGAGGGAGTTAGAGATCTTCAGCTGCAGCTCTGCTAAGAAGGCTGGGGAGCGGCGGTGGTCCGCCGGTCCGCATACAATAATGACCTCCCATTTGAAGTTCAGGGCACGCTCGAAGATCTCCATACTAACGAAGAATTCGCCCCGGTCCATGCCACCCACCACAAAGGTGGCATCCTTTATCCCTAAGAGGATGTCGCCAGAGTGGCCTGAGGTCCCACTAGAAGGGAGCCAGTGCCAAGCGAAGAGGTGGGAGCTAAGACGTTCAAGCCCCTGAAGTGCGAACTCAGCATGCAAGGTTTCCTGGATGGCAACGATGTCAATGTGTTCGTCACGAATGTACTCAATGAGTTGGCGGCGACGACCATCATGGCCGAAGCCGCGGATATTCCAGAAAAGGGCCCGCATCTAAGCCCCAATCGGGGGACTGCTTGACCCCAGGACACGGGAAGCGCTTTGAGCGCGGAGGGCAGCAGTGTGCGTCCACGGATTATCCCGTCGGCCACCGGAGGGGCCTGAACCGCGGGGGTGGTGGTCGGCCCCTCGGGAGGCCGAAGCAGGCGGGCTCGGGTCTCAGCCAGCCTGCCATCGAGAATCTCCCGGGCCCTAATGGCCGCGATCTGTTCTAAGGGGGGACCGACCTCCCCCCTGAAAACTATGGCCGATTCATTTGCCACCTTGGCGAGGTGGCCAAGCGGAGCAGCCTCAAGTGTGGAAAATGAACAACTGGAATAATCGGGAAGGTCGGGTCCGCACTGACTCGAGGTTCAGACCGCCGCTGTGGAGCTCAAGGCCGGGCGATGGACGTTGCCGGAGAGTCGGCCGGCTGCGCCGCATCGAGGCGGGCGCTGCGGCAGGAGGACATCACCAGCGTCGAGGTGGAGCGGCGCCACCTGGCGTACGCCACCGTCGGAGTGGGGTGCGCGGAGGCCAGAGAGGAGACGTCCACTGCCACCGAGGCGGTCGGGGAGGCCGGCGAGGAGAGGCGGGCGCCGGAGGGCACCGGCGAGGGGAGCGGGCCGGCGAGCTCCAGGGTGACACCGGTCGCGACCCCCGCGGGTGGGGGAGACGGGGCAGGTGCGACGGGAACCTCACACCCGCCTCCACCTGTGGAGACCGGGGAGGTCGAGCCAGCGGGGGACGGGGGGTCCGGCCCCGACGGCGAGGGGCGAAGGGCGGAGACGACGCAGGGGGAGCGAGGCGAAGATGGCGGGGCGACGAGTAGACCCACACTGGAGATGTCACTGGCCGACTCCGACGGAGACAGAGAGGGCATGACCAGCGGGGTGGCCAGGCGGAGGGCCACCGCGAGGTCAGCGGCCGACACTCGAGTGCGCCCCGCCCCGGAACCGCCACGACCCGCTGGTGGGTTGGAGGGCTCCCGGGAGGGGGAGCGGGAGTGCTCCGAGCCGTCCTCGTCATCTCCTGGGTCGTCGAGGCGGGAGTGGCGCGAGCGTCTGCGGTGGGAGTCGACGGCATCAGCTGGGCCACCCCCCAGGTGACTGTCATCAGAGAAGCGGGGGCGGCCGACATGGTTCGGAGGCTCGGAGCAGATCTTGAGGTCGTAGCCGTCGTCGTTGAAGAAGACCCGGATCATGACATGGAGCTTGGAGGAGTCCAGGCACTTCACCTTGACCCGTACCTCCTCCTCCTTGCGTAAGGAGAGCTCGTCGACCACCACCACCTTGTCTAGGATCTTGGACATACTGCGGATGACCCGCTCAGACCGGGCCACATCTGGCAGGCCGGCGATGAGGAGCCAAGCAGTGTCCAGGACAGCGACGGCCTTGGGATCCCACCGCGGCTCAGATATGTTCGCCACAATGTCGTTGAAAGCCAGGGTGATGTTGTTGATGCGGGTACAGAATCCCATACTCATAGCGTCGGGGAAGATCACTGAGAAGTCGTTGGAAGCGGTGGGGGTCACCTGCCAATCCCACGTGCACCTACACAAGTGGTTGAGCTCTGCCTCAATCAGCTCCGGGGTGGCGACGGCCTCGCCCACGACCGTCACAATCGCCAGCAGCGAGGCAGAGGGAGGGGGGATCTCTGGAACCTCGATGTGGAAGAAGGCCATGTCCTCGATGTTGTGGCCGTACATCATGATTTCCTCCGTCACCGGGCGATCCAGACAGAGAATCGCGGGGTTCCCGGCATCCTTGCACAGGTAGCACATCGGGGGGTTGGGACAAGCCACCTGGAAGTGGCCGGTCAAGCCGCAGTTGAAGCATGGCGGGCCGTCGAAAGAGTCGTTGGTGCCCGGAGGAGGAACCGCGGCGGCGGTGGAGGCGGCAGCCTGGGTTAGTCCCGATTCACCCAGAAACCGGGACAGATGGGGCTCCACGTGGCCGTTGCCGCTTGCCCAGACATGGGGGCCTTTTGTCCCGGTTGTGTTGGAAATATGCCCTAGAGGCAATAATAAATTGGTTATTATTATATTTCCTTGTTCATGATAATCGTTTATTACCCATGCTATAATTGTATTGATAGGAAACTCAGATACATGTGTGGGTACATAAACAACACCATGTCCCTAGTAAGCCTCTAGTTGACTAGCTCGTTGATCAACAGATGGTTACGGTTTCCTGACCATGGACATTGGATGTCGTTGATGACGGGATCACATCATTTGGAGAATGATGTGATGGACAAGACCCAATCCTAAGCCTAGCTAAAAGATCGTAGTTCGTATGCTAAAGCTTTTCTAATGTCAAGTATCATTTCCTTAGACCATGAGATTGTGCAACTCCCGAATGCCGTAGGAATGCTTTGGGTGTACCAAATGTCACAACGTAACTAGGTGGCTATAAAGGTGCACTACAGGTATCTCCGAAAGTGTCTATTGGGTTGGCACGAATCGAGACTGGAATTTGTCACTCCGGTTAACGGAGAGGTATCTCTGGGCCCACTCGGTAGGACATCATCATAATGTGCACAATGTGACCAAGGGGTTGATCACGGGATAATGTGTTACTGAACGAGTAAAGAGACTTGCCGGTAACGAGATTGAACAAGGTATCGGTATACCGACGATCGAATCTCGGGAAAGTACAATACCGTTAGACAAAGGGAATTGTATACGGGATCGATTGAGTCCTTGACATCGTGGTTCATCCGATGAGATCATCGTGGAACATGTGGGAGCCAACATGGGTATCCAGATCCCGCTGTTGGTTATTGACCGGAGAACGTCTCGGTCATGTCTACGTGTCTCCCGAACCCGTAGGGTCTACACACTTAAGGTTCGATGACACTAGGGTTATAAAGGAAGTTTGTATGTGGTTACCGAATGTTGTGCGGAGTCCCGGATGAGATCCCGGACGACACGAGGAGTTCCGTAATGGTCCGGAGGTAAAGATTTATATATGGGAAGTCCTATTTTGGCCACCGGAAAATGTTCGGGATTTTTCGGTATTGTACCGGGAAGGTTCTAGAAGGTTCCGGAGTGGGGCCCACCTGCATAGGGGGGGCCCATATGAACGTGGGTAGTGGGGGCAAGGCCCCACACCCCTGGTCAAGGCGCACCAAGATCCCCCCTTAGAAGGAATAAGATCATATCCCGAAGGGATTAGATCAAGATCCCTATAAATGGGGGATAACACTCGGTGGGGATGGAAATGATATGTTTTCTTTCCTCCCACCTTTGCCAATGCCCCAATGGACTTGGAGGGCAAGAAATAATCCCCCTCCACCCCTATATATAGTGGGGAGGCCATGGGAGGTGCACCCTTCCCCTGGCGTAGTCCTCCCCCTCTCCCAAGTCCTCCTCCTCTCTCGCGGTGCTTGGCGAAGCCCTGCAGGATTGCCACGCTCCTCCATCACCACCACACCGTCGTGCTGCTGCTGGATGGAGTCTTCCCCAACCTCTCCCTCTCTCCTTGCTGGATCAAGGCATGGGAGACGCCACCGGGCTGTACGTGTGTTGAACGCGGAGGTGCCGTCTGCTCGGCACTAGGATCTCTGGTGATTTGGATCACGACAGCACGACTCCTTCAACCCCGTTCTCTTGAACGCTTCCGCTTAGCGATCTACAAGGTTATGTAGATGCACTCTCCTTCCCCTCATTGCTAGTTTCTCCATAGATAGATCTTGGTGACACGTAGGAAAATTTTGAATTTCTGCTACGTTCCCCAACAGGTTGGTGCCACCAACGGGGACCAAAAGGCTTCCACGTATCAGCATTTCAGGGGTTGAGTTTTTTGTTTTCTTTTTCTGACGGGGGGGGGGGCGGTTGGAGGGTTTTGTAGGGTTAATTTAGGGGTTTCATATGTTGTGTTAGCTAGCTAATAGAGACAAGTGTCCTGTCTTATCTCCGTGCTTGGTCGACGCTACGTATAGAGAGGACTCGACACGCTAGCTAGCTAGTAAGCAAATGAAGGAAACTATTAAGTATAGAAGATCGTCAAGAACATATACAAATAGAAGTGATCGACCTCTCCTTCTTTCCGAGAGATTGGTCGAACAACAAGTTTTCGTATATCTTACCGACGGTACTGGCTACATATATATATATACAATGTGTAAGATCTCTTACAATACCCTAACATATGAACTCAACTTCCACATGCATGGTGGTATTCTCCGACTTTATTGATGAGGTGGTCAAAAAACAATCCAACCAATTCCTCTTGCATTGCTCGCATGCGATCTTGTGGTAGGAGTTCATTCCGCATCTCCCACATCTAATTTGAATAAGGGGGTCAATACATATATATATGAATGAAACTCAACAGAAATGATGGTAATAAAATAAACTTGTGAATAGTTTTGCTTACGCACTTCATATTGTCTTTTAGAGTAGCCCCGCCTATTCTTGTCCGTCGCATTGTAGATGAACTCGCAGACGTAGTATCTACAGTAATTATTCCCGGGTTCCTCCCACAAGCACTTTACGAGAAATAGAGGTCAATCAAACTGATAATGAAGCATTATAAATGGCATTGATGAAAGTATCTAGAATCAACGGGAGATGCGCGGAACTAGCTAGCTAGTAGTACTTACTTTCGGGAATTTCCATCGCAGATCCGGCGGCAGTCCCGAAACTTGTGCGGTGAATACTTTCCAAACCCTGCGAGACAAAGAAAACAATTACTTGATATCATGAAATGAACAAAGTTGCCGATATGGTGCGATAATGATCGATTCAACTTATTTCTCGAGCATTTTAGACATGTCCGCATATTCCTCGCGATCTTTTCGTCTCGAGTCTAAGACGTTTACTAGTCCCTGCTCAAGCTTAATCTCTAGGAGAATATAGTGAAAACTGCGCACGCATGCATAACTTATCAATTACATTAATTACTATAACATCGAGTAATAATTAAGGGAAACCGAATATGCACAAGATAATAACACTCAATTGAAGTTGTAAGGAAAGAGTATTGTATCTTTGTTTTGATTTATTACCAACGATAATAGCAAGTTGTCCTCGGTTTCTTCGGCATGAAATTTAACCGTAAATTCATCTACGAGATTTGTGTTAATGAACCCAATATCATACATTTCAGCTTTTCTGCGTTCGACGATCTTCAATCTGCATAATATAGTGAGGATAATTATATATACATGCAATGAAAGAGCTGAGCTATATATAGATACTTAATGACAGAAGTAGTACTTACAGACAGTAGCAAGTGACCGTTAATTTATCGAGGGCCTTTAGATTGAAAACTGGAAGAACTCCTCAAATGGTACAGACAACTCCTCAATTCCAACGAGGTCGTGTTGATCCTCTCCAACTTTCAGCGTCAAAGTATCGATTTTCTTCCTAGCTGACTGCTTTCTACAGGTTTCCATGTATCAATCATGGAATCTTTGCATCATCGTTGTTAGAGTAGTTCCATCTTTGACGAGAGGCTTACCATACTCGTATTTGAATTCATCCACCTCCATTATATCAAAATGTGCATCGTCATAATCTCCAGGATTCGTACCGGGCAAGATCCCCGGATGATTAGCGACGATATCGCTAGACACCTTGAGCGGGGGACACAATTGGTTCGCTTGTTCGCTGAGCTGGAGATTTTTTTCCAAAGTTCTTCCTTCTTGTAACCTTTTGTCACTGCAAGTACTTCCCGACCGCTTCGCTTCCTTATATGTCTTTTCAATAATGCGCTCATAGTTGGTTTGCGGCGGAGACGGTGGTGGTCGCTACAGGGCATCCAAAGTGCGCTTCGCTTTCACCGGATCTATCTTCTCCTCCGGACATGGATGTCTCTTAGCTCTTTGCGTTGCGAAGTAGTCCTTCACCTGGGCTTGATAGATCTCCTCATTTTCCAGTTCGGTCATCTCGTATGGTAACTTCTCTGGAGTCTTGAGAGATGAACCGAATCTGTATTGCCTCCCGCCTGTACTGCTAGATGCCGGAGCAGGCCGAGCGGCTGCGGCTTTCTTCTTTAGCTACTTACGAGGCGGAGGAGAAGGACTATGATGCGCCGGAGCAGCTGGAGCGGCAGCGGGTCTCTTCCGCCCTTGCTGACGAGGCGGAGAAGGAGGAGCCTAGCTGCTCGGGCGCGCCGGCGCAGGCGGAGAAGGAGGCGGAGTGTCGCCACGCGCCAGAGAAGGAGGCGGAGTGCCCTGATCACTCGCCGAAGGAGCAGGCGGAGGAGGAGGCGGAGTGCCCTGACTCGTCGTCGGAGTAGGAGGAGGTGGCGGAGGCGTCCAGTTCGGAAGGTTGATGAGCTCCTTCCTCCATAGGCATGGAGTCTTCAGAGCAGAACCCAGCCAAGTCTCCCCTTCACCGGTAGGGTGGTCAAGCACGAGCTCCTCAAATCCCGCCGTTATTTCTTCCACCGTCACCCTAGCATATCCTTCTGGAATTGGACGGCAGTGAAAAGTTGCGCCGGGTTCAGGAGGTCGAACAGAGCCGACAACTGCCTTGACTTTGTAGTTCTGCCATTGCATCATAAGGTGGCAATTTGAGACTCCGTGATAGCATCCACGGGGTAGCTAGCAGGAGCCATGAAGACAGGCTCCAGCTGAAGCAGCTCGGTGGAAGCCACGCTGCTTCTCCGCTGAGATGGCGGGGTAGCCAGGGTCGCTCGGCGGTCGCTTGCTTGAGCGCATCTCGTTCCTCTAGCTTTTGTATCCTTGCGTGCATCTCCTCCAGTTCGCTCTGCTCCACTTTCCTCCTCCTCTCTTGGCATTTGTAACCGCCTGCGTCCGGAAACCCAGCCTTCCACAGAATGGAGCCTGGCGTGCCTCGTGTCCGTCCAGGGTGCTCAGAATTCCTGAGGGCCATTGTGAGCTCGTCCTTCTCTTTATCTAGAACGAACGTCCCTTCATGCCCTGCGTTAATATAGTGTTGAAGCTTCGTGAGGGGTATTCGCAGTTGCTCCCTCGTCCAAATGCACTTCCCTATTACAGGGTCCAAGGTTCCGCCAACCCCGAAGAACCAAGTCCGGCAACGGTCTGGCCAGTTCAATGTCTCTGGTTCGACCCTTTTATCAAGCAGGTCCTTCTCAGCCTTGGCCCACAACGATCGGGCTTTGAGGTAGCCACCTAACCCCGTGCGATGGTGATGCTCCTTCTTCACATCATTTATCTTGTTTGTCACTGACATCTTCTTACTCCTCTCCGATGTCTTGTTGGCCACAAATGCGTCCCATTGATCTCTGAGCTTCTCAAATCGGCCGACGAATTCTGGTGTCTTTTTTTTGTCGACAAACTTTGCTTTCAGCTCATTCTTCCACCTCGTGAATAGATCTGCCATCTTCTTGAACGCAAAGGACTTGATCATTGGCTCCATAACTGGATTCTCCAGATCCTCCTCTTCCGGTAGGGTGAAATTTACCTTCAGTGCTTCCCAAAGATCATCTTTCTGTCTATCTTTGACAAAAGAAACTTGAAGCTCTTCATCCTTAGGCTGATTCCAAAGCTCGTTGCTAATCGGGATCATGTCCCTAACAAGTACCCCGCACTGAGTAGTAAATGCGTCCTTGGTCCGGAGGGGTTCAATCGGTTGGCCATCGCGCGCGATTGCTGTGATCATGAACCTTTCATCTGAGCGCAACTTTTTCTTCAGGCCTCGTCTCTTTACCGAAGTTGTGCTCGATCCGGAGGGCTAGAAACAAGAAGAAAGACGAGAGTTAGTATGTGTAGATACCAAAACAATGAATGCATCAATTAGCTAGTCAGCACATGCTTAATTAATATATATACCTGGCCGGACTCTGTTCGGTCACCGGAGCCGTCATCACGGCCTCCTTCTAGCACCGGCATTCAGTCACCGGAGCCATCATAATCATGTCCTTCCTCCTCTGTTGTTCGATAATCGTAGCCTGCTTTTTCACCCTCTCCTTCCAGACCATCGGTTTCGTTGAGATACGGCATGACATCAGCTCCGGCTGCGATTATGTCCCCCAACACCCGTTCTGCTTCCTCGTCTCGGCCGTGCTCCATAGTTTCTGCAAATATCACAACATGGCAATTATTATACAAACATGATAGATGGATATATTAGTGGCAAACATAGACCTAGCTATAGCTAATCACAACAAGGAATTATATTAATTAATGGCATCTACGCTTCTCTAGGGTTTGGGGTGGCCTCGGCAACGCTTAAAGGGTTCGGGGTGGCCTCGATGACAACACTCTTTTAACTTGGTAAAGGAGGGGGTATATCAACAACGACGACATACATACATGGAAAAAATGTTATCGGGAGGGGTATATCGACCCCCTCATGTCGAAGTTATCGGGAGGGTATCGACCCCCCCTCCTCATGTTGAATATATGTTGAATTCCCGAGGGAGTTAGGAACCAGAGGGGGACTCCTCCCCCCTCATGTCTGATGAGTTTTTACTCCCTCTCTCCCATGAAACATTCATCGAACAAACTTAATACGAGTTTTAACAAAAAACATTCATTGAACAAAATTACAACAGAAAAAGTTGACCAAGTTTTCATATATCATCATCATCATCTACTACAAAAAAAAATTGACATATTCTTTGCATATGAACATACAAACATTTGCATATTCGACAATAATATCACCAAAAAATTCGATGAAGTTAACATTAAAAATTCTAACTTTTGCATATTCCTAGAACCCTCGACCCTCGACCCTCGAACCCTCGACCATATAGAACCCTCGAACCCTCGACCCTAGAACCCTAGAACCCTCGAACCCTCGACCATCGACCCCTCGAACCTTCGACCCCTCGACGACCCTCTCGCCCCTCGAACCCTCGACGACCCTCGACCCCTCGGTGACCATCGACCCTCTACCCTAGTTCCCGACTCGACCGCTCGGCGATCCTCGACACCCTCATTCCCGATAAAAAAGAAAAAGAAGAGAGGAGAATAAGATGGAATAGAGGAGTAGAAGAAAAAATAGATTTCCACTCCTCTATTCCTTCTTCTTCTCCTCTTTTTTTTCTTCTTCTTCCTCTTCTTATTTTTTCCGACGTCTCCCCTCATGTCATGTCCGACGTTCCCCCTCATGTAATGTCCGACGTCCCCCCTCACTTTAAGAAAAAAACTACCTTAGAAAAAAGACTTGCTTCGCCGCGGGTGCTCGGTAAGACGTGGACTCGATGGAAACACTTTATGAAAATGCGGTGGTGGTCTGGCCGGGCGGTTTTCTTTTCCGTCTTCATTTTTCCTTTGTTTTTTCTTATATGTTTGTTCGTTTTCACTTTACATTACCATACATATGAAAAAAATGAAGTGTCTATACAAAAGTGCATAACTTTATGAACAAATTACAACATCTAAATTAACTACACATCTAAATAAATATAACTACACATCTAAACTTAATTAGGAAAATGCATCTAAACTTAGCAAAATTAATCACAATGAACATCAAAATGAACTCTAAATAAAATATAAAGACAAAATCATCATCATCCATCTACAGAGGGCGGCCAGCGAAGAGGAGAATGAGCTCACTGGGGAGGCGCGAGCTCACTCTGCTAGGGGCGGCGACGAGGAGGCAGAGCACAGCGACGGCTATGAGGAGGCAGGGCACGACGACGGCGACGAGGAAGAAGGGCATGGTGACGGCGATGGCGGGGCAGGGGCGCGGCGACGGGCAACGAGGAGGCGTACGGGGCAGGGCGCGCGTCGGCGCGTCTGGTCAGGGCAGAGGGGCGCGACGAGCGGCATCGTCGGGGGCAGGGTGTGGCGAAGTCTTGCTCGGGCAGCCTGCCGGCGTCGTGGATGGATTCGCCACCGTTGGGGGAGAGGAGGAGGAGAGATCGAAGTGGGGATGGGCGGTTCTGAAATTTTCCTAAGTGCTACTTATATAGCAAAGGCTTTGGTCCCGGTTCGTGGCACCAACCGGGATTTAATGCACTTTTTAGTCGGTTGGTGCCACCAACCGGGACCAAAGGTCTCTTTCAGCAGCCCAAAAGGGCGGGAAGCGAGGCCTTTGGTCCCGATTCTTGGCACCAACAGCTAAAGGGGGGCATTGCACCGGTTCGTGGCACCAACCGACCAATACCCCCTTTAGTCGGTTGGTGCCAAAGAACTGCAACCAAAGGCCTGTGTTGCCGCGTCATGCCAAAAGTTTAGCCCACCTCGCTAGTTGAGAGAGCTCGAGAGTGGTTTATA
Source organism: Aegilops bicornis (assembly GCA_021605145.1). NCBI lineage: Eukaryota > Viridiplantae > Streptophyta > Magnoliopsida > Poales > Poaceae > Aegilops > Aegilops bicornis. Next base: position 49,284,379 of record CM038674.1, read on the forward strand.
AGCGCTGTTGCGCCAACCCTCTCGAGCTCCTCTCAACTGCAGGCTTTCGGGCCTAATCTGTCACTGTGTGCCTGTGGGCCTACTGGGCCTACTGTGGGCCTGAATCCTGGCCCATTGTTGGGTTTCTAGTCGTATTCAGGCCGTGGTGGCCCTTTAGGTGGCACTCTTTTTAATTTGTTTGTTTTCTTTTTTTGCTTTGTTTCTACTTACATCAAAATATTTACTAGTTTTCCAGTGATTCTTTTTGCTTTTAGGTAATAAAAATTATAAACTTTTTGTTAGTGCCATTTGTTTTCTAATTTGAATAGTTTAAATTTGAAATTTTTGGAAATTTTTGTGAATCACTAGTTTTTGAATAGCTTTACTATAAAAATAGATTTTTGAGTGATTCTCTTTCCTGCTATTTAATATTACTATGTTTTATCATTGTATTCAAAAGCTTATTTTGTTATTTTAGTTTGTAAAAAAATTATTTATGATAATTATTTTTGCTATTAAAGTTTCTAACAAAAAATTTCTTTATGAAATTTCTTTTTTCTTTTAATGTTTTGAACAGAAAATACTTTGATAATTTTAGTTGCATAAATTTTATATAATAGTTTCAATAATACTAGATGTTTTATAAAATTTTATTTTGTTTTTACTTATTTATTAAAGTTTATTTTGTTTCTACTTATTTATTTTCTTTTATTTTTTCTTTTTTATTTATTTTATGAAAATTCTTTCTTTTTTGCTTTATTTATTTTATTTTGTTTCTACTTACCGTTGCTATTTTATTTATTTTATTATAGTTTACTTATTTTACTTCATTAAAGTTTATTTTGTTTCTACTTATTTATTAAAGTTTTTGCTGTTTCTACTTATTTATTTTATTTTGTTTCTACTTATTTTTTTCTTTTCTTCTTTGCTTTTTTATTTATTTTATGAAAATTCTTTTTGCTTTTAATGTTTTACACACAAAAGCCCTCTCCACTGGCTAGTTCATTGGTCCCGGTTAGTGGCTTGACCCGGAACTAAGAGGCTGTTTGGATCGCAGCCCTCGGTAGCCCATCCAAAAAATTGGCCGTTGACCAAACTTGCCTTCGCGTTTGGATGACTGCCAAAATTTTGGTGCGCCCGACCCATCCCATGCTAGAGCAGTTCATTTGACGCCAAATCGTTGGCAAATCTGGGGCGCCCAGATTCTGCGCCAACTATTTGGCTCGCCCACGATTGGCAAGGCTTCCACGGGCATAAACCAAACAACCCCTAAAGACCACCCTTTGGTCCTGGCTCAGGTCACCAACCGGTATCAATGATGGTGGGCCAGGAGCGCGGCCCGTTGGTCCCGGTTCGTCCCACCAACCGGGACCAAAGGCGCCAGACGAACCGGGACCAATGCCCCGACGAGGCCCGGCAGGCCCCCTGGCCTCATGAACCGGGACCAATGGGCCCATGGGTCCCGGTTTGTGACTGAACTGGGACTAATGGACTTACCTAGCACAAACGTAAGCCATGTTTTCTACTAGTGGTATACTGTGATGTGCTAACCTGCGTTTGTTGGCTGAACTAGTGAAGTACGTTGCGTCTCCAACTCGCCGTATGAATCAGATTGTGAGAAGCAGAGTAGGCAGTTAGACCAGCGGCAAGGGCATTGGCGGCGGCAGCAGCAACGCCTACGTACAAGCTAATTACGGATGAAAGAACGGAGTCCAGGAGACTAGATCGGAGGTTACGTTGTCAACTGGCCGCTAATGGGCTTTTACTACGGGCTTTTTTCTCTTCTTTTTGTAAAGTACACATTAAGAGCTTCAGATTAGGGGGGGGGGGGGCTTTTACTACGGGCTTTTTTCTCTTCTTGTTGTAAAGTACACATTAAGAGCTTGAGATTAAGGGGGGCTTTACTACGGGCTTTTTTCTCTTCTTTTTGTAAAGTACACATTAAGAGCTTCAGATTAAGGGGGCAACGGGACATCCTATGCGCGCCGCTTACTGCGGTAAACTGCCGATGCTTCGCAAAGGGAGTAGCTGAGATTGTTGGATTCGAACCCGCGACCAGCAATAAAGTTGACTGCTCATCTAGCCAGTGCGCCATGCTAACTCGAGTGCTAAATTGGCAATGTGGTATGTAAAGAACGAACTGCTACGCCAAAACTAAAAGAACAGCCTGCAAAACATTCCCAAAAACATGCGTCTGACGGATTGAGCACACGACCTGAACCTAGTGAACCGCGTAGCCACTCTATTCATTTACTTGCTTGTCTAAAAATGCTAGCTCAGTTAATATAAACTACACGTGGAGAAATTTCAAACGTTGTTTCTTTTTCATAAAAGTATATTTAGAAAGCCGAAACATTTTTGAATTTCCCAAAACATTTTGAACGTACGATTACGCAAACAAATTTTCTGCAAACGAACAAATTTTGAATATCCCAAACATTTTTTGAATTTGTGATATTTCTTTAAAGTCAAACATGTTTTCAATCTTGAGAACAAATTTTGAAACGGAGAACAAATTTGGAAGCACAAAAATATTTTTTGAATCTTGAGAACAAATGTTGAAACAGAGAACAAATTTGGAAGCGAGAACAATTTTTTAAAGCACAAATTGTTTTAATCTTCAGACCAAATTTTGAAATAGAGAACAATTTTGAAAAATACCGAACAAATTTGGAAGAGCGAACAATTCTTTAAATCACGAACATTTTTTTAATCTTCAGAACAAATTTTGAAATAGAGAACAATTTTGAAAAATCATGAACAAATTTGGAAGCGTGAACAATTTTTCAAAATTATAAACAACTTTTTCAAAATGCGAACATTTTTTAAAAAACAGGAACAAAATTGCTAAAACACTGACATTTTTAATTTATGAATATTTTATGAAATTCTTGTTTGCTAAATGCGAACATTTTTTAAAAAACAGGTGAACAATTTTTAATTCCCAAAAAATTTGAATCTTGAGAACAAATTTTGAAATGGTGAACAGTTTTAAAAAATCCTGAACAAATTTGGAAGCACGAACAATTTTTTGAAGCACGAACATTTTTTGAATCTTGAGAACATATTTTGAAACGTTGAAAAATTTTGAAAAATTCCGAACAAATTTGGAAGTCCGAACAATTTTCTAATGCACGATCATTTTTTGAATCTTGAGAACAATTTTTGAAACGGAGAGAAATTTTGAAAAATCCCGAACAAATTTGGAAGCGCGAACATTTTTTGAATATGTTAACAAAAAATTGAAATTCAGTACATTTTCTGAATTTCAGAAGTTTTGTACTTTGTTGTGTAACGAGAACAAATTTTGAATTTTGAGAACATTTTTTGGTAACACGAACAAAATTTAAATTTTTGATTTTCTTTAAATGAAGGGAAGAAAAGAAAAGGAAATAAAAAAGAAAATCATAAACATTTTGTAAAACTATGAACATATTCTGAAAAAGAAAAATAAACTTGAAAAAGAAAGTGAAACAAGAAACAAAAACGAAAAAATGAAAAAGAAACAGAAACAAAAAAAAGAGAAATAAAAAAACGATAGACAGCCGAAAAAGAACCAGGAAAAAAACCCGGTTTAGGGAACCTTCTGGAAGGTTCCCAAAACCGGTTTGGACGCATTATGTGTGGGCCGGCCCATTTCTTCGCTCGCTGCGCTGCCCCTGTGCGATCGCTCGACAGTTTGCCGCAGCGAGCGGCGAATAGGATTTTCCGGGGGCAACTACGTTATACGTGCGATTATGAGCTCGTTGCATGTACGCTCGATCCTTCGTGCGAGGGGGGGGGGGGGGTGGGCTGGCCCCTGCTCGTCCCCCCTTGGCTCCGGCACTGCATCTAACTGCCCTTAGATGCGCGTGTGTGCTGTGCGTTGGTACCATCTTGGACCGGCAGGTTGTATCCATCCACAAGGCTCACGTCGTAAAAGTCCTTGTGGCCGCCGCACTGTTAAGCTTAATGCACTAGTCAATACAACCAAAAGTTTGAATTAATGAAAAGGCTAAGCAATCTACGTATAAACTTTTAACACCTTTTCTCACGTATGACACGGGAACTGAAGACCTTAGTCCCTGATATCAGGTTAAACTTCATGTAGTAGGCAACACCCTGGAGCATGAACTCCGCCAGCGTTTGTGGCATCGTCACATCCCGGCCAACGGGCTCCAACACCCGGGTGGCGTCCTCGGCGCAGCCAGCCTCACTAGCCAGACGAAAAAAGCAACGCGAGTGCGACGCGCCTTACTGCAGCACCAAGCATGTGTGCTGAATCCTCACTTTCCCAGCGTTCAACAGGATGACCAGGTAAGATTCACCCCAGCATATCGAGATCATGAATCAATGAAGTGCATGCACGAACACCGTATGTCAGCTCCTTTTATCTCCATCCCCAAAAAGCACATCCATGTGTTTGCCGTCATCCCATCCCGTACATGGTACGCTATATACATGTGCATAGTCCATAGTTCTAGAGTAGCAAGGACAAGGTACCAAGTACATATCCTTCTTCAATTAAAGTCCATTTGTACGTGTGGTGCTCGATCCGCCGTTCGAACATCGCCGTTGCCCACATGCTGCCTCATCTTCCAATCTCAATTACTTCTATCTCAAGTAATCTTGAATATTATCTTTGTTTAGTTAGTAGAAGTGTGCCACACTTATGTTCTATTTTATGGACTCCAATTCAGTTTGTCCATTATTTGGATTTTATGCATCCGTACTGTTGGTGCTGCTCAGTGCTCACGTCGTTGATGTAAGGTGTATAGAAAAGACAATTTGTTGATTTCTGAATTATATATTTACAATACAAATCTTAAGGGCCACATACAACCGTTCACTGGACGAAGAACATTTGTAACCCTCAGGGGACGTATAGAACCCTTAGATGTCATATAAAAGACCATATACCCTGTTTCCATTGTACTACTGTTTGCATACATCGGCAACTTGGGAGATTACATGATGAAGGAGGGGGGGGGCATTGACAAATTAAATCAAATAGACAAGACAAACAATAAGATAGACAATCCAAAATACACTCTGTATCATTCCCTAAGCCAATAAGTCCCTGAGACCGGGCGATGCGGGCGATGCCCGGGACGTTAACCACGGCCGTGTCGCCGGCGGCCGCTGCTGGCGCGGATCGCGTCGGGGGAAGGTTTTGGGCTCTTGCGGAGTCTGATCCGGATGATGAAGATGGCGAGGAGGACGCCGTGGTCTCGCCGAGGTGTACTCGCCAACGCCGTTGCCTGTGATTTGCGAGGCGTTTGATCCAGGGTATTACGAAGAGGAAGTGGCTGCGATCGTGGATGGTGTTGTGCCAGTGGACGATCCGGCTCGACAAGGTTTGCGGCCAGAGGACAAGATCGAAATCGTCCGGCGTATCGTTCATCGACGGACTGCGGCGGCGGTGATCCGGCCTTGGAAGGGGCCTATTCCTAAGGTTAGTCTTCCGAAACCTTGTTTGTCAGATTTTATTACTGCGAATTCGTGGAAGGAAGTGAAGAGGAAGAAGAACCGGAGATCCTCGGCGGCACAGGAGCCGCCGCCGGCGGTCGACCGATCGAGCGTGATTCGGGATCAGCGGATCTCGCGTTTGAATTCTCTCCTACGCACCGATGGGCTGGCTTCAGTGGGCCGAGGTGTGTACGAGGGTGGGCCGGGATTAGCGGGGCCAAAGGCCCAGGCAAAACCGGACCCAGTTGATCGGGCTGGGGAGTCTCTTGTGCATGAGATCGCATCGGTTAGTGTGCCTACACATGCACGAGCCGCCCTCTCCTGCCGAGTCATTGTCTTGGCTAGGGTACGCCGCCGGGGACGGACTGGCTTTCTTGCTGCTGCGACTTGTCACGTGAAAAGGCGGCTGCCCTCTCGCGATTCGGCTGCTGGCGAGGTGGTCATGCCGCCCAAGCCGCCGCCCAAGGCCCCGCCGCCGGCGAAGCTGCCCGTGAGGTCCGCGTCGGGTGCCAATTCGGCGCAGCCGGCGTCCGCTGCGGCTGCGGCTCCTGCGTTGGCGGCGGCTCCCCCGGCCAGGGCTGCAGCGCCACCGCCGCCCGGGGCCGCACCATCTCATGTGCAGCGCCCCTGGCCTCGTCAGATGGCGGCCGGGAGGGGTGGAGCGGCTAATGGTGGTTCGGGCCGCGGGTCGGGTGCTTTCGCGGGGGACAGCCGCAACCCTCCCCGTGGTCAGTGGGGTGATGATGGATACGACGCTTACGGTCAAGGGCTTCATCGGGGTTCGTCGTCCACCGGTGGTGGGCGAGGCTACGCTTGGACGGAGCAGGGTAATGCTGGCCGGGGCTTTCAAGGACCACCGGGGAACTTCGTCGAGGGCGCAGTTGGCCCCAGCCGCTTCCGTGGACGCTTCCGTGGTGGGCGTGGACGCTTCCGTGGTGGACGGGGTGGGCGTACTTTGCCCGGTGCCGACTCGGACTCTTCTGACATGGCCACTGATGACGCGGCTCTGAACCAGACAGTGGTGGAGACGGTTAAGGCTCTTGCTGATGTGGCTGTCCCGATGATAGCGCAATCAGATGATGCGGAGTCTGATAAAGGCTCGGAGAAGGCCGGAGGTGACAAGCTGTCTAAGTGGGCGGCTAAGAAGAAGAAGTTAGTTTGTTTCCGCTGTGGGGAGACGGGTCACTTCATGGTGGACTGTTCTGCTGAGTTATGTGAGATTTGTCGGAAACCCAAGCATGTGGCGGCTGAGTGTCCGCTTCTTCTCGGGCCCAAACCGGCTCTTAATATCTACGGGCTATGTTGCTCTGAGTTGATGTTCTTTGAGTCACCCAGTGTGGCTTCGGTGACTCCTGCAGTTGAAACCTCCTTCCCTCGGGTGGTTAAAGTGGTCACCGGACCGCTCACTGAAGCCAGATTATTCAGCCAAGTAGAGTTGGCTCCAGGAAATTTCAAATGGTCTTTGTTGAAGCTTTACGATAATTCTTATAAAGTGGATTTTCCTTCTAAAGAGGATCAAGAGGATTCTCAAGTTTGGTATGAGTCGAGTTCTTTGGAACTAGCTTTGTGTTGCAGTTTGATGAGTGGAAGAAGAAGGAGCCGCAGGGCACACCACTGACTCAGATCTGGGTTCGCTTTTCGGGGGCACCGTCCGAACCCTTGGATGATTTTTTTGTCACGTGGAGCTTGGGGTCTTTGCTCGGTAAGACGGAGCAGGTGGACATGCCTTTCACTCGTGCTCACGGTGTTGCTCGTTTGTTGATTAGCGTGGCCAACATTCAGTTCTTGCCAGATGTGGTCAGATGGTGTTATGAGGGGGTTTCTTACATGTTGAATGTCGAGTATGAGGACCCGGACCTGTTTCAGGATTTTGAGGAGTTGTTACCTATGGATACATCTCGAGGGGGTGGTGCAGGCACCGCCAGAGGATGCACCAGTGACGGTGATGTGGATTCCAGTGCCCGTGGAATCGCCTAAACCAACAGAGTCTGCTAAGGGAAAACTTGGTTCGGCACCGTCCAACATGCTTCACTTGGTTCTGTTGGGGCTTTCTGCGCCCTCTCGTCTTTGGTGTGATCGTTTGGAGTTGGATGATCCGTCTGAGCACGTGCCACCGGTGATGCCGGAGGGCCTGCGGACTTTGAAGGACAGACCGACTGTTACGGAGGTGTTTCCCTCTCCTTCCTCCCCTGTTTCGCGGTTGGACTTGCCTCTTTTGGACGACTCGATGGAGCTGCCCGGGAGTACGGTCAGGGCCAGCGCTGTTCTTCCTCTCACCCCGGAGGCTCGGGGGGCTGAGGACGGGTCCAAAGAAAGCGGAGGTGTCTTCACCGGCCTATATGACTAGGGAAGCGGCGACACCGCTTCTCGTCGCCGTTGGTGCGCCAGGACTAGGGGTGGATGCATCTCCGGCCCCCACAGTGTTGGGAGGGATGGGTGGGGCCTCTGCTGTTTCACTTGCACGCCGGTCTTGTGGCGGCTGGGCTGCTCCGGAGCCAGGGCGAACGGCGGATCGCCAGCTTCTGGGCGGCAGACGCCGACGCCGGTGACGGCGGCTCAGGCGTCGGTGGGGGAGGGGCAGGTGGTCTCTCCCGTGCAGGACTTCTCGCGAGGAGGTCATCGCTTTTGGTGGCATCCGGACCCTATCTCCTGTGGGAGGCGGATCGTGAGGCGGTTGCAGGAGCAGCGGACGTCGGCGACATTCAACTATGGTGTCTTGTGAGAGCGGCCAAGTTGCAGGACGTCGAAACCACCACTGGTATGTCAGTAATTAAGTCAAATTCCATTTTGCATTTTACTGATAATGAGATCATCAATAATGCAAATCAACTAGGAATTTCACTTGGCAATAATGATAGTCAGATTGCTAAATCAGTCAACGACATTCTTGATTTAGAAGCTGAGCGTATGTTGATATGATTCGTCACATAGCTGCAGTTAAACCAATGAATGATTCGGAGATTCATGCGCTTGGGGTTAGGGTCCTAGATGGTATGTGTGCCGATCTTGACCCTGATGGTCTCCAGGCGGAGGAAGACTCACAGCCTGAGACTTCTCTCCATGTAGATGAGCCTTTAGTGATAGATGCTGAGGATGAGTGTCATATCCCGGTGGTTGATATAGTCAAGCCTAAGCGGACATGGAAACGAAAGGTTTATCCAGTCTCCGCAGTGCGTAGGAGTGCTAGGATTAAGATGCGCCAAAAAATTTCATGATGACTTATGAGAGGCATTTTCTGGAATAGCAGAGGTCTTAGAGACTTGGCTAAAAGGAGGTTTCTGGAGGATGCTTCTCTGGAACATCATTTGGATTTCATTGCTTTGTCCGAGACTGGAAGGACTAATTTCACTAATCAATTCCTCGCCACTTTGTCTGGGGGGGTAGATTTTGATTGGCACTGCCTCCCACCTCGAGGAAGATCCGCGGGTTTTACTTGGGGTTAAGTGTGAAACATTGGAGGTAAGGAGCGTAGTTATGGGAGAGTTTGCTGTCAAGTTTCGGGTTAGATCTAAGGCAGATGGGTTTGATTGGGCTTTGGTGGCGTTCACGGGCTGCTCAACCAGAACCCAAACCTGATTTCTTGGCAGATCTGGTGCGCATCTGTGCTAATGAGCAGTTACCTCTCTTAGTGGGAGGGGATTTTAACATAATCCGAAGAAAAGAGGACAAGAATAATGTTGGGGAACGTAGTAATTTCAAAATTTTCCTACGCACACACAGGACCATGGTGATGGCATAGCAACGAGAGGGGAGAGTATTGTCTACGTACCCTCGTAGACCAAAGCGGAAGCGATCACAACATAGAGGAAGTAGTCAGACGTTCTCCTCGCGATCCAGCCGTTCCTGGCGCCACATTACTCCGGCGCCCGAGTCGATCACAACGTAGAGGAAGTAGTCGAACGTTCTCCTCGCGATCCAGCCGATCCAGCGCCGTTACTCCGGCGCCTCGAGTTCTTGGCACACGCTCAGCTCGATGACGCTCCTCGGGCTCCGATCCAGCAAAGCTCCGGGAGAGGGAGTTCCACAAGACGACGTGGCAGGACGATCTTGATGTTCTACCACGCAGGCTTCGCCTAAGCACTGCTATGATATGACCGAGGTGGAATATGGTGGAGGGGGCACCGCACACGGCTAAGGAACAATCTCGAGGATCAACTTGTGTGTCCTAGGGTGCCCCCTACCCCGTATATAAAGGAGGGAGGGAGGAGGTGGCCGGCCTCAAGGGGGCGCCATAGGGAGGGGAAACCTACTCCAAGTAGGTTTCCCTCTCTTTCCTTATCTTATTTGGAGGGAAGGAAGGAGTACTAGTATTAGGAAGTAGTACTAGTAGTAGGAATAGGAAGAGGGGAAGGAGAAAGGAAGGGGGCCGCCCCTTCCCCAATTCGGATTGGGCTTGGGGGCGCGCCTCCCTTGTTCCTTCTCCTTCCTCCTACATGGGCCCAATAAGGCCCATATACCTCCCGGGGTTCCGGTAACCTCCCGAGCTCCAAACTTCTCCGAACCTTTCCGTGTCCAAATATATCCGTCCAATATATTAATCTTTATGTCTCGACCATTTCGAGACTCCTCGTCATGTCCGTGATCATATCCGGACTCGAACAACCTTCGGTACATCAAAATACATAAACTCATAATATAACTGCCATCGAAACCTTAAGCGTGCGGACCCTACGGTTCGAGAATAATGTAGACATGACCGAGACATGTCTCCGTCAATAACCAATAAGCGGGACCTGGATGCCCATATTGGTTCCTACATTTTCTACGAAGATCTTTATCGGTCAGACCGCATAACAACATACGTTGTTCCCTTTGTCATCGGTATGTTACTTACCCGAGATTCGATCGTCGGTATCCAATACCTAGTTCAATCTAAATTCTTTGGTAAGTCTCTTTACTCGTCCGTAATACATCATCTCACAACTAACTCATTAGTTGTAATGCTTGCAAGGCTTATGTGATGTGTATTACCGAGAAGGCCCAGAGATACCTCTCCTACAATCGGAGTGACAAAACCTAATCTCGAAATACGCCAACCCAACAAGTACCTTTGGAGACACCTGTAGTACTCCTTTATAATCACCCGCCACGTTGTTACGCTTTGGTAGTACCCAAAGTGTTCCTCCGTAAACGGGAGTTGCATAATCTCATAGTTATAGGAACATGTATAAGTCATGAAGAAAGCAATAGCAATATACTAAGCGATCAAGTGCTAAGCTAACGGAATGGGTCATGTCAATCACATCATTCTTCTAATGAGGTGATCCCATTAATCAAATGACAACACATGTCTATGGTTAGGAAACATAACCATCTTTGATTAATGAGCTAGTCTAGTAGAGGCTTACTAGTGACTATCTGTTTGTCTATGTATTCATACATGTATTATGTTTCAGTTAATACAATTCTAGCATGAATAATAAACATTTATCATGATATAAGGAAATAAATAATAACTTTATTATTGCCTCTAGGGCATATTTCCTTCAGTCTCCCACTTGCACTAGAGTCAATAATCTAGATTACACAAGAATGATTCTAACACCCATGGAGTCTTGGTGCTGATCATGTTTTGCTCGTGGAAGAGGCTTAGTCAATGGGTCTGCAACATTCAGATCCGTATGTATTTTGCAAATCTCTATGTCTCCCACTTGGACTTGGTCCCGAATGGAGTTGAAGCGTCTTTTGATATGCTTGGTCCTCTTGTGAAATCTGGATTCCTTTGCCAAGGCAATTGCACCAATATTGTCACAGAAGATCTTCATTGGTCCCGATGCACTAGGTATGACACCTAGATCGGAAATGAACTCTTTCATCCAGACTCCTTCATTTGCTGCTTCGAAGCAGCTATGTACTCCGCTTCACATGTAGGTCCCGCCACGACGCTTTGTTTAGAACTGCACCAACCGACAGCTCCACCGTTTAACAAAAACACGATCCGGTTTGCGATTTAGAATCGTCCGGATCAGTGTCAAAGCTTGCATCGACGTAACCATTTACGACTAGCTCTTTGTCACCTCCATATACGAGAAACATATCCTTAGTCCTTTTCGGTATTTCAGGATGTTCTTGACCGCTGTCCATGATCCACTCTGGATTACTTTGGTACCTTCCTGCCAAGCTTACAGCTAAGCATACGTCAGTCCGGTACACAGCATTGCATACATGATAGAGCCTATGGCTGAAGCATAGGGAACATCTTTCATTTTCTCTCTATCTTCTGCTGTGGTCGGGCATTGAGTCCGACTCAATCTTACACCTTGTAATGAGGTAAAAACCTTTCTTTGCTCGATCCATTTTGAACTTCTTCAAAACTTTATCAAGGTATGTGCTTTGTGAAAGTCCAATTAAGCTGCCTTGATCTATCTCTATAGATCTTGATGCCCAATATGTAAGCAGCTTCACCGAGGTCTTTCATTGAAAACTTTTGTTCAAGTATCCTTTTATGCTATCCAGAAATTCTATATCATTTCCAATCAATAATATGTCGTCTACATATAATATCAGAAATGCTGCAGAGCTCCCACTCACTTTCTTGTAAATACAGGCTTCTCCAAATGTCTGTATAAAATCATATGCTTTGATCACACTATCGAAGCGTTTATTCCAACTCCGAGAGGCTTGCACCAGACCATAAATTGATCGCTGGAGCTTGCACACTTTGTTAGCGCCCTTTGGATCAACAAAACCTTCTGGTTGCATCATATACAACTCTTCTTCTAGAAATCCATTCAAGAATGCAGTTTTTACATCCATTTGCCAAATTTCATAATCATAAAATGCGGCAATTGCTAACAAGATTCGGACAGACTTAAGCATCGCCACGGGTGAGAAAGTCTCATCGTAGTCAACCCCTTGAACTTGTCGAAAACCTTTTGCAACAAGTCGAGCTTTATAGACAGTTACATGACCATCGGCGCCAGTCTTCTTCTTAAAGATCCATTTATTCTCAATGGCTTGCCGACCATCGGGCAAGTCAACCAAAGTCCATACTTTGTTTTCATACATGGATCCCATCTCAGATTTCATGGCTTCCAGCCAATTCGCGGAATCTGGGCTCACCATCGCTTCTTCATAGTTTGTAGGTTCGCCATGGTCAAGTAACATGACTTCCAGAATAGGATTACCGTACCACTCTGGTGCGTATTTTACTCTGCTTGACCTACGAAGTTCAGTAGCAACTTGATCTGAAGTTTCATGATCAATATCATTAGTTTCCTCACTAATTGGTGTAGTTGTCACAGGAACCATTTCTTGTGATGAATTACCTTCCAATAAGGGAGCAGATACAGATTATCTCATCAAGTTCTATTTTCCTCCCACTCACTTCTTTCGAGAGAAACTCCTTCTCTAGAAAGGATCCGAACTTAGCAACGAAAATCTTGCCTTCAGATCTGTGATAGAAGGTGTACCCAACAGTCTCCTTTGGGTATCCTATGAAGACACATTTTTCCGATTTGGGTTCGAGCTTATCTGGTTGAAGTTTCTTCACATAAGCATTGCAGCCCCAAATTTTAAGAAACGACAACTTTGGTTTCTTGCCAAACCATAGTTCATACGGTGTCGTCTCAACGGATTTAGATGGTGCCCTATTTAACGTGAATGCGGCCGTCTCTAAAGCATATCCCCAAAACGATAGCGGTAAATCAGTAAGAGACATCATAGATCGCACCATATCAAGTAAAGTACGACATTACGACGCTCGGACACACCATTTCTCTGTGGTGTTCCGGTGGCGTGAGTTGCGAAACTATTCCACATTGTTTCAAATGTAAACCAAACTCGTAACTCAAATATTCTCCTCCACGATCAGATCGCAGAAACTTTATTTTCTTGTTACGATGATTTTCCACTTCACTCTGAAATTCTTTGAACTTTTCAAATGTTTCAGATTTGTGTTTCATTAAGTAGATATACCCATATCTGCTCAAATCATCTGTGAAGGTGAGAAAATAACGATACCCGGCGTGCCTCAACATTCATTGGACCACAAACATCGGTATGTATGATTTCCAACAAATCAGCTTGCTCGCTCCATAGTTCCGGAGAACGGCGTTTTGGTCATCTTGCCCATGAGGCACGGTTCGCAAGTACCAAGTGATTCCAAGCCCATCAGTTTGGAGTTTCTTCATGCGTTTTACACCGATATGACCTAAACGGCAGTGCCACAAATAAGTTGCATTATCATTATCAACTCTGCATCTTTTGGTTTCAACATTATGAATATGTGTATTACTACTATCGAGATTCAATAAAAATAGACCATTCTTCAAGGGTGCGTGACCATAAAAGATATTACTCATATAAATAGAACAACCATTATTCTCTGATTTAAATGAATAACCGTCTCGCATCAAACAAGATCCAGATATAATGTTCATGCTCAACGCTGGCACCAAATAACAATTATTTAGGTCTAAAACTAATCCCGAAGGTAGATGTAGAGGTAGCGTGCCGACCGCGATCACATTGACCTTGGAACCGTTTCCCACGCGCATCGTCACCTCGTCCTTTGCCAGTGCTCGTTTATTCTGTAGTCCCTGTTTTGAGTTGCAAATATTAGCAACAGAACCAGTATCAAATACCCAGGTGCTACTACGAGCTCTAGTAAGGTACACATCAATAACATGTATATCACATATACCTTTGTTCACCTTGCCATCCTTCTTATCCGCCAAATACTTGGGGCAGTTCCGCTTCAAGTGTCCAGTCTGCTTGCAGTAAAAACACTCAGTTTCAGGCTTAGGTCCAGACTTGGGTTTCTTCTCTTGAGCAGCAACTTTCTTGCTGTTCTTTTTGAAGTTTCCCTTCTTCTTTCCTTTGCCCTTTTTCTTGAAACTAGTGGTCTTGTTGACCATCAACACTTGATGTTCTTTCTTGATTTCTACCTCCGCTGCTTTCAAAGATTGCGAAGAGCTCGGGAATTGTTTTGGTCATCCCTTGCATATTATAGTTCATCACGAAGCTTTTGTAGCTTGGTGGCAGTGATTGGAGAATTCTGTCAATGACACTATCATCCGGAAGAGTAACTCCCAGTTGACTCAAGTGATTATTGTACCCAGACATTTTGAGTATATGTTCACTGACAGAACTATTCTCCTCCATCTTGCAGCTATAGAACTTATTGGAGACTTCATATCTCTCAATCCGGGCATTTGCTTGAAATATTAACTTCAACTCCTGGAACATCTCATATGCTCCATGACGCTCAAAACGTCGTTGAAGACCCGGTTCTAAGCCGTAAAGCATGGCACAATCGAACTATCGAGTAGTCATCGGCTTTGCTCGCCAGACGTTCACAACTTCGGCGCAGCTCTCGGCAGGCCTGGCACCCAGCGGTGCTTCCAGGACGTAATTCTTCTGTGCAGCAATGAGGATAATCCTCAAGTTACGGACCCAGTCCGTGTAATTGCTACCATCATCTTTCAACTTTGCTTTCTCAAGGAACGCATTAAAATTCAACGGAACAACAACACGAGCCATCTATCTACAGTAAACATAGACAAGCAAAAATACTATCAGGTACTAAGTTCATGATAAATTTAAGTTTAATTAATCATATTAAAACCTCCCACTTAGACAGACATCTCTCTAGTCATCCAAGTGATTACGTGATCCAAATCAACTAAACCATGTCCGATCATCACGTGAGATGGAGTAGTTTCAATGGTGAACATCACTATGTTGATCATATCTACTATATGATTCACGCCGACCTTTCGGTCTCCGTGTTCCGAGGCCATATCTGTTATATGCTAGGCTCGTCAAGTTTAACCTGAGTATTCCGCAGTGCAACTGTTTTGCACCCGTTGTAGATGGACGTAGAACTTATCACACCCGATCATCACGTGGTGTCCGGGTACTACGAACTTTGGCAACGGTGCATACTCAGGAGAACACTTCTTGATAATTTTAGTGAGAGATCATCTTATAATGCTACCGTCAATCAAAGCAAGATAAGATGCATAAAGGATAAACATCACATGCAATCAATATAAGTGATATGATATGGCCATCATCATCTCGTGCTTGTGATCTCCATCTAGAAGCACCTTCGTGATCACCATCGCCACCGGCGCGACACCTTGATCTCCATCGTAGCATCGTTGTCGCCACGCCATCTATTGCTTCTCGACTATCGCTACCGCTTAGAGATAAAGTAAAGCAATTATGTATGCGTTGCATTTCATACAATAAAGCGACAACCATATGGCTCCAGCCAGTTGCCGATAACTTCGGTTACAAAACATGATCATCTCATACAATAAAATATAGCATCACGTCTTGACCATATCACATCACAACATGCCCTGCAAAAACAAGTTAGACGTCCTCTACTTTGTTGTTGCAAATTTTACGTGGCTGCTACGGGCTTAAGCAAGAACCAATCTCACCTACGCATCAAGACCACAACGATACTTTCGTCAAATAGACTCCGTTTTAACCTTCTCAAGGACCAGGCGTAGCCACACTCAGTTCAACTAAAGTGAGAGAGACAGACACCCGCCAGCCACCTTTAAGCACGAGTGCTGCGTGAACGGTGAAACCAGTCTCGCGTAAGCGTCACGCTGCGTAATGTCGGTCCGGGCCGCTTCATCTCACAATACCGCTGAACCAAAGTATGACATGCTGGTAGGCAGTATGACTTGTATCGCCCACAACTCACTTGTGTTCTACTCGTGCATATGACATCAACGCATAAAACCAGGCTCGGATGCCACTGTTGGGGAACGTAGTAATTTCAAAATTTTCCTACGCACACACAGGACCATGGTGATGGCATAGCAACGAGGGGAGAGTATTGTCTACGTACCCTCGTAGACCAAAGCGGAAGCGATCACAACGTAGAGGAAGTAGTCGTACGTTCTCCTCGCGATCCAGCCGTTCCCAGCGCCGTTACTCCGGCGCCTCCGAGTCGATCACAACGTAGAGGAAGTAGTCGTACGTTCTCCTCGCGATCCAGCCGATCCCAGCGCCGTTACTCCGGCGCCTCCGAGTTCTTGGCACACGTTCAGCTCGATGACGCTCCTCGGGCTCCGATCCAGCAAAGCTCCGTGGAGAGGGAGTTCCTCCAGCACGACGGCGTGGTGACGATCTTGATGTTCTACCGACGCAGGCATTCGCCTAAGCACTGCTATGATATGACCGAGGTGGAATATGGTGGAGGGGGCACCGCACACGGCTAAGGACCGTTATCATGGATCAACTTGTGTGTCCTAGGGTGCCCCCCTACCCCCTTATATAACGGAGGGAGGTAGGAGGTGGCCGGCCTCACGGGGGGCGCACCATGGGGAGGGGGAAACCTACTCCAAGTAGGTTTCCCTCTCTTTTCCTTATCTTATTTGGAGGGAAGGAAGGAGTACTAGTATTAGGAAGTAGTACTAGTAGTAGGAATAGGAAGAGGGGAAGGAGAAAGGAAGGGGGCGGCCCCTTCCCCAGTCGGATTGGGCTTGGGGCGCCCCTCCCTTGTTCCTTCTCCCTTCCTCCTACATGGGCCCAATAAGGCCCATATACCTCCCGGGGTTCGGTAACCTCCCGGAGCTCCAAACTTCTCCGGAACCTTTCCGGTGTCCAAATATATCCGTCCAATATATTAATCTTTATGTCTCGACCATTTCGAGACTCCTCGTCATGTCCGTGATCATATCCGGGACTCAACAACCTTCGTACATCGAAATACATAAACTCATAATATAACATCGCCATGAAACCTTGCGTGCACGGACCCTACGGTTCGAGAATAATGTAGACATGACCGAGACATGTCTCCGGTCAATAACCAATAGCGGGACCTGGATGCCCATATTGGTTCCTACATTTTCACGAAGATCTTTATCGGTCAGACCGCATAACAACATACGTTGTTCCCTTTGTCATCGGTATGTTACTTACCCGAGATTCGATCGTCGGTATCCAATACCTAGTTCAATCTCAATTCTTGGTAAGTCTCTTTACTCGCTCCGTAATACATCATCTCACAACTAACTCATTAGTTGTAATGCTTGCAAGGCTTATGTGATGTGTATTACCGAGAAGGCCCAGATACCTCTCCGACAATCGGAGTGACAAAACCTAATCTCGAAATACGCCAACCCAACAAGTACCTTTGGAGACACCTGTAGTACTCCTTTATAATCACCCGATTACGTTGTGACGCTTTGGTAGTACCCAAAGTGTTCCTCCGGTGGCAGGAGTTGCATAATCTCATAGTTATAGGAACACGTATAAGTCATGAAGAAAGCAATAGCAATATACTAAACGATCAAGTGCTAAGCTAACGGAATGGGTCATGTCAATCACATCATTCTTCTAATGAGGTGATCCCATTAATCAAATGACAACACATGTCTATGGTTAGGAAACATAACCATCTTTGATTAATGAGCTAGTCTAGTAGAGGCTTACTAGTGACTATCTGCTTGTCTATGTATTCACACATGTATTATGTTTCCGGTTAATACAATTCTAGCATGAATAATAAACATTTATCATGATATAAGGAAATAAATAATAACTTTATTATTGCCTCTAGGGCATATTTCCTTCAAATAATGCCAATTTTGACGGCCGATGGCCCTTTATGTTCAATACTATCATTGAGAGTTTGGATCTCAGAGAGATCGAACTCTCGGGTAGGAAATTCACTTGGGCTCATTCGTTACCGCTCCCGACTTTTGAGAAACTCGACCGAAAAGTGCTAGCGAGTGTCGAGTGGGAACAGAAGTTTCCACGGTAACGGTACAGGCTTTGACTCGAGGTGTCTCGGATCATACACCGCTGTTAGTTGATTCCGGTGTTCAAAATTTCGTGGGTAACAAGAATTTCTTCTCGTTCGAACTGGCTTGGTTCGAACGAGAAGGCTTCCTCGAGTTGTTAGCTACACGATTGGGCTATGGACTCGGAGGTAGGACACCTATCGACAAATGGCAATCCAAGATTCGTCATCTCCGTAGTTTCCTTCGTGGTTGGGCTAAACACACGCATGGGATCTATAAGGCGGAGAAGGACAGACTCCTTATTATTCAAAATTTCGAAGCTAAAGCAGAAACATCTATCTTAGATTCCACTGAGTTGGCAACAAAGATAGATGCGGAGATGAAGCTTAAAAAGCTTCTCCGTGAGGAGGAATTGAAGTGGGCATTGCGAGCCAAGGTTCGCAAAATCGTGGAAGGCGAGGATAACACTCAATTCTTTCACATGATTGCGAATGGGAAGCATCGTAAGAAGAGAATTTTTCAATTAGAACAAGATGAAGGAACCATAGTTGGTCAGGATAATCTCAAAGAATACATTACCAATTATTACAAACAGTTGTTTGGTAACCCGGTAGAGACTTTTGTGGCGTTGGATGAGTCTAGGGTTGAGGATGTGCCTCAACTTGAGACCGCCGAGAAACGAGCTATTGACTGCTCCTTTTTCGGAGAAAGAGGTGTTGGAGGCTATTTCTCAAATGGAGAACAACAAGGCTCCAGGTCCGGATGGTTTTCGGCGGAGTTCTACAAGAAGTGTTGGCATTTTATCAAGGGGACTTAATGCCCATGTTTCACGCAGTACTTTGAGGGTCAGCTGCAATTGTTCAAGCTGAATTTTGGGACGATTACTCTTACGCCTAAGAAGACGGACGCTGTTCGGATCGAGCAGTTTCGACCCATCTGTTTGCTAAATGTGAGTTTCAAGATCTTCACTAAGGTGGGCACAAATAGGCTTTCACAAATAGCACACTCAGTAGTTCAGCCGTCTCAGACAGCTTTCATGCCGGATAGAAACATCCTGGAAGGGGTTGTTGTCTTGCATGAAACGCTCCACGAAATCCACTCCAAAAAACTGGATGGCGTAGTTTTTAAAGTGGATTTTGAGAAAGCATATGATAAAGTCAAATGGCCTTTCCTGCAACAAGCGTTACGTATGAAAGGTTTTCATCCGGCATGGAGAAACCAAATTAAATCTTTAACGCAAAAAAGGGAGTGTGGGGATTAAGGTGAATGATGACGTTGGTCACTATTTTCAAACTCACAAGGGCTACGGCAAGGAGACCCTATGTCACCGATTCTATTTAACATAGTGGCCGACATGCTGACTATTTTAATAGGTCGGGCAAAGGATGCAGGACAGGTAGGTGGCCTGGTTCCACATCTAGTAGACGGTGGGCTATCTATTCTCCAATATGCTGATGACACTATCATATTTATGGAGCATGACATGGCGAAAGCTAGGAACATGAAGCTGCTGCTATGCTTATTTGAACAATTGTCCGGCTTAAAATCAACTTCCACAAGAGCGAATTGTTTTGTTTTGGAAGAGCTAATGATGACCGGATTCAGATCAACAATTGTTCGGATGTGAATTGGGTTCCTTACCATTTTCGTACTTGGGTATACCCATTCATCATCGTAAGCTAACCAATGCTGAGTGGAAATGTTTGGAGGATCGGTTTGAAAAGAAAGCGAGCTGTTGGAAAGGAAAGCTCATGTCATATGGAGGCGATTAATTCTGATTAATTCGGTCCTTACTAGTATGCCAATGTTTCTGCTATCCTTTTCTTGGTTCGGTTGGAGTTAGGAAAAGGTTAGATTTCTACCGATCTCGTTTCTTTTGGCAAATTGACGAGCTTAAGCGGAAGTATAGACTTGCGAAGTGGGATATTATTTGCAGACCTAAAGACCAGGGTGGCTTAGGTATTGAAAATTTGGAAATCAAAAATATATGTCTCCTTAGCAAGTGGCTTTTTAAGTTGTCATCTGAGACGGAGGCCACTTGGGCACAGCTTTTACGCAATAAGTATCTCTTTGCTAAAACCTTGGCCCAAGTGTCTGTGAGACCTTCAGATTCGCCCTTTTGGAAGGGGCTTATGAGAGTTAAACAAATATTTTTCAACAAGACTAAGTTTATTGTTGGGAATGGTACCACGACGAGGTTTTGGGAGGATACGTGGCTTGGGGAGACTCCACTAGCACTTCAATATCCTTCTTTGTATAACATAGTTCAACGTAGAGATGCCTATGTTGCTACTGTTTTACTGATCCGTTCCCCTCAATATCAGCTTTAGGCGGACGCTTGTTGGTAATCGTTGGGAGGCCTGGCTCCATCTGGTTCGACGTTTGATGGATGTCGGGTTGTCCGCTTCACCTGATCAGCTGCATTGGAAACTTACTAAGAACGGTGTGTTCTCGGTCAAATCAATGTATCAGGATGTCATTAACTCTTCGGTCATCCCTACTTCCTTACACGCCCCGGAAAGTTAAGGTACCCTTACGTATCAAAGTGTTTATGTGGTTTGTGCATAAACAGGTAATTTTGACTAAGGATAATCTTGCAAAACGTAATTGGGTATGTCCGTCTCGGTGTAGCTTCGTGATCATTCTGAAAGCATCAAACACCTCTTTCTCGATTGTCCGTTGGCTAAGATTCTGTGGCGGTCGGTTCATATTGCTTTTAATATCGGTCAGCCTACCTCTATTAGTATGTTATTTGGAACATGGCTAGATGGGGTGGATTATGACATTGCGAGACACATTCGTGTTGGCGCTTGTGCTCTTTGTGGGCAATATGGAACTGCAGAAATGACTTAGTCTTTAACCGATCAACAAACTTTCACTTTTTGCAGGTTGTTTTCAGAGCCACAGCGTTCATCCGTATGTGGTCGCTACTCACTCCGACGGAGGCCAGGGAGCGTTTGGCTACTGCGTCTACCCGATGGGAGATGGTAGCTCGGGATATTTTCAACCGGTTTGGATGGCGGTCATGTAATAGGATAGAGTGATCCTATAGTTTTGCGAGCCGGTTGTGGCTTTCAGCAGTTCTTTTCAGCAGATTTTGTTCCAGTTTGCACTATGACCTTTTTGTACTTTTCAGACTGGTTCCTTATTTTTAATAATATGAGCCGTATGCATCATTCTGATGCAGAGGCTGGGGCATGGCCCCTTTTCCAAAAAAAAAAATCTTACAATCCTGGAGGTGGAGAATCACCTCTGAACCCCAGCCCAGGTATATATTATCTGAACCAAACGACCCTTATCCTTTTCAAACGGAGTGGGGGAAAAGGTTCCGGAAGCAGGGTGGGGTAGGGGATGGATGGGACGTGTCGGAGTACAACATGTGCTTCCTGTTTCAGTGGCCGTACTGTCGTCTTACCTTTCGAAGGTCGTGAGTTTGACTCTTTTTTACCGCACCGCGGGCAATATATTTTAAATAAGCGTCGAGTCGCGCAAAATCCTATATTTAGCAAATCAGGAATCGAAAGTGCGACGTGAAGTAGGTACGTCGCACGATCTACCACTAAGACATGTGCTTAGTTGTGTCATTTGGCTCGTATGAAACCTATATCACATGCCTTACGTGGTTTAAATTCAAAAATTTCAGGCAGTAACAAGTTTTTCCTGGGGTCGAGAAAAAAACTCTGCCTATCACTAAGAGGGCCGTCCAGGCGGCGTACATGAGGTGTTTAGGAAACTCGGCTCTAGATGCTCTTACTGCCTTTAGATGTGTGTGTGTGCCGTGCGCTGGTGCCATCTAACTGCCTTTAGATGTGCGTGCGTGCTGTGCGCTGGTGCCATCTAGGACCGGCAGGTTGTAACCATCCCAAGGCTCACATTGTAGACGTCGTTGTGGTTGCCGCCCTATTAAGCTTCATACACTAGTCAACACAACCAAAAGTTTATACTGCTAAAAAAGGCTAAGCGATGACAATATACACTTCAACGCTTTCCCTCACGTGTGATGCGTGAAGTCAACACGTGAATAGACTCTTGAACTCGAGACCTTAGGCCCTGAAAGCATGATAAGCTTCATGCACTAACCAACACAATCAAAAGTCGAAACTAATAAAAATGACTAGGCAATAAACGTATACACTCCAACACACTCGTGTATGAACTCCGCCAGCATCTTTGGCTTCGCCCCGTACCGGCCAGCGCTTGATAACGCCACACCTGGCTGGTGTCCTCGGCGCAGCCAGCCTGACTAGCCAGACGGATATAGCAACACGAGTGCGACACGCCTTCCTGGAGTACCAAGAATGTGGGCTCAACCCTCGCTTTCCCAGAATTCAACAGGACGTGCAAGATTCGCCCCAGCATCATCGAGATCATGAATAAATGATGTGCATGCACGAACACCATGCCAGCTCCTTTTTTTCCTCTCCCCAAAGAGCACATCCATGTGTTTGCCGTCATACCATCCCGCACGTGCATAGTCCATAATTCTAGAGTAACAAGGACAAGGTACCAGGTACATATCCTTCTTCAATTAAAGTCCATTTGTACGTGTGGTGCTCGAACTGCCGTTCGGAACATCGCCATTGCCCACATGCTGCCTCATCTTCCAATCTCAATTACTTCGATCTGAAGTACTCTTGAATATTATTTTCGTTTAGTTAGTAGAAGTGTGTCACACTTATGGTCTACTCCCTTCGTCTTATAATGTAAGACGTTTTTTGTCACTATACTAGTGTCAAAAAATGTCTTACATTATGAACGGGGAGTAGTATTTTATGGACTCTAATTCAATTTGTCAATTATTTGGATTTATGCATCTGTACTGTTGGAGCTGCTCAGTGCTCACGTCGTTGATGTAAGGTGTAAAGACAAGACAATCTGTTGATTTCTGACTTATATATTACTCCCTCCGTTCTTAAATAATTGTCTTTCTAGATATTTCAAGAAGTGACTACATACGGAGCAAAATGAATGAATCTACACTCTAAAACATGTTTACATACATCCGTATGTTGTAGTCCATTTGAGATGGCCAGAAAGACAATTATTTGGGAACGGATGGAGTACAATACAAATCTTAAGGGCCACGTACAACCGTTCACCGGAAGAAGAACGTTTGTAACCCTCAGGGGACGTACAGAACCCTTAAATGTTACATAAAAGACCATATACCCTGTTTCCATTGTACTCTCTCCGTCCGGAAATACTTGTCATCAAAATGGATAAAAAGGGATGTATCTAGACGTATTTTAGTTTTAGATACATCTCTTTTTATTCATTTTGAAGACAAATATTTTCAGATGAAGGGAGTACCACTGTTTGCATATATAGGCAACTTGGGAGATTACATCTGAACCCCAGCCCAGGTATATATTATCTGAACCGAACGGCTCTTATTCTGTTCAAATGGAGTGGGGGGAAAGGTTCCAGGAGGGGGGGTGAGGTAGGGGATGGGTGGGACGGGTGTGTTGGAGTACAACGTGGCGGGTGTCCAGATTCTGCCAAACCTCCCACAAATTTGATTCCGGTTTAGGGGAATTCGGACGTCCGGACGGGTTCATAAATGTTTGATGCACGGTGTGGATGGAAAAAAGTTTCTGAACTACGGCATCTTATCATTTAAACACGCTTTGACGAAATAGGGTTTCCCCCCGCTTTGTATTACAAAGCATTGATGCATAGTGTTGGAGTTGCCCTTAGAGAAACACTCTAAACACACTCTAGGAAGTGTTAGGGGCTGTTTGGGTATCGCCCATGCCGCCCCCACCAATGCATGGGTGAGCCAAACTTTTGGCGCTGCTTTCTGCCGCCCACGCCCTGGCCGATAGTTGGCAAAAAAATGAACTAAAAAGCTGGAGGTAGTCAGAGCACGCCAACGAATTGGTTTCGATCCAAACGGCGCCTCAATATCAAAGCTCATACCCAGCAAGGTACAAGCATGCGTAAGGGCATAGAAGCCAATACAGCGAACCATCTCTTTACTGCGCCAAATCAACCCACACCTGGATCTTTTCACTGACGCCCAACCTCGATGTCTCGAAAATTCCCTAGTGCCTCATTAACAAGGAATTGTAGGCACATGTTGATGTTGGAGTTTGTTTCAGTGTTGACAATTTTTTTGAAAAGAGACTATAACCTTTTAACTACGACTTTGTGCTTTGTTAGCAACGAAAGAATGTCTTTAGGGGAGGGGGGGAGGGGGGCAGTTAAAAAGCGGAAAAAATGGCTTCAAAGAGACAAACATATATGGGACCGACTATAGGCAAGTCATCTGACTTTTGTTTAACCCAGAACCGTCCATCTTTTTTCTTCTTCCATCTTTCTCCTCAAACTGTTACTATTCCACTGCCCACCTCTGGCTCACCTCATGACCTCTCATCTTGCTGCAAAAACATGCCTCACTACCGATTATCTCACCGTTCCCACCTTCGGCGATGGTGTTGTTGAATTCAAGCGAGACTCAGTACTAAAAACCTAGCACTCGTGTAGGTCAACCCTCAGACCCGTCTCCGCCTGAGATGTTGCGGTGAGCCGAATCATCTCTGGCTCAGCCACGTCGTGGCACACCCAGCTCGGCATCGGAGCTCCGCTCTCGCCTCCTTTTTCTTTCTCCCACGAAATCTGACCTACCCAAATTCAAATTGCAAATTCAGACAAGGTACATATAACCATTATGAACATATAAATAGCCCTTGTGGCACAACCTCCACCTTCGGAGAGAAACACATGCCCCCATTTTAGGCTTGGTTATAGTGAGGAATAAGTTAGACTAGTAACATGCTTAGCCTGGTCATAGTGAGAGTAACTTAGCTAGTAACGTAACGCACACCAATGCAAAACTTTTTATGTGGCAAGTAGTTAATGAGGAGAAAGGTGCTTCGAGTAACATAATATGTTACTGTAACATAGCGTTTCACAAGAATAAATGAGTCTACAAGCTAATAAATGCAATCATTTACTCCCTCCGTTTTTATTTTATCTGCGCCTAAGTGCAATCCCGGATACCAAGGAAGGCTCTGGTGAGAATTTTTTGGACTAGTTTGCCCCTGCTCTGTTGTTAATTGTGTGTATTGGGAACTGACGCGCTATAAATACGCGCATGCAACAGATTGGCTTGTTCCGCTCACCAGCTCTGCGTGCCGCTCGCCCGCTCCTGCATGCACGCTAACTGCGGCACTAATTGCTTGGGATGGCTCCACACATATGGAACGGATTGGCTACTCGCTGCTGCTGCATGCAACGGATTGGCTAGCAGTTAATGCATTAGTTATGTGGGAAGCTGAGAATCAGGGGCAGAATTGGAAGGAAACGAGAGAAATGGCTAGTGCGCAGAGCATTTGGGAAAAAACCGCAAAAACTTAGGCGCAGAGTAATAAAAAACGGAGGGAGTACGATAATACTTCTATGTTACTTTACACTATGAGGGCAGTAACATAGACTAGTATCATATGCATGAATCTAAGTTACTCCCACTATGACTAGCCTTATGTTACTCCTCTATAGCGGGTAGTAACATATGTGTAATGTCATGCAACACTTTACTTATTAGGTTGCAGACTCATTTTGTCTTGATATGTGTAATGTAACGGTAACATATTATGTTATAAGCTTTTCTTTCCTCATTAATTACTTGCCACATCATCTATTTTTCCTAAAAATATTTAATGTTACCACTTCCCACTACGCGGCCAGACACGCATCACGGAGAGCATGCCAACGCTGACCAGTACTCCCTTTGTCACCATAGACGGCGAAGTACATGGTCTGCTCGTTCACAAGAGGAAGAACGGCCACCAAAACGAGGGGGCCGGGGCTCCGCTTGAACCACATGTTGCGATTCCAGAGACCGATGGAGGCGACAAACACCAATGATGAGAGTAAGAGCATCTTCAATAGGCACACCAAAACTGTTCCGTGCGTTAAAATTTGAATTTTTTCAGCGCCGAACAGCCTCAGCAGAAGCTGTAAGATAGTGCACGCGCAAAAAAGGATTGCGCACGTGCTAAAAGGCGCTATTAGAAGCTGCAAATTTGAGGCGCTGAATTGCGCACGCTTCACAATTTACACTGCGTGTTTTTTTGTGCACACGTTTTTGCGCGTCCGCTAAACCAATGCTGGGTTCGACGCGCTAAAAATGCTACAGTGTCGCGCTAAAATTGTTTTAGCGCGGGAAACTTTTATGCACCTATTAGAGATGCTCTAAACCCACATGCGTTGACCTCTCCTTACATGTGCACCACACATCAACCGGCTCCACATGCAAGAATCTTAAGGGCCACCTACAACTGCTCACCCCGGAGGAACATTTTTTACAACCCGCACCATGTCAATAGTTTAGATGTTGCATAAAAGACCATAGTATAGCCTGTTTCCATTATAGTACTTCATCCGTCTTAAAATAAGTAACTTAACTTTATACTAACTTTGTATTAAAGTTAGTACAAAATTGAGTCACTTAATTTGGGACGGAGAGAATACTATTTGCTTATATACCGACAACTTGGGATTAGTATAAAGTTGAGTCGCATAATTTGGGACGGAGGAAATACTATTTGCTTATATACCGGCAACTTGAGATTAGTATAAAGTTGAGTCACTTAATTTGACACGAAGGAAATACTATTTGCTTATATACCGGCAACTTGGGAGATTACATGATGAAGGTTACAAACCTGGAGGTGGAGGATCACCTCTGAACCCCAGCCCCGGTATATATTATCTATCTGAACCAAACGACTCTTATTCTGCGTACTTGTACATACATATATGGTTGCGCCTGCTCTTAACACAGTAATAGTAACACGTATATATATGATGAGACGATGGACGATCAGCTAGCTGTTGACGACCCTGCAGTTGCGTCTGATCTGGGTGGGGGTTCCGGTGGGCGGGCTGAGGCTCCCCATCTTGATCATGGCCGTCACGAAGTCGGACTCAAAGAGCTTCGGGTTGGCGGCGTACTGGCGCACCAGCGCGTCCTGGGAGCCGCCGTTGAAGAGCAACTGGTCGGCGCTCAGCAGGCCGCGCTTGGCTACCAGGTTGTGATAGTAGGTGTTGTCGAATACGAGCGGCGTTTGCACGTCTAACGGCGCCAGGTTGTCGTCGCCGTCAGGGGCCTGGGCTGGGCAGGAGCGCTTGCGCAGCATGGCGAACGCCGGGTTGATGTCGGTGCCGTTGTAGATGTGGTCGTGAAAGTTGACGCAGTGCGAGAAGCCAATGGTGTGCGCCCCCAACAGCACCGTCAGGTCGTGCGGGCTCAGGTTCTTCTTGGCAAACATGGCGATGAGCACATCGAGGCTTAAGCTGGTCACCGAGAGGTCGCTGTTCGCCTCATTCAGGTTGGCCGTCGTCGAGTCCCGCTGGCCGAGCGGTACCTTCCAGCTGGGCCCGCCTAGCTGCAGGAACGATGTATGTATACCGACCGATCAACCCAAACGTTGTCACTCGTCAGTAACCAGAAAAGTGAAGTGTACGTACCAGAAAGACGCCGTCCCGTGCTGCGAGGGTGATGATGTCGGCGCAGGAGACGACGGCAGGGCAGACCAGCTCCACGTTCTTCTTGATCTCGTCGATCACCTCATAGCCCGCACAGTATTCCCGTTCGGAAGGGCGGTCTTCTCGCCCACGAAGCTACCCACGTCATCCAAGAGAATGGACCCGTCACAGCCCTATGCATATAACAAAACTCCACCATTAATCCTCACCTTCTCCTTGAAAAGAAAATTAAATACTATGTGATTGTAAATCAATGGACATAACTATGTTTACTTAAGGGTTTAGTTTAGTTACTTGAACAAAGCAGTCATGGAAGTAGAGCCTGAGGAGGGAGGCCCCCATTCGGCGCTCGGTGAGGAGTGCCTTGGTCATTGTGGAGCGTACAATGTGTTCCAACGTCGGGCAGGTCTTCGCATAGAACGACGGCGAGAGATGCCCGTAGGCCGCCGAGGAGAGGAGGAAGAGAGCAAGCAAGCAATGCCATCTCCTACAGCTAGAGCTGGAAGCCATGGCTCAAATTTGTCTAGCTACGTACGTTGGCTCAATGTGTTCTTCACTGTAGGAAGGATTGCTAGCTCAGTGGCTGTGCATAACTATGGCGAGCAGGAGCCACCTATTTATAATAGTGTTGTTCTTTCGGTTGCACGAAATGCATGTAGAATTGTCAAAGTTAGGCCGGTACGGGGTTGTGGAAAAGTATGATGTAACATGGAATTGGTGATGGGACATGGGGAAGGAGAAGGATGTAAGCCGCGATGTGAGTAAGCCCATGTACAATTAACAGTCATTGGATAAGAGATTCCCTG
The DNA here is from genome assembly GCA_021605145.1 of Aegilops bicornis. Classification (NCBI taxonomy): domain Eukaryota; kingdom Viridiplantae; phylum Streptophyta; class Magnoliopsida; order Poales; family Poaceae; genus Aegilops; species Aegilops bicornis. Next base: position 49,312,820 of record CM038674.1, read on the forward strand.
CCTGCCTTGTTATTTTTTGGAAGAAATGTTAATTTTAAAAGCTAGCTCCAATTTCTAATATAAATAGTCATGCATGTTTAATTTAATTCAAACTCAAAGATTGCTTTGCATGCAAGCAGGAGTATAGAGAATATCAAAGGAGCTTCCAAAAGCGGGAGAGAAAGACCAGACACCCGCAAAACTAGCCACTCCCTCATCACTCAATTCAAATCATTGGGTTGAGAAAATGACTTTCATCACTGGTAAACATTTGGTGCATTGACTTTTTTGGAGAAATCTTTGGTGCAAAGTTGAATTGATTAGATCTTAGCATCCACTTTTTGGTAAACCTTTGGTGCATGACAAATGTGGTGAATGGGCGGTGGACCTATCACTCGTGGTCCAACCTGCTGGATGTTAGCTAATCTAGTCGTTGTGCTTAGGTAGTTTGTTTCCCTGTCAAAATAAACTCGTTTGCACGAGCCGCGACCTGTGCGTGCCGGGCAAGTAGCTTTGCATGGGGCCTGTAGATCGACGCTTCACGTCGTGGCCCGATAGCCTCACAGGTGACTTAGGAGACACGATTAGTTCTCATGGGATGGCGCGAGTCTGACAGATCGTGGCGCATAGATAGGATCGTCGCATGCCTCTTCTCTTTGTAACGAATAAATAGCAGTGAAAGAAAACGAGAAAAGTCGCAAGTTGCACGCGGCGCAAAACACTGTCTTCTCTGTGATTGTGAGCCTAGATTCCTAACACTGGGATGGTCATCTTTCTCTGGTGAGGATGGTCTCAGGCGTAGTCCACGTGAATGAATTGTTATGCCTTTATCTACTTCAGAGATAGGCTGGATATGGGGGAGGGGGGTGCCGGTCAGCCTAAACAAATAGAGTCGGTTTGAGGAGCCCGACTGGGTCATAATTTTATGATCAATCATTGACCGGATCGCTCGCTCAGATGTAAAAGAGGCATTTGGGAAACCTGGCTGTAGATGCTTTTACCGCTCTTATATGTGCACGTGTGTTGTGCGTTGGTGCCATCTAGGACCTGCAGGTTGTATCCATCCACAAGGCTCATGTCCTAGAAGTCGTTGTGGCTGCCACCCTCGAGCATGAACTCCGCCGGCATCTCCGGCAGCGTCCCGTCCCGGCCAGCGCACTCCAGTATGCCGGTGCCGCAGTCGCCGCATGGCGCACGCTAATTTCCTGGTGGGGTCCTCGGGGCAGCCAGCCTGACTAGCTAGACGGAAATAGGATGTGGGCTCAACCTCGCCTTCCCAGCGTTCAACAGGATGACCAGTGCAAGATTCGCCCCAGCATCATCGAGATCATGGATCAATCAAGTGCATGCACGAACACATGTCAGATTTTTCTTTTACTCCACTACAAATCTTGACATCAATCAGATTTTTGACCATCACAAAACGAATGTTTTTCATGATAAATTATGTTCACCGTGGATGACAAGTTTAGTTGGCAAGCATAGCAAATCTGTCTCAGTTTATTTTTGGCGAGAAAATTGCCATGCTTGTAAATTAAATTTGTCATCATTGTGCCAATATAAATTGCCATAAAAAACATGAGATTTATCATAGGTAAAAATCTGACATTAGATTTTTAGTGTTTCTATTTTTTTTTCTCCCCGGAGAGCACATCCATGTGTTTGGCGTCATTCCATCCCTACGCTATATAAATGTGCATAGTCCATAATTCTAGAGTAACAAGGACAAGGTACCAAGTACATATTCTTCATTTCGCAAAAAAGGTACATATTCTTCTTCAATTAATGTCCTTGTGTACGTCTGGTGCTCGAACAACATCACTGTTACCCACATGCTGCCTCATGTTCCAATCTCATTTACTTCAATGTCAAGTACTCTTGAAATTATATCTTTTTAGTTAGTCTAGTACAAGTGTACCACACACAGTTACTGCAATACGGATAAACATATAAATTGAAACGGACAATCGATTAGAATAGGTCTTTCAGTATTGATCGGTTACGTCTTTTTGCTGAGATCAAAATTGAGAACTGCATTTGAGATTGGAAAAAGAAAAACATGAATTATGTTTCTTTTATGGACTCTAATTCAGTTTGTCCATCATTTGGATTTATGCATCTGTACTGTTGGAGTAGCATGCTCACCGCTCACGGCGTTGATGTAAGGTGTATAGAGAAGACAATCTGTTCATTTGTAAATCATATATTTACATACCATACAGATTAAGTGATGGTCGGTGTGTGTTCCCCTGATGGTTTTCCTTTGGAATTTTGTGTATTTCAGTTGAATTATGTTTTCATATTCGTGTTTCTCGTGACGAGGGCTTTCAATAAGATCCAATTTGAATACATTCTGAGGAGTTTTTTTAAAAATATGTTAAGTTTCAACTTTGGAAACTTAGTACGAGCGACCGACAAAATCATAAGTTTTTTTTTACAAAAAAGTCGCTTAAGTTTCATTTGAAACTTGAACTTGATACAAGTGACCGTAAAAATCAAAAGTTTCAAATGCAAAATCTTAAGCTTCAAAGATTAAATCTTACAACTTAGTGTTTCCTAGTGCGGGATCCAACTTATTTGCGGATGGCGAGGCAACCGGGTGGCTGAGAAGGGCTTGACAGGTGTGCCAACACCCCCCCCCCCCCCTGTCGGATCCCTGCTCGTCCAGCCGTTGGATCCAATCACCCCTCTTCGTCCCCAATCTCTTGACCCCACGTCCGTTTCTTCTCTTCACAAATCACAATGTCGCGCAACACGCCTTCCCCGTCCGCCAAAGGCCATCACAGCACCCCGCCATGCCTGCTCGGGTATTCTCTGCTCATTTCCTCGCAGTCGAGGGCATTGAAGCATCCGTCTCATTGATAGTGGTAGCTTCTCCCCCGCCCCAATTTTCTCATGAACGATGAAGAAAAGATGGTGGTAGCAAAAAGACACGTTGATCGTAGCAAATTTGATGAAAATTGCAAAAAGAAAGACCTCGACAATTTCTCACGAGTGATGAAGAAAAAAGATAGTGGTAGCAGAAAAACTCGATGGTTGTAGCAAAATTTGATGACATTTCCAGCAACCGCGGTGGCCGGTTCAACTATTGGTGGGTGCTGGTTGCAGCTTTTCCATCCAGCGTCGCCGGTGCCAGCATCCATGGCAGCCGGTTCTAGCCCTCGTGGTGGTCGGCACTAGCATTGGCAGGTGCTAGTTGCAGCTTTTTCTGCCAAGCGTCACCGGTGCCAGCATCTGGTGCCGGTTCGAGCCCCCTCCGGATTCTATCACTAAGATACATCCATTTGAGGGACATGTTTTTTCGGACGGAGGGAGCGCTAGATACATCCATTTTTGGGACAAACTTTTTCGAACGGAAGGGAGTATATTTTGATGTCTACTTTTTTCCATGCACATTGTACATTTTTTGTATACATCGTAAACATATTTTCTATACACATTTAACATTTTTTTAAACCATTGAAAGCTTATTGTATTTTTTGATTTCTAATTTTTGACGGAGGGAGTATATTTTTAAAGGAGGGAGTATAGTTTTAACTGCATGATTAACACTTTTGATGGAGGGAGTATATTTTGACGGAGGGAGTATATGTTTAACTGCATCATTAACACATTTCAAAACCATTGAAATCTTATTGTATTTTTTGATCTCTAATTTTTTCCATACACATGTTACATTTTTTGTGTATGTTAGAAGCATTTTTTCTACACACACTTAACACTTTTAAATGCATAATTAACATTTTTTTGTACGTTAGAAACATTCAACTATCGGTTGGTGCTGGTTGCAGCTTTTTTATTTTATAGTATTTTTTATTTCTAATTTTTGTTACGCACTGTACATTTTTTGTATACATCGAAAACATTTTTTCTATACACTTAACATTTTCTAATGCATGATCAACATTTTACAATAAAATATTAAAAATTATAGTAGTTTTTCATTTACACTTTTTCCATACACCTTATACATTTATTCTATATGTCCGATGTTTTTCCTATACACACATGTCATTTTTAATGCATGATTAACAAATTTCTAATTTTGTATATAAACTTATTTTTATAATAGACATACTTATAATATTTTGAAATATAAGAAAAATTAAAAAATAAAGAAAAAAGAGTGCAAAAAGTAAAAACAAAACAAAAGGAAAATGTGACTAGTGCTGTGTCAACGCTGGGCTGGATAAATCAGGCGGCTGCCTTCAGTGTGACGTCCTACCGTGTCGCTTCAAGCGAGGCATTGGCACACCCTAAAGTGCTAGCCGCGCCACGTAAGCATTCCGGCGCTCACGCGCTCCCTTGGCAGGAACGCGCTGCGTCGCCCGGGGTGGCTTTAATTCATTGGGCCAATTTTTATTTTAACAAAACTAGGTTGATCGATCAACGTTGCCAGTGAGCTGTTGATGAAAGTCAGCCGTTTTAACTTCAGTGAAAAGACAGAAATTTTGACAAAAAAATAAAACTTGAATTTCAGAAAGTGTTCAGAATTTGCTATAAAATGTTCACGAGTATGGAAAGAAAGTTCAAAATTTTGAAACTTCAAAGATTTTTGGAAAAAAGTTCATCAATTTCGAAAAAATTAATTAAACTTTGAAAAATGTTCATGAAAGTGAAAAAATATTGAAAATAGAAGAAGTTGATCAATTTAAAAAAACATCATATAAATTCTAAAAAATAAGAACTCTGAAAACAATTGATTATTTTCTAAATTGTTTTCATAATTTTGAAAAAATGTTCATCGAATTTGAAAAAAGTTCATCCACTTTGAAAAAGAGTTTACATATTGAAAAAAAGTTCATCAATTTTGAAAAAAAAATCGGGAATTAAAAAAAAACTCATATATTTTGGAAAGGAGTTCATCAATTTTTAATAAAAAAGTTCAGGAATTTTCAAACTAAAAGAAAAAAGGGACAGAGAAAAAAGAAAAAGAAAGAAGAAAGAAGTAATTACACCACGTGAGGTGTTTGGTTGGTTATTGGTGATTACGGTGTTGCAGGTTTGATACGCACCGCACACGTACTTTTTTGTAATTTAAAAACAGATTAAAAATGGGCGCTGAAAGCCCAACGCGTACCCCGACTGCACAAGCGCGCCTTTTTGGGCCTGTCCATGTTTGGGCAATTTGGGCTGCAAGAAGAAAGGCAATTCATGAGGATATATTTCAATCTCCACATGCTACGGCGGCTTTCATTAGTAAGTATCTTTCAGAGTTGGAGATAGTTAACAAAAGGGAGACGAATGCAGCACCACCGAGAGTCAGGCGGAGTGCAACATGGGTGCCGCCAATACAAGGTTGTGTCAAGATCAATGTTGACGGAGCAGTGGCTGTGAGGAGGAAACATGGTTCGGTGGGAGCAATCTGCAGAGATCAACAGGGCAACTTTTTGGGGGCTTCGGCCATTGTGTTCAAGCATATTACAGAGCCTCAAACGCTGGAAGCCCTAGCTATAAGGGAAGCTCTCTCGTTGGCGGACGATCTAAATACGAGAGATATACAGGTTGCATCGGATTGCAAGGTGGTTGTCGACGAGCTGCATCACGGCAAGCTATCTACTTATGGAGCTGTTCTTCGGGAGATTTCGGTATACTCTTCTAGTTTTATTACTTGCAACATAGTACATGAACTTAGGAGCTCAAATTATGAAGCTCACAATCTTGCGAAACATTCTCTCTCCCTCGAGGTTGGCCGACATGTGTGGTTAGGCCAGCCGGGAGATCTTGTTTTCGTCCCGGTAAACATTGTGACGGGCTAATAAAGTTTCGCGGGATTGTCTCAAAAAAAAAAGCTTTTCATTCCTTTATTGAATTTCTATTTTATTTTTTCTTCTTTTGTAAATATTTCAGGATTTTAAAAAGTTATGTCTTGTTTAACAAAATTTGATATATTTTAGAAAGGTTCAATCCAACAAAAAATATTGGCTGATTCAGAAAGTGTTCGCAATTTTAAAAAACGTATTCGCATTTTAAAAAGATGTTCCTGATTTGAAAAAAAAAGTTCAGAATCCAAAAAATGTTGGTGAAATTGATCAAATCTTCGGAAATTCAGAAAAATTATGAATTTTCAAAAAGTGTTTACAAAATTTAAAAAATGTTTGTGAATTTAATTGTTTTCCAGAATTTCAAAAGCTGTGCAGCAATTTCCAAAATATGTTCATCGATAAAAAATTATCACTTGTTTCTAAAAGAGTGCTGAGAATTTTAATTAAATGTTCACTAATTTATAAAAATTTGTGAATTTAGAAATGTTTACAATTTTAAAACTATTTGTGAATTTATAAGATATGTTCGTGAGTTTGAAATTTTTTGTGATTTCAAAAATTGTTCGCGGTTTCAAAAATTGTTCATGACCTTTGAGAAATGAGAAATATTTTTTTTACCGAGTGCAAATACGTTGTTTACCGAGTGCCCATGAAAATACACTCAGCAAACAACAAAATATCTGGCTTAAATAATTTTTCTTTTAGTACATATATCTACTCTAGCTTGTGCAACACTTGCCTTTTTCTGTACAGCTTGCACATAGAATAGCTTTTATATCATCTGATACGATAATTGATTTGAAACAAAAGTGGGCAACCTCGAGCGTGTTCGGGAACCCTCCAACTCCACTAAATCCTCAACTCCGCACTCCCATTCTCAACACTGACTCCGCCACTGAAAACTGGAAGTTTGCTATTTGTTCGGTGACCAACTCTGCTCTACAGAGCATTTGAATCGTTTTCTTCAGCTTAGCGGTGGCATTTTGTCTGTAATATTATATCAACTCCACGCTCGGCCACACTCGGAGCGCCGGTTTCCTAGCTCCGTAAATTTGCATTGCAAGGTGCTCCGCTCCACGGATTCAGCTCTGCGGAATTGACGCGTTCGGCACTGCTCTGCTCGCTCCGGGAGGGGAGTTGTGGAGTGGAGAGGATCCGAACAGCTCCCTCGTATGAGATATTCCCGCTCTATATCTATTTGTTTGTGGGGATCGAACCAGAGTATGCCGCTCTCTATCTTTAAAGAATATAACTTGTTCTATCTTGAATATCCAATCGGGAGCCTGAGCTCATCTACACTCTATGAACAGTAAATTCAAAATAAATATTAGATTTTTTCTTAAAAATCATGTTTTTTGTGTGGTGAAAGATGCTTGAGTGCTGATGTTCTTCTCATATTTTGAAGTATTCGAATATCTGAGCAGCTCTCAGCAAAAAAAATCAGGTCAAAATAGTACAAAACAGTGAACATTTTCACAGACCCCAAATTTATCACTTTTGCTGAGCAATACTCAAAGGGTTAATTATCCTTTTGCCCTCAATGGTGTCCATGTGCTCAGTTTTGCCCTCAGATGCGAATTGTCATCAGTTTTGCCCCTAGTCCGAGCACAGCAACTACGACGAGGCCAAACAGCCATATTTGAGTCCATTTCGTCCGCCGACGTTAGTAGTTGTGGGTCCGGAGCTTACACGTGAGACCGCGTGGATGTGGGTCCGGAGCTGACATGTAGGCCCGTGCAACTAAATCCCCAAATCATTCTAGCTCACACCCATCCGCCCGGCATCCTGCTTGCGCCCGCCGCCGCGCCTGGCCCTGACACCTGCCCGCCACCGGTACCTGACGGCCTGCTCCGCTGCTACCTCCTGCGCCCTCGCTCCACGGCTACATGGCGCCCACCACCTTCTGCGCGACGCCACGGGTGGGCGCCCGCCACTGCCGATTCAGCGGCGCCTCCTTCCGCTTCGGCCGGGCGCTCAAGGTGGGGGCTCTTTGGAGCTATTTGAACTAGGAGGAAGAACCCTAGGGAGAAATGGTGAGCAGCGGCGACTCGGAGTATTTGGCGAGGCAGGCATCGGGTCGAGATCCGCCGAGTCCACGATCGGGTTCCCGAGGGTAAGTCTCGCCTCTTGTTTAGATTGAGCTTAGTTGTGCATTTGAACACTCGATTCGAGTAGGTTTGCCCAATTAGTGTGCTGATTGTGTCTCTGTTTTAGCGGTTAGGATGGAGTTGCGGTTTGCTTTCATGGTGCACATTAGAAGGGACGGTACATGTTCGATGCAAAGGATAAGAAAAAATACCAAGGAGGTTTTGATTATCGGTTGCCAATGGCTAGTAATTGGAGTTTCAGACAATTTGGGGAGGTAATTTGTAGCCAATATCCTTGGGGTTTGCTTGATGAAGTGGTATACAAATACTATGATGGGGAAAAGAATTGGGTGACAGTTAGTAATGATGAAGAGCTAGCTACCATGTTTGTTAGGCATAAAGAGAAAGATAATTTTCATGTGAGGCTGCAAGTTGATGTGCTTGAGCAGGCATTTGGACCTAGGATGGCGGGTGCAACATCTCGGGAGAATCAAGTCATCGTAATGGCATCTCTAGCCGAGCAGTTCAGTTGGTGCAATGACGTGGTGGCTCGACAAGTGTGGGCAACAGCAGTAGGGTCCCCTTGAAGTGGAGCTGATGGCTACAATGCAGGGTTGATGAAGAGAAGTTATATTCTGATGTTATTAGGAATTTACGACGGCAACTCAGGTGAAAACCAAGATGAGGCTCACAATGCAGTCCGTGTGGATGATGACGCGATGGGTGAGGACGAAGACCTTGCAGCTGTTGAATGGGACCCTTTGAACCCTCAAATGGAAGAAGGTACAGTTTTTGCATCCATGAATGAGTGTAGAAATGCACTTGTGACATATTGCATCAAGGTAGAACGTACTTTCAAAGTTGACAAGAGCGATCAAGTACGTTACAGAGTGCCTTTGTCCGAATCGAGGGTTGTCCATGGAGGCTGCTTGCATCTAAAATGCGGAATAGCACTAATGTTCAGGTCAAAGTGAACCCTTTTAAGCACACATGCCAGGAATCAACCCTTAGGAAGGATACAATCAGTAGAGCCAAGTCAAGATGGGTGGCGGAAGAAGTAAAAAGTGGGTGAAAGAAAACCAGCAAGTGGGTCCAAAGGAATTGCAGAAGAACATCAAAGATAAGTTCAAGATAGATTTACCATACATGAGGTTGTTCAATGGTAAATAACATGCTATGGATTCTATTTATGGTACCTGGCAGGAAAGTTTTCAATTGTTGTATTCATTCAAAGGTGAAGTGGAGAGGACAAGCCTGGTAGTATTGTAGATATTGATCACCACACCATGGAGTACACATTCAGGGAGTGACAAAGACCAAGGAATGCTTTAGAAGGCTTTTTGTCGCTTTGAGGCTTGTCGCCGGGGGTTTTTTGGCAGGCTGCAGGCCTTATTTGGCTATTGATGCCACTTTTCTCACGAGGAGGTTTAAAGGACAGTTAGTAGCAGCTTGTGCAGTTGATGCACATAGTTTTGTATTTCGATTGCCTATGGTGTCTTGGAGATGTAGTCTGAGGAGAGCTGGACTTGGTTTTTGCATAATCTCTGCCGGGCTATTGCACATCCCAATGGGTTGGTCATTCATACAGATGCCTGCAAAGGTTTAGAAGTGGCCATGGACAATGTGTTCCCTGGAGTAGAGCATAGGGAATGCATGCGTCACCTTGCTGCAAATTTCATGAAGAAATTCAAAGGAAAGGTGTATACCGATAATTTATGGCCAGCATCTTTGACATGCAGTGTGAAGAAGCACAACTACCACTTGAGGCAGTTATACATGAATCCCAAAGTGAAAGAATACTTGGAAACACACCACTCCAAGTTATGGGCCAGAAGCCAATTCAGTGAAGTGAGCAAAGTTGACTATGTGCACAATAATCTAGCAGAGTCTTTCAACTCAACGATTCGGAAACTAAAGGGTCATTATGTGGTGGATTTGCTTGACAGGATAAGGATAGAATACATGCAGAAATTTCATTATCGTGGAGGAATAGCCGAGGCAAAATTCATGGGCCACATTATCATCCCTGCCGTGATGAATGAACTGAAGCAGAAGACAACAGGCTTGGAAATGAACATGACGCTTTGCTTGGGTACCACAGCAGAGATATCATATTTGGATAAAGAGAAGAGGGAATGGAGATATCCGGTGGATTTAGAAGCTAGAACTTGCAGTTGTAGGCAATGGCAGATAACTGGGTTGCCATGCATTCATGCCTTGTTTTTCATCACTTCTCTCCCAGTGTCCAAAGAGGGAACATACAGCAATATGTGCATGATTACTACTCTGTTGCAAGGTTCAAAGCCACATATGCTTATGCCTTGCCTGCTATGGAGGGAAAACAACAATGGGACATGGTGGACCACGGATTCAAGCTTTGCGCTCGATTCAAGAGAGCAGCAGGTAGACCAAGGAAGAGTCGAATCAGACCTCGCATAGCGAAGGAGCTGGACTTGGAGCGAGGAAGCGAGGTGCACAAGGTGTGGTGGGTCTGGTCATTTTGGTAAGTATTGTGATAACACAGTAGATCCAGCGCTCGGAGAGAGTTTCGATGAAGGCTTCGATGAAAATGTTGGTCAGGCGGTTGCCTCAACAGATGATGAAAATGATGGTCAACGACCGGTTGCATCGGATGAGGATTTTGACGAGGTTCCAAATGATGATGGTCAACAGCCGCATTATTTTGACGATGATTTTGACGATGATCCAAAATATCCTCCAAATAATGATTCAAGTGAGGCTCCAAATGGGATCCAAGTGAGGCTCTAAATGGGATCATGGTGATCCAAGTGAGGCTCTAAATGATGATCCAAGTGAGGCTCCAAATGATGATCCAAGTGAGGCTCCAAATGATGATCCAAGTGAGGCTCCAAATGGTGACCAACCTTCTGTTGTTGTGAGGTATGCTAGGTATGTAAATCTTGCAAGGGTCAAATACTACTGTACATCTATCACTTGACACGATCTCATTACCGTTTATGTTTGGACCCTTTATGTTTTGCACAACTCTATGGTAGGTTTGAAGAAGACACGCAAGGTACCGACAACCAAGAGAAGAAGAGAAGAAACAATGAGCACATGGTGCACGAGGAGCAAAGTGATGGCAAGAAGCTCAAGGAACAGACAGAAGCCCCAACGCTATCTATGAACAACTATGAAACATTATGAATAAGGAATGATGTTGCATTATGAAACATTTATCACTTGACATGTTGTATTTCTGTTGGATGATGTTGGACCTATGTTAGAAGTATGTTTGACATGATGTTTAAATATCTGTTGGATGATGTTTGAATGAGCACATGGTTTTTCCTTTTTTTTGATTTTTTTGATTTTGTTTTGCTCATTTAAATTCTGGTCAAACCTAACTTTGACCAAGATTTAAACAAGTCTAAAACATCAAAATGAAAAACTAAGCCTGGATACTTCTTAGTCAATCCAAAATGAAGTTGTGGTGAGGTTTTTGAAATTTTCATGAAAAATGTGCTAAAAAAGGGGTCCAAAGGTAGGGTAAACAGCCTCATTTCTAAGCAAGGTTTTTTTTGACCTTATCTAGATCAGCCAAATAACTTTCCTACACATATATTCTATATGTACAGACTATGTGCGCTGGTTTTTCCATTTTTGATTTTTTAAATTTGTTTTGCTCATTTGAATTCTGGTCAAACTTAACTTTGACCAAGATTTAAACAAGTGTAAAACATCAAAATGAAAAACTAAGCCTGGATCCCTCTTAGTCACTCCAAAATGAAGCTGTGGTGAGTTTTTGAAATTTTCATGTTCATTTCCCCAAAACACTTCTCTTCACTTCATACAAGAGAGTTTGAGATACTCGAGATATCATACAATACACATGAACTTATCATTTAAATGTATGTAAAGCTTGTTTATCAACTTAAATCGTTAGTATATGACATAAGAAGACTATGTGCTCAGTTTATTCATTTTTCTGATTTTTATTTAATTTATTATGCTCATTTGAAATCTGGTCAAACATAGCTTTGACTGCTCCAAACCCCTCCCAAACCCCGCTAACCCTAGCGCTGAATAAGGACCGTTCATCTAACCCTAGCGGCGATCAAGGGCCGTCGATCTAACCCTTCTAGAAGGAATCTGCGAGGAGGAGGGGGGCGATCCGCGAGATGCAATCTGATTGGCTGGGAGATTGTTTTTTTAACAAATATCGGGCGCGCTGGATGGATCGTTGGGCCGTCTCGTTGTCTGGGCCTGAGACCGCAGTAAATAGCCTGTCTCAGCCTTTCCAGGCCTTGCATGCATGAAGGCGACTACGTGGGTTTGCGCATGCGCGGGAGGCGGCGACGTGCATGCATGCGAGTGAGGCGAGCGAGGCGCGCTAGGCGAGCTAGGCTAGCGAGGCGAGCTAGGTGGTTCAGGGCAGTAGTTCAGGGCAGCGATTCACATGCACTGCCCGGTCAAAGATGCATCATTTTCGTGCAAAAATTTAAGTGTGCAAAACGTAACGGATACACACACGCGTCCGGATTCACACACGCTTCACACACGCACCGTTCTCATCCTTTCTCTCTTCCTCTCCCATCCACAGGCCTATAAATGGGGTGCCTCTCTTCCTCTCCCACCCACAAGCCAGATCCGATCCTCTCCAACTTCAAACACCCAAGCGACCGAGCCCTCCCCAAGCGAGACCAAGTGAAGAAGATGCAGTTCAACGGGCCGACCTTCACCGTCCGCTTTGTGGTGCCGGAGCTGCGCTACCCACCGGCGTGCTCGTGGAGAGGGAGCTCCGTGTGTGGGCTATTTCAAGGTGGAGGGTTCCGTCGAACTCACCCGCTCCTTCCTCGAGCCGGCTATGCCCACCTCCCACGGGCTCGCCGAGGATGTTCACCCTCAACGAGGTTCGTGATCATGGCAGCGTCCTCCCTCTGCTCACGGTCACCTTCACCAACCCATTTGACGCGCCATGAGCTCCTCGGCCAAGTCTTTTGGTGCGGCTGCAGGCCATCTTCTTCACCATCTACAACATCTACACCAACCACGGCGCATCTTCCCGCTCCAGGCCGGATGCACTCCCTTCCCTCTGACGACGAGGAGGAGGTGTGAAGATGAAGACGGTGTTGAAGGGAGGCAGCCAAGGTGGAAGAAGGAGGTCAAGATGAAGATGTTCAAGCCCGGAGTCAAGCTCGTCATGTTTGTTTTTTATTTTGTTGCTTTTCTATATAGGTAATAGGTAGCCGTGTCATGTTTACGTCATGTGTCCGTGAACTGTCCGTGAACTTATCTAAGTTACTGTAATGGTACGGTGTGTTCCATCTTATTATGTGTGTTAAAAAATGTCCGTGCCCAAACTTATCATTTCTTCCCTAAACAAGTCATGAAGTTCGAGAACTTGTGGTTTTCGGAGGGGTGAGAAGCCCTCTGTTTCATTCAAACAAAAAGTCATGAACTAACATGCAAATCTATTCCCTTTAAATCCTAAACCAAGTGCCACTCTAACCCTAAACCAAGTGCCACTCTGACCAAAATCATGTGGTAGTGCAACATACATTTTCAACCTTCCAACCCTCCAAAATTTAAGTGCAAAACAAAGGAAAACCACTCTCACGCGTGTGCAAACATTCACGGTCTCACTATTTTTTTAAAAAAATTCACAATCTCACTATGTATACCTTCCTTCCCTACCCATGTCAAAGTCTTGCCATCTGTCCTAGCGGTTATCAGCGCAGCCCTAAACACCACAAACCCACACGGTCCTGGGTTCGAGTCCCCAGCCGCACCAATTTTTTGTGCATTTTCCACCTTTCATATTTTAGACATATTATGTTTTTCTCAATGTAATGCCCTTAAAAATGTTCATTTATTTTGGCACCTGGCGTAAACCTCTACCAGAGCTGAGGCACATTTTCCATGACATTTTGGTCTTTGATTTAAATCACGGTGTATTTGAATTGGATTAATTAACAGCTCCAAAAAATTTCTAACCTTAATTGTTTGGCTCCGGAATAATTCAATTAGCTTCCACAAAAGTTTCAGCATTATGATTTACTGCCTAAATTAAAATCAGAATAGAAAACAGAAAAATACGCAAGAAAACCCCTGAATGGGCCTAATTGGATGCAGTTGGCCCATTAGTCTAGCCTGCACTTGGCTCTACACTCTGAATTTGGCCCAAGAGCAACCTTTTTTTGGACAGAAAGGCAGAGCAGAGAGCTGCATTTCATTGATCAAAAGTTTCTGAATTCCTAATTTCTTCTCTTTTTCCAACATATTTAAATGTTGGTCACTTCTTCTCTTTTTGTTTCAACATTTAAACAACTTTAACCAACATTTAAACTAGGTGAATTTCTCAAACAATTTCAAGATTACAAATTCTTTCATAATTCATGCCTTTCCATACATTTTCAACATTACAACCAGTGCGATTACCATACCTACAAATGCCCAAAAGTATTTGCAAATGGGTATTGGTAGTGCTTGATCTTCAAGCTTCCTAACCTTCTTCTTCAACATCCTAAGCTCAATAGCTAGCTCTCTGTCAGTGCGTGCTTCGCCATCCATCTCATTCTTCCGAAGCTCGTGGTGTGGCCACTACCGTTCGTGGCAGCATGCGCAACCATTCTTCATGCTCTTCTTGCAGTTCATTCATCAGAGTCTTGGCCAGAGCATCGACCCAAAGAAAGAAGCATGTCACCTGCATGAACACCAAACAGATCAACACATTGCTCAAACATCCCGGCAGCGAAAATGGTGCAATTGCCTCGATTCTTACCCCATTCTCGCTGCACACGTAGAACAGACGATTCTGGTTCCTCGGTGTCTGAGAAACCCTTCGATCAACGCCCGCCCGGCACCGCGGACAGACGAAGACAGGCATGTCCACACGCGCCCGGCTCTGCATCCGCGAGGTGGCGCGGGAGCTTGAGGAAGACATGGAGCTCGGAGCCGAAGGGGATCTCAACGCCGCCGCGCCCTCCACTGCTAGCTTCCCACCGCCGCACCCTCCACAGCTAGCTTCCCGCCGCCGCGCTCTCTCTCTCGCCATGGTCACCGCCGTGCTCTCTGTCGCCGTGGTCACCGCCACTGTCGCCCGCTTATATAGCACACCCGCCAACGGCTCTATGCTCAACGGCTCTTTGCTGGGTCCCACAAGCCACGCGTGCAACGGTCTGAATAAAATTGGCCGTTTCTGCACTTTGGTCCCATATGTAAGGGCGAGTCAAAAGGTTGACCTGACGGAGAGGTCTGAGTTCACGGAACGAGTCGGTGCGCACGGACTAGGGGCAAAACTGAGGACAATTCGTATCTGAGGGCAAAACTGAGCACATGGACACCACTGAGGGCAAAATGATAATTAACCCATACTCAAATATCCAAAGGATCTGAAATTTGGCATGAACATCACGCACTCAAGCATCTTTCACCACAAAAAAAGTTTTTTTTTAGTTTTGTAGTATTTTGAACGAATTTATTGTTCAACCCCGGCTCATCTGAGCCCGGGAGCCAAAACGCCGCGTCTGTTCTATCTATCGTTCTTGAAGATAGCATGATCCCAGCACCAAAGTATTAGTACAAGCCACAACATATCATGCAGACATTCGTGCAAACAATTGTCAAAACTGGGTTATCGCATTCACTATGCAGACAGAAATGGTTTTCATGTACAGATGAAGAATAAGATTACGCTACTTTCTTCGTCTACTCTTCTCTTTCTCTAGGCCGTAGTTCGTCGATAAATAAAGAATTAAACAAAAGGAATGACGCCGAAGCAGTTCAGCAGCATCAGCGATTCACTCTAAATTATCAGAGTTTCAGGCGTGCCATTGATTTGTTCGTTGATGCCGATAGTTAGTACGTTTAATTTAGTACCGTCTATGCCATTTGACATGCAGTTTTCAGGGCTCGCAGTGTTCTCTTTTATACAGTATTTAAGAGTGAAACTATTGGTTTATTTCCGGGCTAGGATTTTTCTGTTTAATATTCAAGAAATGTAGACGATCAGAAGCTAGCTTCTGCTCTGGTACATTACTAGCTTAGCCCGCGCGGCGGCACGCCGCGCCTAATGCTTATCAATACGATGTGTCCATTTACAACAAATGTTATTGGTTTAAGGTAAGACAACCCTGTATGTAGAAAGATAAACTGGAAAGGGGCATAAAGAAATACACATTTCGACTCATTTATTCTGGCCATGCCGTTCTATAAAACAAAGAGCATGCTACAATGATAACTTCCTTTCGTTAGTTTCAGTATATAAAGGCACCATTAGCCGAGGGAGTAAGTTTTTTGATTCATATAGTAAGTTTTTCCTCTCAAAAATATAAACTGGGAGAGAAAAGTAAGCTTTCAAAATCAAACACTGGGAGAAAAACAAAAGATGTCCATGTAAATTTGGTGTGCTGCAGAAAAGAATGAATACTAAAACCGACAACTCACAACACCGCCTTGCATTGTCCTGTTGACATGGTAAGCATTTATATAGTTAGAACATGATAGTAGAAACTTAACAGTTTTCATATAAATAATAAAATCCGGACCAACCTAAATCTAAAATAAACAACAGGTCAATAGGGCCGTTAAAATGCATCTTGTTGTTCACCTTCAGTAAGCAACATGAGAAAAATAAGTTGTTAATACCTTGCCATTGCTTGCATTTTTTTCACCCTTAAGAATCTTATTATGTAAGTTAATAGTGTGTCTTCCAAATTCATCACTACTTGACGCCTGCATACAGCAAATATGAGAATAGGGTAAAACCATATTTTTAGTACTGATGCCTACATACAACAAATATGAGAATGGGGGTAAACCCATACTGTTTAGTAAGTATAGAGAACTGGTGAAAAATGAGTTACAAAATAAATCTTGTAAATAAATAGTTTTGACTGGAATTGGTTCAGTTATTAATTGTAGTCAAGTGACACATATGTTAGTAAAGCATGACAGGCAACAACTAACCAGTGCTATCCTTACAATACTTCAGGAAATTATGTAAATTGTGGGCACATAAACCGACAACTTAATCGATATCCAATTAAATGTAATACAATATTATAAGATAAAAAGATTCATGTCTAGGTGCGGCCATCGTTGCTGCTTCCACTTGAATCACGGAGAAACAGTACACAGGTTCAGGATGAGTTAAACAATGAATCAGTTCAGCTTCAGAAGCTTGTTCTGTTGTCTGGTACTATAATGGCCAGAGCCAATGCGTTTCTTTCCGAGAGCCATTACGCTGAGCTCTATAGATTTTTTTTTAAATTTCTCCATGTTTTTGTGTCATGGCATACTTAGAAGGATATATAGTAGTACAAAGTATAAGCACATGTATTTTGTAGTTAATATAAGAACCTTTGAGCTCATATACACTAGTAGAAAAGGGGGCAATGGCCCATGCCGGTTCAGCCTATTAGTCCCGGTTCAATCCAGAACCGGAACCAATGGAGCTATTTGTCCCTGTTCGTGAGCCCAGGGGACCGGCCGGTCCACGTGGGCCACTGGTCCCGGTTCGTCCGAACCTTTTGGTCCCGGTTGGTGGGACGAACCGGGACCAATGGGCCTGGCTCCTGGCCCACCACTATTGGTCCCAGTTGGTGGCTTGAACGGGACCAAAGGCTTCCATTTAGTCCCGGTTCATGCCACCAACCGGGGCTAATGGTGGTGCCTATATATACCCCCTCGCGCAAGAGCAGAGCACACTGCTCTATTTTTTCTGGCCGAGGGGGAGAGGGCTTGGTGGTGCTCTAGCTCACCTCCTATGCACACAAGGTGTTCGATGGAATGCCCGAGCCACCATACTTAAGGTTTCTCCTCTCCAAGCTCGGCCGCCAAGCTCCATTTTCCTCAATATTTATCTAGGTTTAGCGGTCCGTCACGCCCCGTCCCCGTCTTCATCGCCATCGATCACCCGCGCCGATCTCATCGCCGGCACCACCGTGGTGAGCCTCTTGTTCTTATCTTCTTTCTGAAAGGAAAAATATTCTTACTTGCATGTTTAGATAGATACTTGTATTATTTTCTTAATTTTATTATTGCATCTTATATAGTGCGATGGTTTTGGTATCCGCCCCCGTCGGCCCTTGCCCTGTCTATGATTCGGATGTGGTATATATTATCTTTTCATAACTATTGGTTCATTTATTGTTTATGAAAATTATGCCGACCAACGTGACATAGATTTTATTTATCTAGGAGGTTGTTGAACCGGAAATTCCAACCGACCCTATTGTCGAGAGGTTAAATTTAGTTGAAGAAGAAAACAATTTCTTGAAGGAAAAATAAAAAAACTTGAGGAGGAGAAGATGATATTGGAGTTCCATGTTGCGGATGTAAATCGATGATCACAAGATCAATATGGATGCAATGCGCTTGAAGATTAGAAAGATTAGAAAATATGCCATTCATACCGAGGCTTGGTATCATTATGCCGTTGGATCAGTTGTTACCTTGGTTGCGATTATGATCGCATTTGTTTTCGCATTGAAATGTTTTACATAGTTTCAATGTATGGTTTAATTAATTTAGATGCTCTGCAGAGCTTTATGTTCTTAGATGAGAACTATGTATGTACTTTGATTTTTATGTGATGATGAACTTCTATTAATTTGGTCACTTAATTATCTATTCATGATGTTCTGTAATGATTTTTGACACAATTAATTATATATAATGCACGCAGATGAACCGGCAATGGATGTACGGTGACAGACACACCTCCGAGTACACTAAGGCGTGCATGATTTTCTCGAAGTGGCTGAGGCAAACAAGCAGAATGGTTTTATGTGTTGTCCATGCCCTATATGTGGGAATACGAAGTCTTACTCTGACCGGAAAATCCTTCACACCCATCTACTTTACAAGGGTTTCATGCCACACTATAATGTTTGGACGAGGCACGGAGAAATAGGGGTTATGATGGAAGACGGCGAAGAAGAAGAGTACGATGACAACTATGTGCCCCCTGAATACGGTGGTGCTACTGAACATCAAGAGGAAACAGACGATGTGCACGATGGTGTTGCAACGGGCGAAGCTGCTGAAGATCAAGAGGAATCAGACGATGTGCCCGATGATGATGATCTCCGCCGGGTCATTGTCGATGCAAGGACGCAATGCGAAAGTCAAAAGGAGAAGCTGAAGTTCGATCACATGTTAGAGGATCACAAAAAAGGGTTGTACTCCAATTGTGAAGATGGCAACACAAAGCTCGGTACCGTACTGGAATTGCTGCAGTGGAAGGCAGAGAATGCTGTGCCTGATAAAGGATTTGAGAAGCTACTGAAAATAACGAAGAAGAAGCTTCCAAAGGATAACTAATTGCTTGACAGTACATACGCAGCAAAGAAGGTCGTATGCCCTCTAGGATTGGAGGTGGAGAAGATACATGCATGCCCTAATGACTGCATCCTCTACGGCGGTGCATACAAGGATCTGAACGCATGCCCGGTATGCGGTGCATTGCGGTATAAGATCAGACGACATGACCCTGGTGATGTTGACGGCGAGCCTCCCAGGAAGAGGGTTCTGCGAAGGTGATGTGGTATGCTCCTATAATACCACGGTTGAAACGTCTGCTCAGAAACAGAGAGCATGCCAAGTTGATGCGATGGCACAGTGAGGACCGTAAGAAAGGCGGAAGTTGAGAGCACCCGACGGGTCGCAGTGGATGGAGAAAATCGAGAGAAAGTACTGGGATGAGTTTGCAAAGGATCCAAGGAATGTATGGTTTGCTTTAAGCGCGGATGGCATTAATCCTTTCGGGGAGCAGAGCAGCAATCACAACACCTGGCCCGTGACTCTGTGTATGTATAACCTTCCTCCTTGAATGTGCATGAAGCGGACGTTCATTATGATGCCAGTTATCATCCAAGGCCCTAAGCAACCCGGCAACGACATTGATGTGTACCTAAGGCCATTAGTTGAAGAATTTTTACAGCTGTGGAATGGAAACGGTGTACGTACGTGGGATGAGCACAAAAAGGAGGAATTTCACCTAAAGGCATTGCTGTTCGTGACCATAAACGATTGCCCCGCTCTTAGTAAACTTTCAGGACAGACAAACAAGGGATACCACGCATGCACGCACTATTTACTTGACACCGATAGTATATACCTGGGAAGCTGCAGGAAGAATGTGTACCTGGGCCATCGTCGATTTCTTTCGACCAACCATCAATGTCGAAAGAAAGGCAAGCATTTGAAAGGCGAGGAAGATCACCGGAAGAAGCCCACCATGCGTACCGGTGATCACGTACTTGCTATGGTCAATGATTTACACGTAATCTTTGGAAAGGGTCCCGACGGACTAGCAGTTCCGAATGATGCTGACAATCACGCACCCATGTGGAAGAAGAAATCTATATTTTGGGACCTACCCTACTGGAAAGACCTAGAGGTCCGCTCTTCGATCGATGTGATGCACGTGACGAAGAACTTTTGCGTGAACCTGCTAGGCTTCTTGGGCATGTATGGGAAGACAAAAGATACACCTGAGGCACGGGAGGACCTGCAACACTTGCACGAAAAAGAGGGCATGCCTCCGAAGCAGTATGAAGGTCCTGCCAGCTACGCTCTTGCGAAAGAAGAGAAAGAAATCTTCTTTAAATGCCTGCTCAGTATGAAGGTCCCGACTGGCTTCTCGTCGAATATAAAGGGAATAATAAATATGCCAGAGAAAAATTCCAGAACCTAAAGTCTCATGACTGCCACGTGATTATGACGCAATCGCTTCCGGTTGCATTGAGGGGCTTCTACGGAAAAGCGTCCGATTAGCCATTGTGAAGCTATGTGCATTCCTCAATGCAATATCTCAGAAGGTGATCGATCCAGAAATCATACCAACGCTAAGGAGTGATGTGGCGCAATGTCTTGTCAGCTTCGAGCTGGTGTTCCCACCATCCTTCTTCAATATCATGACACACGTCCTAGTTCATCTAGTCGACGAGATTGTCATTCTGGGGCCCGTATTTCTACACAATATGTACCCCTTTGAGAGGTTCATGGGAGTCCTAAAGAAAAATATCCGTAACGGCGCTAGGCCAGAAGGAAGCATCTCTATGGGCCATCAAACAGAGGATGTCATCGGGTTTTGTGTTGACTTCATTCCTGGCCTTAAGAAGATAGGTCTCCCTAAATCGCGATATGAGGGGAGACTGACTGGAAAAGGCATGCTTGGAAGGGACTCAATAATATGCAGGGACGGATATTCTTGGTCTCAAGCACACTACACAGTTCTATAGAACTCTACCTTGGTGACCTCGTATGTCGATGAACACAAAAACAGTCTGCGCTCCAAACACCGGGAGGCGGTCTGACGACTGGATTACATGTGAACACATCGGGACTTTCGAAGTTGGTTGGAAACACGTCTCGGAGGTGACAGCATTGTTTGTGATGAGCTGTACTTGTTGTCCAGGGGACCATCTTATTGTAATGATTTGAAAAGGATACGAGATAAATGGGAATACATTTTACACGATTGACCAAGATCAAAAGAGAACCAACCAAAACAGCGGTGTCCGCTTTGATGCAGCAACCGACAGGGAAAAGGACACATATTATGGTTACATAGTAGACATATGGGAACTTGACTACGGAGTAGATTTTAAGGTCCCATTGTTTAAGTGCAAGTGGGTCAATCTGTCAGAGGCGGGTACAGTGCGGACCCACGATGCGGAATGACAACAGTGGATCTGAAAAATCTTGGGTACACTGACGAACCGTTCACCTAACCAACGATGTGGCACAGGTTATCTATGTGAAGGACATGTCTACCAGACCGAGGAAAAGAAAAGATAAGGAAGCGAATACATCATACGATGAGCCAAAGCGCCACATAGTTCTTTCAGGAAAAAGGGACATCACAGGAGTGGAGGGCAAGACAGACATGTGCGAAGAGTATGAATAGTTTCATGAAATTCCTCCCTTCAAAGTCAAGGCTGACCCAAGCATCACGATAAGCGATGAAGATTATCCATGGTTACGGCGCAATAAGCAAATGACACAAGCGAAGAAAAAATGAAGACTTACTCCATAACTATTATGATGATACCATGCCAACTTTGTAACAGAGGCAGTATGATACCATTGTCCGTTTTGTACATGCACATGCTATGCCAACTTTTTCAGAGTTCATTTGAAAACTATGAATTTCAAAGAATTTAAATTTTAACTATTCAAATTTGAAAACAAAGGGCACAAACAGAAAGTCTAAAACTAATGGCACTAACAGAAAGTTTATAATTTTCCTGACCTAAAAGCAAAAAGAATTAAAAAAATAAACCAAAAAACCAAAAGAAAATAAATAATACAGAAAACAAAACAAAAAAACTGGAAAAAAATAAAAATAGCAACAATAAGTATTTTGTTGTAAGTAGAAACAAAATAAAATGAATAAAGCAACAAAGAAAACAAAAAAGTGTTTTCAAATTTGAAAACTACTGGCACTAATAGAAAGTTTATAATTTTTCTAAAACTAAAAGCAAAAGGAATTAAAAATAAATCAAAAAACAAAAGAAAATAAAAATGCAGAAAACAAAACAAAAAAAATTTGAAATAAAAATAAAAATAGCAACAATAAGTATTTTGTTGTAAGTAGAAACAAAATAAAATGAATAAAGCAACAAAGAAAACAAAAAAGTGTTTTCAAATTTGAAAACTAATGGCACT
Organism: Aegilops bicornis; assembly: GCA_021605145.1. Classification (NCBI taxonomy): domain Eukaryota; kingdom Viridiplantae; phylum Streptophyta; class Magnoliopsida; order Poales; family Poaceae; genus Aegilops; species Aegilops bicornis. The sequence continues at coordinate 49,335,291 of CM038674.1, forward strand.
AACAGAAAGTTTATAATTTTTCTAAAACTAAAAGCAAAAAGAATTAAAAAATAAAGCAAAAAACAAACAAAATAAATAATCCAGAAAACAAAACAAAAAAACTAGAAAAAATAAATATAGCAACAATAAGTATTTTGTTGTAAGTAGAAACAAAATAAACTAAATAAAGCAACAAATAAAACAAAAAAACAAAAAAAGTGCCACCTACTGGGCCCCCACGGCCTGAATACGACTAGAAACCCTATCATGGGCCAGGATTCAGGCCCGCGGGATGCCCAGTAGGCCCACAGGCACAGATTGCAGGGTTAGGCCCGAAAGCCTGCTTTAGGGAGGAGCTCGAGAGGGAAGGCGCACGCACCTTATAAGCAGTGCGCCTCCCTCTCAACTAGCAAGGTGGGACTAAATATTTGGGTTCGAGGCAGCCAGGGCCTTTGGTCCCGGTTGGTGGCACCAGCAAGGGGCTAAAAGTGCATTAGTCCCGGTTGGTGCTACGACCGGGACTAATGCCCCTTTAGTCCCGGTTGGTGCCACAACCAGACCAAAGGCAGCCGCTTCCGGCCTTTGGGCTCTTGAAAAGAGGCCTTTGGTCCCGGTTGGTGGCACCAACCGGGACAAAAGGGGGGCATTAGTCCCGGTTTGTGCCACTAACCGGGATCAATGCTCTTTCTATATATACAGCACTTAGCAGTTTTCGCCAAAATCCATCTGTTTCGTCTCGCCCGGCATATACGCTCCTCGTCGCCGTCGCCGAGCCACCTTGACAGCGTCAGGCTGATCCACCTCGCCGTCGCCGCCGCCGAGCCACTGCCCGACACCGTCGTGACGCCGCCCTGCCCGGCCCGACCTCGTCGTCGTCGCCTTGCCGCCCTACCACCGACCCGTCGCCGTCGCCCTCGCCCGTTCCTCGACCCGTCGCCGTCGCCCATCCGCCCGTTCCTCGACCCGTCGCCGTCGCTGTATCGCCCTTCCCGACCCGTCGCCGTCGCCCATGGCCGCCTTCCCGACCCGTCGCCGTCGCCCGACCACACGCCGCCCGCCGGTCCACCGACGCCCTTTCCTCTTATTTTTTTGTGCATTTTATGTATATGTTGTCTGTGTATATATGTATATGTTCTCTGTGTATATATGTTCATATATGCAAAAGTTAGATTTTAGAAAAACTTTATATATGCAAAAGTTTATATATGCAAAAATTTATACATATATGTAAGTATATATGTAGGTATAGATGTATGTATGTGGATACATGAGGGGGGTCGATATACCCCCTCTCCGATAGCATTTTTGTGCATTTTAGGTTAGTCTATATATATGTTGATGTATATATGCAAAAGATAGATTTTTAGAAAAAAATACTATTTTTTCTGTTGATGATATGATGATGTTTTTTCATATATGCATTTTTTCATATATGCATTTTTTCATATATGCATTTTTTCATATATGTATTATTTTTTTAAGTTGTTAGTAGATATCGATTTTAGGTTAGTGCATTTTATCACTGATTTTAGGTTAGTTGATCGATTTAGTGCATTTTATGTTTGTTGCATTTTCGGTTAGTGCATTTTATGTTAGTGGAGAGGAAAAAGTAAAATAAGGAAAAGGAAAATAAGTAGAGAAAGAAGGAGAAGACGAGGAGAGAATGAAGATAAAGAAGAAGAAAAAAAAGAGGAGAAGAAGAAGGAATAGAGGAGCTTCTTCTCCTTTTTTTTTCTCCTCTTTTTTTTCTTCTTCTTAATTTTTATCGGGAACGAGGGTGTCGAGGATCGCCGAGGGGTCGAGGGTAGGGAACTAGGGTAGAGGGTTGAGGGTCGTTAAGGGGTCAAGGGTCGAGGGTTTCAGGGTCGAGGGTTCGAGGGTTCTAGGGTCGAGGGATCGAGGGTCGAGGGTTCAAGGGTCGTCTAGGGGTCGAGGGTTCTAGGGTCGTCGAGGGTTTGAGGGGTCAAGGATTGCCGAGGGGTCGAGAGGTTTCCTAGTGTCAAAGTATTGAAGAAATCCATGGCTTCATCATTAGCCGGAAGTAACCATGGCATGATGGTACGAAGTCCTCCAAAGTTATTCTGGAATGGAGTCCCGGATAGGATAATTTGCCTTTTATGCAATTTCAGCAAAGGCCTTCCAAATAACGATATTCGGAAGGTTCTTGCTGAACTTTGTACCAAAAGCGAATTATCCTATCTAGGACTCCGCTCCAAAATAACTTTGGAGAGCTTCTGCACCATCATGCACCTGTTACTACTAATGATGAAGACATGGTTTTGTTGAATCCTTTGACACTAGGCAACCTCCCGACCTCGGCGATCCTCGACCCTCGACCTCGACCGCCGGCGATCCACGACCTCTACCCCATCACAAGCGTCGATGCCCACGTCACTTGTGGGACATAGATGTAGTGTTCAACGCCGACCCTCCCGATAGCTTCAACACGTGTGGGGGGTCGATATTACCCTCCTTGAAGCGTTCTCGAGGCCACCCTAACCCTTGAAGCGTTGTCGAGGCCACCGAAACCCTAGAGAAGCAGCGTCGAGGCCACTAATTAATATGATTCCTTATTGTGATTAGCTAGCTAGTTCTCGTTTGCCACTAATATATCCATATCTGTCATGTTTGAATAATAATTGCCATGTTGTAAATATTTGTAGAAACTATGGACACCCCGCCCCGAGACGAAGCACAAGAAGCGTTGTTGAGGGACATAATTGCAGAAGGAAGTGATGCCCTCAGCTCGTTGATGTTTCTCAACGACAACGATGGTCTGGAAGGAGAGGGCGAAGAAGCAGCTGGCTATGATTATGATGGCTCCGATGACCCAATGCCGGTGGAAGAAGGAGAGGGTGAAGAAGTAGACCGTGAGGACTGCTCCGGTGATCACCGAACTGAGTCCGGCCAGGTATATATATTAGTTAAGCCTGTGCTGACTAGCTAATTGATGCATTCATTGTTTGGTATGTACACATATTAATTAACTCTCGTCTTTCTTCCTTTTTCTAGCCCTCCGGATCGAGCACAACTTCGGTAAAGAGACGAGGCCGAAGAAAAAGTTGAGCTCGGATGAAAGGTTTGAGATCATAGAAATCGCATGACGGCCAACCGTTTGAACCCATCCGGACAAAGAAGGCATTTGTTGCTTAGTGCGGGGTTCTGGTTAGGGACAAGATCCCAATCAGCATCCAGCAATGGTATAAGCCTAAGAACAAAGACCCTGAGGTGTCTTATGTCAATGATCTGCAGAAAAATGATCTTTGGACTGAGCTGAAGTCAAATTTCACCCTACCGCCAGAGGATGATCCGGAGAAGCCAGTTATAGAGCCATTAATCAAGTCTTTTTCTCTTAAGAAGATGGCTGACCTATTTAGGAATTGGAAGAAAGACCTGAATAAGTTTGTCGATAAAAAAGAGACACTATAATTCAAGGGCAAATATGAGAAGATCAGAGATGACTGGCCCGCATTTGTGGCCCACAGGACATCGGAAAAGAGTAAAAATATGTCGGCGACAAACAAGCAAAATGCTGCGAAGAAGAAGCTTCACCATCGCCGCGGGTCGGTGGCTACCTCATAGCCCGGCCTAAGTGGGCCAAGGCTGAGAATGATCTGCTTGATAAAGGGATCGAACGAGAGATAATGAACTGGCAGACGATTGCGGACTTGGTTCTTCGGGGCTGGCGGAACCTTGGACCCTGTATCAGGGAAGTGCATTTGGACGGACGATCAATTGGACATACCAGTCAAGAGGCTAAAGAAATATATCGAAGCAGTGCAACAAGGGAAGTTCGTTCTGCAGGGGAGAAGGACGAGCTCACAATGGCCCTCAGGAATCTCGAGCACCACCGGACGGTCACGAGGCACGCCAGCTCCGTTTCGTGGAAGGCTGGATTTCCGGACGCAGGGATTACAAAACCCATGAGAGGAGGAAGAAAGCGGAAGCAGAGCCAAATGCTGGCGCTGCGAAAGGGTAATGGGGCTAGAGGAACGAGAAGAAGAACGGATCAAACGACCATGAAGCTTCCCCGAAGCTACCCGCCATCTCGGCGGAGAAGCAGCGTGGCTTCCACCGAGCTGCTTCAGCCGGAGCATGCCTTGACGGCTCCTGCCAGCTATCCCGTGGATGCTATCATGGAGTCTCAAAATTGCCACCTTATGGCGCAATGGAGCAATTTGAAGGTCAAGGCGGCTGTTGGCTCTGTTTATCCTACTAAAGCTGACTCAACTTTTCACTGCCGGCCGATTCCAGAAGGATATGCTAAGGTGATGGTGGATGAAATAACGGAGGGATTTGAGGACCTCTGGCTTGACCACCCTACCGGTGAAGGGGAGTATCGGCTGGGTTACGCTCTGAAGACTCCATATGGCGGAAGGATCTCATCAACCTTCAGGCTGGACGCCTCCGCCTCCTCCTCCTCCTCCCGTGAGTCAGGGCACTCCGCCTCCTCCACCGCCTCCTCCTCCGTGAGTGACGATCAGGGCACTCGGTGGCTCCTTCTCCGGCGCGTGGCGGCACTCCGCCTCCTTCTCCGCCTGCACCGGCGCGCCTGAGCAGCCATCCTCCTCCTTCTCCGCCTCGTCAGCAAGGGCGGAAGAGACCCGCCGCCGCTCCGGCTGCTCCGGCGCGTCGTAGTCCTTCTCCTCCGCCTCGTAAGCAAGGAAATAAGACGTCCGCTCCGTCTGCTCTGCCGGCGTCTAGCAGTACAGCCAAAGGCGGGAGGAGATACAGATTCGGTCCTTCTCTGAAGAATCCAGAGAAGTTACCGTACGAGAGGACCGAGGAGGAAAACGCGAAGATCGCGCAGACCGAAGTGCATGATTGGTTTTAAGGGTTGAGAGCAAAGAGACATCCACCTCCGAAGGAGAAGGTAGATCCGGTGAAAGCGAAGCGCACTCTGGCTGCCCTGACAAAACCACCCAAGTCTCCGCCGAAAGGCAACTATGAGCGCATTATTGGAAAGGCATTTGCCGAAGCGGAGAGGTCAGGAAGTACTAAAAGTGATCAAAGAATGAAAGAACGACGAGCTGGGAAACAAATTGCCCAGCTCGGCCAACAAGCGAAGCAATTGTGCCCCCCGCTCAAGGTGCCTGCTAGCGACATCGTCGATCCAAGGATGGTGCCCGGTTATGGCAATCCTGAAGATTACCTGCCCGGCGATGTACATTATGATTTCTTGGAGGTGCAGATACAAAGATACGAGTACGGGAAGCCTCTCGTCAAAGATGAAAGCTCTCTATCAACGATGATGCGAAGATTGCATGATTGGTACATGAAAACCTGTAGAGAGTCTGAGGGGAGAAGTACTTTGTATGTGAGAGTTAAAAAGGAGCATGACCTCGTTGGAATTGAACTATTGCCTATTCCATTTGAGGAGTTCTATCAGTTTTTCAATCAATTGGCCCTCGATAAAGCAACGGTCACCTGCATGTATGTAAGTAGTACTACTTACATCATTAAGTCTCTCTATATAACTCAACTCTTTCATTGCATGTATTTATAATTATCCTCACTATATTATGCAGATTAAAGATCGCCGAATTGAAGAAAAGACAAGTGGGTTCCATTGGGTTCATTAACACATATCTCATAGATGCAACTGAGGTTGAATTTCATGCCGAAAATACCGAGGCCATCTTGCTACAATCGTTGGTAATATATGAACACAAGGATATAATACTCTTTCCTTACAACTTCAAGTGAGTGTTACTGTCTTGTGGCATATTTGGTTTCCCTTATTAGTCCAGGTTATAGTAATGTAATATTGATGAGTTATGCATGCGTACGCAGGTACCACTATATTCTCCTAGAGATTAAGCTTGAGCAGGGAGTAGTAACTGTCTTAGACTCCAAACGAAAAAATCCCAAGGAGTATGCGGACATGACTGAAATGCTCGAGAAGTAAGTTAAATCAATCATTATCCACCATATTAGCAACTTTGTTCATTTCTGATATCAAGTAATTGTTTTCTTTGTATGGCAGGGTTTGGAGAAAATTGACCAAAAAAGCTCCGGGACTGCCGAAGAAGCTGCAATTTAGACATCCGAAAGTAAGTACTATAGTAGCATATTCCACGCATCTCCTAGTGATTCAAGCACTAGTTTCATCAATACCATTTAACATGCTTGCTAATTATCAGTTTGATTGACCTCTATTTCTTGTAAAGTGGTTGTGGCAGGAACAAGGAAATGATTTCTGTGGATACTACATTTGCGAGTCCATCCGCCACACGACCTGTGAGCGGGGCTCCTCTGACAAACAATATGAAGTGCGTAAATAACAATATTTACAATTTTATTTTATTACCATCATTTTTGTTGAGTTTCATTCATTCATATATATATATATATATATATATATATATATATATATTTATTGACCCCCTTCTGAAAATTATATGTTTCTGATGCGGGATGAACTACTAGCACCAGATCGACTGCTAGCAATTCAAGAGGAATTGGCGGCATTCTTTCTTGACCACGTGATCGCTGAAGACGGAGAATACTATATGGACCACGCGTCCGTATTTTAGGAGATTATTTTTGTAAAAGATAATTATTGTATATATGTAGCCGGTAGTGTCGGATAGATACACGAGAACTTGTTGTTCGACCAATCTCTCAGAGAAGGAGAGGTGGTCGATATCACTTCCCTCTGTATGCATATATGTTCATGACGATTTTCTGTTTCCTTTGCTTACTAGCTAGCTAGCGTGTCTAGCTATTCCTCTCTATACGTATGTATAGTACGTAGCGTCGACCAAGCATGGACAAAAGAGAGGACACTTCTCTCTATTAATTAGCTAGCTAAGACAATATATGAAACACCTAAATTAACCCCCCAAACCCTCCAAACCCCCTCCCCCTTTCAAAAAAAAATAAAAACCCCAGCCACAGAAATGCTGACGCGTGGATGCCTATTGGTCCCGGTTGGTGCTACCAACCGGGACCAAAGGCCCTCCGGCCTGGACTCAACAAGACAAAGCACGTGGAGTGATCCCCCGGTTCCTGGATTGAACCGGGACTAAAGGGTCAGGGTATTAGTAGCGACCCTTTAGTCCCGGTTCATGAACCGGGACTAAAGGCCCTCATCAACCGGGTCAATACGCCCCTTTTCTACTAGTGATAAGTAAATAAATACAAAGATGTACAACCTGCCAGTGCTGCTTTCGGCAAGAGAGGCTTCTATGATTCTACGTTGGCAGCGAGAGGGGCGACATCGTCGTCCACAGCGCATACAAGTACAGAGCACGGACGCCGGCAACACAGCAAGCACACGGACGCACACCTGACTTACACACGATTACACGAACTCACCAAGCCAGTAACCACTAACCAGCACACTGCACACACACACGCGCGACACAGTAGGAGCGCACAAGCAGCACACGCAAACAACAAAGCACGGACGGCAGGCCGCACGGCGTAGAGAGTGAGGAAGAGACAACCGTTGTGTACTCGCCATCCCACGGTAGGCCGAGGCGCGGCCGGCCGGTGCACTGCGCACAGAGGCACATCAGCGGGCTGTCCCGCAGCGCTAGGTGCCGCCGTTGCTGAGCGTACGACCACACACAGCCCCGTTCCCGGGTGGAACAGCATCGACGTAAGCGTAATCAATCACTAATTCACAGGCCGGTCGGGTAAGACAAAAACAAATTGGTGTGCGAACCTGAGATCGAGGACGCTGGTTGGATCCCGCCGAGGGCTGTCTCCTCATGCGGCTTGGACCAGGCCCTGTCGAGCACGCCGTACACCTCATCGAGGTCCGGCACGCCCTCCCGGAGATAGTAGCAGAGGGCTCCCTGGTAGAGTCCACATCCTTCAGTCTAGGTCGAGGTCGGCGGCTACGGCAGCAAAGTCTAGAAGTAGCAGGAAAAGCGGTTGCATGGGCCATCATGTGGTCACATAAAGAAAATTAGCTGCACATGCATGGCCCATCCACGTTGTGATACGAGGCTTCACCGCCCGACAAACCAGCCATTTGACCTTGGAAGCAAATCTCCAACAGAATCGCTAGATCTACACAAATAGTTGGACATCACGTTAAGAAAATTTTCACGGGACAGTTAGATCCACAAGCAGATCTTACCCCTCCACCTACCAAACTAATGCACGTGTCCAACACCAGATTACCAGGAAGTCATTTTCACACAAGTAGCGAAACGTCGAAGCAAAAACCTTGCCTGCAATAGAGGCTTGGTTATAGATAGGGCTGCAAACGAGTCGAGTTCGAGCGAGTTGGAGTTGGCTCAGCTCAACTCATATTAAAATTCGAGCGAGCTCAAACTGTGTGAAGCTCAAGATCGAGCTCTAGAACATGACTCGTGCTCAGCTTGTAATGATCTCGAGTCGATCTCGATCTAGTTTCGAGCTAAATGAGACGGTAAAAATTATAAATCTATGGTGATTATTCCAACTAGATAAGGACACAACATGACACAACTTTGTAGGGAAAGAGCTCATCTTGGTCTCTTAGGTGAACTAGCAATAGATGGTGGTCTTCGTAGACGAAAAACAATAAAATAAAGGTGCATATGCTGGGATATTTTTGTCCAAAACAACAGAAAATTTAAGACATAGTCGACCACGTACCATAATTAAACCTAAATCTTCTCTACACTTAATTAAGCTTCGATGTTTGCTGGTAAATAAAATGGAGACAAATCATGCACATCATATATGGTAGTAACAAATTATCTTATTTCCATTTAATATATGGCGTGATCATTTAACATAATGGTATTATGTCGAGCTATCGAGCTAAAATTGAGCGAGCCAGTGTTGGCTCAAGATCGTCACGTTTCTCAGGCGAGCTACATAAAGTGTTCAAACTCAGCTCGTTTCTTTTCGAGTCGATCTTGAGTCAAGCCAAAAAACGAGTCGATCTCGAGCGGCTCATGAGCCTCGAGCTTTTCTTGCAGCCCTAGTTATAAACAAGGCTCTTCACAGTCTCGACGACAATATTTTCGTCGCTCGCTAGCGTCAGTGCACATTTTTGTTTCAAATCAATTCTCCTTCTAACCATATATAAAGGTGGATATCTCCCGAAAGTCCTATTCTGATCCCGAGTTCAAATGCACCCTGATAAATAGTAAATCAAAAAAAAATAGTAAAACAATTTTAGAAGTTCTGAATTTTTTTATGGTAAACTTTGGCAAATGTTTTGTATGCCTGCACAATTTTAGCATGAAAATTACGTTCGTGGAAGTCGTGGATTCAAAACTAGCATTTTTGGAGTACCGATTTTGCTTTTTTTACCACGATTTTCACGAATGTCATTTCGTTCTGAAATTTGGCAAGCATACAAAAACTCGTCAAAGGTTATCATAAAAAGATCAGAAATTTTTGAATTACTTTATTATTCTCTGATTTCACTGTTCATCAAGGTGCATTTTAGTCGGGAACAGATACTCCACGTGTGATATCTCCAACTAATAAAATAAGTAGCTTGTTGTGCACTGTTTAGCGCAACAGGATTGCAAAGCAAGGTCCTGCTTTCGAACTCTCTTGGCATGTGATTTTTATGTTTTCTGTTTTTTTTCTCTTCCCAATTGATAGGTGGGGTCACAAATAAAAGAGAGCAGACAACATGCCATGTAGGCAGATTTAATAGAGTTAACTGAAGGGATGGAATATCTCAAAAAAAAAACTGAAGGGATGGAAATGTACCCACATCTATATCTATACCTAATAATAACAAAGGGAGTAAGTTTTTTTGGTTCTCCTTCCGTCACCCCTTTATATCCGTCAATTTTATGCTAACCACAAAGATTGATGAATAAGATTTAAAACGAGAAAGTTTTTTTTTAGTAAAAACGATTTGCATCGTCCATCCGGCCACGTCGTGGAAATTTATGACCGTATCTCTATGCATGCAAATCGTTGAGACATCCTGGATAGAGCAACCGCTTCCTTTGAGAGCGTTTGGCACCGCCATTCGGATTCGTTGGAGCCACATCGCCCGTGAGGTATGCTCCATGTAGTCGACCAGACCTCGACCGCATGGCTCAGCGTCGATCAACAAGCCGATGTGTGCCTTCCTAGAAGTTGAACTCCCTCCAAGCTCCAAAGTTGACCCAGTGTTCCTTGTTTCTCAACTTCGCGAGGCTTTCATCCCATCAACACTTGTTTGGAAAGAATTTCCCATTGTTACTGATGACTCACTTCTCCCTATTGAAATTCTTGATGTCGATGGGGTGGTGCACCTACAAGTCGGAAGGTGCATGTCCTGGTTCCCTGGTCTAACCCTGCCACATTGGACGCTGTGTGGGAGGATGTCATGGCTATCAAGGAGTGATTCCCTTCATCATTGGCTTGGGGACAAGCCGCCTCTCAAGCGGGAGGGATGTCAGCGACCCAGATCGCACTGCAACGAAGACCTCTGCCATGGCAGCGAAACCAAATGTCATGTCCACCGAAGATGTTGCAGTGGCAAAATTTACTGCTAATGGGGCCAATTAAGGGAAAGAGCATGTCATCAGTAAGCCAACCAGGATAGTGTAGCCTAATTGCAAGTATGTGGGGCCCGACTGGCTCAATGACTCGAAGACCCTGTCCCGTGCGTCGACATCAGCTACTTAAGGAGGACAACTATTCAGGGAAAGGCATCCAAGTTAGATCAATCTATTGGAACGACAAGGCATGGTGGCTACACTTCCTTCCCCACCTACCTTTTCTTTCTGCTCCATCCTGTAATCGAAACTTGTATTGCTGTATGTGAGATCGATAAAGAGAAACCATAGTGAGATCATAACACAACCCCATGTATATATTATCTGAACCAAACGGTTCTTATTCTAAAAGCTACCCAACCACACTGCTCAATCCTCTGACTCGCCACCACGACATATGCGGCTCCGGTTCAGCCTCGCCTGTAGCCCCGCGCGTTGCCGCAGCACCCCCTGCTCGACCTCGGAGCTCCGCCTCACCTCGCTCTTCTTTCTCACACAAAATTGATTTAGCGAAATAGCAAATTCAGACAAGATATACATATCTCATCATGGAGAGTCTTCTAACGCCGACCAGAGCTGCCTTTGTTGCCATAGAGGACAATGAACAGGGTCCAGTCGGCGCCAGCAGCCCAGCAGGAACAAGGAAAAAAGGGCTATCAAAACGTGGAGGGTCCGCTCAAACCACATGGATGCGATTCCGGAGCTGAAGGGAGCTGACGGACACCAATCATGAAGGTGAAGCCACATGCGTGGACCTCCCCTTAATTAGATGTGCACCACACATCAACCGGCTCCATACAACCATTCACCAAAAGAAGAACGTTTGCAACCCGCATGCTGTCTATAGTTTAGGCCGTAGACAACCGTTAGATCTTGCCACTAGTAGAAAATAGGGCTTTGGTCCAGTGAGGTCCATTCATTAGTCGGTTCGGTCATGAACCGGACCCATCAACGGCAGTCCGGGTTAAATGCGCCCAAGGCCGCCGGACCTCGTTAGCATTGGGTTAGCATAAGAACCGGGACAAATGGGCATCGCTCCTGGCCCACATCAGTTGGTCCCGGTTCGTGGATGGAATTGGGACTAAAGGATGGCCTTTAGTCCCGGTTCCAGCCACGAACCAGGACCAGTGAGGTGCCTATATATACTCCCTCGCCAGCGAGCAGAGCACTCCTCATTGCTCTATTTTTTTTGCCGGCGAGGGAAGAGCTTTGTGGTGCTCTACCTCACCTCCTATGCACATGGGGTGTTCGATGAAATGCCCGAGCCACACTTAAGATTTCTCCCCTGGTAGCTCCTTGTCCAAGCTCTATTTTCCTCGAGATTTTTCTAAGTTTGGCGGTCCCTCATCTCCCGTCCCCATCCTCACTGCCATCGGTCGCCCACGCCGATCTCGTTGCCGGCACCATCGTGGTGAGCCTCTTGATCTTATCTTCTTTCTAAAAGAAAAAAGTTCTTACGTGTATGATTTATATAGATACTGGTCTGGTTTTCTTACTTTTATTATTGCTTGTTATATATAGTGCGATGGTTTTGGTATCCGCCCCCGTCGGTCCTCGTCCTGTCTATGATTCGGATGTGGTATATATTATCTTTTATAACTATTTGGTTCATTTATTATTTATGACAATTATGCCGACCAACATGACATAGATTTTATTTATCTAGGAGGTATGTGAACCGGAAATTCCAACCGACTCTATTGTCGAGAGGTCAAATTTAGTTGAAGAAGAAAACAATTACTTGAAGGAAAAAATAAAAAAATTGAGGAGTAGAAGATGATATTGGAGTTGCATGTTGCGGATGTCGTCGACCATCACAAGATCAAAATGGATGCAATGCGCTTGAAGATTAGAAAGATTAGAAAATATGCCATTCATACCGAGGCTTGGTATCATTATGCCGTTGGATCAATTGTTACCTTGGTTGCGATTATGATCGCATTTGTTCTTGCATTAAAATGTTTTACATAGTTTCAATGTATGGTTTAATTAGATACACTGGAGAGCTATATGTTGTTCAATGAGAACTATGTATGTACTTTGGTTTTAATGTGATGATGAACTTCTATTAATTTGGTCACTTATCTATCCATGATGTTCTGTAATGGTTTTTGACACACTTAATTATATATAATGCACGGAGATGAACCGGCAATGGATATACGGTGACACACACCTCCGAGTACATTAAGGGTGTGCATAATTTTCTCGAAGTGGCTGAGGCAAACAAGTAGAATGGTTTTATGTGTTGTCCATGCCCTATATGTGGGAATACGAAGTCTTACTCTGACCGGGAAAATCATTTACGCCCACCTGCTTTATAAGGGTTTCATGCCACACTATAATGTTTGGACCAAGCACGGAGAAATAGAGATTATGATGGTAGACAACGAAGAAGAAGAGGACGATGACAACTATGTGCCCCCTGAATACGGTGAGGGTGCACGGGGAAGCTGCTGAAGATCAAGAGGAACCAAACGATGTGCCCGATGATGATCTCCACCGGGTCATTGTTGATGCAAGGAGATAGTGCGAAAGTCAAAAGGAGAAGCTGAAGTTCGATCGCATGTTAGAGGTCACAAAAAAGTGTTGTACCCCAATTGCGAAGATGGCAACACAAAGCTCGGTACCATACTGGAATTGCTGCAGTGGAAGGCAGAGAATGCTGTGCCTGACAAAGGATTTGAGAAGCTACTGAAAATATTGAAGACGAAGCTTCCAAAGAATAACGAGTTGCCCGACAGTACGTACGCAACAAAGAAGGTCGTATGCCCTCTAGGATTGGAGGTGCAAAAGATACATGCATGCCCTAATGACTGCATCCTCTACCCGGTGCGTACGAGGATTTGAACGCATGCCCGGTATGTGGTGCATTGCGGTATAAGATCAGACGAGATGACCCTGGTGATGTTGACGGCGAGCCGCCCAGGAAGAGGGTTCCTGCCAATGTGATGTGGTATTCTCCTATAATACCATGGTTGAAACGTCTGTTCAAAAATGAAGAGCATGCCAAGTTGATGCGATGGCACAGAGATGACCGCAAGAAAGACGGGAAGTTGAGAGCACCCGTTGACGGGTCGGAGTGGAGAAAAATCGATAGAAAGTACCGGGCTGAGTTTGCAGGTGACCCTAGGAACGTATGGTTTGGTTTAAGCGTGGATGGCATTGATCCTTTCTGGGAGCAGAGCAGCAATCACATCACCTGGCCCGTGACTCTATGTATGTATAACCTTCCTCCTTGGATGTGCATAAAGCGGAAGTTCATTATGATGCCAGTTCTCATCCAAGGCCCTAAGAAACCCACCAACGACGTTGATGTGTACCAAAGGCCATTAGTTGAAGAACTATTACTGCTGTGGAATGGAAACGGTGTACGTGTGTGGTTTGAGCACAAACAGGAGGAATTTAACCTGCATGCGTTGCCGTTTGTAACCATTACCGATTGCCTTGCTCTTAGTAACCTTTCAGGACAGACAAACAATGGATACCACGCATGCACGCACTGTTTAGGTGACACCGAAAGTATATACCTGGACAAATGCAGGAAGAATGTGTACCTAGGGCATCGTCGATTTCTTCCGACCAACCATCAATGTCGAAAGAAAGGCAAGCATTTCAAAGGCGAGGCATATCACCGGAAGAAGTCCGCCATGCGTACCGGTGATCACGTACTAGCTATGGTCAATGATTTACACGTAATCTTTTAAAAGGGTCCAGGCGGACTATCTGTTCTGAATGATGCTGGGGGACGCGCACCCATGTGGAAGAAGAAATCTATATTTTGGGACCTACCCTACTGGAAAGACCTAGAGGTCGGCTCTTCAATCAACGTGATGCACGTGATGAAGAACCTTTGCATGAACCTGCTAGGCTTCTTGGGCGTGTATGGGAAGACAAAAGATACACCGGAGGTACGAGAGGACCTGCAACGTTTGCACGAAAAAGACGGCATGCCTCCAAAGCAGTACGAAGGTCCTGCCAGCTACGCTCTTACCAAAGAAGAGAAGGAAATCTTCTTTGAATGCCTGCTCAGTATGATGGTCCTGTCTGGCTTCTCGTCGAATATAAAGGGAATAATAAATATGCCAGAGAAAAATTTCCAGAACCTAAAGTCTCATGACTGCCATGTGATTATGACAAAACTGCTTCCGGTTGCATTGAGGGGGCTTCTACTGGAAAACGTTCGATTAGCCATTGTGAAGCTATGTGCATTCCTCAATGCAATCTCTTAGAAGGTGATCGATCCAGAAATCTTACCAAGGCTAAGGAGTGATGTGGCGCAATGTCTTGTCATTTTCGAGCTGGTGTTCCCACCATCCTTATTCAATATCATGACACACGTCCTAGTTCATCTAGTCGACGAGATTGTCGTTCTGGGCCCCGTATTTCTAGACAATATGTTCCCCTTTGAGAGGTTCATGGGAGTCCTAAAGAAAAATATCCGTAACCGCGCTAGGCCAGAAGGAAGCATCTCCATGGGCCATCAAACAGAGGATGTCATTGGGTTTTGTGTTGACTTCATTCCCAGCCTTAAGAAGATTGGTCTCCCTCAATCACGGTATGAGGGGAGACTGACTAGAAAAGGCACGCTAGGAGGGGACTCAATAATATGCAGGGACGGACATTCTTGGTCTCAAGCACACTACACAGTTCTACAAAACTCTACCTTGGTGACCCCATATGTCGATGAACACAAGAACAGTCTGCGCTCCAAACACCCGGAGCAGTGTGACCACGGGATTACAAGTGAACACATCTGGACTTTCGGTAGTTGGTTGGAAACACGTCTTAGAGATGACAACACTGTTTCTGATGAGCTGTACTCGTTGTCCAGGGGACCATCTTCGACTATATTGACTTACAAAGGATACGAGATAAATGGGAATACATTTTACATGATCGCCCAAGATCAAAAGAGCACAAACCAAAACAGCGGTGTCCGCTTTGGTGCAACAACCAAGATGGGAAATGACACATATTATGGTTACATAGTGGACATATGGGAACTTGACTACGGACATGATTTTAAGGTCCCCTTGTTTAAGTGCAAATGAGTCAATCTGTTAGGAGGCGGGGTATAGGTAGACCCACAGTACAGAATGACAATAGTGGATCTGAACAATCTTGGGTACACAGACGAACCATTCGTCCTAGCCAATGATGTGGCACATGTTTTCTATGTGAAGGACATGTCTACCAAACCGAGAAAAAGAAAAGATAAGGAAGCGAACACATCATACGATGAGCCCAAGCGCCACATAGTTCTTTCAGGAAAAAAAGACATCGTGGAAGTGGAGGGCAAGACAGACATGTCCGAAGATTATGAAAAGTTTCATGAAATTCCTCCCTTCAAAGTCAAGGCTGACCCAAGCACCCTGTTAAATGATGAAGATTACCATGGATACGGCGCACTAAGAAAAGGACACAAGAGAACAAAAAGTGAAGACTTTCTATCCACAACTATTATGATGATGGCTTTGATATAGAATACCCATGTAATAGATGAGCTTTAGTCTGAAACCCTGATACTTCGAAAGAGATTGTCCGTTTTGTACACGAAGTGCATCCAGTTTTTGCCGTAACCCTCTCAACTATTTAGCACATCTTATGTGGGTGAAATGATGATACCATGCCAGCTTTCAACCTTGTCAGAGTTCATTTGTAGTACTTTTCATTTTCAGGGTCATGTAGCTCAAAAAATCAGTAAATGCAGGAAAAATAGCAAATGAAGTCAGAAAGGGTTGAAAATTGATGACGTGGCTTTGAATGGTGCATTTTGAACACACAAAAAGTCTGGAGTTCAAATAAGTTCAAAAAAGGGAAATCCCTTTGTAACAGATGAGCTTTCGTCCGAAACCGTGATACTCCGAAAGAGATTGTCCGTTTTGTACACGAAGTGCATCCAATTTTTGCCATAACCCTCTCAACTTTTTAGCACATGCTATGTGGGTGAAATTATGATACCATGACAACTTTCAACCTATTCAGAGTTCATTGGTAGTGCTTTTCATTTTCAGAGTCATATAGCTCAAAAAAATCAGTAAATGCATGAAAAATAACAAATGAAGTCAGAAAGGGTTGAAAATTGATGATGTGGCTTTGAATGGTGCATTTTAAACACACAAAAAGTCTGGAGTTCAAATAAGTTCAAAAAAAAATGAAATCCCTTTGTAACAGATGAGTTTTCGTCCGAAACCCTGATACTTCGAAAGAGATTGCCCGTTTTGTACATGAAGTGCATCCAGTTTTTGCCGTAACCCTCTCAACTTTTTAGCACATGCCATGTGGGTGAAATGATGACACCATGCCAACTTTCAACATTTTCAGAGTTCATTTATAGGGTTTGTTAATTTCAGGGTCATTTAGCGCAAAACGAATGAACTAATAGCAAAAGAATGAACTTAAAATAATCAATTAAAATATTAGGTTATGACCAACAAAAACAAAAGTATGATATTCTTCAATAGCAAAAACAATCAACTAAAAAGCTTTTATAAAACTCTAATAGCAAAAGGAATCAACTAAAAAGCTTTTATAAACCTCTAGTATTTTTTAAACCAAAATTATATAAAATTTATGCAACTAAAATTATCAAAGTATTTTCTGTTCCAGAACATGAATGGCAAAAGAATTTTCATAAAGAAATTTTTTGTTAAAAACTTTAATAGAAAACTAAAATAACAAAATCCGTACTTGATTAAAACAGACATTTAAAATAACCTAAAAATTAGCAAATTTAGTATAATGATAAAACTCAATAATATTAAATAGCAGGAAAAAGAATCACTCAAAAATCTATTTTTATAGTAAAGTTATTCACAAACTAGTAATTCACACTAATTTAAAAGAATTCAAATTTAAACTATTCAAAATTGAAAATTAATGGCACTAATAGAAAGTCTATAATTTCTGTGACCTAACAGCAAAAAGAATTAAAAAAAATAAAGCAAAAAACAAAATAAAATAAAAAATGCAAAAAAACAAAACAAAAAACTAGAAAAAAAATGCCACCTACTAGATCATCACGGCGTGAATACGACTATAAACCCCATTGGGCCAGGATTCAGGCCCGCAGCGGGCCCAGTAGGCCCACACGCAGAGAGACAAGTTTAGGCCAGAAGTCCTGCAATAGTGAGTTCGAATGGGATGGCACATCAGCGCTTATAAATAGGTGCCGGAGCTCCTCAACTAGCGAGGTGGGACTAAACTTCCCACCGCACCGCGCCAGTACAAGGCCTTTGGTCCCGGTTGGTTGCACCATGGGACGAAAAAAGTGCATTAGTGGATTAGTGGCACCAGCAGGACCAATGCCACCCTTTCGTCTCGGTTGGTGCCACCAACCGGGACCAAAGGTCTCTGCTTCCCGCCCATTGGACTGCTGAAAAGAGACCTTTGGTCCCGGTTGGTGGCACCAACCGGGACTAAAGGGGGGCATTGGTCCCGGTTGGTGCTATGAATAGGGACCAATGGTTTTGCTATATAAGCAAACACTTAGCGCTTTTCCTTTTCATCTCTGCAGTTGCCCCGCACCGATGACGCCGCCAGGCTGCCCGAGCTCGCGCCGTCGACACCGTCGCCGCCCTGCCCTGGTCGACCACGCCGCCATCGCCCTGCGGCCGACGCCGCCCGGCCCAGGCGCCCGACCCGCCCTGCCCGGCCCGATCCGCGCCGCCCCGGTCCATGCCGCCCCTGCCCCGATGCCGTCGTCGCGCCACCCCGCGTCGTCACCGCCCTGGTGCGCGCCGCCCCCGCGCTACAGTCCGGCTAGCCTCCTCCGTTCATATATGTATTTTTGTTCATATATGTTGATTATGATATGATGATGTTGATGATGTGATGATGTTTTTTTTCATATATGTATTAATTTTTTTATTTAAGTTGTTAGTAGATATCAATTTTAGGTTAGTGCATTTTAGATTAGTTGATTTAGTGCATTTTAGGTTTGTTGTACTGTTAGTGCATTTTAGGTTAGTACATTTTAGGTTAATGGAGAGGAAAAAGTAAAATAAGGAAAAGGAAGAAAAGAGGAAGAAGGAAGAAGTAAGAAGAAGAAAAAAAAGGAGAGGAATAAGGAAAATAAGAAGAGGAAGAAGGAGAAGAAGGAGAAGAAGAGGAGAGGAAGAAGAGGAGAAATAAATAAGAAGAGGAAGAGGAAGAAAAAAAAGAGGAGAAGAAGAAGGAATAGAGGAGAAGAATCTATTTTTCTTCTTCTCCTCTATTCCTTCTTCTTCTCCTTTTTTTTCTTCTTCTCCTCTTTTTTTTCTTCTTCCTCTTCTTAATTTTTATCGGGATCGAGGATCTCCGAGGGGTTGAGGGTCGGGAACTAGGGTAGAGGGTCGAGGGTCACTCAGGGGTCAAGGGTCGTCGAGGGGTCGAGGGTCGAGGGTTCGAGGGTCGTCGAGGGGCCGGGGGTTCGAGGGTCGAGGGCCGTCGAGGGGTCGAGGGTCGAGGGTTCGAGAGTCATCAAGGGGCCGAGGGTTCGAGGGTCGTCGAGGGGTCGAGGGTCGAGGGTTGTCGAGGGGCCGTGGGTTCGAGGGTCGTCGAGGGGTCGAGGGTCGAGGATCACCGAGGGGTCGAGAGGTTGCCTTGTGTCAAAGTATTGAAGAAATCCATGGCTTCATCATTATCCGGAAGTAACCGGGGCATGATGGTACGAAGTTCTGCAAAGTTGTTCTGGAACGGAGTCCCGAATAGGATAATTCGCCTTTTGGTACGAATTTCAGCAAAGGCCTTCCAAATAGCGATATTCGGAAGGCTCTTGCTGAACTTTGTATCAAAAAGCGAATTATCCTATCTGGGACTCCGTTCCAAAACAACTTTGGAGAGCTTCATACCATCATGCGCCTGCTACTTTCGCCTAATGATGAAGACATGGTTTTGTTGAATCCTTTGACACTAGACAAACGTGACATGAGGGAGTCGAGGGTCGTGGATCGCCGAGCGGTCGAGGGTCGTCGAGGGGTCGAGAGTCCAGATTTATCAAGAATGCCCCCATTATGGATGTGCACAAGTTGATCCAATTTTTTTTCTGATCTCATATATATATATATATACATATATATATATATACATATATATATATATGTAATATTCCTCTATATGTCACGTTGTCTATCAAAGTATTGAAGAAATCCATGGCTTCATCATTAGCTGGAAGTAACAGGTGTATGATGCTACGAAGCTCTTCAAAGTTGTTTGGGAACGGAGTTCCTGATAGAATAATTCGCCTTTTGGTACGAATTTCAGCAAAGGCCTTCCAAATAGCGATATTCGGAAGGCTCTTGCTGAACTTTGTACCAAAAAGCGAATTATTCTATCGGGAACTCCGTTCCAAAACAACTTTGAAGAGCTTCGTACCATTATGCGCCTGTCATTTCCGGCTAATGATGAAGTCATGGTTTTCTTGAATTCTTTGACACTAGACAACGTGACATATAGAAGGGTAGATGAGATCAGGAAAAATATGGACCATTTTCTGCACATCCAGAATAACACCATTTTGTTAAATCCCTTGTCGGTCCGGACGTCGGACAATCATGGGAGAGGCGGTCCGGCCCAAACCCTAGAAGCGTTGCCGAGGCCACCCAAACTTACCAAGTTAAAAGAGCGTTGTCGTCGAGGCCACCCCAAACCCTAGAAGCGTTGCCAAGGCCACCCCAAACCATAGAAGCATCGAGGCCACTAATATGATTCCTTGTTGTGATTAGCTAGCTAGGTCTACGTTTGCCACTAATATATCCATCTGTCATGTTTGTATATTAATTGCCATGTTGTAATATTTGCAGAAACTATGGAGCACCGAGACTTGGAAGCAGAACAGGTGTTCGGGGACATAATCCTCGGCAGAGGTGATGTCTTGTCGTATCTCAACAACACCGATGGTCTTGAAGGAGAGGGTGAAGCAGGCTACGGTGATCGAACAATGGAGGAGGAAGAACATGATTATGATGGCTCCGGTGACCGAATGCCGGTGGAAGAAGGAGACCATGATGACGGCTCCGGTGACCGAACAGAGTCCGGCCAGGTATATATATATTAATTAAGCATGTGCCTACTAGCTAATTGATGCATTAATTGTTTTGGTATGTACACATATTAACTCTCTACTTTCTTCCTTTCTAGCCCTCCGGATCGAGCCAAACTTCGGTTACGAGACGAGGCCCGAAGAAAAGGTTGTGCCAGGATGAAAGGTTCACGATCAGAGCAATCACGCGCGATGGCCAACCGATTGAACCCATCCGGACCAAGGAAGCATTTTCTTCTCAGTGCGGAGTTCTTGTTAGGGACATGATCCCGGTCAGCATCCACCAATGGTATAAGCCTAAGAACAAAGACTCTCAGGTGTCTTATGTCAACGATAGGCAGAAAGATGATCTTTGGACCGCACTGAAGGAAAATTTCACCCTTCCGCCAGAGGAGGATCCGGAGAAGCCAGTTATAGAGCCATTGGTCAAGGCTCATGCTCTGAACAAGATGGCAGATCTATTCAGCAGGTGGAAGAATGTGTTAAAGTCAATGTTTGTCGACAAAGACAAGACTCCAGAATTTGCCGGCCGATTTGAGAAGATAAGAGATCACTGGGACACATTTGTGGCCCACAAAACATCGAAGAAGAGTAAGAAGATGTCAGCGACCAACAAGAATAATGCTGCAAAGAAAGAGCTTCACCAACGCACGGGGTGAGGTGGCTACCTCAAAGCCCGACCGTTGTGGGACAAGGCTGAGAATGACCTGCCTGATAAAGGGGTCGAACTAGAGACATTGCACTGGCCAGACCGTTCAAGGACTTGGTTCTTCGGAGTTGGGGGAATGTTGGACCCTGAAACAGGGAAGTGCGTTTGGACGAACCAACATGGAAATACCCGTCACAAAGCTTCAGGAGTATATCACCGCAGCGCAGCAAGGGATGTTTGTTCCCGACAGAGAGAACGACAAGCTCACACAGGCCCTCGGGAATCCTGAGCACCCTGGACGGACACGAGGCACACGCCAGGCTCTGTGTCGTGGAAGGCTGGGTTTCCCGGCGCAGGCGGTTACAAAACCCGGGAGAGGAGGAGGAAAGTGGAGCTGACCGAACTGCAGAACCTGAATGCAAGGGTACGAGCGCTAGAGGAACAACAAGCACTAGTTCAGAGCCAGCGACCTGCCGGAGCTACCCCAGAAGCTACCCCGCCATCTCAGCGGAGTAGCAGCGTGGCTTCCACCGAGCTCCTTCAGCAGCCTGACTTGACGGCTCCCAGCTACCCCGTGGATGCTATCACAAAGGCTCAATATTGCCACCTTATGGCGCATTGGGGGCACCTCAAAGTGAAGGCGGCTGTCGGCTCAGTTGCACCTCGTGAACTCGGCGCAACTTTTCACTGCCTTCTGATTCCACAAGGCTACGCTGTTGTGATGGTCGATGAAATAACGGAGGGATTTGAGGAGCTCAAGCTTGACCACCCTACCGATGAAGGGGAGACTGGGGTGGGTCATGCTCTGAAGACTCCATGTCTATGGCAGAAGGAGCTCATCAACCTTCTGAACTGGACGCCTCCGCCTCCGCATCCTCCTCCGGTGTTTCAGGGCACTCCGCCTCCTCCTCCGATGAGTGATCAGGGCACTTCGCCTCCTTCTCCGGCTGCTCCGACGCGTGGCGGCACTCCGCCTCCTTCTCCGCCTACGCCGGTGCGTCCGCGCAGCCCGCCTCCTCCTCCGCCTCGTCAGCAACAGCGTAAGACATCCGCCGTCACTCTGGCTGCTCCGGCACGTCGTAGCAGTCCGCCTCCTTCTTCTCCGCCTCGTAAGCAACGAAAGAAGACAGCCGCAGCCGCTCCGGCTGCTCCAGCGTCTAGCAGTACAGCCAGAGGCGGGAGGCAATACAGATTCGGTCCATCTCTCAAACCTCTAGAGAAGTTACCATACGAGATGACCGAGGAGGAAAACGGGAAGATCTATAAAGCCCACGTGAAGGACTTGTTTGAAACACAAAGAGCTAAGAAACATCCACCTCCGGAGGAGAAGATAGATAAGGTGAAAGTTCAGCACACTTTGGATGCCCTGAAGCGACCACCACCGTCTCCGCCGAAAGCAACTATGATCGCATTATTGAAAGGTCATATAAGGAAGCGTCCCGGTCGGGAAGTACTTGAAGTGATCAAAGGTTAGCAGAACGAAGAAGTGGGAAAAAATTCTCCACCTCGATGAACAAGCGAACCAATCGTGCCCCCCGCTCAAGGTGTCTAGCGATATCGTCGCTAATCATCCGGGGATGTTGCCCAGTGAAAGATCGTGGACGTCGCCTAGAAGGGGGGGGGGTGAATATGAGCTTTAAAATAATTATGGTTTAGGCTTGAACAAATGCGGAATAAACCTAGTGGTTAATTTGTCAAGCACAAAACCTAAAACAACTAGGCTTACCTATGTGCACCAACAACTTATGCTAAACAAGATAAACTACTTGGTGATAGCATGATATATGACAAGAAACAATATGGCTATCACAGAGTAAAGTGCATAAGTAAAGGGCTCGGGTAAGAGATAACCGAGGCACGGAGACGACGATGTATCCCGAAGTTCACACCCTTGCGGATGCTAATCTCCGTTTGGAGCGGTGTGGAGGCACAATGCTCCCCAAGAAGCCACTAGGGCTACCGTAATCTCCTCACGCCCTTGCACAATGTAAGATGCCGTGATTCCACTAAGGGACCCTTGAGGGCGGTCACCGAACCCGTACAAATGGCAACCCTTGGGGGCGGTCACCGAACCCGTACACTTTGGCAACCCTTGGGCGGTCACGGAACCCGTGAAATTGCTGGGCGATCTCCACAACCTAATTGGAGACCCCGACGCTTGCCCGGAGCTTTACACCACAATGATTGAGCTCTGAACACCACCAACCGTCTAGGGCGCCAAAGAACCCAAGAGGAACAAGCTCAAGGGTACCAAGCACCCAAGAGTAATAAGCTTCTCAACTTGTAACTTCCACGGATCACGTGAAGAACTCAAACCGATGCACCAAATGCAATGGCAAGGGCACACGGAGTGCCCAAGTCCTTCTCTCTCAAATCCCACCGAAGCAACAAATGCTAGGGAGGAAAATGAGAGGAAGAACAAGAAGGAGAACACCAAGAACTCCAAGATCAAGATCCAAGGGGTTCCCCTCACACAGAGGAGAAAGTGATTGGTGGAAATGTGGATCTAGATCTCCTCTCTCTTTTCCCTCAAAACTAGCAAGAATCCATGGAGGGATTGAGAGTTAGCAAGCTCGAAGAAGGTCAACAATGGGGGAAGAACACGAGCTCAAAGGATAAGGTTCATTGGGGAAGAAGACCCCCTTTTATAGGTGGGGAAAAATCCAACCGTTATGCTCACAGCCCGCACCGAGCGGTAGTACCGCTCCAAGGAGCGGTACTACCGCTAGGGCAGTAGTAGCTCTTTGAAACACAGCAGCGAGGAGGCAAAAAAGGCCAGAAGAACCGTCGGAGCGGTAGTACCTCTTGACCTCATGGTACTACCGCTAGGGGTAGCGGTACTACTGCTAAGGGTATCAGTACTACTGCTTGCGAGCGGTACTAAAAAATTACATCTGTGCCTACCACCGCTGGACTTGTGACGAGTTTTTGGTCCTGAGCGGAAGTAGCCACGAAGTATACAGTAGTACTGCTCCAGCGGTAGTACCGCTCCCAAGAGCGGTAGTAAAAATTACTTCCGCTCCTGTCCATGTAGTACCGCTGCAGCCTTTTCAGAACACCAAAACTGACACAACTTCTACAAACGGACTCTGAATTCGACGAAACCAAGGTTGTTGGAAAGCTAGCGACAAGGGCTAACACAATCTTGATAGAAATATCAATAAGAGGCAAATGAGAAAAGGCCCAAAAGAAAATGGTGAGAACCCTTCCTCGGATAAGACCGGTAAAACCTCCAACACCGAAAACATCATAGAAGACGCATGCAAACTCCGTTTTTGATGAACTCAAGCTTGTCACCAAGATGACCGTAAGCTCTAAGACTCACAAACAGAACCAAACAACAACCAAGAAACATGATGCAAGGATGCAATGGTTTGAGCTCTCGATGAACGATACGATCAAGCTACTCACTTGAGAGCCCCCCTTGATAGTACTGACTATCGATCCTATAACCCGGTCTCCCAACTACCACCATGAGACCGGTAAAATAGAAAACCTATCAAGGGCAAACCTTCGCCTTGCACATGATCCACTTGAGCTAGATGATGACGATCTTGTCCTACTCAAGATGGACCACCTTTCTTGATTGCGTTGGGTCGATGGAGACTAGATGATTGCTCCCCATACTCCACTATGGGTGAGCCACTCTTCGGCACATCTTCACAAGTCCATTGACACCACAATGGATGGCAAGCTTCAAGCACTTGATCTCTTCATGATGCTCCACTTGAACTTGCACACAACAATCTTGATGACGATCACCACTTGATGTCATCCTCTCCATGGGTTGAGTGATATCTTCCTCTTGACGCAAGCCCATGAACACGTACCTAACCCCACATAGAACTCTCACATAGACCATGTGTTAGTACACAATGCATAATGGACAATGCTTACCATGCCATGGGATCACTTGATCCCTCTCGGTACATCTTCTACGCTTTGTGAGTTGATCAACTTGATTCACTCTTGACTTAGTCTTGATCAACCTTGAATCTTTCCAACTCTCTTCATTTGGATGATGTCTTGAAGGTAAACATAAATGATCACACAATCTTCTTCTTCAAGACATGCTTGCAATAAGCTCAACTCTCACATGACCAATCTTTGGATAATTCCTTAATAGCACCTTGGTCAACAGAAATTCTCCTTGAAACCAACACATGTACTCCAAGAAAAGCCTATGGACAAAACCTTCAAATATAACTCAAGGCAACTATTAGTCCATAGAGATTGTCATCAATTACCAAAACCGAACATGGAGGCACCGCATGTTCTTCCAATCTCCCCCATTTTGGTAATTGATGACAATTACTTTCAAGAGAGTTTATATAAGGAATTATGCATCACCATGCAATATAACAACCAATGATGCATGAGTAAGAGATGCAAATGCTTAGGAACAAAACCAAAGCAAGAGGAGAGAATTCTCTAAACTTCTCCACAAAACTCTCTGAAACTTCTCCTCCATTGGCATCAATTGCCAAAATGGGAGAAAAGCTTAGAAGGCCAATATAAATTGTGTTCCTCCATAATTTGTGTATTTCTCAACAAGATAGTGGAATGCAATACACAAGTTTGACGGTAAATACTAGGAGGAAAACAAACTATATTTAGGCCCAAAGTTCACAAAAGAACGATATGCCACAAAGACATAAGAAAGAGAGAAACAAGCAATCAAGCAATCAAAAGATACCAATTGAAGCAAGCAATCAACGGATATCAATTGAGCCAACTAGACCAATGATCCTACGTGCCACATGAATGAATAAATTATGATATGAGCGAAGGAGTGTTCTAAAGAAACTAGAGAAGCTCCCCATGATTTGTGCACACATAAGAATTTTTGTATTTGAATACAAAGTGCACAAAATAGGATCATAGCTCCCCCAAAATCAATAGAAACTTACAACAAGTGCAAGTGAGAATATAGGAAACAAAGCCTAGTACTTGCAACAAACACATGGTTGAGCAACAAGTAAAGGACGCAACTTAAGAATGGGCTCAACCAAAATGATGTGTGTGAGTCAAGGAAATGCACTTGAGAAGACTAATGTAGCATTAAGCATCAATAAAGTATTGAAAGAATGAGGCACACGGTGCAAGGCCTATCATTCCCACATACAACTAGCAAATGGGTTCACAAGCTAACTAATAAGCATATAAAGAACCTATGCTTGTGACAACCCATGGTGAAGATAGAAGATGAAAGCCTCATCAAGACGAGGGATACCAATTAAGATGGAAAAAGCCTCGTAGAGATAAGCATGAGGAAAATAATCTTCACCACACAAGAGTGCATCAAGATGCAACGAGATACGATACGCACTCAAGGCAAAAGCTTTCACGGAGCCACCAAAAAAATAACGTAAGAAAGACAAGGTGGACGTGAAAGAAAGGATATCATCTAGAGATGTAATTTCTCTCAAGTGTATATGGTTGTAGGTAGACGAGATCATGATGATATATATCTATAAAGAAGGATGTACATTCGAAATAGTTACAACACAAAGGAACAAGATATCCAAGAGGAAGTCATACATATACCAATAAGATATTTGCTTGGAAGCATAGCACATGGCTAGATATGGTCTTATAGTATATAAATGAATTCCTACCACACACCCATCAAAGACCTCACAGCTAGCAACATGAGATCATTGTTGAGATGCTTTGAGAAAGGAAACAAGGTATCACAAGATGGAATGAATATCATGCCAAGATGCAACCTACACAAGGTTGAATGCAAGAAAGGAATGCATGAATAGATACTTGTTACCGAGATATCATTGGAAGGATGTAGAAGAAACCAATTGAAGGTAGTAGATAGTTCATTGATCATCCTAGCTTGAGTCCAATAAGCACATGGTGACACCACCTTCCTTGTGAGTGAGCCGAGCATCCAATGCATCTCCAATTGTTCCTAGAACAACAACACAAACAAAATGGTACCCAAACTCATTGGGACCAAAGAGTTAGAGAACCAACAATACATAGGACAAACTCCACATAAATATGTGCATATAGATATGAAAATGAACTTCATGCACACCTCATCCAATTTGAGACTTGGTGGAGTTCCCTATATATTGGGTCAAAGAAAGAAAGCATGCCAAAGAAACTACATGAAGTTAATATGCATGCTCAAGACTTTCAAGAACCGATACCAAATGACAAAGAAAAAACAAGTGAAGAAAAGATACTAAATGAATAACTCATCACTTGGAGGATATCCATAATAGATACATCGAGGAATGAGATATCCGATGATAGACACTAAATAAAAGATATCAAACCCCCAATAGAGAGGATGGTTCCAAACAAACCAAGCTCTCTACAAAGTTTCATGATAGCACAAAGTACCCAAAAGGACTTGCCTTCCACCGACACACACTTGATAAGGATCTCAAGATGAGTGTTTTATAGAAAATAGGATAGCTCCCCCAAGACTAGTGCATTATAGAGAAATTGCATTTGAATACAAAATGCATGAGGTGGGATCACCACTTTCACTATATCTAGAAAACACTAGACAAGATCAAGAAATAAACAAGATCCACAAGTGGTATGGAAGACAAAGGGAGTTTATACAATCCTTGGAAAGAGAAAAGGCAAATAAAAACCAAAAGCCAATGTAAAGATGATCAATAAATTCTACCACAAAAGTGAGTACCAATTGTCAAAAGACAAGAAGTAAATGGAAATAATTCCCGGTGGTAGATAGGAAGGATATCCGACATCATCTTCACACCAACCAAAGAGCAAATTGAAACTTGTAGAGCTAACATGCCACCTAGGAACAAGATAATTTACAATATCAACTCTAGATTACAATATCTCAAATGTACACATTTTCTAGGCTAGTAATATACACATAGCATATTACTCCCCCATAATGTGATACCAATTAAAGATAGACAAGAGGCAATTAAAGGATCCAACAAGAGATAATTAACGGACTATTTAGAATTTGAATTTCACATGAGAAGACATACCACATAGCGACTAGATAATCTTGTAATATCAATACTAGATGGTATTCCTCATGTACACACATTTAAAGGATTGTGAGGTGCACAAAGCACATCACTCCCCCACAATGGGATATTCCATTAATATCTCACAAGAGCCAACTAAGATATGACCAAGATGCACAAAGGCTCAACGAACGACACACATGTACATGATGTGCAAACCAACACACACATACTTGATTGCTCAAGATAATCAAGTTGGAAGCACACCATATACAAACACATGCAAGGAACGAAACCAAACATGCAAAGGGCAAGTAACTATCAATGTAGACACTTTAAGCATGAGTTACATAAGGAGGAACATTGGATATAAGATAGAAACTTGATAATCCGAATGACTTGGCTTGAGACAATAAGAATGATGAAGTCCCCTTAATTCTTCATAATGTAGCCAAGTCTCCAATGACCTCCAATATCACCTACTGATCAAGTTTGAGCTTGTTGGTCCCCAACCAAGTTGGGTCCTAAGAGGTTAGTCACAATAGGCTTGGCTACCCAAATGGTTCTTTTCTTGACACCACTTTGAGCACCAACAAATTTGGCAAACACATTGCCAACATTATCCTTCCCAAGAGAATAGATAACATCAATAATAATTGGGTTGGAAAAGTTACCACTAGTGCACGAAGAGGCGAGGTGACCTTTCTCGCGACATAGGTAGCAACGTCTACTCTTCACTTTCTTCTCACTTGATTTCTCAACTTGAGAAGCATAAGCTTGAGTCTTCTTGGGAAGAGGCTTTTCTTCAACTTGAGGTTGAGCATGAGAATGAACTTGTGTCCGTTTCCCTTGTTGCTTGTCACTAATGGGTTTCTTCTTCAATGGGCAAGATGTAACATGATGCCCTTTAATTTTGCACTTGAAGCAAATAATCTCGGCCGAATTCTTGACTTGTTCTTGGCCCTTCTTCTTGATCATCTTGGACTTCTTCTTATTGGAGTTGAATCCAAGTCCACCTTGTCATTGGGGGATTTTTGCACACTCAAGATAATGTTGAGTGTGGATTTCCCTTCATGACTCTTTTCCAAGTCTTTCTTCAAAGAAGTGACTTGGTCCTTGAGCTCTTTGATTTCCTCTACATGGTTAGTCTCAACACAAGTACTAGAGGAAGTATAAGCTTCATCGTTAGAGCAACAAGGCAAGGAAAGCAATTCATCACAAGATGTACCAATGTTATGCATGGATGAATCGCGAGGACTAGCACAAGGCAATATAGCATTTTGAATAAAAGTAGTGCTAGTATCCACATGAGGCTCACTAGATGTTACCTTAGCAAGCATGCCCTCATGAGCTAACTTTAGCACATTATGGGATACTAGAAGATCATCATGAGAGCTTGTGAGCTTTACATGATTTTCTTCCAACATCCCATAATTGCTAGATAGCAACTCAAGTTGAGCCCTTAGCTCAACATTCTCCTTCAAAATGGATGCTTCACAAGAGATAGAGTTAGTAGCACAAGCATCATCATTAACAACAAGAGGAGAGGAAACCTTGAAAAGCTCTTTTGAATACGAAGCTTTAAGTTGAGCATGAGACTCGGTGAGTTTGATGAGCTCACTCTTAATGACCCTTGAGCCATTTTCGAGGTGTTGAAAGTCCTCAAGGAGTTTAGCATGTGCAACTTCAAGATCCTCATTTTTAATTTCAAAATCATTGGCCACCTCAACAGCTCTATCACGAGATTCCCTCACTCTAGATAATTCTAGAGCAAAAGTCTCCTCAAGAGATTCCTTGGTGGTTTGTTCAAGTTCGAGAGCTTGGGAGAGGTCCGCGATCTCATTAGCGTAATCACACTCATGACCTTCCATTTTATCAATGGTGACCTCATGCTCCTCAAGACGAGATTCCAACTCATGAATATATTTCTTGCCCTCAATGGCAATGGACATGATTTCCATGAAGTTGGAACGAGCAATTTTATTTTTATTAAGAGCTTTAAAAACCATCCCCCTCCCCTTAATTTTTAAGGAGGCAACATTATCATTCTCTTCATCATTATCCTTATCATCATTAGCATCAACATCATCATCAAGAGACATATTGGGTTTCAAAGTAGGAGATACCTTTGAAGCCTTAGCCATAAGGCAAAAAGCAATAGATGATGATGTAGGATCCCTTGAAGCACCATTTAAAACCACATCTTGTTCCATGGAGT
Organism: Aegilops bicornis; assembly: GCA_021605145.1. Classification (NCBI taxonomy): domain Eukaryota; kingdom Viridiplantae; phylum Streptophyta; class Magnoliopsida; order Poales; family Poaceae; genus Aegilops; species Aegilops bicornis. The sequence continues at coordinate 49,365,592 of CM038674.1, forward strand.
GTTGGGTTTCCTCTACATTGTTAGCACCACAACTCGAGGAAATACAAGCATTTTTATCATGGCAACAAGATATAGCAAGCATATCATCATCAGATTTAGTCAAACAATTTCTACAAGATATGCACGGACTATCAACACAAGCATGTGAAACATGTATGGTGCTCGAAGTGTTAAAGTCCAAAGAAGAAGCATTGCAATAAGATAGTGATGAAGGATCATCCACAATAAGCATACTATCATCATTGCAATGACCAACACTACTCACCATATCATTACCTTGTGGCAAACCACATGTAGGTGAAGTAGAAGAAGTTGATAAGACTATACGGCGTGATGTGGAGGGAGAACAATCATCCCCACAAAACTTGGACACGCCATATTTATCTTCAAGCTTTGTCCACAGCTCATGAGCATCCCGGAACGGCATGAGTTGAAATATAACTACATTGCTCAAAGCATCGAAAAGCACATTAGAAGCTTGAGCATTGAGATAAGAGTTTCTCTCATCCTCTAAAGATAATATTTGGGGATCCTTTGGAGGAGAAAAACCCATATCTACAATTCGCTCTAAATTTGGGTCCATGACCCTAAAGAGATTAAGCATGCGAATTACCCAAACATCAAAATTTGTGCCATCAAAACTAAGAGTGTCAGAGAATCCTAATCCTCTAGTCGACATCTTTACTCTCTAGGCGGTTAAGCCTAACAAAGAGAGACGAGGCTCTGATACCAATTGAAAAATCGTGGACGTCGCCTAGAGGGGGGGGGGGTGAATAGGCGCTTTAAAATAATTACGGTTTAGGCTTGAACAAATGCGGAATAAACCTAGCGGTTAATTTGTCAAGCACAAAACCTAAAACAACTAGGCTTACCTATGTGCACCAACAACTTATGCTAAACAAGATAAACTACTAGGTGATATAGCATGATATATGACAAGAAACAATATGGCTATCACAGAGTAAAGTGCATAAGTAAAGGGCTCGGGTAAGAGATAACTGAGGCACGCAGAGACGACGATGTATCCCGAAGTTCACACCCTTGCGGATGCTAATCTCCGTTTGGAGCGGTGTGGAGGCACAATGCTCCCCAAGAAGCCACTAGGGCCACCGTAATCTCCTCACGCCCTCGACAATGCAAGATGCCGTGATTCCACTAAGGGACCCTTGAGGCGGTCACCGAACCCGTACAAATGGCAACCCTTGGGGGCGGTCACCGAACCCGTACACTTTGGCAACCCTTGGGGGCGGTCACCGGAACCCGTGAAATTGCTCGGGGCGATCTCCACAACCTAATTGGAGACCCCGACGCTTGCCCGGAGCTTTACACCACAATGATTGAGCTCCGAACACCGACAACCGTCTAGGGCGCTCAAGCAACCAAGAGGAACAAGCTCAAGGGTAACAAGCACCCAAGAGTAATAAGCTTCTCAACTTGTAACTTCCACGTATCACATGGAGAACTCAAACCGATGCACCAAATGTAATGGCAAGGGCACACGGAGTGCCCAAGTCCTTCTCTCTCAAATCCCACCGAAGCAACTAATGCTAGAGAGGAAAATGAGAGGAAGAACAAGAAGGAGAACACCAAGAACTTCAAGATCAAGATCCAAGGGGTTCCCCTCACATAGAGGAGAAAGTGATTGGTGGAAATGTGGATCTAGATCTCCTCTCTCTTTTCCCTCAAAAACTAGCAAGAATCCATGGAGGGATTGAGAGTTAGCAAGCTCGAAGAAGGTCAACAATGGGGGATGAACACGAGCTCAAAGGATAAGGTTCATTGGGGAAGAAGACCCCCTTTTATAGGTGGGGAAAAATCCAACCGTTATGCTCACAGCCCGCACCGAGCGGTACTACCGCTCCAAGGAGCGGTACTACCGCTAGGGCGGTAGTAGCCCTTTGAAACACAGCAGCGAGGAGGCAAAAAAGGCCAGAAGAACCGTCAGAGCGGTAGTAACTCTTGACCTCACGGTACTACCGCTAGGGGTAGCGGTACTACTGGTAAGGGTAGCGGTACTACTACTTGCGAGCGGTACTGAAAAATTACATCTGTGCCTACCACCGCTGGACTTGTGATGAGTTTTTGGTCCCGAGCGGAAGTAGCCACGGAAGTATCCGCGGTAGTACTGCTCCAAGCGGTAGTACCGCTCCCAAGAGCGGTAGTAAAAAATTACTTCCGCTCCTGTCCGCGGTAGTACCGCTGTAGCCTTTTCAGAACACCAAAACTGACACAACTTCTACAAACGGACTCCGAATTCGACGAAACCAAGTTTGTTGCAAAGCTAGCGACAAGGGCTAAGACAATATTGATAGAAATATCAATAAGAAGCAAATGAGAAAAGGCCCAAAAGAAAATGGTGAGAACCCTTCCTCGGATAAGACCGTTAAAATCTCCAACACCGAAAACATCATAGAAGACGCATGCAAACTCCGTTTTCGATGAACTCAAGCTTGTCATCAAGATGACCATAAGCTCTAAGACTCACAAAGAGAACCAAACAACAACCAAGAAACATGATGCAAGGATGCAATGGTTTGAGCTCTCGACGAACGATACGATCAAGCTACTCACTTGAGAGCCCCCCTTGATAGTACGGGTTATCGATCCTATAACCCGGTCTCCCAACTACCACCATGAGACCGGTAAAATAGAAAATATATCAAGGGCAAACCTTCGCCTTGCACATGATCCACTTGAGCTAGATGATGACGATCTTGTCCTCCTCAAGATGGTCCACCTTTCTTGATTGCGTTGGGTCGATGGAGACTAGATGATTTCTCCCCCATACTCCACTATGGGTGAGCCACTCTTCGGCACATCTTCACAAGTCCATTGACACCACAATGGATGGCAAGCTTCAAGCACTTGATCTCTTCGTGATGCTCCACTTGAACTTGCACACAACAATCTTGATGACGATCACCACTTGATGTCATCCTCTCCATGGGTTGAGTGATATCTTCATCTTGACGCAAGCCCATGAACACGTACCTAACCCCACATAGAACTCTCACATAGACCATGGGTTAGTACACAAAGCACAATGGACAATGCTTACCATGCCATGGGATCACTTGATCCCTCTCGGTACATCTTCTACGCTTTGTGAGTTGATAAACTTGATTCACTCTTGATTTAGTCTTGATCAACCTTGAATCTTTCCAACTCTCTTCATTTGGATGATGTCTTGAAGGTAAACATGAATGATCACACAATCTTCTTCTTCAAGACATGGTTGCAATAAGCTCAACTCTCACATGACCAATCTTTGGATAATTCATTAATAGCACCTTGGTCAACAGAAACTCTCCTTGAAACCAACACATGTACTCCAAGAAAAGCCTATGGACAAAACCTTCAAATATAACTCAGGGAACCGTTCATCCATAGAGATTGTCATCAATTACCAAAACCAAACATGGGGGCACCGCATGTTCTTTCACCCGGTACCAATCCTGGATATTAACTGCGCGACGATGCACATTTTGATACAATGGAGGTGGACGAATTCAAATACCGGCACGGGAAGCCTCTCGTCAAACCTGGTCATCCTCCTCTAACAACGATGATGCGAAGATTCCATGATTGGTACATGGACACCTGCAGCAAGTCTAGGAAGGATATTTTGACGCTAAGAGTTAAAGAGGAGCACGACCTCGTTGGAATTGATCTGTTGTCTGTTACATTTGAGGAGTTCTTCCAGTTTTTCAATCAAAAGGCCCTCGATAAAATAAACGTCACTTGCTACTATCTGTAAGTACTACTTCTGTAATTAAGTCGCTATATATAGCTCAGCTCTTTCATTGCATGTATATATAATTATCCTCACTATATTATGCAGATTGAAGATCGCCGAATGCAAGTAAAGACAAATCGGTGATATTGGGTTCATTAACACAAATCTCATAGATGAATGGACGGTTAAATATGATGCCAAACAAGCCGAGGCCAACTTGCTACGATCGTTGCTTCAAAACCAAAGAAAAAATAAAATACGCTTTCGTTACAACTTCAAGTGAGTGTTACTATCTTGTGCATATTCGATTTCCCTTATTACTCGAGGTTATAGTAATATAATTGATGAGTTATGCATGCGTGCGCAGCTTCAACTTTATTCTGCTAGAGATTAAGCTTGAGTAGGGACTAGTAATCGTCATAGACTCGAGACGAAAAGATCCCGAGGAGTATGCGGCCATGACTAAAATGCTCGAGAAATAAGTTCAATCGATCATTATCGCACCATATCGGCAACTTTGTTCATTTCCTCATACCAAGTAATTGTTTTCTTTGTCTGGCAGGGTTTGGAAAAAGTTCAGCGCACAAGCTCCGGGACTGCCGGGGGAGCTGCGATTTACACACCCGAAAGTAAGTACTACTAACTAGTTCCGCGCATCTCCCATTGATTCTAGCTAGTTTCATCAATACCATTTAGCATGCTTGCTTATCAGTTTGATTGACTTCTATTTCTTGTAAAGTGGTTGTGGCAGGAACCCGAGAATAATTACTGTGGATACTACGTTTGCGAGTTCATCCGCCACACGACCTGTGAGAGGGGCTACTCTAAAAAACAATATAAAGTGCGTAAGCAATATTATTCACAATTTTATTTTATTACCATCATTTGTGTTGAGTTTCATTCATATATATGTATTGACCCCCTTCTTCAAATTAGATGTTTCAGACGCGGGATGAACTCCTACCACAAGATCGCATACGAGCAATTGAAGAGGAATTGGCGGGATTCTTTCTTGACCATGTCATCAATAAAGACGAAGAATACCATGTAGAACTTGAGTTTAGATGTTAGGCGGTTGTAAGAGATCTTATATTGTATATATGTGGCCAGTAGCATCGGATAGATATACGAAAACTTGTTGTTCGACCAATCTCTCGAAGAAGGAGAGGTCGATCACTTCTCTCTGTATATGTTCATGAAGATCTTCTGTACTTAATGGTTTCCTTCATTTGCTTACTAGCTACCGTGTCGAGTCCTCTCTATACGTATAGTACGTAGCGTCGACCAAGCACGGAGATAAGGGAGGACACTTCTCTCTATTAGCTAGCTAACACAATATATGAAACCCCTACATTAACCCTACAAAACCGTCAAAACACCAAACCCCAACCCCCCTTTCAAAAATAAATAAATAAATAAACCCGAGTCCCTGAACTGCTGACGCGTGGATGCCTTTTAGTCCCGGTTGGTGCTACCAACCGAGACAAAAGACCGTCCTGCCCGGACAAGCCCCAACGGCCATGTGAAGCCCCATCTGTCCCGGTTCGTATAAGAACCGAGACTAAAGGTATTGGGCTTTAGTACCGACCCTTTAGTTCCGGTTCCCGAACTGGGACAAATAGGCCTTATGAACCGGGACAAATGGGCCTTTTTCTACTAGTGTGCATAAAAGACCATATACCCTGTTTCCATTATAGTACTGTTTGCATATATCGGCAACTTGGGAGATTACATGATGAAGGAGGTATTTTACAATCTTGGAGGTGAAGGGTCCGGTTACTCACATCTGGACCCGAGCCAACCTCAGTCTAAACGCTCTTATATTTCTTTATGGAGGGAGTATAAATTACTATCTAAACCAAACGGTTTTATTTTGCCATGCATGCGTACTTACATGTTGCACATGTACTTTACACTGTAACGCGTACTCCCTCCGTCCCATAATGTAAGACGTTTTTAACACTATATTAGTGTCAAAAATGTCTTACATTATGGGACGGAGGGAGTACATAGGATGCGCAGATGGATGTTGGATCAGCTGTTGACGACCCTGCAGTTACGCCTAATCTGGGTGGGGGTTCCGCTGGGCGGGCTGAGGCTCGCCATCTTGATCATGGCCGTCACCAAGTCCGAGGCGAACAGCGCCGGGTTTGCGGCGTACTGGCGCACCAGGGCATCCTGAGAGCCTCCGTTGAAGAGCACCTGGTCGGAGTTGAGTAGGCCGCGCTTGGCGACCAGGTTGCGATAGTAGGCGTTGTCGAAGAAGAGCGGCGTTTGCACGTCTAATGGCGCAAGGTTGGTGTCGCCGTTAGGGGCCTGGGCGGGGCAGGCGCCCTTGCGCAGCGCGGCGAACGCCGGGTCGATGTTGGTGCCATTGTAGATGTGGTCGCGGAAGTTGAGGCACTGCGAGAAGCCGATGGTGTGGGTGCCGGACAGCGCCGTCAGGTCCCGCGGGCTCAGCTGCTTCTTTGCGAACGCGGCGATGAGCTGGTCCAGGTTTAAGCTGGGCCCTGGGAGGTCGCTGTTCGCCTGAGTCAGGCTGGCCGTCGTCGAGTCCCGGTGGCCGAGCGGCACCGCCCAGCTTGGCCCGCCTAGCTGCAGGAACCCGAACGGTGCAGTCTACGTAGTCAGCAACACGAACGTGCAGCCTGCGTACCCACTGTCATTGATCGTATTGTACTGTACGCACCAGAAAGACGCCGTCCCGTGCTGCGAGGGCGGTGATGTCGGCGCAGGAGACGACGCCAGGGCAGACCAGCTCCACGTTCCTCTTGATCTCGTCGATCACCTCGTAGCCCCGCACCGAGTTCACGTTCGGAAAGGCAGTCTTCTCGCCCACGAAGCTACCCACGTCATCCAAGAGAATGGACCCGTCGCAGCCCTATACATAGAGCAAAGTTTCACCGTTAATCCCAACCTTCTCCTTGAAAAGAAAATTAATACTATATGATTGTAAATCAATCGACATAACTATGTTTGCTTTAGGGGTTCATAGTTTACTTACTTGAACAAAGCAGTCATGGAAGTGGAGCCTGAGGAGGGACGCCCCTATTCGGCGCTCGGCGAGGAGGGCCTTGATCATGGTGGCGCGCACGATGAGCTCAAGCGTCGGGCAGCTCTTTGCGTAGAACGACGGCGAGAGCTGCCCATCGGCCGCCGAGGAGAGGAGGAAGAGGGCAAGCAAGCAGTGCCATGTCCGGCAGCTGGAGCTCAAAGCCATGGCTCACAATGTGTATACGTACGTAGTTTCAGTGTGTTTTTCACTGTAAGCTCAGTGGCTTTGCTTAACTGTGGCGGGCACGAGCCATCTATTTATAGTACTGCTGTTCTTTCCATTACATGAGATGCATGCAGAATGGCCAAAGGCCGCTAGGGTTGTGGAAAAGTATGAAAGTTCCACGTGGTTTTCTTTCTCTGGTTGACTAAGAGCGACCTTTTCTTTTTGCGCATCAAGAGCGACGCATCTTTAGGTAGGTGCCAGAAACTGATCCATCTTTGTTCAAATGTCATTGGTAAATAGCCTTTCGAGCATATATAAATAATTATATATGAAGTTAGTGTACGGTCATAGATCTCTATGGATAAAGATCATATTCAGCCAGCTAATTGAAATTATGTCTTCCCATGTCCCATGCTTGATGCTCCGTGGGGTTGTTTCGTGATCTTCTTTTTAATGACATCTTAATCTGATTAGATTAGTGTTATGATCATAAATAAATACACATTGAATTGGCGATGGGACATGGCAGCGGAGAAGGATGTAAGCCCTGATGTGAGTAAACCCGTCGCTCTGCTTCAGTTAAGGTCTCATTTTCTAGCTCCAACTGGCATCTGCTTTCCCAGTTTCCTATGTCGTGTTGGTAATAGGCCTTTGGACAAATACTTACCGCCCTTTGGATAAATGAAATTGCAAACCAAGCTTGTCACCATGCCTGCCTTGGTATTTTTTGAAAAGAATGTTGATTTTAAAAACTATAGCTCCAATTCCTAATATAAACAGTCATGCATTTTCTTTTTAATTCAGAAACATAAGGATTGCTTTGGTCGCAAGCAGGAGTATTGAGCATATCACAGGGACACGGATTTTTGGCCTTGGGTGCTCCACCCCCCTATATGAACATTAAATTCAAAAAAATATGAGGGAAAAAAATCTAGGATTTTTTCACGAAATTTCACAAGGAAGTAGATTAGGCAACCATGTTTGATATCCCAAGATTAAAGTTTTTTTAAATCAGGTAAATTTTGAATTTGATATTCATATAGGGGGTGGAGCACCCAGGAGCTCCTGTGCATTTTCCATATCAAAGCAGCTTTCCAAAAGAGGGAGAGAAACTCCAGACACCTGCAAAGCTAGTCACGGCTCCCGCATCACTCAATTCAAATCATTGGGTTGAGAAACTGACTGCATCGCAGGTAAACGTTTGGTGCATTGATTTTTTTTGTGAGGAATCGTTGGTGCAAACTTAAATTGATTGGATCTTAGCAACCACTTGTTGGTAAACCTTTGGTGCATCGTGACTAACTGATGAATGAGCGTGGACCTATCGTTGGTGGACGGACCTGCCTGGGATAGTCACCTTCCTCGAGCGGGGATGCTCTCAGACATACTCCAGATGAATGAATTGTTGGGCTTTTATCTACTTCATCGGCAATGATGGGTTCCGGTGACGCCAACCAACTACTATGCATGCCTACATTAGACTTGCAACATGTTTGGTTGATGTCCACAACATTGTATTCCTGGACCTTTCCTGAGATATTCCTGGCAGTTATTTGGTTCGTATCCTGAGAGTGCCTGGTCCAGGCGTTCCTAGCAAGGCAGTTAGCCTGGCATGGTAATAAAAATAGAAGAAATGGGAACTTATTAGCCCAGGCACTAGTATTAGCCTGGCCCAGGCGGAGAGCCCCTGTGGAGGAGAAAGGGGAGGAGGTGGGGAGCAGGCATCGGTGACCAAGTGGAGGAGGGGCTACGAAAGGGAATGCCAAGCAACAATCACACACACTTATAAAAGGCGGTGGTCCACTGTTGACAGGCCAATGTTTCATTGCCATCCATCAGAGGTGAATGAGAGTCAACATGTGTTGTGTGCCACCCAAGGGTGGTGGCTGGAATCACCGTTGATGAGGTTGTATACGGCCCGTCAGTGGTTATTAATCAAACCACTCGTGTATAAGTCACTATGGATGGTCACCACTGATAGGTTGGCCTAGGCCCGTCGGGCATGACCATACTATTGTAGCCTGTTGTAGTAGTGCACTTTATTTCAATACCAAATATAGAACATATATATGCCTCGATGGATTATTGAAATTGTTGTGATGTGTTAGACAAATTTTAACAAGAAAGAGGGATAAAGCAGCATGTTAACCATTTTAACAAGAAAGAGGGATAAAGTGCACTTTTTACCTTTTTTTTTGCTTTGCAGTCATAGCCTTTTCGAAAAAAATATTATTTATGTGTAGTCAAGTTGATTGACGTGATAATTGCCTACCTTATGAGGCGATGATTGAGTAAGAAAAAAAGCAATCACGAAGAGCTTAGTAATTAAGAGGGAAAAATAGACAACATCTCTAATAAAAGGGAGCATAAAAGCCAAAGATACAAGTATAACAATATTAATGTGGTCCTTTTGAAGTACATCTTATTACGGTTCGTGCAATATTTTGTCTTCTATTAATGTCATTCCTTATACTCTTTATGCAAGAATACATGATGATATTTGTTCTAGTAAACTCCAATCGACTAAGATAACTATTAAGTTAGTAGATGTGGCATTTAGAACACAACATGGTGCTCTTCCAGATGTTCATGTCACTTTTGCATTTTATCTATCGCATTGATCTTGTTGTTCTTGAAATATATGAAGATTAATTGTCCTATTATACTTGGGAGACATTTTTTGTAGACTGTAAATGCAAAGATAGACTACAAAAAGGAAGTAACATATCTTTGATTCAGAGAAGAGGGGTGGGAAGTTTATCTTTCCAAGTTTAGAAATCATCTTATTATAATGAAGAAAATAATACAAAGGGAAAAATATAGCACAAACTATAGCCATTTATTTTGCTACTCTGAAAGACAAGTTAGAGAGAAGCCTTACTGAATATGAGCATGACCTTGAAGACTCAAAGAAAGAATTTCTTGACCAATATCTTGATGAAGTTCCTTAGTTAGAACCTCCTTTACGTGAAATTTATAAAGTACCTGAGAAAAGGTAGATGAAGAACTTCCGCAACTAGAACAACACCATTACCCAAAGAACTTAGGTAAGAATATTTAGAAAAAACTAAAAGATTTCTTGTTATTATAAGCACTAACCTTTCAGAAAGCAAGAAAGACAGGCTCATGAAAACCTTGAAGAGCCATCATAAATCATTCAGATACGCCATGAGTGACCTAAGAGTAATAAGTCCATCCATATGCACTCATAGAATAATCATGGGAGAAGGGACTGAATCAGTAAGGGATTATCAAAGAAAATTAAATCGAAAGATGAAAAAGTGGTAAGAAAAGAGGTAATCCGATTGCTTGAAACTGGTATTATTTTTTCGTTATTGAAAGTAACTGGATAAGACCATTTCACCATGTCCTCTTAGGAGGATTTACTGTTGTGCTGTATAAAATAATGAGCTAATCCCTACCAGAACTTTTGTTGGATATCAAATTTGTATTGATTACATGAAATTAAATAAAGAGTCATGTAAATATTATTACATGTTACCATTTATTTACCAAAGGCTTGAGATGCTAACCACACATTCTCATTTTATCTACCTTGATGGATACTCAGCGTTCTCCCAAAATAGTAGTCCATCCAAACAATCAAACAATACAACATTCGCTTGTCCTTTCGGTATGTATGCTTATCGTCGGATGCCTTCTGTACTTTGTAATGCACTACTTTTTTAGTGATGTATGACTGCTATCTTTGCAGCTTTTGTTGGGGACATAATGGTAGTATTTATGGATGCTTTTTTCAATTTATGGGGCTTCATTAAATAATTGCTTGTATAATCATGACAAAGTTTTACATGGACGTGAGGACAGAAACCTTGTCCTTACTCTGCGAGAAATGACACTTAATGGTGAAGGAATGTATTGTTCTTAGGCATAGGATCTCTGGTAGAGGAATTGAAGTTGACAAGGCTAAAATATAAGCTATAGAAAAAATACTATATCCCCATGATGTAAAGGAACACGTAGCTTTCTAGGCCATGTAGGTTTTGTATTCATTCAAAACTTATCTAGTGTTTCAAAACCATTGACTAGTGCTTTGTAAAAAATGTACCTTTTCATTTTGATGAGGTCTGCATAGCAGCTTATGAGCAACACAAGTAGGCATTAATTTCAGCACCTATCTTCAAGCCACGAAAGTGTTATCGACCATTCTAGATCATTTGTGAAACCGATGATAATGGCATAAATTCTATCCTAGCACAACACAAGTGCAAGCAACTTAATGTTATTCATTATGATAGTCGTACCCTTAATGAGGTTCAAAAGAATTTCGACATTGAGGACATGGCACTTTATAATGTGATATTTGCTTTTGAAAAATTTGGACTTTGTATTTTAGATGTAAAACCTAAAGTCTACACAAATTATCTAAGGATACACATAAACTTTGAAACTATCTACTTCACAACCTTGAATTGTCAGAACTATTCAAATTTCAACCCTGCCCTCGCCTGAAACATGTTTTTGTGAGTTGAAATGGTTTTGTCTAGCTGACCACACAATCAGCTGCCTAGTCAGCTGCCACATCAAAAAAAAAAATGTGTCCAGAAAATTTTGAAACTTTTGTATAATCAACTACCATGGTGATTACTCTATGAAAGTTTCAAACTTTTTTGCCAAACAGATTAAAAATACAAGCAAAATACATATTCAACTATTTTCTGGTCAAAATTTTGAACAAATTAAAAAGGGAAGTGTCTAGAAAATATTCAAAACATTATGTAAAATCAACACTACCATGTGATCACTCTATTTAATTTGAACCTCTTTTACCAAACAAATTAAAAATAAAAGCAAATACATATTTAGCCCTATTTCGGCAAAATTTGGCCGAAAAATCAATGTGCCCATAAAAAATTAACACATCTCTTTAAAATGAGCGCTGCACATGATCATTTTGGTTGAAAACTTTTCTTGCAAAACAGATTGATAAATACAAGAAAAGTACATATTCACGCCCTTTTTTGTCAAATTTTCCAGAAGAGGGGATCAATGTGTATTTGTCTTGTATATTTTTATCTGTGTGGAAAAGAGGTTTGAAAATTTCCCAGATTAATTACAATGTAGTGTTGATTTTCCATATATTTTGATTTTTTTTCCGTAAAATGAACACTACCATGCAGATCATTCTGAGAAGTTTTAAACCTTTTAGTCAAACAAATTTAAAAACACAAACAAGTATACATATTCAGTCCTTGTTTGGTCAAAATTTCACCAAAAATGGAAGTGTTCAGATGTTCTTGATACATTCTACAAAATCAATGGTACCAAGGTGAGCAATTTGCAAAAGTTTCAAACATTTTTGCTAAAGAGGTTAAAAACTACAAGTAGAATACAAATTCAACAAAATACTGGTGACGTGTTAGCTAATTCAGTAGTCAAGTGTTCAAAACCGCTTCTACTCACCAAAAACCGTATTCATTTTGCTTCTTCGCCTCTGTTTTTGTCCCATATGTCAGGGCCATGCAAGGTAGTTAGAATCGTGATTTTGAATCGCATCGCAAATGACTGCAAATCGTAGAATCTTAACTATGAGAATCGTAAAAATGTAGATTTTGCTAACCAAAATCATATAGTCAAAGGGGTTAGTTTGGATCACTAATTTGTAGAATCGTATAACAAAATCGCGATTCTGACAATTTTGAAAGCCATGTGATCCAGACGAATAACGAGCTCCAGTTTCGTGTTGCTTCTTCGTCTCCGTTTTGGCCCCATCCATCAAAGTGATGTGATGTCGAGGCACCAAACGGGCCATGTGTTGGTTGACATCAACCAACCACTAAACACACTCTGTGTTGGTTGAAATGAACCACTAAACACCTCAAGCCCACTCAAATAAAATAAATCCCCATTAAAAGCCCATATGCATTGTCATTTACACAACATTATTGGACAAACCAAGGACAATTGAAAAAGACTTTACGGATAGCCTCGAGGATACAATAATGTGATGAAGGTGTGCATCCTCCTCTAGTATATGTTAGATGCAGAAAATAAGTACTGATGCACATAAAGAGTACAGTACACGAACTGCTAGAAGCTCTCAAGTAAAAATAGTCCAACCTAAATCCCATGGATGCATCAAGTATGAAAATCATGGACAAGAAGTTCCGCAATCCATCCAACCACAAAGAACATACAAAACCAGAATACGTATGTGACAGTAGTGCATGAAGGCCACAACACGTACGAAAGACAACCGTATACAACCATTAGTTTGTTACATATGTTCATATGTACACATCAAATAACAAACAATATCCAAGATTTGAAAGTTCCTTGATAGACCTACGCTTATTGATTTGAAAAAAGGAGGCATTTGGGTTGATGGAGCGCATACATGAGGTTCAGATTTTGAAGGTCACACACGTAGCTAATTTTGTATCACATGCCCTTGTTGAATATTGCAACAGAGAGAAGTAACAAGTGCGGTGTTTTAGTGCTTGGGCTCCATGGAGCCCTTTATTTGAAACATTTAAATTTTGCATTTCAAACTTCAAAAAATTCAGAAAAATAATCCACATTGTTATATGGATGTGTATCACAAGTGTGCAAGTTTTAAAGAGAAAATAAATTGATTCACGAGCTATAGAAAAAAGTCAAAAGTGTAGATTTTATATAGCAAACGGTGCACATACTGTTCATTGTTTACAAAATCACCGACCTGACATGTTACTGTAGCTCACGCGTCAATTTATTTTCTCATGAAAATTTTCACACATGCAACATACATCCTTATGACAATGTTTATTTTTTTTTAAATTGAACATTGAAACATTTGTTTTTATTTTTTTATAACGAGCGCCATGGAGCTCAAGCACTAAAACACATTTTTGTTCACTAACTGCATACTCTGTGATGCTTAAAAATGGTGTGATCGATCTGGGAGATCGCTGGTTTCATTTCGCTTATTCGTCTCTGTTGTCCCATATGTGCGTGATGTGATCCCGAATCTAGACACGAGCTCCAGTTTTATTTTTCTTCTTCGCTTCTGTTTTGGTCCCATCTAAATATAAAAGTGATGTGATGTTGAAGGCACCAAACGGGCCGTGTGTTTGTTGACATCAACTACTAAAGAGTCCTCCTCTTTGGCGGCTTATGCCTCTGCTCATGGGCTAGCCCAACCAGCACACGAGCACTTGCTCCTGATGCGCAGGGTTTTTCGGTTCTCTGGTCGCTCGGTTCACAGTTAAGAAGTAAAGGTTTACCAGTTGCGGTTGATCAGTCCACCTTTAACCACTGAATTTTCAAGAAAAATGGAAATTCTTAAAGAAAAAACAAGATTTCAAAAAAAAAAACTGTTCATGAATTTGAAAAAAATCATGGTTCAAAAAAAAGTATGTGAATTCGAAAAAATGACACAAATTCAAAAAGTAAAAAATAAAAAATAGAAAAGGTTCAAAACATTTGAAAAAACTGCATCGGATATCAGAAAAAAAGTTCATGAAAATTGAAAAACAAAATCATAAATTTGAGGGAAAAACTCATGGATATGAACAAAGTTCAAGACATGGAAAGTTCATAATTTGGAAAAGGTTCACAAAATGATTTTCTTACATGAATTTAGAAAAACAATAAAGAATTGAAAAATTTTGTAATTTGAAAAAGTTCATGCAATTTGAAAGAGCTCGTGGATTTGAGAAAATGGACACGAATTTGGAAAACATATTCACAAAAAAATCAAATTCGAAAATGTTTGTGAAAACTGTAAAATGTTCTGGAAATGATAAAACGACAAAAATAAAAGGAAATGAAAAATGAAAAAGAAAAAGAGAACAAAAACTAAAGGAAAAAGTGAAATAAAATAAGAAACCGGTCAAGAAATGCCCAATAAAAAGGCCATATGCATTGGCATTCACACAACACTGGACAAAACAAAGACAATTGAAAAACACTTAATCAAATCAGCAACCTTTAACTGATAGCCTTGGGGATATAATAACATGACAAGCCATTCATCCTCTTGTTATATACATAGGATGCACAAAAAAGTAGCCATGTACATAATGAGTATTTTTTTTCAAAATGGAGGCAAAAGATTTGCCTTATCGATTAATTAAGGATAGAATAGTGTTTTACATGTGCCCCTTATTACATGCCATGAATGATTACTCTCACAAAAAATTTGTCCCTAGTTGCTTGGCTCCTGCGGTGATCCACAAATTTGCGTCGGACATGATATTATTAAGCAAGATCAGTGGTCGGGTGCTTTTGTTGCAGATAATTCTTGCGTTTCTCTCGTTCCACACGGTCCAAGTGACAACATGGTGAAGGATGCCATTGCCTTCCTATTGGGAGAGCTCGCGCCGGTCCTCTTAGCCACCACGCCTTGACGTTTTCCTCCAAGTGGCAGTTTGGAGTGTCCATGTTCTAAAGATGAAGTTTATCAATATCGACATAAGGAGTATATAATAGCTACTAAAAGCTCTCCAGTACAGATAGTTAAAAGTGAATCTCGCTCATTCATGCATCATACTCCCTCCGTCCCAAAATAAGTGTCTCAATTGTGTACTAACTTTAGTGTAAAACAGTACTAAGATTGAGACACTTATTTTGGGATAGAGGGAGTATATGACAAATCACATATATGAAGTTGTGCAATCCATCAGACTACAAGAACGTACAAAAACACAATAAGTATGTAACAGTAGTGCATGCAGGTGACATCACGAAAGACAACCGAATAAAACTGGTAATTCGTTACATATGTTAATATTTACTCCCTATGTAAAGAAATATAGATTTTATAAATTACGTACTAAAGTAATAATCTAAACGCACTTATTTTTTTAGAAAAGGAGGATGACCCCCGGCCTCTGCATCTGGGAGATGCATGCGGCCACTTTATTGATTATTCTCGATGACCTTACAAAGTATTACAAAAATATGCCTGAATCCGCCATCTTGGCAACATATGCCACTACTCCTATCCATATGATGAAGGGATGCTAGCTGAGCCAAATACCCAGACCACTCACCTAAACCTATCATCAAAAGCCGGAAGCCCCAGCCGAGCCACATGCCGGGTCCGAGGCACAAACCGGTCTGACGCACTCATATGTGTCGTCGCCGCCTTCTTCCACAGGTCCGTCTTCAGAGCAGATATTGAGGCTTCTACCTTGTCAGGCCACTCTGCCATCGACGCCACCATGACGCCAGACAGCCACCTCCACCTCCTCCTGTGCGAGTCCATCTACACGCATCGGGCGCCGAGTCTCCGCTGCGCCACACCGCCGAGATCCGCCGTCTTCGATGCGGAGGAGGAAACACCGCTCCACCTCTGGGCGCATCGCCGGCCACCTGCCGTGATGTCGTGCAAGTCCAGCTTTGGGTAAACACGCAGGGAATCACGATCTTCAAGATGACGCCCTCAGGAGGGGAAGCGACGTATTACACCATCATATGGTCTTGCACCGCAGGTCCTGGGCTTTAACCCGAAGAAAGTGTCCCGAGAGCGGAGGAGGTCGGAGAACTCCACAACGGCCCCCAGGAGGATAGCGACATCCGCAGACACCGTGCCATCGGCTTTCGCCCGGAGCAACCCTACCTCCGCACCCTCACGCTGCCGGACGACGATAGGGAAAACCCCAGCGCCGCCAGCATGCGAACCCACTGGCCCAAGCACCTCTTGCGCGGTGGCGGCGCCATCACCACGCACGACGACCAACCTCACCGCCAGCCGAAGCTAACGGGCCAGATCGGCCGAGCCCGCCATGGGATGCATACGGCCATTTTAGTATGAGTACCAAGATAAACATGGTCCTCAAAATTTTTTAAATGAGTATCAAGATATTTTTTGATGAGTGGTTCCACCACACACCAAACTTGATCCTCAATAAATGAGGAAAAAACCATGTGCATCACAGGTCAATTCTAGGAATTGAACTCAGGTCGTTAGGCTGCACAACCACATGCCCAACCACTAAGCCAAGGCTCTTATATTTGTGAGAGGGTGTACATTAGGAAACAAACAATATCCCAAGTCACCACCCAAGCATCCATCATTCTGGTCACACAAAGAATTCGATTTGCATACGTTCAATGCTACCGTACTCCGTGTAGTTATGGTTGCTGACCCTTCGGAGCCTACCCAGAGGTTCCGGCCGGATTTTAAGAAGTGGACGATATACTTTTGTATTTCTACTCCGGATAACTATGAAAAGATATATGTAGATAAACGTGCGTAATCAAGGGGAGGTGTGAAGAACTGATACAGTGTCTCCAGCTGGAAACGATAGCTACGTCGTGCCACTAGCTCAGAAACGGACGAGCCTGCTACCCATTTGGTCTCCAGTTTCTCGCCGGCCGGCCGGTGCGGGCGTGCTACAAGCCAAAACCCTAGTTGACGGGGTGATGGAGAACGGGAGCAACAATACAATGCAGTTGGGAGATGAGAGTAGGACACGTTTGTAGCATCGACCAGTGACGGCGCCGCCACTACTTGTGGTTTGGCCATAGCGTGCGCAAGTGGTGTACTGCTTGGACACCAACAGATCGCACATAGGAGTGGTATATGTTTCGGTTCAGTCACGCCTTGAATTCTCAAGAGCGGAACACAAAGATTTGCGCGCATTTTGCTTACATGCGTGTGCGCATGTCCACCCTTGTAATCCTGGGATGCAATTTGATTTGGTTTGTTGACCTATTGATTCGGATGTACATGCATGCATGCATTCATGAGGCTTTATTTTCAATACCTCTCGTAGGGAATGCACTCCATAGGTTTTGAGTTAACGGTTTTCTGCTGCAATATGTTCATTGTGAAAGGAAATACTCCGCCCAGCCGTGTACAAAAGACAGCGACAACTCTCCTTTAAAAAAAAGCCACAACTCAGAATCCCAAGATGTTGTGCTGGCCCATTATAAACGCGCATTGGTATTGTCAAAAGTCAATTTTCACAAACTTTGATCAAGTATATAGAAAAAAGCGAAAAGTATGTTTTTCGCCCATCAAGTCCTCAAAAGTCTACATCTGATCCCTTAAGAATTTTTCGGCAATATTGGTCCCTCAAGTTTCAAAAACGGATAAAATTAGTCCAAAACCAGATTTATTGAGGGAAACTGGCCACATGTCCTCGTTTTTCTCTATCCTCCATATGTGCCATCTACTTGTGCCTGCCCCCTACCGCTGTGGTGCGCCGCCGGGCACTATCGCAACACGCCACCACACCCCACCTGCATCGCCCCACCAGACCCCGCCTACATCGCCCCTCTTGTCCATTCTCTCTGCCGCATACCTACTCTGGTGATCCCTCAGGGGTTTGCTTAGTTTCGTCGAAAGCCAGGGCATCATCGGTCACACTTTTGCTAGACCCCCACTTCGACACGGGGAACCACGCTGGCCACGCTCATCCTGCTAGTGGTGGATCCAACGCGGTGGTGAGCTGACGCGGGCATGCCTCAGATCGATCCAGGCCGATGGTCGTGCTAGTCTGCGCAGCAACCCTAGAGGCTCTCCCATCTGCAGCACCGCCACCGAGATAGAGATGAGAGCCACCCCCTTCCCCACTACGCGGCTGGCGAAGCTCTAGCAGGCGACAGGAACCCACAAGCATCACCCTCACCTCCTCCTCGATCTACTGCAGCGACAGAAACCCACCGTCATGCGTGTGCAATTCACTATATGGTTTTGGACAAAAAGCTACTTCCACGTGGCCAGTTTTCTACCCAAATATGGTTTTGGACTAATTTTTTTCTCGTTTTAAAACTTGAGGGGCCAAATGTCGATGAAAACTTCTTAAGTGACCGGATGTAGACTTTTGGGGAACTTGAGGGACGAAAAACATACTTTTCTCTAGAAAAAAATTATATATATCTATCATACCAGATATATACCATATGAAAATATATTTCATGGTGAAATCTAAATATACTGATTTGATATTATAGATGTTGATATAAAATTTGTAAACTTTGTCAAAGTTTATATGTACACATGGCCACACTAGGAAGGATAGCACGCCTGATCATATATCTCCGAAAGAAAGAAAATACGTAGCATTATATGAACAGAAAGTAAACCAGCCATAACCAGAGCAACTGTAGAATATATTATACAAAAATGTTAAACCTATAGTTCGATTAAGAATCAAATATCGAAGCATGGTCACAGAGGAAATAGTTGTTGGAAATATGCCCTAGAGGCAATAATAAATTAGTTATTATTATATTTCCTTGTTCATGATAATCGTTTATTACCCATGCTATAATTGTATTGATAGGAAACTCAGATACATGTGTGGATACATAGACAACACCATGTTCCTAGTAAGCCTCTAGTTGACTAGCTCGTTGATCAACAAATGGTTACGGTTTCCTGACCATGGACATTGGATGTTGTTGATAACGGGATCACATCATTTGGAGAATGATGTGATGGACAAGACCCAATCCTAAGCCTAGCACAAAGATCGTAGTTCGTATGCTAAAGCTTTTCTAATGTCAAGTATCTTTTCCTTAGACCATGAGATTGTGCAAATCCCGGATACCGTAGGAATGCTTTGGGTGTACCAAACATCACAACGTAACTGGGTGGCTATAAAGGTGCACTACAGGTATCTCCGAAAGTGTCTGTTGGGTTGGCATGAATCGAGACTGGGATTTGTCACTCTGTGTAAACGGAGAGGTATCTCTGGGCCCACTCGGTAGGACATCATCATAATGTGCACAATGTGACCAAGGGGTTGATCACGGGATGATGTGTTACGGAACGAGTAAAGAGACTTGCCGGTAACGAGATTGAACAAGGTATCGGTATACCGACGATCAAATCTCGGGCAAGTACAATACCGTTAGACAAAGGGAATTGTATACGAGATCGATTGAGTCCTTGACATCGTGGTTCATCCGATGAGATCATCATGGAACATGTGGAGCCAACATGGGTATCCAGATCCCGCTGTTGGTTATTAACCGGAGAACGCCTCGGTCCATGTTCAAGATGGTTCCCGAACCCGTAGGGTCTACACTTAAGGTTCGATGACGCTAGGGTTATAGGGAATAGATATACGTGGTTACCGAATGTTGTTCGGAGTCCCGGATGAGATCCTGGACGTCACGAGGAGTTCTGGAATGGTCCGGAGGTAAAGATTTATATATGGGAAGTCCTATTTTGGCCACCGGAAAATGTTTGGGATTTTTCGGTATTGTACCGGGAAGGTTCTAGAAGGTTCCGGAGTGGGGCCCACCTGCATGGGGGCCCCACATGAACGTGGTAGTGGGGGCAAGGCCCCACACCCCTGGTCAAGGCGCACCAAGATCCCTCCTTAGAAGGAATAAGATCATATCCCAAGGGATAAGATCAAGATCCCTAAAAGGGGGATAACAATCGATGGGGAAAGGAAAGGATGGGATTTCTTTCCTCCCACCTTTGCCAACGCCCCAATGGACTTGGAGGGCAAGAAATAATCCCCTCCACCCCTATATATAGTGGGGAGGCGCATGGGTGCTGCACCCTTGCCCCTGGCGCAGCCCTCCCCCTCTCCCAAGTCCTCCTCCTCTCCCGCGGTGCTTGGCGAAGCCCTGCAGGATTGCCACGCTCCTCCATCACCACCACACCGTCGTGCTTCTGCTGGATGGAGTCTTCCCAACCTCTCCCTCTCTCCTTGCTGGATCAAGGCATGGGAGACGTCACCGGGCTGTACGTGTGTTGAACGCGGAGGTGCCGTCCGTTCGGCACTAGGATCTCCGATGATTTGGATCACGACGAGTACGACTCCTTCAACCCCGTTCTCTTGAACGCTTCCGCTTAGCGATCTACAAGGGTATGTAGATGCACTCTCCCTCCCCTCATTGCTAGTTTCTGCATAGATAGATCTTGGTGACACGTAGGAACATTTTGAATTTCTGCTACGTTCCCCAACAGTGGCATCATGAGCCAGGTTTATTGTGTAGATTCTTTGCACGAGTAGAACACAAAGTATTTGTGGGCGTTGATTTTGTTCAATATGCTTACCGTTACTCACTAGTGCAGAACCGGGCAATAGCACCGGTTCGTAAGACCCTTTAGTGCCGGTTCCACAACCGGCACTAAAGTGTGAGTCACTAAAGGCCCCCTTTAGTACCGGTTCAAAGACGAACCGGTGCTAAAGGCCAACCACGTGGCACGAGGCAGCTCCGGGGGCAGGGATCCCTTTAGTACGACCAACCGGTACTATAAGGTTTGGGGGGTTTTTAGTTTTATGATTTCTTTTTCATTTAATTTTGTGTTTCCATTTTAATTCTTTTTCGTTTGCTGGTATTTTACGATACTACACATTGTACACGTTATGCATATATATATATATATATATATATATATATATATATATATATATATATATATCTAGTAGAACCAATCATGCATATATATATCATCAATGTCTCACAAACCACCATATTAATTAATTCAGACAAACACACATGTATAGCTATATACAATTTCTCCTACATATGCATGTTGCCTTGAGCCAGTGGCATTAGCCTAATTGGTGCCTTGAGCACGATGACAATTGGAAGTGGTTTTCATGGGAAGTGTAGCGGGTAATAGTATTCTCCCTTCGGATTTATGACCTGGTCGAGCAAAAATCCCGTTATTTCCTCTTGAAGTGCTTCTACGCGCTCCGTTTCTATGAGCTCGTCCCGCACCTCTGTGAACTGTTAAGAAAGAGATCAATATGCATGTGTATTAGTTGTGTGACTAGATATCGATAATGGTGTAAAAATTGTGAATAGTGTTCTGACAAGCGTACCCATTCCTGTCTTTGAGATCTGCTCCTTTCGGACGCCATCATGCGAATGTTCTCGCAAACGCAGAATGCACACAGATCAGTCCCCTGCGCCTGCTTCATGGCCTTTACGAGAATGGAATTTGATCAGATAATAATTAATCAAGCATGATAATTAAAGAGATGGCAGCTAGTTAGCTAGCTAGTACTACTTAATTACTTACCTTGGGTCGAAACCATTTAAGCTTTTTTTTCCATTCGCCTTCCGTGACGCTGATGAACCTTGCCCAAGCCCTGCCCGCCGACAAAGAAAATGAATAAAGGGGTTATTAAATAGTTCATATCATGAAATGACGAACTAAATAGGCCGAGATATATAGTTAATAATGATTGAAATTACCTGTTGACTATCCCAAACAAGATGTTATAGTCAGTATTTGCTTTGAGTAGTGAGTCAGTATTTCAACTGTTTCGGCGTCAACTTTAATGATACACAAGATCCAGTGATATCTGCAGGCACACACGTTTGCATGTCTTAATTAAGCGGGCATATGTAAGCAAAAACATGTAGCTAGCTAGTAGGCAAAAATAGAGAATTTATAGTACAAGACAGTGTGACTCACTGGAAGTTGTATATCTTCATTGTATTTGAGGCGCTTCAAGAACTCTAGCATGTTGTCCTCTACGGCCTTTTGATGATGTGCATTTATTTTCCATGTGTATTCATTAACGGTGTTTGGGTCAATGAACCCAATGCCAAAGCGTCCACCTTTTCTCATTTCATATATCTTCATCCTGCATAATACCACAGAAAATAATATAGTGAGGATAATTACAGGTAATGATTGATCAAAAGGATCACTACAGCTAGCTTGAGACTTAAATTACAGAAAGAAATCACTTACAGACAATAGCAATCGATTTATAGATTTGTCGAGTGCGTCTTGATTGTATAACTGAAACAGTTCAGAATACTCAACGGATGAGCTTTCTCATGGAAGTAATGCTCCTCCTTGACATTCACCATGAGGGACAATCGATTGGAAATCTTGGTAATGTTCATGTACCATTGATGCAATTCATACATTCTCGTTGGGAGGTTCTTGACCTTGTCCGGCTTGACCAAAGGTTGGCCCCGGACATATTTCCGCTTTATTTCATCCTCTGTAAGCACAGGCATGGGCTCGATCTCGAGGAGTTGTCCAACAGTGATGTTGAGAACTTCAGCCTGCATTATATGGTCCTTGGTTATTACCAAATTGCCCACCTCGAACGTAAACTGTTTGCCCACAATAATATTGGGCGCCACAGATCTGTCACGTGTTGTTGGCACAACAAGCGAGGGATCGATTCGCCGCCTGTTCTCCCAGCTGGGAATGGTTTTCCGCATTTTTGACAGCTGCTTGTTGTTTGCTCGATCCCGAGCTCGCCTCCTTACGTAGACGTGCTCGATTTAACTTCACGATGTGGCGCTCATAGTCTGTGTCAACAGGCTTGGGAGCTGGTGGTTGAGCCATACGAATGAAGTGGTCAATCGTTTCCTTAGGCACTTTCTCCCTTGGCGGCGGTTGCGGTTTTGGTGCAAAATGGGCTTCCGCCTGGGCTTTCGATATGGCTGCGTTTTCCTCTTCGGACCTGTCATAAGGTCTCTGCGGAAGAGGCGTGAGGCTTGGACCATATTTATATCGCTTGCCTCCGCCTGCACTTCCTCTACTACCTCGACTCGTACCGTTACGCACCAAAGCTGCGGGGTGTCTCTTCTGCGATTGATGAGGCGGCGGAGACGGCTGACGGGGCTGAGTTGGACGAGGAGGAGTGGCCTGAAGCTGTGCCGGACTTGGAGGAGGAGTGTCCTGAGGTTGTGCCGGACTTGGAGGAGGAGTGGACGTCTGACGCTGTGGCGGACTTGGAGGAGGAGGAGTGGCCCCGACACTTTGCGGACTTGGAGGAGGAGTGGCCTGAGG
This sequence comes from Aegilops bicornis, assembly GCA_021605145.1. Taxonomy (NCBI): domain Eukaryota; kingdom Viridiplantae; phylum Streptophyta; class Magnoliopsida; order Poales; family Poaceae; genus Aegilops; species Aegilops bicornis. The sequence continues at coordinate 49,389,235 of CM038674.1, forward strand.
TTGTGCGGACTTGGAGGAGGAGTGGACGTCGGCTGTGGCGGACTTGGAGGAGGAGGAGTGGCTCGACACTTTGCGGACTTAGAGGAGGAGTGGCCTGACACTTTGCCGGGACTTGGTGGACTTGCAGGAGCGGGAGTGGCTGACTCGGTGGCGGACTTCGACGAGGAGTCGGCTGATGCGGTGTCGGTGGCCTTGAAAGATGATGCAATCCTTTTTCCATAGGATGACACGATGTTTGGCCTCTCCGAGAAAGTGCTCGTCGTCACCTCCGTGAATGTCAAGCTCTAGGTCCGAATATGGGTCCACCACCTCATCAACCAAGACACGAGCATAGCCCGCTGGAATCGGGTTGCAATGGAAGGTTGCCTTGGGGGGATTTGTAAAAGCAACGGCGTCCGCCACCTTCATGGATATGTTCTTCATTTTGACGTGTAGCTCGCAGTTAGTGTTATCCGTGATGTCATCCACGGGGTATCTATCCAGCATTGCGTCGTCCGGGGCGGAACCCACGCTGCTTCTCGGCATGGATGGGGCGGTGCTATCCAATGCTGGATCAGCCGCTAGCTGCTGCAGCTGCTGAGACCCCCCTTGCTGGCTAAGTGAGTCGATCTGCTCCTGCTGCCGCTGGAATTTGACTGCCAATTCCGCTTGACTTGCTTCTAGTCCTTGAAGGCGTTCATAGTCCCGCTTCCTCTGCTCCTCCTCCATCTTCCTCTTCTTCTCCTCCGCAATCTTCTTTCTCGCACGGGTTCTGTAGTCGTTGTTCTAGTCTGAAAACCCCTCATACCACGGAATAGCACCCTTGCCTCGTGTTCTTCCCGGGTGTTCAGGATTTCCCAGGGAACGCGTAAACTCGTCGTTCTCTCTGTTGGGCTAGAACACCCCCGTTCGTGCCTCTTCTATTGCAACAAGTATCGCATCGTCGGCTCCCTTCAGACTTGCCCTCGTCGAAACATTGCCTGTCTTCGGGTCCAACTCCCCCCCATGCGCATAGAACCAAGTCCTGCACCTGGGGGGCCAGCTCTTAGTAACCGGAGTGACACCTGCATCCTCCATCTCTTTCTCAGACTTATCCAACTTAGGCATTGCCACCGCATAGCCACCTGGCCCCAGCTTATGGAACTTATCCTTTTTTTCGGCATTCTTCTTGTTTATTCTCGACCATTCCTTAGCTAATTCCGAATCCTTGAATTTCACGAAATCGTCCCAATGAGCACGTCGGTTCTCTAGTGTTCCCTCGAATACTAGAGTCTTCCTTCCTCCCTTGACATACTTGTCCCATTCACGATTCTTGTGGTTCTTGAATGCAACCGCCATCTTCCTAAGAGCAGCGTCCTTGACTTTCTACACATCTCCTACGTGAAATGATCTGGTAGGGTGAAATGTTCCATGAGAGTATCCCAAAGCAGTTCTTTTTGTCTTTTGTCGACAAAAGTAACATCTGGACGTGGAGCAGCGTCATTTTTGTCTTTTTGTCTTTTGTCTTTTGCTGGCTCTCTCCATTCTTGAAGGGAGATCAGGAGTTGGTCCTTCACAACAACTCCGCACTGACAAACGAACTTGTTTGCAATCTTCTTAGGCGCTAATGGTTCGCCATTAGGTCTGATTGCCTCGATATTGTACTTTACGCTCTCCTTCAACTTTTGTTCGGGCCTCGTTTCGTCCTTTTGCACGAAGATTTGCTCGATCCGGATGGCTGAAAGAACAAAGATCGATTTGTTAATATATCTTCAAGTCATTTAAAACATGTGATGATCACCAGATGCATGCTTATATAAATATATATACCTCGCACGTCTTTGTTGTTTCAAGATCAACATTTTCTTAGTAATAATCATAATCATAGTTCATGACTTCATCAATTCGGTCGTCGCGATCGACTATCTTATCACCCTCTCCGGTGTTGTTTAGAAATTGAGCCGTCATAATCTTCTTCATTACGATCATCATCCGGCCCGTTGGGATGGCGTATCATATCGAACATGGCCTGTTCTCCCTCTCTGCCGGTATTGTCCGCCATAGCTTTTATTTAACTAATCCAAAAGAAATATAAAACAATTTAGTATTCAAATTACATCGTCTCGAATAATAGATATAATCTTGAAAACATCGTCTCGAATAATAGATATAATCTCGAGAACATCGTCTCGAATAATAGATATAATCTCGAATACATCGTCTCGAATAATAGATATAATCTCGAATACATCGTCTCGAATAATAGATATAATCTCGAATACATCGTCTCGAATAATAGATATAATCTCGAATACATCACTGGCTAGGTAGCTAATAAAGATCGAATACTACAGAAGAATCTAGGACACTCGCGGTTCCTGCGGCACGGGCTGTGGACACCCAAAGAGAAGGAACCCTCACAGGATCATAGCTGAAGTGAGATCCCTGAAGAAACTGCCAGGTATTGGAGAACCTGCCGCCTTCTAACGCAACCATGTAGCGATGGACGTGCTCGTCCTCCTCCTCGACACGGGCGACGCATTACCTCCGGCGGGGCCTCCGCGACCAAACTGGCCCACGCGAACGCCACCAAACGAGATCGTGGTCGACGACGGGACCTCGGGCCGGGTTTCTCATCAAGCGGGCGCGCCTCCGTGCAGCACCTCCTGCCAGTTCGGGCGGAGCCCAGTCCCGGACATGGGTCAGCCGGACGTCGTCATGACGTGTCGACGGCGAGGATGCGGGCCGGCATCGTCGAGAACAAATACTAGCTATATGCCCGCAAAAAGTAACATTTTTTAATGATTGGATTTTGATAACTAAAATTTCTAACATTTCTATATAACACTAATTATGCTATCATTGCATATGTCAAAATTCTATATGCTATTTCATACTAATTAAGCATCTAACACTAAAAACAGAAAAAACAACTTCTATACATCCATTAAAAAACAGAAAAACAACATTATATAAAAAATTCCATACTAATTAAACACTAATTATATCCATATAACATGCATTCATACATATATACTAGTGAAAAATAATAATCTAAAAATCTAAACTATTTAAACATACAAAATACGTATATACTAATATATACATGCATTCATACATATATACGTGTGTGTGTGTGTGTGTTCATCATGCTTGTGTGTGTGTGTATGGGCTTGGGGAGGGGCGGCGCCCATGGTGGCCGCCGGGGGCGAGGGAGAGGGGTTAGAGGGGGAGAGCTCACAGCGGGGCGACGGCGACAGCGAGGCGAAGGCCGGGGGCAGCGATGGGCCGGGGCGTGACGCGGGGACGGCGACACGGGGTCGGTGCGACGGGGACGGGCCCGGGGCGGCGAAGGAGACGAGGGCGGTGACGGGGACGGGGGCGGCGATAGGGACGGGCCCGGGGCGGCGAGAGGAGGCGGCGGCGGGGGCCAGGCGGCGATGGGGACGGGCGGCGACGGGACGGCGGCGGCGTCGATCGATCGGGCAAGCGGTGCTTCAATGGGGAAACAGAGGAAGAAACAGAGGAAAATGAAATTTTTCAAGTGTTGTATATATAGAAGGCACCTTTAGTACCGGTTGGAGCCACCAACGGTATTAAAGGTCTGTTTTAACCAGCCCAAGTGGCGGGAAGCGACCCCTTTAGTACCGGGTGGTGGCACAAACCGGTACTAAAGGCCCCACTAGTACCGGTTTGTGCCACGACCGGAACTAAAGGGGTGCGCTGCGCAGGTGTGGTCTTGGCAAGTTTAGTCCCACCTCATTAGCCGAGAGGCGTCCGCACTGGTTTATAATACCCAGTGCGGTCGCTCTCTCGAGCTCCTCTCCAAAGCAGGCCTACAGGGCCTACGTGTTCTTTGCTGCCCTATGGGCCCACTTGGCCTTTGCGGGCCTGCATCATGGCCCAACAACAGGTTGGGTTTCTAGTCTTATGCACGCCGCTCTGGCCTAGTAGGCGGGCTTTTTTTTATTTTTTTTGTGTTGTTTTTTTGTGTATTTAGAGTTTCTTTGTGAATATTTTTGCTTTAGTCGTATGAAAGAATTTGTTTGCACATAAAATTTCTTCGCGTTTCAAATGCCAAAACACATAACTACCCTAACTATTACAGAGATTCCCTCCTGGGTGTGAAACACAGAAGAAAGTGATGATAGTGAAGCCGATCACATCCCAGATCTTTGGTTGTGAAACTTTTTCTTCGTGTGTGTCCCTTTGCGCCGTAACCATGGAAAATCTTCATCATTTAACGGGATGCTCGGGTCAATATTCACTGTGAATGGAGCAATTTCATCAAACTTTTCATAATCTTCTGACTTGTCTGTCTTGTCATCCACTCCCACGATGTTTCTCTTCCCGGAAAGAACTATGTGCCGCTTTGGCTCATCGTACGATGCATTCGCTTCCTTATCTTTTCTTTTTCTTGGCTTGGTAGACATGTCCTTCACATAGAAAACCTGTGCCATATCATTGGCTAGGACGAATGGTTCGTCTGCATACGCAAGATTGTTGAGATCCACTATTGGCATTCCGTACTGCGGGTCTTCCGTTACCCCGCCTCGTGTCATATTGACCCATTTGCACCGAAACAAAGGGACCTTTAAACCACGTCGATAGTCAAGTTCCCATATGTCCTGTATGTAACCATAATATGTTTCCTTTCCCGTCTTGGTTTCTGCATCAAAGCGGACACCACTATTTTGGTTGGTGCTCTTCTTGGGCGATCGTGTAAAATATATTACCATTTATCTCGTACCCTTTGAAAGTCATTATATTCGAAGATGGTAACCGGGACAGCAAGTACAGGTCATCTTCAATAGAGGTGTCATGCATGGTATGCGGTATACGCAACCAGCTGGCGAAACTCCTGGTTTGTTCACGTGTAATCCAGTCATCAGACCGCTCCGGGTGTTTGGAGCGTAGCAAATTCTTGTGTTCATCCATATACGAAGCCACCAAGGTGGAATTCTGTAGAACTATGTAGTGTGCTTCAGTGAGAGAATGTCCGTCCATACATATTGTTTGTTCCCCTCCTAGCGTGCCTTTTCCATCCAGTCTGCCCTTATGCCGCGATTCAGGAACACCAATCGGCTTAAGGTCAGGAATAAAGTCAATACAAAACTCAATGACCTCCTCATTTTGATGGCCCTTGGAGATGCTTCCTTTGGCCTAGCACGGTTATGAACATCTTTCTTTAAGACTCCCATGAACCTCTCAAAGGGGAACATATTGTGTAGAAATACAGGACCCAAAACGTTAATCTCTTCGCAAGATAGGTGAACTAGGACGTGCGTCATGATGTTGAAGAAGGATGGTGGGAACACCAACTCGAACCCGACAAGACATTGCACCAAATCATTCTGTAACCTTGGTATGATTTCTGGATCGATTACCTTCGAGAGATTGCATTGAGAAATGCACATAGCTTCACAATGGCTAATCGAGCGTTTTCGGTAGAAGCCCCTCAATGCAACCGGAAGCAAGGCGTCATAATCACGTGGCAGTCATGAGACTTTAGGTTACGGAACTTTTTCTCTGCCATGTTTATTATTCCCTTTATATTCGACGAGAAGCCGACGGTACCTTAATATCGAGCAGGCATTCAAAGAAGATTTCCTTCTCTTCTATGGTAAGAGCGTAGCTTGCATGACCCTGATGTATGCCGTCTTCTCCGTGCATACGTTGCTGGTCCTCCCGTGCCTCGGGTGTATCTTTTTTCTTCCCATACACGCCCAAGAAGCCAAGCAGGGTCACGCAAAGATTCTTCATCACGTGCATCACGTCTATTGCGGAGCGGACCTCTAGGTCTTTCCAATATGGCAGGTCCCAAAATATAGATTTCTTCTTTCACAAGGGTGCGCGTCCGTCAGCGTCCTTCGGAACAGGTTGTCTGCCAGGACCCTTTCCAAATATCACCTTCAAATCCTTGACCATATCATGTACATCAGCACCAAAGACGGTGGCGAGGCTTCGGCCGGTGATCCGCCTCACCTTTGAAATGCTTGCCTTTCTTTCTTACGGGATGCCTGCTCGGAAGAAATCGACGATGTCCCAGGTACACATTCTTCTTACAACTATTAAAATATATACTGTCGGTATCATCCAAACAGAGCGTGCATCCGCGGTATACCTTGTTTGTCAGTCACGAAGGTTACCGAGAGCAGGCCAATCATTGATGGTCACGAACAGCAACGCCTTTAGGTCAAATTCTTCCCCATGTGCTCATCCCACGACGTACACCTGTTCCATTCCACAGTTGTAAGAGTTCTTCAACTAATGGCCTTAGGTACACATCAATGTCGTTGCCGGGTTGCTTAGGGCCTTGGATGAGCACTGGCATCATAATGAACTTCCGCTTCATGCACAACCAAGGAGGAAGGTTATACAAACATAGAGTCACAGGCCAGGTGCTATGGTTGCTGCTCTGCTCCCCAAAAGGATTAATGCCATCTGCGCTTAGACCAAACCATACGCTCCTTGCGTCATCTCGCAAACTCCTTCCCGTACTTTCTTTCGATTTTTCTCCACTGCGACCCGTCGTGGGTACTCTCAACTTTCCGTCTTTCTTACGGTCTTCTTCGTGCCATCGCATCGCCTTTGGCATGCTCTTTGTTTTGGAACAAGCGTTTCAACCGTGGTATTATAGGAGAATACCACATCACCTTGGCAGGAATCTTCTTCTGGGCGCCGCCCTCGACATCACCAGGTCACCGCGGCTGATCTTATAGCGCAATGCACCACATACCGGCAAGCGTTCAAATCCTCGTACTCACCGCGGTAGAGGATGCAATCATTAGGGCATGCATATATCTTCGCACCTCTAACCCTAGAGGGCAGACAGCCTTCTTTAACCCGTCGTACTCTCGGGCAATTCGTTGTCCTTTGGAAGCATATCCTTTATCATTACCAACAACTTTCCAAATCCCTTGTCGGATACACCATTCTTCGCCTTCCATTGCAGCAATTCCAGTGGTGCCCAGCTTTTTCTTGTCACCCACGCAATTCGGGTACAACAATTTTTGTGATCCTCTAACATGCGCTGCAACTTCTTCTTCTCCAAATCACTTGCGCAGTTTCTCTTTGCATCGGCAATGGCCCGACCTAGATCATCAACGGGCTCATCTGATGCCTCTTCTTCAGCTTCTTCCGGCATTGCCGTCTCAGCTTCTTCCCGTATTACCGGCTCAGCTTCTTCCCCCATTGTTGCATTATCGTATTCAGGGAACCCATGGCCAGGATAGCTGTCGTCGTCCTCTTCTTCTTCATTGTCTTCCATCATAACCCCTCTTTCTCCGTGCTTGGTCCAAACATTATAGTGGGGCATGAAACCGGACTCAAACAGGTGGACGTGAATGGTTCTTGACGTAGAGTAATTGCGACCATTCTTACAGCCAGCACATGGACAAGGCATAAAACCATCCGCCCGCTTGTTTGCCTCAGCCAAGAAGCAGAAAAGTATGCACACCCTCAACGAACTGGGAGAGCATCGGTCATCGTACATCCATTGCGGCTCATCTTCATTACACAACACCGAATAGACCAAATTAATACAAGTTCATACATAAAGTTCATACAACACTTAAATGCAACAAACAAATAACTCTCTAGCTAAAGCATTTAAATGCAACAACAAATGCGATCAAGATCGCAACTAAGGTAAAAAATTATCCAACAACATAATGATACCAAGCCTCACTATCGATGGCATATTTTCTAATCTTTCTAATCTTCAAGCGCATTTTCTCCATCTTGATCTTGTGATCATCGCATTTACATCGGCAACACGCAACTCCAATTCCATCTTCTCCCCTCAATTCTTTTCAATTTTTCTTTCAAATACTCGTTTTCTCTTTCAACTAAATTTAACCTCTCGACAATAGGGTCGGTTGGAATTTCCGGTTCACATACCTCCTAGATAAAAATATCTATGTCAACTTGATGGGCATAATTTGTCATAAACCCGAAATGCAATAAATAGTTTTAAAAGAGAATATACCACATCCGAATCATAACAAGGACGAGGGCCGACGGGGACGTATATCAAAACCATGGCACTATGTATAACAAACAACGTACGGGTAAGATAGTTATACGAGGAACTATATATCCAAATCACACAAACATCAATTTTTTATATAAAATTTCATGAACAAGAGGCTCACCACAAGGTGGTGACGGCTGACAGAGACAGTGCGGGTGATCGATGGTGGTTACGACGGAGATTTAGAAGCCACTAAGTAAAACACACCTACATATGCAAACTAAGTGTTATTTTTGACCTCAAATTGCATATAAATCAAATACTAGCACATATATATATATCCCAAATTACTAAACTCACAAATTAATCACTATATAAAGCATTGCAAGAGCTAATCTAGCAATGAGAGATGAAAGGACAAAGTTGCTAACCTTTGTGATCATTTGAATGGATGGGGGCCTTCAAATCTTGACAAATTTTGGGCAAAATGTGTGATGAGCTCGAGAGGAAGAGGGGAAGAACAGAGAGGAGAGGGAAAGGGGAAGAACAGAGCGAGCTCGGGTGGACGAAGGGTTTATGTAGGAAGACCTTTAGTACCGGTTCGTGCCAAGAACCGGTACTAAAGGGCCTGGAGGGGCCCAGTCTGACAACATCCTGCCACCACTCTCATTAGTACCGGTTCGTGGCACGAACCGGTGCTAAAGGTTCGCCACGAACCTACTAATGAATGCGGCCCGGCTAGCCGTTGGAACCGGCACTAATGTGCTTCACGTTTGACCCTTTTTCTACTAGTGACTAGTCCAATCTTGTTCCGACGGTATTGTGGGATGAAGCAGCCCGGACCGACCTTACATGTACACTTACGTGAGACCGGTTCCACCGACTGACATGCACTTGGTGCATAAGGTGGCTAGCGGGTGCCGATCTCCCACTTTAGTCGAACGGATTCGATGAAAAGGGTCCTTATGAAGGGTAAATAGCAATTGGCATATCACGTTGTGGTTTTGCGAGGTAAGAAACGTTCTTGCTAGAAACCCATAGCAGCCACGTAAAACATGCAAACAACAATTAGAGGACGTCTAACTTGTTTTTGCAGGGTATGCTATGTGATGTGATATGGCCAAGAAGAATGTGATGAATGACATGTGATGTATGAGATTTATCATGTTCTTGTAATAGGAATCACGACTTGCATGTCGATGAGTATCACAACCGGCTGGAGCCATAGGAGTTGTCTTAATTTATTGTATGACCTGCGTGTCATTGAACAAACGCCATGTAATTACTATACTTTATTGCTAAACGGTAGCCATAGTAGAAGAAGTAATAAGTGGGAGAGACAACTCCATGGAGACACGATGATGGAGATCATGATGATGGAGATCATGGTGTCATGCGGTGATGATGATGATCATGGAGCCTCAAGATGGAGATCAAAGGAGCAAAATGATATTGGCCATATCATGTCACTATTTGATTGCATGTGATGTTTATCATGTTTATACATCTTATTTGCTTAGAACGATGGTAGTAAATAAGATGATCCCTCATTAAAATTTCAAGAAAGTGTTCCCCCTAACTGTGCACCCTTGCGAAAGTTCGCTGCTTCAAGCACCACGTGATGATCGGGTGATAGATTCTTACGTTCACATACAACGGGTGTAAGCCAGATTTACACACGCGAAACACTTAGGTTGACTTGACGAGTCTAGCATGTACAGACATGGCCTCGGAACACAAGAGACCGAAAGGTCGAGCATGAGTCGTATGGTAGATACGATCAACATGAAGATGTTCACCGATGATGACTAGTTCGTCTCACGTGATGATCGGACACGGCCTAGTTGACTCGGATCATGTAATCACTTAGATGACTAGAGGGATGTCTATCTAAGTGGGAGTTCATAAGATGAACTTAATTATCCTGAACATAGTCAAAAGATCTTTGCAAATTATGTCGTAAGCTCGCGCTTTAGTTCCACTGTTTAGATATGTTCCTAGAGAAAATATAGTTGAAAGTTGACAGTAGCGATTATGCGGACAGAAAAAAGCTTATGTCCTTAATGCACCGCTCAGTGTGCTGAACCCCAAACGTCGTCTGTGGATGTTGCGAACATCGGACATACACGTTTTGATAACTACGTGATAGTTCAGTTAAACGGTTTAGAGTTGAGGCACCAAAGACGTTTTTCGAAACGTCGTGGAACATATGAGATGTTTCGAGGGCTGAAATTGGGATTTCAGGCTCGTGCCCACGTCAAGAGGTATAAGACCTCCGACGATTTTCTTAGCCTGCAAACTAAGGGACAAAAGCTCAATCGTTGAGCTTGTGCTCAGATTGTCTGAGTACAACAATCACTTCAATCGAGTGGGAGTTGATCTTCCAGAGATAGTGATGTTTCTCCAAAGTCATTGCCACCAAGCTGCTAGAGCTTCGTGATGAACTATAACAAATCAGGGATAAATATGATGATCCTTGAGATATTCGCGATGTTTGACACCGTGAAAGTAGGAATCAAGAAGGAGCATCAATTGTTGATGGTTGGTGAAACCACTAGTTTCAAGAAGGGCAAGGGCAAGAAGGGATACTTCATGAAATAGCAAATCAGCTGCTGCTCTAATGAAGAAATCCAAGGTTGAACCCAAACCCGAGACTAAGTGCTTCTGTAATAAGGGGAACAGCCACTGGAGCAGAATTACCCTAGATACTTGGTAGATGAGAAGGCTGGCAAGGTCGATAGAAGTATATTGGATATACATTAAGTTATTGTGTACTTTACTAGTACTCCTAGTAGCACCAGGGTATTAGATACCGGTTCGGTTGCTAAGTGTTAGTAACTCAAAATAAAAGGCTACGGAATAAACGGAGACTAGCTAAAGGTGAGCTGACGATATGTGTTGGAAGTGTTTCCAAGTTTGATGTGATCAAACATCGCACCCTCCCTCTACCATCAAGATTAGTATTAAACCAGAATAATTGTCATTTGGTGTTTGCGTTGAGCATAGACATGATTGGATTATGTCTATCGCAATACGGTTATTCATTTAAGGAGAATAATGGTTTCTCTATTTATTTGAATAATACCTTCAATGGTCTTGCACCTATAGGAATGGTTTATTGAATCTCGATCATAGTAATACACATTTTCATGCCAAAAGATATAAGATAGTAATGATGGTACCACTTACTTGTGGCACTGCCATGTAAGTCATATTGGTATAAACGCATGAAGAAGCTCCATGTTGATGGATCTTTGGACTCACTCGTTTTTGAAAAGTTTGAGACATGTGAACCATGTCTATTGGTGTATACGCATGAAGAAACTCGATGCAGATGGATCGTTTGGACTCACTTGATTTTGAATCACTTGAGATATGCAAATCATACCACATGGGCAAAATGACTGAAAAGCCTCGGTTTGGTAAAGATGGAACAAGATAGCAACTTGTTGGAAGCAACACATTTTGATGTGTGCAGTCCAATGAGTGCTGAGGCATGCAGTGAATATCGTTATGTTCTTACTTCACGGATGATTTGAGTAGATACTGAGTTTATTTACTTGATGAAACACAAGTCTGGATTATTGAATGGTTCAAGTAATTTCAGAGTGAAGTTGAAGATCATCGTGACAAGAGGATAAAATGTCTATGATATGATCATAGAGATGAGTATCTGAGTTATGAGCTTTGGCACGCAATTAAGACATTGTGGAAATTGTTTCACAATAAATACCGCCTGGAACACCATAGTGTGATGGTGTGTCCAAACATCATAGTTGCACCCTATTGGATATGATGCGTACCATGATGTCTCTTATCGAATTACCACTATCGTTCATGGGTTAGGCATTAGAGACAACCACACTCACTTTAATAGGGCACCACGTAATTCCATTGAGACGACACCGTTTGAACTATGGTTTGGAGAAACATAAATTGTTGTTTCTTAAAAGTTTGGGGTTGCGACGCTTATGTGAAAAAGTTTCAGGTTGATAAGCTCGAACCCAAAGCGGATAAAATGCTTCTTCATAGGACACCCAAAATAGTTGGGTATACCTCCAGTCTCAGTTCCGTAAGCAAAAAGGATTGTTTCTAGAATTAGGTCCTTTCCCGATAAAAGTTTCTCTCGAAAGAATTGAGTGGGAGGATGGTGGAGACTTGATGAGGTTATTGAACCGTCACTTCAACAAGTGTGTAGCAGGGCACAGGAAGTTGTTCTGTGGGCGCCTACACCAATTGAAGTAGAAGCTTATGATAGTGATCATGAAGTTTTGGATCAAGTCACTACCGTGCACCTCGTGGGGTGACAAGGATGCGTACTACTTCTGAGTGGTACAGTAATCCTATCTTGAAGGTCATGTTGCTAGACAACAATGAACCTACGAGCTATGAAGAAGTGATGGTGGGCCTGGATTCCGACGAATGGCTCAAGGCCATAACATCCGAGAGAGGATCCATGACTTTGGAAGAAATACTTGATGGTCGTAAGGACGTTGGGTAAAGATGGATTTTAAAAGGAAGATGACAATGATGGTAAATATCACCATTAAGAAAGCTCGACTTGTCGTTAAAGATGTTTTCCGACAAGTTCAAGGAGTTGAATACGGTGAGGCTTTCTCACTCGTAGCGATGCTAAGAGTCTGTTGGAATTGGATTAGCAATTACTGCATTATTTATGAAATCTTGCATATAGGATGTCAAAACATTGTTTCCTTGACATTTTTCTTGAGGAAAGGTTGTATGTGATACAACCAGAAGGTTTTTGACAATCACGAAAGCCGCTAACAAGTATGCAAAGCTCCAACTATCCTTCTAAGGACTGGAGTAAGCATCTCGGAGTTGGAATGTACGCTTTGATGAGATGATCAAAGATTTTGGGTCTATACAAAGTTTATGAGAAACTTGTATTTCCAAAGAAGTGAGTGGGAGCACTATAGAATTTCTGATGAGTATATGTTGTAGACATATTGTTGATCAGAAATGATGTAGAATTTCTAGAAAGCATATAGGGTTGTTTGAAAAGTGTTTTTCAATGGAAAACCTGGATTAAGATACTATAACATTGAGCATCAAGATCTATGAGGATAGATCAAAAAAACGCTAAATGGTACTTTAAATGAGCACATACCTTGACATAATCTTGAAGGTGTTCAAGATGGATCAGTCAAAGAAGGAGTTCTTGCCTGAGTTGTAAGGTATGAAGTTAAGAGTTAAAGCTCGACCACGGCAGGAGAGAGAGAAAGGACGAAGGTTGTCCCTATGCTTCGCATTTAGGCTCTATAGTATGCTATCTTGTGTACCGCACCGGAAGTGTGTACGCCATGAGTCAGTCAAGGGTACAAGAATGATCCAGGAATGGATCATTGGACAGCGGTCAAAATTGTCCTTGGAGTAAATAAGGACATGTTTCTCGATTATGGAGGTGATAAAGAGTTCGGCGTAAAGGGTTACGTCGATGAAAGCTTTAACACCTATCTGAATGACTCTGAGTAGCAAACCGGATACGTATAGTGGAGCAACCATTTGGAATAGCTCCAAGTGGAGCGTGGAAGGAGCATTTACAATATGACCTAGAGATCTGCAAAGTACATACGGATCTGAATGTTGTAGACCCGTTGACTAAAACCTCTCTCACAAGCAAAACATGATCAAACCCCAGAACTCATTGAGTCTTAATCACATGATGATGTGAACTAGTTTAGTGACACTAGTAAACTCTTTGGATGTTAGTCACATGGCGATGTGACCTGTGAGTGTTAATCACGTGGCGATGTGAACTAGATTATTGACTCTAGTGCAAGTGGGAGACTGTTGGAAATATGCCCTAGAGGCAATAATAAGTTAGTTATTATTATATTTCCTTGTTCATGATAATCGTTTATTACCCATCTATAATTGTATTGATAGGAAACTCAGATACATGTGTGGATACATAGACAACACCATGTCCCTAGTAAGCCTCTAGTTGACTAGCTCGTTGATCAATAGATGGTTACGGTCTCCTGACCATGGACATTGGATGTCGTTGATAATGGGATCACATCATTTGGAGAATGATGTGATGGACAAGACCCAATCCTAAGCCTAGCACAAAGATCGTGTAGTTCGTATGCTAAAGCTTTTCTAATGTCAAGTATCTTTTCCTTACACCATGAGATTGTGCAACTCCCGGATACCGTAGGAATGCTTTGGGTGTACCAAACGTCACAACGTAACTGGGTGGCTATAAAGGTGCACTACAGGTATCTCCGAAAGTGTCTGTTGGGTTGGCACGAATCGAGACTGGGATTTGTCACTCTGTGTAAACGGAGAGGTATCTCTAGGCCCACTCGGTAGGACATCATCATAATGTGCACAATGTGACCAAGGGGTTGATCACGGGATGATGTGTTACGGAACGAGTAAAGAGACTTGCCGGTAACGAGATTGAACAAGGTATCGGTATACCGACGATCGAATCTCGGGCAAGTACAATACCGTTAGACAAAGGGAATTGTATACGGGATCGATTGAGTCCTTGACATCGTGGTTCATCCGATGAGATCATCGTGGAACATGTGGGAGCCAACATGGGTATCCAGATCCCGCTGTTGGTTATTGACCGGAGAACGTCTCGGTCATGTTGCGCATGGTTCCCGAACCCGTAGGGTCTACACACTTAAGGTCTGGCGACGCTTAGGGTTATAGGGAATAGATATACGTGGTTACCGAATGTTGTTCGGAGTCCCGGATGAGATCCTGGATGTCACGAGGAGTTCCGGAATGGTCCGGAGGTAAAGATTTATATACGGGAAGTCCTATTTTGGCCACCGGAAAATGTTCGGGATTTTTTCGGTATTGTACCGGGAAGGTTCTAGAAGGTTCTGGAGTGGGGCCCACCTGCATGGGGGGACCCACATGAACGTGGGTAGTGGGGGCAAGGCCCCACACCCCTGGTCAAGGCGCACTAAGATCCCTCCTTAGAAGGAATAAGATCATATCCCGAAGGGATAAGATCAAGATCCCTAAAAAGGGGGGGATAACAATCGGTGGGGAAAGGAAAGGATGGGATTTCTTTCCTCCCACCTTGCCAACGCCCCAATGGACTTGGAGGGCAAGAAATAATCCCTCCACCCCTATATATAGTGGGGAGGCGCATGGGAGCTGCACCCTTGCCCCTGGCGCAGCCCTCCCCTCTCCCAAGTCCTCCTCCTCTCTGCTGGTGCTTGGCGAAGCCTGCAGGATTGCCACGCTCCTCCATCATCACCACACCGTCGTGCTTCTGCTGGATGGAGTCTTCCCAACCTCTCCCTCTCTCCTTGCTGGATCAAGGCATGGGAGACGTCACCGGGCTGTACGTGTGTTGAACGCGGAGGTGCCGTCCGTTCGGCACTAGGATCTCCGGTGATTTGGATCACGACGAGTACGACTCCTTCAACCCCGTTCTCTTGAACTCTTCCGCTTAGTGATCTACAAGGGTATGTAGATGCACTCTCCTTCCCCTCGTTGCTAGTTTATGCATAGATAGATCTTGGTGACACGTACGAAAATTTTGAATTTCTGCTATGTTCCCCAACAATAGTAATACCCACTGACCCAAACGAGCAACAACTAAACAATAGTCCCCGCAAACTAAACAACAATA
This sequence comes from Aegilops bicornis, assembly GCA_021605145.1. NCBI lineage: Eukaryota > Viridiplantae > Streptophyta > Magnoliopsida > Poales > Poaceae > Aegilops > Aegilops bicornis. The sequence continues at coordinate 49,404,792 of CM038674.1, forward strand.
TTATATCAAATACAGAGATAACCCGCTAATCCTAAACAACAACCCTTGCAATATAGTAACTACCAATTAAACAAGCATAATCAGGGAATGACCATAAACTAAAAACAAGTTAGCCATGGACATATAATCATGACAAACCCCAAAGATAACTCATTAGCTCGATGACCGACAATCTACAACCATAGCTCGATGGCCATGGTCCATAGCATTTGGGGAGAAAGAGAGACAAAGCATGTGGAAGTGATGGTTGCTTCGGGCGGGGGGGGGGGAGGGGGGTGGACAAAAAATGGGTTGGTGATGGAGGTGTGGTGAGCTCTAGCAAAATAGGGGAAATGCATGAAGGGAGAGAGAGAGAGAGAGAGAGAGAGTCTAAAATGGTGGCTACATACTTATGGTTTGGATTTGACACTATCTATACTATCTCGCTAAACATGTGACGTAGGTTTGGACTATCAATGGATTAGTTGTAGCACCATATACGGGCATGAATAATTGCTCGTCATAGGAGGTACATCACCAATGACCTAGAAAAAGTACATTTCTATCACTAGTAAGTTTTCCCATAAACCTGGTCATTGGTTATGGCTTCTACCGACGACTTTGTTATGCCTGGTGACTGATCGCCAAAGGTGTATTACGTAGTAGTGATTATGTTCTACACTTTATGGACTATTGCTTATTATTTTTTATAATAACATAATGTATTTTTGGAGTAGTCTGTTCAATATGTAAAAGCACTATAAAATACTTTTGGATATCAGTCAATTTGATTTTGGAAGTCGACACCATTAATTTCTAGAGGAAGTGTGATGTCTACTACACAACTTATTCTCGTAGACTCCGGTTGGGCCTTCAAGTGCAGAGTTTTGTAGGACATCAGCAAATTTCCCTGAAGTGGATGTGATACGTCTCCGTCGTATCTACTTTTCCAAACACTTTTGCCCTTGTTTTGGACTCTAACTTGCATGATCTGAATGGAACTAATCCGGACTGACGCTGTTTTCAGCAGAATTGCCATGGTGTTATTTTTGTGCAAAAACCAAAAGTTCTCGGAATGACCTGAAAATCAACGGAGATTATTTTTGGAAAATATAAAAAATACTGGCGAAAGAATCAAGGCCACGGGTCCCACACCCTTTCCACGAGGGTGGGGGGCGCACCTGCCCCCCTGGGCGCGCCCCCTGCCTCGTGGGCCCCCTGGTGCTCCACCGACCTCAACTCCAACTCCATATATTCGTATTCAGGGAGAAAAGAATTAGAGAGAAAGATTCATTGCGTTTTACGATACGGAGCCGCCGCCAAGCCCTAAACTCTCTCGGGAGGGCTGATCTGGAGTCCGTTCGGGGCTCCGGAGAGGGGAATTCGTCGTTGTCGTCATCATCAACCATCCTCCATCACAAATTTCATGATGCTCACCGCCGTGCGTGAGTAATTCCATCGTAGGCTTGCTGGACGGTGATGGGTTGGATGAGATTTATCATGTAATCGAGTTAGTTTTGTTAGGGTTTGATCCCTAGTATCCACTATGGCCCGAGTGCCATGATTTTAGATCTGAACCTATTATGTTTTCATGAATATATGTGAGTTCTTGATCCTATCTTGCAAGTCTATAGTTACCTACTATGTGTTATGATCCAGCAACCCCGAAGTGACAATAATCGGGACCACTCCCGGTGATGACCGTAGTTTGAGGAGTTTATATATTCACTATGTGTTAATGCTTTGGTCCGGTACTCTATTAAAAGGAGGCCTTAATATCCCTTAGTTTCCAATAGGACCCCGCTGCCACTGGAGGGTAGGACAAAAGATGTCATGCAAGTTATTTTCCATAAGCACGTATGACTATATTTGGAATACATGCCTACATTACATTGATGAATTGGAGCTAGTTCTGTGTCACTCTAAGTTATGATTGTTACATGATGAACCGCATCCGGCATAATTCTCCATCACCGATCCAATGCCTACGAGCTTTTCACATATTGTTCTTCGCTTATTTACTTTTCCGTTGCTACTGTTACAATCATTACAAAACCCAAAAATATTACTTTTGCTACTGTTACCGTTACTACCATACTACTTTGCTACTAAATATTTTGCTGCAGATATTAAGTTATCCAGGTGTGGTTGAATTGACAACTCAACTGCTAATACTTGAGAATATTCTTTGGCTCCCCTTGTGTCGAATCAATAAATTTGGGTTGAATATTCTACCCTCGAAAACTGTTGCGATCCCCTATACTTGTGGGTTATCAAGACTATTTTCTGGCGCCGTTGCCGGGGAGCATAGCTCTATTCTTTGAGTCACTTGGGATTTATATCTGTTGGTCACTATGAAGAACTTGAAAGACGAGAAAACAAAAATTTATCCCTCAACTACGAGGGGAGGTAAGGAACTGCCATCTAGCTCTGCACTTGATTCACCTTCTGTTTTGAGTAAACTTGCGACACCTAAACCTGCTTCTGCTATTAATTCTGATATGTCGCATGTTATTGATGATGCCACTTCTGCTATGCATGATACTTATGATGAAACTACTTCTATGCTTGATACTACTGTGCCACTTGGTGAATTTCTTGAAGAACAACTTGCTAGGGCTAGAGAGAATGAAACTATTGAAACTGATAATATTGATGAAAGTGATGATGAAAATTCTCCCCCTAAATATGAATTGCCTGTTGTGCCTGAGGGCTATGTTATGGATGAAGAAACTACTAGAGAATTTCTTGCTTGCAATGATAGAAGTGATCTTAAGAAATTACTAGCTAAGCTTAAACAAAAAAATCTGAATGCTAGAATGAAATATGATCCTTCTTATGCTACTTCACCTATCTTTGTTACTGATAAGGACTATGAATTCTCTATTGATCCCGATATAATTCCTTTGGTTGAATCTGATCCTTTCTATGGCTATGAATCTGAAACTGTTGTGGCACATCTTACTAAATTAAATGATATAGCCACCCTATTCACTAATGATGAGAAAACTCGCTACTATTATATCTTTAAAATATTTCCGTTCTCATTAAAGGGTGATGCTAAGATATGGTTTAATTCTCTTGATCCTAGTTGTGTGTGTAGTCCCTAGGATATGATTTGTTACTTCTCTGCTAAATATTTCCCTGCTCATAAGAAACAAGCTGCTTTAAGGGATATACAATTTTGTGCAAATTGAAGAAGAGAGTCTCCCACAAGCTTGGGGGAGGATTCTCCAATTACTTAATGCTTTACCTGATCTTCCTCTTAAGAAAAATGACATACTTGATATCTTTTATAATGGACTAAACGATGCTTCCAGAGACCACCTGGATAGTTGTGCTGGTTCTGTTTTCAGGGAAAGAACACCAGATGAAGCTGAAATTCTATTGAATAATATGTTGACTAACGAAAATAATTGGACACTTCCTGAACCAACTCCTAAGTCAACTCCGAAGAATAGGGGTGTTCTATTTCTCAGCCCTGAAGATATGCAAGAGGCAAAGAAATCTATGAAGGAAAAGGGCATTAAAGCTGAAGATGTTAAGAATTTACCCCATATTGAAGAAATACATGGTCTTAATTTACCGCCTGTGGAAGAAATATATGGTCTTAATCCATCACCTATTGAAGAAACACATGGTCTTGATAACCCGACACAGGTAGTAAAGGTAAATTCTCTCTATAGATATGATAAAGCTGAAATCCCTCCTACTAAGTTTGCTAGCCAATGTTTGGATGAGTTTGATAACTTTATGGTCAAACAAGAAAATTTCAATGCTTATGTTGGTAGACAATTAAAACAAAATTCTTATATGCTTCAACACTTGAGTGATTATACGTATAGAGTTAAAGGTGAACTTAAACTCATCAGTAAACATGCTTCTATGGTCACCACTCAAGTAGAACAAGTACTTAAAGCTCAGAATGATTTTCTCAATGAATTGAATAGTAAAAATAATGACTATGCTGTTAGAGTAGCTACTAGAACTGGTAAAATGACTCAGGAACCTTTGTATCCTGAAGGCACCCTAAGAGAATTGAGCAGGATTCTCAAAGAAATAATGTAGATGCACCTAGTCCTTCTAACAAAAAGAAAAAGGAAAATGATAGGACTTTGCATGCTTCTAGTGAACCTGTTGCTGAAATACCTGAGAATCCAAATGATATTTCTATTTCTGATGCTGAAACACAATCTGGTAATGAACATGAACCTAGTGATAATGTTAATGATAATGTCCATGTTGATGCTCAACCTAGCAATGATAATGATGTAGAAATTGAACCTGTTGTTGATCTTGATAACCCACAATCAAAGAATCAATGTTATGATAAGAGAGACTTTGTTGCTAGGAAGCACGATAAAGAAAGAGAGCCGTGGGTTCAGAAACCCATTCCTTTTGCTCCCAAACCATCCAAGAAAAAGCATGATGAGGATTTTGAGCGCTTTGCTGAAATGATTAGACCAATCTTTTTGCGTATGCGTTTGACTGATATGCTTAAAATGAATCCTTATGCAAAGTACATGAAAGAAATTGTTACTAATAAAATTAAGATACCGGAAGCTGAAATTTCCACCATGCTTGCTAATTATACTTTTAAAGGTGGAATACCAAAGAAGTTAGGAGATCCAGGAGTACCCACTATACCATGCTCCATTAAAAGAAATTATGTTAGAACTGCTTTATGTGATCTTGGAGCCGGTGTTAGTGTTATGCCTCTCTCTTTATATCGTAGACTTGATTTGAATAAGTTGACACCTATTGAAATATCTTTGAAAATGGCTGATAAATCAACTGCTACACATGTCGGTATTGGTGAAGATGTGCCTGTTGTGGTTGCACATGTTACTATTTCAACGGACTTTGTTATTCTTGATATTCCCGAGGACGATAGTATGTCTATTATTCTTGGAAGACCTTTTTTGAATACTGCAGGGGCTGTTATTGATTGCAACAAAGGCAATGTCACTTTTCATGTTAATGGTAATGAGTATACGGTACACTTTATGACGAAACAACCTCAAATCCACAGTATCAATTCTATTGGAAAAATTCCATCGATTATTTTTGGAGGTTTTGAATTTCCTCTTCCTACTGTCAAAAAGAGATATGATATTTTTATTATTGGGGATGTGCATATCCACTTTGAGGTAACATAGTGTTATTCGAAATTTCTCCGGTTCCATGTTATTCGGAATGAGTTTGTTAACAAGACCTGATCAACCTTGTTAGTGGATTCCTTTTAATGAGCATGAGATGGATGAAATTAGAAAGCACAACCTTCTGTACCCTCCTTTTACTTTCTGGTTTTAGTTGAAATAGAGTAAAAATAGTATTTTCTGTCTATTTTCTGAATTATGTGTGCAATACAAAAATACCCCGAAAATAAAAGTTCTCCAAATGCCCTGAAATTTAGATATGATTTTTTCTGAAATATTTGAGAATATTTGGCACTAAGAACACATCAAGGGGAGCTGGCACCTGGCCACTAGGGTCCAGGGCGCCCCCCCCCCCCCTCCCTCGTGGGCCCACGATGGCTCCCCTCCACTTATTCTTGCACCCACACACTCCTTCCTCCCAAAAAAAATCACCAACCAGCTCAAGCACGAGTTCTAGCTCATTTTGCTGCGATTTTCGATCTCCTTGCTCAAAGCATCTCTCACAAAACTGCTTTGGGTGATTGTTCCTTGGTATGTGACTCCTCCATTGGTCCAATTAGTTTTTGTTCTAGTGCTTTATTCATTGCAAATTTTTGCATCCTAGGTGACCATGTTCTTGAGCTTGCATGTCAAATTTATATGGTTCCAAGTAGTTCTAATGGATGATATAGGCTCCAGGCACTTGTAGGAGTAGTTGCTATCAATTTTGTTGAGCTTGGTTCACTTTTATTTGAAGTTACTAAAAATTTCAGAAATTTTCAGGAAATGATGAAGAGATTTTTAAGGGGCTCTTTGAGCCGAAGCTCGAAGGATAAGCAAAGTGAAGAAGCGGAGAGGCCCAAATATAATCTACCTCGCACCGCGGAGGTTCGGCCGTGTGAATGGCCTTGCGATGGTTTCTTGAGAGCAGCCGGGATTTATGATGATTTTTATGAGCTGGCTGAGAATGCAGGCCTCATCGACTTCCTCCGCGACCAACGCGAACAGTATCTCTTACTCACCAATACCTTTTTGCAAAATTTTCATTTCCATTCTAGGAGGTCACCACCTACGGTGGATTTTTATTTATATGATGAGTATAAGGAGATGACCCTTCGTGAATTCTGTGAGGTTTGCAAGTTACCTTTTCCGGTTTCATAGAGGAACTACATAGTAATGATGTGGAGGGGTTTATTGATACAATTGATGTAGGGGAAACGAGGAAGGTTTCCGACGCACAAATCTCTAGCATTGACTTTCCTGTTCTATGTTACCTTGCTATATTTGCTAGTAGATGTTTAATTGGTCGCGGAAAATGTGGAAACCTAAGTGTCCCTGATATTATTATTTTGTGCCATGCCTTGTTTCGTGACGACACATTTAGTATGGGAGCTATTGTTGCAAAGCCGTTAAATCTTAACCGTACTAAGGGCCCCATCTTGGGAGGCATCTTCGCCTCGCGCCTTGCTGCATACTATAACATACCTATTAGGCACTATGAGAAAGAAGAAAAATTGCTGCCTACTGTTTTTCTGGACTACAAAAGTATGGTAGCGCATGATTTTATTGTTAAGAATAGGGAAAGGGCGCTTAAATACAAATTGTTATTTGATAAAATTCACCATGAGACTATTACTTTGCCTGCTCCTTCCTTGTTTTATTTATCTGCGGGCCAGTATCTCGTTCCGCTGGTGACCATCCAAGCCTACCGGAACCCCACATCAGCCACAAAGCTAGAGCCGGAACCACAATTTGATCCTCCACGACATTCTAATTACCAGTGGGATCCGGAGATGATTGCCAACCAGTGGCAATCAGAGGCTTCTTCTTCTCAGTACGACCCCAGTTATAACTATGGATATCCGCCGGGCCAGCCGTGGCAATAGACCAACTTAGGCCAAAAGCCTAAGCTTGGGGGAGTACGTATTTCTCACCGACACTACATTTACATCTACACACTCATTGCTAGAAGTCGGTGCTCATACTTTTTCACTGTAATATCCATGCTAGTTTATTTTTCTTTTTCTTGCTTTCTTCTTGTGTGTTTGATAAACTTTAAGAAAAACAAAAAAAATAGTGGTAGCGTTTAGCTAGTTTACTTTCTTGCTTGCAGTAGTAATAATTAAAAGAAAACTAAAAAATATTTCCCGTTCTTCTTTTGCTTGTTGGGAGCTTTCCCATGTAAATTGTTTTATTTTTGTTCTTGTCTTTGGGGGCGATAGGAGAAGACCATTATTAAATTGTTGAAGTGGCTCTTATATGCATTATTGTTGATTTAACCAAGAGCCCATATTGCCTTGTCTTCTCCTGTTTATTGAATGCCTGCAGATTCCAGCTTAGTCCAATGCACGTGCACTATTATTATTATTCACATCATTTGGTCGTGCACGTGAAAGGCAATTATGACGATATATGATGGACTGATTGAGATGAGAGAAGCTGGTATGAACTCGACCTCTCTTGTTTTTGTAAATATGATTAGTTCATCGTTCCTGATTCAGCTTATTATGAATAAACATGTTTGAGATGACAATTAGAGATCATAGTTGCTTATGTCATGCTTAATTAGCTAGGAGTTTATAATGGTTTACCTTGCGTGCCAACATGCTATTAAAATGGTTGTGATGTGGTATGATAGGGTGGTATCCTTCTTTGAATGATTCGAGTGACTGGACTTGGCACATGTTCATGCATGTAGTTGAAACAAAATCAACATAGCCTTCACAATATTTATGTTCATGGTGGATTATATCCTACTCATGCTTGCACTCAATGTTTATTAATTTTAATGCATGTTCATGACTGTTGTCGCTCTCTAGTTGGTCGCTTCCCAGTATTTTGCTAGCCTTCACTTGTACTAAGCGGGAATACTGCTTGTGCATCCAATCCCTTAAACCCCAAAGTTATTCCATATGAGTCCACCATACCTTCCTATATGCGGTATCTACCTGCCGTTCCAAGTAAATTTGTATGTGCCAAACTCTAAACCTTCAAATGAAATTCTGTTTTGTATACTCGAGTAGCTCATGTATCAACTAGTGTTGTCCGTATCTTCCATGTTAGGCGGGTTATTCTCAAGAGGAGTGGACTCCGCTCCTCACTCACGAGAAAATGGCTGGTCACCGGGATGCCCAGTCCCATACTTTATGCAAACCAAATCAAAATAATTGCAAACAAAACTCCACCGGGACTGTTGTTAGTTGGAGGCACTCGTTGTTTCGAGCAAGCCATGGATTGATGCTTGTTGGTGGAGGGGGAGTATAAACTTTACCATTCTGTTTGGGAACCGCCTATAATGTGTGTAGCATGGAAGATATCGTCATCTCTTGGTTGTTATGTTGACAATGAAAGTATGCCGCTCAAAATATTATTTATCTCTGCTTTAAAATCGAGCTCTGGCACCTCTACAAATCCCTGCTTCCCTCTGCGAAGGGCCTATCTATTTACTTTTATGTTGAGTCATCACCCTCTTATTAAAAAGCACCAGCTGGAGAGCACCGCTGTCATTTGCATTCATTACTGTTAATTTATATTGGGTATGACTATGATTGGATCTCTTTTACCATGAATTACAATGTCTAGTCAGTCCTTGATCTTTAAAGGTGCTCTGCATTTATGTTTCTTGGTCTCAGAAAGGGCTAGCGAGATACCATCTTGTTATATCATATTATGATTGTTTTGAGAAGGTGTTGTCATCCGAGATTTATTATTATTGCTCGCTAATTGATTATGCCATTGACATGAGTAAACATGAGACCTAAGTGTTATTGTGAATATGGTTAGTTCATAATCTTTGCTGAAAACTTGAATGCTGGCTTTACATATTTACAACAACAAGAGAAAACAGAGTTTTTAGAAGTTTTTCTTTATCATTTTCAGTTTATCAACTGAATTGCTTGAGGACAAGCAAAGGTTTAAGCCTGGGGGAGTTGATACGTCTCCGTCGTATCTACTTTTCCAAACACTTTTGCCCTTGTTTTGGACTCTAACTTGCATGATTTGAATGGAACTAACCCGGACTAACGCTATTTTCAGCAGAATTGCCATGGTGTTATTTTTCTGCAGAACCAAAAGTTCTCGGGATGACCTGAAAATCAACGGAGATTATTTTTGTGAAATATAAAAAATACTGGTTAAAGAATCAAGGCCAGGGGGCCCACACCCTTTCCACTAGGGTGGGGGGCGTGCCTGCCCCCCTGGGCACGCCCCCTGCCTCGTGGGCCCCCTGGTGCTCCACCGACCTCAACTCCAACTCCATATATTCGTGTTCGGGGAGAAAAAAATCAGAGAGAAAGATTCATTGTGTTTTACGATACGGAGCCGCCGCTAAGCCCTAAACTCTCTCGGGAGGGCTGATCTGGAGTCTGTTCGGGGCTCCGGTGAGGGGAATCTGTCGCCGTCGTCATCATCAACCATCCTCCATCACCAATTTCATGATGCTCACTGTCGTGCATGAGTAATTCCATCATAGGCTTGCTGGACGGTGATGGGTTGGATGAGATTTATCATGTAACCGAGTTAGTTTTGTTAGGGTTTGATCCCTAGTATCCACTATGTTCTCAGATTGATGTTGATATGACTTTGCTATGCTTAATGCTTGTCACTAGGGCCCGAGTGCCATAATTTCAATCTAAACCTATTATGTTTTCATGAATATATGTGAGTTCTTGATCCTATCTTGCAAGTCTATAGTCACCTACTATGTGTTATGATCCGGCAACCCCGAAGTGACAATAATCGGGACCACTCCCGGTGATGACCGTAGTTTGAGGAGTTCATGTATTCACTATGTGTTAATGCTTTGGTCCTGTACTCTATTAAAAGGAGGCCTTAATATCCCTTAGTTTCCACTAGGACCCCGCTGCCACGGGAGGGCAGGACAAAAGATGTCATGCAAGTTCTTTTCCATAAGAACGTATGACTATATTTGGAATACATGCCTACATTACATTGATGAATTGGAGCTAGTTCTGTGTCACCCTATGTTATGATTGTTACATGATGAACCGCATCCGGCATAATTCTCCATCACCGATCCAATGCCTACGAGCTTTTCACATATTGTTCTTTGCTTATTTACTTTTCCGTTGCTACTGTTACAATCATTACAAAACCCAAAAATATTACTTTTGCTACTGTTACCGTTACTATCATACTACTTTGCTACTAAATACTTTGCTGCAGATATTAAGTTATCCAGGTGTGGTTGAATTGACAACTCAACTGCTAATACTTGAGAATATTCTTTGGCTCCCCTTGTGTCGAATCAATAAATTTGGGTTGAATACTCTATCCTCGAAAACTGTTGCGATCCCCTATACTTGTGGGTTATCAGGATGACCTAAAGTTTATCAATCTGTGGCAGGCGTAGATGGTCTCTCTCAAACAACCCTACAATTAAGTACAAGAAATCTTTTGTGTCCCCAACACACCAAATACAATGGTAAATTACAAGTGCACTATTTCAGCGAAGAGATGATGATACAAGTGTAGTATGGATAGTAGATATAGGTTTTTTGTAATCTAAAATATATAAATGACAAAGTAGCAAGTGATAAAATGGAGAACAAACGGTATTGTAATGCTTGAAAACAAGGCCTATGGTTCATACTTTCACTTGTGCTAACATAATTGAATCATATAATAATCCCTTAGCGTGTGACAAAGAATCACTCCAAAGTTCTTATCAAGCGGGGAACATAAGAAGAAATGTTTGTAGGTAGCACACCACCTCAAAGTTATCCTTTCCGATCAATCTATTGAGTTATTCCTATAAGTGCCACAAACAACCCTAGAGTTCATACTAAAATAACACCATATGATACGCATCAATCAACTCTAATGTCACTTAGGTACTCCAATGTTATCTTAAGTACCCGTGAGTCAATTGTACGATATGCATCAGACTATTTCAGATTCATAATATTCAGTCCAACACAAAGAACTTCAAATAGTATCCCAAAGTTTCTACCGGAGAAAGTAGGACGAAAACGTGCATCAACCTCTATGCCTAGATTACCCCAATGTCATCACGGGAATCCGCAAGTTGATTTCCAAAACATATATCAAGTGAATCAATAGAACACCCCATTGTCACCACGAGTAACCACATGCAAGGCATACATTAAGTGTTCTCAAATCCAAAATATTCAATCCGATAATAGTGAAACCCCAAAGGGAAAGACTCAATTCATCACAACAAGATAGAGAGAGGGCAAAACACCATATGACCCCGACTATATTAAAAAAGCCCATGTTTACATCAAGTTCATGCTGGATCAAGAACACGAGAGAAAGAGATCAAACACATAGCTATTGGTACATACCCTAAGCCCCGAGGATGAACTACTCCCTACTCGTCATGGAGACTGCCGAGATGATGAAGATGGCCTCCTACGATGATTTTCCCCCTCCGGCATGGTGCCGGAAAAGGTCTCCAGATGGGATTTCTTTGGAACAAAGCCTTGCCACAGTGGTGTCAAAGTTCTAGGTTTATTTCTGGAGGTTTCCCTATTTATAAGAATTTTCGGAGTTGGAATCATGTGAAACGGAGTTACGAGGGGCCCACAAGGTATCCCGGCGAGGCCACCACCCCTGGGCGCGCCAGGTTGCCTTGTCACCTCTTCGTGGGTCTTCTGATCCTCCCACGAAGCTTTGGGGCTCTCTAATGTTCCAAAAAGTTTCGTCATGTTTGGACTTCATTTGCATAAATACTTCATAAATTATAGATACATTGGATATGTATCAGAGTCTACTACATTTATGGATAGAGCAAAGTATATTTTCAGACGTATACATATCACATTTCTCTATAGTTGCCTTATCAAAAAATATGAATAATAATAATTTAAACAATATAAAATTCATAACCGATTCTCCTTCTATTAATTCTTTTCCCATCGAGATGCATGGATCCATGTGTCCACATGCATAGATCCCATGTTCATGGATTAACGAAACTGTGCAAGATCTCGATTTGCCTGTCATCCTATGAGTTGCTTCCTTTTGTGTATGGCACCCCCACTCCTTTTGGCATCATCTACTATTTTGGAACTCAATTTCAAGGCTACCCATTCACATATGTTGTTTGGCCAAAAACATGAACATACAAACATAATGCTAAAGCTTGTTTGTGAGCTTTTAAGATTAATAGAAACATGTTACCATTTGATTTGAACCACAATAAACTCTATTTGGAATTTTGACATGTTGATACTTGCAAGAAGAGCTTCAGTCTTCGAGCAAGTCAAAAAATTGAAGTAGAAAGAAAGAACAAAGCCAATAGTATTAAGGCATCCATGCTTAATTTTAAAAGGAGTTCACCAGCTAGTAACCGAGTGAAGATTCGTTACGGAGTTGCTCCCTATTGTTTCTCTTCCTCAATCGAAAATGAAGGAGTGACAACCATCATAATTAAGAACCAACATTCTTGCCATTGTGATAAAATCATATATACTTCATGACTCGCTATTAGGATCATCATTCACGACTTATCCACTATTGGTTCTTCAAAAATAACTATTTACACTTGGTTACACACATAAATCTGATGAGAAAGACCCGCCCCCCAGGTGATTGTTAAAAAAAGATCTATTTGCATTTAGTTACACACGTAAATCATGACTTGTCCTTTCATGTATGCCATGTTGTCAAATTAATATGTTGAAAGAATGTTATATTTTCCACAAAGGTAATGAAATAATGTTTATGTGCGGAAACATAGTTCTTAGATATATTCAAAACGTGTATTGTTCTCGATCCCTTTTCAGTCCAACATCTTATGTCGAGCGTGTACTCTATATGTACCTCTATTGGTGCATCAAGCACTATTTGGCCCTTGGGGCGCTTAGGTATGTGGAAAGAGGGTTGGAGTTAACCAGGTGATGTGGGGACAACGGTGGTATAACAAGGTACTCACTAAGGAGTATCACTCTAACCCAAGATGTCACAAGAAAGGTACATGGTGGTTCAAATTCCAAATTTGATACCAGATAAATGAAACAAGTTTTACTGCTTTCATCTTTGTATGTCTCAATAGAGGTTCATGGTGGTGTTCAATGAAGGTTTTATTTTCCACAATCGAGGATTCAATTAGTAAGTTGGTTTCTAATAAGTAGTATATGGTTTTGTGTTTGCCTCCTATTGAAGAGTTTCATAGGTGTTACAACGAGTTTCAGGAAGTCTATTAGAAGTTTGGAATAGTTGGAGAGATTGTTAAAGGGATCGTCCTTTTTTCCTTTGTTTTAATGAAGTTTCCAGGAAGTTCCAAATATCTCATCTGAATTCAATGGAATACATACTATTGAATTTAGCTGACCTATGGCAACATTAATTCACCTCTCATCCTGCAAACAAAATTAACACACTTGCCTCCCATGGAGAGGATATATGGCATGCAAGTGCGGGCGCACGCATGTCCCTCGTGTCCGCTTTTTATTTTGGCTTCCGATTTTCAAAGTTCTATATCTTTTAAACGAAAATTCCAAACTAATTTATGTTTTCATATTCATGTTTCTTGTGATCAACGCTTTCAAATAAGATCCATTTTGAATATATTTTGATGAATTTTTAAAAAAATGTTAATTTTCAATGTTGAAACTTAGTACGAGCGATCAATAAAAATCAATTAGTTTGTGTCTATGACCAACAGAAAAATTGGTTGAAATTATATATCTGAAATTGATTGAAACTTGACTGTTTTAGATGCAAAAACTGTAAGTTTTGTCGTTCAAACTTAAAACTTTTTGAGGAATTTTCGTTTTTACTGTGCCCTCATGTGGGATTAAACTACTGCATGAATCTTGGGGCAAAACGAGCGGGCAGCAGGACTTGGCAGGTGAGTGCCCCGCACTTGCGTGCGCCTGTGCATTTCCGTTACCTCCCACTATGAATGCACTTGGAAGACTGCTCTGATGGTTCTTTAATTATGTTTTTTTCTATTCTTTTATCTTTGTTTGCCCGGAATTGTTGCCATCATGACTTGATTACATATAAACATCACGGCCTACATCCTTCTCCGGTCCCATGTCCTATCACCAATTACATAAAATGAGCTTGCTGAATATGATCTTTATCCATAAAGGTCGACAACCACACACTAAATTATTTATACATAATTTCTTATATATACTGGAATGCCATTTGGTAGTGACAGATGAGCAACATATATATAAATAAAGACAGATCAGTTTTTGGCATCTATGCAGAGATGCGTTGCTCTTAGTCAACCAGAGAAACATACCACGTGGAACTTGTCATAGTTCTCCACAACCCTAGCGGCCTAACTTTGACCATTCTACATGCATCTGATGCAACTGAAACAAGAGTGCTATTATAAATAGGTGGCTCGTGCCCGCCACAGTTATGCACAGCCACTGAGCTAGCAATCCTTACGGTGAAAGAACACACTGAGCCTACGTACGTAGCTAGATAGATTTGTGAGCCATGGCTTCCAGCTCCAGCTGTAGGGCATGGCATTGCTTGCTTGCCCTCTTCCTCCTCTCCTCTTCGGCGTATGGTCAGCTGTCGCCGTCGTTCTACTCCAAGAGCTGCCCGACGCTGCAGCTCATCGTGCGGGCCACAATGATCAAGGCGCTTCTCGCCGAGCGCCGAATGGGCGCCTCCCTCCTCAGGCTCCACTTCCACGACTGCTTTGTCCAAGTAACTAAATTAGATGAACTCTTTAGCAAAAGATATTTACGTCGAATTGATTTACGATCATATACAGTAGTATAGTAGTAGAGTCCTTTTGTGCTAGTGAACACGCTTAATTAGGCCACGATTAATGGTGGGATTATGTTTTTGTCTATGTAGGGCTGTGACGGGTCCATTCTCTTGGATGACGTGGGTAGCTTCGTTGGCGAGAAGACAGCCTTTCCGAACGTGGATTCGGTGCGGGGCTACGAGGTGATCGACGAGATCAAGAAGAACGTGGAGCTGCTCTGCCCTGGCATCGTCTCCTGCGCCGACATCGCCGCCCTCGCAGCACGGGACGGCACTTTCCTGGTACGTACGAGTACAACACAATCAATGGACAGTGGGTACACTGCACTTTTCTTGTTGCTGACAACGCTTGAATCGATCGGTACGCACGTCGTTCCTGCAGCTAGGCGGGCCCAGCTGGTCGGTGCCCCTCGGCCGCCGGGACTCCACGACGGCCAGCTTGACCGAGGCGAACAGCGACCTCCCGGCGCCCAGCTTAAGCCTGGACCTGCTCATCGAGGCTTTCGGCAAGAAACAGCTGAGCCCGCGGGACCTCACGGCGCTGTCCGGCGCGCACACCATCGGCTTCTCCCAGTGCCTCAACTTCCGCGACCACATCTATAACGGCACCAACATCGACCCGGCGTTCGCCACGCTGCGCAAGCGCACCTGCCCCGCCCAGGCCCCCAACGGCGACAAGAACCTGGCACCGTTCGACGTGCAGACGCAGCTTCTCTTCGACAACGCCTACTACCGCAACCTGGTCGCCAAGCGCGGCTTGCTGAACTCCGACCAGGTGCTCTTCAACAGCGGCTCCCAGGACGCGCTGGTGCGCCAGTACGTCGCTAACCCGGCGCTCTTCGCCTCCGACTTCGTGACGGCGATGATCAAGATGGGTAACATCAACCCGCTCACGGGAACCGCCGGCCAGATTAGGCGCAACTGCAAGGTCGTCAACAGCTGATCCGTCCATCGTCTCGCCATATGTGTTACAAATATATAGGCGTAAAATGTGTATGTAAAGTTATAGGTTGGCTACGTACCAACCAGCTAGCATGCATGGCAGAATAACAGCCGTTTGGTTCAGATAATGCCTGGGGGCTGGGGTCCATAGGTAAGTAACCCTCAAGCTCCAGGGGGTTGTAAGGTACATGTAAGTCTCTCCGACGTATGCCTGGGGGCTATAATGGAAACGAAGCATGCAAGGTTTTTTATGCAACACTGGAGTGAGATTTGCCACAAAACTGTGAGAGAAAACAAATGTGAAGAGAGATTTTTTTCGATCTTTCTTTTCTTCAAGTCGACTCTTTGGTTTAATTTTACTAGCTAATTGTTCATACGTTGCAACGGGTGTATACATATTTTACTGGTTCCACATCAGTTTTGCCGACGTATGTACCTTACACACACAATATTCTAAATTTTGGTAAGATTTAATTTCATATAGGTATGGGTAGGGGAAGGTAAATAATGCGGTGAAAAAAAACGAGCATTGAGGTGAGGTGAACCGGTGGGAGGAGACGTGTGTGTTAAAAGGGGATTGACCGGAGTGGAGGTGATGAAACGAACTCCTCAATAATAGAGATTAAGACGAGTGTACTGGAGCAAACCCCTTCTATGAATCACATACAACTACCAATAGCAGCCAAGGATACTAGAAATAGCCAAACGGTCTCGGGTCCCAAATAATTGCGCTTGATTTAAATAATAATAATAATTTAGAAATTGCATAAAAATACAAACTTACTGAAAAATCTTGTAAACAAGAATGGTATGGCTTTATACTCATATGAAATGTTTCATGAAGGAGTGACTTCCGTGGACTCTGGGACAAAAACATAACAAATTTGTTATTACAAAATTGTGAATTGTAACATTTTATATAGTGCTGATTTTGTTTTATTTCGCCTAGAACACCATGGAAGCTAGTCATTCCTTCATGAAACTTTTCACATGAGCATAACACTATGGCAAATTTTAGCTATACTATTCTTGTTTCCAAGAACTTTTAGGATTTGTTGACTAATTTTGTAATTTTCAACATTTTTTTTGAATATGTGTGCATGGGCACCCGAGACCCAAAGATCCGCGTTCCAAAGGATACTCAGTTTTCTCCTATAATGTGTACGATTCTAAAGAACAATATTTTTCTTCTACCACATCAGCACAGCCACCTTGCCTCCCACCACACCTTTCCTTTTCTGGGCCGCACGAGCACCGTTCATCTTATTTGTGGACTTGGATTGCATAGCAAGAGGCCAAGACCGTATAACTTATTGGCCCTAAACCATACCATGTTAACGAAATGCTTCCTCTGTCTTAAAATATAAGACCTGTTTTTAGGCTAAACAAGCCTAAAAACTTCTTCTCTTTTAGCACAGAAGTAGCAGTAATTTCAAAATACTAGACGACGGAGCAGATCTGCGATCAGAGCCAAATCATGTGGGGCCCTCGTATGAAGAAACAAAGGTTGCACAGAGAATAGTTAAGCTAAACAACGGGAAACCGTAAAAAAAATATATGTAACGTTCGGTTTCCTACCCTGCATGCATTTGTGTTCCTCCTTGGGCCGCCCTCTCCCACATAACCCACCTTTGATTTTTTGGGCCACATGCAGTACAATCCCACCCGTCTGTCTTCTCCCTTCAGCATAGCCCCAATGCAACCTCCACCAACGACGCTGCTCCTCGGTGATGCAATGTCCCGCGATTCCCATCGGGGCCTCGCCAATTGTCCCCTCCCTAAAAAGACATCCGCCCCTAATGAGGGTGATGGTGCCATGGCCTAGGTGGTCCTTGCCATGTTGGATTCTGGCCTAGTGGGTAGGTCCAAGGACCCCTAAGTCGGTTCCATCCTAGGTCACGTTGGGCGTCAGATGACATGTTATGTTAGTACTCCGGAAAACATGACGTACAAGCCGAAGATTGCTGGAGCCGTGGAGGACTCTACCTCCACCGACGAAGCTGACTAGGATCTGTAACCCTAGGACCCCTGATATGGTATATAAGCCAGGGTCAGATACAATCCCTTTATATTCACATATACTTTATACACAACCCTATCAAATATACACGAATAGGAGTAGGGTATTACCTCTATCATGAGGCACCGAACCTCGGTAAAACTATGCTCCTATTACCATCCAGCCTATTCTCCTTCCTGAGATACTCTACCGAGGGATTTGCCAGAATCTACTCTGATAGTGGTCGCCCAAGCAGGTTGGCTATCTGCTTCCACAGATCAAGGCCGAGGTGGACTTCCCCACTCCGGAGGCAGCCGGGCAGCCGTAGCCCGAGTACGTGTGGATGCTTTTGAGGACGATTCATTGAACTTGTTTTCATCTCGGCAAAGGAATATGATGTGCAGCTCGGGACCGAGGTACTCATGAACCACAAGTACAGGGGGTCGCGACAGTCTTTGAGGGTAGTATTTCACCCAAATTTATTGATTGAATACAAGAAGAGCCAAAGAATATTTATAATCTAAAGCATTGAGTTGTTAATTCAACCACACATGAGAAATCGCTTTCTTGCAATAATTTATTAATAGCAGAGTAGCAGTAAAGTAGCAATAATAGTAACAAGTGGAGCAGTAGCAAATAAACGGTGACAATAGTAGAAAAGCCTAAGCATGCATTAACAATGGGATGTTCGGATGATGCTCAATATGCAACTGTTACGACCTAGAGCGACAGAAGACTAACTCCAATTTATCAATCATATGTAGGCATGTATTATGTATATAGTCACATGTTCTTCCGATAAGAACATGCATAATATATTTTGTCCTACCCTTCCGTGGCAGCGAGGTCATAATGAAAACTAAGGATAATTAAGGGGCACCTTTTAACAGAGAACTAAAAGTATTAACACATAGTTTTTTTTCTCGAGAAAACTTTCAATCTATTCATCTTCCATCACGGCAGTACAACGAACACTAGAAATAATAAAAATTACATCCAGATCCTAGACCACCTAGCGACGACTACAATCACGGAAACGAGCCGAAGGCGCGCCGCCGTCATCACCCCTCCCTCGCCGGAGTCGGGCACAACTTGTTGTAGTAGACAGTCGGGAAGTCGTCGTGCTAAGGCCCCGTAGGACCAGCGCACCAGAACAGCAACCGCCGCTGATGAAGAATAACGTAGATTGAAAGGATCCAACCTGAAGATACACGAACATAGACGA
The DNA here is from genome assembly GCA_021605145.1 of Aegilops bicornis. Lineage (NCBI taxonomy): Eukaryota > Viridiplantae > Streptophyta > Magnoliopsida > Poales > Poaceae > Aegilops > Aegilops bicornis. The sequence goes on from CM038674.1 coordinate 49,423,798, forward strand.
ACCACAACCAGATCCGAGCAAATCCACCAAGGATAGATCCGCCGGAGATACACCTCCACACGCCCACCAACGATGCTAGACGCACCACCAGAACGGGGACTATGCGGGGAGACCTTTATTCCATCTTCAGGGAGCCGCCACCGTCTCGTCTTACTGAGTAGGACACAAACCCTAACAAATTTTGAAGGAACGACTAACAACGGAGCCCTCCCGTCGGCCCTTGCCAGGATCCACTACGCCCCCATGGCCCTAGGGCCACCGGAGACGAGGCGGACCTACAGTGGAGCCGGCGAGAGGCACGAACCCTAGCTTTTCTTGGAGGAGGAGGCGGCGGCTAGAAAGAGGCTCTATTCGTTAGTACATGAACTCCTCAATTATAATAATCCCCATAGAGTATCTCAATTATTTTCTCATGAGGACAGTGTCTTGAGTGGGCGACACAAAATATGCGAGAAAGTTGCCTTGAACAAGTTTTGTTTGGCGTGTTATAGATCATGGAATTGACTAAACTCTATATATGCAAGTGAAATGGCATGTAATTGTATCACAAAACATGGAAAATAAATTTCTAATACAAACCTACATACTAAAATTTAGGACATACATATGTTCTCTCTCCACTAAGACAACCCTTCCCTTCACCCCCTTGATGGATCAAGGACATGCCCCGCGAAGAGAAGTGCACCCGTCACCTCCTCCATCACGAAGAAGGCAAATGGATGATCAGCGACGAAGTCGACACGCACTGGCCGTTGGTAGGCTGCTATAAATCTACCAAAGCCAGCAGTGACAGCGGCTGCCTCGGTGCCTTCCTTGTTTACCTTGATGACATCCTTATGTAATACTCCCTCCGTCCGAAAAAATGTGTCATCAAAATAGACAAAAGGGGGTGTATCTAGAACTAAAATACATCTAGATACATCCTCTTTTATTCATTTTGATGACAAGTATTTCCGGACGGAGGGAGTACTTCGTAAAAGCGTCGGGCATCTGCCGCCCCCCTCCATCATACCGGACAGGTTGGACTTTTCCAGCTTGAATACGTGGTTGAGTCCCATGTCCCAGAGAACGTCGATAATTTCAAATGAACCAAAAGCACTCCAATATGAAGGACAGCATTAGAGCATCTTCAATAGATGATGCAAAATACGGCATCCAAAAGCAGTTTTATGGCACTAAAAAGCAGATTTTAAGGCACCAAAAGATTTCAGTCGTGGCAGATGATGCAAAATAGGGCACTAGAAATATTTCTGCCATAGCACATCATGTAAAACTGGTGCCCTAAAACTTCCAATCATGCTAATATTCCAAACACTATGAAACGTTCGAACTTAAGCATGAGCTCAAGATATTTGTGACATACATAATTATATGATCCGACAAAATACAAAAAATCTTAAGATTTATTTCTTGAATTGTTTCGAAATTGAAAGGACTGAAGGATTAAACAAAATCCCCAATTCTAAGTGACAGAGAAAAGGATTGTATAGCACCAATGTAGAGAGTATTAGGACGAAGAGATTGACACGGGAGTATCTGCATGATGTACACATGAGTGTCAACAGCCAATCCAAATGGAATCTCGGGCACTAATCTCATAGGCTAACATGCAGCCTTGTTCTCGAGAAGAACCTGTGTCTTTGAAGCTGAAGGGGAACAGGTGAAAGAACACAAGGAGCGTTGTCAGTGAGGAATAAGCGGAAGGCCTCGATGCTATCCTCTCTAGCACTAATCTCTTCCTTCCAATTAACTAGTGGAAGGCATCAATGCAATCCTTACACACTGGGCATTGCGCGCTGCCCCAGACTGTGTCGACCTCCGCAAATACCACCGTCGAGAGGCCATTCACGGCAGGTTTCGCCACCGCCCGCCGGCCCTTCACCGGGGGGCGGGGGCACGTACTCTTCCTCTGCTGGGAGTTTCCTGAACAACCTGTCGTCTTTCTACTAGAGTGTGGCAGGCCCGTCTCGCCCGGCAGTGCGCAATCGGCGCTCCTCCTCATTCCAGTCGCGAGGCCGGGGAGAGCAGCGGCGGTCTCCTTTTAGGCATCGACATAGCGGTCCATGCTGGGAAAGGAACGGCGCGTCAGGGTCGTAGTTGGGAGGCTGCACTGGCTGGCAGTGGGAGACAAAGCGGGCGCATTGGAGTTCTATTCTATGGCCGGCGGCGGTCACGGAAGGGGGGCGGGCGGCCAACACCTATGCTGCGGTTGTATTTTGCAGCAGCCGGGTGGATTGCTGTAAATATGTAGCACGTGGGAGTAAAATATGGGTCTGCTCCAAAAAAATTGTAGCGCTATATAGGGATAGTGCATTTGTTGTATCTTTGTTTTTATGCCCGAAAACAGATTTTTGAGCATTGCCCTATTTTACATCATCTGTTAGAGATGCTCTGACTTTGAGCCATGATTTATTTGGTCATGAGGACAGTGTCCTTGGTGGGCGACACAAAATATATGAGAAAGTCGCTCGATGCCTTGACCAAAGTATTGTTTGACATGTTATAGATCATGGAATTGACTAAACTCTATATATGCAAGTGAAGTGGCAGGTAATTGTAGCACAAACATGGAAATAAAATGTCTAATAGAAACCTAAAGATTGAAAATTAGGACGTATGTCCTAAACACCACCATTCCCTTCACTCCCTTGATGGGTCAAGGACGTGTCCTGCGAAGAGAATTGCACCCGACACCTGCTCCATCACGAAGAAGGCAAACGGATGATCAGCAACGAAGTCCACCCGTTGTGGCCGTTGGTAGGTCGATAGTTCTCTACCAAAGCCAGCAGTGATGGCGGCCGCCTTGGTCCCTTCCTCGTTCACCTCGATGACAGCCTTGTGTAATACTTCATACAGCGCCGGGCTTCTGCTGGCCCCCTCCCCCATCATGCCGGACAGGTTGGACTTTTCCAGGTTGAAAACGTCATTGAGTCCCAAGTCCCGGAGAACGTTGATCATTTTTGTGGAGAAGGTGAGCTTGAATTTGGGCAGACGGAAGTCACCGACACGGATGGTGCTCGTCGGCAGGTGCTCGCGTAAAAAGTCAGGGCTGGATGCGATCTTGTCGGTCAGCCGCCACAGCCCGTTGTGGTCATCAGGGAGGAAGACACACATCGAGTAGATTGCCGATGCCGGACCAGGCAAGCCTGTCCGGTAATAAAGCTGGAGCACCTTGAACCCGTCGTGGCAGGCAATGCGCTGCCTTCCCGCGACGCGCTCCATGCCCGGGTCATGCATGAAGGGCACGTCGACGGTGCTGCCGTCTAGGCGGTGGAACTTGTCATCCTTTGTGTGTTTCTTATGGAAAGGCTTGCTCCACCCGCCCTTGAAGTAGATGGCGTTGGCGACCACGAGGTCGGTGAGCTTGGACAGTTCGCGTGGATCAACGATCGAGTGGATCCGGTTGTTGGTGGACGCTGCCACCCATGCGTTGATCTGCTTCCCTGCTTCCTCCGGCTGCACCACCGCGCACATATTATTAATTAGTTGTTGTAATAGATGGACCAATCTGGACATGTGCCCGTACGGCGAACGACAAATCGGTACTGACCTTTTCGTGGAAGTCTACGGCGCCCGTCTGCGCGTTGTACGACTTGAGGGCGGCGTCGACGTACGCGGCCTTGAGAGGTCTCGTCTTGTCGTGCCACACGGCGCACGCGAAGCTGACGCATGGTCCGCCGGTCTGTGACCGGTCGGCGAAGGCCTGTTCCGCCAGCGCACGGACGGACCCAGCGAGGTCGTCGCGGGACTGTGCGCCGAGGACGCCCAGCATCTCCGTGAGGGTGCGCTCGCGGGCACCGGCGGCAACCAGGGAGAGGGCCGCGTAGACCGACACCGGCGAGAAGATGAGGTTGTCGTTGTTCTTGCCGGCGTCGTCGGCGAGGCGCTTGGTAAGGGCTAGAGCGAGCGCCTGCAGACCGGACCCGGAGCTCGAGGACCGGGCGGGCAGATCGGCCACGGAGTCCGTCGAGATCCATCGGCGTAGCTTGGGAAAGCGGCGGGGCTTCAGCGATTGCATCTTGGGTAGTACCCACGTGAGTTTGGCGATTTCTCTACGTGTGCTCAGGTCATCTGCCTGTATATTTAGAAGTTGGGCCATTGGTATCACCGTGAGGGACCGACCGAGCTCCACACGCAATCCACTCTTTGGGCTCATTCGATTCGATTTGGGATTTTCTAAGAACTCCTATGGGCTTTTCACCAATTGGATTTTTTTTTCTGTGTAGCATTTGTTTCACAGAAAGAAATGCACTAGGTTTTTTTTTCCAGAGGGGTAAAGCCAAATTTATTCATGAAAGTCCACATGGTGTGGAATACATCTTTGGTCGTGAGACACGCCGAACCAAACGTGACATCCCGGACCTCTAGAGAGCGAAAACTCGGCTAAGCTATGTGCTTCATAATTAACAGCACAACTCTCAAAAGAAAAATTACAATGAAAAATAGATGATCTAAGGTTTATCTCTGTGATGATCGCTCCATACGACCCATGCGAGTTCTTAAGAAATGCACTAGGTCCATTAGGATTCCGAGCATTACGTAAGACCTTATGATAAATACCCAAGGGTTGGAGTGGGCTTATGTGACACACCCTATTTCATTGCTTGAATTATTCCTTTGATTCCTTAGGCCCAATTTGTATGTATTGAGATATTCAAATCCATCCTAGTAGGTCCAACAAATTAAGAAAGGTTGTATTTTTTGAAAAAAAAACACATATTTCTTGATGAGTTACTAGGTTGATTTTGATTTAATGTCAGGTGCAAGTCACTATACCTTTCGGAAACAATAACGCCCACACGTGTGGGCGTTTGCATCTCGCCCACACACGTGGATCCGTGTCCGTTTGTGATTGCACGAATCTTGGCATGTTTGTGGTGCCACGTAGGACTGCGCTGGTATGTGGGCATTCACCCGGTCGCCCACACGCACGTTTCACCATACGGAGGCGCCGGTATGTGGGCGTTTAGCAGTTCGCCCACACGCCAGTTTTCACTCACGCACAAGGGCTGGTGTGTGGGCATTTGCAACTCTTTTTTTTACCACACCCTAGGGCAGATGGCAACTCTAATTTTTTTACCCAAACATGTCAGTTGCCATGTGTTTTGCAGGGTACACGGCAACTGCCTAGTGTGCACGTAAGAAGATGGCAACTCTTTTTTACCCGAGTTGCCGTCTGCTTTTGCATGGTACATGGCAACTGCCCTAACGTGCACGTAAGCAGATGGCAACTCTATTTTTTACATGGCAACTGCCCTAGCGTGCTTGTGAGCACATCGCAACTCTCTCAACTGCCTAGTGTTAGTAGGTGGCAACTCCTAAAGTTTTGAAATCATGGCAACTGCAGTAGACCAGACCATACATGGCAACTGCAGTTGAGCAATCATGACAACTGTAGTTGTCCACACGGCAACTGTAGTTCAGCGACATGGCAACTGCAGTTAAATGAACATGAAGAGGGTCCAGACCATGGCGACTGCGGGGACGCTAGTGACTGTGACGCGAGGCGTGCGGGGAGGCCTGACGTACGGCTGTGTGGGCGTTATATATTTTGTCCACACGTAGGCATGTGAGAGGTGTTGGAAATATGACCTAGAGGCAATAATAAATTAGTTATTATTATTATTATATTTCCTTGTTCATGATAATCGTTTATTATCCATGCTATAATTGTATTGATAGGAAACTCAGATACATGTGTGGATACATAGACAACACCATGTCCCTAGTAAGCCTCTAGTTGACTGGCTCGTTGATCAATAGATGGTTACGGTTTCCTGACCATGGACATTAGATGTCGTTGATAACGGGATCACATCATTAGGAGAATGATGTGATGGACAAGACCCAATCCTAATCCTAGCACAAAGATAGTGTAGTTCGTATGCTAAAGCTTTTCTAGTGTCAAGTATCATTTCCTTAGACCATGAGATTGTGCAACTCCCGGATACCGTAGGAATGCTTTGGGTGTGCCAAAAGTCACAACGTAACTGGGTGGCTATAAAGGTGCACTACGGGTATCTCCGAAAGTGTCTGTTGGATTGGCACGAATCGAGACTGGGATTTGTCACTCCGTGCAACGAAGAGGTATCTCTGGGCCCACTCGGTAGGACATCATCATAATGTGCACAATGTGACCAAGGAGTTGATCACGGGATGATGTGTTACGGAACGATTAAAGAGACTTGCCGGTAACGAGATTGAACAAGGTATCGGGATACCGACGATCGAATCTCGGGCAAGTACTATACCGATAGACAAAGGGAATTGTATACGGGATTGATTGAATCCTTGACATCGTGGTTCATCCGATGAGATCATCGTGGAATATGTGGGAGCCAACATGGGTATCCAGATCCCTCTGTTGGTTATTGGCCGGAGAGTTGTCTCGGTCATGTCTGCATGGTTCCCGAACCCGTAGGGTATACACACTTAAGGTTCGATGACGCTAGGGTTATAGGGAATAGTTATACGTGGTTACCGAATGTTGTTCGGAGTCCCAGATGAGATAACGAACGTTACGAGGAGTTCCGGAATGGTCCGGAGGTAAATATTGATATATAGGAAGTGAGGATTTGGCCACCGGAAGTGTTCCGGGCATCACCGGTAATGTACCGGGACCACCGGAAGGATCCGGAGGTCCAACGGGAGGGGCCACCAGCCCCAGAGGCTTGCGTGGGCCAATAGTGGGAAGGGACCAGCCCCTAGGTGGGCTGAGGCGCCCCCCACCAAGGCCCAAGGCACCTCTAGAGAAGAGGGAGGCAAACCCTAGGGCAGATGTGCCCTAAGGCTCACCCCAGGTGCGCCTCCCCTCTCCACTCCTTTGGCCGCCACCCTAGATGGGATCTGGGGCTGCCGCAACCCTTGGGGTGGGAACCCTAGAGGGGGCGCAGCCCCCTCCCCTCCCCCTATATATAGTTGAGGTCTAGGGGCTGCCCAAGATATGAGTTATTCTCTCCAAGGCGCAGCCCTACCCCTCTCCCTACTCGTCTCTCGCAGTGCTTGGCGAAGCCCTGCTGGAGTGCCACGCTCCTCCATCATCACCACGCCGTCGTGCTGCTGCTGAACGGAGTCTTCCCCAACCTCTCCCTCTCCCCTTGCTGGAGCAAGGCACGGGAGACGTCATCGGGCTGCACGTGTGTTGAACGCGGAGGCACCGTTCTTCGGTGCTTAGATCGGATTCGGCCGCGATCTAAATCGCTTCGTGAACGACTCCACCGACCGCATTCCTGTAACGCTTCCGCATCGCGATCTTCAAGGGTATAAAGATGCACTCCCCTCTCTCTCGTTGCTAGTATCTTCGTAGATTGATCTTGGTGATGCGTAGAAAATTTTGAATTTCTGCTACGTTCCCAACAAGAGGGACCGCGGGAAAAAAAGGCGTGTCGGCATTACTTGTTTTGCCCACACGTAGGCGTGTGAGCTGATTCTCTTAAACACCACACAAACTGTGTGGGCAGACCCCTTAACGCCCACACGTGTGGGCGTTATCGGCGTCCTACCTTTTTGGGGTTGAATTGTATTTAATATGGGGACAACGGATCTAACAAAGAAAAAAAACATGATGCGTAAATATTCCATACATACAGTATATATAATACAAGTCATAATGTTTTTATTACGAAACCATTCCTTTATACGAGCGGCCGTGGCAACGCTCGGTTTCCAAAGGGACACGCCCCAGAATCTCTCCCCTACTTGAATTTAATTCTGGAGTTTGGTAATTAATTTCAACACCCCCTAATTTTAACTGTCAGGCCCACTAATTAATACAATACCCACCCCTGATTTTAATTGTGGGGCCAATAATTAATCCCCACACTCAATGAGATGGCGAGGACCCACACCGTCCTGTTGAGCCAAGAGTGGTCGCGGATGGCAACGTAGCGCCACGGCTCGGCCTGGCGTGCCGCTTTGCGCCAGGAAACAGAGGGGTATCCACAAACTAGTGGCAATGATGGGTAATTTCCTTTCAATTTTAGCTTCTAGAGTGCTTTGGAGCACCTTCAAAACAGCTTCACAAAAAATTTGGAGTAGTATCCTAGATTCTAATTATTTTTTCTGTGGTGTGGCATATCATGGTACTACCCGTTAAGCTTCTGTTTTCTAGAGCGGAGCAGTCCCAAACAGGCTCTGAGAATATAAAATCAAATTGCTTGAGACGTAACCGACTCTTCTCTATGATGGACTAGCGTATGCAGCCATCACTATTGGTTATGTTTAGGAACATATTGTGATACACTAAATTAGTACCGCTTGGCTAAAATGATTAGAGATTCCCCATCAATCTTTTGACCTCGAATATATTACTTTTTATATAATTAACTTGCTCCAATCCTTATCTATTACTCTCGCTATAAAGAAATATAAGAGCATTTAGATCACTAAAAGATCACTGCTTTAGTGATATAAACTCTTTTATATTTCTTTACAGAGGTAGTACTAGCTAAATACTCGTGCGTGGCTACGAGGTGAAACAATATTTTAGGAGTGGTGGTATATGACCGATTTTCCTTGGTTGCAACACCGTCCTCGAAGGAGTGGCCGAAACCATCGACCGTCAGTGCTTGCTCGTCCTAGAGCGCATGACCATCTACCTTGTCCTCAAATGCATGTTGTGTTGGGGAACGTTGCAGAAAATTAAAATTTTTCCTACAGTTTCACCAAGATCCATCTATGAGTTCATCAAAGCAACGAGTCAAGGGAGTGAGTTTGCATCTACATACCACTTGTAGATCGAGTGCAGAAGCGTTCAAGGGGATGGTGATGATGGAGTCGTACTCGGATCACCGATGACCAAAGTGCTGAACGGACAGCACCTCCGCTGTTCAACACACGTGCAGACGGACGACGTCTCCTCCGTCTTGATCCAGCAAGGGGAAAGGAGAGGTTGAGGAAGATTGCTCCAACGGCAGCACGACGGCGTGGTGATGTTGGTGCAGCAGTACTCCGACAGGGCTTCGCCAAGCACGTACGGAGGAGGAGAGGTGTTGGGGAGGGGAGGGGCTGCGCCTTCAAGTTGTGTATGCAGCCCTCCCCTCACCCCTCTATTTATAGGGGGAAGGGAGAGGGTCGCCCCTCTAGATGGCATCTAGAGGGGGCGGCCACGGGAGGGGTGGCTTGCCCCCCAAGCAAGGGGGCGCCTTCTAGGGTTCCCCCAAAACCCTAGCCGCATGGGCCAAGGGGGGGAGGCGCACCCAGCCCACCAGGGGCTGGCTGCTATCCCCACGCAGCCCATGTGGCCCCCCGGGAGGGGTGGCCCCTCCCGGTGGACCTCCGGAACCCTTCCGGTGGCCCCGGTACAATACCTTTCAGGTGTCCGTTTGACAACTTCCCATATATAAATCTTTACCTCCGGACCATTCCGGAACTCCTCGTGACGTCCGGGATCTCATCCGGGACTCCGAACAACATTCGGTAATCACATACAAGTCTTCCTAATAACCCTAGCGCCACCGAACCTTAAGTGTGTAGACCCTACGGGTTCGGAGACATGCGCATATGACCGAGACGATCTCAGGTCAATAACCAACAGCGGGATCTGGATACCCATGTTGGCTCCCACATGCTCCTCGATGATGTCATCGGATGAACCACGATGTCGAGGATTCCAGCAACCCCGTATACTATTCCCTTTGTCAATCGGTACGTTAAATGCTCGAGACTCGATCGTCGGTATCCCAATACCTCGTTCAGTCTCGTTACCGGCAAGTCACTTTACTGCATCAGTAATGCATGATCCCGTGACCAAACACTTGGTCACTTTGAGCTCATTATGATGATGCATTACCGAGTGGGCCCAGAGATACCTCTCCGTCATACGGAGTGACAAATCCAAGTCTCGATCCGTGTCAACCCAACAGACACTTTCGGAGATACCGTAGTGCACCTTTATAGTCACCCGATTACGTTGTGGACGCTTGGTACACCCAAAGCACTCCTACGGTATCCGGGAGTTACACGATCTCATGGTCTAAGGAAAAAATACTTGACATTGAAAAAGCTCTAGCAAAACGAACTACACGATCTTGTGCTATGCTTAGGATTGGGTCTTGTCCATCACGTCATTCTCCTAATGCCGTGATCCCGTTGTCAATGACATCTGATGTCCATAGTCAGGAAACCATGACTATCTGTTGACCAACGAGCTAGTCAACTAGAGGCTCACTAGGGACGTATTGTGGTCTATGTATTCACACATGTATTATGATTTCCGGATAATACAATCATAGCATGAATAAAAGACAATTATCACGAACAAGGAAATATAATAATAATGCTTTTATTATTGCCTCTAGGGCATATTTCCAACAGTCTCCCACTTGCACTAGAGTCAATAATCTAGTTACATTGTGATGAATCGAACAACCATAGAGTTCTGGTGTTGATCATGTTTTGCCCGCGGAAGAGGTTTAGTCAACGGATCTGCGACATTCAGATCCGTATGCACTTTGCAAATTTCTATGTCTCCATCTTGAACATTTTCACGGATGGAGTTGAAGCGACGCTTGATGTGCCTGGTCTTCTTGTGAAACCTGGGCTCCTTGGCAAGTGCAATAGCTCCAGTGTTATCACAGAAGAGTTTGATCGGCTCCGACGCATTGGGTATGACTCCTAGGTCGGTGATGAACTCCTTCACCCAAATTGCTTCATGCGCTGCCTCCGAGGCTGCCATGTACTCCGCTTCACATGTAGATCCCGCCACGACGCTTCTGCTTGCAGCTGCACCAGCCATCGCTTCCACCATTCAACATATACACGTATCCGGTTTGTGACTTAGAGTCATTCAGATCTGTGTCGAAGCTAGCATCGACGTAACCCTTCTGACGAGCTCTTCGTCACCTCCATAAACGAGAAACATGTCCTTTGTCCTTTTCGGTACTTTAGGATATTCTTGACCGCTGTCCGGTGTTCCTTGCCGGGATTACTTTGGTACCTTCCTACCAAACTTACGGCAAGGTTTACATCAGGTCCGGTACACAGCATGGCATACATAATAGATCCTATGGCTGAGGCATAGGGGATGACGCTCATCTCTTCTTTATCTTTTGCCGTGGTCGGGCATTGAGCTGAGCTCAATCTCACACCTTGCAGTACAGGCAAGAACCCTTTCTTGGACTGATCCATTTTGAACTTCTTCAAAATCTTATCAAGGTATGTGCTTTGTGAAAGACCTATGAGGCGTATCGATCTATCTCTATAGATCTTGATGCCTAATATATAAGCAGCTTCTCCAAGGTCCTTCATTGAAAAACACTTATTCAAGTAGGCCTTAATGCTGTCCAAAAATTCTATATCATTTCCCATCAAAAGTATGTCATCTACATATAATATGAGAAATGCTACAGAGCTCCCACTCACTTTCTTGTAAACGCAGGCTTCTCCATAAGTCTGCATAAACCCAAACGCTTTGATCATCTCATCAAAGCGAATGTTCCAACTCCGAGATGCTTGCACCAGCCCATAAATGGATCGCTGGAGCTTGCATACTTTGTTAGCATTCTTAGGATCGACAAAACCTTCCGGCTGCATCATATACAGCTCTTCCTTAAGATGCCCGTTAAGGAATGCCGTTTTGACGTCCATCTGCCATATCTCATAATCATAGTATGCGACAATTGCTAACATGATTCGGACGGAGTTAAGCTTCGCTACGGGAGAGAAAGTCTCATCGTACTCAATCCCTTGAACTTGCTGATAACCCTTAGCGACAAGTCGAGCTTTATAGATGGTGACATTACCATCCGCGTCCGTCTTCTTCTTAAAGATCCATTTGTTTTCTATCGCCGCCGATCATTGGGCAAGTCACCAAAGTCCATACTTTGTTTTCATACATGGATTCTATCTCGGATTTCATGGCTTCTAGCCATTTGTTGGAATCTGGGCCCGCCATCGCTTCTTCATAGTTCGAAGGTTCACCGTTGTCTAACAACATGATTTCCAGGATAGGGTTGCCGTACCACTCTGGTGCGGAACGTGTCCTAGTGGACCTACGAAGTTCAGTAGCAACTTGATCCGAAGTACCTTGATCATCATCATTAATTTCCTCTCCAATTGATGTAGGCACCACAGGAACATTTTCCTGAGCTGCACTACTTTCCGGTTCAAGAGGTACTACTTCATCGAGTTCTACTTTCCTCCCACTTACTCCTTTCGAGAGAAACTCTTTTCCGAGAAGGATCCGTTCTTGGCAACAAAGATCTTGCCTTCGGATCTAAGGTAGAAGGTATACCCAATGGTTTCCTTTAGGGTATCCTATGAAGACGCATTTTTCCGACTTGGTTTCGAGCTTTTCAGGTTGAAGTTTCTTGACATAAGCATCGCATCCCCAAACTTTTAGGAACGACAGCTTAGGTTTCTTCCCAAACCATAATTCATACGGTGTCGTCTCAACGGATTTAGACGGTGCCCTATTTAAAGTGAATGTAGCTGTCTCTAGAGCGTATCCCCAAAATGATAGCGGTAAATCGGTAAGAGACATCATAGATCGCACCATATCCAATAGAGTGCGATTCTGACGTTCGGACACACCGTTACGCTGAGGTGTTCCAGCGGCGTGAGTTGTGAAACGATTCCACATTTTCTTAAGTGTATACCAAATTCGTGACTTAAATATTCTCCTCCACGATCTGATCGTAAGAACTTTATTTTCGGTCACGTTGATTCTCTACCTCATTCTGAAATTCCTTGAACTTTTCAAAGGTCTCAGACTTGTGTTTCATTAAGTAGACATACCCATATCTACTCAAGTCATCGGTGAGAGTGAGAACATAACGATATCCTCCATGAGCCTCAACACTCATTGGACCACACACATCGGTATGTATGATTTCCGATAAGTTGGTTGCTCGCTCCATTGTTCCGGAGAACGGAGTCTTGGTCATCTTGCCCATAAGGCATGGTTCGCATGTGTCAAATGATTCATAATCTAGAGACCCCAAAAGTCCATCAGCATGGAGCTTCTTCATGCGCTTGACACCAATGTGACCAAGGCGGCAGTGCCACAAGTATGTGGGACTATCGTTATCAACTTTACATCTTTTGGTATTCACGCTATGAATATGTGTAACACTACGCTCGAGATTCATTAAGAATAAACCATTGACCATCGGAGCATGACCATAAAACATGTCTCTCATATAAATAGAACAACCATTATTTTCGGATTTAAATGAGTAGCCATCTCGCATTAAACGAGATCCAGATACAATGTTCATGCTCAAACTTGGCACCAAATAACAATTATTAAGGTTCAAAACTAATCCCGTAGGTAAATGAAGAGGTAGCGTGCCGACGGGCGATCACATCGACTCTGGAACCATTCCCGATGCGCATCGTCACCTCGCCCTTCGCCAGCCTCCGCTTATTCCGCAGCTCCTGCTGTGAGTTACAAATATGAGCAACGGCACGGTATCAAATACCGGGAGTTACTACAGTACTGGTAAGGTACACATCAATTACATGTATATCAAATATACCTTTGGTGTTGCCGGCCTTCTTATCCGCTAAGTATTTGGGGCAGTTCCGCTTCGGTGACCCTTCCCTTGTAATAAAAGCACTCAGTCTCAGGCTTGGGTCCATTCTTTGACTTCTTCCCGTAATCGGTTATCGGCCTGCAACATCCTTGCCGTCCTTCTTGAAGTTCTTCTTGCCCTTGCCCTTCTTGAACTTAGTGGTCTTATTGACCATCAACACTTGATGTTCTTTCTTGATCTCAACCTCTGCTGACTTCAGCATTGAAAATACTTCAGGAATGGTCTTCACCATCCCCTGCATATTGTAGTTCATCACAAAGCTCTTGTAGCTTGGTGGGAGCGACTGAAGGATTCTGTCAATGACCGCCTCATCAGGGAGGTTAATATTCAGCTGGGTCATACGGTTGTGCAACCCAGACATCTTGAGTATGTGCTCACTGACAGAACTATTTTCCTCCATCTTACAACTATAGAACTTGTCGGAGATGTCATATCTCTCGACCCGGGCGTGAGCTTGGAAAACTAGTTTCAGCTCCTCGAACATCTCATATGCTCCGTGATGCTCAAACGCTTTTGGAGCCCCGGTTCTAAGCTGTAAAGCATGCCGCACTGAACAAGGGAGTAATCATCAGCACGAGATTCCCAAGCATTCATAATGTCTTGGTTCTCGGGGACGGGTGCGTCACCTAGCGGTCCTTCTAGGACATATTGTTTCCTGGCAGCTATGAGGATGATCCTCAGGTTCCGGACCCAGTCCTTATAGTTGCTGCCATCATCTTTCAGCTTGGTTTTCTCTAGGAACGCGTTGAAGTTCAAGTTGACATGAGCGTTGGCCATTTGATCTACAAGACATATTATGCAAAAGTTTTAGACTAAGTTCATGATAATTAAGTTCATCTAATCAAATTATTTTAATGAACTCCCACTGAGATTAGACATCCCTCTAGTCATCTTAGTGTTACACGATCCGAGTCGACTAGGCCGTGTCCGGTCATCACATGAGACGGACTAGTCATCGTCGGTGAACATTCTCATGTTGATCGTATCTTCCATACGACTCGTGTTCGACCTTTCGGTCTCCGTGTTCCGAGGCCATGTCTGTACATGCTAGGCTCGTCAAGTTAACCCTAAGTGTTTTGCGTGTGTAAATCTGTCTTACACCCGTTGTATGTGAACGTAAGAATCCATCACACCCGATCATCACGTGGTGCTTCGAAGCTGACGAACTTTAGCAACGGTGCACAGTTAGGGGAGAACACTTCTTGAAATTGTTGTAAGGGATCATCTTATTTACTACCGTCGTTCTAAGTAAACAAGATGTATAAACATAATAAACATCACATGCAATTATATAGTAGTGACATGATATGGCCAATATCATATAGCTCCTTTGATCTTCATCTTCGGGCTCCATGATCATCTTGTCACCGGCATGACACCATGATCTCCATCATCATGATCTCCATCATCGTGTCTCCATAAAGTTGCTCGCCAACTATTACTTCTACTACTATAGCTAACGGTTTAGCAATAAAGCAAAGTAATTACATGGCGTTGAATCAATGACACGCAGGTCATACAATAATTAAGACAACTCCTATGGCTCCTGCCGGTTGTCATACTCATCGACATGCAAGTCGTGATTCCTATTACAAGAACATGATCTCATACATCACAATATGTCATTCATCATTCATCACAACTTCTGGCCATATCACATCACATGACAATTGCTGCAAAAACAAGTTAGACGTCCTCTAATTGTTGTTGCATCTTTTACGTGGCTGCAATTGGGTTCTAGCAAGAACGTTTTCTTACCTACGAATAACCACAACGTGATTTTGTCAACTTCTATTTACCTTCATAAGGACCCTTTTCATCGAATCCGCTCCAACTAAAGTGGGAGAGACAGACACCCGCCAGCCACCTTATGCAACTAGTGCATGTTAGTCGGTGGAACCAGTCTCACGTAAGAGTACGTGTAAGGTTGGTCCGGGCCGCTTCATCCCACAATACCGTTGAAGCTAGATAAGACTAGTAGCGGCAAGCAAGTTGACAAGATCTACGCCCACAACAAAATTGTGTTCTACTCGTGCAATAGAGAACTATGCATAGACCTAGCTCTGATATCACTGTTGGGGAACGTTGTAGAAAATTAAAATTTTTCCTACGGTTTCACCAAGATCCATCTATGAGTTCATCTAAGCAACGAGTCAAGGGAGTGAGTTTGCATCTACATACCACTTGTAGATCGAGTGTGGAAGCGTTCAAGGGATGGTGATGATGGAGTCGTACTTTCGGATCACCGATGACCAAAGTGATGAGCGGACAGCACCTCCGCGTTCAACACACACGTGCAGATGCAGACGACGTCTCCTCCGTCTTGATCCAGCAAGGGGAAAGGAGAGGTTGAGGAAGATTGCTCCAACGACAGCACGACGGCGTGGTGATGTTGGTGCAGCAGTACTCCGACAGGGCTTCGCCAAGCACGTATGGAGGAGGAGAGGTGTTGGGGAGGGGAGGGGCTGCGCCTTCAAGTTGTGTATGCAGCCCTCCCCTCACCCCTATATTCATAGGGGGAAGGGAGAGGGGGCCGGCCCCCTCTAGATGGCATCTAGAGGGGGCGGACCAAGGGAGGGGCTTGCCCCCAAGCAAGGCGCCCCATCTAGGGTTCCCAAAACCCTAGCCGCATGGGCCAAGGGGGCGCACCCAGCCCACCAGGCTGGCTGCTATCCCCATGCAGCCCATGTGGCCCCAGGGAGGTGGCCCCTCGGTGGACCTCCGGAACCCTTCCGGTGGCCCGGTACAATGCAGACGCCCCGAAACTTTCCGGTGTCCGTTTGACAACTTCCCATATATAAATCTTTACCTCCGGACCATTCCGGAACTCCTCGTGACGTCCGGGATCTCATCCGGGACTCCGAACAACATTTCGTAATCACATACAAGTCTTCCTAATAACCCTAGCGTCACCGAACCTTAAGTGTGTAGACCCTACGGGTTCGGGAGACATGCAGACATGACCGAGACGATCTCAGGTCAATAACCAACAGCGGGATCTGGATACCCATGTTGGCTCCCACATGCTCCTCGATGATGTCATCGGATGAACCATGATGTCGAGGATTCCAGCAACCCCGTATACTATTCCCTTTGTCAATCGGTACGTTACATGCTCGAGACTCGATCGTCGGTATCCCAATACCTCGTTCAGTCTCGTTACTGCAAGTCACTTTACTCGTACCGTAATGCATGATCCTGTAACCAATCACTTGGTCACTTTGAGCTCATTATGATGATGCATTACCGAGTGGGCCCAGAGATACCTCTCAGTCATACGGAGTGACAAATCCCAGTCTCGATCGTGTCAACCCAACAGACACTTCCGGAGATACCTGTAGTGCACCTTTATAGTCACCCAGTTACGTTGTGACGTTTGGTACACCCAAAGCACTCCTACGGTATCCGGGAGTTACACGATCTCATGGTCTAAGGAAAAAATACTTGACATTGAAAAAGCTCTAGCAAAACGAACTACACGATCTTGTGCTATGCTTAGGATTGGGTCTTGTCCATCACGTCATTCTCCTAATGCCGTGATCCCGTTGTCAATGACATCGATGTCCATAGTCAGGAAACCATGACTATCTGTTGACCAACGAGCTAGTCAACTAGAGGCTCACTAGGGACGTATTGTGGTCTATGTATTCACGCATGTATTACGATTTCCGGATAATACAATTATAGCATGAATAAAAGACAATTATCACGAATAAGGAAATATAATAATAATGCTTTTATTATTGCCTCTAGGGCATATTTCCAACATGTTGAGCTCGCCCGCGAACATTTTGATAACCCACGCCATGTGGATGTCCTGCAGGGCATGGTCCTCATTCATCTTGATAAACACTTGGTCGCCCATGATGCAAGCGCATGGTAACCGTTGATCACATTGGTAAGCGTTGGTCGGTCATGTCGCCGAGAGCTAGTTGACTATCACCAACATCAGCGAGAGCCAGTTGGCCATCTTTACCCGCGAATGCTTTCAATTGATTCGACACGATTCAATGTTCGCCTAATTAAATAATTACAGACATAACTAATTATCTGTCTAATTATCTACAAGCACAATTAAATGTGTGCCTAATGAATTAATTGAGTTTCTAAATGAAAAATCCCTAATTCTAATTATCCACACACACAATTAATTGTCTAATTAATTGTATTAATGACTCTATTTTCAAATTGATTCAGCATCATAAAATACCTATTTAAATGGACCTAATTAATTGCATGCATGTCTAATTAATTAATTGTGTTCCTAACGGACAAAAAAACCATACTCCCTCCGTTTCAGTTTACAAGTTCTGCGCGTATACCTAGGTTGCCAATTTAATCATCCTAATATAAACTATATAACACAAAAATTATACGGTTTGAAATTAGAACATCTAAATTTTATCTACAGACATAATTGAATGTCGACCTAATTAGTTAATTGCATTAATAACTCCATTTTTATATTGATTCGACGCGATAAAATACCTACTCCGTACTTCAAATGAACGTAATTAATTGCATGCATAATTAATTTATCTCTAATTACTTTCATTTATGGCTTAATTTTCAAATTTATCCAGTGCTTGATTTTCAAATTGTTTTAGCATAATGGTTGTGACCCAATGACGACGACATACACATTCCCCTTTTATCGTACAAATGCATTGCTTTAGGTATTAAACCAGGTACTACTATATTGTTTTGGATTTCATGCCTGGACCAGAGAACTTGTGCCAAGGCGTGCTCCCTATCGACAAACCATGAGGCCTGTGCAATCCCTCTCATATGGTGTTTGGTACTTTTGATTCTCCTACCTTCCTTAGCGTCCTCATATGCTTGTGTAATTTTGGATATTCTTTTAAAGACATAAAGGGAATCTTAGATCTGATTAATATCACAGAAAACAAAAACCATCTTGTAAAAAAAGACGCTGATAACTGCCACACGTTTGGCAGGAAGAGAGGTGCACCACAAAGCAAACATATTGCCATGTCATCGCATGCATTCACGTGGGAATCTTTTTGGATTTCCAGTTTTTAAAATGTTTTATCTCTTAAATGAAAAATCCGATTGAAGATCCCTTTTCAACATTAAATCCATCACGATGATACCTTCGAAACTAGATCTCATATCAATATGTTCCGATGCGTTTTTTTCGGGTTAAAAATTGCCATGTCTATTGCACAAGAATTGTCATGATGTTTACACTGAAGTTGCCATTATATATTACAACTATTTTTCTTCTACATTTGAAAGTAAATTTTGACATATTATAAAAGGGGAATTAAGAAACTAGACTTGCTATGAACTATAAACTCAAATTGCCATGGTATATGCACTTAAAATTGTCATGGTTCGTATAAAAAATAATTTTCATGGTCAAAGTAATGGAATTGCCATGGCCAAAATACTAAAATTGTCATGATCTATAAAGTAAAATTGCCACATGGGAACTTTAGTGTAAACACTATGGCAACTACAGTGTAAACGCAAGGTCAAAAAAAAAACTACAGTGTAAACATCGTGGCAACTTTTGGCAAAAAAAATCGTCGAAACATATCAACATGGAATCTAATTTGAAGATCTCGTTGAGACGGATTTAATGGAGAAAATGGATTTTTAATTAGATTTTTTAATTAGAAGATAAAACATTTTTAAGCCGAAAAGCAAAAAGATTCCCGTTGATGTCATCTGTTTTGACGTGGCAAAATGAATGATAATGCAGGCGTTTGAGCCATGTTGCTTCGCGACGTGTGAGCGTTATCATTTGGAGAAAAAAAAGTCAATATATATATGATAAACAACCGGACATAGAATGACCAGTGTACAAATAAAATCATAATAGTTGTCTTCTTCTACTGATTATATGCCGCCCACTGCATAAATTGGAATCGAGTAATTACTAGAATCTGGAAAGATCTTCTGATAAATCTCCATTGGTCATTTCATTTACGCGTGATGAAACCACAACCATATTATTTTCTATGTTTTAAATCTGGACCGTTTGTTTTATATTGCTTTAACAATTCAATCAATAAATAGATATATCAAGGAATAAATGTTAATTAGAAGTAGCCATTTCTAATTGTTGTGCCAAAATCCTTCGGCATTGACTGATATATCCGTGTTTATTGTTCTAGATGACAAACTTTTATATATATACCATCCACCTACAGTTTGAGCTTGACGCACAAAACATCTCAGAAACCTAAGAAAATCGTAGCAGCGAAGCCATGAGGCAGTCGCAAGCTCTCTCGCTTCTCGTCCTCCTCCTGCTCCTCGCCTCGTCCAGCGCTTCCATTCTAGAAGATGCATGCAGGAGCTTGGGCAACCCTTACTACTACAACACCTGCATCAAGTTCTTCAAGGCCGACAAGGAGAGCGCCTTGGCGAACAAGCGCGGCCTCGCCGTCATCGCCACTGGAATCGCCAAAAAGACGGCCGCGGTCACCCTCAAGCGCATCGCCGCCGTGAAGGCCGTGGACAAGGACCCGAAGATCCAGGCGATCCTTGTCTTCTGCGACCATTTTTACTCCATAGCCGTGGGCCTGTTCGATGAGGCAGCCAAGTGCATCTGGTCGAACAAGGTGGGCGAAGCGGTGACGAGCCTCGGCTCCGCGTGGAACGTGCCCCGGAGCTGCCAGGACGAGTTCCGCAAGGCAGGAGTGAAGTCGCCGTTGCATGCCGAGAACTCCGAGTTCGAGATGGAGTGCATCATCACTATGGGTGTAACGGAACGGCTGCGTGTTCTGTAGGAGTTGTTAGCTAGCCGCCGAGGATATGTATCTGGGTAGAGTCCATTGTCATTTCAATGACCAAAGTTCTCGATATTAATAAACTCCGTAATGTTATCACTGGACTATGCAAGACGTCCAAATATTGCTACTCTTTTCTGGGCACCTGGTGATGGTATCCTGTAGCTTCTTGGTTAGGTTGTTGGCCGGCTGATAGGTGCCCGAGGATAGCTTTGACGACTTCTTTTTTGTTTCTTAGTAGCTATAAGACTGTAGTTTCTATTAAATGAAAGCAGAGGGGAGCAAGATAGTGACCGAGCTCTATGGAGCCTTTTATTTTCGAAAAAATTAAAATTCGAATTTCTCGGTTTCAGAAAATTTTGAAAAATTATATGCAAGTATACAAGGATGAAATGTATATTTTAGAAAAAAAAATTAGGAAGAAATGCGTTGAAATGCGACCTGTAAGAAAAAGACAAATTTCTGGACTTTGTGGATGAATAGTATCATGGATTAAAAAGCACCAGATTTGTTTTTTACACAGCCCTCATTTCAACGTATTTTATTCTAAAACTTTACATACATGTACATTATGCCTCCATATATATCTGTATTTTTTCAGAATTTTTTGCAATGCAAAAATATGAATTTTGAATTTTGCAAAAGGAGGCCTTCATGGAGATCGGCATCCGAAAGCAATTTTTGAGTGAGCCCTCTATATAAAAAATATCACTGGACTATGCAAAATGTGTTGGCTCATATGTCTTTTCAATGGATTTGTTTCTATTACTCCCTCTTTCTCAGTTTACAGGGCGTGCGCGTACCCCTAGATCGTCAATTTGGCCAACCTAATATAAGCCATATATTATAAAATAAATATATCAATATAAACTTCGGAGTTTTATTTTCAAAAGGTATATTTTTTGTGTTATATAATTTATATTAGGGTAATAAAATTGACAACCTAGATATACGCGCAGGACTTGTAAACTGAAACAAGAGAGTATGATATGAAAAAAGCAACAGGGATACCTTTCCCTCTAGGCTCCTGCATGGGGTCGGAGCGAAGGCCGTAGGCTAATTAAGGGGAAGGAGATTAAGCTTGTCGGAAGGGGGCTTCTATGTTTCGGTTAATTCGCTCGCCGCAACGAGTGAATGCCAAAGAGTCATTTCGGAGAGAAGGCAACACACAATGCTGAAACTGTTGGGAAACCGGGCCCACCTAGGGTGCGGCGGTGGAGGCCTACCTATGGCACACCTCCTAGCCCCTACCGGTTCCACATTTTATGTTAAGTGGGTACTTATATATTAAGATGAGGAGCAATCATTATACATTCTTCAATTACTAATAATAAATAAAAGGCTCTCTTCTACTCGCTGGAGATGTTGACGCAAGAAAGTGTACTTGAGATTACTTGTTACCTATGAACATGGGCGTACCCAAGTTGACCTACCCGGGTGCACAGGACACCATGTGCAAGATGTTTTCTTTATAAGTTTCATGCAAAATAGTGTGTGACATCCCATCTTTAGATGAAAAATATGAGTGTTCATATGCTAGGACACCGGGTCATTTTCTCTCTAGGTCCGCCCCTGCCTATGCAGGAGGAGCGGTGCCATGGCAAAGTAGGCTACAGAAGTGTGTGGCATTGAATACAAATCGAGAAGAATTCATTGCAGTAACAAATCTGAAAATATCATGTGAAAACTGCAATTTTTTATACACTGCGCCAAATAATAATAATAATAGTGTAAAACATCGTATTCCCTCAAGAAAAATTAAGTAAAACACCATCGACAACTTTTATTGCTCTCGGATCAGAAGTATATATATCTTCCACAAATCGGTTGGTGAAGACTAACAGGAAGCTCTTCAAACTTGAGGCAGTTTGGTGAATCCTCATGTGAGACACAAAATCGGTGCCAAATACAAGCAGGTGAACACTTTACAAAGATCGTTCAGCGAGAAAGGAAGGCAGCATTGACCGATGGTGTACCTACGTTTCCATAATCCTACCATGCTCTTTAACACCGATCTCCTCAACACTAGTACGGTAGCATTCTCCAAGAATGATTTATACCAAATAGGTCTTCCTGATGGAAGATTGACACGATGATCAGTCATCACTTGAGTCATATGAAGATGCATGTTTGTCGACCCAACAATGCACCCGGCCGTCAGTTAAGGCATACCGCCACGGTTTTTTCGTGTTGATCCGGGCACAGTTGACGAGCAGGCTGCTACCCATGTGGATGTTACGGCAATTGCGCAAGTCAAGTAACTCTAGGTGAGGGCAGTTCTCGAGGATGGCTGATAACCCTGCATTGTCGAGTTCGTCCCTGTCGAGATGCAAGGAAAGGAACCTAGGCATTCGGGCAATTGCAAAGGCTTCTATGTTGTGGGAATGGCGTCCAGTGTCAGATAATTAAATTCCTGGGGGCATAGACTTGCTTGACATGTTTATAGTGCTTAAGCCGTGGGCAGAATTCATGCAGCCGCCAACAGGCATACGTATGACTAGAACTGGAAAGTGCAAGCTCCTCGAGCAGAGGGAACTTCTTCAGTGTCTCTGTAATGTTGAGGCTGGGCAGAAGTCATTTTTTTTCTTCTGTTGCACACGTGCATATCTGCTAGTTTATTCTTAAAAGATGAATGACACGTCTTTCCGTGAAAGAACCAATCAACAAGTGATGCAACAGTTCAAGGACATCAAGTCATAGATATTTTAGACATTCCACAATTCTTCTAATTAGCATGAGGATAATTGCCCTTCTATTTACTTGCAATGAAAATAGACTGTCATATATTCTAGAAATATTGATCAACTCTATAGCTCTCGGTCATGATATTTAAGGAAACTAAAAAACACACGAACGCCAACGTATTTTGTAATTCATCTAAGTGGCACAAAATTTATCCATCATCACTTGCCATTTCTGTTTTGGTTTTTTAGTAAAATAATTTAGTTAACCAAAAAAATAATACCGTCAAACTCTTGTATGTACTTACAATTTAGTGAAATTATATTTTTTTTCATGACTGGCGTTAAAATCAATACAACGTAATTATTGCATCTTCGTATTTAACTATAACATTATATAGTTGCTAACTATAATAAAATGTATAATGATTAAGATCATATGTTCAAATTATAAATTGTAAATAATAAAAAATAAAAAATAGTACTCCCTCCTTCCCAAAATATAAGGCGCGATTGACTTTTTACGGTCTTTGATGCACAACTTTGACCACTAATATATATCAAAGTATATGGATTGAACATGTATAAATGACATCGCTGTATTTGTCTTGCAAAGCAATTTTATTTCATATGTATATATAATAATTTTATAGACATATAATACATAAAAAATATAGTCAAAGTTGTGCAACGAAGACCAGAAAAGTCAAACCGTGCCTTATATTTTGGGAAGGAGGGAGTATAAATAAATGATTGCCTAACATCTCCTCTATCATACTACATATGGATTTTGTCAATAGCCGAGTTACTATTGTCATTGGCATGAAGAAAAAGAATATATCAGAACGAGATGATTGAACATCGTACTTGGCGCCGCGGATCGATCAGACTGGGCTGGTCCTCTTCCTTAGGCGAGGTCATTACCAATTTAACTTTGAATATTCTAATAAGTATAAATTGTTAATTGTGTCACATTGTTATTGTCAGTATGAATTGACTTGAATGTCCACCGAAGAAACTTGTCTTAGTTGAGACTTGCGTAGGGCTTGGGTTTGACCACTCAACTCTGTTTATCTCATAGCTTGCACTGTACATGCAGTCAGCTGTACACTATCTTCTCGTCATTGTCGCAAAAACCTTCGCCACTCAATTCACAGGACAACGGGCCTCCTCGGCTACTCCGAACCCAACATCTGCCGCCATAGCTACCTTCCACCAACACTGCCACTATGAAAACCTCGTCGTGGCGGAGTCAAGGTGCTCGGAGAGGGTGCCAGCGACGTGGACGAATCGCAACAACAGCGTTGTGGGTAAAACTAAAACGAGTCAATTGCAAGAAACCACCACATTTGTGGCTAGATTTGCAGGAAACCACCAACTCGTTAATCCGTCGCAAAAAACACTGAAAAATTTGTTAAGTCGTTGCAAAAAGCACTGATCGGGTGATTTAGCCCATTTGATCACTTTCTGACAAGTAGGACAAGATAGTAAGAAGCTGACTTGGCAAAGAATTGACACAAACACCCCTGAAATCCAAAACAAAAAGCAATCAACACCCCCTATGGACAACTACCAGGGAGCTCCTCCATGCCGCACACCCTCCCTTCATCCCCTTCTTGTTGCTGCTCGCCGTAGTTCGTCGCCTCCCGCCCGACCTGCAGCGCCTCCGCCACTGCCTCCCTTGCAGCCCAATCGGACAACCACCTCCGCCACTTGCCTCAAGACGGCCACCGTCCTATACGACCACAACTCGGTTTGCCAACCACCATGGCCGCCTGCGCCGGTGACCCTGCCTGCAGCCTCCCATGGCGCCCCTCGCTGGAGGTCAACGACAAGCTCACGGGGCGTGCTGCTTCTCGTCCTTGCCCAGGGGCGACTACATCCGGGCCATGGACTGGCCGCAGAGGTCGGGGCAGCCGAGGCCACTCGGATCCTGGCGGCGCACGCAATCGTAGGGTAGGAGAAGGCCACGGCGGCTCGAGCGTCGAGTTCATCAGCGCAAGAGGAGGAACTGCTGTGGTAAAAATCTCGCAGGCAGAGGGACGACACCTCGCCGGAGGTCAGGGGCGCGAGCTCTGCCGGAGGTCCTGGCCGGCATCGTGGACGACGCATGGCGTGGAGGAGGAGGTGAGGAAAGGCGTGGCTGGTGGTGGGCTTCCGGCCGCGGCGACAGGAGCCGGTGGGGGCGGCGCAGTCGGGTGCAAGGGGTGGCGGCTGTAGCCTCCTCCCGATCGGATCCAGAGAAGGGGATCGAGCAGGGGGTTGATTGCTTTCTATTTTTGGGTCCAGGGGTGTGTATACAATTATTTTGCCAAGTCAGCTCCTTACAAATTGGCCCTACCTGTTAAAAAGTGATTAAATGGGTCAAATCATCCGATCAGTGCTTTTTGCAACGAGTTAACAAAATTTTCGGTGTTTTTTGCAACGGATTAGCGAGTTGGTGGTTTCCTGCAAACCTAACCGCAAATGTGGTGGTTTCTTGCAATTGACTCAACTAAAACACCATCGGTAACTTCTATTGCTCTCATAGCATAAGTATATATATTTTCCGCAAATCGGTTGGTGAAGACTAACGGGGAGCGCTCAAACTTGAGGCAGCGAGGTGAATCCTCATGTGAAACAAAAAAAATATCAGCTTACAAAAGCAAGAGAACACTTCACAAACATTGTTGAGCGAGAGGGGAAGGCAGCATTTGGGCAGTTACATTTATGGTGTGATATATCATTTGTTTCTAGTGTACCTACGTGTGCCCTTGTCCATAATCCTATAATGCTCTCTAAGACCGATATCAACAAGACTAGCAAAGTAGCAACAATTAATGATTAGTACAAGTGTCACTATACCAAAAGTTATTAGCATTGTCATCACGATGCATTGTCGTGGTACATGTCCTGCCACGTGTACAAACAACAACACCTAATAGGTTTCCCTGATGGAAAATTGACACAATATGATCAGACATCAGTTGATGTCATATCAAGATGCATGTTTGTCGACCCAACAATGCACCCGGTCGTCAGTTAAGGCATACCGCCACAGTTTCTTCGTGTTGTTGATGCGAGCACACTTGACGAGCAGGCTGCTATCCATGTGGATATTGGGGCAGCTGTGCAAGTCAAGTGACTGTAGGTGTGGGCAGTTGTTGAGGATGGCTGATAACCCTTCATTGTCAAGGTTGTCTCCGGAGAGCTGCAAGGAAAGTAAGTTGGGCAACCGTGCAATCGCAAAGGCTTCCCTGTTGTGGGAATGGGGTCGACCAATGTGTGGGTATATCCCTGGGTGATAAACGGATTGCTTGATATTTATATAATGCTTCAGCTGTGGGCAGAATTCAAGCACTCGCCAGGCATGCCTATAATTACAATTCGAAAGCGCGAGCTCCTCAAGCAGAGGGAGCTTCTTCAGTGCCTCTGCAAATGGTTTGCTGTTGTGGCTGGACCCGATGAGACAGAGGCTCTTTAACGAGGGTGCACTGCAAGGCATGTTGTTAGTAGTCGACAATAACTAAATTTTCTGAGGGTGCACTGCAAGGTATGTTGTTAGTAGTCGACAATATAACAGAATTTCTGAACAATTAAAATCTCTGAACAAAACGAATGATTGATGAACAAGATCTTACTGCTGTGCGAGGTAAAGGAGTAGGTCGTCGTCCACGTAGCGATCGCCCAAGAACCACTGGCACTGCCCCGCGCTCAACGGGATGGCGAAGAGTCGCGCCGTCCTGTTTGTTAGAATTTATGTTTATCTATGCTTTGTAATCTCAACTAACATATCTCTTCTCCCTCTCCCTCTCGTAACTATCCAGGAATTCCAGGAAACCTTGTACCGACCTGCATCCTTAGCGATCTGGTCTCTCCAACTTGTAAGCCAAGGCACGGCTGTTCTGCCCATATCAATATAAACCAAACGCGGCTCCTCATCGAGGAGTAGGAACGCTTCCGAAATCTTACATGGTAATCAGAGCCACCTCTTCCTAAACATCTAGCCACACCACAAAACCCTAAAACCATATCAACATCGCCACCATGTCTTCATCTGCGGCTGTCGTCCTCAACCTTGGTGCGCCGCCGTCTGAGAAGCTTGCAAGAGGGAACTACATCCTCTGGAAGGCGCAGGTGCTCCCGGCTCTGCGAGGTGCGCAGGTGACCGGGCTCCTGGACAACACCGACGCCGCTCCACCCAAGACCGTGGAGGTTACACAGGCAGATAAAACTACTGCCGCGGCGCCGAATCCACTATATGGAACCTGGATCGCCAGAGACCAACAGGTTCTGTCATATTTGCTAAACTCTATGTCCCTAGAAATCCTTGCACAGGTTGTGGGAAAGGAGTCCACCTTCGAGCTGTGGACCACGGTGACGACGCTCTTCGCCTCCCAATCGCAGTCCCGGATTACGAATCTGAGGATCGCGATCACCAACACAAAGAAAGGTAGCATGTCCAGCACTTCCTACATGGCGAAGATGAAAAGTCTTGGAGACGAACTAGCAGCCGCTGGTCGTCCTGTGTCAAATCCTGAGATGGTAGATTACATCCTTGCGGGGCTTGATCGTGACTACGATGCTGTAGTTGCGGCCGTCGGCGCCATCAAAAACATCATCACACTCGACGATCTCTTCGCCCAAATTTCTGCCTTTGACCAAAGGATGGAGATGTTGGGTGATTCCTCGTCAGGAGGCTTCCATACATCAGCAAACGCGGCCTACAGAGGTCGCCCTCAAGCTCGTGGGAAATCATACCGCGGGCGAGGAGGAAGGGGCCGTGGCCGTGGAGATCGCCCCCCTTCTCCTGCTGGCGGCGGTGGTGGCTACAGAGGACGTCCTCGTCATCAGCAACAACAGCAGCAACGTGACCAGCAGCAGCAGCGTGATTACCCAGAGTGCCAGATCTGCCTCAAACATCATCCAGGGGGCGCGCGAGCATGTTGGTGGCGCTATGAAGATGGTGATCAAGAAGAAAAAGCAGCACATGCAGCGACCTATGGTGTAGATACCAACTGGTATGCAGATTCCGGTGCCACAAATCATATCACCGGTGAGCTTGACAAGCTAACAATGAGAGAAAAGTACAATGGAGGCGATCAAGTTCACACGGCAAACGGATCTGGTATGACAATTACACATGTTGGTAGTTCAATTGTTAAAAGCCCCATTAGAGATTTGCATCTGAAAAATATATTACGTGTCCCTCAATCATCCATAAATCTTCTTTCAGTTCATCGATTCACTCTTGACAATCATGTTCTCATAGAGTTCTATCCTTATTTTTTCTTGGTTAAGGACTTGGCCACGAGGAGAATCATTCTTAGAGGACAGTGCAAGGGAGGTCTCTACCCAATCATATCATCATCACCGTCTTCATGGTCCAATAAGCAAGCACATGCTGTCACCAAGCTATCTTCAGCAAAGTGGCATAGTCGTCTAGGTCATCCATCGTCTGTCATAGTTAAATATGTCCTTAGCAAGAATAAGCTCTCATATGAGCCTAGTGTTGAGTCGGTTTGTGACCCATGTCAACAAGCCAAAAGTCATCAGTTGCCGTACCCTATTTCTACTGGTGTATCCACTGCACCATTGCAACTTATTTTTTCAGATGTATGGGGACCAGCTCCCACATCAGTTGGCAGATTTTCTTACTATGTTAGCTTCATCGATGATTACAGTAAATCTTCTTAATATCCTCCTCTTAATTTGACCTGTTTTCTACATAAACCGGCTCAATTTCCTTGAATAGAGATCAATTTATGTATGTCATGGCTTACAAGTAGGCTTTCTAATGAAAACAAGATAATCCCATCGTGTTGCTATGGAAGTTTTTGAACAATGAACTTATCAAAAATAAATATATATATATATACGAGAATAGCACCACACAACATTCAACATAGAGAAAAAATGGAGGGTGGATGCATGTTATATTGTCTTGTGACATTCAAGTTCAATTATTTATTGTTGAAAATAAAAATAAAAATTAATGGTGTGGGGGCCTTTCATGTTCTTTGATGATGGGAGGGCTTGCATGTGGTAGAAAATGAAAAGTTGAATGGTTGCATGGGCACTTGATGATGTGAAGTGCGTGCATGTGCTGAAAAGTAAAAAGTTAATTGGTTGGATGCGCTTGATGATGTACTCCCTCCGTCCCAGAAAAGTTGTCATCAGCTTAGTTCAAATGTAATTTTGCAAAAAGCCCCTTATCCTTTTAAAACTGCTGCTAATCAACCCACCGCTTCTTCCACCTCCGTTGCTGTACAGCAACGCCCTCGACCACCGTCGCCCAGCACGGCGCCAACCGCCCGTGGGGCTTAGCCGGCGACGAAGGCCCCTAACGCGCCGCTGCCCACCGCATGGCTGCTGCCAATTTGCGCCGCTTACTCTGCTCCACGGCCGACGGGCGGGCGACACGGTGACGGGCGGCGGCTCCACGGCAAGAGCGGCTCCTCCTTGTTGTGCTTGCTCGCGTCCCGGCCTTGCTCGCGCCAGCTGCCACCCACTCCGGTGCGGGAGTTGGGTTCTGGGACGCCGCTGCTCCACCGCCGTCATGGAGGTGACCAGCGCATCCATCTGTCGGGCCCAGCGCCGCCTCCCACCTGCGTAGCTCCCAGGACGAGTGCCGCCTCCCACCTCCGCTGCTGCCTCTGCTTCCCGCCTCTCCTACCTCTGCTGGTACCACTCCATGTTTTCCTCCCGCCTCCTCTGCTACCTCTGCAAAATTGATGTGAAATTACTCTCAAAGTGTATTATTGATGTGAAATTGAGCAGTGGAACAGAATAGTTTGTTCAATTACTCCTCCTGTGAAATTGTGCGGTGGATCAGGAATAGTGTGTAATGATGCAAACTGTGATGATGCAAGATGCGACACTAAACTCAGATGTCAGGTAATGATGCAAAGTGTTTGATTTCGATAATGCTCATTCAAGCCAATGACAAGATTGCAAGATTTGGTAATACCGGATAGATGAAACATAGCACACTTAATTGCTTCAAATAATCACCACTTCAACACTGCATACTTAATTCAGTTCCAAACAAAATGCCTGTACAATCAGACTGCAGAGTTGCTAGATGCTAGATGGAGTAGGTGTTACAAAATGCCTGTACAATCAGACTGCATAGTTGCTAGATGCTAGATGGAGTAGGTGTTACAAAATGCCTGTACAATCAGACAATCCCACTTCAAACATCTAATTTTCTCTGTTTTACAAACTGAAATCAACTTAGCTGCTGTAAGTCCTTAAACTATGGCTTAATGCTAGGAATGATATCCTCTGATTTATGATAAGGAGCCTGAGAATTTGTGTTGTGAAACTTACTTTGGTTTATGATAAGACTGTACTTGGTCCAGCAGCTGGATGAACTTCGTTGAGACCTGTCCGGCCCACCTCTGGGCAGAGCAGCCCTCGTGGATTCCCTCTGTCTGTGCTTTGATGACTTGCGGCACCTTATTGTGCAAAACGTCTACTGCTCCAGCAGCGCTGACCAGAATTATATACACCAATAAATTCAAAAGAACAGAAAATGCTAACACAGATCAACGCTTAGTAAAATCAAAATTTGAGTTTTGGAATTCCACATAAATGCACATGCAATAAATACAGTTGAAAACTTAAACTAGCAAGCATCCTAGTTGTGTAGAAAAAAAATAAAAGAATGCTTGCAAGCAAGACTGTACTTGGGCTTTTTATCTACAAGGCCTTATTTATAGATCCAGTACTACCGAAGAAAGGCATTCCTATTTGATTATATGCTAACCATTCATCTTTTGTATACTCTTGTTATGAGATCAGACAGGAGCACACAATTATGGATTTGAACTTAATCCCGGAAGAGAAGGATGAAGCTCAACAAGAAGAACAAGCTCAGCAAGGTGACTCTATGGATTTGAACTTGATCCCGGAAGAGGAAGATGAAGCTCAACAAGAAGAACAAGCTCAGGAAGGTGATGCTATTGATTTAAACTTGATCCCGGAAGAGGAAGATGAAGCTCAACAAGAAGAACAATCTCAGCAAGGTGATGCTATTGATTTAAACTTGATCTCGGAAGAGGAAGATGAAGCTCAACAAGAAGACGCTTATGGATTTGAACTTGATCCGGAAGAGGATGATGAAGACATTGAATTGAATTGGTTTCCAAAAGAGGAAGAAGCTCAAGAGGCACAAGAAGATGCATTATTGGAAGAAGCTCAAGAGGCACAAGAAGATGCATTAGTGGAAGAAGCTCAAGAGGCACAAGAAGATGCAGAAGTGGGAGAAGCTCAAGAAGCTGACGCACAAGGCAATCCCAGAGGGAAGGACCTGACAGACAAGGAGAGATATGGTGTTTACTTTGCTCTGCGAGTAATCGAGCTTAGAGATGGACAGGTTCACCTGTATGACAGGGTGCTCATTGCAACTATGCTGAATGTTCACGAGCGAACAGTTACAAGAATATGGAATCGGCGAAAGAACAACTTGCAGCAGGCCAAGAAGTTGATGTTTCAACTAAAAAGCACAACGATGGTAGAAAGAGAAAAGAGCTAGATCTGGCGAGAACAGCGACAATCCCACTAAATGTAAGAAGAACTATTCGGTCACTGCAAGGTGTTTAGGGGTTCCCCGGTCGACCCTACACAACAGGTTTCAATTGCAAGAGCTGAAACGCATCACGAACAAAGTCAAGCCCTCGCTAAAGCCACACAACAAGATAGCGAGACTCAAGTTCTGCATATCCATGATGGATGAAAATGGATATCAACCCCTTGGCCCGATTTCAAGTCAATGAACAATATGGTCCACATAGATGAAAAATGGTGCGATATGACCAGAGTCACGAACAGCTACTATGTCTTTGCTGAAGAACCAGAACCTGAGCGTACAGTGCCCAATACACACAGCATTGGCAAGGTAATGTTCTTAACAGCTGTTGCCAAGCCTCGCTACACCGATGATGGGGAACTAACATTCGATGGAAAAATTGGCACATGGGCGTTTGTGGTAGAGACCGAGGCGCAAAGAACCAGCCAAAACAGAGATCGAGGAACGATAGAGATGAAATCGATTGAAAGTAACCAGGCCCGTCTGTAGAGATTACCTGATCAATAAAGTTATCCCTGCAATACAAGACAAGTGGCCCGATGAAGACGTGGGCACAACAATTTTCATCCAACAAGATAATGCGAGACCACATGTCCTACCTAATGATGCAGGTTTTCTGGAAGCTGTGCAACAAACGGATCTAGACATTCGTCTGTTACAACAACCGCCTAACAGCCCTGAGCTTAATGTTTTAGACCTTTGTTTTCACCGCTCCTCCAATCCCTAACCGACAGCAGAGCACCTATGAATATCCAGGAGTTGGTACATGGTGTAGAGGAGGAGTTTGAGAATTATGATGCACATAAGTTGTTCAAAAGCTTCATCACACTGCAAGCGATAATGGTCAAGTCATGAAAGATCAAGGAGGAAATACCTACAAGCTGCCGCATCTACACAAGGACCGTCTACAAAATGGTGGAGAAGAAATAACCGGTGTATATTGCGGTGCAGAGCTAATTCTTGATACGATGGCCATTATAGAACAAGGGGAATAGAGCTCAGAAAAGGAAAGGGAAAGGAGTATATAGGGAAAGGAAAAAGAAATGATAGGAGTATGTCATGTGTATGTCTTGTGTCATGTGTATGTCGTGTGTATGTCATGTGTCATATATTATGTCATGTGTATGTCTTTGTGTCATGTGTTCAATGAGAAAAGATTGGAGTGTGTCATGTGAATTATTTGATTTTTTTTAATTTACTTGATTTTATTTAATTTACTTGTACGAAGAAGAAGAGATCCTTCTTCTATGCTAGGAGCTCTTCTTCTTCTTCTTCTTCTTCTTCTTCTTATTCTTCTTCTTCTTCTTCTTCTTCCTCTTCTTCTTCTCATTCTTCTTCTCCTTCTTCTTCTCCTTCTTCTTCTCCTTCACCTTCTCCTTCTCCTTCTTCTTCTTCTTCTTCTTCTTCTTCTTCCTATTCTTCTCCTTCTCCTTCTCCTTCTCCTTCTCCTTCTCCTTCTTATTCTCTTTCTTATTCTTATTCTTATTCTTATTCTTATGATTAACAGGAACATGGTGTAGTTTCAGAATTCAGATCCATTTTGCACTCTTGATAGCAGTGATTTTGGTAGGTGTACTCCAGAAACTAACAACAAATGAATGGAGTATCAAGGGCATATAAATACAGAAAAATTCAAATACATCAAGAGAATCTAGATGGAGTATCAAGGGCATCTAGACACACACTACAGTCAGAAATCCCAGAAAGTTGCTGCACCCTACTGAAAAGGGGCAAAAACCTGATCATGTACTCAAGAAATGTTGCAATGTTGTCACAATAATTACTTGATCAAAATAATTCTGTCCTTAACTGAATAAACTTGATTTAGTTAACTGAATAAACTTGATTTAAGTATATTCTTACAGAAAGTTTGCCTACTTTTGTGTACTAAGGCACTGAAAACATGATCCTCCTCCTACATTACGTATATCAGAATTAAGTTACTCTAAATGGAGTACCAAAATTTGAGAACAAGCCATCTGAAAAGAGCACCAGCTAAGATCTAATCCTTATGTCCAATTAACCACTAATTTACTGTAACCAATGTTCAGAGACAAATCAGACTTGACAGTAAAGATCAAAATTTCAGACTTGACAGTAAATATATGGAAACTGAAGATTATTTAGGAACACACTTGTTCCTAAACTTGATGTTGATTTAGCAACACAGTCTTGATGAGAGTATAAAATTTATAGCAGCAGCACTACATATAGGAGCAGAACAATGATTCCTAGATGCAATAGTAATCATTTTGTTTAAAACTTCACAAAAATTTCAGTGAACTTTTGAACACAAGTACAATCAGAATATGATCATGTTCAATAGTGATCATGTTCAGTAGCTGAATCCAAGAGGACAAAAATTTCAGTTAACTTTTGAAGTTTTAGAATTAACTGTATTATTCAGTCAAGATCTTTGTTCAGTCAAGTTGATGTTCAGAACCTGTCATTTTCTTCCAAAACCTATCCATTTCTGTCAGGTTTTGATCTGTCAAGTTTACTGAATTTTTACTCAATTAGTTGAACTTTTGATCTGTCAAGTTTACTGAATTTTTACTCAATTAGTTTGAGATTGTCATGCTTCCTAGTCAAAATTTTCATGGTTTTATCTTATCTTACTGGACAGTGGCATGATCATCTCAAGCATATCTTATCTTACTGAATTCCATGGCTAACAATAGTTTTAAAATCATCAAGGGCGCATTTGTACTCATCTAGCAAGCTCACCGAGATCAGCAGGCAGCATCCATACTCATACTTCATTCCTCTGCACCAAGTCCTCCTCCAATCGCTGCACAATCCAAGAGGACAAGAACAAAACCAGCTCAACCGCTTGCTTCACCGCATGTAAATCATGACTAGAAGATGGACCTGCGCTACCGTGGCGGCGGGCAGCATAAGCGAAGCAAAAGCGGCAGCGCCGGTGGAATGAAGAGGCGGGTCCTCCATCATCGATCACCGGACTCGAGGAGAAATGGCAATGGCAAGATAAGCAGGCGGTGGCATGTGGTGGAGCAAGTCTTCGTCTTCCCCATGCCGTGGTCGTCTTCCCCACGCCGTTGACCTGCGGCAGCAGCCGCCGTCTGGAGGAGGAACTGGTGGATGAGGAGCTCGAGGGCGAGGAGCTCGAGGATCTTCCATGCCTCCAGATCGAGCCCCAACTCCTCCAGGGACATGAGCGCCGCCACGGGCCGGAAGCCGCGGGCTTTGCGAAAAAGGGATCCTTCCTCTGGATCTCTGGTGCGAAGGAAGAAAAGCGTAGACGAGGGAGGAGGCGGTAGCGTGCAGGGAGATTTGAGCAGTGGAGAGCCGCAGAAGCAGGGGCGGCAAGGCGTGAGCAGCCGGCAGGCAGGGCGAGGCTGACAGAGCAGCGCGATGGGCTGCGTGGCTTGTCGGAAGAAAGGGGAGGGGGTTTTTGTAAAACATCGGCGGAGACAACTTTTCTGGGACGGAGGGAGTACTAGATAACGTGCATGTGTATTTAAATGTGAGGCTGCATATGTGATGAGGTGGATTGGTTGATAAATAAGAAAGTGTGGATGAATTTCTTAGATTTATAGGATTCTAATTTATTTTCTTAATAACTTGTTCAGTCTGTCCTTAAAGAAAATTAAGAGCTCACTGTATTTTTCTTTTCAAAGACGGTGGGATCTGCCACTGCATGTGTGATGACAGGTGGGCCCGGACTCACGTAAGTAAAGTATAAGTAAATTGGTCAAGGAGGTCCAGAAGGTTCTGCGGGAGTGGGAGTGGGAGCTGCAGGGACGTATTTAAAGATGTGCCGGACCTGGGGGGCATATCTGCAAAAGGACCAAACTCACGCGACGAAGGAGAAAGAAGCGGAGACCGGAGATCGAGATCGCCGGTGGGAGAGATGGAGCCGAGACGAGCGATCCACCGCAGATCCGGCGCGCTCCTCCTCCTCTTCGCCTCTGTATTCGCGGCGGCCGCCGGCGCCTCCGCCTCCGCCATCGGTGACAAGTGCGCCGCCTGCAAAGCCGTCGCGGTGAGCTCATCTCCTCCGCCTTCCGCCCTTCTCTCAGTTCCTAGCTTCCAAAGTTCCCATCGTTAATCTTACCTCCCGCCGCTAAGCCATCTCCCGGAGATGGACGGAGCCCTGGATCTTGGTGGATTTAGTGCAGACGTGGTAGACTTCTGAAAGTTTCAGCGGTCTGTGTCTCAGAGGCACATTGTAGTAGCAGAAGATCTGATGTGTCGTTCGGTCTTGTTTTTGCAGGCTGAGCTAGAGATTGGAATATCAAGTGTAAGTAAAAAAACTTCCTGCCTTTCAGTTGTCGTTGTTTAGCTGCTTGATTTCTGCTATCATCTGCAGTGCTGATTTGGTGGTTATGTGTTTCTTTCAGTTTCTTGTTACCGGGGCCATTTCTGCTATCATCTGCAGTGCTGATTTGGACCTGAATTTCTCTTAATGCAGGAGAAACCAAGAAATCACTTGGACTTGCGTAACAGGTTAAATTCGAAAGGTCAGCGTGAGGGGAAGGTCATCGATTACAGGTATATCATCTAATACTGCACTACCCCTTTGCTGTTCAATGGTTAAACTGCGGTAAAAAAAGAGTATATTCGACTACAACAGTACAGAAACGTGCATTCTTACAATATTGGAACATCAAATGGACACAATGTGATGCAGAGGAATACTGACAATTCACCATACATTTGCTAAGGCTACCTCTACCTTAATATAAGACGATTTTGCAGTTCAAAAACGTCTTATATTAAGGTACAGAGGTAGTACTAAACATTACATGGACTCTTTTTGTTCATCTTGGGTGCATCTCGACACTTGCATAACAAATTATGGACACAGTTTTTACCCTTTTTTTTCATTGGTATGTCCTTGATTCTGTACGTGCGGTGCAGAGTCAGCGAACTTCGGATTGTAGAGCTTCTGGATGACCTATGTGATAAGATGCAAGACTATACGCTACAGAAGGTATAAAATGAAGCTACACAACTGTTTTCGAATTCTGTTTTCTGCACACTGTCATCGTATTCAGGCTAGAATTTTTTCTCAACATATTAAGTCATGTACTCGGATATATTATAACCAAGTTATCCCTCTAGTATTGGACTGTTGATCTGTTCTCTATAATTTGAGCACCAGCCAAAGCATTTTAGTCATCTAATAAACTGAACTGTGTGCAGTTGGAATCAGGCGAAAAAGAATGGGTGAAAGTAGCAAGCTGGAGCAGTTTTCAAACTGGTAAGTTAGGATATTTGTGGCACCTGTTTACTCTTTCGACTGAGTTTAAATTGTTACCACACCATAAACACTGAAGAGTCACGGCCATACCCCATATTTTGTTCTGCTTATTCTTCTTGCTCAGTTGTTCCACACAAGTGTCATCTCAGGAAATGCAGCAAGCCCTAGATTAGAAGTGTATATCCCCAGTGCTCGCCATGATAGTCTTATTACAAGGAGCCCAGACTCGACAATGCCAATACAATCATGCAGGACATCATTGAGAGATAGTCTTCCGTTAACGTAAAATAAGTAAGAGTTAGTATCCATTACAAGGAAATGAACTTGTGGATACATTAAGCTAAATAACAGGCAGATGATAACCGCTACTCTGTATTGGATTGTTCTTATTGTGATATAATGAATATGAGCTGTAAAGAAGTGTGAATTGTAGTTACTAATCGTTTACTGATTGTCTGATAATTTGTTTGTAGATAAGAAAGCTGCGGCACGAGCACACTCCAAAAATCTATCCAGTTACTGTGGAAGGTATGGTGCAGTTTTCGGTACTTCAGAGAATTGAACTGATGGAAAACAGAGTTTATTTCTCCTAAATATGCTAGTACAGAACTTTGAACATACCAGCCTAGACTTTGTACTAAATCAGCGACAAGTAATATGGATCTGAGGGAGTAGTAAACTTGGGCAAAAAAGTAATTTATCTCTGCCCTCATTAACCTTTTATTACCTATTTTTTGTTTGCTTGATTTAACATATTTTATATAGCATAGCCACCATCTTGTTAGTGAAGTGTATAAAGGGCGCTCGTCCTTCTTCAGTAAAACCTTGTAACTGACTAACAGTGTGTTGGGCGTGTGGCCTTGTTGCCAATGACCACTTGTAACCCATTGAGTGTGGACGGAGCTGTGATGTAGCCTTAATAAAGCTCTCAGGTTTCTATCAAAAAACATGAAGAACTCTGTTTTTCCCTATTTGTGTAAGGCCAAATTTGCTTATAGTAGGTGCTTAGTTTGGCAAAGAATTAGATTGCTTTAGAAATGCAGATTTAACAGTTGTCGAAAGATGATATTACCTTTCTTGGCTTTTGAAGAATTGTGTTGGCTATTGAATAAGTGAATCACTGGGCGTGCTGACAAGTTCACTTATCGCGCAGGTTACTGGAGGAAACTGAGGACGAGGTACTTCTTGTCTTGGATGGCATTACCCTTTAGACAGTATTTTATAGATATTTGTAAAGATCAGATGGCTTTTTTTTCCCACTTATTTGGTAGCCGTGTTTTGTTTTTATAACTGTGAAGATCTGTAAAGTTGTTGGCACAAGGCCTAACATGGGTTATTTTTTTCTATTGCAGCTTGCTGAGTGGATAAAAACAAGCTCGGCAGAATCCGCGGACGTGAGCCAGGCCCTTTGCCAGGATATTAGCAAACACTGTCAGTCCACAAGGTATATGTTGTTCAGCGTATATATGAATCAGCTGATTCGCGCCCTTTGCACTTACTCGAACTGGCTAACGTTTTCTCCTTGTTCATTTCTCCTTCCTGCCATCTCCAGTGCTACAGCCCCGGTCGACGATGAACTATAACAGCATGTGTTAGCTCCCCGTATTTACTCGACAAAGAAAAGCAGATGAATGCCTGAGAAGCGTCAAAGAAGAAGCTCCAGTAGGAAATGAAGCTGTTATTTGTTAGCGTCTGCGATTTTACACTCACATTGTTGTCTTAAAGAGGGACTTGCACTTTTTCACATAGGATTACTGATGTATTGAGAACATTCGAACTTTGAGAATTTTTTGCATACTGAACTACAGTTGGTCGCATGGTATGATCTGCTTTTGTGATATCCCTTGTAACGTCTAGTCCGAACATTTTGCTCTCAGCCCTCTTGCGAGCCAGGATGCTATAAATGAAAAATGAAAGGTGCAAATTTTTCTCAAAAGTTCCGATTGTTTTGATTTTTGAAATGTGATATTTATGGAATCCCATGAATAGTATCAAAGCTTATTTCATGCTACTTCCATAAATTTTCTAGCTGTATGCAAAACTTCAGGTTGAAATGACATTGGTGGAGGTCTGGGCAAAAAAATTAAAATCGATGGTCCAAAAAGACTATTGTTGGAAGCATTTTATTATTGCAGTGTGATCTGTATTGGAATAGTTGCTGAAACAAAATTTGAAATTGTTTGTGTCGCTTTTGCAATAATCAAGTCAATTCTTTTTTGAGAAAATCTGAAATTTGAATAGTTGAAATAACGTTTTAAAGATATTGAAATTGTTGATGTCACCCATTTGGAATAATCAGTTTCACTTTTTTGTGATGTGCGGGATTGGAATATATGAAATAAGTGTTGTTCAAAATTCAAAATTGTTACATGAAACTGATATTTCTCATATGTGTAACTTGTTATTGCAGTGTGATATGTATTTAAATAGTTGTTGAAATAAAAAATTGAAATTGTTTGTGTCACTTTTGGAATAATCAATTTCAATTTTTTTAAGAAGATCTAAAATTGGAATAGTTGAAACCACATTTTAAAGATATCGGAATTGTTGATGTCGCCCATTTGAAATAATCAATTTCACTTTTTTTGTGATGTGCGAGATTGGAATATATGAAATAAATTTTGTTCAAAATTTAAAATTGTTACATGAAATATTTCTCATATGTGTAACTTGTTATTGCACTGTGATCTGTATTTAAATAGTTTAATAAAAATTGAAATTTTTTTGTCACTTTTAGAATAATCAATTTCAATTTTTTTAATAAAATCTGAAAGTGCGATAGTTGAAATAAACTTTTAATGATAGTGGAATTGTTGATATCACCCATTTGAAATAGTCAGTTTGAGTTTCTTGTGGTGTGTGAGATTGGAATATGTGGAAGAAATTGCTGAATTTGTTTTTTGAAAGAGTTGAAATGAACTTTTGAAATTTTGAAATCATTTCTTTAAAAAGGGATAAAAACATTTTTGAAGGAAAAAATGATATCCTTTTTTGGAATGAGTGGAATTACTTTCAAAAATGAAAATCAATTTATGGAACAATTGAAATCAGCTTCTTGAAATGGTCTGAATCTGTTTTTTTTTGTAAACACGTTTTTTTTCCAAATTGTGAAATCGGTAAAATTGTTAAAAGTAGTTTCTTGTAAATGAGCGAAGTTTTATTTGAAATGAATGGACTGATTTTTCAAAATCAAATATGTGTTTTAAAATATTTCAAATCAATTTAAAGTGAGAGAGGTTGATCTGAAAAAATAAGCTGAAATTACTATGTATGTAATTTTGTACGTGTGTGAAGTGAGAGACCTCTCAAGCGTAAGTGTAAAGCGAGGGGCATGGCTCAAATCACGTGGGTGGGCCCCAACTGGTCAAATCACGTGGGTGGGCCCCAGCTGGTGGAATAAAATGGCTTAAATGAAGAGAAGAGTGAAATACAAAGATACATCATGTGACAGCTTTTGAGTTGGCATAATTCAAAATAGTTTATGTCACCCATTTGTGATGTGAGAGATTGGAATATATGAAACCGATTTTTTTTATATGTGTAACTTGTTATTGCAGTGTGAAGTGTATTGAAATAGTTCTTGAAATAAAAAATTGAAATTGTTTGTCTCGCTTTTGGAATAATCAATTTCAAATTGTTTTGAGAAAATCTGAAATTGGAATAGTTGAAATCACCTTTTAAAGATATTGAAATTGTTGATGCCACCCATTTGAAATAATCTGTTTCACGTTTTCGTGATGTGCGGGATTGGAATATATGAAATAAGTGTTGTTCAAAATTCGAAATTGTTGCATGAAACTTATATTTCTCATATGTGTAACTTGTTATTGCAGTGTGATATGTATTTAAATAGTTGTTGAAATAAAAAAATGAAATTGTTTGTGTCACTTTTGGAATAATCAATTTCAATTTTTTTTGAGAAAATCTAAAATTGGAATAGTTGAAAGCACCATTTAAAGATATCGTAATTGTTGATGTCACCCATTTGAAATAATCAGTTTCACTTTTTTGGGATGTGCGAGATTGGAATATATGAAATAAGTTTTGTTCAAAATTCAAAATTGTTACATGAACTGATACTTCTCATATGCGTAACTTGTTATTGTAGTGTGATCTGTATTGAAATAGTTTAAATAAAATTGAATTTTTTTGTCTCTTTTAGAATAATCAATTTATTTATTTTTATAAAATCTTAAAGTGCGATAGTTGAAATAAACTTTTAATGATAGTTGAATTGTTGATGTCACCCATTTGAAATGGTCTGTTTCAGTTTCTTATGGTGTGTGAGATTGGAATATATGAAATAAATGGTTGAATTTGTTTTTTCGAAAGAGTTGAAATGAACTTTCAAAATTTTGAAATCATTTCTTTAAAAGAGATTTAAAAATCCTTTTTTAAAGAAAAATCATATCGGTTTTTTGGAAATAGTGGAATTACTTTTAAAAAAGGAAAATCAATTTACGGAACAATTGAAATCAGCTTCTTGAAATGGTCTGAAACTATTTTTTTGTAAACACGGTTTTTCCATATTGTGAAATCGGTATTTAAAATTGTTAAAAGTAGTTTCTTGTAAATGAGCGAAGTTTTATTTGAAATGAATGGAATGATTTTTCAAAATCAAATATGTGGTTTTAAAATATTTCAAATCAATTTAAAGTGAGAGAGGTTGATCCTTTGAAAAAATAAGCTGAAATTACTATGTATGTGATTCTGTATGTGTGTGAAGTGAGAGACTTCTCAAGCGTAAGTGTAAAGCAAGGGGCATGGCTCAAATCACATGGGTGGGCCCCAGCTGGTGGAATACAATGGCTTAAATGAAGAGAAGAGTGAAATACAAAGATACACCATGTGATAGCTTTTGAGTTGGCATAATTCAAAATTGTTGAT
Source organism: Aegilops bicornis (assembly GCA_021605145.1). Classification (NCBI taxonomy): domain Eukaryota; kingdom Viridiplantae; phylum Streptophyta; class Magnoliopsida; order Poales; family Poaceae; genus Aegilops; species Aegilops bicornis. The sequence goes on from CM038674.1 coordinate 49,465,458, forward strand.
TTCACCCATTTGTGATGTGTGTGATTGGAATATATGAAACCGATATTTCTCATATGTGTAACTTGTTATTGCAGTGTGATGTGTATAGAAATAGTTCTTGAAATAAAAGATTGAAATTGTTTGTCTCGCTTTTGGAATAATCAATTTCAATATCTTTTGAGAAAATCTGAAATTGGAATAGTTGAAATCACCTTTTAAAGATATTGAAATTGTTGATGTCACCCATTTGAAATAATCAGTTTCACTTTTTTGTGATGTGCGAGATTGGAATATACGAAACAAATGTTTTTTAAAATTCAAAATTGTTACATGAAACTGATATTTCTCATATGTGTAACTTGTTATTGTAGTGTGATATGTATTGAAATAGTTGTTGAAATAAAAATGAAATTTTTTGTATCACCTTTGTACTAATCAATTTCAATTTTTTTTGAGAAAATCTAAAATTGGAATATTTGAAACCACCTTTTTGAGATTGTGGAATTGTTGATTTCACTCATTTCAAATAATCAGTTTCACTTTTTTTGGTGTGTGTGATTGGAATATATGAAATAAAGGATTTAATTGTTTATTTAAACAGTTGAAATGAACTTTTGAAAAATTGAAAGCAGTTCTTTAAAAGAGTTAAAATTTGTTTATTTGAAGAAAAAATGATATCGATTTTTCCGATGAGTGGAATTAGTTTTAAAAAATGAACATTCAAATTATGAAACTATTGAAATCAGCTTTTGGAAATGGTCGGAATCTTTTCTTTGTAAACACGTTTTTTTTAAATTGTAACTTCTGTTTTTAAAATTATTAAAACTAGTTTCTTGTAAATGAGTGAAGATTTATTTGAAATGATTGAGATGGTTTTAAAAATTGAAATATCTGTTTTGAAATATTTCAAATCAGTTTAAAGTGAGAAAGGTCGATCCTTTGAAAAAATAAGCTGAAATTACTATGTATGTGGTTCTGTACGTGTGTGAAGTGAGAGACTTCTCAAGCGTAAGTGTAAAGCGAGGGGCATGGCTCAAATCACATGGGTGGGCCCCAAATGGTTAAATCACGTGGGTAGGCCCCAGCTGGTGGAATACGATAACTTAAATGAAGAAAAGAGTGAAATATAGAGATACATCATATGACAACTTTTGAGTTGGCAGCATTGTATGCGTTGGGGACCCCGGTGAGTCCCACTGAAGCACCCGGGTGAGCTGTGCCTGGACAACATCAAGGGCGCCGAGCTCGTGCTCCCTTGGAAGTTCGGTCCAGCTCAGCCCCGACTCGGGAGGTTGGCCCCCGAATCCTGGAAGCAAGGGCAGTACACTGGAGTAGTAAAACCACAAAAACTGCTCTAGGGACGGCAATTTTCTGGCCAATCTGCACATGGTTGAATCAGCCATTAGATTGTAGCATATTACTCCCTTTGTAAAAAAACAGAAGACCGTTTAGATCACTATTTTAGCGATATAAACGGTCTTATATGTCTTTACAGAGGGAGTACTAATCACTGCCGTTGGAAGTATGCATCATCCCTCGATCGTTCATACACCGTCGTGCGCAGAGCACTTGCGTAAAACCACTCTGATTCCATCCCTTGTTTGTCGAATTGGCCGGGACTTGATGTGTTGGACAACTGAAATCCAGTGCCCCCGACTATAGACGGGTTGCTCTTGCTAGGGCGGGGCTTGACTAAAAAGAGATATTTCCACAAAGCAAAATGTGGTTCTAAAACAAACTACATGCAGTAGCCAGCAGCCTGCCAGACAGAGTGGCACTAGCGCTGGCATTGGACTTTTTTTTAGAACAAAACGGCCAGGCTTTTATTGATCTATGAATATGTTCATTGAAATTACATCAGGAGCACGTGTTTTTTTTTTTTTTGCTCCCATGGGAGCCATATATTTGCTTCCATTTGAGACACAGCTGTGCCTTTCGGAAAAAAAATGTGTTTTTCTTTCACGGGAGGCACAAATTTGCTTATGGTGGAGGCACATATTTGCTCTCAGAAAAAGAAAAAAAATGTGTGTGTGTGTGTGTGTGTGTGTTTTGGCTTTCACGGAAGACACATATTTTGCTTCGGTGATGTGCCTCTCAGAAAGGAAAAGAAACGTAATTTTTTTCTTCCATGAGATTTAGTTTCAAAGATCTCGATGATAGAAATCCAATTGTGAAAACGGTTCGGCATTTGGATGCACGGTTTAAGAGATAACCTTTTGAATAAACGAATATACAAAAAAAATCCCAAATTATAACAACTGACGTACACACAGGTGAGAAGATGGACAACATACAGTGCAGTACTTGCCAACTCTCCTGAGAAGATGGAATGACCTTTGCAAAGGTATCCTATTTTTTTAATAAAGACGCCCAAAGGGCATTTTAGATCTCATTAATATCGAGAAAAATAAAGACTAGTATGAAGATAGACAACTGGATGTAGTGCGACCAATACAAAATAAAATTACATTAAAAAGCATACTAGTCTCTTCTTCCTCTGAATGTATGTCGCGGGCCGGAGATTGCAAGTTGCGCTGAACCAATATCAAAGAAAGGCGGCATGTTTTTTTTAAGGGTAAGAAAGGCAACATCTACAAACACCCTTACTATACTAGGCATAGAAGACCAATAGCCAGTCGTCCCTTTCGGATGGGTACCGGAGAGTAATGCCACCCTTGCAAGGGTGGTATGACCTGATACTCTCCTCGGAGCATTTTAGGTGTCTTAGCATGAAACATCTAAAATTCAATTTTTATTGCCGCAATTTTTTTGAAAAAAAATCATGAATAATCATAAGGAATGTGTCTACATCCCCTGAAAATTTCATCTTCAAATTCAAAATGTACATTGAGAAACAAAAGAGACAAATTCATGCTAGATTTGTCATTTTGGTTTCTCAAGGTGTATTTCGAATTTGGATCTGATTTTTTAGGCGTTGTAGTCAAATACGTTGTGAACATTCACAAAGTATTCAGAATTTTTTGAAATATCTAAAATTGATTATTATTTTTAGTTAGTATCATAAAGGCATTTTAGGTGTGCTATCCCCCTGATACTCTGCCTCCTTCGTCCATCTTGCTCGATCCCCTTTCTACACCCACGGAAAACAACACAGAAATGGAGGGCGAGAGGCAGCCGGCGGCGGCCGCCGCCGCCGCCTCCAGGGTGCTGGACGACGACGACCTCCTCCCAGCGATCCTCCTCCGCGTCTCCCTCCCGACCACCCTCGTCCGCGCCGCCCTCGTCTGCAAGCGCTGGCTGGCGCACGCGTCCGGCCGCGCCTTCCTCCGCCGTTTCCGCAAGCTCCACCCGCCCCGCCTCCTCGGCTTCTACGTCGAGGGCGACAGGGACGTCCCGGCCGACCCGCCGGCCTTCGTCCCGGTGCTGCCACAGCCCGCAGAGCTCGCCGCCGCCGTCCGCCGCGCAAGCTTCAGCTTCGACATCTACAGGGGCCAATTGGTCCAAATCCATGACTGCCGGAACGGCAGCGTCTTCGTCCAGATCGGGAGCGAGGGCAGAGCGGTCATGAGGGTGCACACCCCGCTCTGCCCTCGGAGACCCGTCGCCTTCATCCCGCCGCTCCCGCGCCCTGCACTCCGGCCCCGTGGTCTCTGCAGCTTCACGCAGATCCTCTCCACGGAGGAAAGGGGCGGCCTTTCCTACCACTACCTGTACGTGGAGTCTACCGTGGACAAGCCAGAAACCAGGCTGCACATATACGTGTTGCAAGATGGTCTCTGGCTCCCGCGTCCTCCCTTGGACATGCACCAACTCCCTCGCCCACTACTCCAGCCAAGGCCCGTGCTCGTCGACAGGAGAATTTACATGCCGGCGGGCCTGAGTGACATCGTTGTCCTGGATCTGACGGCCTCGAGTTTCTCCACGATCCAACTCCCACGGGGCACCAAGCACGACGGGTGCGGCGCCACCATGCTGGCACGGGCTCATGATGCTTCCGGTGTGTATTTCATCCTTGTCGAGGAGTTTCAGCTCCTCGTCTGGCTCCACAAGGGGGACAACTGGTTGCTGGTGGACACCATTTGTTTGCGTGAGATGTGTCCTGATTTGAGGGTGCTAGGCTGCACGGCTGAGGATGAGGACAGTTGTCTTGTCATAAGACGGGTGGGGAACGATGCTGAGTTCGTGCTCTTGCAGATGGGCCGGTGTGCGCTCCACCTGGATACCAGGCGCAGGACACTGCGTAAGGTGTATGAGCAGACCGAAGAGAATCAGTGTTTTGGTGATATCCATCCGTTTATGATGATCTGGCATCCCACATTCCCTGCGCTCCGGCGTGATCATGCAAGGTTCGCCCTTTGGCCTTTAGATCATCTGTATAGTGCTATCTGTTGAGATTACACAGTTTTGCAATGTGCATCGTCCATCGCATTGTTTGGCAATAGATGCGGAATTGTGTTAGGTATATGATTGATTCCGTAGGACATTTTAACCATATTGCCTTAAGATGATTTAAAATCGCTTGTGTATTGTGGTCATATTACAAGGTGTTTACTTGTGGTCTTAGTATTTCTTTTTTGAAGCGCAAACCATAGAACAATAGTTCTACGGTACATTTTCATTAATAATATGTACGAAGCAAAATACAAAAGCAAACTACTTGTGGTCATAGTAGGGGACACTTCAGTAGCATGGGTGCCGCACGGAGGATTAGGGTGTCCCTTGCGTGTCCTCGTGGGTGCTCGATTGGCTAGTTGATAAGGAAGATGCGGATAGATAAGAGAAATTAGAGAGGTCGGTCTTAGGGAAGGATGGAGGTGTATTTCTTGGTTGCTAAAAGATTATAGAAAACTCCTTTTAAATAGATTAACATGAAGGCAAATAATCTGCTTGGGTACAGACTCTATTTACCTTTTACTCCCCAGGTGCTACTCAGATGACTATATATCCAAATGCAAAGCTTTTATCTCACAGTATATTGTCATCCTTAATGACAGCTTTTTCATTGTTTTTAGCGAAGCTAGTAATGTTTTTATGGACTCAAGACTAGTTATGCAATTACATTTGATAATTTCGATTGCTGTGATTGCCGTTTGCTAGACATATACTGAAGTTTCAGAGTACGGCGGTGTGCAGACCACTCCATGGAATGATTACTTTTCTGATGCTGGTGTTGGAATGGCATGCTTCTGAACTTGGTTCTTCCCCTTATGCAGTCTCGCAAAGTACTTCGTAGTGGTGCTGACAAATGACATTTTTGGTGTCTTAACATGGACCATCATCCTGTTGTGTCATGCTTTTTGAACTATCAAGCAGCCTTAAGTGCAAAATGGAAAAATGGACCTACAAAAGTATGAAACATGTTTTTTCAGAATCTGCATGCTATTGCTTAGAGGATTCTAAATTTCTTATGCATAATTTCTTTCCTGTGGATAGTACAAGTTGATAGCGGGTAATTTGTGCTTCTGTTTCATTTGTCCTTCTATGATCAGAGGTTTGTTTTTGTTTTACTGGACTGCAGACTGTACAATGCAAAGTTGCATGTCTGGGATGTGAAGCCATTTAACATCCTATTATTGTTGTACTAGCGACTTATCTTTGCGTTCCATTTGGTATTCAGATACTTAATTGTCTCCATGCTGACCTTTGTTTTGTTTCCTTTGAAACAGAGATGCAATGTGAAGAAGAGAGATAACACGAAGCTCATGGATGCTATCTATTTCGTGAGTGATCAGGGCAGCATCAAGAAAGAGCAGTAGTGGGCTGCATTTGGCATTTTGAATGTTGATACTTTTTTCTATATGTTTGGTCAAAGTAGAGATACTTTGACTTTGGACAAAACTTATATGCAGAGTAAAAAGGACCGGAGGGAGTACATGATACACTGATAGCAGTTCTAACTGTCTTTATTATAACCTTACTGGATCAACTAACTACTTAATTAGGAATCAGGATGCTATTGCTATGTAACTGGAGCACGTATTCCTATGTGACTCGGATCTTTGTTATTGTTGGTATAATACTTCATGTATTCTGAGTAGTTATCTGCTCTGCTTGTGTGTAAGTCCTGTGGTTCGACTGCTAGCATGTTTGTTACTCATGGCATTTGGAGAAGTGTGTTCTTGTTCACAATTGCGAAATTTATTTCCCTTAGCAATGTGCTGCTGTAATCTAGCAGCAAGGCTCTAATGTAGCAGCGAAGAAAGCGTTTCTTTGAGGTCACAGTCTGTATACTCTACATGGAGGGTAAATGGATGAACATGTAGTTGTGCAAAAAGAGATTCTTTGAGTAGATAACTGAATGTGTTGTGCTGGTTCAGAGTAGGGGAGGCCCCTGGTAAATGGATGAACAGGCAGCAGTATGCTCTTGCAAATGCATCCATCATACTTAATCGGCAGAGATATATGGTAGTGGTAGCAGACTGAACAATGCTCTTGTGCTTTGACATGTACAACAGAACATAATAAAAAGTTCTCTAAAATGAACAAATGAGCATGGCTTAGCTTAATTGGCTGCGTGTTTTTCCCTTTTCGAGGGTGCCGATGTAATCCTTGTTATTACCACTGTACTACCAGCTAACTATAGCATGAAGCTCTGTCGTGGCAATGTACTGATGAGATCACTGCAATTGATTATGCAGGATAGATCACACCCGGGCTCATACAACAAAAGCAGTGTACTTTATAGTGCAGCCATGATGCAGAAATGCTGGTCTCATTAACCAATCCAGACATTACATGACACCAACAAGTAGTACTACACGCTTAACAGAAATATTGTTGATAGAAAAGGAGGATAATAAAAATTTACTTGGAAATTCTGATTTCTTTTCCCCCATATTAGTATGTTTTGCTCAAAGTAGAAGAAAAGGTTGTCTAAGTTGCCACAACAAACTGTTTTCGCCGTATTGCATATTGCGAACTATCAATGTTCTCTTGCGTAATGCAGCAAGCTAGATACTGCTCTTGTTTGATTTGTTGCCCTTTTCTCTTATAAGGTAATCAATGGTATATACTCTATATAGGACCTTCTTCAGATTTCTTGACTAGTGAAGGAGCCCTTTCTGTATATATTGTATCTGAAGGGAGCCTCTGATAATTTGTTGTGGGATTTTCTCCTTCTCAGCTTATCTTGCCCTTTGTGTCCTCTTTATCTTGCCGTTTGCAATAAACGTTTGGAGCCAAGCTATATTTGGTTTCCTGAACTGGGCAAAACCTGGCAATGTTCTAGTTTGCAGAAGTGCTCTGCAAAATCTGGGATTGCTGTTTCTTTTTCGACAAGATAATGAACGAGAGCCATGTTTTAGTTTGATGAAAACTAGGGAAATTACCTTATCATGCACAATTGTGTGCAGCAACGTTTTGGTTTGCCAAAGTTTTACGCAAGATAATGTAAAACAACCTGGGTTACAAAGCTTGTTATGAGCAACCTGACATATAACGGTTTTACGCATCCAGGTGGCCATTCTTGCTATTGTGCTTCTGGAAAGATGCTTGCGCAAAGTATTAATTGTGCTTTCTCAGATGATATATGCTTATGTAATATATCAATGAGTATTACTCCTTTGAGATGTTTCTTTCTCAGACCTGAAAATTTCCGGCATAGCAAATCCCCGCTGGTTCATCGCTTTGCGGAACTAACCCGCAAGTTTTGGCATGGTGAGAACTTCCAAGGATCAAGTTAGTAGTACACATGAGCTCCTTCAAGCAGTTTGAGGGCCAGCGAGAAGAGGTTTCAGATTGGTGCACATTCTGATACAGTGGAATCAAACACAATAAGGTGCGGGATAAGCGTGTTTAAGGGCTACGTTTCAGTTTGCCAAAACGTTGGAGAAAACTGGAGAAATTCGCTCATCACATGTACACAACGTGTGAAGCAATATTTTTGCTTGCCAAACTGTTGGGCATGATCTGGTAATATCTAGCTCAAATGAAAAACCGGATTACAATGCTTGTTATACAACAGTTTCATGAGTCAGGTTACAAGCTTCTTGTTGTGCTTCTAAGATGATGCCTTGCAAACCCTATGTATTCCACATATTTGTTTTGTAAACAGCACATCTTTCAAAACTCTAAAATGCAACATACAATTTTATCAGCAACCTAAATTGTGCATTAAAACCTTTCTCCCATGCATCAACTTCATCATCACATGAGCAGTTCATAATGAGCTACACATGAAACGTTTGAATTCTCAGGACCAAGCTTAACATTTCATTCCACCATCTTAAGTGGCATTAACCCAAAAACACAGGCACTCATACACAGAAACTGATCAGAGATACAAGGATAAAATCCAAGGACACTCATAGGATAAGATTTGATGGCAGATCATGCAAATAAGTATATCAGGTATCAAACAAGATGTCCGAGAAGGCCAAAACAGAAATTCAGAAACTAGCACTTGATAACAACAGAACCCACTAGCTGCCTTAAGCATCTCATCACTTCTTCTCCTCCTTCTCCGCCTCGGCAGCCTTCTTCTGCCTAGCTCCCAACTGGCGCTGGTTCATCCTCTCGACACGGAGCTTGCCATAGGCCTTGAACTCCTTCATCTCCTCTGTGACCTTCACAACCTCGACTGAGCGCTTCTCACCACGGGCAATGGGCATGTAGTCGCCCTGGACCTGTGTGGCGTTGGCAAGCTCCTCCGGAGTAGAGTCACCAGCCTGGGAACAAGAGAGCAGAGTTAGGGAAGGCGAAGGACACAGACATAACATAATGTAGAACACACAGAAAAAGAAACAGCTGCTACATACCTTGACCTTGCGAGCACGCCTTGGGAAGATCACAAGCTTGGCCTTGTAGGTCTTGAGCCTCTGGATATTGGACTGCATACCCTCAAGCGACCTGTTCTTGCGGCGGTGGTCCACAGAAATGCCAATGGTCGGAGCGAGCTTCTTTGGGATGCCAGCGGACTACAGTTACAGTATATAAACATTAGCAGATGATAAAGAATGTTCTGGAGTAACACAACTATAGTTTCTCAGCACATAATCTCATCTAACATCTGAATCTAAACTGAAGCAACATGCATCAATTGTAGGAGAGGAGAGCAATACAAAGCTACAGAGAGAACACAAGTTCTCTGAAAGTAGAGAACAAAGGTAAGCCAGAAATTGATGCAATGTACAGCCATGGAATTTTACTGATCTTACAGAGCAAACATTTAAAAATCCATGTTTAGTTATAGACCAACTATGGGAACAGGTGATGTAGCATCATTCATAGGCTATTCAGAGATGAAAAAAACAGAGCAGAGGAATGGTAATCACCTTAAGCTCCTCAAGGGTAAAGCCTCTGCCAGCCCTGGCCTTCATGTTGTACTTGCGGGTCTGGCATTGCACGATGGGGCGAAGAGGTCCAGAGGTAGGGCGGGGGAAGATCTTCACAGCCTTCTTCTGGCGAGCTACATACAAAAAGAACAAAAATGTAAGATGACAGTGGGTCAAACAAGAACCACAATAGCACAAACATGTTGTCAGTGGATTGGATGGTAACTTACTAGCAAATCAACAACAAAAAACTAATGATGATGCATCTACTCAGCCCTGCTGTAGCAAACATGCACTTAACTCCTTAAAAGTAAATGCATACACCAGTGCAGTGTTACTCGCATGTTACTGCTGGGTTAAACTTATAAATATAGAGAGACATGGCAATACACATGCGTCCCAGAGAGTTCTATCCTAGCATTAAACTCGAATTCATGGTAAATGTGCTAGCAAATACTAACTGAACCAGTGGCGTAACAGATATCCTAGATGGCATTCTATAGCACTGTATACCCCAAACCCCAGCCACATCCATTGCAGTCATGAACATCACCATGGTCATAAGCGTTACCAAACTACACATGCTAGAATTACAGATCCCGCTGAGGAAGTGTGACTAAGATCCTCGCGCGGAAAGGGAAAACAGAGACATCATCACAGCTGCCAGGAGGCGGGGGGTGCTCACCGATGCGGCGCCTCTGCTTGCGGGCGGGCTGGTTGAACCACGTCTTGACATAGTTCTGCCAGTGCTTCTTGAAGTGGCCGTTGGGGATGACGTTGTTGTGCTTCACCATCTCGCCCTCCTTACCTGCAGAGCGCACCAACAAATCAGCCAAGGAAACCACGGATCCAAGCTACCGAGCAAGAGCGTAGCGCGGCGTGGCTTCGATTCACGAGAAAGTGCCGGCGAATCTACTGCCGCGTCAAGATCGTGGTGGGAACGCAGGAGCGAGGCGCGACGGCATTTCGCCGGGCGCGAACGGTGGCGAGGCACGGGGAGGGGGGGACAAACCTGGAGACGACGGGGCGGCGGCGGCGGCGGCGGCGGCGGGGGAGGGCTAGGGTTTTGCGGGGGAGTGGAGCGGCGGCGCGGGGGGATGAAGATGATGAGGGATCTTATAGTGCTGGCCCGTGCGGGAGGGTAGGGTTTTCGTCCGTGAGGGGTGTGAGGCTGCGGTATTGGCCCACTTGCGAGCGCTTGGCCCATGGGCTTTGTATGAGTGGGCTGGGTGTTCCCTCAGGAGAATGAGTGGGCTGGCTGTTCCCTCAGGAGAATGAGTGGGCTTGTAAAGTCAAGAAAATCAGTAAGCCTGTAAGCCTGTAGATATGGTCTTTATCTACACGTCTCAAAAAAAAATATGGTCTTCATCTACAAAAATATGTTTTTCTAAAAAAAATACAAAAATATGTTTTCTGTCACAAAAAAAAAGGTTTCTTAAAAAATAACATCAGCTAAGAAGTAAATGAAATAATCAGTTCATGAGTTGGTATTTGTACTTGTGGCTTTGCTCACAAAGAGACATGTTGTGGTTCAGTTGTCCTGCATTTAAATGAAAGATGGCCACTAAATGCCTATTTGGATAAAGAGATTGAAAGGCATAAAACTATAGGGATAGAGCTGTCATGCATTTTATTATTATTATTATTATTATTATATGATCTCAAGGTGCAACATTTTTAAGTGGTAACTATGGTGTCTTTGGGTGGTGCACAATAAATAAACATGTGGTTTTTTCTAGGAAATGAAGAGAAACATAAAGTTATATGGTCAAGGATGTAGACTAGGGGGGATAGGCTGAAGGATCGAAGATGTTAGCTAGAAGGGGTGGATAGATGACTACACATTTTAACTTTCTTAGTTGGTTTTAGGTTGAATTGTAAATTCTCTACAAATACAACCTAGGTGGATCATTGTGTAGCTTTTATCTATAAAGTGGGTTGTGAGCCAGTTTCATGAAAACTTATATAATAAAGGAACACTGGCCAACAAAAATAACCAGATAAAAAAACTAAGTTACCAATAAACAAGTAATATAGTTAGGGAACAAGCTAACCTAAAGTACAAGGATGAGAAAATGGGTACCGAAATTCAAGTCCTTAGGGGGGCGCTAAACTTAGTCAGAAAGGTGTGTGGCACTAAGTTCCTTGATGACACTAAATGTCTCACCTTCTTCTCCTTGAGCTTCGACAAATGGTTCAAACTCAATCAATAAGTGATAGGTCACACTCCACCTTCACAAACTTTCTGCAGCTTTTCCACAACTTGGAAGCTTCCGGGAGACTCAAACCATCTACCAGTACTCCCACAACTCCAATGGTAACAAGACCCCATGAAGAACTTGGAGTGGGATCACGATTTGGCTCGGTGGAAACAGATATCTAGTTCTCTTCTTCCCTCACTTGGTTCAAACCTGGGAGATTCAAAGAGGAGTATTCAAGTACTCAAGGTCAACCATGGAGGTTTGAGCTCAGATCCAAGAAACAACCAACCTGTTTTAGGAAAAGGGGTGGCTTATATAAATTTGACAGAATCAAATTGTTACTTTCACTATGCAACATACGCGTAGACTCTGCGTTTAGTCTGGAGCTCTAGTATCTTAGAATCTTGATAGTATGGATTTTCTGGGTTGTCTGGACTAAAATTTGGACCATAAAGGGAGCAAACTCTCTGGTTTAGAGCTTAGCCTGGACCCTTCTGGGCATTCCGTCTCCACGAAGAAGCAAGAACGAGATCTTATGGTTACCTTTTCTCACTGAATTAGGCCTTTTGTGTATGTAGGGGGGCTCGTAGTTATGGTTTAGAGGGGGTGAATAGAACTAACACAAATTCCAATGATTTTATACAAGTTGATAGTCGTCTAGGAGGCGCACACTTTCCATGAGTAGCAAGCAAAGCAAAGTTAAAGAAAGAGGTTATAGCAGGCATCAAATACTTTTCTGGTGTCATTGCTAGGGAAGTAAGTCAAGGTTGTATATCTTCTCTTTATGTGTTGTTTCGGTAAAAGATTACCTTCTTATTAACTATGTGTAACTGTATTTTATAGTAAACTTATGGTTTGTTTCATTTTCCAATTTTTGAGATAAAGTTTATTCAGTTACTTTGATTTACTTTCTAACTTCTTTTCAGTTTTTTATACTAATTGATATACCACTTGCGCAAAAATCAAAGCCATGTCATTCAAAATGGTACATCTTGTAAGGTCCAGTAGACGGCATTCATAGGATTTTGATTTGGTAGTTACACTTCGAACTTGTTTTATAGTTTCATAGCAAAACCTAGGATTGAATAGTAATTAAGGGAAACCTTATCCATCAACTGGTTTGCACTCAAAGCTTAACCTGATTTGGGAAAGTTGGCTACCACATATGATTGAGCAGTTTCCGTATAGAGGTTTGTCTTCAAGTAAGGTACTCGAGCTGCCCTTTTCTTTCTCCTTGCTATTAGTGCAACCCCTGGACCCCCTCCCCCCGTTGAAAAATAGTAATCCGCTTGAAAAGGATTAAAAAGTGGTGTCATGACCATGGTGGGGCTCGAAAATGGTATCTCCTTGAACAAGGTGGCTGATGACTCTGAAACTACGTTGACACCTCTACATATTATGTATGAAATAAGAAAATCCGCAATAACTTATTTGTGGCTTCGTTGTAGTAAGACACAGTCGCATTGCATCAATTCAATTTACTAAAAGAACAAAACGAACATGTCTGGTTAATTCCATTAAAGTTAAAAAAAGAAGCATTAGTGGTAAGCAAATTAATTTGATTTGCGAGGTAAGCACTTGAAATTGTCTTTACATCAGATGGTCTGGTGTTTGATGATCCGAAGTTGGGTAATGCATGACACACGGTAAGGCCAGGGAGGAATAGTTAGGATTCAACCAAACATACTTCACCACAAAATTACTTAGTTGTTGTTCTATAAAGCAAACCATAGAGACTACTGATCAATGTGGAGGCAAACCATATAGCTGAAATCTAATGGAATAAGAGCCAAAAAGAATCAAGTCCAATGCCCTACCGATCATGTGATCACATCTTATTATTGGATCAAGATATTTGCTCATTAGCTTGGTTATGGACATTCATAGAAGCATTCAATTCACGAACCCGTTGAAGAGAATCGCAATAACCAAGCCCAAGAGTCTGGGAAAACCCACAACAACCATACTCCATACTTATTTTGTAGGCCCCTTCTGGACACTCGCATCGAGATAGTAGTGGATAGGAGTTTTACTCTTTTTTTGGTTTAGATGTCCTAGTTAACTAACCCCATAATGCAATCCCGCCCTCCAAGTATTTACAATATTTGGATTGGTTACTTCAAGATCATATGTGTGAATTTTCTTGAAAACTACTTTCACAATATATTCCATTATTTGGATTTGGGTGTGTGTGTGTGTGTGTGTTGCAATAGAGTGGATGTCCAAATTTTGTTTTGAAGACCATATAAAAATCAAATGAGTACCAAAGAAAGTATTAGTGTGTACTCTTAGCATTTGGTGGGACCTAATCAATTCCACCATGAGGTCTTACAGTCGCTCACTACACCAGGTAGTGAGTTGGTAAAGCAATGTAACTTGTTTGTCAACACTTTACTTGCAATTCTGTCATAGCTCTGCACAATCACTGGACCTTTCTCTGTTCCCAATTTCTCTTATTACCACTACTCCTTATATCTCTTTTGATCCACTCTCATCATGTCCTCATCTTTGTATGTGACTTCTATTTTTTGGTATGCTAATTAATGTGGTGCTAGGAACATAAAAGTGAGGTTGAACAAATGAGCTTTATCTATTTAGATAGAGACATGGTGCTATGTATATCAGGCATACAAGTGAAGGTTGGTAGGGTATTCATTTTCTTAATCATGTGATGAATGCCCTTGAGTTGCATTAATGCATTGACAATTCATATCAACAATCATAATAAATCTCATGCAAGATATGGCACATCTCTGACTAGAAAGCTTGCAAAAGCTTGAATCGCACCCAAGGGATTCTAAGCAGCACAATGCAAATTGGCATGCTATGGCGAGACAAGTGCTTCACCACTCAAAAATTGGCTGAAAGCGCACCCCAAGCTTGGCAGACAGGCGTGGGATCTAGTGTCTTTGCTACATCGAACTCAAGTCGATGACTTGGATAGCACACGGTTGAAATGTACTATATCCATAATGCACCATGTGAAACACGGCCTCGCTGACACCACATTGACGTCAAAGAAGACACCGCTGGGACGAGGAAGGAGTTACTCCGAAACTTACTATTATGAGATAAGCTAAAAAGAGACGCATAAGATGCTGCTATTTTGCTAGCGGTCATGCATGGTGGACTCGAGAAACATGACCGAGTTGAATTTTATAAATGGATACTTTCGTTGTGGGCACCCAATTTCTTATGCATTTGCGCAACTTCAAATTTATACAGCTGACATCTCGCTCAAGCTATATGCGAGCATTTGGGAAGGCGTGCGAGAGACCAACGAATATATAACTTGGTTAATTCAAGTTCTTAAGAAAAAACACAATAGTTAATTTTGACTCTGAACGGACGGCCTGTAAAACCCCTTCCCTAGCTCATGTAAATATTCTTCATTGCTACCAAGAAATAAATCAAGCATCAAACTTGTGACTTCCGTTGGACTCTTGCTGATCGACTGGCACTCACATCCAAAGTTGTGCTACTACCTAGTATAAAACAATAGATATAAAAATGAACTCAAAACTAACCCTTGGGGACTAATTAACACCACCACAAGGCCATCATTGCCATCAAATAATCGACACCGCTGAACCAAAGGGACATATTCTAATAACCGCACTAGCATTAATCAGAGATGCTGCACAACGGCTCTCTTGTGAAGATCATTGGTTGTAGCACGGTTGTGTATTTTGATGATCATTGGATCTTCCAATCTTCCTGACGTCTTCTATTCCCGCCGTTTGCTATATGTCTTTCGTTCTTCTCTCGTCCTCTCTTTGCCATTGTACGCGGGTTTCACCAACTTGGCGTACTAAGCCAGTGCGGCTAACATGCAAAAGTGAAGCGAGACAATAGAATTTCTTATAGTCAGGTCGGGATAGAGTGGTTTATATAATGGGCAAAGCGTTATTATTTAGATAGATGAAGGTTGGTGGAGCATTCATTTTTTTATCGTGGGATGAATGGCCATGAGTTACTTTTGATCTCCCAATTACAAAATTAGACTACTCAAATCATTAATTAAGAATCATATAGTCTTTTACCCGTCCCTTGAACAATCGAAAGGGAGACTCTAGATGACTTGAAACTAGTTTTACACATGTTGAAAACCAGTCCACATGAATAAAAATAGAAATTTCTTTTAGAAAAATAAAATAAAAATAAACAAATTCTACAACAAAAGGGAGAGTCATTCATATATGTGGACACAATGATACATATATATCCACACTAATGTTAAATATGGTGATGTCTACTGTTAAATTTTCATAAACACATTCCCTTTTTATGAGTTTCAAAATTATGCGTGACTAGCCTCGATTTTTCTTGTTTTATAGATTACTAGCAAAACGGCCCGTGCATTGCAACGGAAAGAATCATAATCTCCAATGGCCATGACCACATTTTGCTGCATCACCAAGATACAATATCACTCTCAACTTTGTGAAATCATGAACAATTTTTGAAATCATGAAAATGTTTTTAAACTCATGAACATATTTGAAATCGTGAACATTTTTCAAATTTGTGTACATTTTTAAAAAATTACAAATATTTTTAAAATCAAGAACATTTTCTAAATTGATGAATATTTTATACTATTTGCAAACATTTTTATAAAATGTTAACATTTTAAGCAATTTTCTTGAACCGGTGAACATTTCCAGAATCGACGAACATTTTTTTGGAAATTGGTGAAACAAACTTTGAATTTAACGAACAATTTTTTCGATTTAATGAACATTTTTTGAAAACACATGATCATTTTTTTGAATCAGAGGACATTTAATGAATGAATAGACTATTTTGTAAGTCACGAATAATTTCTGAATTTTTAGGATATTTTTTCATTCATGAACATTTTTTGATGTGTCGAAATTTTGTTTAATTTAATTAATATTTTTAATACACGAACTTTTTAGAAAAAACAGGAACATTGTTATATTTCCCGAACATTTGTTTTGAAAATTTCGAACATTTGAATAAGCAAACATTTATTTTTTACAAAATCATGAACATTTTTAATCCATGAACATTCTATGATTTGTTTTAGTTTTGAAATACCATTTTAGGTATTATGATAAAGTTTTTTAATTGACGTGGCAGACCAAATGGGTAAACACATGAAACATGCTAAGGTTAGATGGATATATAAAGCTGGAAAGAGCTGATTCCACTAATCCCCTACGCCATAACTAGTTTTGCTTCAAGCTCGTAGGTAACCACCGGAGAGTGGACACAAACGGATGCCTTGCTCCTCAATGTGAATATAACAAAAACTAGAAAAGGCTAACGGGCCTAGCCTGGCCCGTACTTGTCGTCTCTGCACCTCCGCAACGCTCATACATCAATACATGTCATATTGCGTCAAGAAGAGCAGATGGGTCCCAATCCCCGTGATAGTGCTTAAATGGAAGGATTCAGAGATGCGGTCGATGTGTGCGGCCTAGCCGATCTTGGATACAAAGGCTTGGACTGGACATGGGAAAAACGGGTCACAGGAGGTCAGTTCTGTAGAGTACGCCTTGACAGAGCCCTTGCCTCGCCAAGTTGGTCAAATATGTTTCCTTTTGCTAGCGTTGAGCATCTGACCGCAGTCAAGAGCGATCACAACCCAATTCTTCTCATGACCAAGCTGGAGGAAGAAAGTATACGACTCGGCATGCAAAGACCTTTCAGGTACGAGTGTGCCTGGGAGAGTGATGGTCGTTTCGGAGATGTGGTGGAATCTGCTTGGAATGGCGAGGGACCAACGATGTCAGTTTCTGACCTGGCAACAGAACTTCACACTATGGCGAGGACTATGACTCACTGGAACAAATACACCTTTGGTTCAGTTCGCCACGAGCTGCATTCCCTGAGACGTCAGCTTACCACACTCCGGGCGGATCCCTTGAGAGTCGGTCCTACTGCAGAAGAGAAGAGGGTAGAGGATCGTATGATCGAGCTTGCTTACAGAGAGGAGGTCATGGCAAGACAAAGATCCCGCATAACCTGGCTGTCGGAGGGGGATAACAACACGAAAGTTTTTCAGAGAAAGGCAAGTGCTAGGCGAGCAAAGAACAGGATCACAAAGTTGGACCGCCAGGATGGGACTGTTTGTACAGATTAGAACGAGCTAGCAAATATGGCAACTGAGTTCTACTCCAATTTATATTCGTCTGAAGGTACTATTGGTATGGAGGAAGTGTTGTCACACATCCGTGCAAGGGTGGATGGTAGTATGAATGCTCGTTTGAATGCAAGCTATAGCAAGGAGGAAGTTAAAGATGCTCTCTTTCAGATGTTCCCTACTAAGGCCCCGGGCCCAGATGGTTTTCCCGCACACTTTTTCCAGAAACATTGGGATTTATGTGGTGATGAAGTTACAAGGATGATAATCAGAGTGCTTGATGGGGTAGATTCGCCGGAGGAAATTAATAATACGTTCATTGTTTTGATTCCCAAGATTGCAAGTCCAAAAGTTTTAGGACAATTTCGGCCAATAAGTCTTTGTAATGTGATCTATAAGATTGCTTCAAAGGTCTTAGCAAATAGGCTGAAAACTATCCTCCCTGAGTTCATCTCCGAAGAGCAGTCCGCTTTCGTCCCTGGACGTCTCATTACAGATAATTTCATTACAGCCTATGAGTGCTTACACTATATGAAAACCAAGCGGGTTAAGGGTAACAGATATTGTGCTTTAAAACTCTATGATGAAGGCTTATGATCGTTTGGAGTGGGCATATCTGAAGGCAGTGATGCTAAAAATGGGGTTTAGCCCTCGTTTCACCGAGACAATATGAGGTGTGTCTCATCGGTTTCTTTCTCTGTTTTGTTTAACGGTGATAGTTTGGATGTTTTCAGGCCCACTCGCGGGTTGCGACAAGGAGATCCTATATCGCCATATCATTTTTTGATCGCAGCCGAAGGGCTTTCTTGTTTGCTCAAGGGGGAAGGAGGTGTACGTGGAATTTCTGTGGCACCCAATGCCCCGACAGTTAATCACTTACTTTTTGCTGATGACAACCTTCTCTTTTTTGAAGCAATTGAGCTGAGTGCAGCAAGCATAAATGAGCTCCTGAGAACTTATTGCAATGCTTCAGGCCAGCGGGTCAACACGAAGAAATCGTCCATCTTTTTCAGTAAGGGGGTTCCTGTTTCTGCTCGTGACACCATTAAAAACACTCTTGATGTTCATACTGAATCATTGTCCGAAAAGTATCTTGGTTTTCCTTCGGACGTGGGCAGGGCAAAGGAAGGATCATTCAAATACTTAAAAGATCGTATTTGGAAGAAAGTGCAAGGTTGGATGGAGAAGTGTTTATCAGGAGGAGGGAAGGAGGTGCTCATCAAATCTGTGGCTCAATCTATTCCAACATACTCGATGGCCTGTTTTAAGCTTCCAAGGGGGCTGTGTGAAAATATTAATAAGATCATCCACAAGTTCTGGTGGGGTTGCAAGGATGGACAGAGGAAAACAGCGTGGGTCTCATGGAGAACGATGACAAAGCCGAAATTCATGGGTGGTTTGGGCTTCAGAGATATGGAGCTGTTTAATCTATCCCTACTAGCGTGGCAAGTTTGGAGGTTGCTACATGAGCCTGATTCGCTAAGTGCCCATGTTCTTAAGGCGAGGTATTTCCCAAATAATCACCTGCTGGAAGCAACGTTAGGACCTGCGCCTTCTCAGGTGTGGCGTTCCCTCTTGGAAGGCAGGGATGTGCTAGCCCTAGGGCTAATTAAGAGGATTGGATCGGGACAAGATACGAATATCTGGTACGATAACTGGTTGCCGAGGGATTATAACCTACGGCCGTTTTGTGCCTGATCTATAAACCCTCCATCACTGGTCTCGGATCTGATTAATCCTACCACACGGGTATGGAACAAGCCAGTTCTTGTTGAACACTTCATCGCTCCTGATGTCGAGGTGATCCTTAATATTCCCCTCAGTACTTGGGTTCAAGACGACTTTTGGGCTTGGCACTATAATAAACGGGGAGTTTTTTTCGGTTCGGTCAGCTTATAGGATGCTTGCTGCAATCAAGTTCCAAAGAGAGGATTGGTTGGAACACTGACTGGGGCACTCCAATACCTCAGCAGAGAAAAAGTCGTGTCTCAACTTTGGAAGGTGAAGGTACCATCAAAGGTGAGGGTTTTTGCGTGGAGGCTAGCACATACATCGATCCCGACTGGCCAAGTACGACATGATAGGAACATGGCAGATGATCCTGGGTGTTCTATTTGCGGAGCAGTGAACGATACTTGGCGGCACTCGCTATTTAGTTGCCGCATGGCCAGATGTGTTTGGGCTCTTGGGGATGAAGAGCTGCTGGAGCATGTGATATCGAACCAAAGCGAGGATGCTCGACTCTGGTTATTTTGGCTTTTTGAATCTACAAGTCAGCAGGATATTGCCCGTGTGCTGGTCACCATGTGGGCGATCTGGTGGGCACGGAGAAAGGCAATTCACGAGGATGAGTTTTAGAGTCCACTGTCCACAATGTGTTTTATTAAACGATTCCTAGAAGACCTGGACATTGTTGCTGTTCGTACCACGCGAGAAAACAATGCTCTGTGTCCGGTTGCTAGGGCGAAGGAGTGGCTTCCACCGGGAGATGATGCGGCCAAACTGAACTGTGACGGTGGAGTTTCATCTCTGGGGGAGAGAGGAGTAGCAGCTGCGGTCTGTCGGGATAGCACGGGCAAGTATCTAGGAGTTTCAACTGTGGTTTTTGATGGCCTGATTGAACCAGCGAGTTTGGAGGCGCATGCATGTAGTGAAGCTCTTGCACTAGCTTGGGATTTGAATCTTCAAAATCTGGTGATAGCCTCGGACTGCCTTGAGGTGATCTCGAACATCAACAATAATGCATCACCGGTTTATGCTCCGATCATAAAGGAAATTCTTGTGAGTAGGAATAGTTTTCTTACAGTTTCTTTCCGTTTTGAGCGTAGGAATAATAGTTTTGAGGCACACTCGATAGCAAAAGGAGCTGCGTCTCTTTCGATGGGTCGCCATGTGTGGCTAGGGAATCTCCCAGACATTGCTTGTATCCCGGATGTTTTGAGCTTTGTATAAAATTCCCTAGTTACTCTAAAAAAATACATGTCATGCTCCTCCTACAATACCTGGGACACACTATGGTCTGGAGTCAAAGTTCACGCCATCCCCCGCAAAGCCATTTGGGTCGAAGCCGTCCTTCGGAGTCAATGGCATCCATGTCCAAGTTGATGCCATCCCTAGTGGAAGACGTCTTTGTTGACACTTGTGATGCACTATGATTTGGCAGAAGATAGTGCCATTCATATGAGATGACATCAGTCTTATATCAACACTTGTGATGCACTATAATTTGGCAAGGATGGAGTCATCAATAGACATACAACAAACATCACCACGTGGCACACTAAATGGGGCAATTCATGAAACATGGATATGTTACATGATTATAATAAGTGGAGCACCACACTTTCCATAGCATAGCTAAATATTGACACATTTCATGAGATCTAGTCCGCAGAAAAACATCTTGCCACACGCACAACTTCAAATCAAACATGCAACTATATATCCTCAAGTTTGTCTACTTTTAAATGCAGAGAAGTATGACATAGTTAGGAATCCACCAAGCATACTTCACCAAAAAAATGCTTTTGTTCTAGATTTGCGATGGAGACCATATGGACCACTAACAAATGTGGAGGCAAAACGTTTAACTAATTTGATGGAATAAAAGCCACAGAGAATCGATTTCGTGATCCCTATCGATGGTATTCATATACAATCGTATTAATGATTCATGGATCACAATACTCGCTCTTCGCAAAAAGCATTCAATTTAGGAATCGTTGAAGATAATCACAACTAAGGAAGCTCTCACATGACCACAATGGATAATAAGATAAAAAAGTAAAGGATACAACCAAAATTCCAAGTGAAAATGTTGAGCAAAATCTGCGCAATACAACCAATACACAACAAGGGCATGAAGCTAACCGAGACAACTACGATGCCGTCACACTACACTGAGGGATGCTCGTTCACATCCTCGATCAGTTGGAAGGACTACTAGGAAAAGCCATCTACGTGAACTTGTAGGAACAAAGTATGTCTACCAAAGGGGGGGTGTTTGAATGGGAGTTTTAAATTTTCTTCCGAAAACTTAAATCTCTCATAACCCAGTAGCGGAATGAATGAGAAACAGACTATAGTGAACTAAGGCAGAGTATCGAAAAGAAACTAAGGCAAGCATCAAAGAGAATCATATGAATGAAAATACATTGAAGTTAAACATGGGCGACAGAGGTAACCGAAGATGCTCGATGGCGACAAGGCATTTGTTTGACCAATTCATCCTTTTGGACAAGGACTACGTCTGGTTGGAGGGGCTGTGACTTAACACAGAAGATAAACTCTCTTCACCCTATTCTCCACGACAATCGATTCGTCAATTGATGCCGATTACTCATGGTAGATACTTGAAGGCAATCTCCAAACCTTTACCGACTTCTTCGTCGAGAACCACAATCACTCTTTGTCTCTGAAGAAATTAACACCTAACCGTTGAGGGAGTCCTGGACTATGGGGTCCTCGAGGAGTTGGCCTATGTGACATGGGCCGGACTGATGGGCCGTGAAGATACAAGGTATAAGGACCTCCCCTATGTTCGGATAGGACTCTCCCTTGCGTGGATGGCAAGCTTAGCGTTCGGATCATGTACCTTCCTTTCTCTGTAACCGACTCTGTACAACCCTAGATCCCTCCGGTGTCTATATAAACCGGAGGGCTTACTCCATAGGCAAGATCACAATCATACATGCTAGACATCTAGGGTTTAGCCATTACGATTTCGAGGTAGATCAACTCTTGTAACCCCTATACTCACCAAAGTCAATCAAGCAGGAAGTAGGGTATTACCTCCATTAAGAGGGCCCGAACCTGGGTAAACATCGTGTCCCCTGCCTCCTTGTTACCTTCGATCCTTAGACGCACAGTTCGGCACCCCCTACCCGAGATCTGCCAGTTTTGACACAGACATTGGTGCTTTCATTGAGAGTTCCACTGTGTTGTCACCAGAAAGCTCGATGGCTCCATCAACCATCCACAACAACACCACCCTGAGGGAGACGTTTCTCCCCGGCCAAATCTTCGTATTCGGCGGCTTCGCACTGCGTGCCAATTCAATTGGTCATCTGGAGCAGATCGACAGCTACGCCCCTGGTCATCAGATCAGTTTTGGAAACCTAAACTACGTCGCTGATACTCGAGGAGACTTGATCTTCCAAGGATTCGCGGCCTCACCCGCAGTTCCAGCCTTAGATCCGGAACTCCTCTCGAGTCCGAAGACGGGAGTTTAGAGCCCGCCGGACTCTCCGCAGCCATAGAGCTCAACATCGGAGATACGGAGGGGATCGTTCCACTGGCCGGCCATGAATCACTCCAGGCTCCCTATATCCTCATCGAGCCGGACTCACCTTCATGCACCAGCTCCGAACTCTCGAGGTCCGTGTTATATGAGCTCCACCAGGGAACTCCTGCCCCGCCCCGCTCCACGGATTCTCGCTTCCCTATCCAGACCACACTCTTAAACGAGGCTCTGGACTTAATGCGATCTCTCTCTATTACAGAAGGATCGCTGACGAACTATGCCCAGCCCGCACTAGGGGCTGAGAGCGAGGAATTTTACGTCCCACCCACCACCCACTCATAGCCACTGTCGAGGACTTAACCGACATGCTCGATTACGCTTCCGAGGACATCGACGGCATGGATGACGGTGCTAGAGAAGAACAAAGCCAGAACCCGCTGCCTACCAAAGCTGGACGACTACTTCCACATATGATGTGTATATGGTGGACACACCCAAAGAGGATGACGACGAAGGTGGGAAGGACCCAGTCGAGGATAATTCTTCTGTGGCACCACCAAAACATCGCCGTCAGCGGCGCCGCTCTAAACCGCGTCGAGAAAAAGACAGCAATACCGGCACCGGAGACAACAATACTCCGGATAACGCCGAAGACCAAGAAGCCCCTATCAAACCACAATCCGAACATGATGAGTGGGAGGAGGGGCAAGCCGACCCCGATGATTCCATCGGGAACGAGGGCTTGGAGGATGGTAGTTACGTACCGATCTTCGAAGAAGACGAGAGCCTCGGCGACGAAGAATTCATCGTGCCAGAGGAACCCTTCGAACAAGAGCGTTTTAACGCTGGCTGATAGCCACGGCAAGAAGCCTGAAAAAGAAGCAGCAGCAGCTTCAAGCTGATCAGGATCTGCTAAATAACAGATGGACTGATGTCCTAGCAGCCGAGGAATACGACCTCGAACGCCCAACCAAGAGTTACCCGAAGCGCAAACTGCTTCCCCAATTCGACGACGAGGCCCCAGAGCCTATACCGCCCAGGCGTAACGCTACTGACGGACCTGACCGACCACCACATGGCCGGGACAGAGCGGCAACTCAAGCCGAACACCCGCTTGCACTACCTCGCCGTAAAGGTAGAGAGACAGCAGTTGCAGGATACACCTACGACCTATGATAGGACCTGGATAATAGAGCCGGTCAGACCCAGCGCGAGAATACGGCCATTAAGCCTGGCGCGACAAAAACAACCTCACCCGAGCCGAAAACCGCATACGGACACCATCCGAACTGCGTCTTGACGTGACCCGATATAGAGGCGCCATGCACCCCTTATGCTTCACCGATGAGGTAATGGAGCACCGGTTCCCAGAAGGGTTCAAACCCGTGAACATCGAGTCATACGATTGCACAATAGATCCCGTAGTATCGGTTAAAGATTTCCTTCTCCACATTCACATGGCTCACGGTGACGATCTACATGCCATCAAATACCTCCCCCTCAAACTTAAGGGGCCAGCTCGGCACTGGTTAAACAGCCTCCCAGAAAACTTTATTGGAAGCTGGGAAGACCTGGAGGATGCCTTTAGAGACAACTTCCAGGGCACTTATATCCGACCCCCGGACGCCGATGACCTCAGTCACATAGTCCAGCAGCCCGGAGAGTCAACCAGAAAATTCTGGACCCGGTTCTTAGTTAAAAAGAACCAAATTGTCGACTGTCTGGACGTCGAGGCTCTAGCAGCCTTCAAACACAACATCTGCGATGAATGGCTTGCCCGACACCTCGGCCTAGAATAGCCGAAGTCCATGGCAGCCCTCACATCACTCATGACCTGCTTTTGCGTAGGCGAAGATAGCTGGCTGGCCCGTAGCAGCAACAGTACCAGCGATCCTGGCACTTCCGAAGCAAAGAACAGAAATGGCAGGCCCCGGCGCAATAAAAACAAGCGTCGGAACAACACCGAAAATGCCGAAGATACGACGATCAATGCCAGATTTAGTGGCTCCAAGCCCGGTCAACGGAAGAGCTCATTCAGACGAAACAAGGAATGCTTATCTAGCCTGGACCGAATACTCGATCGACCTTGCCAGATTCACGGCACCCCTGACAAGCCTGCTAACCATACCAACAGAAGCTGTTGGGTCTTTGTCGGTGTCAAAACCGGCGGATCTCGGGTAGGGGGTCCCGAACTGTGCGTCTAGGCGGATGGTAACAGGAGACAAGGGACACGATGTTTTTACCCAGGTTCGGGCCCTCTCTATGGAGGTAATACCCTACTCCTGCTTGATTAATATTGATGATATGGGTAGTACAAGAGTGGATCTACCACGAGATCAAGGAGGCTAAACCCTAGAAGCTAGCCTATGGTATGATTGTTGTTCGTCCTACGGACTAAAACCCTCCGGTTTATATAGACACCGGATAGGGTTAGGGTTACACAAAGTCGGTTACAATGGTAGGAGATCTACATATCCGTATCGCCAAGCTTGCCTTCCATGCCAAGGAAAGTCCCATCCGGACACGGGACGAATTCTTCAATCTTGTATCTTCATAGTCCAGGAGTCCGGCCAACGTGATAGTTCGGATATCCGGACACCCCCTAATCCAGGACTTCCTCAGTAGCCCCTGAACCAGGCTTCAATGACGACGAGTCCGGCGCACATATTGTCTTCGGCATTGCAAAGCGGGTTCCTTCTCCGAATACTTCATAGAAGATTTTGAACACAAGGATAGTGTCCGGCTCTGCAAAACAAGTTCCACATACTACCGTAGAAAGAATAACTTTTGCACAGATCTGTTGACGTATTCCGCGGCGTGACATCACACCACGGCCAGGCCTTTATACGAATCGTTTTTACTGTTCCACCTCAGCGCGTTTAGCGAGGCGGTTTCCTTGGCACGTCTTATCAAAGCGTAGATCGTGCCCCTTATTCCGGGATTCTCATCCATACGGACGTGGGTAACCCAACCGCGCCATTGATTATGGCGCTTGGGAGATAAGCGAGTTTTACCAGTTTGGCGGGGACGCATAGCCGTCCGTCCATATAAGGGATAAGGATCCACCTTTTCACCCACGCCTTCTTCCTCCTTTGCCCATCCATTTCACAAGACTCGAGCTCCAGCACCCAAGTCCGCACATCCCGCCTCAACCTTCTCCAACTATGTCCGAGGCGGGAGGCAAGTGGATGGCCTCCTCAAATCACGGAGGGACACATCAAAAAGCTGCGGAAGGCCGGATACTTGTCCAGCGACATCGCTCATCGGCTACCCGACGAGGGGCAACTCATTCCCACCCCCAGGCCCCATGAGAGGGTGGTGTTCCTCACCCACTTCCTCCGCGGACTAGGTTTTCCACTTCACCCATTTGTCCGGGGGCTCATGTTCTACTACGGCCTGGATTTCCACGATCTGGCCCCGAACTTCATCCTCAACATCTCGGCGTTTATCGTTGTGTGCGAGGCCTTCTTCAAGATCCAGCCCCACTTCGCTTATGGTGAAGATCTTCAATGTCAAGCCGAAGGTAGTGGGCGGCCGCTAAGCGGAGTCTTGAGGCGCCATGGTTGGCAAGATGGCCAAAGTCCTATGGCTCGAGGGCTCCTTTGTGTGAGACCATAAAGGGGTGGTAATCGGGTGGTTCTACATCACCGAGCCGCGACTGTCAATGGGCGGCCCCTGAATTCCGATCTGGCTTCCCCACACGGCTCACATCATGGAAAGAGACGGGCCTGACGTGGGGGGATTCGGACGAGCTGTCCGGACTCCAAACCTGCGTCCAAAACCTGGTGGACAAGAATCTCAGGCTTGTCAACGTAATCCAGGTGATGCTCATCCGCCGGATTCTCCCATGCCAACAACGGGCCTTCAAATTGTGGGAGTTCGATCCGCCTGACACCCAACTCTGAAAAAGGCTCTTCGACACTACGTACAAAGACGCTGGAAGGTGCTTTGTTCAAAGCGCCGAGGCTCCCACATCCGCCACCGAAGATCGCGATTCAGCTCGCAGCGTCAAGCCAGCGAGGTAAGTTATTTTACCCATTATGGGACTCTTGTTTCATAGTTTGACTCTATCGGGATCTAAAACTCCCTAACCTTTGACAAGGCTGGTGAAGACGATGGGACATATTAACTGTCGGCCCCTTGCCGAGAAGAACCGGACGCCCGATTGACGGGGCTGGGCTCCGGCACCTCACGTGGTGCCGGAGAAGAAGGCCACGAGGACTCGAAGGAGTGCCCGACGCCAGTGTTGTCGGACTCATCGTCCAAGCGACTGAGGCGGAATCCTCCTCTGAGGACGAGGAGGAGAAAGAAGCCTCTCCCCCGGTGGGGAGAAGAAAAGGAAGGCTGCCCCGACTGGGGAGGCCGGAGGGTCCAAGAAAGGAAGGACCCTTCCTCCGGACTTCTCCACCAACGCCGACAACGACGAGGAGTGGCCACCAAGGGCCAAGCCCTGGCGAGATCGTAAGTGTCCGGGACTCCGGAATAGTTTATGACTTTTTATTTGTCACATAGTGTCTTCTAACGCTGAATATGACCATGTAGCCCGCCCAAGGGCCAGGCTTGCCGCTTCGTCGGCGGCTCCTCGGGCTCGTCGGATGTGAATAGTACTTCACTTCCGACCGCCTCCTCTCCTCGTGTTGCCGGCGACACCGCGGTGGAGTCCCAAAAGGAGCCCAGCCAGGGAGGTGGTCTGGAGGCGCCAAGGTGACCTCCCGGACTCGGCGCGAAGGGGCGAAACCCCGGAGGGCTCTAAGTCTGGCCTGTGCGGACTCCGCATCGGAACCTTGATGGTTCGAAGTCCGGCAAGCGGCCCCTTCGTAGGAAGGGTAAGACTCTGACGTCGGTGACCTCCGTCCATCTGGAGGCACGGATAGCTTCTTGGAGGCGCTTAAAGCGCCTCCATCAACAAGGAGCACCGCCTTTGGTATGAGTGTGGTGATCCAGAAAGTTCGATCCGCCAAGAGCGGGCTGATCAAGCCTGTACCAACCTTCTAACAGGCTTTGAGGTAAGTTTAGAATATGTAAAAATATTACCGCATAGGCGGTAGCCTGATGCTTAGTTCGGTGTTCGGAAAGAAAAGCCGGACTAAGGATCTAAAAAGATATCTGTGAGGAGTCTAACATAAGTGTGTCAATATGGGAATGCAGGCTGCATTTCTTTGAACTCTGCCAGACCGTTGCGGAGGTCAATGTATTGAAGCAGAGCCTCGGCGGTCCGAGAACAAGCTCGGCCTTGCCAAGAAGCAGCTCGAGGACAAGGAAGGTAAGTAATACCTTATTAAAGAAATACCTTATAGAAAGGATTTGGTTGCAAAAATGACAGAGTAACGTGGGTATTGTAGGGGCCACGAACGAGGTGGCGACCACTGAAGGAAGCGGTGTCCGCCCGAAAAGCAAAGCGGCCATGGGCGCATCGAGCGAGAGAAGCAGGAGGCGCGGGTGGCGGAGGTGCGGCAAGAGCTCCAGGATCTCGTGGAAAAACACGAGAGTTTGGAGCGTGACTCAAAGACTCGAGAGTCCGAGCTCGCCTCGGCTCTTGAGAGTGCCAAAGCCGCTATGGCCGAAGCCCAAAAAGCCCTCCAAGAGATTGAATCATTAAAGAAGATAGCGGCGGGTAAGGCATTCTTTATGCAAAGCAAGCATGTGAAAGTGAATTACCTATTACTTACCCGAATCCGGAGCTCTCCAGGAGCATTCGCAGATCTGCCCCGTAGTGTAATACGATGCTGCCGCGTTCTACCGCGCCAAGGAGGGGAGCTCGACGGAGAAGGTGTTCGGTCTTAGTATCTTTGAGGCCGAGCGTCCGGTGCCCTGAGCGACCAGTGAAGCCGGTGGTCGAGCTCCCCAAGGTCGCCGAACAGGCCATGAAGGGCCTCATAGTTCGGCTGTGGCCATTGGAAGCCATGCCTGGGAGCTACTTCGGGCTAGTGCAGCGGCTAGTGGACGCCTGTCCATGGATTGAAGTCATCAAGCGCTCCGTCTGTATTGAAGGTGCTCGTCGGGCCCTTGCCCATGCTAAAGTGCACTGGGGCAAGCTGGATGCGGAGAAGCTTGTGACGGACGGGCCACCGAAGGGCAAGGAGCATCGCAAGCCCGAAATGTACTATGAGGGCATCCTGAAGGGTGCCCGCCGTATAGCGGGTGAATGTTCCAAAGATGTAATTTTTGAATAGACTCGCATTTGTTATCCTGTACGCTGAAAACTTGTTGATATGCGCTAAGCAACGCTTGTGAATTTAAAATATTACCTTCTGTGCGGCCGTTTCTCAAATTTGAGAGATGGCAAGTCGTTGGCTTCAGACCCCATGCCACGAAGTGCTTTGGGGTGTTGGGATAAACTTGAGCGCTCTTGTTCCCATTTTTGGGTCCTTCGAGGAGGCGCTCAACGCAACGAACAAGGCAACCGGACTTATAGTCCTTGAACACTCTCACTTAGCCATAGAATTCTATAATTTTAAATTTCAGCGAAGCCCCTTGTATTCGGAAGACCGAGTTCGGGGCGCTATCCACGCCTTGGCCGGAAAATGCCGACTCCTCGCTCTAAGCGGCATAAGTCTTTAGGGACCCAAAAAAACCTCTCGAACAGCGACCGACTCTCGCCCTATCATGACGGTCAGTTTTAGCTTTCTCCACTAAGGTGCTCAACCCAGCTCAACCGGGGCACATCGCAGTGGTTCTCCCAGCGCTACCTTAGCCGATATAACGGAACGTAAGGTACCAAAACATGGAGCCGGGCAAACCCAACTATTGACCCAAGACATGATTCGGAGCCGATGCATATAATGCTATAAGTTCGGGTGCCGCACTTGTGAAAGTGTTCGGACTTATCACACCATACTTTTGGGGTACTTAAGCCCACAGTGTATTGGCCGTACCAAAGTGTACGGGTGCAACATGTCATGAAATGAACATATATATAGATAAAGAAAGGAGTGCAATAATAGGCAAAAGCTATGTATTGTTTGTTTGAAAAGGTACTGCAATGGAAGCAGAACGATACAAATAGTGCGATAAGCAAGGGATGGGACTATTTAACATGTCCCCCTCCAGGGGTAAGCTGTGGGCTGGTATGTAAAACAGGTATAATGGTCGTAGTAGAGACCACCTGGACACTCGACGTAGCTTTCTGCTTCCCTGGCTGTTGCATCGTGAGTTCGGCAATTCTAGTGCCGGACAGGACTTCTGGAAAACGGAGTCCTGAAAGTAAGAAAAAGAAGAAGAAAGAAAAGAATGACACAATCGGGGCCCACAGTGCGGTTGAGCCGCATGCAGGCGATGCCGTGGTCGTGCCCCTCCCTTATGCCCATGGTATCTCTAGAGCGTAGTTATGTACGCGTAGTACTGGCTTGGCAGCGGTTTCGAGGGCTGGGGTTGGGGCGGATTGCTTCTGGCGATGCTTTCGGATCGTGCCAGGCGGTCTTGTTGTAGGTTACTCGGGTGCGGCAGCGGTGGCGGATGTTTAATAGCCGGGCTCGAGAATTGCTGTGAGAGGCTGCTTTGCACCTCCGCCGCGAGGGCCGCCGTGTGCTCCTCCATTCGGAGAGAGCTTTCGGTGTTTCCATTGACCGTGATTACTCCTCGAGGGCCTAGAATCTTGAGCTTGAGGTGTGCGTAGTGCGGCACCGCATTGAACTTTGCAAATGCGGTTCGTCCAAGCAGTGCGTGATAGCCGCCATGAACGGGACTATGTCAAAGATTAACTCTTCGCCCGGAAGTTATCCGGGATCCGAAGACCACTTCGAGTGTAACTAAGCCTGTACAATTGGCCTCTACACTGGTATGGCGCCTTTAAAGGTCGTCTTTGTGGGTTTAATCCTTGAGGGTCTATGCCCATTTTGCACTGCTGTATCCCGATAAAGCGAGTTCAGGCTGCTACCGCCGTCCATCGGGACTCTAGTGAGGTGAAATCCGTCGATGATTGGGTCAACAACCAATGTGGCGAATCCGCCATGACGGATGCTAGTGGGTGGTCCTTCGATCAAAGGTGATCGGGCGGGAGGACCATGGGTTGAACTTCGGGCGGTGGCTCCATCGCATATCGTCCCTTAGTGCATGCTTCCGCTCCCTTTTGGGTATGTGGGTTGCGTATATCATGCTCACCGTCCGCACTTGTGGGGGAAGCCCTTACATCCTCTATTGTTCGTGGCCGGGCTCCTCCTCGTCATCGCTATGCAGCCTTGTCATTGAGTTCGGCATTTAACTTGCCTGCCTGTTTGATGACCCAGCAATCCCTGTTGGTATGGTTGGCTGGTTTTTCGGGGGTGCCATGTATTTGGCACGAGCGATCGAGTATTCAGTCCAGATTGGACGGGCCCTGAGTATTTCTTTTGAACGGCTTCTTCCGCTGACCGGGTTTAGAGCCTCTGAATCCTGCATTGACTGCCGTGTCTTGACATTGTCGCCCGTTAATCACGGCGCTTGTGCTTGTTGCGACGCGACCTGCCATTGCTATCCTTGGTATCCGAACTACCAGGGTTTTTGGTTAGGTTGTTACTTCGAGCTAGCCAGCTGTCCTCTCCCGCGCAAAAGCGGGTCATGAGCGTTGTGAGGGCTGCCATGGATTTCGGCTTTTCCTGTCCTAGGTGCCGGGCAAGCCACTCGTCGCGGATGTTATGTTTGAAGGCTGCAAGGGCCTCTGCATCCGGACAATCAACGATTTGATTTTTCTTGGTTAGGAACCGTGTCCGTAATTGTCCGGCCGATTCTTCCGGCTGCTGAATTATGTGGCTGAGGTCATCGGCGTCTGGTGGTCGCACATATGTGCGCTGGAAGTTATCAAGGAATGCAGCTTCCAGGTCCTCCCAACAACCAATTGATTCTGCTGGCAAGCTGTTAAGCCAATGCCGAGCTGGTACTTTAAGCTTGAGTGGGAGGTATTTGATGGCGTGTAGATCATCACCGCGGGCCATGTGGATATGGAGGAGGTAGTCCTCGATCCAAACCGCAGGATCTGTTGTGCCATCGTATGATTCAATGTTTACGGGTTTGAAACCCTCGGGGATTTGATGATCCATTACTTCATCTGTGAAGCATAGTGGGTATGCGGCGCCTCTGTATTGGGCTATATCACGACACAGCTCAAATGAGCTTTGTCTACTGTGTTCGGCCTAGCCGGAATTGCTGTATCCGGTGTGACGGTTATCATCACGTGTCGTGAGGCGCCCACGCGATCCGTAGATTGATCTTGTTTTCCTTGCCTTGTCCTCCAATATGTCTCGCAGGTCTGGCGCGTTTCTCCGTGCCTTGGTACTTTTCGAGCGACGCTGGGGTACGGCTTGGATGGAGGGTCTATGTTTTGGGTATCTCTTGGAGGGGCAGCAGCCTGCGTTTTGGGTATCAGCCTGCGTTTTGGGTATCTCTTGGAGGGGCGTTCGAGTTCGTACTCTTCGGCTGCGAGGACTTCAGTCCATCTGTCAGCTAGCAAGTCTTGGTCAGCTCTAAGCTCTTGCTGCTTTTCTTGAGGCTGCTTGCCGTGGCCATAAGCCTGCGTTTGAAACGCTCTGTTGGCGGGGTCCTCGGGCATGACAAATTAGTCGTCGTCGAGGCTTGCCTCATCTTGAGAGGAGGCATATAATTATCGTCCTCCACCTCCCTGTCTGCCGCTCTATCATGAGGGCTGGCTTCTCCCTCCTCTGTGCTGAATTCTGCTGGAGGGGTTGTCTTGACCTTGTCAAGGGTGTTATTATCTCCGTGCGGAATCACCGTTTCTTTGTGGCGGGATTTAGAGCGGCGCGCTTGGCCGGCGCTTAGGCTATTTCTTGGAGGGGTCATCCTCCGTTGTTCCATCGCCGTTCCCATCTTTTGGGATGTCCACCATGTATATGTCGTATGACGAGGTGGCCTTCCAGTGCCCTGTAGGCGCTGGTTCTTGATCGTCTTCAGCATCGTCGTCCATACTGTCGATGTCTTCGGAGTCGAAGTCGAGCATGTCGGTTAAATCATCGACAGTGGCTACAAAGTGGGCGGTGGGTGGGCGTTGAATTTCTTCATTGTCCGCATCCCAAACTTCCTGACCGTAGTCCGGCCAGGGCTCTCCTGATAAAGAGAGAGACTTTAGTGAATTCAGGATGTCGCCAAAGGCGAGTCTTTGAAAGATGTCGTGACAGTGAACTCCATAACGGTGCCCAACCGGATTCGATTAGCGGGCGCGGAGGTTGGAGTCCGGAGAGGAGTCCGGCACCTTGGAGTCACGGTCTTCCCAAAGGACAGGATGGAGTTGGCTCAATCGCCGTAGAGATCGTAGCCAGGCGGTGTCCAACCACTCGTCCTCGATTAGAGTCGGCTCGAGCTAAGGGTCGGAGCGGATCTTGGTGCTGACCTCGAGGCACTGTTCGTGGCGAGCTAGATCATGCCCATCGAGACAGTCTTTGGCGCTTGGGCGTGGCTCGAATCCGTCGAAGATCAAGTCTCCGCGGATGTCGGCCATGTAGTTCAAACTCCCAAATCTGACACGATGGCGGGCGTAGCTTTCGATCTGCTCCGGATGGCCAAGTGAGTTGGCCCGTAGTGCGAAGCCGCCGAATCTGAAGATCTGTCCAGGAGAAAAGTCTCACCACTGGACGCGTCGTCGTTGATGATCGAAGGAGCCATCGGGCCTAAGGATGACGCATACGCAGGAACTCTCAATGAAAGCACCAATGTCGGTGTCAAAACCGGCGGATCTCGGTAGGGGGTCCCGAACTGTGCATCTAGGCGGATGGTAACAGGAGACAAGGGACACAATGTTTTTACCAGGTTCGGGCCCTCTCGATGGAGGTAATACCCTACTCTGCTTGATTAATATTGATGATATGGGTAGTACAAGAGTGGATCTACCACGAGATCAAGGAGGCTAAACCCTAGAAGCTAGCCTATGGTATGATTGTTGTTCGTCCTACGGACTAAAACCCTCCGGTTTATATAGACACCGAATAGGGTTAGGGTTACACAAAGTCGGTTACAATGGTAGGAGATCTACATATCCGTATCGCCAAGCTTGCCTTCCATGCCAAGGAAAGTCCCATCCGGACACGGGACGAAGTCTTCAATCTTGTATCTTCATAGTCCAGGAGTCCGGCCAACGGTGATAGTTCGGCTATCCGAACACCCCCTAATCCAGGACTCCCTCAGTCTTCAAACAGGCCGGCAAGTTAAACACCGAGCACATGGGGAAAGGGTCGCCCAACGAGGAAGACGATGAGGAGCCTCGCCCACCGAACACAGGGGGACAGAAGAAATTTCCACCCGAGGTCAAGACGGTGAACATGATATACGCTACTCACATCCCCAAAAGGGAGCGCAAGCGCGCGTTAAGGGACATCTATGCGATAGAGCCAGTCGCCCCAAAATTCAGCCCATGGTCAGCATGCCCGATCACCTTCGATCGCAGGGACCATCCGACCAGTATCCATCATGGAGGTTCAGCCGCATTAGTCCTTGATCAAATCATCGATGGATTCCACCTCACGAGAGTTCTCATGGATGGCGGCAGCAGTCTTAACCTGCTATATCGGGACACAGTCCGTAAAATGGGTATTGACTCATCAAGAATCAAACCCACTAAAACTACCTTTAAAGGAGTAATACCTGGTGTCGAGGCCTGCTGCACAGGGGGAATCACATTGGAAGTCGTCTTCGGTTCACCGGACAACTTCCGAAGCGAAGACTTGATCTTTGATATCGTCCCTTCTCGCAGTGGCTATCACGCACTGCTTGGATGAACTGCGTTTGCCTGTTTGAATGTGGTCCTGCACTATGCTTATCTAAAGCTCAAGATGCCAGGACCACGCGGTGTTATAACAACAGTCCATGGATACATGGATCGCTCCCTCCGTACTGAGGAACACACCACAACCCTCGTAGCGGAAGTGCAAGTCGGCCTTATCAATCCGAACTCCACATCGGTAGTCAAGCCACCGGACCCTGTCAAGCACGTTTAGACTGCCCCATAGAATGATAGTCCAGCTCGCCAGGAGCTCGATTAGCAATCCGGCCTCCGTCTTCCCCCCAACCAAACAGCGGCGTATGTACTGCGTGCTCAAAATTATGCACTAAAAATACCATGGGCGGCGATAGAGGCATATCAAGGATAAGGTCCACAATACGGCTCAACCGTATCTGGACCCCCATCTATCTTTTTTCAAACTTCATTTTTTCCTTTCAAGTTCTTTACAACCCACATCACCCTTTTTATGGTGTCAAGGGCCCTTTTTCTGGCCCCTTATAAAAACTTATCCATTAATCCTCTCAAAGGATAGCACACCAAGGCGAAAAGCAGCACAGATGTATGGCGGAGTACTTAAAGGATCCCTCAAGATCACCTCCCCCCTTGTTCTTACATACCTATACTATACACAGCTTTCCCTTTCACCCGGCATGTAAAATAGCCTCAATGCTTATAGCATTATCTGTACTAATACATTTTGATGTATCAATCAGACTATAATGGAAACAACTTTTCGCCCAAATTACTTGGTACTGGCTTATTCCTTATTTTGTATTTTTCTTCTTCTTTATCATCTGATTGTCATGCGCACCTCGGCTTGACCTAAATCACCAGGGGCTCCATTCAACCACATACTTTATTAAATTTATCATAAGTCCGAACACTTTCACAAGTGCAATTCGGCGTCCTGAATCTAGCATTATATGCATCAGCTCCGAATCATGTCTTGGGTCAATAGTTGGGTTGCCCAGCTCCTGTGGTTACTACCTTACGTTCCGATTGTTCGGCTAAGTAAGTAAAGGAGAACTCTGACTGTGTTTACGGTTGGCGGATAAACACCTCGATGAGAAAAGGCGAAACTGTCATGATGCGGCGAGAGCTAGTCAGCTATTCGATGACTCAGTATAAATCTCTTGCGATTTTTTCCGTGTCACACGAAGGACTGGTTTTTACCTGGTCAGGTGTTTACAGCGCCCGAGTTTGGATCGTCGAACAATACCAGGGGCTGCGCCTACATTCTATCGTCAAACTCCTATGGCTAAGTGAGAGTGATAAAGCCGCATAGTCTGATTGCCTGGTTCGCCGCACTAGCACCTCCTTCAAGGACCAAATCGTTGGATTAAGTGTGTTTTTGTGTTGTTCCGAACAGCCCCATAGTATCTACGCGAGGGGCTGAAGCCGACGACTGGCCAACTCTCAGATTTAATAAACGGCCGCAATGGAGGATAAATAATTTCAGAGGAAACAAGACTAAATTATCAAACGCTTTGTTTTCATTACAGAGTTTGGGCATCACGGATACATTCATTCAAACATGATGTCCTTCGAACACAGGCCCTCTATAATACGGGATCCTTCAAGGACGTCGTTGAAATACTTCTCTGGCGTATGATGCTCCTTGCCTGCGGGCGGGTCCCTCGGTTGCAAGACTGGTGGCATTCATCTTCGCCCACTGTACCTTGACACGGGCGAAGGCCATCCGGGCACCTTCAATGCAGACCAACCGCTTTATAGCATCTAACCGAGGGCAGGCATCGACCAGCCGCTTCACAAGCCCAAATTAGCTTTTAGGTATTGGTTCAGCTGGCCAAAGACGGACTATGACATCCTTCATGGCCAGTTCAGCCATCCTATGTAGCTCGGTCATTTATTTGATTGATCGCTAAAGGCAAGGCTGCTACGGCTCAAAATCGTGACGAGCAGTTTCTCTGTTGAGATCCCCTCTTCGGCTCGGAAGAAATCCGCTGCATCTGCATCACTTCGGGGCAGATCCGCAAAGGCTCCTGGAGAACTCCAAATGCGTGTCAGAAAGGTATACTTTCTCCTTACGTATTTGCTCTGCATATTAAAAGTCTTACCAGCCGTGATCTTCTTGGCTTCGCGGATCTCCTGACAGACACCTTGAGCTTCAACCCGGGCCTCCTTCGCACTTTGGAGCGCCGCATCAAGTTCGGATTCTTGACCCGACACCTTGCGCTCCAAAGACTCACATTTTCTTATAGCATCTGTGAGCTCTTGTTGGACTTCATTCAACCTCGCCTCATGCTTTTGGCGGGCGGTTCGCTCCTCGTCCGCCTCCTTCCTGGCTTCAGCCATCCCACTCTTGAGGGCTTCGACCTCAGACGTGTCAGCTATGAGCATAAACATAAAGCTTAGTAAGATAATGAAATGGAACTCATATCAGTTCATATCTGCTTCAGCATAACATACCTTGTTTTGCCTCCAGCCTCCGCTTTAGTTCGGAGACTTCAGCCGCATGCGAAGCTGCTGCCAGCTTCGCAGCCTTCTCATCCAAGTAGACATATAGGTTAGCTCCTATAAACTTTTATTCGATCCTCTGTTCGACCCTTCTTCGTGACATGCCGAACAGAGTCTCAGGGGCTACTACCTACATACAGGTATTCCTCTCATAAATAATTAAAAATATATTACTTCACATACCTTAAAGCCTGTTAGAAGGCTGGTGTAGGCTTGGTTCAATCTGCTTTTTGCAGACCGAACCTTTTCAACCACAGTACCCATCAGGGTAAGGTGCTCCTCCACAATGGAATCACTTTGAAGCGCTTCCATCAGAGTGTCCCGCGCCTCTGGATTGATAGAGGATGCCGGTGGAGACGGCACGCCCCCTTCTCTTGAAGAAGGCTGTTGGTCCGATTCCAGAGCCGTACGGGTCTCCGGAATAATATTCGGTTGGGGGCCGAATTGAGTGTTGCCCCCATTGCCAGTCTCTATGGGGGTTGATTTCCCCTTCTCTTCGACAACAGAGGTATTACCCTCCGCCGACACCTTCATGGCCTCCCGAGACAACACTTCAGTGTTATCCTGGGCAGTGGGTGGAGAGATCTGCGGAGGCGACTCGCTCTCCATCGCATTCGTCCCTAGCGAGATCCCAGATGACGATGATCGTTGGGGGAGACCGCAAGCCGGGCTATAATGTGTACTTCAGTATGATAAAATAAGAAGGTATAAAATCGGATATGTATATGGTGTCTTCGGATACTTACAATTCAGCCGAGGGCTTCGGCCTGGGGCGCCGCTTTGGGGTGGCATCGGCATCCGCTTCGGAATCATCCGAAAACGAGGGTTTTCCCTTCTTGGACGCCTCCGCCTCCAGATTCGCGGAGGCCCCCCTTTTCTTCTCCCCCCTTGGGGGGAGAGTTACTCTCTTCCTCCTCTATGTCTTCGTCATGGGAGGAGGAGGCTTCGGAGTCTTCGGACATGGTGTCTGATGTACCCTTACGACAGAGGCCACTTCTGGTCTCCTTGCCCTTCTTCTTGGCCTTCTTCTCCGGCGCCTGATACGGCACTGGAACCAACATCTTGGCCAGCAAGGGAGTAGCCTGGTCCTCAGGCAGCGGAGCCGGACATTTGATCTGCTCTGCCTCCTTTGTCCAGCCCTGTGAGAGTCGGAAAATTCAGTATACCCCTTGTATTTGCAAATAAAAGTTATCATAAAAACTTATGGGAGTGGCCGGACGTGCGCAGTCATAGCCGCGGTCTTCGGTTATCTCCGGCCACGACTTTTGAGTCTTGAAGAACAGCTTCCATATGTCTTCGTGCGTCGTGCCGAAGAACCGCTGCAGGGTCCGAGGACCGGCCGGGTCGAACTCCCACATGTATTGAATCTGGCGTTGACAAGGGAGAATCCGGTGAAAAAGCATCACCTGGATCACGCTGGTGAGGCTGGTGTTCTTGTTTATCACGCCCTTGACGCGGCTCTCCAGCACTGTCACCTCGTGTGGCAATTCCCAATCTAGGCCCTTATCAAGCCAGGATGTAAGCCGCATCGGGGGCCCAGATTTGAACTTAGGAGCGGCGACCCATGTGGCGTTGCGGGGTTCCGTGATATAGAACCACCCTTGCTGCCATCCTTTGACGCTTTCCACAAAGTTCCTCTTTGGCCAGTTGACGTTGAGGAGTTTACTCACCATGGCCCCTCCGCATTCCAAGTGTTGGCCCTCGACCACCTTTGGCTTCACATTGAAGACCTTGAGCCATAGGCCGAAGTGGGGAGGGACGTAGAGGAATGCCTTGCACACGACGATAAAGGCCGAGAGATTGAGGAAGGAATTTGGGGCTAGACAATGAAAAATCTAGCCCATAGTAGAACATGAGACCGCGGACAAAAGTATGAAGGGGAAACACTAGTCCGTGAAGGAAATGGGAGATGAACACTACCCTTTCTTTGGGCTCAGGAGTGGGAATTATCTGCTTTTTGGCAGGGAGCCGATGGACTATGTCCGTGGCGGATACTGACCTCCGGAGCTCCGTGATGTTCTAAATGCATGAACAGAGGAAGCCATCCACTTGCCCTGCGCTCCAGATCCGGACATGGCTAGGAGTGCTTGGTGGCGATGGAAAGGATTGAGACTTGGGCGCTGGAGCTCGAATGGCAGATGGGCAGAGGAGGAAGAAGGCGTGGGGTAAAAAGATGGATCCTTATCTTCTTATAAATGCAGTGGATGTCAAGCGCCCCCTCACAAGCCTTAAATCTCGCCTACTCCCAAGGGGACGTGTGAACGGCACGGTTGGATTACCCAAACCCTGTTTATGAAAATCCCATGATAAGGGGACACGATCTCTGCTTTGATAAGACGTGTCAATGGCCGTGCCTCGAAATACAAAACGGGGCTGTGAAACGGTTCAGAATGCTAACAAGGCCAGGACATAACGGCTCGCCGAAAAAATTGCCTATGGACGTGGTTTATTTCATTTCAAATATTTTTGCCCTTACAACTTAAGGCTGTAATTGTTTAAGCCAGATACAACTATTTTGCGAGGAGGACTGCGTTGAAGTATTCGGAGAAGGGACATGCCTTGCAATGCCGAAGACAATCTGCGCGCCGGACACATTGTCATTGAAGCCCATTTCAGGGGCTACTGAGGGAGTCCTGGACTACGGCTGGACTGATGGGCCGTGAAGATACAAAGCAGAAGGACCTCCCCCAGGTCCGGATACGACTCTCCCTTGCGTGGATGGCAAGCTTAGCGTTCGGATCATGTACCTTCCTTTCTCTGTAACTGACTCTGTACAACCCTAGATCCCTCCGGTGTCTATATAAACCGGATGGCTTAGTCCATAGGCAAGATCACAATCATACATGCTAGACATCTATGGTTTAGCCATTACGATCTCGAGGTAGATCAACTCTTGTAACCCCTATACTCATCAAAGCCAATCAAGCAGGAAGTAGGGTATTACCTCCATTAAGAGGGCCCAAACCTGGGTAAACATCGTGTTCCCTGCCTCCTTGTTACCTTCGATCCTTAGACGCACAGTTCGGGACCCCCTACCCGAGATCTGCCAGTTTTGACACCGACAATCGTCGAGAGAGTTTGCAACTCTCAAGAGTAATAGGCGGAGCGTAATAAACTTAGATTGCAGTGATGCTGAACCACTATCTAACTCTTCGGCTCTAGGGTTTTTCTCTTGGTGGATTTGAAACTCAAATCGCTCAGAGAGTGGGTTGCTCAACAATCTTCTCAGAAATCAAATGGAGGAGCCACCGAACAAAGCCAGTGCGGGGTGGCTATTTATAGCCGCAACCTTCCAAGATGGGAAATGAACATTTTGGTCACTAGGTCCAGCCAATGGCCAACCGACACGTTCACAACGGTTAGATTTTGGAGCAACGGTAACATTACTTGAGGAACAAGTAATGTTAACTCCTCGGTCCGAGGCAAATCTCTCGCAGCGAAGAAGATCACAGTCTCTTGCTGGCAAGTATTTACTCGGAGCACAAAGAGAGCACAGTTCCTCCCTCCAGACCATCCTGACAGGAAAGACAAGAAGAACTTCACAAAAGGCCTAGTCGTCAATGAAGTTAACGAGATTCCAGTTTTCTAGTGTGGATGTGCTTGCTCAGCTGAAAGCTCTTAAGCCTGCCGACGAAGGGAAAGGCAAAGCCAAAGCCAAAGCCAAAGCCACAGGCGAAGGCAAGGGCGAGGGCAAAGGAAAAGACAAACGGAAAGCCAAAGGTTTTGAAGGATATGGTGAGACGCACAACTGGACTCACATTACCCCCTTCATGCAGCTTTTCCCTATTTCAACGACCTCAAACTTCCATATAACATCGACGTGATGCACACCGAAAAGAATGTCACATAGGCCCTTTTTCGCATGATCCTCAATATTCCTGATAAGACAAAGGATAATGTTAATGCACTACATGAAATATGTCAACTTGCGACCATCGCTATTGGTCGCTGAATGGTCGTTGTTTTTCATTTGTGACCTTTTTGTGACCAAAAACATATGGCCAAAGCTGACCGTCTTTAATGGAAATTAATGACCTTCTTTGTGATAAGGTCGTTGAAGGCAACGACCAAAACAAAAGGTCGTTGATCCTACAACCTTCTGTTTCGTTAGCTGTCTGCCAGGCCACGTTGGATCCGACGTGGCAAGCTGACATGGCAAAATTGCGACCAAATAAAAAGGTCGTTGATAAGAATCAACCCGGTCTAGTTCAGTGTTTTACATGGGCTGAGCCCATTAATTCAGCCTATTTGTTGTTTTTTCTTTCAATTTGGGTAAGCTACATGGGCCAAGCCCAACAGACTTTTATTTTTTGGGCCACAATCTTTTACATTCCACATTTTTTTGGGCCTCGGCCTTTTTCCAGCCCACTAGTTAGTTTTCTTTTGTTTCTTTTCCATTTTAAAGTAGGTCCCAATAGTCAAATGGGAACCGATCACCAGTTCTATATTTGTGCAATTAGATAATTTGATTCAAAAAGAGCCAATAAGGCATAATATTTCATACAACAGCCAATCAAAGTACATTTCAATCATACATAGTACATATCTAGTATCAACTATAAAATACAACTAAATATACACATAACTACCTCCAGTGAGCTAAAACACATCATTGGGTGTGGTTTTTCTTTGGGATTCTTCTTCCTAGATCTCATGTGCACCCAACTTTTGAAGAATGAAGGCCAGCATCTTCAAATAATAAATTATGGGATGTTAGAAACATAATAAAGTGAATCCATGAATATAAAATTCTTATAACGATGAAAACTTGCTGCAGAACTTTAGATTTAATAGGAAACCATGCGTATAACATTCTCATATTAGCTAGCTGCACGTATCCATCTAGTAAGCAGTCACAAGTCAGAACACACATCTGATGCCTCTATGATTTTATAGTATGGTGCAAGATAGCTATCATCATTGAACAATTCAAGATTGAAGATTTCAAAATATGAGAATTGCAGTAAACTGTAATTCTTATTCTGCATAACTCATAAATGGGGATGCATAGTAGCAGTGATACACTACCAAGAGGGCATGGAACAATCAGTGATACACCCATGCATTCAT
The DNA here is from genome assembly GCA_021605145.1 of Aegilops bicornis. Lineage (NCBI taxonomy): Eukaryota > Viridiplantae > Streptophyta > Magnoliopsida > Poales > Poaceae > Aegilops > Aegilops bicornis. The sequence goes on from CM038674.1 coordinate 49,507,477, forward strand.
CAACCAACATCTACTACACAAGTGCATACAACATACAACATTCACTCAAAGTATGTTGTGCAGGAGGGCACCATTCCATTTTCACTCAAAGTAAAATAGTACATCACATTTTTGGATGAACAAAGCAACTGCCAAGTACATGGCTCATTTGAGAGATGAAAAGTATCACATTTATACGCTCCAGGAACTGAACCGGATGTTTGCTTACCTTGTTGTCAGCTGCAGGAAACTACTTGCCATAAGGAGGAGTTGTGGGGGCATCATGTGCAAGTGGAACCCTCAAGCTAGAAATGTGGAACTCTTTGAGCTGGATGCAATTAGCTAGCCTAATGACAAAGTAATCGTTCTTGACAATCTTTGCGATTTTGCCAAGCTTCCATGTGTTATGATCAAATCGGTCACATCTCCAATGATCCATCTGCATCTAGTCTGATGAAGAAACAGCTGGCTCGTTTGGCCCGATGAACAAAATCTGCATCTTGTCAGAAAACTGCACCGTGATCGGATCGGCCTCCCTAAAACTATTTTTCAGCTTCATGATTCTACTCCTGCACAATGGGAGGTAGTAACAAGGTCAAGATAGGCACCAGCAGGACATGAAAGGAAGGACATAAATGTTAATCTAATCTTATTCTCTCTCATTGGATCACAACGAGAAAACATGATAATTGTGGTTTAACCTATGCAAATCAATTTCGGCTTGGGAAATGACCACCAATGATCTACAAAAAATTCTGATTGCATGTGTACATATCCATGCAGTTAAACTGAATTGAGACAAAGAGTCAACAGCAATTCTGATTCATCTCCCTGAAGGAACTCAGAACAAGAACATCTGCTCAAATTCAAAAGTTTCAACATAGGTACTGAACCAAATTGGACACCTTTAACAGGAAAACAGAAGAGAGGTAAACACATACCCAGATTGTTATATATAGTTTTGCTAGGGAATTTTAAAAACATAATCAAATGCAAATAGGAAGAACACCAAGATTGGTTTCTGTACAAAGATAAACTACAACCAAAGGAAGGGTAATAGATGAAGAAAAAATCCTAACATACTAAGGTAAGCTCATTGTGCATTTCCTTTTTCAATGTGATACACAATAAGCATAAGTAACCACCAAAATCTCTCAATACCGATCATTAACTAGACACATTCCAACATAAAAGAAAAGCAATTATAGAGGTGTGACTTTAGGTACAAACATAGCAAGGCCACAGCAGCCACACAGTCACTTAACTACAATGATTCTTCCTACTGCTGGCATCCTTAGAAGTGAAAGCTTCTACTAGCCATTCTATTACTTCATAGTGTCATGGCATGTCAATATATTCAGTAAAATAAATATAGTAGTAGGTATGTAGGACAATAACATGCATTGCCCTTATCACGCAAGAAGAGGCCAATGTATCTACCAGCAGGAATCTTAAAACACATCCATCAACTCTTTTCATTATCTTGGCCAAGTCAATACTCGCTCACTTAGCTATTGCATACCCACAAGTCAAAATAATACAACATAACTACTAAACGACATCAGGCATTGTGGATTCCGAGTCCAGCGACGAATGAACAGGCAAGTTTCGTATATACTGAGGCTCTTGTCGAGGGTGTGTGTGAACTGGTGGAGCGCCGGGGGCACCTTGAGGCACTGCTTGAGGATGCGGCGCTAGCGCTGGATGTGCACGACCTTGGGCCACTTGACGAACCAGTGGAGGTCCTTGGGCGGCAGGGCGCCACCGATGCCGAACTGCTTCGGCCTCTTCTCAAACAGAGGGTTCACCATCTTGTCTTGCAATCACACACCAACACAACCAAGTCAGATCACACGCGCTGGGATTGGGAGATTCTAAGCAGGAGCAGAGGGCTGGGTGCAGTACCACCGCCTTCTTCTTCGTCGGCACCAGCGCCTTGCTGCCTCGCTTCGTGGCCTGCACGATTCGCGACATGGTGAGGAGGGGAGGGCCTCGCACCGGCGCCATAGGTGCATATTGGAATGGCAAACAATGTCGCCCAAGGAAGTTTTCATTTTCTTTGGACGAAAAATACATTTTCCATTTTTTGAGTGTCCAAAATGAGTTTTTTGTGAAGGACCTACCATATATTTGTTGCAAAATTGGAACAAATCAATTTTCTAAAATATTAGGCCGTATTTAATGCACAATTGACAAAATGGTTGGGTGTCAAAAGCTTTTATCCACCTCTCGTGAAAAAACAAATTTCCGCCGATTCATGAGGAAATGGGTCAAAATTGAACTGCAGCTACCTTATAATTTGCTCTTTATTTTTTCCAAAATTCATTTCTAGTTATATAAGTATCTATTTAATCAGAAATACATGGTTTGGTGGCGATACATTGAAGTTTGGACGGTGGCCGAGGACCCCAACTCCAGAGCGCGTAACCTCGCATGCCCACTGCATGTTCACTGTGTGACCATGGCGTTGCCATGCGTTTTGAGTGGCCTTGGCATGTCTAGCGGGTTGGGAACTCCCCAGGTAGGTGCTAGGAAGAAAATGACAACAGAAGATTCTCATGGGGAGACCGAACTATGCTCAAACATGAATTAGCAGCCAAGTGTTTGATTAGCGGTATGAGAAATGCACATAGCCAATGAGCGTGAGTTTTGGCCGAGGATGATCATCTACTAAGAAAATTGTCTTCACTAATTTTCAGCTCAAATGGAGGAGCCTAGGTGGTACTTTCTTTGCAAAGTACCGCACTGGACAAAAATATGAATGTTGAAGCTGGGCTCGAAACAATGGATGGATTGAGCTAAAATTTGGAGGAGGATGGTTATTTGTGCATAGGAAAGCACTGTAGAAAACTGGTACCATTTGGACATGCCAAAGTGGCACTTCCTTCACAATGCTCTTCTCTGGACAGAAACTTGGGAAAATTAGTGAGAGAAATTTGATAAATGAAATGAGCTCAAATTTGGTGTGGGTAAGTTACATATGTATGGTCATGCCCTGGTAAGTTTTCAGAAATAATGAAGCAATATATAATATAGTTGCTTCACAAACTGAAAATATGACAAGAATAAAAGATTGGATGATGAGCTCACATTGTTTGTTTAATAGAGCTCAAATTTTATGGAGAGTTATTATTTGAGCATATGAAAGATTTGAGAAAATATAAGATCATTTGGATAAGCCTAGCTAGTACTTACTTCACAAAGCTTCTCTCTGGATAGAAACTTTGCATATTTTCATTGGAAGATTTACTAGGAAAATGGAGCTGAATATTATCATGTGCAATGATTTGGGTATAGAAGAGTGCCCAGAAAGTTTGACGGCAATAGGAGGGGTCTAGATAACACTTGCTTTGCAATGTGCCAATCTGGACATAAAATAGGAATTGAACCTGGGCTCACATAGATGATTTGATTGAGCTACAATTTGGAGGAGGACGATAACTTGGGCATATTAAGGAACAGTATAAATTTCATGTCATTTGGATATATAAAAATGGTACTTCCTTCACAATGCTCTCCAACGTAAAATTGGGAAAATTATTGAGGGAAAATGGTTAAATTAAATGAGCTAAAATTTGGTGGAGGGAGATTCTATGGGCAGGGTCATGTCCTGCTAAATTTTCAGAAATTATAAAGCAATATAAAATATAGTTGCTTCACAAACTAAAAATATTACCAGAAACAAAGATTGGATGGTGATCTCTCATGGACTGTTAGATGGGGCTCAAATTTTGTGCAAAACTATGATATGGGCATATAGATGATGTGGAAAAAATTCAACTCATTAGGATATGCATAGTTAGTACTTCCTTCACAAAGCTTCTAGGTGGATAAAAACTTTGGAAATTTGCCGAAGAAGATATACTGGGCAAATGGAGCTGAATTTTGTCATGAGGCAATGATTTAGATAGAAAATAGTGCCCAAAAGTTTTGAGGGCAATCAAGAATATATAAATAGCACTTCCTTCACAAAGTGTTGTTCTGAACAGAATAGGAAAATGGATATTGTTCAATTATTTTTAAACTAGGCAAGGAAGATTTTTGACATATTTGACGAAGATATGACCCAAAGAATTTAAGAGATTTTTTTTGGGAATTTTGGGAATGATAGATATACAGGTTGCTTCATAATTTAGGGCAAAAATTGACACATGGACATGACACATAAGCAAAACTGATGAGGTGGCGCCTAGTCATAGCAATCCACCACAATTTACAAGGTTATGACCATCTATATTGGTCGTGATCAGCTAGAAATAAGGTAGTGGACTAGTGTTGTCTGCTTTACGACCATTTCGTGTAAGGAAATTACGAGCTTCCTGACCAAAATGGTCGTTGTAGTTGAGTGTTTGGAGCCCTCCGAATAGCTTACGACCAATTGGTCTCAAATGGTTGTAGATTTACGACCATTTCTTCCAGGGTTACTCACAAAAGGTCATAAGTTGACATATTTCTTGTAGTGATGCTAGAGTCGATCAACAAAATATTTTTGATAGACTACGTCTAAACATGCAGCCTCCCACAGGCGGTCGAAAATCTTGGTTCAAGCTAGATGCTGACTTCGTACTTAAAAAGGATCATAAGATGGAGGCATTCAAGTTGCTGAAACACGTCGTGAAGTTCATTGATGGTTATGCGTCGAATATAAGTAAGGGGGTCAATCTTTTAACGAGAAAAGTGACTGGGCTCAAGAGTCATGACTATCATGTATGGATTGAGCGGATCATGCCAGTGATGGTTCGAGGCTATGTTCCCGAGCGTGTCTGGCGTGTGCTTGCGGAGCTAAGCCATTTCTTCCACACGCTTTGTGCTAAATAAGTATGTCCCGAGATGATAAAAGAAATGCATAAGAAGGCCCCGGAGTTGATATGCAAACTAGAGAAGATCTTCCCGTCAGGCTTCTTTACTCCGATGACACATCTCATTTTGCACCTCGCGAACGAGGTATTGTTGGGGGGCCCTGTGCAGAATCATTGGCGATGACGTACGAGAGACAGAACAAGCATCTGAGACAGAAATGTGGAAACAAAGCTAAGATTGAAGCTTCCATAGCTGAGGCAGTTATCATAGAGGAGGTGGCAGATCTCAGGACATCGTACTATTTGTACGATGTTCCCATGCTGCACAATAAGGTGTCTCGATACAATACGGAAGAACCCAAGTACAAACCCAAGCTGCCTCTATTCAGCGGGCAAGGTGGCAGGGTTGGATGCCTGACATCTTATATCATGCCACGAGATGAGTGGGAGGATGTCATGTTCTATATCTTGCACAACATCAAGGAAGTTGAGTGGATGAGGTAATACCTTTGCACCATTCTTTTAGTCAATTTGTTATGTTCACTTTGCCTCGTTCTAATAGCACTTTTCTTATTTTAGTCAATTCGTTGATGAAGAGTGGACGGGAATGCTGCCTCCTACTAAACCGGAGGCACTTGCTCTTCTCCGAAAGGGTGCCGATGGAAGGAAATTTTTTGTTGCGTGGTTCATGGAGAAAGTAAATTTTCACACTTCCCTATTACCTAGTGCACCCTACAATTCCAGTTAAACTAATGCACCCTATAATTTCAATTAAATTTGTAGGGAAAAGATCCGAACACATCAATGGATGAAGAATTGAGATGGGTTTCCATGGGTTTTAACAGTCGGGTCATGACATGCGACAAGTATGATGTGAATGGGTATCACTTCCATACAGAGGAGCACCATAACAGTCGGCCTGATCCCAAAACTATAAATACTGGAGTCCTCACCGAAGGAGATAATAAAGTAGAGTACTACGGAAGGGTAGGAAAAATATACGAGCTTACATTCAAACGTGGCCACGAACCCCTAAGTCTCACTGTGTTCAAATGCCGATGGTTCAACCCCAAAAAGGGTCTAAAACATACGCCTTCTGTTGGTTTATTTGAAGTTAAACCATCAACCGTCTATGCCGAAGCTGATCTCTTTATCACGGCTACCCAGGCCACACAGGTATACTATCTGCCTTACCCATGCCAGAAAGAGTACCTAAAGGGTTGGGAAGTTGTGTTCAAGGTGTCGCCACATGGTAAGCTACCAGACACACGCGATGATGATTACTACAACATAAGCCCCATGACATACGAGGGAGTGTTCTTTCAAGTACAACATGATGACATGGTCCGAAACAAGGATGATGATGACTTGGGTTATGTTGACCTGGACCCAAATGATGACAATGCACAGAATGATGGTGAGGCAATTGTGAATCAAAGAGACATAATTATGCTTGAAAAGTTAAATGAAGACGCTGGCGATGAGGAAGAGCCTCCACCTCCGTCAGACAACGAAGAAGATATGCGTGATAGTGATGATGAGACCGGTCGACAAATAGATTACAATAGTGATGATTCATATGGGTTCTAGAAAATGGAAGTTCTTTTAATGATGATTGAGGGAGATTAGAATAGTATGCTTAATGTGCTCTTCTGTTATTAATGTCTTTTCTGTATGCTTAATGTGCTCTTCTGTTATTAATGTTCTTTTCTGTATGCTTAATGTGCTCTTCTGTTATTAATGTTCTTTTCTGTTTTCTTGTTTATTTGACATCCTTACTAATTGTTTATTCTCTTCTCAATGCAGGTTTTCTAATCATGGGCAAGTCCACCGGTGCGGGTTTCCTAAGCAAATTCAAAGGACTTACTCGGAGTGGACGAGGCCACAAGGCCCCCCCGACTACTTGAGGATGACACCTCACAGGGAGGTCGAGGGGTCGGGGGAGGAGCCCCTAGAGGAGGAGGGGGTGGGGGGAGAGCCCCTAGAGGAGGAGGGGGTGGAGGGAGAGCCCCTAGAGGAGGAGGGGGTGAGGGAGAGCCTCTAGAGGAGGAGGGGGTGGGGTAAGAGGTAGCCGGGTCAAAAAACTCTGGACCGTGTCCGACATAGGGAGGTTTTCTTTGATTCCCTCCTATACTGAGTCACCTTCTGAGTCTAAGGAGGAGGTTCACGAGGGAGAGGAGGGCGAGGAGGAGTGCGAGGAGGAGGGTGGTGGAGGGGAGCGTGATGCCGAGTTGTGGGGTGACTTGTCGTTGGGTGGTCCGAAGGGGTGGCTGCGTGGTATTGCAGAACTACCTACACCACCTTTTATTGAGGCGAACAAGTGGCCATTGAACACGTGGGGATAGAGTAAGTGCCTCTCAAACATATTTTGAACACATGCCAACATTTCTTATTGTACACATGCTAATTCTTTGATTCTTTTGCAGGAACTGGATCCTTCATGGAAAGGGTCGTAAACCGAACAACCTTATCACTATACTGTTGAAGGAATTTTGGCCGGGCCCATTCTTCCCTCAGCCAGATAGGGACCCAGAGCTAAGGGTTTTGGCCATGAGCTGGGCCTATTACGAGGCTGCCAACCTCGCAGAGTACGTGATGGCCGCAAAGGCTGTGATCACCAAATTTTGGGCAAGTTCTCTTCAGAATCACCTGTCTTGGGTTTCGTTCATAGTTTATCATCAAATCACTCAACTCATGCCTTGTTTGCTTCTGGTTTTATGCATGATTGCAATAATTCTATAGAGTTCTTGCTGAGCACAAGGCCAGAACCGACGTGGTCTTGCTGGCGTCTGCGAAGATGAAATCTCATCAGTTGCAGTATGAGGTGCGCTGGGTTGCCGTCTCGCACTACTACCACTCCTACCTTCATCAAAAGATGAGCAAAAGTGAAGTGCATAAGCAACGACTTACCTTGAACAGGGAGCATTACATGAAGGTAAGTATTAGAGACTTTTCATTCCAACGTATAAGCAGTCAATTTCATTGTTTCTTGCTGACATGTCATGCTTCCATTATTTAGGTTATTCCTCCTTGGTGCTTTGGAAATGATGAGGGATGGGCGAGTTTGGTGGATAGGTGGCTCGGCGACGATGCAGAGTTTGCTGCCAAGAGCAACAAGAACCGGGCTAACCATGGAAAAGACGGAACACACGGCCAAGGAAGCAGGAAACACTAGGCTTCAAGGCCATGAAGGTATATCTATATGCATGATGCATTTTGTTCTTCTTTTTACCGTCATGTTCTTATGTATGGCTAACTTCTATTTGATGTTGCAGGAGGACAAGTTGAATAGGCTGCTCTTAGACATGGAGTCGTTGAAGATGGCCCATGAGCAGAGTGATCACAAGGAAGGCGAGAGCAAGTACTACGGCAAAACCGAGGAGCACCTGGAGTCTTACAAGGAGCAGTTTGAGAGGTTGCATCCGCCTGGTCCGGATGCTTGATACGTCTCCGTCGTATCTACTTTTCCAAACACTTTTGCCCTTGTTTTGGACTCTAACTTGTATGATTTGAATGGAACTAACCCGGACTGACACTGTTTTCAGCAGAATTGCCATGATGTTGTTTTATGTGCAGAAAACAAAAGTTCTCGGAATGACCTGAAACTCCACGGAACATCTTAGAAAAAATAATAAAAAATCCTCGCCAAAGATGAAGACCAAGGGCCCACACCACATCCACGAGGTGAGGCGCGCCCTACCTCGTGGGCCACAGAGACCCTCCGGCGCCAACTCCAACTCTATATATTTGCTTTGGAGAGAAAAAAATTAGAGAGAAGAAATCATCGCGTTTTACGATCTGAAGCCGCCACCAAGCCCTAAAACCTCTCGGGAGGCTGATCTGGAGTCCGTTCGGGGCTCGGAGAGAGATTCGTCGCCGTCGTCATCATCAACCATTGTCCATCACCAATTTCATGATGCTCACCGCCGTGTGTGAGTAATTCCATCGTAGGCTTGCTGGGCGGTGATGGGTTGGATGAGATCTATCATGTAATCGAGTTAGTTTTGTTAGGGTTTCATCCCTAGTATCCATTATGTTACGAGATTGATGTTGCTATGACTTTGCTATGCTTAATGCTTGTCACTAGGGCCCGAGTGCCATGATTTCAGATCTGAACCTATTATGTTTTCATGAATATATGTGAGTTCTCGATCCTATCTTGCAAGTCTCACTAGTAGAAAACAGGGCTTTCGTCCAGGCCAGTTTAGCCCATTAGTCCCGGTTCAATCCAGAACCGGGACTAATGTGAGCATTTATCCCGGTTCGTGCGGCTAAGGCATTAGTCGGTTCACTGTGCCCTTTAGTCGGTTTGTGCCTCAAGCGGGACTAAAAATGCGATACTGATAGTCGGTTCATGCCTCAAACCGGGACTAAAGAAATGAACCTTTAGTCGGTTTGAGGCACGAACCGGGACTAATAGGAATTGAGACCTTTAGTCGGTTCGTGCCACGAACCGGTACTAAGAATCCCATTTTCAAACTCTACCACCCCCGTGGATCGCCTTTTCAATTTAAAAAAATAAAAGAAAATGATGGAAATGTCAAAAAATAAAAGAAAATAAGTTTCCCATGTGATATGTGGTCTAGTTGTTGGGAAAATTTGCAAATGTGAATTCGACTTTATTTGCAAAATCTCTACGGAATTTGTAAATATGGGCATAACTTTTGCATACTAACTCGGATGAAAAAGTTTTTTATATAAAAAATCATCTACTCGAAAAGTTACCCCTCAAAAACCTAACAGAAAAAAGTTACGGGGCTTTTAATATCTAGAGTGGAAAAAATCGAAAAAATTTCAAACTGTGGTCAAACAATGGTCAAACCATGGTCAAACTAATTATTCTAGAATATTAGTGTTACTAAATAATTTGTTCAGTTATTTTGAATTTTGGTCAAATCTGGTCAAACTGTGGTCAAACTATGGTCAAACTATGGTCAAACCATGGTCAAACCATGGTCAAACTAATTATTCTAGAATATTAGCGTTACTAACTAATTTGTTCAGTTATTTTGAATTTTGGTCAAATCTGGTCAAACTGTAGTCAAGCGTGGTGAAACTATGGTCAAACTAATTATTCAAAATAACTATTGTTTTCTAAATAATTATTGTTTTTGAAAACAATAGTTTGAAACTCAAACAATGAAATGTGTCAATTCATGCTCAAGCAAAATTCACGAGGGTTAATAGGATTGACATCTTACTATTGTCGAGGAAAACAACAAGTGCGGACTTGGAAACAAGGGAGAAACGAACCGGAAGTTAAGCGTGCTCGAAATTTGGGTGAGTGGGAGGATGGGTGACCGTTCGGGAAGTTAGGTGATTTGGAATGATGAGGGTGATTAGAGAAGAGGATAAATTGAGCAGTGATGAGGGGTGCTGATTAGAGATTAGGGGTTAAAATAATTCAGAAATTTGAAAATAAAAAATTATTCAAATAAAATTTCAAAAAAAAATTCAAAAAAAAATTTCAAAAAAAAATCATAAAATTTCCATTAGTCCCGGTTGGTGTTACCAACCGGGACTAAAATGAAACTCCACGTGGCCATGGCCTTTAGTCCCGATTCGGATTGGACCAAGGGACTAAAGGGGGGAGGCATTGGTACCGACCCTTTAGTCCCGGTTCACCAACCGGGACTAAAGGCCCTTACCAACCGGGACAATAGGCCCTTTTTCTACTAGTGTCTATAGTCACCTATTAGTGTTATGATCTGACAACCCCGAAGTGACAATAATCGGGATACTTCTCGGTGATGACCATAGTTTGAGGAGTTCATGTATTCACTAAGTGCTAATGCTTTGTTCCGGTTCTCTATTAAAAGGAGGCCTTAATATCCCTTAGTTTCCATTAGGACCCCGCTGCCACGGGAGGGTAGGACAAAAGATGTCATGCAAGTTCTTTCCCATAAGCACGCATGACTATATTGAATACATGCCTACATTACATTGATGAATTGGAGCTAGTTACATGTCACCCTATGTTATGGTATTACATGATGAACCACATCCGACATAATTATCCATCACCGATCCAATGCCTACGAGCTTTCCATATCTTTGGTTTACGCTTATTTACTTTCCGTTGCTATTGTTACAATCACTACAAAATACCAAAAATATTACTTTTGCTTCCGTTACTTTTGTTACCGTTACCACCACTATCATATTACTTTGCTACTAAATACTTTGCTGCAGATATTAAGTTATCCAGGTGTGGCTGAATTGACAACACAGTTGCTAATACTTGAGAATATTCTTTGGCTCCCCTTGTGTCGAATCAATAAATTTGGGTTGAATACTTTACCCTCGAAAGTCATTGCGATCCCCTACACTTGTGGGTTATCAAGAATAATTTAAAGCGCCCGTTGGGTGAACATAGCTCTGTTCTTTGAGTTAGTTGGGATTTATATCTGCTAGACACTATGAAGAATTTGAAAGACGCTAAGACAAAAATTTATCCCTCAACTACGAGGGGAGGTAAGGAACTGCCATCTAGCTCTGCACTTGATTCACCTTACATTATGAGTAAGCTTGCGACACCTAAACCCATACGCTATTAGATTACGATTTGTCACATGTTATTGATGATGCCATACGCTATGCATGATACTTATGATGAAACTACTTCTATGCTTGATACTCTGTGCCCTTGGTGAATTTCTTGATGAACAAATTTCTAGGGCTAGAGAGAAAGAAATTATTGAAATTGATTATATTGATGAAAGTGATGATGAAGATATGCACCGCTATTCACGAGGGTTATGTTTTTGATATGGAACCTTCTGCAGCTATTTTTGCCTGCAAAGATAGATACGAACTTAAGAGGCTGTTAGTTAAATGGAGTAAAGAATCTCTTAGTGATAGAATGAAACCTGACCCTGCTTTTGCTACTTCACCTATTTGTGTTCCTGATAAGGATTATGAATTCTCTGTTGATCCTGATATAATTACTTTGGTTGAATCTGATCCTTTTCATGGCTATGAATCTGAAACTGTTGTGGCACATCTTACTAAATTAAATGATATAGCCACCCTGTTCACTAATGATGAGAGATCTCGCTACTTTTACATCCTTAAAATATTTCCATTCTCATTAAAGGGTGATGCTAAGATATGGTTTAATTCTCTTGATCCTGGTTGTGTGCGTAGTCCCGGGATATGATTTATTACTTCTACGCTAAATATTTCCCTGCTCATAGGAAACAAGCTGCTTTAAAGGAAATATACAACTTTGTGCAAATTGAAGAAGAGAGTCTTCCACAAGCTTGGGGAGGCTTCTCAAGTTATAATGCTTTGCTGATCATCCTCTTAAGAAAAATGAAATACTTGATATCTTTTATAATGGACTAACCGATGCTTCTAGAGATTACCTGGATAGTTGTCTGGTTCTCTTTTAGGGGAAAGAACACGGATGAAGCTGAAATTCTATTGAATAATATGTTGACAAATGAAAATAATTGGGTACTTCACGAGGCAGTTCTGAGCCAATTACGAGCCTATTCCTAAACCAACTCCAAAGAAGAGAGGTGTTCTATTTCTCGATCCACGAAGATATGCAAGAGGCAAAGAAATCTATGAAAGAAAAAGGTATTAGCTGAAGATGTTAAGAATTTACCTCCTATTGAGAAATACATGGTCTTAATTTACCGCCTATTGAAGAAACATATGATCTTGATCCATTACCTATTGAAGAACCTCCTGATCCCGATAACCCAACACAGGTAGTAAAGGTAAATTCTCTCTATAGATTTGATGAAGGTGATATTCCTCACTATAAGTCTGCTAGACAATGCTTGGATGAGTTTGATAATTTTATTGTCAAACAAGAAAATTTTAATGCTTATTTTGGTAGACAATTGAAATATGATTCCGATATGATTAAACACTTGGGTGATTATATGTCTAATGTTAGATGTGAACTTAAACTCATTAGCAAACATGCTTCTATGGTTACCACTCAAGTAGAACAAGTACTTAAGGCTCAAAATGATTTGCTCAATGAAATGAATAGTAAGAAAAATGATTATGCTGTTAGAGTGGCTACTAGAACTGTTAGATTGACTCAGGAACCTTTGTATCCTAAAGGCCACCCTAAGAGAATTGAGCAAGATTCTCAGAGAAATAATACTGATGTGCCTAGTTCTTCTAAAAGGAAGAAAAATAAAAATGATAGGACTTTGCAAACTTCTAGTGAACCTATTGCTGAACCACCTGAGAATCCAAATGATATATCTATGTCTGATGCTGAAACACAACCTGGTAATGAACATGAACCTAGTGAAAATAATAATGATGATGTTCATGATGAAGCTCAACCTAGTAATGATAATGATGTAGAAATTGAACATGTTGTTGATCTTGATAACCCACAATCAAAGAATCAACGTTATGATAAGAGAGACTTTGTTGCTAGGAAACATGGTAAAGAAAGAGAACCATGGGTTTAGAAACCCATGCCTTTTCCTCCCAAACCATCCAAGAAAAAGGGTGATGAGGATTTTGAGCGCTTTGCTGAAATGATTAGACCTATATTTTTGCGTGTCACGATTAAGCGATGTGCTCAAAACAAATCCTTACGCTAAGTATATGAAGGATATCATTACCGATAAGAGAAAGATACTAGGAAGCTGAAATTTCCACCATGCTTGCTAATTATACTTTTAAGGGTGGGATACCAAAGAAACTTGGAGATCCAAGAGTACCCACTATACCATGCTCCATTAAAAGAAATTATGTTAAAACTGCTTTATGTGATCTTGGAGCTGGTGTTAGTGTTATGCCCCTCTCTTTATACCATAGACTTGATTTGAATAAGTTGACACCTACTGAAATATCTTTGCAAATGGCTGATAAATCAACTGCTATACACAGCCGGTATTTGTGAGGATGTGCTGTTGTGGTTGCAAGCGTTACTATTTTAACGGACTTTGTTATTCTTGATATTCCCAAGGGCGATAGTATGTCTATTATTCTTGGAAGACCTTTTACGAATACTGCGGGGTTGTTATTGATTGCAACAAAGGCAATGTCACTTTTCATGTAAATGGTAATGAGCATATGGTACACTTTCCGAGGAAACAACCTCAAGTTTATAGCATCAACTCTATTGGAAAAATTCCATCGATTATATTTGGAGGTTTTGAATTTCCTCTTCCTACTGTCAAGAAGAAATATGATATTCTTATTATAGGGGATGTGCATATCCCCGTTGAGGTAACATAGTGTTATTCGAAATTTCTCCGGTTCCATGTTAGTCGAAATGAGTTTGTTAACAAGACTTGATCAACCTTGTTAGTGGATTCCTTTTGATGAGCATGAGATGGATGAAACTAGAAGGCACAACCTTCTGTACCCTCTTTATACTTTCTGTTATTTAGTTGAAATAAAGTAAAAATAGTATTTTTCTGTCTGTTTCCTGATTTATCCGTGCAATATAAAAATATCCCGAAAATAAAAGTCCTCAGAATGCCATGCCAATTTAATATGATTTTTTCAGGAATATTTGAGGATTTATGGTGCAAAAATTACCACGGGGGGAGCTGCCACCTGGCCACGAGGGTGGAGGGCGCGCCCCCCTACCTCGTGGGCCCATGGTGGCCCTCCTCCACTTATTCCTGCACCCATCCTCTTCTTCTTCCTCCCACAAACACGAATATCTGGCTCAAACACGAGTTCCAGACCCCGTTGCTGTGATTTTTGATCTCCTTGCTCAAAGCACCTTTCACAAAACTGCTTGGGGAGATTGTTCCTTGGTATGTGACTCCTCCATTGGTCCAATTAGTTTTTGTTCTAGTGCTTTATTCATTGCAAATTTGTGCTGCATAGGTGACCATGTTCTTGAGCTTGCATGTCAATTTTATATGGCTCCAAGTAGTTCTAATGCATGATAAAGGCTCTAGGCACTTGTAGGGGTAGTTGCTATCAATTTTATTGAAGTTGGTTCACTTTTATTTGAAGTTACTAAAAATTTCAGATTATTTCAGAAAATAATGAAGAGACTTTTGAGGGGCTCGTCGAGCCGAAGCTTCGAAGGAAAAACAAAAGGAAGAAGCACGAAGCCCAAATATAATTTGCCTCGCTCATGGAGGTCCGGCCATGTGAATGGCCTTAGATGACTTCTTGAGGAGAGCGGGATTTATGAGGATTTCTATTCACTAATTGGGAGCATGGCCTCACCGACTTCCTCCGCGACCAACGTCATCGGTATCTCTTACTCACTAATACTTTCGTGCAAAACTTCTACTATTTTCCTAAGGAATCACCTCCTTGATGAGAGTTTCATTTATATAGCGTTGTTAAGAAGATGCCATTAGCTGAATTTTGCGAGGTTTGCAAAATACCCTTTGAGGTACCTTAGATGAACCACGTAATGAAGTCGAAGAATTTATTAACACTATCCTTTATGGGAGAAACCAGGAAGGTTTCTGATGCAAGAATTACTAGCATACATTTTCCTGTTTTACGCTACTTTGCCTTATTTGCTAGTCGTTGCTTGATTGGTCGTGGAAACTGTGGAAACCTTAGTGTTCCTGATATTATCATTTTGTTCCATGGTTTATACCACAATAACTCTGTTAGTATGGGTGAAATTGTTGCTAGACGGTTAAGTCTGAACCATACTAAAGGCCCCATCTTTGGAGGCATTTATGCTTCACGCCTAGCTGAATATTTTGGCATACCTATTAGGCATTTTGAGAAAGAAGAAAAAAATGTTGCCTAGTGCTTATCTAGATTATAAGAGTATGCTAGCACATGATTTTATTGTTAAGAGTCGTGAAGGGGAGCTCAAATATAAATTGTACTTTGATAAACATCACCCTGAGACTATTACTTTGCCTACTCCTTCTTTGTTTAACTTGTCTGCAGGTCCTCACCTCGTTACGTGGGCGGCCGTTCAAGCCTATCGGAATCCTGCACCAGCCCCGGAGCCGGAACCACAATATGAGCCTCCATGATCTGTTTATTCTTGGGATCCGGAGGTGGCTGCCAGCCGATGTGATCGAGTCCTCTTCATCGCAGTACGACCCCAGCTACACCTACAGGTATCCGCCAGGCTATCCCTGGCAATGAACCAACTTAGGCCAAAAGCCTAAGCTTGGGGGAGTACGTATTTCTCACCAACATTACAATTATGTTCACACACACTCATTGCTAGATGTTGGTGCTCATACTCTTTCACTGTAATATCCATGCTAGTTTATTTTCTTTTTCCTGCTTTCTTCTTGTGTGTTTGTTAAACTTTAAGAAAACAAAAAAATAGTAGTAACTTCTAGTTAGTTTACTTTTCTTGCTCTAGTAGTAGTAATTAAAAAGAAAACCCAAAAAGATTTCCTGTTCTTCTTTTGCTTGTTGGGAGCTTTCGCGTGTAAATTGTTTTATTTCTTTTCTTTTCTTTGGGGGTCGATAGGAGAGGACTATGATTAAATTGTTGAAGTGGCTCTTATATGCTTTATTGTTGATTTAACTAAGAGCCCATATTGCCTTGTCTTCTCCTGTTTATTGAATGCTCACAGATTTCAGCTTAGTCCAATGCACATGCACTCTTATTATTATTCACATCGTTCGGTCGTGCAAGTGAAAGGCAATTATGATGATATATGATGGACTGACTAAGATGGAAAAGCTGGTATGAACTCGACCTCTCTTGTTTTTGTAAATATGATGAGTTCATCGTTCCTGATTCAGCTTATTATGAATAAACATGTTTGCAATGACAATTAGAGATCATAGTTGCTTATGCCATGCTTGATTAGCTATGAGTTATAATGGTCGACCTTGCATGCCAACATGCTATTAAAATGGTTGTGATGTGGTATGATGGGGTGGTATCCTCCTTTGAATGATTTGAGTGACTTGACTTGGCACATGTTCACCCATGTAGTTGAAACAAAATCAACATAGCCTTCACGATATTTATGTTCATGGTGGATTATATCCTACTCATGCTTGTATCCAATGTTTATTAATTTTAGTGCATGTTCATGACTGTTGTCGCTCTCTAGTTGGTCGCTTCCGGTCTTTTGCTAGCCTTCACTTGTACTAAGCGGGAATACTGCTTGTCGTCCAATCCCTTAAACCCAAAAAGTTATTCCATATGAGTCCACTATACCTTCCTATATGCGGTATCTACCTGCCGTTCCAAGTAAATTTGTATGTGCCAAACTCTAAACCTTCAAATAAACATTCTATTTTGTATGCTCGAATAGCTCATGTATCAACTATGGTTGTCCTTATCTTCCATGTTAGGCGGGTTATTCTCAAGAGGAGTGGACTCCGCTCCTCACTCACGAGAACATGGCTGGTCACCGGGATGCCCAGTCCCATGCTTTATGCAAACTAAATCAAAATAATTGCAAACAAAACTCCCCCTGGGACCTGATGTATGTTGGAGGCACTCGTTGTTTCGAGAAAGCCGTGGATTGATGCTTGTTGGTGGAGGGGGAGTATAAACTTTACCATTCTGTTTGGGAACCGCCTATAATGTGTGTGACATGGAAGATATCACCATCTCTTAGTTGTTATGTTGACAATGAAAGTATACCGCTCAAAATATTATTTATCTCTATTTCAAAACCGAGCTCTGGCACCTCTACAAATCCCTGCTTCCCTCTGCGAAGGGCTTATCTGTTTACTTTCATGTTGAGTCATCACCCTCTTATTAAAAGCACTAGCTGGAGAGCACAACTGTCATTTGCATGCATTACTGTTAATTTATATTGGGTATGACTATGGTTGGATCTCTTTTACCATGAATTACAATGTCTAGTCAGTCCTTGATCTTTAAAGGTGCTCTGCATTTATGTTTTGCGGTCTCAGAAAGGGCTAGCGAGATACCATCTTGTTATATCATATTATGATTGTTTTGAGAAAGTGTTGTCATCCGAGATTATTATGGCTCGCTAGTTGATTATGCCATTGATATGAGTAAACATGAGACCTGAGAATTATTGCAAATGTGGTTAGTTATAATCTTTGCTGAAAACTTGAATGCTGGCTTGACATATTTACAACAACAAGAGCAAATGGAGTTTGTAAAAGTTTTTCTTTTTCTCTTTCAGTTTGTCAACTGAATTGCTTGAGGACAAGCAAGGGTTTAAGCTTGGGGGAGTTGATACGCATCCGTCGTATCTACTTTTCCAAACACTTTTGCCCTTGTTTTGGACTCTAACTTGTATGATTTGAATGGAACTAACCCGGACTGACGTTGTTTTCAGCAGAATTGCCATGATGTTGTTTTATGTGCGAGAAAACAAAAGTTCTCGGAATGACCTGAAACTCCACGGAACATCTTAGAAAAATAATAAAAATCCTCGCCAAAGATGAAGACCGGGGGCCCACACCTGTCCCACGAGGGTGAAGCGCGCCCCCTCTAGGGCGCGCCCTACCTCGTGGCCCCACAGAGACCCTCAGCGCCAACTCCAACTCTATATATTTGCTTTCGGAGAGAAAAAAATCAGAGAGAAGAAATCATCACATTACGATACGGAGCCGCCACCAAGCCCTAAAACCTCTCGGGAGGGCTGATCTGGAGTCCGTTCGGGGCTCCGGAGAGGGATTAAATCGCCGTCGTCATCATCAACCATCCTCCATCACCAATTTCATGATGCTCACCACCGTGCGTGAGTAATTCCATCGTAGGCTTGCTGGACGGTGATGGGTTGGATGAGATCTATCATGTAATCGAGTTAGTTTTGTTAGGGTTTCATCCCTAGTATCCATTATGTTCAACACATGATGTTGCTATGACTTTGCTATGCTTAATGCTTGTCACTAGGGCCCGAGTGCCATGATTTCAGATCTGAACCTATTATGTTTTCATGAATATATGTGAGTTCTTGATCCTATCTTGCAAGTCTATAGTCACCTATTATGTGTTATGATCCGACACTCCCGAAGTGACAATAATCGGGATACTTCTCGGTGATGACCATAGTTTGAGGAGTTCATGTATTCACTAAGTGCTAATGCTTTGTTCCGGTTCTCTATTAAAAGGAGGCCTTAATATCCCTTAGTTTCCATTAGGACCCCCCTGCCACGGGAGGGTAGGACAAAAGATGTCATGCAAGTTCTTTTCCATAAGCATGTATGACTATATTCGGAATACATGCCTACATTACATTGATGAATTGGAGCTAGTTCTGTGTCACCCTATGTTATGACTGTTACATGATGAACCGCATCCGGCATAATTATCCATCACCGATCCAATGCCTACGAGTTTTCCATATACTGGTTTACGCTTATTTACTTTCCCGTTGCTATTGTTACAATCACTACAAAATACCAAAAATATTACTTTTGCTTCCGTTACTTTTGTTACCGTTACCACTACTATCATATTACTTTGCTACTAAATACTTTGCTGCAGATATTAAGTTATCCAGGTGTGGCTGAATTGACAACTCAGTTGCTAATACTTGAGAATATTCTTTGGCTCCCCTTATGTCGAATCAATAAATTTGGGTTGAATACTTTGCCCTCGAAAGCCGTTGCGATCCCCTACACTTGTGGGTTATCAATGATCTTGACGTCGTCTAGCCTCAGATCGACGACACAGCAGTGGTGTCCATCTAGGTGAAGTCCCACGACTGCTACCCGTGTTTCGATGGCTTGATCACCCCTTCTGTCTCGTACACACGGCTTTGAGCTACCAACCCGAGCCCGTTAGAGAGTATGGAGCGTTCGTAGCCTAGCTTAGCTCGCCAGCATGCTGTAAGTACTTCCCCCTTGTCTTCTTTAATTCTTTCTCACTTTCTCAGTTTATTTTCAGCATTGCCCACTTAGAAACAACCTAAATTTTGTAGGCATATAAGGCCTTTGTCGAGCTTAGGAATCTCGAGGTACGGGAGTACTTGCAATGAGTGAAGGCAAACAAGGATTACAACCGTCAGATGATGGCGGTTAGTTTTGCCCTCTTAGAACCAAGCTAAAATTTGCACTTACATTTCTTCTGGCCTTCTAGTTTGCTTGGTTAACTAACATCCAGGCTATATTGGCGTCTTGGACTAACCGCACGGATCCACCACAAATGGGACCCACACCACCACCTGCTAGAGAACCCCCACATGTGCCCACATTCGATGAATGGGTGGCACTAGGCAACCAGACTCCGGTTAGTACATTTGCCTAACTATTGACAAACTAGTTCTCGTTCATTCAATACTATCATATCATATTTACCCTTGCAATCTCTTTTCCGACATGTAGGGGACCGGTGGCTCGACTCCTGCTGTAGAGAGCTCGGTCACTATGATCTGGCAAGATGGTGCTGGCCTTGGCGGTGCTCACGATGATGGTCCTAGTTTTGGCTGATGATGTGTTCCATGTCTTGCAATACTTTCCATGTTTCGTACTTCTTAGCGTTCTTTAGATGACGACAATGATGTCCGTGCCTCATACTTATGTTCATGAAGTTTCGACGATGATGATATTGATGATCTTTAGATGATGATGATGATCTTGATGATCGTTAGTATCTTTAGATGATGATCTTGAGTATCTTTAGATGATGATCTGTCATATTTCTGTCTATATATGGTCTCTGTCATATTTCGTGTCTTTGAATGCTGTCAAATTGAATGAAAAATGGGAAACTGAGAAAATAAAAAAAGAACATATCTATGCCGACGGCCTGGCTGTCGGCATAGCCATGTCCAGGAGCGCCCAGCGGGCGCCACATGCACTGGTATGCCGTCGGCCAGGCCGTCGGCATAGATTTCCACCTATGCCGACGACCTAGCTGTCGGCTTATATATGCCACGTGGCCGCAGCTGGTTGGTTAGTGGGGATGACGGCGCCGTCTGTTGCCGTCTGGTGATTTTCGTGCTGATGGTGCAACTATGCCGATGATCGTACGGAAGCCGTCGACATAGATGCCTATGCCGACGGCATTTCTATGCCGATGGTCTGACCGACGCTGACGATATCTACGCCGACGGGTCGGCATAGACTTATACCGACGGCAAAGGTCCTATGCCGACGGCATAGAGGGTTAGTCCGGTAGCGCTTGGATGTGCCCCTTTCATGGGTGTGTCGAGATGGAAAGTTTCGGGCTTTTTCTTTTAAAATAGGCATACTAATCCTTGCACTTTTCCCTTTATTTACATCTCTTTAGGAATATTTAAGGATTTAATTCTAGAGCTTTTACCCATACATCATGTTACATTTTCTTTTCAAGCGGAGTGGGGCAAACACACTTCAAAAAAATATTTATTACAAGGAAATGGATAAAGTAGATACAAAGGGCAAGCATAAAGTACCTCTTAGCTAGGAAATGTTCTTTGAGTTTGTCGAGAAGATGTGACTCGCAAGTTGGGATAGTAAACTACTGAAGTCTTCAGATGCCAGGCTTTGAAGACACTGGCACAAATGCAGTACAGTCAAAATCGCTCTTCAGCCTGCGGTATACCTCATTGGCAAGTGTTGTTTTGCACAAACCTCCAAATCCAACAATTGATACTATCTTCAACTGATTCTCCTCATCTCTTAGCTGATTGATAAGTCCATTTGATGCCCTCTCAACACCAACAAGGTCAGCCGCATTTGCATAGAGTGTGACAACCCGTTGGTCAATGGCCACATCACTTGATGGGGGTACATGATGATCATATCTTTTGTGCCGTTACTTGTCTCAAGCACAAGTTTCTTGATGTCCTTCACCCGATTAGCAATCCAGTGACGGGCCATTAGTGTTTTGAGCCGCTCAATAGTACCGTTCACAATCCCAGAACTTCCACCGGCAAATAGCTGCGTCGGTTGCGATTGATTTTTTCCCTCACAAACGTGATTCACTCGGGAAAAATCAGTCCAGCTCTCCCAGGGCTTCGATTGAGCTACCCTAGAATACTTCCCTAGCTAGAATAAAACTCCCTTTACCCACAAAAAAGAAGGACGTCGATAACTGTCACACGTGTGGTGCGTGTGGCAGGAAAAGAGACGCACCACACATCTCTAATGCAAATAGATTGCCACATCATAGCATGCATGTATGCGAGAATCTTTTCGGATTTTCAGTTTTAAAAATGTTTTATCTCTTAAATGAAAAATCCGATTGAAGATCCGTTTTCGCCATTAAATCCCTCGCGACAAGATCTTCAAAACTAGATCTCATATCGATATATTTTGGCGATTTTTTTTGGTTAAAAGTTGCCATGTCTATTGCACATGAATTGCCATGATATTTACACTTAAGTTGCCATGATATATTTCAACTATTTTCTTTTACATTTAAAAGTAAATTTTAACATATTATAAAACGGAGAATTAAGAAACTAGACTTGCCATGCACCATAAACTAAAATTGCCATGATACATGCACTTAAAATTGCCATGGCTCATAAAAAAATATTTTCATGGTCAAAGTACTGGAATTGCCATCATAAAAAAAACTAAAGTTGCCATGATCTACAAACTAAAATTGCCACATGGCAACTTTAGTTTAAGCACTATGGCAACTATAGTGTAAACATCATGGCAACTTCTGGGCAAAAAAAAATTCGTCGAAACATATCAACATGGGGTCTAGTTTTGAAGATCTCGTCGAGACGGATTTAATGGTGAAAACGGATTTTTAGTTCGCTCTTTTATTTAGGAGATAAAACATTTTTAAGCCAAAAACCAAAAAGATTTCTGCTGATGTCATCTATTCATACGTGGCAAAATGAGTGGTGATGGAGGCGTGTAGACGATCTGCAAACGCCCATACGTATGGGCGTTAGTTTTCGAAAAAAAAGAAAAACTACGGTAGCTATCCTTCTCAGATACAAAATCCTATAAGCTAACCTAAACCGACTTAGACAGCGAACATAACCGGACTCTTATATATAATAGGACACGCACGGCGGTACTACCTCTAGCCGAACACAGGTTCAACCTCAATCAATTCGAAGATATAAGAACAAACCTAGTCACAAAGATTACGTCACAGTTGTTTCATTCACCGCCGCCCTGTGTAAAAGCCCAAAGCACGAGCAGCAGCAGCAAACGACGCCACGTCTAATCTGCGTGATCGTGTTCCGAGCACCCAATCCCGAGGAGTAGGCCGAAAATGTCGCCGTCGGGGTCTGCATCCTCCATCGTCGCGGACACAATGGAAGGGTACCACATCCTCACGATCCGCGACTACTCCCTGCACCAAGTCGTCCTTACCGGAGAGCGGATCGGTTCTGTTCCCTTCAGAGTTGGTGGCCACCGCTGGCGCATCTACTACTTCCCCAACGGTGCACGCTCGGAGGTCGCGGATTACGTGTCCTTCTCCGGCGGCGGTGAAGGCCCAGGTTAAATTTTGTTTCGCCGGCGAGGAGGAGGAAGCTGAGCAGGCGGCGTCGCTGGCGTTGGCGTCGGTGGACGAATTCACCTCCCAGAAGTGCAGGCAGTACGAGAAATTCATCAAAAGGGAGGTCCTGGAGAACTCGAGGCATCTAAAGAACGACTCTTTCAGCATCCGGTGCGACATCGGTGTCATACACGGTTACATTGCGGTGGACGGCACGACCGCCTTTATCTCCGTTCTCCCATGCGACGTGCGCCAGAACCATGGAAAGTTCATCGAGGCCAACAAGCGCACCCACGAGGTGTTTGAGGTCGGCACCGAGATCATCGCCCGTACACTCATCGGGCGGGCGGCCCTGTGTTTCGGGAGGCCCTAGGCCAACTTGATGCCATGTGCCCCTATGTCCTAAGATCATATATATGTATGCGCGTGCGTGAATTTAAACATAATAATTGTTGGACAATGCCATATTACGACAGAAATAGTAAAAAGATAAAAATTGAAAGTAACATGATATGATTACCTCAAATAAGAACCAAATTCAACTGACTCCATCGACAACAATAATACTCCCTCCGTTCCTAAATAATTGTCTTTCTAGAGATTTCAACAAGTGACTACATACGGAGCAAAATGAATGAATCTACACTCTAAGCATGTATACATACATCCGTATGTTGTAGTCTATTTGAGATGGCTAGAAAGACAATTATTTAGGAACGAAGGGAGTACTTAAGTACCCTTCAGTTGTTGAATCTTCAGATCCCTTTCTATCTTTTTTCTCCTTGTTTGAGCAACTGACAAATGCATCTTAGGCAATATGGCGGGCTAATGTCTTAATATTATGAAGAAAAAAATTGTTCAAGGAATTAGAAATTTATACATCGGATGATTTGAATGATTGGAACCCTAGACATGTGCATAGAATGACAAAAAAAAGGATAGTTGAATACATACTATGAAAGATTGAATTCGAAAACTATACATTAAAATTTGGAACTTCGTGAACATTGAAATTAGAGGATGGATCATGGATGAATAGTTGAATACGTTCTAAAAAAAAGAAACTACTGAAATTGGGGTTTGCAGGGATGAATCAGGAACATGGTACAGAGAGTTATGCATGGATACGTATACGTACTGCTGTGGGCTGCGCTAACTGCTCACATACATACGTATACGTACTGCTGCGGCTGCGGTTGCTGGATTGCCAAGACGGCGGGCGACGCACAGCGGTGACCGAGGCGACCACAGCGACGAGAGAGGACGAACAGACGAGCGAGGCGTCCGCGAGATCTTCGATTGATTTGTTTCACAATCGAAACAAGCGGCCCTGCCGTGCGGCGTGCGTGACGCTTCGCTAATCGCTACCTGCTATCTGATGGGCCTACCTCATCTCGTTTTTCTTCTCTCATAATTTTTTTCTCACCTATTTTTGCTCGGCTATATTATATATGTGCACTACATCATGGGCCCATCCCTGTGCTGGTCCCTGGGCCGACTCCCACCTGCCCATTCCCCAGGGCCGGCCCTGGTAGACTACTGCGTGCTCGTGGCATGCTGGGCCTGCTCGCCGGTGTTCGAAGCCGAGCTCTATGGACCCATGAGGGAGGGCAACGCCAGCGCCGCCCGGCGTGGTGCGCGTGGAAGGCATGGAGGTGGAGGTGTTCAAGGCGCTGCTCGACTTCAGATACACGGGCCGTCTGCCGCAACCGTCCAAGGAAGACGACGAGGTCACGTGTCAGCGTCTTCTAGTCGCGGCAGACAGGTATGGCATCGTGCAGCTGAAGCTATTGTGCGAGGAGTGGATGTGCAAGTACATAGATGTGGGCACTGCCGCGACCATCCTGGCGCTAGACGAGCAAAATCACTGCGAGGGGCTCAAAAAGGCATGCTTCGATTTTCTCGCCGCTCAGGAAACTGAGGGTGGTCATGGCCACCTGTTAGACTACCCACAGTGGGAGTAACATAGGTAGTAACATCACACATATCTAGATAAAAATAGATGATGTGGCAAGTAATAAATAAAGAAATAGAGGCATGTGGTAACATAGCTAGTTACTACTAGTATGAGTAACATCACACATATCAAGGCAAGATGAGTCTATAACCTAATAAATGAAGTATTGCATGTTACCACACATATGTTACTCCCCACTATAAAGGTAGTAACATAGAGTAATAACATGGGCATGTTACTACTCTATGTTACTATCCATTGTGGCTAGTCTTAGAGGAATAGAGAGGAATGATTGGTGTAATGCGTTGGATAATATTACTGAGCCTGGAGGGTGAGTATATATTGACACTAGTAGTAAATAGGGCTTTGGTCCCAGTTCCCAAGGCCACCACTTTTTAGTCTCGGTCGTGTTACGAACCGAGACTAAAGGAGCTCCACGTGGCTGCTGTGGGGCACCCAGGCAGGAGGATCTTTAGTCGGTTGGTAACACCAACCGACTGAAAAGTAGCAACGCGTCAGCACCTGCCAAACACTGGTTTTTTTTTAAATGAGAGGTTTAGGGTTTTGGAGGGTTTAGGCGTTTCATATTGTGTTTCTCCCTTTTCTTTTTGTGTTTACCATTCAATTCTTTTACATTTAGGATATTTGTTTTTATTTTATGTTTTCCATTCAACTCGACACTAGCTACTATATATAGCAATGAAGGAACCATTACACAAATGTCATGAATATAGAGAGAAGTGACCTCTCTTTCTTCGTGCTTGGTCGAAGAACAAGTTTTCATATATCTATTCGACGCTACTATGTATTGTACACGTTCATGCATATATACAGTGTAACATCTCTTACGATCCCTAATATATAATTACCAACATTCACTACCAATTCTCGATGGTGTTCTCCGGTTTTAGTTATGATCTCTTCAAGGAAGAATCCCGCCAATTCCTCTTGAATTGCTCGTATGCGAGCCTTTGGTAGAAAAAAGGGAGAAATGTTGTGGTTACAGGATGCAATTTCCTCTTTGAATAAACCTCGTAATCGTAAAAAAATGGGTTTTTTTAGTGCTGGGCCTAGCAAAGAGCTTCAGGACATTATTGCAATTCTTAACACAATTGATGGTAATAAAATAAATTTGTGAATATTATTTTATGCATTTCAAGTTTTCAAAAAATCTACCCATCTCAGAGGTCGTCGGGTGAATAAACTCGCAAACATAGTATCCACATAAGTTATTCCCGGATCCCTGCCTCAAGCACTTTACGTGAATAGAGTTCAATCAAAATAATAATCAAGCATGATAGTGGTATTGAAACTAGAATAAAAAAGATGCGCGGACCTAGTACTACTTACAATGAGTTGTTGAAATCCAACTCCTCTCTCCATTCACCCCTAACCTGCTTGGTGAACTCTTTCCAAACCCTGCCCGCAAAAGAAAATGAATAAAAGAGTTATTAATTACTTCATATCAGGAATGAAAGTTGCTAATATAGTGTGATAATGATTGAAATTACCTCGGGAGCATTTCTCTTAGGTCCGCCCACATCTCCATGTCTTTACATAACGAGTCCATGACAAGAACTTTTCCTACGTCAAACTGAATGACGAGCAGAATAAAGTGGAACCCGCGCACGCAAATCCCATCAGTTACACTTAACAACGAGTAAGTGAAAGAGAATGATGTGTACAAGACAGTATAACACTCACTGGAAGTTGTAAGAAAATAGTATTTTCCTTTTAGTTTATTGTTCAATTAACGCCCTTAGCAAGATCTTCTCTGCATCCATGGTGTTCCATTTTACCGTAGCTTCATGAATAGTATTTGGGTTAATGAACCCAATGTCCCAGATTTGTCTTCTTTTGCATTCAGGGATCTTTTTCTGCATAATATATATTGTGAAGATAATTATACATGCAATGAACGAGCTGAGCTAGAGACTTAATTACAGAAATGATACTTATAAACAATAGCAAGCGATTTACATATTTTTCGATGACGTCTTGATTATATAACTGAAACAATTCTTCAAATTGAACGTAAATCTCCTCGTCTCCATTGAAGTAATGATCATCTTTAACCCCCGCAATGATATAGTCATCCCCTTGCTTTGAGGCTTTCAAGTAACAGTCATGTAATCTTTGCATCATCGTTGGTAGATGCAGGAGCTCCTCGTGTCTGACGAGAGGCTTCCCTTGCTCGAATCTGAAGGCTAACTCAGCCATTTCGAACTGTACCTCATTGCCTAAGTAATCACCAAGAGTGAAATCAGGATTAGCGGCCTCTACCTTCAGATCATTAGCGGGGCTCGAAAATGGTATCTCCTTGGACAAGGTGACTGATGACTCTACGAAACTATGTCGACACCTCTACATATTATGTATGAAATAAGAAAAATCTGGAATAACTTATTTGTGGCTTCGTTGTAGTAAGACAAAGTCGCATTGCATCAATTCAATTTACTAAAAGAACAAAACAAACATGTCTGGTTAAATTCCACTAAAGTTAAAAAGCATTGGTGATAAGCAAATTAATTTGACTAGTGAGGTAAGCACTTGAAATTGTCTTTATGTCGGATGGTTTGGTGATTTGATGATCGAAAATGGGTAATGCATGACACACGGTAAGGTCAGGGGAGAATAGTTAGGAGTCAACAAAACATACACACTACAAAATTACTTAGTTCTTGTTCTGTAAAGCAAACCACAGAGACTAGTGATTAGTGTGGAGGCAAACCATATAGCTGCAATCTAATGGAATAGGAGCCAAAAAGAATCAAGTCCAATGCCATGCCGACATGAACATGATCACATCTTATTATTGGATCAAGATATTTGCTCATTAGCTTGGTAATGGACATTCATGAACCCATTGAAGAGAATGGCAACAACCAAGCCTAAGAGTTTGGGAAACCCACAACAACCATACATTCATTCTTATTTTGTAGGCCTCTTCTTGACACTCGTGATCGAGATAGTAGTAGATAGTAGTTTTTACTTTTTTTGGTTTAGTTGTCCTAGTTAACTAACCCCATAATATAATCCCACCCTCCAAGTATTTAAAATATTTTAATTAGTTACTTCAAGATCATATGTGTGGATTTTCTTGAAAACTACTTTCACAATATATTCCATTATTTGGAGGTGCTGTGTGTGTGTTGCAATAGAGTGCATGTCCAAGTTTTGTTTTGAAATCTGTATACAAATCCAAACGAGTACCAAAGAAAGTATTTGTTGGAAATATGCCCCATGTGCAATAATAAAATGGTTATTATTATATTTCCTTGTTCATGATAATTGTCTATCATTCATGCTATAATTGTATTGACCGGAAACCGTAATACATGTGTGAATACATAGACCACAACATGTCCCTAGTGAGCCTCTAGTTGACTAGCTCGTTGATCAACAGATGGTCAAGATTTCGACTATGGACATTGGATGTCATTGATAACGGGATCACATCATTAGGAGAATGATGTGATGGACAAGACCCAATCCTAAGCATAGCACAAGATCGTGTAGTTCGTTTGCTAAAGCTTTTATAATGTCAAGTATCATTTCCTTAGACCATGAGATCGTGCAACTCCGGATACCGTAGGGAATGCTTTGGGTGTACCAAACGCCACAACGAATCGGGTGGCTATAAAGGTGCACTACAGGTATCTCCGAAAGTGTCATTGAGTTGGCACGAACCGAGATCGGGATTTGTCACTCCGTATGAAGGAGAGGTATCTCTGGGCCCACTCGGTAATGTATCATCATAATGAGCTCAATGTGACTAAATAGTTGGTCACGGGATCATGCATTACGGAACGAGTAAAGTGACTTGCCGGTAACGAGATTAAACAAGGTATCGGGATACTGACGATCGAATCTCGGGCAAGTAACGTACCGATTGACAAAGGGAATTGTATACGGGATTACTTGAATCCTCGACATCATGGTTTATCCGATGAGATCATCGTGGAACATGTGGGAGCCAACATGGGTATCGAGATCCCGCTGTTGGTTATTGGCCGGAGAGCTGTCTCGGTCATATCTGCATGATTCCCGAACCCGTAGGGTCTACACACTTAAGGTTCGATGACGCTAGGGTTATAAGGAAGATTTGTATGTGATTAACGAATGTTGTTCGGAGTCCCGGATGAGATCACAGACGTCACGAGGAGTTTCGGAATGGTCTGGAGGTGAAGATTTATATATGGGAAGTCATCATATGGTCACCGTAAATATTCGGGGTATACTGGGTATTGTACCGGGACCATCGGAGAGGCTCCGGGGTCCACCGAGGGTCCACCTGCCTGGAGGGCCTTATGGGCTGTAGGTGGAAGGAGCCAACCCCTAAGTGGGCTGGGCGCCATCCCCTATGGGACCATTGATACGTCTCCAACGTATCTATAATTTTTGATTGCTCCATGCTATATTATCTACTGTTTTGGGCAATATTGGGCTTTATTATCCACTTTTATATTATTTTTGGGACTAACCTATTAACCGGAGGCCCAGCCCAGATTCTTGTTTTATGCCTATTTCAAAGGTGTTTCAAAGAAAAGGAATATCAAACGGAGTCAAACGGAACGAAATCAACTGGAGAAGTTATTTTTGGAAGGAAAGCCACGGATAGACTTGGACTCTACGTTAGAAGATACGGAGCTGGCCACGAGGGTGGGGGCGCGCCCACCCCCGAGGGCGCGCCCCCTGCCGCGGGGGCCCCCGTAGCTCCACCGACGCACTTCTGCACCCATATATACCTACGTATCGTAAAAATTCCAGAACGGAAGTTAGATCGGGAGTTCCGCCGCCGCAAGCCTCTCAGAGCCACCAAAACCTCTCGGGAGCCTGCTCAAGGCACCACGGAGGGGGACCCCATCACCGGTGGCCATCTTCATCATCCCGGCGCTATCCATGACGAGGAGGGAGTAGTTCACCCTCGGGGCTGAGGGTATGTACCAGTAGCTATTTGTTTGATCTCTCTCTCTCTCTCTCTCGTGTTCTCTCTCGTGTTCCCTCCATGGCACGATCTTGATGTATCCCGAGCTTTGCTATTGTAGTTGGATCTTATGATGTTTCTCCCCCTCTACTCTCTTGTAATGAATTGAGTTTTCCCCTTGAAGTAATCTTATCGGATTGAGTCTTTAAAGATTTGAGAACACTTGATGTATGTCTTGCCGTGCGTGATCTGTGGTGACAATGGGATATCACGTGATTCACTTGATGTATGTTTTGGTGATCAACTTATGGGTTCCGCCCATGAACCTATGCATAGGGGTTGGCACACGTTGCCGTGATTCTCCGGTAGAAACTTTGGGGCACTCTTTGAGGTTCTATGTGTTGGTTTGAATAGATGAATTGAGATTGTGTGATGCATATCGTATAATCATGCCCACGGATACTTGAGGTGACATTGGAGTATCTAGGTGACATTAGGGTTTTGGTTGATTTGTATCTTAAGGTGTTATTCTAGTATGAACTCTAGGGCTGTTTGTGACACTTATAGGAATAGCCCAATGGATTGATTGGAAAGAATAACTTTGAGGTGTTTTCATACCCTACCATAATCTCTTCGCTTGTTTACGCTTATTAGTGACTTTGGGGTGACTCTTTGTTTCATGTTGAGGGATTGTTATATGATCTATCTATGTTATTATTGTTGAGAGAACTTGCATTAGTGAAAGTATGAACCCTAGGCTTTGTTTCCTAGCATTGCAATACTGTTTACGCTCACTTTTATCACTTGTTACCTTGCTGTTTTTATATTTTCAGTTTACAAAAACCTTTATCTACCATCCATATTGCACTTGTATCACTATCTCTTCATTAACTAGTCACCTATACAAATTACCATTGTATTGGGTGTGTTGGGGACACAAGAGACTCTTTGTTATTTGGTTGCAGGGTTGTTTGAGAGAGACCATCTTCATCCTACGCCTCCCACGCATTGATAAACCTTAGGTCATCCACTTAAGGGAAATTTGCTACTGTCCTACAAACCTGTGCACTTGCAGGCCCAACAACGTCTACAAGAAGAAGGTTGCGTAGTAGACATCACCCATGTGCCTAGGGTTGGGGGGGGGCGGCAACCTAACGGGGGCGCCCCCTTTGCTTGGGGGGCAAGCCCCCTCCCCCTTGGCCGCCGCCCCCCCTCGAGATCTCATCTAGAGGGGCCGGCCCCTTCCCCCTTCTCCCTGTAAATAGAGGGGTGGAGGGAGGGCTGCAGCACCACATCCAAGGTGCAGCCCCTCCCCTCCCCAACACCTCTCCTCCTCCGCATGAGCTTGGCGAAGCCCTGCCGGAGAACTACCACTCCATCACCACCACGCCGTCGTGCTGCTGCTGGAGCCATCTTCCTCAACCTCTC
The DNA here is from genome assembly GCA_021605145.1 of Aegilops bicornis. Lineage (NCBI taxonomy): Eukaryota > Viridiplantae > Streptophyta > Magnoliopsida > Poales > Poaceae > Aegilops > Aegilops bicornis. Next base: position 49,538,838 of record CM038674.1, read on the forward strand.
CCTCCTCCTTGCTGGATCAAGGTGCAGGAGACGTCATCGGGCTGCACGTGTGTTGAACCCGAAGGTGCCGTTGTTCGGCGCTTAGATCGGTATCCACCGCGGTCTGAATCGCTACGAGTACGACTCCTTCATCCACGTTCTTGTAACGCTTTCGACTCGCGATCTTCAAGGGTATGAAGATGCACTCCCCTCTCTCTCATTGCTAGTTACTCCATAGATTGATCTTGGTGATGCGTAGATAAATTTTAATTTCTGCAACGATCCCCAACAGTGGCATCATGAGCTAGGTCTATGCGTAGTTTCTATGCACGAGTAGAACACAAGTTGTTGTGGGCATCGATTTTGTCAATTTACTTGCCACTACTTGTCTTATCTTGATTCGGCGGCATCATGGGATGAAGCGGCCCGGACCGACCTTACACGTACGCTTAGATGAGACAGGTTCCACCGACTGACATGCACTAGTTGCATAAGGTGTCTAGCGGGTGTCTGTCTCTCCCACTTTAATCAGATCGGATTCGATGAAAAGGGTCCTTTTGAAGGGTAAATAGCAATTGGCATATCATGTTGCGGTTTTTGGCGTAGGTAAGAAACGTTCTTGCTAGAAACCTATAGCAGCCACGTAAAAACATGCAACAATAATTAGAGGACGTCTAACTTGTTCTTGCAGCATATGTCATGTGATGTGATATGGCCAAATGGATGTGATGAATGATATATATATGTGATGTATGAGATTGAACATGTTCTTGTAATGGGAATCACGACTTGCGTGTCGATGAGTATGACAACCGGCAGGAGTCATAGGAGTTGTCTTAATTATTGTATGACCTGCGTGTCATTGAGGGTATTTAGGTCCTACCTGATACTGATGATCATGTGCTAAGAACAATTAAGTAGGGTTGGTTCGATGACTATGAGGATGATGATCGTATGACTTGTTATTAATAACGAGTAGAAGTTGTATGATGATGCATGATTAGTAGGACTTGTTATTATATATGATGATGCATGATGCGAGCATGAAGAGTTATTATATATCAGCGGGTGAAATTAACATAGCAGTAGCGTTGATAAACCAAGCACGAAGATATAAGAGAGGGCACTTCCCTGTATTAGCTAGCTAATAACAACCTAAATTAACCCCCAAAACCCCTAAACCAGCCCCTTTAAAAAAAACCTCAGCTCCAGCCAGCTGCTGATGCGTGGATGCCTTTTGGTCCCGGTTTATGTCACCAACCGGGACAAAGGTCCCCCTGCCTGGGCTGGCCGCAGCGGCCACGTGGAGGCCCATCTATCCCGGTTCGTGTAAGAACCGGAACTAAAGGCCAAGGGCATTAGTACCAACCTTTTAATCCCGGTTCTTAAACCGGGACAGAAGGCCCTTACGAACCGGGACAAATGGCCCTTTTTCTACTAGTGCTACTCTCATCATGTCTTCATCTTTGTATGTGACTTCTATTTCATTTGGTAGGCTAATTAATATAGTGCTAGGAACATAGAAGTGAGGTTGAACAATTGAGCTCGGTATCTATTTAGATAGAGACATGGTGCTATATATAATCAGGCATACAAGTGATGGTTGATAGGATATTCATTTTCTTAATCATGTGATGAATTCCCTTGAGTCGCATTAATGCATTGAGAATTCATATCAACAACCATAATATCTCACGCAAGATATGACACATCTCTGAGAAGAAAGCTTGGAAAAGCTTGAATCGCACACAAGGGATTCTAAGAAGCACAATGCAAATTAGCATGCAGTGGCGAGACAAGTACTTCACCACTCAAAAATTGGCTGAAAGCGCACCCCAAGCTTGGCAGGCAGACGTGGGATCTATGAAGGAAATATGCCCTAGAGGCAATAATAAAGTTATTATTTATTTCCTTATTTCATGATAAATTATTCATGCTAGAATTGTATTAACCGGAAACATAATACATGTGTGAATACATAGACAAACATAGTGTCACTAGTATGCCTCTACTTCACTAGCTCGTTAATCAAAGATGGTTAAGTTTCCTAACCATAGACATGAGTTGTCATTTGATTAACGGGATCACATCATTAAGAGAATGATGTGATTGACTTGACCCATTCTGTTAGCTTAGCACTTGATTGTTTAGTATGTTGCTATTGCTTTCTTCATGACTTATACATGTTCCTATAACTATGAGATTATGCAACTCCCTGCTTACGGAGGAACACTTTGTGTGCTACCAAACGTCACAACGAATCGGGTGATTATAAAGGTGCTCTACAGGTGTCTCCGAAGGTACTTGTTGGGTTGGCGATTTCGAGATTAAGATTTGTCACTCCGATTGTCAGAGAGGTATCTCTGGGCCCACTCGGTAATGCACATCACTATAAGCCTTGCAAGCATTGTAACTAATGAGTTAGTTGCAGGATGATGTATTACTTAACGAGTAAAGAGACTTGCCGGTAACGAGATTGAACTAGGTATTGAGATACCGCGATCAAATCTCGGCAAGTAACATACCGATGACAAAGGGAACAACGATGTTGTTATGCGGTTTGACTGATAAAGATCTTCGTGAGAATATGTGGGAGCCAATATGAGCATCCAGGTTCCGCTTATTGGTTATTGACCGGAGATGTGTCTCGGTCATGTCTACATTGTTCTCGAACCCATAGGGTCCACACGCTTAAAGTAAGATGACATTATATTATGAGTTTATGTGTTTTGATGTACTGAAGGTTGTTCGGAGTCCCGGATGTGATCACAGACATGACGAGGAGTCTCGAAATGGTCGAGACATGAAGATCGATATATTGGACGACTATATTTGGACACCGGAAAGGTTCTGGGTGAGATTGGGACAATACCGGAGCTCCGGGAGGTTATCGAAACCCCCAGGGAGGTATATGGACCTTATTGGGCCTTAGTGGAAAGGAGGGGAAAGGAGCAAGGGAGGGGGCGCCCCCCCAAGCCCAATCCGAATTGGGAGGGGGGCCGGCCCCCCCTTTCCTTCCTCCCTCCTTCCTCTTGCTTCCCTCTCCCTCTCCTAATAGGAAAGGGGGGAGTCCTACTCCCGGCGGGAGTTTGATTCCCCACCTAGGGCGCGCCACCCCCCTTGGCCGGCCCTCTCCTCCACTCCTTTATATAGGGGGAGGGGGGGGTACCCCATAGACACAACAATTGATCATTGATCTCTTAGCCGTGTGCGGTGCCCCCCCCCCCACCATAGTCCTCCTCGAAAATATCGTAGCGGTGCTTAGGAGAAGCCCTGCGACGGTAGAACATCATCATCGTCACCACGCCGTCGTGCTGATGGAACTCTCCCTCGACACTCTGCTGGATCGGAGTACGGGGGACGTCATCGAGCTGAACGTGTGCAAGAACTTGGAGGTGCCGTAGTTTCGGTGCTTGATCGGTCGGGCCGTGAAGACGTACGAGTACATCAACCGCGTTGTGCTAAAGCTTCCGCTTTCGGTCTACGAGGGTACGTGGACACATTCTCCCCTCTCATTGCTATGCATCACCATGATCTTGCGTGTGCGTAGGAATTTTTTTGAAATTTCTACTTTCCCCAACAGTGGCATCCGAGCCTAGGTTTTATGCGTAGAAGTTATATGCACGAGTAGAACCCAAGTGAGTTGTGGGCGATACAAGTCATACTGCTTACCAACATGTCATACTTTGGTTCAGCGATATTGCTGGATGAAGCGGCCCGGACTGACATTACGCGTACGCTTATGCGAGACTGGTTCTACCGACGTGCTTTGCACACAGGTGGCTGGTGGGTGTCAGTTTCTCCAACTTTAGTTGAACCGATTGTGGCTACGCCCGGTCCTTGAGAAGGTTAAAATAGCACTAACATGACGAACTATCGCTGTGGTTTTGATGCGTAGGTAAGAACGGTTCTTGCTCAGCCCGTAGCAGCCACGTAAAACTTAAAACAACAAAGTAGAGGACGCCTAACTTGTTTTTGCAGGGAATGTTGTGATGTGATATGGTCAAGGCATGATGCTATATTTTATTGTATGAGATGATCATGTTTTGTAACCGAAGTTATCGGCAATCGGCAGGAGCCATATGGTTGTCGCTTATTGTATGCAATGCAATCGCTTCAGTAATTGCTTTACTTTATCACTAAGCGGTAGCGATAGTCGAGAAGCAATAGTTGGCGAGACGACAACGATGCTACGATGGAGATCAAGGTGTCGCGCCCGATGACGATGGTGATCATGACGGTGCTTCGAGATGGAGATCACAAGCACAAGATGATGATGGCCATATCATATCACTTATATTGATTGCATGTGATGTTTATCTTTTATGCATCTTATCTTGCTTTGATTGACGGTAGAATTATAAGATGATCTTTCACTAAATTTCAAGATAAAAGTGTTCTCCCTGAGTATCCACCGTTGCCAAAGTTCGTCGTGCCTGCACACCACGTGATGATCGGGTGTGATAAGCTCTACGTCCATCTACAACAGGTGCAAGCCAGTTTTGCACACGCAGAATACTCAGGTTAAACTTGACGAGCCTAGCATATGTAGATATGGCCTCGAACACTAAGACCGAAAGGTCGAGCGTGAATCATATAGTAGATATGATCAACATAGTAATGTTCACCATTGGAAACTACTCCATTTCACGTGATGACCGGTTGTGGTTTAGTTGATTTGGATCACGTGATCACTTAGATGATTAGAGAGATGTCTATCTAAGTGGGAGTTCTTAAGTAATATGATTAATTGAACTTAAATTTATCATGAACTTAGTCCTGGTAGTATTTTGCAAATTATGTTGTAGATCAATAGCTCGCGTTGTTTTTTTCATATGTTTATTTTGATATGTTCCTAGAGAAAATTGTGTTGAAAGATGTTAGTAGCAATGATGCGGATTGGATCCGTGATCTGAGGATTGTCCTCCTTGCTGCATGTAAGAATTATGTCCTTGATGCACCACTAGGTGACGGACCTATTGCAGGAGCAGATGCAGACGTTATGAACGTTTGGCTAGCTCAATATGATGACTACTTGATAGTTTAGTCCTTGATGCACCACTAGGTGACGGACCTATTGCAGGAGCAGATGCAGACGTTATGAACGTTTGGCTAGCTCAATATGATGACTACTTGATAGTTTAGTGCACCATGCTTAACAGCTTAGAATCGGGACTTCAAATACGCTTTTGAACGTCATGGGCCATATGAGATGTTCCAGAGTTGAAGTTAATACCCGAGTTGAGAGATATGAAGTCTCCAACAAGTTCTATAGCTAAAAGATGGAGGAGAATTGCTCAACTAGTGAGCATGTGTTCAGATTTTCTGGATACTACAATCACTTGAATCAAGTGGGAGTTAATCTTCCAGATAAGATAGTGATTGACAGAGTTCTCTAGTCACCATCACCAAGTTAGTAGAACTTCGTGATGAACTCAATATGCAAAGGATGATGAAAACGATTCCCGAGCTCTTCGCGATGTTGAAATCAACAAAGGTAGAAATCAAGAAAGAGCATCAAGTGTTGATGATTGACAAGACCACTAGTTTCAAGAAAAGGGCAAAGGGAAAGAAAGGGAACTTCAAGTAGAATGACAAGCAAGTTGTCACTCCCGCAAAGAAGCCCACAGCTGGACCAAAGCCTGAAACCGAGTGCTTATAATCGCAAAGGAAATGGTCACTGGAAATGGAAATGCCCTGAATATTTGGTGGATAAGAAGGATGGCAAAGTAAACAAGGGTATATTTGATATACAGGTTATTGATGTGTGCCTTACTAGTGTTTATAGTAGCCCCTGAGTATTTGATACTTGTTCGGTTGCTAAGATTAGTAACTCGAAACAGGAGTTACATAATAAACAGAGACTAGTTGAGGGGAAGTGACGATGAGTGTTGGAAGTAGTTCCAAGATTGATATGCATCATCACACACTCCCTATACTTTCGGGATTAGTGTTAAACCTAAATAAATGTTATTTGGCGTTTGCGTTGAGCATGAATATGATTTGATCATGTTTACTGCAATACGGTTATTCATTTAAAGTCAGAGAATAATTGTTGTTCTGTTCACATGAATAAAATCTTCAATGGTCATACACCCAATGAAAATAGTTTGTTGGATCTCGATCGTAGTGATACACATATTTATAATATTGATGCCAAAAGATGCAAAGTTAATAATGATAGTGCAACTTATTTGTGGCACTGCCGTTTGGGTCATATCGGTGTAAAGCGCATGAAGAAACTCCATAAAGATGGATTTTCAGAATCACTTGGTTATGAATCATTTGATGCTTGCGAACCGTGCCTTTTGGGCAAGATGACTAAAACTCCGTTCTCCAGAACAATGGAACGAGCTACTGACTTGTTGGAAATAATACATGCTGATGTATGCAGACCAATGAGTATTAAGGCTCATGGCGGGTATCGTTATTTTCTGACCATCATAAATGATTTGAGCAGATATGGGTATATCTACTTGATGAAACATAAGTCTGAAATAGTTGAAAGGTTCAAAGGATTTCAGAGTGAAGTGGAAAATCATTGTAACAAGAAAATAAAGTTTCGCGATCTGATCGTGGAGATGAATATTTGAGTTACTGAGTTTGGCCTTTAATTAAAATAATGTGGAATAGTTTCACAAACTCATGCCACTGGAACACCACAACGTAACGGTGTGTCCGAATGTCATAACCGCACTTTATTTAATATGGTGCGATCAATGATATCTCTTACCGACTTACCAATATCGTTTTGGGGTTATGCATTAGAGATAGTTGCATTCACGTTAAAATAGGGCACCATCTAAATCCGTTGAAACGACACCGTATGAACTATGGTTTAGCAATAAACCTAAGCTGTCGTTTCTTAAAGTTTGGAGTTGCGATGCTTATGTGAAAAAAGTTTTAACCTAATAAGCTCAAAACCAAATCGGAGAAATGCGTCTTCATAGGATACCCAAAGGAGACTTTTGGGTACACCTTCTAATCATAGATCCGAAGGCAAAATATTCGTTGCTAAGATGGATACTTTCTAGAGAAGGAGTTTCTCTCGAAAGAAGTGAGTGGGAGGAAAGTAGAGCTTGATAAGGTAATTGTACCTTCTCCCAAATTGGAAAGTAGTTCAGCACAAAAATCAGTTCCAGTGATTCCTACACCAATTAGTGAGGAAGCTAATGATGATGATCATGAAACTTCAGATTAAGTTACTACAGAACCTCGTAGATCTTCCAAAGTACAGTCCGCACTGTAGTGGTATGGTAATCCTGTTCTAGAAGTCATGTTACTAGACCACGATGAACCTACGAACTATGAGGAAGCGATGATGAGCCCATATTCCGCGAAATGGCTTGAGGCCATGAAATCTGAGATGGGATCCATGTATGAGAACAAAGTGTGGACTTTGGTGGAGTTGCGCGATGATCTGCAAGCCATATTGTATAAATGGATCTTCAAGAGGAAGACAGACGCTGATAGTAGTGTTACTATCTAAAAAGCTCGACTTGTCGCAAAAAGTTTTTCGACAAGTTCAAAGGTGTTGAATACGATGAGATTTTCTCACTCGTATCGATGCTTAAGTCTATCTAAATCATGTTAGAAATTGCCACATTTTATGAAATTTGGCAAATGGATGTCAAAACTTCATTCCTTAATGGATCTATTAAAGAAGAGTTGTATATGATCCAACCGTAAGGTTTTGTCAATCCTAAAGGTGCTAACAAAATGTGCAAGCTCCAAATGATCCATCTATGGACTGGTGCAAGCATCTCGGAGTTGGAATATACGCTTTGATAAGTTGATCAAAGCATATAGTTTTATACGGACTTGCAGTGAAGCCTGTATTTATAATAAAGTGAGTGGGATCACTACAACCTTTTCTGATAAGTATATGTGAGTGACATATTGTTGATCAGAAATGATGTAGAAATTTTCTGGAAAGCATAAAGAAGTGTTTGAAAGGAGTTCTTTAAAAGAAAGACCTCAGTAAAGCTACTTACATATTGAGCATCAAGATCTATTGAGATAGATCAAGACGCTTGATAAGATTTTCAATGAGTACATACTTTGACAAGATTTTGAAGTAGTTCAAAATGGAACAGTCAAAGAAAGAGTTCTTGCTTGTGTTGCAAAGGTATGAAGTTGAGTAAGACTCAAATCCCACCACGGCAGAAAATAGAAAGAAAATGAAAGTCATTCCCTATGCCTCAGTCATAGGTTCTATAAAAGTATGCCATGCTATGGACCAGACCTATTGTATACTCCGCCTGGTTTGGCAAGGAGTACAATAGTGATCTAGGAGTATATCATCGACATTGGTCAAAAGTATCCTTAGTGGAATAAGGATATGTTTCTCAATTATGGAGGTGATAAGAGGTTCGCCGTAAAGGGTTACGTCGATGCAAGATTTGACACTGATCCAGATGACTCTAAGTCTCAATCTGGATACATATTGAAAGTGGGAGCAAATTAGCTAGAGTAGCTATGTATAGAGCATTGTAGACATAGAATATTTTTGCAAAATACATACGCTCTGAATGTGACAGACCCATTGACTAAACTTCTATCATGAGCAAAACATGATCACTCTCTAGTAAACCCTTTGGCTGTTGGTCGCATGACGATGTGAACTATGGGTGTTAATCATATACAGATATGAATATTGGTGTTAAATCATATGGCGATGTGAACTAGATTATTGACTCTAGTGCAAGTGGGAGACTGAAGGAAATATGCCCTAGAGGCAATAATAAAGTTATTATTTATTTAATTATTTCATGATAAATTATTCATGCTAGAATTGTATTAACCGGAAGCATAATACATGTGTGAATACATAGACAAACATAGTGTCACTAGTATGCCTCTACTTGACTAGCTCGTTAATCAAAGATGGTTAAGTTTCCTAACCATAGACATGAGTTGTCATTTGATTAACGGGATCACATCATTAGGAGAATGATGTGATTGACTTGACCCATTCCGTTAGCTTAGCACTTTATCATTTAGTATGTTGCTATTGCTTTCTTCATGACTTATACATGTTCCTATAACTATGAGATTATGCAACTCCATTTACGGAGGAACACTTTGTGTGCTACCAAACGTCACAACATAACTGGGTGATTATAAAGGTGCTCTACAGGTGTCTCCGAAGGTACTTGTTGGGTTGGCGATTTCGAGATTAGGATTTGTCACTCCGATTGTCGGAGAGGTATCTCTGGGCCCACTCGAAATGCACATCACTATAAGCCTTGCAAGCATTGTAACTAATGAGTTAGTTGCAGGATGATGTATTACGTAACGAGTAAAGAGACTTGCCGTAACGAGATTGAACTAGGTATTGAGATACCGACGATCAAATCTCGGGCAAGTAACATACCGATGACAAAGGAAACAACGATGTTGTTATGCGGTTTGACCGATAAAGATCTTCGTAGAATATGTGGGAGCCAATATGAGCATCCAGGTTCCACTATTGCTTATTGACCGGAGACGTGTCTCGGTCATATCTACATTGTTCTCGAACCCGTAGGGTCCGCACGCCTAAAGTAAGATGACAGTTATATTATGAGTTTATGTGTTTTGATGTACCGAAGGTTGTTCGGAGTCCCGGATGTGATCACGGACATGACGAGGAGTCTCGAAATGGTCGAGACATGAAGATCGATATATTGGACGACTATATTTGGACACCGGAAAGGTTCCGGGTGAGATTGGGACAATACCGGATCACCGGGAGGTTATTGGAACCCCCCAGGAGGTATATGGGCCTTATTGGGCCTTAGTGGAAAGGAGCAAGGGAGGGGGCGCGCCCCCCCAAGCCCAAACTGAATTGGGAAGGGGGCCGGCCCCCCTTCCTTCCTCCCTCCTTCCTCTTCCTTCCCTCTCCCTCACCAAATAGCAAAGGGAGGAGTCGGACTCCCGGTGGGAGTTTGACTCCCCCCGTAGGGCGCGCCACCCCCCTTGGCCGGCCTCCTCCTCCACTCCTTTATATAGGGGGGAGGGGGGGTACCCCATAGACACAACAATTGATCATTGATCTCTTAGCCGTGTGCGGTGCCCCCCTCCACCATATTCCTCCTCGATAATATCGTAGCGGTGCTTAGGAGAAGCCCTGCGACGGTAGAACATCATCATCGTCACCACGCCGTCGTGCTGACGGAACTCTCCCTCGACACTCTGCTGGATCAGAGTACATGGGACGTCATCGAGCTGCACATGTGCAAGAACTCGGAGGTGCCATAGTTTCGTGCTTGATCGGTCGGGCCGTGAAGACGTATGACTACATCAACCGCATTGTGCTAACGCTTCCGCTTTCGGTCTACGAGGATACGTGGACATACTCTCCCCTCTTGTTGCTATGCATCACCATGATCTTGCGTGTGCGTAGACTTTTTTTTGAAATTTCTACGTTCCCCAACAATCTAGTATCGTTGCTACAGTGAACCGAAGTCGATGACTTGGATAGCACAAGGTTGAAATAGACTATATCCAGAATGCACCATGTGAAACATGTCCTCGCTGACACCACGTTGACATTAAAGAAGACACCGCTAGGACAGGGAAGGAGTTACTCCTGTGCAAAAACTTACCGCTATGAGATAGCTATAAAGAGACACGTGAGATGTTGATATGTTACTGATGCCCATGCTTAGTGGACTGGAGAAACACGATTGAGTTGAATTTTATATATAGATACATTCGTTGTGGGCATGCAATTCCATATGCATCTGCACATCGTCAAATTTATACAACTGACATCTCACTCAAGCCATATGTGAGCATTTGCTTTGAAAGGAAGGCATGCGAGAGACCAACGAATATATAACTTGTTGAATTCGAGTTCAAAAAAGAACACAACAGTTAATTTTGACTCTGAACAGACGTGCCTATAAGACCCCTCTCCTAGCTCATGTAAATATTCTTCGTTTCTACCAAGAAATAAATCAAGCATAAAACCTGCTTCTTTCGTTGGACTCTTGCAGATCGACTGGCACTCACATAGAGTCGTGCTACTACCTAGTATAAAACAATAGATATACAACTGAACTCTAAACTAACCCTTGGTAGGACTAATTAACTCCACCACAAGGCCATCATTGCCATCAAATAATAGACACCGTTGAACCAAAGGGACAAATTCTGATAACCACACTAGCATTAATCAGAGATGCCGCACAATGACTCTCTTGTGAAGATCATTGGTTGTAGCATGGTTGTGTATTTTGATGGTCATTGGACATTCCAATCTTCCGATGTCTTCTGTTCCCGTCACTTGTTGTATCTCTTTCGTTCTTCTTTCATCCTATCTTTGCCTTTTTATGCCGGTTTCACTTACTTGGTGTACTAAACCAGTGCTGCTAACATGTAAAAAGTGAAGGGAGATAGTGGAATTTGTTATAGTCAGGTCATGATAGAGTGGTTTATATAATGGGCAAAGCATTATTATTTAGATAGATGAAGGTTCGTGGAGCATTTATTTTTTCATCCTGGGATGAATGCCCATAAGTTGCTTTTGATCTCCCAATTACAAAAAGTAGACTACTTTGATCATTAACTAAAATGGTATATTCTTTCACTCGTCCCTTGAACAATTGCAGGTAGACTGTAGATGACTTGAAACTAGTTTTACACATGTTGAAAACCAGTCAAAATTTTAAAATAGAATTTATTTTAGAAAAATAAAAAGATTCTGCAACAGAAGGGAGAGTCATTCATATATGTGGACACATTGGCACATATATCTATATCTGTATACTAATAAAGCAAGGTGTTTTCATCCGCTCACCGAAAAAGAATTTTTTTCTATCCGAGGTGTTACTAAATTCTTTTTTTTTTGAGGTGAAACTAGGGCTTTATTCATCAACCAAAACAGGCGGAATACAAATAATGTCTGGTAAGTTCCCTAGCCACACATGTCGACCAACAGGGAGTGTCGAGGCTGCCTTTGCCAAGGCATGTGCCTCAACATTTGCCTCCCTATTCTCAAAGCGAAAAACTACTTTAACAAAATCTAAAGTTCTAGTTCTAATCTCATCCAAAACAAAAGCATAAGAAGAAGACCGTGCAGAGCCATTAATATCGGAGACGACTTGCAGCAGTCTGAAGCTATAATCACATGTGATTGTAGGAGATCTTGGGCAAGGGCGAGGGCCTGGTTGCATGCTTGAGCTTCCAAGCTTGCTGCCCCACTAGGCCATCAAATACCACCGCCGACGAGCCGATATAGCAGCCATCTTTGTCCCTACATATTGCCGCCGCTTGCCCCTGGCCCTTCCTGAGCGGGAGACTGCTCCATCAACATTGATCTTTACCGCGTCTTCATCTGGTGGTATCCATCTCCGCCCTCTTGGTGTTGCTTCACCTGAATATTTCATTGGTTCTTGTTGTGTGGCTATCTGAAGATCCTCGAGATACCTGTTCACAAAACACATAGTAGATAATGGACTCTGAAATTCATCATCATGGATCGCTTTCCTCCGCGCCCACCATATGGCCCACATGGTGATTAGAACCCTAGCAAGATCCTGCTGGTTCGTTGAGTCAAAAAGCCAGAAGAGCCATAAACGTGCGTCTTCAGTTATGTTTGAGATTATATGCTCCACAATTTCATCATCACATAGTACCCATACGCAACGTGCCATTCGGCACTCGAACAGGGAGTGGCGCCAAGAGTCATACCCGTCCTGACATAGGCCACACCTGTGGACGTGGCCATATTGCGCCATGGCGGAGGGACCCCGTAGGAAGTGACATCTGGGCTAGTCTCCAAACAAACACCTTAACCTTTGACGGTATTTTCACTTTCCAAAGTTGCGACCAGGACTTGCTAATAGCTTTGGTATTTGAGTGGCTGGGCCTATGCTCGAGCCAATCCTCTCGCTGCTGTTTAATTCCGTTTATCATTCTGTATGCTGATTTGACCGTAAAAATTCCTCTTCTATCATAGTGCCAGGCCCAGAAATCAGGTTGAACTCGGGAACTCAATGGTATACTCTGAATAACCAACACATCCGGTGCAATAAAATGCTGGACTAGCTTCTGAGTGTTCCATGATCTGGATGTTTCATCGATTAACTCTGCCACAAGCTGCGGGGGATCAACAGAGATAGAGCATATTGGTTTCAGCTTGTAGTCCCGCGGCAGCCAATTGTCTTCCCAGATGCGCGTGTTCAAACCCGAGCCAATCCTCTTGATCAAACCTAGAGCCAGAATCTCTTTTCCTTCCATCAACGAGCGCCACACTTGAGAAGGGTGTGCGCCAATAGTAGCATCCAAGATGGTACCGTGTGGGTAATATCTAGCTCGCAAGACTCGAGCACTTAGAGACTCCGGTTCTTGAAGCAGGCGCCAAACTTGACGTGCTAGAAGAGCCAAGTTAAATAACTCGATATCCCTGAAACCAATCCCTCCCATATTCTTTGGTTTGCACATGGTTTTCCACGATACCCATGCCGGTTTTCTCTGACCTTGCTTGCTTCCCCACCAGAACTTCCTCAGCAAACTATTTATGTGTTCAGTTAGTCCCCGGCAAAGCTTAAAGCATGACATTGAATATGTGGGTATGGATTGTGCTACCGACTTGATCAAAACCTCTTTCCCCCTGCTGACAAGCATTTTTCCATCCACCCTTGAATGTGTTTCCATATCCGATCCTTCAGGTACCTATGCCGACGACATAGACCTATACCGACGGCAAAGGTCCTATGCCGACGGCATAGAGGGTTAGTCCGGTAGCGCTTGGATGTGCCCCTTTCATGGGTGTGTCGAGATGGAAAGTTTCGGGCTTTTTCTTTTAAAATAGGCATACTAATCCTTGCACTTTTCCCTTTATTTACATCTCTTTAGGAATATTTAAGGATTTAATTCTAGAGCTTTTACCCATACATCATGTTACATTTTCTTTTCAAGCGGAGTGGGGGCAAACACACTTCAAAAAAAATTTTATTACAAGGAAATGGATAAAGTAGATACAAAGGGCAAGCATAAAGTACCTCTTAGCTAGGAAATGTTCTTTGAGTTTGTCGAGAAGATGTGACTCGCAAGTTGGGATAGTAAACTACTGAAGTCTTCAGATGCCAGGCTTTGAAGACACTGGCACAAATGCAGTACAGTCAAAATCGCTCTTCAGCCTGCGGTATACCTCATTGGCAAGTGTTGTTTTGCACAAACCTCCAAATCCAACAATTGATACTATCTTCAACTGATTCTCCTCATCTCTTAGCTGATTGATAAGTCCATTTGATGCCCTCTCAACACCAACAAGGTCAGCCGCATTTGCATAGAGTGTGACAACCTGTTGGTCAATGGCCACATCACTTGATGGGGGTACATGATGATCATATCTTTTGTGCCGTTACTTGTCTCAAGCACAAGTTTCTTGATGTCCTTCACCCGATTAGCAATCCAGTGACGGGCCATTAGTGTTTTGAGCCGCTCAATAGTACCGTTCACAATCCCAGAACTTCCACCGGCAAATAGCTGCGTCGGTTGCGATTGATTTTTTCCCTCACAAACGTGATTCACTCGGGAAAAATCAGTCCAGCTCTCCCAGGGCTTCGATTGAGCTACCCTAGAATACTTCCTAGCTAGAATAAAACTCCCTTTACCCACAAAAAAGAAGGACGTCGATAACTGTCACACGTGTGGTGCGTGTGGCAGGAAAAGAGACGCACCACACATCTCTAATGCAAATAGATTGCCACATCATAGCATGCATGTATGCGAGAATCTTTTCGGATTTTCAGTTTTAAAAATGTTTTATCTCTTAAATGAAAAATCCGATTGAAGATCCGTTTTCGCCATTAAATCCCTCGCGACAAGATCTTCAAAACTAGATCTCATATCGATATATTTTGGCGATTTTTTTGGTTAAAAGTTGCCATGTCTATTGCACATGAATTGCCATGATATTTACACTTAAGTTGCCATGATATATTTCAACTATTTTCTTTTACATTTAAAAGTAAATTTTAACATATTATAAAACGGAGAATTAAGAAACTAGACTTGCCATGCACCATAAACTAAAATTGCCATGATACATGCACTTAAAATTGCCATGGTTCAATAAAAAAAATATTTTCATGGTCAAAGTACTAGAATTGCCATCATCAAAAAACTAAAATTGCCATGATCTACAAACTAAAATTGCCACATGGCAACTTTAGTTTAAGCACTATGGCAACTATAGTGTAAACATCATGGCAACTTCTGGGCAAAAAAAATTCGTCGAAACATATCAACATGGAGTCTAGTTTTGAAGATCTCGTCAAGACGAATTTAATGGTGAAAACGGATTTTTAGTTCGCTTTTTTATTTAGGAGATAAAACATTTTTAAGCCAAAAACCAAAAAGATTTCTGCTGATGTCATCTATTCATACGTGGCAAAATGAGTGGTGATGGAGGCGTGTAGACGATCTGCAAACGCCCATACGTATGGGCGTTAGTTTTTCCGAAAAAAAAAGAAAAACTACGGTAGCTATCCTTCTCAGATACAAAATCCTATAAGCTAACCTAAACCGACTTAGACAGCGAACATAACCGGACTCTTATATATAATAGGACACGCACGGCGGTACTACCTCTAGCCGAACACAGGTTCAACCTCAATCAATTCAAGATATAAGAACAAACCTAGTCACAAAGATTACGTCACAGTTGTTTCATTCACCGCCGCCCTGTGTAAAAGCCCAAAGCACGAGCAGCAGCAGCAAACGACGCCACGTCTAATCTGCGTGATCGTGTTCCGAGCACCCAATCCCGAGGAGTAGGCCGAAAATGTCGCCGTCGGGGTCTGCATCCTCCATCGTCGCTGAAACATTGGATGGGTACCTCATCCTCACGATACGCGACTACTCCCGTACCAAGTGCGTCCTTACCGGAGAGCGGATCGGTTCTGTTCCCTTCAGAGTTGGTGGCCATCACCGGGCGCATCTACTACTTCCCCAACGGTGCACGCCGGAGGTCGCGGATTACGTGTCCTTCTCCGCGGCGGTGAAGGCCTGTGTTAAATTTTGTTTCGCGGCGAGGAGGAGGAGGAAGCCGAGCAGGCGGCGTCGCTGGCGTTAGCGTCGGTGGACGAATTCACCTCCCAAGTGCAGGCAGTACGAGAAATTCATCAAAAGGGAGGTCCTGGAGAACTCGAGGCATCTAAAGAACGACTCTTTCAGCATCCGGTGCGACATCGGTGTCATACACGGTTACATTGCGGTGGACGGCACGACCGCCTTTATCTCCGTTCTCCCATGCGACGTGCGCCAGAACCTTGGAAAGTTCATCGAGGCCAACAAGCGCACCCACGAGGTGTTTGAGGTCGGCACTGAGATCATCGCCGTACACTACTGGCAGGGCCGGCCCTGTGTTTCGGGAGGCCCTAGGCCAACTTGATGCCATGTGCCCCTATGTCCTAAGATCATATATATGTATGCGCGTGCGTGAATTTAAACATAATAATTGTTGGACAATGCCATATTACGACAGAAATAGTAAAAAGATAAAAAATTGAAAGTAACATGATATGATTACCTCAAATAAGAACCAAATTCAACTGACTCCATCGACAACAATAATACTCCCTCCGTTCCTAAATAATTGTCTTTCTAGAGATTTCAACAAGTGACTACATACGGAGCAAAATGAATGAATCTACACTCTAAGCATGTATACATACATCCGTATGTTGTAGTCTATTTGAGATGGCTAGAAAGACAATTATTTAGGAACGAAGGGAGTACTTAAGTACCCTTCAGTTGTTGAATCTTCAGATCCCTTTCTATCTTTTTTCTCCTTGTTTGAGCAACTGATAAATGCTTCTTAGGCAATATGGCGGGCTAATGTCCTAATATTATGAAGAAAAAATTGTTCAAGGAATTAGAAATTTATACATCGGATGATTTGAATGATTGGAACCCTAGACATGTGCATAGAATGACAAAAAAAAGGATAGTAGAATACATACTATGAAAGATTGAATTCGAAAACTATACATTAAAATTTGGAACTTCGTGAACATTGAAATTAGAGGATGGATCATGGATGAATAGTTGAATACGTTCTAAAAAAAGAAACTACTGAAATTGGGGTTTGCAGGGATGAATCAGGAACATGGTACAGAGAGTTATGCATGGATACGATATCGTACTGCTGTGGGCTGCGCTTAACTGCTCACATACATACGATATCGCATTGCTGCGGGCTGCGGTTGCTGGATTGCCGCGACGGCGGGCGACGCGCACAGCGGTGACCGAGGCGACCACAGCGACGAGAGGACGAACAGACGGCGAGGCGTCCGCGAGATCTTCGATTGATTTGTTTCACAATCGAAACAAGCGGCCCTGCCGTGCGGCGTGCGGCGTGACGCTTCGCTAATCGCCACCTGCTATCTGATGGGCCTACCTCATCTTGTTTTCTTCTCTCATAATTTTTTTCTCACCTATTTTTGCTCGGCTATATTATATATGTGCACTACATCATGGGCCCCTCCCTGGGCTGGGCCCTGGGCCGTCGCCCCCCTGCCCATGCCCCAGGGCCGGCCCTGGTAGACTACTGCGTGCTCGTGGCATGCTGGGCCTGCTCGCCGGTGTTCGAAGCCGAGCTCTATGGACCCATGAGGGAGGGCAACGCTGCCGCCGCCGGCGTGGTGCGCGTGGAAGGCATGGAGGTGGAGGTGTTCAAGGCGCTGCTCGACTTCGCATACACGGGCCGTCTGCCGCAACCGTCCAAGGAAGACGACGAGGTCACGTGTCAGCGTCTTCTAGTCGCGGCAGACAGGTATGGCATCGTGCAGCTGAAGCTATTGTGCGAGGAGTGGATGTGCAAGTACATAGATGTGGGCACTGCCGCGACCATCCTGGCGCTAGACGAGCAAAATCACTGTGAGGGGCTCAAAAGGCATGCTTCGATTTTCTCGCCGCTCAGGAAACTGAGGGTGGTCATGGCCACCTGTTAGACTACCCACAGTGGGAGTAACATAGGTAGTAACATCACACATATCTAGATAAAAATAGATGATGTGGCAAGTAATAAATAAAGAAATAGAGGCATGTGGTAACATAGCTAGTTACTACTAGTATGAGTAACATCACACATATCAAGGCAAGATGAGTCTATAACCTAATAAATGAAGTATTGCATGTTACCACACATATGTTACTCCCCACTATAAAGGTAGTAACATAGAGTAATAACATGGGCATGTTACTACTCTATGTTACTATCCATTGTGGCTAGTCTTAGAGGAATAGAGAGGAATGATTGATGTAATGCGTTGGATAATATTACTGAGCCTGGAGGGTGAGTATATATTGACACTAGTAGTAAATAGGGCTTTGGTCCCAGTTCCCAAGGCCACCACTTTTAGTCTCGGTCGTGTTACGAACCGAGACTAAAGGAGCTCCACGTGGCTGCTGTGGGGCACCCAGGCAGGAGGATCTTTAGTCCCGGTTGGTAACACCAACCGGGACTGAAAAGTAGCAACGCGTCAGCACCTGCCAAACACTGGTTTTTTTTTAAATGAGAGGTTTAGGGTTTTGGAGGGTTTAGGCGTTTCATATTGTGTTTCTCCCTTTTCTTTTTGTGTTTACCATTCAATTCTTTTTACATTTAGGATATTTGTTTTTATTTTATGTTTTCCATTCAACTCGACACTAGCTACTATATATAGCAATGAAGGAACCATTACACAAATGTCATGAATATAGAGAGAAGTGACCTCTCTTTCTTCGTGCTTGGTCGAAGAACAAGTTTTCATATATCTATTCGACGCTACTATGTATTGTACACGTTCATGCATATATACAGTGTAACATCTCTTACGATCCCTAATATATAATTACCAACACTCACTACCAATTCTCGATGGTGTTCTCCGGTTTTAGTTATGATCTCTTCAAGGAAGAATCCCGCCAATTCCTCTTGAATTGCTCGTGTCACGAGCCTTTGGTAGAAAAAGGGAGAAATGTTGTGGTTACAGGATGCAATTTCCTCTTTGAATAAACCTCGTAATCGTAAAAAATGGGTTTTTAGTGCTGGGCCTAGCAAAAGAGCTTCAGGACATTATTGCAATTCTTAACACAATTGATGGTAATAAAATAAATTTGTGAATATTATTTGCGTACTTCAAGTTTTCAAAAAATCTACCCATCTCAGAGGTCGTCGGGTGAATAAACTTCGCAAACATAGTATCCACATAAGTTATTCCGGATCCCTGCCTCAAGCACTTTACGTGAATAGAGTTCAATCAAAATAATAATCAAGCATGATAGTGGTATTGAAACTAGAATAAAAAGATGCGCGGACCTAGTACTACTTACAATGAGTTGTTGAAATCCAACTCCTCTCTCCATTCACCCCTAACCTGCTTGGTGAACTCTTTCCAAACCCTGCCCGGCAAAGAAAATGAATAAAAGAGTTATTAATTACTTCATATCAGGAATGAAAGTTGCTAATATAGTGTGATAATGATTGAAATTACCTCGGGAGCATTTCTCTTAGGTCCGCCCACATCTCCATGTCTTTACATAACGAGTCCATGACAAGAACTTTTCCTACGCCAAACTGAATGACGAGCAGAATAAAGTGGAACCAGCACGCATAAATCCCATCAGTTACACTTAACAACGAGTAAGTGAAAGAGAATGATGTGTACAAGACAGTATAACACTCACTTGGAAGTTGTAAGAAAATAGTATTTTCCTTTTAGTTTATTGTTCAATTAACGCCCTTAGCAAGATCTTCTCTGCATCCATGGTGTTCCATTTTACCGTAGCTTCATGAATAGTATTTGGGTTAATGAACCCAATGTCCCAGATTTGTCTTCTTTTGCATTCGGGGATCTTTTTTCTGCATAATATATATTGTGAAGATAATTATACATGCAATGAACGAGCTGAGCTAGAGACTTAATTACAGAAATGATACTTATAAACAATAGCAACTGACGACATATTTTTCGATGACGTCTTGATTATATAACTGAAACAATTCTTCAAATTGAACGTAAATCTCCTCGTCTCCATTGAAGTAATGATCATC
Source organism: Aegilops bicornis (assembly GCA_021605145.1). NCBI lineage: Eukaryota > Viridiplantae > Streptophyta > Magnoliopsida > Poales > Poaceae > Aegilops > Aegilops bicornis. Next base: position 49,558,849 of record CM038674.1, read on the forward strand.
TTTAACCCCCGCAATGATATAGTCATCCCCTTGCTTTGAGGCTTTCAAGTAACAGTCATGTAATCTTTGCATCATCGTTGGTAGATGCAGGAGCTCCTCAGGTCTGACGAGAGGCTTCCCTTGCTCGAATCTGAAGGCTAACTCAGCCATTTCGAACTGTACCTCATTGCCTAAGTAATCACCAAGAGTGAAATCAGGATTAGCGGCCTCTACCTTCAGATCATTAGCGGGGCTCGAAAATGGTATCTCCTTGGACAAGGTGACTGATGACTCTACGAAACTATGTCGACACCTCTACATATTATGTATGAAATAAGAAAAATCTGTAATAACTTATTTGTGGCTTCGTTGTAGTAAGACAAAGTCGCATTGCATCAATTCAATTTACTAAAAGAACAAAACAAACATGTCTGGTTAAATTCCACTAAAGTTAAAAAAGCATCGGTGATAAGCAAATTAATTTGATTAGTGAGGTAAGCACTTGAAATTGTCTTTATGTCGGATGGTTTGGTGATTTGATGATCGAAAATGGGTAATGCATGACACACGGTAAGGTCAGGGGAGAATAGTTAGGAGTCAACAAAACATACACACCACAAAATTACTTAGTTCTTGTTACGTAAAGCAAACCACAGAGACTAGTGATTAGTGTGGAGGCAAACCATATAGCTGCAATCTAATGGAATAGGAGCCAAAAGAATCAAGTCCAATGCCATGCCGACATGAACATGATCACATCTTATTATTGGATCAAGATATTTGCTCATTAGCTTGGTAATGGACATTCATGAACCCATTGAAGAGAATGGCAACAACCAAGCCTAAGAGTTTGGGAAACCCACAACAACCATACATTCATTCTTATTTTGTAGGCCTCTTCTTGACACTCGCATCGAGATAGTAGTAGATAGTAGTTTTTACTTTTTTTGGTTTAGTTGTCCTAGTTAACTAACCCCATAATATAATCCCACCCTCCAAGTATTTAAAATATTTTAATTAGTTACTTCAAGATCATATGTGTGGATTTTCTTGAAAACTACTTTCACAATATATTCCATTATTTGGAGGTGCGTGTGTGTGTGTTGCAATAGAGTGCATGTCCAAGTTTTGTTTTGAAATCTGTATACAAATCCAAACGAGTACCAAAGAAAGTATTTGTTGGAAATATGCCCTACAGGCAATAATAAAATGGTTATTATTATATTTCCTTGTTCATGATAATTGTCTATCATTCATGCTATAATTGTATTGACCGAAACCGTAATACATGTGTGAATACATAGACCACAACATGTCCCTAGTGAGCCTCTAGTTGACTAGCTCGTTGATCAACAGATGGTCAAGATTTCCTGACTATGGACATTGGATGTCATTGATAACGGGATCACATCATTAGGAGAATGATGTGATGGACAAGACCCAATCCTAAGCATAGCACAAGATCGTGTAGTTCGTTTGCTAAAGCTTTTATAATGTCAAGTATCATTTCCTTAGACCATGAGATCGTGCAACTCCCGGATACCGTAGGAATGCTTTGGGTGTACCAAAGCGTCCTGGCGTAACTGGGTGGCTATAAAGGTGCACTACAGGTATCTCCGAAAGTGTCTGTTGAGTTGGCACGAACCGAGACTGGGATTTGTCACTCCGTATGAAGGAGAGGTATCTCTGGGCCCACTCGGTAATGTATCATCATAATGAGCTCAATGTGACTAAATAGTTGGTCACGGGATCATGCATTACGGAACGAGTAAAGTGACTTGCCGGTAACGAGATTAAACAAGGTATCGGGATACTGACGATCGAATCTCGGGCAAGTAACGTACCGATTGACAAAGGGAATTGTATACGGGATTACTTGAATCCTCGACATCATGGTTTATCCGATGAGATCATCGTGGAACATGTGGGAGCCAACATGGGTATCGAGATCCGCTGTTGGTTATTGGCGGAGAGCTGTCTCGGTCATATCTGCATGATTCGAACCCGTAGGGGTCTACACATAAGGTTCGATGGCGCTAGGGTTATAAGGAAGATTTGTATGTGATTAACGAATGTTGTTCGAGTCCGGATGAGATCACAGGCGTCACGAGGAGTTTCGGAATGGTCTGGAGGTGAAGATTTATATATGGGAAGTCATCATATGGTCACCAGAAATATTCGGGGGTATACCGGTATTGTACCGGGACCATCGGAGAGGCTCCGGGGGTCCACCGGGAGGGTCCACCTGCCCTGGAGGGCCTTATGGGCTGTAGGTGGAAGGGAGCCAACCCCTAAGTGGGCTGGGCGCCATCCCCCTATGGACCATTGATACGTCTCCAACGTATCTATAATTTTTGATTGCTCCATGCTATATTATCTACTGTTTTGGGCAATATTGGGCTTTATTATCCACTTTTATATTATTTTTGGGACTAACCTATTAACCGGAGGCCCAGCCCAGATTTCTTTGTTTTATGCCTATTTCGGTGTTTCAAAGAAAAGGAATATCAAACGGGGTCAAAACGGAACGAAATCAACTGGAGAAGTTATTTTTGGAAGGAAAGCCACCGGATAGACTTGGACTCTACGTTAGAAGATACGGGAGCTGGCCACGAGGGTGGGGGGCGCGCCCACCCCCCTAGGGCACGCCCCCTGCCTCGTGGGGCCCCCGTAGCTCCACCGACGTACCCCCTGCACCCATATATACCTACGTATCGTAAAAATTCCAGAACGGAAGTTAGATCGGGAGTTCCGCCGCGCAAGCCTCTGTAGCCACCAAAAACCTCTCGGGAGCCCGTTCGGCACCACTAGGAGGAACCCATCACCCGTGGCCATCTTCATCATCCCGGCGCTATCCATGACGAGGAGGAGTAGTTCACCCTCGGGGCTGAGGGTATGTACCAGTAGCTATGTGTTTGATCTCTCTCCCTCTCTCTCGTGTTCTCTCTCGTGTTCCCTCCAGGGCACGATCTTGATGTATCGCGAGCTTTGAGATAATAGTTGTATCTTAAGATGCTTCTCCCCCTCTACTCTCTTGTAATGAATTGAGTTTTCCCTTGAAGTAATCTTATCGGATTGAGTCTTTAAAGATTTGAGAACACTTGATGTATGTCTTGCCGTGCGTATCTGTGGTGACAATGGGATATCACGTGATTCACTTGATGTATGTTTTGGTGATCAACTTGCGGGTTCCGCCCATGAACCTATGCATAGGGGTTGGCACACGTTTTCGTCGTGATTCTCCGGTAGAAACTTTGGGGCACTCTTTGAGGTTCTATGTGTTGGTTTGAATAGATGAATTGAGATTGTGTGATGCATATCGTATAATCATGCACACGGATACTTGAGGTGACATTGGAGTATCTAGGTGACATTAGGGTTTTGGTTGATTTGTATCTTAAGGTGTTATTCTAGTATGAACTCTAGGGCTGTTTGTGACACTTATAGGAATAGCCCAATGGATTGATTGGAAAGAATAACTTTGAGGTGTTTTCATACCCTACCATAATCTCTTCGTTTGTTTCCGCTATTAGTGACTTTGGGGTGACTCTTTGTTTCATGTTGAGGGATTGTTATATGATCTATCTATGTTATTATTGTTGAGAGAACTTGCATTAGTGAAAGTATGAACCCTAGGCTTTGTTTCCTAGCATTGCAATACTGTTTACGCTCACTTTTATCACTTGTTACCTTGCTGTTTTTATATTTTCAGTTTACAAAAACCTTTATCTACCATCCATATTGCACTTGTATCACTATCTCTTCGCCGAACTAGTCACCTATACAAATTACCATTGTATTGGGTGTGTTGGGGACACAAGAGACTCTTTGTTATTTGGTTGCAGGGTTGTTTGAGAGAGACCATCTTCATCCTACGCCTCCCACGCATTGATAAACCTTAGGTCATCCACTTAAGGGAAATTTGCTACTGTCCTACAAACCTGTGCACTTGCAGGCCCAACAACGTCTACAAGAAGAAGGTTGCGTAGTAGACATCACCCATGTGCCTAGGGTTGGGGGGGGGGGAACCTAAAGGGGGCGCCCCCCTTGCTTGGGGGGCAAGCCACCTACCCTTGGCCACTGCCGCCCTCTAGATCTCATCTAGAGGGGCCTGCCCCCTTCCCCCTTCTCCCTATAAATAGAGGGGTGGAGGGAGGGCTGCAGCACCACATCCAAGGTGCAGCCCCTCCCCTCCCCAACACCTCTCCTCCTCCGCGCGAGCTTGGCGAAGCCTCGCGGGAGAACTGCCACTCCATCACCACCACGCCGTCGTGCTGCTGCTGGAGCCATCTTCCTCAACCTCTCCCTCCTCCTTGCTGGATCAAGGTGTAGGAGACGTCATCGGGCTGCACGTTTGTTGAACCCGAAGGTGCCGTTGTTCGGCGCTTAGATCGGTATCCACCGCGGTCTGAATCGCTACGAGTACGACTCCTTCATCCACGTTCTTGTAACGCTTTCGACTCGCGATGTTCAAGGTTTTGATGATGCACTCCCCTCTCTCTCATTGCTAGTTTCTCCATAGTTTGTTCTTGGTGATGCGTAGATAAATTTTAATTTCTGCAACGATCCCCAACGGTGGCATCATGAGCTAGGTCTATGCGTAGTTTCTATGCACGAGTAGAACACAAGTTGTTGTGGGCATCGATTTTGTCAATTTACTTGCCACTACTTGTCTTATCTTGATTGGCGGCATCATGGGATGAAGCGGCCCGGACCGACCTTACGTCACGCTTAGATGAGACAGGTTCCACCGGTGACATGCACTAGTTGCATAAGGTGTCTAGCGGGTGTCTGTCTCTCCCACTTTAATCAGATCGGATTCGATGAAAAGGGTCCTTTTGAAGGGTAAATAGCAATTGGCATATCATGTTGCGGTTTTTGGCGTAGGTAAGAAACGTTCTTGCTATAAACCTATAGCAGCCACGTAAAAACATGCAACAATAATTAGAGGACGTCTAACTTGTTCTTGCAGCATATGTCATGTGATGTGATATGGCCAAATGGATGTGATGAATGATATATATATGTGATGTATGAGATTGAACATGTTCTTGTAATGGGAATCACGACTTGCGTGTCGATGAGTATGACAACCGGCAGGAGTCATAGGAGTTGTCTTAATTATTGTATGACCTGCGTGTCATTGAGGGTATTTAGGTCCTACCTGATACTGATGATCATGTGCTAAGAACAATTAAGTAGGGTTGGTTCGATGACTATGAGGATGATGATCGTATGACTTGTTATTAATAACGAGTAGAAGTTGTATGATGATGCATGATTAGTAGGACTTGTTATTATATATGATGATGCATGATGCGAGCATGAAGAGTTATTATATATCAGCGGGTGAAATTAACATAGCAGTAGCGTTGATAAACCAAGCATGAAGATATAAGAGAGGGCACTTCCCTGTATTAGCTAGCTAATAACAACCTAAATTAACCCCCAAAACCTAAACCAGCCCCTTTAAAAAACCTCAGCTCCAGCCAGCTGCTGATGCGTGGATGCCTTTTGGTCCCGGTTTATGTCACCAACCGGGACAAAGGTCCCCCTGCCTGGGCTGGCCGCAGCGGCCACGTGGAGGCCCATCTATCCCGGTTCGTGTAAGAACCGGAACTAAAGGCCAAGGGCATTAGTACCAACCTTTTAATCCCGGTTCTTAAACCGGGACAGAAGGCCCTTACGAACCGGGACAAATGGCCCTTTTTCTACTAGTGCTACTCTCATCATGTCTTCATCTTTGTATGTGACTTCTATTTCATTTGGTAGGCTAATTAATATAGTGCTAGGAACATAGAAGTGAGGTTGAACAATTGAGCTCGGTATCTATTTAGATAGAGACATGGTGCTATATATAATCAGGCATACAAGTGATGGTTGATAGGATATTCATTTTCTTAATCATGTGATGAATTCCCTTGAGTTGCATTAATGCATTGAGAATTCATATCAACAACCATAATATCTCACGCAAGATATGACACATCTCTGAGCAGAAAGCTTGGAAAAGCTTGAATCGCACACAAGGGATTCTAAGAAGCACAATGCAAATTAGCATGCAGTGGCGAGACAAGTACTTCACCACTCAAAAATTGGCTGAAAGCGCACCCCAAGCTTGGCAGGCAGACGTGGGATCTATGAAGGAAATATGCCCTAGAGGCAATAATAAAGTTATTATTTATTTCCTTATTTCATGATAAATTATTCATGCTAGAATTGTATTAACCGGAAACATAATACATGTGTGAATACATAGACAAACATAGTGTCACTAGTATGCCTCTACTTCACTAGCTCGTTAATCAAAGATGGTTAAGTTTCCTAACCATAGACATGAGTTGTCATTTGATTAACGGGATCACATCATTAAGAGAATGATGTGATTGACTTGACCCATTCATTAGCTTAGCACTTGATTGTTTAGTATGTTGCTATTGCTTTCTTCATGACTTATACATGTTCCTATAACTATGAGATTATGCAACTCCGTTTACGGAGGAACACTTTGTGTGCTACCAAACGTCACAACGTAACTGGGTGATTATAAAGGTGCTCTACAGGTGTCTCCGAAGGTACTTGTTGGGTTGGCGTATTTCGAGATTAAGATTTGTCACTCCGATTCTCGGAGAGGTATCTCTGGGCCCACTCGGTAATGCACATCACTATAAGCCTTGCAAGCATTGTAACTAATGAGTTAGTTGCAGGATGATGTATTACGGAACGAGTAAAGAGACTTGCCGGTAACGAGATTGAACTAGGTATTGAGATACCGGCGATCAAATCTCGGGCAAGTAACATACCGATGACAAAGGGAACAACGTATGTTGTTATGCGGTTTGATTGATAAAGATCTTACGTAGAATATGTGGGAGCCAATATGAGCATCCAGGTTCCGCTATTGGTTATTGACCGGAGATGTGTCTCGGTCATGTCTACATTGTTCTCGAACCCATAGGGTCCACACGCTTAAAGTAAGATGACAGTTATATTATGAGTTTATGTGTTTTGATGTACTGAAGGTTGTTCGGAGTCCCGGATGTGATCACAGACATGACGAGGAGTCTCGAAATGGTCGAGACATGAAGATCGATATATTGGACGACTATATTTGGACACCGGAAAGGTTCTGGGTGAGATTGGGACAATACCGTAGCTCCGGGAGGTTATCGAAACCCCCAGGGAGGTATATGGACCTTATTTGGCCTTAGTGGAAAGGAGGGGAAAGGAGCAAGGTAGGCGCCCCCAAGCCCAATCCGGGTGGGAGGGGCCGGCCCCTTCCTTCCTCCCTCCTTCCTCTTGCTTCCCTCTCCCTCTCCTAATAGGAAAGGGGGGAGTCCTACTCCCGGCGGGAGTTTGATTCCCCACCTAGGGCGCGCCACCCCCCTTGGCCGGCCCTCTCCTCCACTCCTTTATATAGGGGGAGGGGGGGGGGGTACCCCATAGACACAACAATTGATCATTGATCTCTTAGCCGTGTGCGGTGCCCCCCCCCCACCCGAGTCCGCCTCGAAAATATCGTAGCGGGGGTTAGGTGAAGCCTGTGACGGTAGAACATCATCATCGTCACCACGCCGTCGTGCTGATGGAACTCTCCCTCGACACTCTGCTGGATCGGAGTACGGGGGACGTCATCGAGCTGAACGTGTGCAAGAACTTGGAGGTGCCGTAGTTTCGGTGCTTGATCGGTCGGGCCGTGAAGACGACGAGTACATCAACAGCGTTGTGCTAAAGCTTCCGCTTTCGGTCTACGAGGGTACGTGGACACATTCTCCCCTCTCATTGCTATGCATCACCATGATCTTGCGTGTGCGTAGGAATTTTTTTGAAATTTCTACTTTCCCCAACAGTGGCATCCGAGCCTAGGTTTTATGCGTAGAAGTTATATGCACGAGTAGAACCCAAGTGAGTTGTGGGCGATACAAGTCATACTGCTTACCAACATGTCATACTTTGGTTCAGCGATATTGCTTGATGAAGCGGCACTGACTGACATTACGCGTACGCTTATGCGAGACTGGTTCTACCGACGTGCTTTGCACACAGGTGGCTGGTGGGTGTCAGTTTCTCCAACTTTAGTTGAACCGATTGTGGCTACGCCCGGTCCTTGAGAAGGTTAAAATAGCACTAACTTGACAAACTATCGTTGTGGTTTTGATGCGTAGGTAAGAACGGTTCTTGCTCAGCCCGTAGCAGCCACGTAAAACTTAAAACAACAAAGTAGAGGACGTCTAACTTGTTTTTGCAGGGAATGTTGTGATGTGATATGGTCAAGGCATGATGCTATATTTTATTGTATGAGATGATCATGTTTTGTAACCGAGTTATCGGCAACTGGCAGGAGCCATATGGTTGTCGCTTTATTGTATGCAATGCAATCGCCTGTAATTGCTTTACTTTATCACTAAGCGGTAGCGATAGTCGTAGAAGCAATAGTTGGCGAGACGACAACGATGCTATGATGGAGATCAAGGTGTCGGCGCCCGGTGGCGATGGTGATCATGACGGTGCTTCGGAGATGGAGATCACAAGCACAAGATGATGATGGCCATATCATATCACTTATATTGATTGCATGTGATGTTTATCTTTTATGCATCTTATCTTGCTTTGATTGACGGTAGAATTATAAGATGATCTTTCACTAAATTTCAAGATAAAAGTGTTCTCCCTGAGTATCCACCGTTGCCAAAGTTCGTCGTGCCCAGACACCACGTGATGATCGGGTGTGATAAGCTCTACGTCCATCTACAACAGGTGCAAGCCAGTTTTGCACACGCAGAATACTCAGGTTAAACTTGACGAGCCTAGCATATGTAGATATGGCCTCGAACACTTTGAGACCGAAAGGTCGGCGTGAATCATATAGTAGATATGATCAACATAGTAATGTTCACCATTGGAAACTACTCCATTTCACGTGATGATCGGTTGTGGTTTAGTTGATTTGGATCACGTGATCACTTAGATGATTAGAGAGATGTCTATCTAAGTGGGAGTTCTTAAGTAATATGATTAATTGAACTTAAATTTATCATGAACTTAGTCCTGGTAGTATTTTGCAAATTATGTTGTAGATCAATAGCTCGCGTTGTTGTTTTCATATGTTTATTTTGATATGTTCCTAGAGAAAATTGTGTTGAAAGATGTTAGTAGCAATGATGCGGATTGGATCCGTGATCTGAGGATTGTCCTCCTTGCTGCACAGAAGAATTATGTCCTTGATGCACCACTAGGTGACGGACCTATTGCAGGAGCAGATGCAGACGTTATGAACGTTTGGCTAGCTCAATATGATGACTACTTGATAGTTTAGTCCTTGATGCACCACTAGGTGACGGACCTATTGCAGGAGCAGATGCAGACGTTATGAACGTTTGGCTAGCTCAATATGATGACTACTTGATAGTTTAGTGCACCATGCTTAACAGCTTAGAATCGGGACTTCAAATACGTTTTGAACGTCATGGGCCATATGAGATGTTCCAGGAGTTGAAGTTAATACCCGAGTTGAGAGATATGAAGTCTCCAACAAGTTCTATAGCTAAAAGATGGAGGAGAATTGCTCAACTAGTGAGCATGTGTTCAGATTTTCTGGATACTACAATCACTTGAATCAAGTGGGAGTTAATCTTCCAGATAAGATAGTGATTGACAGAGTTCTCTAGTCACCATCACCAAGTTAGTAGAACTTCGTGATGAACTCAATATGCAAAGGATGATGAAAGCGATTCCCGAGCTCTTGGCGATGTTGAAATCAACAAAGGTAGAAATCAAGAAAGAGCATCAAGTGTTGATGATTGACAAGACCACTAGTTTCAAGAAAAGGGCAAAGGGAAAGAAAGGGAACTTCAAGTAGAATGACAAGCAAGTTGTCACTCCCGCGAAGAAGCCCAAAGCTGGACCAAAGCCTGAAACTGAGTGCTTACACTGCAAAGGAAATGGTCACTGGAAATGGAAATGCCCTGAATATTTGGTGGATAAGAAGGATGGCAAAGTAAACAAGGGTATATTTGATATACAGGTTATTGATGTGTGCCTTACTAGTGTTTATAGTAGCCCTGAGTATTTGATACTTGTTCGGTTGCTAAGATTAGTAACTCAAACAGGAGTTACATAATAAGCAGAGACTAGTTGAGGGAAGTGACGATGAGTGTTGGAAGTAGTTCCAAGATTGATATGCATCATCACACACTCCCTATACTTTCGGGATTAGTGTTAAACCTAAATAAATGTTATTTGGCGTTTATGCGTTGAGCATGAATATGATTTGATCATGTTTACTGCAATACGGTTATTCATTTAAAGTCGAGAATAATTGTTGTTCGTTTCACATGAATAAAATCTTCAATGGTCATACACCCAATGAAAATAGTTTGTTGGATCTCGATCGTAGTGATACACATATTTATAATATTGATGCCAAAAGATGCAAAGATAATAATGATAGTGCAACTTACTTGTGGCACTGCCGTTTGGGTCATATCGGTGTAAAGCGCATGAAGAAACTCCATAAAGATGGATTTTCAGAATCACTTGGTTATGAATCATTTGATGCTTGCGAACCGTGCCTTTTGGGCAAGATGACTAAAACTCCGTTCTCCAGAACAATGGAACGAGCTACTGACTTGTTGGAAATAATACATACTGATGTATGCAGACCAATGAGTATTAAGGCTCATGGCAGGTATCGTTATTTTCTGACCATCATAAATGATTTGAGCAGATATGGGTATATCTACTTGATGAAACATAAGTCTGAAATAGTTGAAAGGTTCAAAGGATTTCAGAGTGAAGTGGAAAATCATTGTAACAAGAAAATAAAGTTTCTGCGATCTGATCGTGGAGATGAATATTTGAGTTACGAGTTTGGCCTTTAATTAAAATAATGTGGAATAGTTTCACAAACTCATGCCACCTGGAACACCACAACGTAACGGTGTGTCCGAATGTCATAACCGCACTTTATTTAATATGGTGCGATCAATGATATCTCTTACCGACTTACCAATATCGTTTTGGGGTTATGCATTAGAGATAGTTGCATTCACGTTAAAATAGGGCACCATCTAAATACGTTGAAACGACACCGTATGAACTATGGTTTAGCAATAAACCTAAGCTGTCGTTTCTTAAAGTTTGGAGTTGCGATGCTTATGTGAAAAAAGTTTTAACCTAATAAGCTCAAAACCAAATCGGAGAAATCGTCTTCATAGGATACCCAAAGGAGACTTTTGGGTACACCTTCTAATCATAGATCCGAAGGCAAAATATTCGTTGCTAAGATGGATACTTTCTAGAGAAGGAGTTTCTCTCGAAAGAAGTGAGTGGGAGGAAAGTAGAGCTTGATAAGGTAATTGTACCTTCTCCCAAATTGGAAAGTAGTTCAGCACAAAAATCAGTTCCAGTGATTCCTACACCAATTAGTGAGGAAGCTAATGATGATGATCATGAAACTTCAGATTAAGTTACTACAGAACCTCGTAGATCTTCCAAAGTACAGTCCGCACCAGAGTGGTATGGTAATCCTGTTCTAGAAGTCATGTTACTAGACCACGATGAACCTACGAACTATGAGGAAGCGATGATGAGCCCATATTCCGCGAAATGGCTTGAGGCCATGAAATCTGAGATGGGATCCATGTATGAGAACAAAGTGTGGACTTTGGTGGAGTTGCGCGATGATCTGCAAGCCATATTGTATAAATGGATCTTCAAGAGGAAGGACGCTGATAGTAGTGTTACTATCTAAAAGCTCGACTTATGTCGCAAAAAAGTTTTTCGACAAGTTCAAAGGTGTTGAATACGATGAGATTTTCTCACCGTATCGATGCTTAAGTCTATCTAAATCATGTTAGAAATTGCCACATTTTATGAAATTTGGCAAATGGATGTCAAAACTTCATTCCTTAATGGATCTATTAAAGAAGAGTTGTATATGATCCAACCAGAAGGTTTTGTCAATCCTAAAGGTGCTAACAAAATGTGCAAGCTCCAAATGATCCATCTATGGACTGGTGCAAGCATCTCGGAGTTGGAATATACGCTTTGATAAGTTGATCAAAGCATATAGTTTTATCTGGACTTGCTGTGAAGCCTGTATTTATAATAAAGTGAGTGGGATCACTACAACCTTTCTCGATAAGTATATGTGAGTGACATATTGTTGATCGAGAAATGATGTAGAAATTTTACGGAAAGCATAAAGAAGTGTTTGAAAGGAGTTCTTTAAAAGAAAGACCTCAGTAAAGCTACTTACATATTGAGCATCAAGATCTATTGAGATAGATCAAGACGCTTGATAAGATTTTCAATGAGTACATACTTTGACAAGATTTTGAAGTAGTTCAAAATGGAACAGTCAAAGAAAGAGTTCTTGCTTGTGTTGCAAAGGTATGAAGTTGAGTAAGACTCAAATCCCGACCACGGCAGAAAATAGAAAGAAAATGAAAGTCATTCCCTATGCCTCAGTCATAGGTTCTATAAAAGTATGCCATGCTATGGACCAGACCTATTGTATACTCTGCCCTGGTTTGGCAAGGGAGTACAATAGTGATCTAGGAGTATATCACTGGACATTGGTCAAAAGTATCCTTAGTGGAATAAGGATATGTTTCTCAATTATGGAGGTGACAAGAGGTTCGTCGTAAAGGGTTACGTCGATGCAAGATTTGACACTGATCCAGATGACTCTAAGTCTCAATCTGGATACATATTGAAAGTGGGAGCAAATTAGCTAGAGTAGCTATGTATAGAGCATTGTAGACATAGAATATTTTTGCAAAATACATACGCTCTGAATGTGACAGACCCATTGACTAAACTTCTCTCATGAGCAAAACATGATCACTCTCTAGTAAACCCTTTGGCTGTTGGTGCATGACGATGTGAACTATGGGTGTTAATCATATACGAGATATGAATATTGGTGTTAAATCATATGGCGATGTGAACTAGATTATTGACTCTAGTGCAAGTGGGAGACTGAAGGAAATATGCCCTAGAGGCAATAATAAAGTTATTATTTATTTAATTATTTCATGATAAATTATTCATGCTAGAATTGTATTAACCGGAAGCATAATACATGTGTGAATACATAGACAAACATAGTGTCACTAGTATGCCTCTACTTGACTAGCTCGTTAATCAAAGATGGTTAAGTTTCCTAACCATAGACATGAGTCGTCATTTGATTAACGGGATCACATCATTAGGAGAATGATGTGATTGACTTGACCCATTCCGTTAGCTTAGCACTTTATCATTTAGTATGTTGCTATTGCTTTCTTCATGACTTATACATGTTCCTATAACTATGAGATTATGCAACTCCGTTTACGGAGGAACACTTTGTGTGCTACCAAACGTCACAACATAACTGGGTGATTATAAAGGTGCTCTACAGGTGTCTCCGAAGGTACTTTTTGGGTTGGCGTATTTCGAGATTAGGATTTGTCACTCCGATTGTCGGAGAGGTATCTCTGGGCCCACTCGGAAATGCACATCACTATAAGCCTTGCAAGCATTGTAACTAATGAGTTAGTTGCAGGATGATGTATTACAGAACGAGTAAAGAGACTTGCCGGTAACGAGATTGAACTAGGTATTGAGATACCGACGATCAAATCTCGGGCAAGTAACATACCGATGACAAAGGGAACAACGTATGTTGTTATGCGGTTTGACCGATAAAGATCTTCGTAGAATATGTAGGAGCCAATATGAGCATCCAGGTTCCACTATTGCTTATTGACCGGAGACGTGTCTCGGTCATATCTACATTGTTCTCGAACCCGTAGGGTCCGCACGCCTAAAGGAAGATGACAGTTATATTATGCGGTTAGGTGTTTTGATGTACCGAAGGGTGTTCGAGTCCGGATGTGATCACGGACATGACGAGGAGTCTAGAAATGGTCAAGACATGAAGATCGATATATTGGACGACTATATTTGGACACCGGAAAGGTTCCGGGTGAGATTGGGACAATACCGGAGCTCCGGGAGGTTATCGGAACCCCCCGGGAGGTATATGGGCCTTCTTGGGCCTTAGTGGAAAGGAGCAAGGGAGGGGGCGCCCCCCCAAGCCCAATCCAAATTGGGAGGGGGCCGCCCCGCTTCCTTCCTCCCTCCTTCCTCTTCCTTCCCTCTCCCTCTCCTAATAGGAAAGGGGGGAGTCGTACTCCCGGTGGGAGTTTGACTCCCCCCGTAGGGCGCGCCACCCCCCTTGGCCGGCCTCCTCCTCCACTCCTTTATATAGGGGGGAGGGGGGGTACCCCATAGACACAACAATTGATCATTGATCTCTTAGCCGTGTGCGGTGCCCCCCTCCACCATATTCCTCCTCGATAATATCGTAGCGGTGCTTAGGAGAAGCCCTGCGACGGTAGAACATCATCATCGTCACCACGCCGTCGTGCTGACGGAACTCTCCCTCGACACTCTGCTGGATCAGAGTACATGGGACGTCATCGAGCTGCACATGTGCAAGAACTCGGAGGTGCCATAGTTTCGGTGCTTGATCGGTCGGGCCGTGAAGACGTATGACTACATCAACCGCATTGTGCTAACGCTTCCGCTTTCGGTCTACGAGGGTACGTGGACACACTCTCCCCTCTCGTTGCTATGCATCACCATGATCTTGCGGTAATGCGTAGAATTTTTTGAAATTTCTCGTTCCCCAACAATCTAGTATCGTTGCTACAGTGAACCGAAGTCGATGACTTGGATAGCACAAGGTTGAAATAGACTATATCCAGAATGCACCATGTGAAACATGTCCTCGCTGACACCACGTTGACATTAAAGAAGACACCGCTAGGACAGGGAAGGAGTTACTCCTGTGCAAAAACTTACCGCTATGAGATAGCTATAAAGAGACACGTGAGATGTTGATATGTTACTGATGCCCATGCTTAGTGGACTGGAGAAACACGATTGAGTTGAATTTTATATATAGATACATTCGTTGTGGGCATGCAATTCCATATGCATCTGCACATCGTCAAATTTATACAATTGACATCTCACTCAAGCCATATGTGAGCATTTGCTTTGAAAGGGAAGGCATGCGAGAGACCAACGAATATATAACTTGTTGAATTCGAGTTCGAAAAAAGAGCACAACAGTTAATTTTGACTCTGAACAGACGTGCCTATAAGACCCCTCTCCTAGCTCATGTAAATATTCTTCGTTTCTACCAAGAAATAAATCAAGCATAAAACCTGCTTCTTTCGTTGGACTCTTGCAGATCGACTGGCACTCACATAGAGTCGTGCTACTACCTAGTATAAAACAATAGATATACAACTGAACTCTAAACTAACCCTTGGTAGGACTAATTAACTCCACCACAAGGCCATCATTGCCATCAAATAATAGACACCGTTGAACCAAAGGGACAAATTCTGATAACCACACTAGCATTAATCAGAGATGCCGCACAATGACTCTCTTGTGAAGATCATTGGTTGTAGCATGGTTGTGTATTTTGATGGTCATTGGACATTCCAATCTTCCCGATGTCTTCTGTTCCCGTCACTTGTTGTATCTCTTTCGTTCTTCTTTCATCCTATCTTTGCCTTTTTATGCCGGTTTCACTTACTTGGTGTACTAAACCAGTGCTGCTAACATGTAAAAGTGAAGGGAGATAGTGGAATTTGTTATAGTCAGGTCATGATAGAGTGGTTTATATAATGGGCAAAGCATTATTATTTAGATAGATGAAGGTTCGTGGAGCATTTATTTTTTCATCCTGGGATGAATGCCCATAAGTTGCTTTTGATCTCCCAATTACAAAAGTAGACTACTTTGATCATTAACTAAAAATGGTATATTCTTTCACTCGTCCCTTGAACAATTGCAGGTAGACTGTAGATGACTTGAAACTAGTTTTACACATGTTGAAAACCAGTCAAAAATTTTAAAATAGAATTTATTTTAGAAAAATAAAAAGATTCTGCAACAGAAGGGAGAGTCATTCATATATGTGGACACATTGGCACATATATCTATATCTGTATACTAATAAAGCAAGGTGTTTTCATCCGCTCACCGAAAAAAGAATTTTTTCTATCCGAGGTGTTACTAAATTCTTTTTTTTTGAGGTGAAACTAGGGCTTTATTCATCAACCAAAACAGGCGGAATACAAATAATGTCTGGTAAGTTCCCTAGCCACACATGTCGACCAACAGGGAGTGTCGAGGCTGCCTTTGCCAAGGCATGTGCCTCAACATTTGCCTCCCTATTCTCAAAGCGAAAAACTACTTTAACAAAATCTAAAGTTCTAGTTCTAATCTCATCCAAAACAAAAGCATAAGAAGAAGACCGTGCAGAGCCATTAATATCGGAGACGACTTGCGAGCAGTCTGAAGCTATAATCACATGTGATTGTAGGAGATCTTGGGCAAGGGCGAGGGCCTGGTTGCATGCTTGAGCTTCCAAGCTTGCTGCCCCCACTAGGCCATCAAATACCACCGCCGACGAGCCGATATAGCAGCCATCTTTGTCCCTACATATTGCCGCGCTTGCCCCCGTCCTTCCTGAGCGGGAGACTGCTCCATTAACATTGATCTTTACCGCGTCTTCATCTGGTGGTATCCATCTCCGCCCTCTTGGTGTTGCTTCACCTGAATATTTCATTGGTTCTCGTAGTGTGGCTATCTGAAGATCCTCGAGATACCTGTTCACAAAACACATAGTAGATAATGGACTCTGAAATTCATCATCATGGATCGCTTTCCTCCGTGCCCACCATATGGCCCACATGGTGATTAGAACCCTAGCAAGATCCTGCTGGTTCGTTGAGTCAAAAAGCCAGAAGAGCCATAAACGTGCGTCTTCAGTTATGTTTGAGATTATATGCTCCACAATTTCATCATCACATAGTACCCATACGCAACGTGCCATTCGGCACTCGAACAGGGAGTGGCGCCAAGAGTCATACCCGTCCTGACATAGGCCACACCCAGGGGACGTGGCCATATTGCGCTCATGGCGGAGGGACCCCGTAGGAAGTGACATCTGGGCTAGTCTCCAAACAAACACCTTAACCTTTGACGGTATTTTCACTTTCCAAAGTTGCGACCAGGACTTGCTAATAGCTTCGGTATTTGAGTGGCCGGGCCTATGCTCGAGCCAATCCTCTCGCTGATGTTTAATTCCGTTTATCATTCTGTATGCTGATTTTACCGTAAAAATTCCTCTTCTATCATAGTGCCAGGCCCAGAAATCAGGTTGAACTCGGGAACTCAATGGTATACTCTGAATAACCAACACATCCGGTGCAATAAAATGCTGGACTAGCTTCTGAGTGTTCCATGATCTGGATGTTTCATCGATTAACTCTGCCACAAGCTGCGGGGGATCAACAGAGATAGAGCATATTGGTTTCAGCTTGTAGTCCCGCGGCAGCCAATTGTCTTCCCAGATGCGCGTGTTCAAACCCGAGCCAATCCTCTTGATCAAACCTAGAGCCAGAATCTCTTTTCCTTCCATCAACGAGCGCCACACTTGAGAAGGGTGTGCGCCAATAGTAGCATCCAAGATGGTACCGTGTGGGTAATATCTAGCTCGCAAGACTCGAGCACTTAGAGACTCCGGTTCTTGAAGCAGGCGCCAAACTTGACGTGCTAGAAGAGCCAAGTTAAATAACTCGATATCCCTGAAACCAATCCCTCCCATATTCTTTGGTTTGCACATGGTTTTCCACGATACCCATGCCGGTTTTCTCTGACCTTGCTTGCTTCCCCACCAGAACTTCCTCAGCAAACTATTTATGTGTTCAGTTAGTCCCCAGCAAAGCTTAAAGCATGACATTGAATATGTGGGTATGGATTGTGCTACCGACTTGATCAAAACCTCTTTCCCCCCTGCTGACAAGCATTTTTCCATCCACCCTTGAATGTGTTTCCATATCCGATCCTTCAGGTACCTATGCCGACATAGACCTATACCGACGGCAAAGGTCCTATGCCGACGGCATAGAGGGTTAGTCCGGTAGCGCTTGGATGTGCCCCTTTCATGGGTGTGTCGAGATGGAAAGTTTCGGGCTTTTTCTTTTAAAATAGGCATACTAATCCTTGCACTTTTCCCTTTATTTACATCTCTTTAGGAATATTTAAGGATTTAATTCTAGAGCTTTTACCCATACATCATGTTACATTTTCTTTTCAAGCGGAGTGGGGGCAAACACACTTCAAAAAAATATTTATTACAAGGAAATGGATAAAGTAGATACAAAGGGCAAGCATAAAGTACCTCTTAGCTAGGAAATGTTCTTTGAGTTTGTCGAGAAGATGTGACTCGCAAGTTGGGATAGTAAACTACTGAAGTCTTCAGATGCCAGGCTTTGAAGACACTGGCACAAATGCAGTACAGTCAAAATCGCTCTTCAGCCTGCGGTATACCTCATTGGCAAGTGTTGTTTTGCACAAACCTCCAAATCCAACAATTGATACTATCTTCAACTGATTCTCCTCATCTCTTAGCTGATTGATAAGTCCATTTGATGCCCTCTCAACACCAACAAGGTCAGCCGCATTTGCATAGAGTGTGACAACCTGTTGGTCAATGGCCACATCACTTGATGGGGGTACATGATGATCATATCTTTTGTGCCGTTACTTGTCTCAAGCACAAGTTTCTTGATGTCCTTCACCCGATTAGCAATCCAGTGACGGGCCATTAGTGTTTTGAGCCGCTCAATAGTACCGTTCACAATCCCAGAACTTCCACCGGCAAATAGCTGCGTCGGTTGCGATTGATTTTTTCCCTCACAAACGTGATTCACTCGGGAAAAATCAGTCCAGCTCTCCCAGGGCTTCGATTGAGCTACCCTAGAACCCACAAAAAAGAAGGACGTCGATAACTGCCACACGTGTGGCAGGAAAAGAGACGCACCACACATCTCTAATGCAAATAGATTGCCACATCATAACATGCATGCATGCGAGAATCTTTTCGGATTTTCAGTTTTAAAAATGTTTTATCTCTTAAATGAAAAATCCGATTGAAGATCCGTTTTCGCCATTAAATCCATCGCGACAAGATCTTCAAAACTAGATCTCATATCGATATATTTCGGCGATTTTTTTTTTTGTTAAAAGTTGCCATGTCTATTGCACATGAATTGCCATGATATTTACACTTAAGTTGCCATGATATGTTTCAACTATTTTCTTTTACATTTAAAAGTAAATTTTAACATATTATAAAACGAGAATTAAGAAACTAGACTTGCCATGCACCATAAACTAAAATTGCCATGATACATGCACTTAAAATTGCCATGGTTCAATAAAAAAATATTTTCATGGTCAAAGTACTAGAATTGCCATCATCAAAAAACTAAAATTGCCATGATCTACAAACTAAAATTGCCACATGGCAACTTTAGTTTAAGCACTATGGCAACTATAGTGTAAACATCATGGCAACTTCTGGGCAAAAAAAAAAATTCGTGAAAACATATCAACATGGGGTCTAGTTTTGAAGATCTCGTCGAGACGGATTTAATGATGAAAACGGATTTTTAGTTCGCTCTTTTATTTAGGAGATAAAACATTTTTAAGCCAAAAACCAAAAAGATTTCTGCTGATGTCATCTATTCATACGTGGCAAAATAAATGGTAATGGAGGCGTGTAGACGATCTGCAAACGCCCACACGTGTGGGCGTTAGTTTTTCCGAAAAAGAAAAAGAAAAACTACGGTAGCTATCCTTCTCAGATACAAATTCCTATAAGCTAACCTAAACCGACTTAGACAGCGAACATAACCGGACTCTTATATATAATAGGACACGCACGGCGGTACTACCTCTAGCCGAACACAGGTTCAACCTCAATCAATTCGAAGATATAAGAACAAACCTAGTCACAAAGATTACGTCACAGTTGTTTCATTCACCGCCGCCCTGTGTAAAAGCCCAAAGCACGAGCAGCAGCAGCAAACGACGCCCCGTCTAATCTGCGTAATCGTGTTCCGAGCACCCAATCCCGAGGAGTAGGCCGAAAATGTCGCCGTCGGGGTCTGCATCCTCCATCGTCGCGGACACAATGGAAGGGTACCACATCCTCACGATCCGCGACTACTCCCGTACCAAGTGCGTCCTTACCGGAGAGCGGATCGGTTCTGTTCCCTTCAGAGTTGGTGGCCACCGCTGGCGCATCTACTACTTCCCCAACGGTGCACGCTCGGAGGTCGCGGATTACGTGTCCTTCTCCGGCGGCGGTGAAGGCCCAGGTTAAATTTTGTTTCGCCGGCGAGGAGGAGGAAGCTGAGCAGGCGGCGTCGCTGGCGTTGGCGTCGGTGGACGAATTCACCTCCCAGAAGTGCAGGCGATGAGAAATTCATCAAAAGGGAGGTCCTGGAGAACTCGAGGCATCTAAAGAACGACTCTTTCAGCATCCGGTGCGACATCGGTGTCATACACGGTTACCCTGCGGTGGACGGCACGACCGCCTTTATCTCCGTTCTCCCATGCGACGTGCGCCAGAACCTTGGAAAGTTCATCGAGGCCAACAAGCGCACCCACGAGGTGTTTGAGGTCGGCACTGAGATCATCGCCGTACACTACTGGCAGGGCCGGCCCTGTGTTTCGGGAGGCCCTAGGCCAACTTGATGCCATGTGCCCCTATGTCCTAAGATCATATATATGTATGCGATGCGTGAATTTAAACATAATAATTGTTGGACAATGCCATATTACGACAGAAATAGTAAAAAGATAAAAAATTGAAAGTAACATGATATGATTACCTCAAATAAGAACCAAATTCAACTGACTCCATCGACAACAATAATACTCCCTCCATTCCTAAATAATTGTCTTTTTAGAGATTTCAACAAGTGACTACATACGGAGCAAAATGAATGAATCTACACTCTAAGCATGTATACATACATCCGTATGTTGTAGTCTATTTGAGATGGCTAGAAAGACAATTATTTAGGAACGGAGGGAGTACTTAAGTACCCTTCAGTTGTTGAATCTTCAGATCCCTTTCTATCTTTTTTCTCCTTGTTTGAGCAACTGACAAATGCATCTTAGGCAATATGGCGGGCTAATGTCTTAATATTATGAAGAAAAAATTATTCAAGGAATTAGAAATTTATACATCGGATGATTTGAATGATTGGAACCCTAGACATGTGCATAGAATGACAAAAAAAAAGGATAGTTGAATACATACTATGAAAGATTGAATTCGAAAACTATACATTAAAATTTGGAACTTCGTGAACATTGAAATTAGAGGATGGATCATGGATGAATAGTTGAATACGTTCTAAAAAAAAGAAACTACTGAAATTGGGGTTTGCAGGGATGGATCAGGAACATGGTACAGAGAGTTATGCATGGATACGTATCGCATTGCTGTGGGCTGCGCTAACTACTCACATACATACATATACGTACTGCTGCGGGCTGCGGCTGCTGGATTGCCGCACGGCGGGCGACGCGCACAGCGATGACCGAGGCGACCACAGCGACGAGAGGACGAACAGACGAGCGAGGCGTCCGCGAGATCTTCGATTGATTTGTTTCACAATCGAAACAAGCGGTCCTGCCGTGCGGCGGCGTGGCGTGACGCTTCACTAATCGCTACCTGCTATCCGATGGGCCTACCTCATCTCGTTTTCTTCTCTCATAATTTTTTTCTCACCTATTTTTGCTCGGCTATATTATATATGTGCACTACATCATGGGCCCCGCCCTGGGCTGGGCCCTGGGCCGTCGCCCCCCTGCCCATGCCCCAGGGCCGGCCCTGGTAGACTACTGCGTGCTCGTGGCATGCTGGGCCTGCTCGCCGGTGTTCGAAGCCGAGCTCTATGGACCCATGAGGGAGGGCAACGCTGCCGCTGCCGGCGTGGTGCACGTGGAAGGCATGGAGGTGGAGGTGTTCAAGGCGCTGCTCGACTTCGCGTACACGGGCCATCTGCCGCAACCGTCCAAGGAAGACGACGAGGTCACGTGTCAGCGTCTTCTAGTCGCGGCAGACAGGTATGGCATCGTGCAGCTGAAGCTATTGTGCGAGGAGTGGATGTGCAAGTACATAGATGTGGGCACTGCCGCGACCATCCTGGCGCTAGACGAGCAAAATCACTGCGAGGGGCTCAAAAAGGCATGCTTCGATTTTCTCGCCGCTCAGGAAACTGAGGGTGGTCATGGCCACCTGTTAGACTACCCACAATGGGAGTAACATAGGTAGTAACATCACACATATCTAGATAAAATAGATGATATGGCAAGTAATAAATAAAGAAATAGAGGCATGTGGTAACATAGCTAGTTACTACTAGTATGAGTAACATCACACATATCAAGGCAAGATGAGTCTATAACCTAATAAATAAAGTATTGCATGTTACCACACATATGTTACTCCCCACTATAAAGGTAGTAACATAGAGTAATAACATGGGCATGTTACTACTCTATGTTACTATTCATTGTGGCTAGTCTTAGAGGAATAGAGAGGAATGATTGGTGTAATGCGTTGGATAATATTACTGAGCCTGGAGGATGAGTATATATTGACACTAGTAGTAAATAGGGCTTTGGTCCCAGTTCCCAAGGCCACCACTTTTAGTCTCAGTCGTGTTACGAACCGAGACTAAAGGAGCTCCACGTGGCTGCTGTGGGGCACCCAGGCATGAGGATCTTTAGTCCCGGTTGGTAACACCAACCGGGACTGAAAAGTAGCAACGCGTCAAAGACTCGCCAAACACTGGTTTTTTTAAAATGAGAGGTTTAGGGTTTTGGAGGGTTTAGGCGTTTCATATTGTGTTTCTCCCTTTTCTTTTTGTGTTTACCATTCAATTCTTTTACATTTAGGATTTTTGTTTTTATTTTATGTTTTCCATTCAACTCGACACTAGCTACTATATATAGCAATGAAGGAACCATTACACAAATGTCATGAATATAGAGAGAAGTGACCTCTCTTTCTTCGTGCTTGGTCGAAGAACAAGTTTTCATATATCTATTCGACGCTACTATGTATTGTACACGTTCATGCATATATACAGTGTAACATCTCTTACGATCCCTAATATATAATTACCAACATTCACTACCAATTCTCGATGGTGTTCTCCGGTTTTAGTTATGATCTCTTCAAGGAAGAATCCCGCCAATTCCTCTTGAATTGCTCGTATGCGAGCCTTTGGTAGAAAAAAGGGAGAAATGTTGTGGTTACAGGATGCAATTTCCTCTTTGAATAAACCTCGTAATCGTAAAAAAATGGGTTTTTTTAGTGCTGGGCCTAGCAAAAGAGCTTCAGGACATTATTGCAATTCTTAACACAATTGATGGTAATAAAATAAATTTGTGAATATTATTTGCGTACTTCAAGTTTTCAAAAAATCTACCCATCTCAGAGGTCGTCGGGTGAATAAACTCGCAAACATAGTATCCACATAAGTTATTCCCGGATCCCTGCCTCAAGCACTTTACGTGAATAGAGTTCAATCAAAATAATAATCAAGCATGATAGTGGTATTGAAACTAGAATAAAAAAGATGCGCGGACCTAGTACTACTTACAATGAGTTGTTGAAATCCAACTCCTCTCTCCATTCACCCCTAACCTGCTTGGTGAACTCTTTCCAAACCCTGCCCGGCAAAGAAAATGAATAAAAGAGTTATTAATTACTTCATATCAGGAATGAAAGTTGCTAATATAGTGTGATAATGATTGAAATTACCTCGGGAGCATTTCTCTTAGGTCCGCCCACATCTCCATGTATTTACATAACGAGTCCATGACAAGAACTTTTCCTACGTCAAACTGAATGACGAGCAGAATAAAGTGGAACCCGCGCACGCATAAATCCCATCAGTTACACTTAACAACGAGTAAGTGAAAGAGAATGATGTGTACAAGACAGTATAACACTCACTGGAAGTTGTAAGAAAATAGTATTTTCCTTTTAGTTTATTGTTCAATTAACGCCCTTAGCAAGATCTTCTCTGCATCCATGGCGTTCCATTTTACCGTAGCTTCATGAATAGTATTTGGGTTAATGAACCCAATGTCCCAGATTTGTCTTCTTTTGCATTCGGGGATCTTTTTTCTGCATAATATATATTGTGAAGATAATTATACATGCAATGAACGAGCTGAGCTAGAGACTTAATTACAGAAATGATACTTATAAACAATAGCAACTGGCGACATATTTTTCGATGACGTCTTGATTATATAACTGAAACAATTCTTCAAATTGAACGTAAATCTCCTCGTCTCCATTGAAGTAATGATCATCTTTAACCCCCGCAATGATATAGTCATCCCCTTGCTTTGAGGCTTTCAAGTAACAGTCATGGAATCTTTGCATCATCGTTGGTAGATGCAGGAGCTCCTCAGGTCTGACGAGAGGCTTCCCTTGCTCGAATCTGAAGGCTAACTCAGCCATTTCGAACTGTACCTCATTGCCTAAGTAATCACCAAGAGTGAAATCAGGATTAGCGGCCTCTACCTTCAGATCATTAGCGGGGCTCGAAAATGGTATCTCCTTGGACAAGGTGACTGATGACTCTACGAAACTATGTCGACACCTCTACATATTATGTATGAAATAAGAAAAATCTGGAATAACTTATTTGTGGCTTCGTTGTAGTAAGACAAAGTCGCATTGCATCAATTCAATTTACTAAAAGAACAAAACAAACATGTCTGGTTAAATTCCACTAAAGTTAAAAAAGCATTGGTGATAAGCAAATTAATTTGATTAGTGAGGTAAGCACTTGAAATTGTCTTTATGTCGGATGGTTTGGTGATTTGATGATCGAAAATGGGTAATGCATGACACACGGTAAGGTCAGGGGAGAATAGTTAGGAGTCAACAAAACATACACACCACAAAATTACTTAGTTCTTGTTCTGTAAAGCAAACCACAGAGACTAGTGATTAGTGTGGAGGCAAACCATATAGCTGCAATCTAATGGAATAGGAGCCAAAAAGAATCAAGTCCAATGCCATGCCGACATGAACATGATCACATCTTATTATTGGATCAAGATATTTGCTCATTAGCTTGGTAATGGACATTCACGAACCCATTGAAGAGAATGGCAACAACCAAGCCTAAGAGTTTGGGAAACCCACAACAACCATACATTCATTCTTATTTTGTAGGCCTCTTCTTGACACTCGCATCGAGATAGTAGTAGATAGTAGTTTTTACTTTTTTTGGTTTAGTTGTCCTAGTTAACTAACCCCATAATATAATCCCACCCTCCAAGTATTTAAAATATTTTAATTAGTTACTTCAAGATCATATGTGTGGATTTTCTTGAAAACTACTTTCACAATATATTCCATTATTTGGAGGTGCGCGTGTGTGTGTTGCAATAGAGTGCATGTCCAAGTTTTGTTTTGAAATCTGTATACAAATCCAAACGAGTACCAAAGAAAGTATTTGTTGGAAATATGCCCTACAGGCAATAATAAAATGGTTATTATTATATTTCCTTGTTCATGATAATTGTCTATCATTCATGCTATAATTGTATTGACCGGAAACCGTAATACATGTGTGAATACATAGACCACAACATGTCCCTAGTGAGCCTCTAGTTGACTAGCTCGTTGATCAACAGATGGTCAAGATTTCCTGACTATGGACATTGGATGTCATTGATAACGGGATCACATCATTAGGAGAATGATGTGATGGACAAGACCCAATCCTAAGCATAGCACAAGATCGTGTAGTTCGTTTGCTAAAGCTTTTATAATGTCAAGTATCATTTCCTTAGACCATGAGATCGTGCAACTCCGGATACCGTAGGAATGCTTTGGGTGTACCAAACGTCCTGGCAATCGGGTGGCTATAAAGGTGCACTACAGGTATCTCCGAAAGTGTCTGTTGAGTTGGCACGAACCGAGACTGGGATTTGTCACTCCGTATGACGGAGAGGTATCTCTGGGCCCACTCGGTAATGTATCATCATAATGAGCTCAATGTGACTAAGTAGTTGGTCACGGGATCATGCATTACGGAACGAGTAAAGTGACTTGCCGGTAACGAGATTAAACAAGGTATCGGGATACTGACGATCGAATCTCGGGCAAGTAACGTACCGATTGACAAAGGGAATTGTATACGGGATTACTTGAATCCTCGACATCATGGTTTATCCGATGAGATCATCGTGGAACATGTGGGAGCCAACATGGGTATCGAGATCCCGCTGTTGGTTATTGGCCGGAGAGCTGTCTCGGTCATGTCTGCATGATTCCCGAACCCGTAGGGTCTACACACTTAAGGTTCGATGACGCTAGGGTTATAAGGAAGATTTGTATGTGATTAAAGAATGTTGTTCGGAGTCCCGGATGAGATCACGGACGTCACGAGGAGTTTCGGAATGGTCTGGAGGTGAAGATTTATATATGGGAAGTCATCATATGGTCACCAGAAATATTCGGGGGTATACCGGTATTGTACCGGGACCATCGGAGAGGCTCCGGGGGTCCACCGGGAGGGTCCACCTGCCCCGGAGGGCCTTATGGGCTGTAGGTGGAAGGGAGCCAGCCCCTAAGTGGGCTGGGCGCCATCCCCCTATGGACCATTGATACGTCTCCAACGTATCTATAATTTTTGATTGCTCCATGCTATATTATCTACTGTTTTGGGGAATATTGGGCTTTATTATCCACTTTTATATTATTTTTGGGACTAACCTATTAACCGGAGGCCGAGCCCAGATTTGCTGTTTTATGCCTATTTCAGTGTTTCAAAGAAAAGGAATATCAAACGGAGTCAAAACGGAACGAAATCAACTGGAGAAGTTATTTTTGGAAGGAAAGCCACCGGATAGACTTGGACTCTATGTTAGAAGATACGGGAGCTGGCCACGAGGGTGGGGGGCGCGCCCACCCCCCTAGGGCACGCCCCCTGCCTCGTGGGGCCCCCGTAGCTCCACCGACGTACCCCCTGCACCCATATATACCTACGTATCGTAAAAATTCCAGAACGGAAGTTAGATCGGGAGTTCCGCCGCCGCAAGCCTCTGTAGCCACCAAAAACCTCTCGGGAGCCCGTTCCGGCACCCTGCCGGAGGGGGAACCCATCACCCGTGGCCATCTTCATCATCCCGGCGCTATCCATGACGAGGAGGGAGTAGTTCACCCTCGGGGCTGAGGGTATGTACCAGTAGCTATGTGTTTGATCTCTCTCTCTCTCTCGTTTTCTCTCTCGTGTTCCCTCCATGGCACGATCTTGATGTATCCAGAGCTTTGCTATTGTAGTTGGATCTTTTGATGTTTCTCCCCCTCTACTCTCTTGTAATGAATTGAGTTTTCCCCTTGAAGTAATCTTATCGGATTGAGTCTTTAAAGATTTGAGAACACTTGATGTATGTCTTGCCGTGCGTATCTGTGGTGACAATGGGATATCACGTGATTCACTTGATGTATGTTTTGGTGATCAACTTGCGGGTTCCGCCCATGAACCTATGCATAGGGGTTGGCACACGTTTTCGTCGTGATTCTCCGGTAGAAACTTTGGGGCACTCTTTGAGGTTCTATGTGTTGGTTTGAATAGATGAATTGAGATTGTGTGATGCATATCGTATAATCATGCCCACGGATACTTGAGGTGACATTGGAGTATCTAGGTGACATTAGGGTTTTGGTTGATTTGTATCTTAAGGTGTTATTCTAGTATGAACTCTAGGGCTGTTTGTGACACTTATAGGAATAGCCCAATGGATTGATTGGAAAGAATAACTTTGAGGTGTTTTCATACCCTACCATAATCTCTTCGTTTGTTTCCGCTTATTAGTGACTTTGGGGTGACTCTTTGTTTCATGTTGAGGATTTTATATGATCTATCTATGTTATTATTGTTGAGAGAACTTGCACTAGTGAAAGTATGAACCCTAGGCTTTGTTTCCTAGCATTGCAATACTGTTTACGCCACTTTTATCACTTGTTACCTTGCTGTTTTTATATTTTCAGTTTACAAAAACCTTTATCTACCATCCATATTGCACTTGTATCACTATCTCTTCATTTAACTAGTCACCTATACAACTTACCATTGTATTGGGTGTGTTGGGGACACAAGAGACTCTTTGTTATTTGGTTGCAGGGTTGTTTGAGAGAGACCATCTTCATCCTACGCCTCCCACGCATTGATAAACCTTAGGTCATCCTGCAGCACCACATCCAAGGTGCAGCCCCTCCCCTCCCCAACACCTCTCCTCCTCCGCATGAGCTTGGCGAAGCCCTGCCGGAGAACTGCCACTCCATCACCACCACGCCGTCGTGCTGCTGCTGGAGCCATCTTCCTCAACCTCTCCCTCCTCCTTGCTGGATCAAGGTGCGGGAGACGTCACCGGGCTGCACGTGTGTTGAACGCGGAGGTGCCGTTGTTCGGCGCTTAGATCGGAATCCACCGCGGTCTGAAACGCTACGAGTACGACTCCTTCATCCACGTTATTGTAACGCTTTCGACTCGCGATCTTCAAGGGTATGAAGATGCACTCCCCTCTCTCTCGTTGCTAGTTACTCCATAGATTGATCTTGGTGATGCGTAGATAAATTTTAATTTCTGCAACGATCCCCAACGATGGCATCATGAGCTAGGTCTATGCGTAGTTTCTATGCACGAGTAGAACACAAGTTGTTGTGGGCATCGATTTTGTCAATTTACTTGCCACTACTTGTCTTATCTTGATTCGGCGGCATCATGGGATGAAGCGGCCCGGACCGACCTTACGTGCACGCTTAGATGAGACAGGTTCCACCGGTCGACATACACTAGTTGCATAAGGTGTCTAGCGGGTGTCTGTCTCTCCCACTTTAATCAGATCGGATTCGATGAAAAGGGTCCTTTTGAAGGGTAAATAGCAATTGGCATATCATGTTGTGGTTTTTGGCGTAGGTAAGAAACATTCTTGCTAGAAACCTATAGCAGCCACGTAAAAACATGCAACAATAATTAGAGGACGTCTAACTTGTTCTTGCAGCATATGTCGTGTGATGTGATATGGCCAAATGGATGTGATGAATGATATATATATGTGATGTATGAGATTGAACATGTTCTTGTAATGGGAATCACGACTTGCGTGTCGATGAGTATGACAACCGGCAGGAGTCATAGGAGTTGTCTTAATTATTGTATGACCTGCGTGTCATTGAGGGTATTTAGGTCCTACCTGATACTGATGATCATGTGCTAAGAACAATTAAGTAGGGTTGGTTCGATGACTATGAGGATGATGATCGTATGACTTGTTATTAATAACGAGTAGAAGTTGTATGATGATGCATGATTAGTAGGACTTGTTATTATATATGATGATGCATGATGCGAGCATGAAGAGTTATTATATATCGGTGGTGAAATTAACATAGCAAAGCGTTGATAAACCAAGCACGAAGATATAAGAGAGGGCACTTCCCTGTATTAGCTAGCTAATAACAACCTAAATTAACCCCCAAAACCCCTAAACCAGCCCCTTTAAAAAAAACCTCAGCTCCAGGCAGCTGCTGATGCGTGGAATGCCTTTTGGTCCCGGTTTATGTCCCGGTTTATGCCTGGGCTGGCCGCAGCGGCCACGTGGAGGCCCATCTATCCCGGTTCGTGTAAGAACCGGAACTAAAGTCCAAGGGCATTAGTACCGACCTTTTAATCCCGGTTCTTAAACCGGGACAGAAGGCCCTTACGAACCGGGACAAATGGCCCTTTTTCTACTAGTGCTACTCTCATCATGTCTTCATCTTTGTATGTGACTTCTATTTCTTTTGGTATGCTAATTAATATAGTGCTAGGAACATAGAAGTGAGGTTGAACAATTGAGCTCGGTATCTATTTAGATAGAGACATGGTGCTATATATAATCAGGCATACAAGTGATGGTTGATAGGATATTCATTTTCTTAATCATGTGATGAATTCCCTTGAGTTGCATTAATGCATTGAGAATTCATATCAACAACCATAATATCTCATGCAAGATATGACACATCTCTGAGCAGAAAGCTTGGAAAAGCTCGAATCGCACAGAAGGGATTCTAAGAAGCACAATGCAAATTAGCATGCAGTGGCGAGACAAGTACTTCACCACTCAAAAATTGGCTGAAAGCGCACCCCAAGCTTGGCGGGTGACGTGGGATCTATGAAGGAAATATGCCCTAGAGGCAATAATAAAGTTATTATTTATTTCCTTATTTCATGATAAATTATTCATGCTAGAATTGTATTAACCGGAAACATAATACATGTGTGAATACATAGACAAACATAGTGTCACTAGTATGCCTCTACTTCACTAGCTCGTTAATCAAAGATGGTTAAGTTTCCTAACCATAGACATGAGTTGTCATTTGATTAACGGGATCACATCATTATGAGAATGATGTGATTGACTTGACCCATTCTGTTAGCTTAGCACTTGATTGTTTAGTATGTCGCTATTGCTTTCTTCATGACTTATACATGTTCCAATAACTATGAGATTATGCAACTCCCGTTTACCGGAGGAACACTTTGTGTGCTACCAAACGTCACAACATAACTGGGTGATTATAAAGGTGCTCTACAGGTGTCTCCGAAGGTACTTGTTGGGTTGGCGTATTTCGAGATTAAGATTTGTCACTCCGATTTTCGGAGAGGTATCTCTGAGCCCACTTTCGGTAATGCACATCACTATAAGCCTTGCAAGCATTGTAACTAATGAGTTAGTTGCAGGATGATGTATTACGGAACGAGTAAAGAGACTTGCCGGTAACGAGATTGAACTAGGTATTGAGATACCGGCGATCAAATCTCGGGCAAGTAACATACCGATGACAAAGGGAACAACGTATGTTGTTATGCGGTTTGACTGATAAAGATCTTCGTAGAATATGTGGGTGCCAATATGAGCATCCAGGTTCCGCTATTGGTTATTGACCGGAGATGTGTCTCGGTCATGTCTACATTGTTCTCGAACCCATAGGGTCCACACGCTTAAAGTAAGATGACAGTTATATTATTAGTTTATGTGTTTTGATGTACGAAGGTTGTTCGAGTCCCGGATGTGATCACGGACATGACGAGGAGTCTCGAAATGGTCGAGACATGAAGATCGATATATTGGGCGACTATATTTGGACACGGAAAGGTTACGGGTGAGATTGGGACAATACCGGAGCTCGGGAGGTTATCGGAACCCCAGGGAGGTATCTGGGCCTTATTGGGCCTTTGTGGAACGGAGGGGAAAGGCGCATGGGAGGGGGCGCCCCCCCCAAGCCCCATCCGAATTTGGTGGGGGGCCGGCCCCCCTTTCCTTCCTCCCTCCTTCCTCTTGCTTCCCTCTCCCTCTCCTAATAGGAAAGGGGGAGTCCTCCCCCCGGCGGGAGTTTGATACCCCACCTCGGGCGCGCCCCCCCCCTGGGCCGGCCCCCCCCCCCCCCCCTTTATAGAGGGGGGAGGGGGGGGGGTACCCCATAGACACAGCAATTGATCATTGATCTCTTAGCCGTGTGCGGTGCCCCCCCCCCACCATAGTCCTCCTCGAAAATATCGTAGCGGTGCTTAGGAGAAGCCCTGCGACGGTAGAACATCATCATCGTCACCACGCCGTCGTGCTGATGGAACTCTCCCTCGACACTCTGCTGGATCGGAGTACGGGGGACGTCATCGAGCTGAACGTGTGCAAGAACTTGGAGGTGCCGTAGTTTCGGTGCTTGATCGGTCGGGCCGTGAAGACGACGAGTACATCAATCGCGTTGTGCTAAAGCTTCCGCTTTCGGTCTCACGAGGGCGTGGACACATTCTCCCCTCTCATTGCTATGCATCACCATGATCTTGCGTGTGCGTAGCAATTTTTTTGAAATTTCTACTTTCCCCAACAGTGGCATCCGAGCCTAGGTTTTATGCGTAGAAGTTATATGCA
The DNA here is from genome assembly GCA_021605145.1 of Aegilops bicornis. Taxonomy (NCBI): domain Eukaryota; kingdom Viridiplantae; phylum Streptophyta; class Magnoliopsida; order Poales; family Poaceae; genus Aegilops; species Aegilops bicornis. Next base: position 49,590,728 of record CM038674.1, read on the forward strand.
CGAGTAGAACCCAAGTGAGTTGTGGGCGATACAAGTCATACTGCTTACCAACATGTCATACTTTGGTTCAGCGGTATTGCTGGATGAAGCGGCCCGGACCGACATTACGCGTACGCTTATGCGAGACTGGTTCTACCGACGTGCTTTGCACACAGGTGGCTGGCGGGTGTCAGTTTCTCCAACTTTAGTTGAACCGATTGTGGCTACGCCCGGTCCTTGAGAAGGTTAAAATAGCACTAACTTGACAAACTATCGTTGTGGTTTTGATGCGTAGGTAAGAACGGTTCTTGCTCAGCCCGTAGCAGCCACGTAAAACTTAAAACAACAAAGTAGAGGACGTCTAACTTGTTTTTGCAGGGAATGTTGTGATGTGATATGGTCAAGGCATGATGCTATATTTTATTGTATGAGATGATCATGTTTTGTAACCGAGTTATCGGCAACTGGCAGGAGCCATATGGTTGTCGCTTTATTGTATGCAATGCAATCATACATAATTGCTTTACTTTATCACTAAGCGGTAGCGATAGTCGTAGAAGCAATAGTTGGCGAGACGACAACGATGCTACGATGGAGATCAAGGTGTCGCGCGGTGGCGATGGTGATCATGGCGGTGCTTCCGAGATGGAGATCACAAGCACAAGATGATGATGGCCATATCATATCACTTATATTGATTGCATGTGATGTTTATCTTTTATGCATCTTATCTTGCTTTGATTGTGGTAGAATTATAAGATGATCTTTCACTAAATTTCAAGATAAAAGTGTTCTCCTGAGTATCCACCGTTGCCAAAGTTCGTCGTGCCCGGACACCACGTGATGATCGGGTGTGATAAGCTCTCGTCCATCTACAACAGGTGCAAGCCAGTTTTGCACACGCAGAATACTCAGGTTAAACTTGACGAGCCTAGCATATGTAGATATGGCCTCGGAACACTGAGACCGAAAGGTCGAGCGTGAATCATATAGTAGATATGATCAACATAGTAATGTTCACCATTGGAAACTACTCCATTTCACGTGATGATCGGTTGTGGTTTAGTTGATTTGGATCACGTGATCACTTAGATGATTAGAGAGATGTCTATCTAAGTGGGAGTTCTTAAGTAATATGATTAATTGAACTTAAATTTATCATGAACTTAGTCCTGGTAGTATTTTGCAAATTATGTTGTAGATCAATAGCTCGCGTTGTTGTTTTCATATGTTTATTTTGATATGTTCCTAGAGAAAATTGTGTTGAAAGATGTTAGTAGCAATGATGCGGATTGGATCCGTGATCTGAGGATTGTCCTCCTTGCTGCACAGAAGAATTATGTCCTTGATGCACCACTAGGTGACGGACCTATTGCAGGAGCAGATGCAGACGTTATGAACGTTTGGCTAGCTCAATATGATGACTACTTGATAGTTTAGTCCTTGATGCACCACTAGGTGACGGACCTATTGCAGGAGCAGATGCAGACGTTATGAACGTTTGGCTAGCTCAATATGATGACTACTTGATAGTTTAGTCCTTGATGCACCACTAGGTGACGGACCTATTGCAGGAGCGGTCACGGGCGTTATGAGCGTTTGGCTAGCTCAATATGATGACTACTTGATAGTTTAGTGCACCATGCTTAACAGCTTAGAATCGGGACTTCAAATACGTTTTGAACGTCATGGGCCATATGAGATGTTCCAGGAATTGAAGTTAATACCCGAGTTGAGAGATATGAAGTCTCCAACAAGTTCTATAGCTAAAAGATGGAGGAGAATTGCTCAACTAGTGAGCATGTGTTCAGATTGTCTGGATACTACAATCACTTGAATCAAGTGGGAGTTAATCTTCCAGATAAGATAGTGATTGACAGAGTTCTCTAGTCACCATCACCAAGTTAGTAGAACTTCGTGATGAACTCAATATGCAAAGGATGATGAAAACGATTCCCGAGCTCTTGGCGATGTTGAAATCAACAAAGGTAGAAATCAAGAAAGAGCATCAAGTGTTGATGATTGACAAGACCACTAGTTTCAAGAAAAGGGCAAAGGGAAAGAAAGGGAACTTCAAGTAGAATGACAAGCAAGTTGTCACTCCCGTGAAGAAGCCCAAAGCTGGACCAAAGCCTGAAACTGAGTGCTTACACTGCAAAGGAAATGGTCACTGGAAATGGAAATGCCCTGAATATTTGGTGGATAAGAAGGATGGCAAAGTAAACAAGGGTATATTTGATATACAGGTTATTGATGTGTGCCTTACTAGTGTTTATAGTAGCCCCTGAGTATTTGATACTTGTTCGGTTGCTAAGATTAGTAACTCGAAACAGGAGTTACATATAAACAGAGACTAGTTGAGGGGAAGTGACGATGAGTGTTGGAAGTAGTTCCAAGATTGATATGCATCATCACACACTCCCTATACTTTCGGGATTAGTGTTAAACCTAAATAAATGTTATTTGGCGTTTGCGTTGAGCATGAATATGATTTGATCATGTTTACTGCAATACGGTTATTCATTTAAAGTCAGAGAATAATTGTTGTTCTGTTTACATGAATAAAATCTTCAATGGTCATACACCCAATGAAAATAGTTTGTTGGATCTCGATCGTAGTGATACACATATTTATAATATTGATGCCAAAAGATGCAAAGTTAATAATGATAGTGCAACTTATTTGTGGCATTGCCGTTTGGGTCATATCGGTGTAAAGCGCATGAAGAAACTCCATAAAGATGGATTTTCAGAATCACTTGGTTATGAATCATTTGATGCTTGCGAACCGTGCCTTTTGGGCAAGATGACTAAAACTCCGTTCTCCAGAACAATGGAACGAGCTATTGACTTGTTGGAAATAATACATGCTGATGTATGCAGACCAATGAGTAATAAGGCTCATGGCGGGTATCGTTATTTTCTGACCATCACAAATGATTTGAGCAGATATGGGTATATCTACTTGATGAAACATAAGTCTGAAATAGTTGAAAGGTTCAAAGGATTTCAGAGTGAAGTGGAAAATCATTGTAACAAGAAAATAAAGTTTCTGCGATCTGATCGTGGAGATGAATATTTGAGTTACGAAGTTTGGCCTTTAATTAAAATAATGTGGAATAGTTTCACAAACTCATGCCACCTGGAACACCACAACGTAACGGTGTGTCCGAATGTCATAACCGCACTTTATTTAATATGGTGCGATCAATGATATCTCTTACCGACTTACCAATATCGTTTTGGGGTTATGCATTAGAGATAGTTGCATTCACGTTAAAATAGGGCACCATCTAAATCCGTTGAAACGACACCGTATGAACTATGGTTTAGCAATAAACCTAAGCTGTCGTTTCTTAAAGTTTGGAGTTGCGATGCTTATGTGAAAAAAGTTTTAACCTAATAAGCTCAAACCCAAATCGGAGAAATGCGTCTTCATAGGATACCCAAAGGAGACTTTTGGGTACACCTTCTAATCATAGATTCGAAGGCAAAATATTTGTTGCTAAGATGGATACTTTCTAGAGAAGGAGTTTCTCTCGAAAGAAGTGAGTGGGAGGAAAGTAGAGCTTGATAAGGTAATTGTACCTTCTCCCAAATTGGAAAGTAGTTCAGCACAGAAATCAGTTCCTGTGATTCCTACACCAATTAGTGAGGAAGCTAATGATGATGATCATGAAACTTCAGATTAAGTTACTACAGAACCTCGTAGGTCTTCCAAGGTACAGTCCACACCAGAGTGGTACGGTAATCCTGTTCTAGAAATCATTTTACTAGACCATGATAAACCTACGAACTATGCGGAAGCGATGATGAGCCCAGATTCCGTGAAATGGCTGGAGGCCATGAAATCTGAGATAGGATCCATGTATGAGAACAAAGTGTGGACTTTGGTGGAGTTAGCGATGATCTGCAAGCCATATTGTATAAATGGATCTTCAAGAGGAAGACAGACGCTGATAGTAGTGTTACTATCTAAAAAGCTCGACTTGTCGCAAAAAGTTTTTCGACAAGTTCAAAGGTGTTGAATACGATGAGATTTTCTCACTCGTATCGATGCTTAAGTCTATCCGAATCATGTTAGAAATTGCCACATTTTATGAAATTTGGCAAATGGATGTCAAAACTTCATTCCTTAATGGATCTATTAAAGAAGAGTTGTATATGATCCAACCAGAAGGTTTTGTCAATCCTAAAGGTGCTAACAAAATGTGCAAGCTCCAGCGATCCATCTATGGACTGGTGCAAGCATCTCGGAGTTGGAATATACGCTTTGATAAGTTGATCAAAGCATATAGTTTTATATGGACTTGCAGTGAAGCCTGTATTTATAATAAAGTGAGTGGGATCACTACAGCCTTTTCTGATAAGTATATGTGAGTGACATATTGTTGATCAGAAATGATGTAGAAATTTTCTGGAAAGCATAAAGAAGTGTTTGAAAGGAGTTCTTTAAAAGAAAGACCTCAGTAAAGCTACTTACATATTGAGCATCAAGATCTATTGAGATAGATCAAGACGCTTGATAAGATTTTCAATGAGTACATACTTTGACAAGATTTTGAAGTAGTTCAAAATGGAACAGTCAAAGAAAGAGTTCTTGCTTGTGTTGCAAAGGTATGAAGTTGAGTAAGACTCAAATCCCGACCACGGCAGAAAATAGAAAGAAAATGAAAGTCATTCCCTATGCCTCAGTCATAGGTTCTATAAAAGTATGCCATGCTATGGACCAGACCTATTGTATACTCTGCCCTGGTTTGGCAAGGGAGTACCATAGTGATCTAGGAGTATATCACTGGACATTGGTCAAAAGTATCCTTAGTGGAATAAGGATATGTTTCTCAATTATGGAGGTGACAAGAGGTTAAGTAAAGGGTTACGTCGATGCAAGATTTGACACTGATCCAGATGACTCTAAGTCTCAATCTGGATACATATTGAAAGTGGGAGCAAATTAGCTAGAGTAGCTATGTATAGAGCATTGTAGACATAGAATATTTTTGCAAAATACATACGCTCTGAATGTGACAGACCCATTGACTAAACTTCTCTCATGAGAAAAACATGATCACTCTCTAGTAAACCCTTTGGCTGTTGGTCGCATGACGATGTGAACTATGGGTGTTAATCATATACAGATATGAATATTGGTGTTAAATCATATGGCGATGTGAACTAGATTATTGACTCTAGTGCAAGTGGGAGACTGAAGGAAATATGCCCTAGAGGCAATAATAAAGTTATTATTTATTTAATTATTTCATGATAAATTATTCATGCTAGAATTGTATTAACCGGAAGCATAATACATGTGTGAATACATAGACAAACATAGTGTCACTAGTATGCCTCTACTTGACTAGCTCGTTAATCAAAGATGGTTAAGTTTCCTAACCATAGACATGAGTTGTCATTTGATTAACGGGATCACATCATTAGGAGAATGATGTGATTGACTTGACCCATTCCGTTAGCTTAGCACTTTATCATTTAGTATGTTGCTATTGCTTTCTTCATGACTTATACATGTTCCTATAACTATGAGATTATGCAACTCCCGTTTACCGGAGGAACACTTTGTGTGCTACCAAACGTCACAACATAACTGGGTGATTATAAAGGTGCTCTACAGGTGTCTCCGAAGGTACTTGTTGGGTTGGCGTATTTCGAGATTAGGATTTGTCACTCCGATTGTCGGAGAGGTATCTCTGGGCCCACTCGGAAATGCACATCACTATAAGCCTTGCAAGCATTGTATATAATGAGTTAGTTGCAGGATGATGTATTACAGAACGAGTAAAGAGACTTGCCGGTAACGAGATTGAACTAGGTATTGAGATCTTGTGATCAAATCTCGGGCAAGTAACATACCGATGACAAAGGGAACAACGTATGTTGTTATGCGGTTTGACCGATAAAGATCTTCGTAGAATATGTGGGAGCCAATATGAGCATCCAGGTTCCACTATTGCTTATTGACCGGAGACGTGTCTCGGTCATATCTACATTGTTCTCGAACCCGTAGGGTCCGCACGCCTAAAGTAAGATGACAGTTATATTATGAGTTTATGTGTTTTGATGTACCGAAGGTTGTTCGGAGTCCCGGATGTGATCACGGACATGACGAGGAGTCTCGAAATGGTCGAGACATGAAGATCGATATATTGGACGACTATATTTGGACACCGGAAAGGTTCCGGGTGAGATTGGGACAATACCGGAGCTCCGGGAGGTTATCGGAACCCCCCGGGAGGTATATGGGCCTTATTGGGCCTTAGTGGAAAGGAGCAAGGGAGGGGGCGCCCCCCCCCCCCAAGCCCAATCCGAATTGGGAGGGGGGCCGGCCCCCCCTTTCCTTCCTCCCTCCTTCCTCTTCCTTCCCTCTCCCTCTCCTAATAGGAAAGGGGGGAGTCGTACTCCCGGTGGGAGTTTGACTCCCCCCGTAGGGCGCGCCACCCCCCTTGGCCGGCCCCCTCCTCCACTCCTTTATATACGGGGGAGGGGGGTACCCCATAGACACAACAATTGATCATTGATCTCTTAGCCGTGTGCGGTGCCCCCCTCCACCATATTCCTCCTTGATAATATCGTAGCGGTGCTTAGGAGAAGCCCTGTGACGGTAGAACATCATCATCGTCACCACGCCGTCGTGCTGACGGAACTCTCCCTCGACACTGCTGGATCAGAGTACAGGGGACGTCATCGAGCTGCACATGTGCAAGAACTCGGAGGTGCCATAGTTTCGGTGCTTGATCGGTCGGGCCGTGAAGACGTATGACTACATCAACCGCATTGTGCTAACGCTTCCGCTTTCGGTCTACGAGGATACGTGGACATACTCTCCCCTCTTGTTGCTATGCATCACCATGATCTTGCGTGTGCGTAGAATTTTTTTTGAAATTTCTACGTTCCCCAACAATCTAGTATCGTTGCTACAGTGAACCGAAGTCGATGACTTGGATAGCACAAGGTTGAAATAGACTATATCCAGAATGCACCATGTGAAACATGTCCTCGCTGACACCACGTTGACATTAAAGAAGACACCGCTAGGACGGGGAAGGAGTTACTCCTGTGCAAAAACTTACCGCTATGAGATAGCTATAAAGAGACACGTGAGATGTTGATATGTTACTGGAGAAACACGATTGAGTTGAATTTTATATATAGATACATTCGTTGTGGGCATGCAATTCCATATGCATCTGCACATCGTCAAATTTATACAACTGACATCTCACTCAAGCCATATGTGAGCATTTGCTTTGAAAGGGAAGGCATGCGAGAGACCAACGAATATATAACTTGTTGAATTCGAGTTCGAAAAAGAACACAACAGTTAATTTTGACTCTGAACAGGCGTGCCTATAAGACCCCTCTCCTAGCTCATGTAAATATTCTTCGTTTCTACCAAGAAATAAATCAAGCATAAAACCTGCTTCTTTCGTTGGACTCTTGCAGATCGACTGGCACTCACATAGAGTCGTGCTACTACCTAGTATAAAACAATAGATATACAACTGAACTCTAAACTAACCCTTGGTAGGACTAATTAACTCCACCACAAGGCCATCATTGCCATCAAATAATAGACACCGTTGAACCAAAGGGACAAATTCTGATAACCACACTAGCATTAATCAGAGATGCCGCACAATGACTCTCTTGTGAAGATCATTGGTTGTAGCATGGTTGTGTATTTTGATGGTCATTGGACATTCCAATCTTCCGATGTCTTCTGTTCCCGTCACTTGTTGTATCTCTTTCGTTCTTCTTTCATCCTATCTTTGCCTTTTTATGCGGTTTCACTTACTTGGTGTACTAAACCAGTGCTGCTAACATGTAAAAGTGAAGGAGATAGTGGAATTTGTTATAGTCAGGTCATGATAGAGTGGTTTATATAATGGGCAAAGCATTATTATTTAGATAGATGAAGGTTCGTGGAGCATTTATTTTTTCATCCTGGGATGAATGCCCATAAGTTGCTTTTGATCTCCCAATTACAAAAGTAGACTACTTTGATCATTAACTAAAAATGGTATATTCTTTCACTCGTCCCTTGAACAATTGCAGGTAGACTGTAGATGACTTGAAACTAGTTTTACACATGTTGAAAACCAGTCAAAATTTTTAAAATAGAATTTATTTTAGAAAAATAAAAAGATTCTGCAACAGAAGGGAGAGTCATTCATATATGTGGACACATTGGCACATATATCTATATCTGTATACTAATAAAGCAAGGTGTTTTCATCCGCTCACGAAAAAGAATTTTTTCTATCCGAGGTGTTACTAAATTCTTTTTTTTGAGGTGAAATTAGGGCTTTATTCATCAACCAAAACAGGCGGAATACAAATAATGTCTGGTAAGTTCCCTAACCACACATGTCGACCAACAGGGAGTGTCGAGGCTGCCTTTGCCAAGGCATGTGCCTCAACATTTGCCTCCCTATTCTCAAAGCAAAAACTACTTTAACAAAATCTAAAGTTCTAGTTCTAATCTCATCCAAAACAAAAGCATAAGAAGAAGACCGTGCAGAGCCATTAATATCGGAGGCGACTTGCAGGCAGTGCGAAGCTATAATCACATGTGATTGTAGGAGATCTTGGGCAAGGGCAAGGGCCTCGTTGCATGCTTGAGCTTCCAAGCTTGCTGCCCCCACTAGGCCATCAAATACCACCGCCGACGAGCCGATATAGCAGCCATCTTTGTCCCTACATATTGCCGCGCTTGCCCTCGTCCTTCCTGAGCGGGAGACTGCTCCATTAACATTGATCTTTACCGCGTCTTCATCTGGTGGTATCCATCTCCGCCCTCTTGGTGTTGCTTCACCTGAATATTTCATTGGTTCTCGTAGTGTGGCTATCTGAAGATCCTCGAGATACCTGTTCACAAAACACATAGTAGATAATGGACTCTGAAATTCATCATCATGGATCGCTTTCCTCCGCGCCCACCATATGGCCCACATGGTGATTAGAACCCTAGCAAGATCCTGCTGGTTCGTTGAGTCAAAAAGCCAGAAGAGCCATAAACGTGCATCTTCAGTTATGTTTGAGATTATATGCTCCACAATTTCATCATCACATAGTGCCCATACGCAACGTGCCATTCGGCACTCGAACAGGGAGTGGCGCCAAGAGTCATACCCGTCCTGACATAGGCCACACCGGGGGCGTGGCCATATTGCGCTCATGGCGGAGGGACCCCGTAGGAAGTGACATCTGGGCTAGTCTCCAAACAAACACCTTAACCTTTGACGGTATTTTCACTTTCCAAAGTTGCGACCAGGACTTGCTAATAGCTTTGGTATTTGAGTGGCTGGGCCTATGCTCGAGCCAATCCTCTCGCTGCTGTTTAATTCCGTTTATCATTCTGTATGCTGATTTGACCGTAAAAATTCCTCTTCTATCATAGTGCCAGGCCCGGAAATCAGGTTGAACTCGGGAACTCAATGGTATACTCTGAATAACCAACACATCCGGTGCAATAAAATGCTGGACTAGCTTACAGTGTTCCATGATCTGGATGTTTCATCGATTAACTCTGCCACAAGCTGCGGGGATCAACAGAGATAGAGCATATTGGTTTCAGCTTGTAGTCCCGCTGCAGCCAATTGTCTTCCCAGATGCGCGTGTTCAAACCCGAGCCAATCCTCTTGATCAAACCTAGAGCCAGAATCTCTTTTCCTTCCATCAATAGCGCCACACTTGAGAAGGGTGTGCGCCAATAGTAGCATCCAAGATGGTACCGTGTGGGTAATATCTAGCTCGCAAGACTCGAGCACTTAGAGACTCCGGGTCTTGAAGCAGGCGCCAAACTTGACGTGCTAGAAGAGCCAAGTTAAATAACTCGATATCCCTGAAACCAATCCCTCCCATATTCTTTGGTTTGCATATGGTTTTCCACGATACCCATGCCGGTTTTCTCTGACCTTGCTTGCTTCCCCACCAGAACTTCCTCTACAAACTATTTATGTGTTGAGTTAGTCCCAAAGAAAGCTTAAAGCATGACATTGAATATGTGGGTATGGATTGTGCTACCGACTTGATCAAAACCTCTTTCCCCCCTGCTGACAAGCATTTTTCCATCCACCCTTGAATGTGTTTCCATATCCGATCCTTCAGGTACCTGAAGCTACCTTCCTTCTTCCTACCTACATCTGTAGGAAGTCCCAAATATTTTTCTGACAATGATTCGGTGTGTACATCCAAAACATTCTTGATTTCATCCCTCATTGAATCCGGTACACCCTTGCTGAAATAAATCGAGGATTTTTCTGTATTGACACGTTGCCCCGACGCATCACTGTACCTTCTCAAGATGTCTCGCACACGCACAGCACTTTCACTATTAGCTTCAAAAAATAGAAGGCTGTCGTCTGCAAAGAGCAAATGATTAACTATCGGAGCTGAATCTGCCACCGACAAACCTCGAATACCACCAACCTGAGCCTTTAGTAGGCATGACAGGCCTTCAGCTGCAAGTAAGAACAGGTACGGGGAGATTGGATCCCCCTGTCTCATTCCCCTCGTTGGCATAAAATCTTGCAGGCTACCCCCATTAAATAAAACTGAGAAAGTGACAGATGAAACACATCGCATTACCGTCTCTGTAAAATGCGGACTAATGCCCATCTTCAGCATTACCGCCTTTAAGTACGGCCACTCCAAATGGTCGTAGGCCTTCATCATGTCTAATTTTAGGGCAACAAAGCGGTTCTTCTTAATTCTCCTTGACTTCATGTAGTGCAAGCATTCGTATGCTGTAATGAAATTATCAGTGATAAGGCGACCAGGCACAAAGGCCGACTGCTCCTCGGGAATTACCTCAGGGAGAATGATCTTCAACCTATTGGCTAAGACCTTTGACGCTATCTTGTAGACCACGTTACAAAGACTTATAAGTCGAAATTGTCCGAGGATTTTTGGACTAGCTATCTTAGGGATCAAAACGATGAACGTGCGATTGATATCCTCCGGTGAGTCGTCTCCATTGAGCAATCTTATTATCATTCCCGTAACCTCTTCGCCACAAAGATCCCAGTGTCGCTGGAAAAAATGAGCGGAGAAACCATCAGGCCCCGGTGCTTTTGTTGGGAACATTTGAAAAAGAGCTTCCTTAACCTCCTTGTTAGTATAAGGTGCATTCAACTTGCCGTTCATATATGCATCTACCTTGACCGGGATATGAGACAACACCTCCTCCATCCCTATACATCCCTCCGATCGGTACAAGTCTTCATAAAACTGGCTCGTCATCTCTGCCATCTCAGCGTCATCTGATGTGACTGTCCCGTCTGGCTTCTCTAGCCGGGATATGTTTGTTTCGAGCTCTCCTAGCACTGGCCTTCCTCTGGAAGTATTGAGTTTTGCTATCACCTTCCCGGAGCCAGTCTATACGGGACCTCTGTCTCATCATTATTTCCTCCCTGTATGAGATCTCTACGATCCGATCTTGGACCAGCTTCTCTTCTTCTCCCGGTCCAGTGCGCAAGGGAGCCGCTCGCAGTTCTGCCAGTTGATGGCGCAGCCGTCGGAGCTCTTCCCTTACTGACCCAAAGCTCGCACGGCTCCAGTGCCTCAGCGCGGAGCCAACCGAATTTAGTTTGGCTGCTAACTCTGTCAGGTTGGTCGCAGGAAGATCCTGCTCCCACGCATGTTTCAATGTTGAATCAAACCTGTTGTCTGTTTCCCAGCAGCACTCATATCTGAACGGTTTCTTCAGTGCAATCCGCAAATTACTAGCCTCAAGTTCACTCATCAACAGTATGGGGCTGTGATCAGATTTCGCCGCCGTGAGATGTTCTACTGAGGCGAACGGAAACAAGGATGACCAGCTGGCAGTAGCTAGTGCCCGATCCAGCCGAACCCTGCAAAACTCTCCTCCAGCAACTCTCTTCTCGAAAGTCCAGTCCAGACCTTTGTACCCTAGATCAGCTAGCTCACAAACATCTACTGCTTCTCTGAAGCCTTCCATCTGTGCGCTATCTCTTTCATTTGGACCCATTTGCTCCTCGGGCCGCAGTATCTCATTAAAATCTTCGATGCAAAGCCACGGCAGTGTGCTCTCACCCCGTAAGAATTTCATCGTGTCCCAAGTCCTGAATCTCAGGCTCCTGTTAGCTGCTCCATAAAAACAAGACAAACGGCACGGGTTTTTGCCCGTTTCCTTCACAACCGAGTCAATGTGATATTGAGAAAAAATTTTAATTTCCAAATCAACATTACTCTTCCAATACAAGCACAATCCACCACTTCTTCCTGCACTATCTACTCCAAACCGACCCGAGAAACCTAAACTACCCGCCAAACCTTCCACCCTATACTTCGCAATCTGTGTTTCCACGATGCAAAGCACCATCGGCGCACATGCCTCCACTAAATCGCGGAGCTCTTTGACTGTCGCGGGGTCGCCAATCCCGTGACAGTTCCAACAAAGCGTCCTCATTGGGGCCGGCGGTCCTCACTAACGGAGGCCGCCTGATCATCAGTTATGAAAGAACATGCGGTGCCCCCATGTTTGGTTTTGGTAATTGATGACTATCTCTATGGACTAATGGTTGCCTTGAGTTATATTTGAAGGGTTTGTCCATAGGCTTTTCTTGGAGTCCATTTGTTGGTTTCAAGGAGAGTTTGTGATGATCAGCGGTGCTATTAAGGAATTATCCAAAGACCGGTCATGTGAGTGTTGAGCTTATTGCAAGCATGTCTTGAAGAATAAGTTTGTGTGATCATTCATGTCCACCTTCAAGACATCATCCAAATGAAGAGAGTTGGAAAGATTCAACACACAAAGCGCACAAGATGTACCGAGGGATCAAGTGATCCCATGGCATGGTAAGCATTGTCCATTACGCTTTGTGTGCTAACCCATGGTCTTCGTGGAGAGTTCTTTGTGGGGTTAGGTTGTGGAGTGCAAGTTCAAGTGATGCATAACGAAGAGATCAAGTGCTTGAAGCTTGCCGTCCATTGCGGTGACAATGGACTTGTGAAGATGAGCGGAAGAGTGGCTCACCCATAGTGGAGTATGGGGGAGCAATCAACTAGTCTTCATCGAGCCAACGCAATCAAGAAAGGTGGTCCAACTTGAGGAGTCAAGATCGTCATCATCTAGCTCAAGTGGACTTTGTGCAAGGCAAAGGTTTGCCCTTGATAGGTTTTCTATTTTACCGGTCTCATGGTAGTTGTGGGAGACCGGGTTATAGGATCGATTGCCGTACTATCAAGGGGGGCTCTCGATGAGTTGCTTGATCATATCGTTCGTAGAGAGCTCAAACCATTGCATCCTTGCATCATCTTTATTGGTTCTTGTTTGGTTCTTCTCCTTGCAAGTTTTGGAGCTTATGGTCATTTTTATGACAAGCTCGAGTTCATTGAAAACGGAGTTCACATGCGTCTTCTATGATGTTTTCGATGTTGGAGGGTATGCCGGTTCTTATCTGTTGGAGTTTCACTCCTTTGCTTGTTAGGCATACCTCCCCTGCCTCTTCTTCGCTGTTTCGATGCTACTCGTTGTCTTGTTTCCAACAAGCTTGAGTTTGCTCAATTCGGAGCTCATTTGTAGAAGTTCTGGCAGTTCTGGTTTTATTGTTTCCCTCTGTTGTCTTCTCTGCAAAATGAAGGACTCCTAGTGTTGCTAATCTGGGGCATGCAGTAGTACTGCTCTCCGGAGCGGTAGTACCGCAGGCCCTTCTTGATAATACCGCAGTCCCCTATGCGGTAATCTGCAGGTGCTCCTAGTAATCTTGCTCTGTGGGAGCAGTAGTACCGTAACATCTAACGGCCTTGCAGCTGCTCGGCGGTAGTAGGCGGATGTAATTTTTACATCCGCATCCTCTGTGATAATACGCGCCACGCAGCGGTAGTACCGTGAGCTCAGCCAGAGCTTAGCAGCATGAGCGAGTAAGGCGGATGTACTCTTTACATCCAGCGCCCTCTGTGATAGTACCGCTCTTCGTGTGCGGTAGTACCGTGCCGGATTTTTGCGTAGGTCCTCCCTCGGCGGAAGTAGGTACGGAAGTAATTTTTTACTTCCGTGCTTTCTCTGTGACTAGTGTTGCCTGCCTTACGGTAGTACCGTAGGGGCGCGCGGTAATACCGCTCCGGCGGTTCTACCGTTCGTTATACAATACAGCAGGCCTTCATCTGGCGATCTTGCACTTGCGGTAGTACCAAGAACCTGCAGCAGTAGTACCGCTGACCGATCATGGTAGTACCGCAGCTCCATGCGGTAGTACCGCGTCATGCGGGCTGAGTGAGGGGATAACGGTTGGTTTTTCTCCCCACCTATAAAAGGGGGTCTTCTTCCCCCTTGAGATCTAATCCTTTGAGCTCGTGTTCTTCCCCCATTGTTGACCTTCTTCGAGCTTGCTAACTCTCAATCCCTCCATGGATTCTTGCTAGTTTTTGAGGGAAAAGAGAGAGGAGATCTAGATCCACATTTCCACCAATCACTTTCTCCTCTATGTGAGGGAACCCCTTGGATCTAGATCTTGGAGTTCTTGGTGTTCTCCTTCTTGTTCTTCCTCTCATTTTCTTCCCTAGCATTAGTTGCTTCGGTGGGATTTGAGAGAGAAGGACTTGGGCACTGCGTGTGCCCTTACCATTGCATTTCGTGCATCGGTTTGAGTTCTCCACGGTGATACGTGGAAGTTACAAGTTGAGAAGCTTATTACTCTTGGGTGCTTGGTGCCCTTGAGCTTGTTCCTCTTGGGTGCTTGGGCGCCCTAGGCAGTTAGTGGTGTTCGAGCTCAATCATTGTGGTGTAAAGCTCAGACAGCGTCGGGGTCTTCAATTGGGTTGTGGAGATCGCTTGAGCAATTTGACGGGTACCGTGACCGCCCCAAGGGTTGCCAAAGTGTACGGGTTCGGTGACCGCCCCAAGGGTTGCCATTTATGCAGGTTCGGTGACCGCCCTCAAGGGTCCCTTAGTGGAATCACGGCATCTTGCATTGTGCGAGGCGTGAGGAGATTACGGTGGCCCTAGTGGCTTCTTGGGGAGCATTGTGCCTCTACACCGCTCCAAGCGGAGACTAGCATCCGCAAGGGTGTGAACTTCGGGATACATCGTCGTCTCCAGCGTGCCTCGGTTATCTCTTACGAGCCCTTTACTTATGCACTTTACTTTCTCGATAGCCATATTGTTCTTGTCATATATCTTGCTATCACATAGTTGCTTATCTTGCTTAGCATAAGTTGTTGGTGCACATAGGTGAGCCCTAGTTGTTGTAGGTTTTGTGCTTGACAAATTAACCGCTAGGTTTATTTCGCATTTGTTCAAGCCTCAACCGTAATTATTTTAAAGCGCCTATTCACCCCCCCTCTAGGCGACATCCACGATCTTTCAAGTTACCATGTCATCATCGTTCACAGTTCCCTCTTGCCTTCTTCTCTTAACTATCGGGGCTTTCCCGGGGGTACTGGAGGCCCCAGAGTTCAGTTTGTTGTCATTGTTTTCCAGGAGAAGAACGACGTCAGCCACTCTGCCAGCCATGTTCGGGAGCACTTGACCCCTTATATTCACCATCCCATCTGGTAAAACAAGCCGTTTGCGTGCACTGGAATTAACAGTAGAGGGTTCTTGCTGAGTATGGCCCCTGCTAGTATCTTGCATATCCCTCTCCCTTCTTAAACCCTCATGTCCTCCTCTACCTTGCCTTCCTCCTCTTCCCCCTCTTCCTCCTGATCTGCCTCCTCCGCCTCGACCTTCCATATTTGCTCCTCCTCCTGACACAAAGGTCGGTTGCTCCGAGCCCCAAAGAAGCCACTCACCCCACTCTCAGGTGCGTGGATCATGTATGCCGTCTCCACACTCCTCCACTATATGGCCCATCAGGCCGCAGAAATAACAAAAGTCTGGCAGCTTATCATAATAGACAGGATATCTTTTTAACCCCCTGAGAGTAATCGGCACAAACCTCACCAGAGGCGTGCTTACATCCACAAAAACTCTAACTCGCAGAGCATTAGCTAGGTTGATCTTTCCTTCATTGACAATGACCGTGAAAGGCGGTTCACCAACCTTGGCTGCTATCTTCTCTGCCAGTTCCTTCTTTGCTGTCAACCCATCCGGTAAACCCTTAATTCTGGCCCACAAGGGGACCTTGTTCAACTTGTATTCTGAAACATCCGAGAACCCATCATATTCCTGGATGATAACAGGCGCATAACGAAAGATCCATGGTCCTCCATCCATGATCTGTTTCCAGTCTCCGAGGCAGTGACACTGGAAGAAGAATAGATTTGGGCCTTTTACATTGAAGGTTACTCCCTGTGCAGCTGCCCACGCGTTCCTCATCTGCTTCAACAACGCTGCATGGCTGAAGGGCTTCGTGGTATGCACACGGAACAGCCCTAGCCAACGCACTCCCTGTATCAGATCATCTACTTCACCTGATAGATCGAGATCATCTTCCTCCTCTCCATGCAGTTTCATCCCTTCAAATCTGTCTTTCAGATCCGGCACCGGACCATAGTAGTCCCACTCCTCCTCGTCATCCCCTTCCTTGCTTCCGCTTCCCGATCCTCCCTCCATCGTCCTAGGTACTTCTTCCTCCACAATTTTCCCCCCTAACTGCTGTTTCCCCGCCTGATCTAGATCTACCCTCGTCTCTTCCTTCTCACTCCCTTCTCCGCCCAACGCGTTGGTGTGCGGTAGATTCGCCATGCAAGCGGTTCCCAGGGGCGCCGCCTTTGAGGCGACTCCCAGCCGCCGAAGAGATCCGGCCGGCGTGGAGGATTTACGTGGACTCCGACGTCGCGCGCCGGAGGATAGGTGGAACCTAGATCGGCTCTAGGGGAAGGTTCAGCCGTTACACACATCGTACTACGTGTATTCCCTCGGGTCGTGGATCGAACGTCGTCGTTACTAAATTCTTATGCATTCGTCTGCTAGAAAAAAAGGCTTTTCCATAATTTCGTTCATTGGTCGGGCGTTGTGGTCCAGCGAAGCCAGCCCACTTATTTTTCTGCCGAAGCTGCTGCAAAAATTCTATTTTCCGCACAGAGCCATAAATAGTCGGAGCAGCGCACAGGACAACCAATAATGGGCTGGCCCATTTTTCTTTATTTTTGTGTTATACTTCTATTTTGAATCTCCTTCCCCTATCTCTTTTTTTCACTTTCAAGTTTATTTTCTTATATATTTATTTCATAAATTCAAAATTCTCAAAAAAGTTCAGAATTTTTAAAAAAATATAGAAAATGTTCAGAATTCCAGAATTTTGTTGATATTTTGAATAATATTCGGAATTTGAGTTTTGTTTCCCATTTTTTCAAAAACTTTTCTTTTTTAAAAAATTGATTGAGATTTCTAAAAAAGAAAATGGCAATTTATAAAATGCTCCAAATTCAAAAAATATTCTTGTTTAAGTGAAATATTCACAATTCAAAATAATGTTAAAAGATACACATTTTCGAAAAAGGTTATAAATTTTCAATACATGTTCCTGTTCTAAAAAAATGTTCATAAATTCAAACAATGTTCATGTTTGAAAAAATATATTGTGTTTTCAGGAAAATGTTTGTGAACTTTAAAAGATGTTCCTGTTTCAAATTTAATTCGCGTTTTTCTGTAAGTGTACATAATTTTCAAAAAACTGTTCAGGATATAAAAAAGGTTGATGTTTCCTACAATATTCAGAAACTTCATACCTTAAAATCTCCTCGATTGAAAGGAAAAGTAGATTGAATAATTCATAGGCCTTCTTTGGTATACGATGATGTAACAAAACTCTTAAATGCCCTTGATCAATGAATTGAAAAATAGCGGATTGATTACTTCACACCCGGCAAAACCGAGAAGCTAAATGTTCTTGTTCACGTGCGCATAGGGTTTTGCTTGCACATATAATTCTCACTAACTTTAAATGCATACTAATTTTTCTCCCATTACAACGCACGGGCATGTGTGCTAGTCCATACTAATGTTAAATATGGCGATGTCTGCTGTTACATTTTTGTTAAAACATTCCCTTTTTATGAGTGTTCAAAATTATGCATGGCGAACCTCGATTTTTCTTGTTTTATAGAATACTTGTGATTTGTTTTAGTTTTTCTGGTTTTTAAATAACATTTTAGGTATTAGGATTAAGTTTTTTAAATGATGTGGCACACCAACTGGGTAAACACTTGAAACATGCTAAGATTAGATGGATATAAAGCTGGAAAGAGCTGATTCCATAATTCACTATGGCATAACTAGTTTTGATGGATCCCAAACTGTCTTCACATAAGCTTCAGGCTCGTAGGTAACCACCGGTGAGTGGACACAAATGGGTGTCGTGCTCCTCAATGTGAATGTAACCAAAAACTAGAAAAGGCTGACGGGCCTAGCCTGGCCCGTACTTGTCGCCGCCGCACCTCCGCAACACCGATACATCGATACCTACCGTGCTCCTCCTACACTACTTGGGACACACTATGGTCTGGAGCCAAAGTTCACGCCATCCCCCGCAAATTCGCACCAAAGCCGTCGTCCGAAGTCAATGGCATCCATGCCGAAGTTGATGCCATCCCTAGTGAAAGACGTCTTTGTTGACACTTGTGATGCACTATGATTTGACAGAAGATAGTGTCATCGGTAAGACTCCATCTTTGAATGCAGTTTCATATGCCAACATGGAGAAGTGGGCACCATCTCCGGGTCTGGACGACCGGGCAACAAAATGAACCATGATCTATAAATCTATAGGACAACGATCTCTAAGCCTGGCCTATGGAAGAGATAGCCCTAAGCGACTCAGTCAACCCTCAAGTATACATTTCGTCCATGTATTTAGCAATCTATAGATAGGATACTTTTTTATTGGGCAATTTAAGTGGATACTTGAAATCACACATGCGATTTTTTTCCCGAAAATTATTTCCACAATATAGAACTTTTTGGATGCAATATATGTACTATCATATGAACTAATGGTCAACAATCCGGTTCAAACCATGTAAATATTCAAAATGAAAACTTTAAGAGTACTAGAGAGAATATATAATACATCCTTTTGTCAATGGTGCGGTCTAATGAATACCATCACAGGTCCTGGCATTTCCGTTGCAGGACCTACGATCCTTGTTACTGGATCTTGCATTGCTCGTGGTGTTTCCCATTCCTAATGTTCCTTATATTCCTTTAGATGATATCTTCTTCTACTCATATTAGTGTGTGATTTTCACCTATTTTATATACTAAGTTAGTGCTAGGAACATGTAAAAGTAAACTTGGACAATGGAGCGAGCTTGCTATCTATGCAGCCAAAGATATGATCCGCTATATAGAAGCCAAAACATTAACTGGACAAGGGAAGATTGGTGGAGTATACATGTTCTAATCATGAGATGAATGCCTGAGTTGTGTTGGTGCGTTGGTAATTGCGGTTCAGAAGGTTGGTATATCATTAATTGTTTTATCATGAGATGAATGCCCATTAGTACCTGGCCAAAATATATGCACATGCATGAGTCATGTTGATGTGGTTGTATCATGCTCATTTCTTCTCAGCTACTATAATACGTTCAGTCAGATGTCACGTGGGGTGGAGGAGATAATCAAGCACTGGTGGAAAAAAGGCCTTTGGTCGCGGTTCGCAACTGCCATTAGTCGCGGTTGGGCAACCGCGACCAAATAAGCGCGACTAATGCCCCCCACCTTTAGTCGCGGCTGCTTAAGAACCGCGACTAACGGCCCGTCCACGTGGGCGCCAGCGGCCGTCGAAGCGGAGGACCTTTAGTCGCGGTTCTTCCGCCAACCGCGACTAAAGGGGCTATAAATACAAGGCTCGATTCTCGTCTTCTCGATTCCGATTCTGCTTTGTTCGTCTTCGCGCCCTCGGCGCGCCCGCCGTTGCCCTCGCCCTCGGCGCGCCCACCGTCGCCTCACCCTCGACGCGCCGCCATTGCCGCCCTCGCCTACAGCGCGCCCGGCCGACCTCAGATCTGCCGCCTCGCTCGCCCGCCCTCAACGCCGCCGACCGGCCTCCTCGCCCACAGCAGCGCCGCCTCGCTTCGCCCGCCCTCGACGCAACCTGGTAGTGCATCCGGCCAAGGCCACCTCCGGCTACTTCCTGTCTGCCGCGCTCTCCAACGCCTCGACCCATCCTTGGGCTCACGCGGCGCGGACGCCCGCCGCGACGCAAACACTTGTGAAGAGAATGGCTCCAAATGGCTAAGTGTTGGCTGCTGGATGGGTATATATAGGGGAGGGGCTTTAGTTGCGGTTGGCCTGGCAAACCGTGACTAAAGGTGCCCGAAGGCCTTTAGTCGCGGTTGTCCAGGCAAACCGCGACTAAAGACCCTCACGGCGCCAGCTGGCCACCGAGCGCCACAGGCCCAGGCCTTTGGTCGCGGTTCACCTCCAGAACCGCGACTAAAGGTCCCATTAGTCGCGGTTCCTACAGCTTCGCGATTTATGGGGCTGGACGGAAGCCTGTTTTTCCACCAGTGAAGGGCAAGTCTCCGGTGTTCATTGAAACTGTTGTCGAGAAAGAGGGTAGTACAAACCCCATGCATCGTGAGCCTTGGCCACCCCCTGTGATAGGTGCGGTGGCGCTGTCAGTGGACGGTTCATTTCAAGCTACGGATGGCTCGGCTGGATCGGGTATGATCTTGAGGAACGCAAGCGGTGATGTAATCTTTGCGGCGTACCGAAAGTTATTCCATTGCAACGATGCTTTCGAAGCGGAGCTACAGGCTATATTAGAAGGAATTAAACTGACAGTGGAGCACTCTAAATTAACGATCATCATACAATCAGACTGTGCTCCCGCACTTAATGCTATAGTTGATGCATCCATGGATAGATCAGCTTTCGGTCATATGATCCAGGAGATTAAATTTCTCTTAAGTGATAGGGTTTTTGTTCCTGTAAAAATTTCTCGTTTTCAAAATAGGGTTGCAGACTGCTTAGCGAACTTTGGACGGTGTGGAGGTAGCACAGCATTCTGGCTGGGGCAAGCTCCTCCGTTTGCCAGTGATTTAGTCGCTGAGGATTGTAACTCTATTATCTTGGAATAAAATCCCTATGACTTCCCGCAAAAAAAAAAACTAATATTAGGAAAAATGTAGTCATTGAATTATCATCCGAGTCCAGAATTGATCTCCAAACTCAGACAAGTTTGGCCTTTAATTCAAAACCATACATGGCTTTAATTCAAAACTGTAGGTAGTTTGTCTGCTTATGACTAGAGTTTGTATAATAAGAAGGCGATTTTACACATATTTGCCAACCAATCTATTGATCGAAGTAAGAAAAATAAAAACAAGCCAGACATTTTAGAATAATAAGAATGCCAAAGAAGTCTACACCAAAAAGTGGGAATGGTTGTACATGTGGATACATTCGTACATCCAAAAAAGGCAGACATTTGGACACTACCATGACCCAGCCAACTAATAGCTAACGGACTCAAGCGACGCACGCACACAAACGCATACACACACACACGCGCCGGTCACCATAGCGGGATCATGGTTTACTCCTAACATTCTTCCCCTAAACCATGACCTCGCCATCGTCGGAGTTGTTGCAGCTCCCATCGTTGTTGTTGTCACGGCCGTGGACTCGTCCTGGCGCACTGACACTGGTTGCCACCGCCACGGACTTGACCTGGCGTGATGACGCCGGTCACCACCGTGTCTGCGTCTTCGTCTCTGACGAGATACACGGATACGCCAAGCTCCTTCTCCGCCGGCGACACACGTCTGGCATCCCTCGGCGACAAACGCCAAGCTCCTTTTCCGCCGGCGACACACGCCTGGCGTTCCGGTGACACACGCCGTCGATGCCGTCGCGCTCAAATGTGAGCCTTCTCGGACGCCGCTTCATGGCGTCACATCGCGCCGCTGTGGCCTCCGCCGCCGCGCAGCACCTCCATGCCGCCACGCCATGCCGCACGTGCGCGGCCGCCGCGCTCGCCACGGACTCACCTTGCCACGGCCTCAAATCTTGAGACTCTGAATACCAACTGTTGGAGCCAAGGATCAACGAACAATCACGAGAACACGAGGAGACGAATTTTGTCGGGCGACAAACGCCCCGGCGATGGACGCCCGCCCCGGCGACGAACGCAGGGGCCTTTTTTCTTTTTTTTTTCTCGAATACGCACGAGTGTGTGTATCATCTTATATAGAAGAAGAAGGGGGGGAAGAATCCCAGCCACCGTTGATGTTACAAAGATTTAAACGCTACATAACATCACATCAGCACACAGCGCGGCCGACAGTCCACCTGCGCAACAACTAACCCGACTACTCGCTGCTTGCCCACCCTACTAGAAGCTGAAGCGTGCTGTCCACTTCACCTTTCAACAGGCCCGCGTGCTGCCAAGCTCTACCCTCCGCGACGACGCGCCTAACGACCACCTCTAGTGATGGAGAGGCGCCATCGAAGACCATTCCGGTGTTTCCAAAGCTCCCAAAGGCCGAGAGTAAGAAGCGCCCTCAACTCCTTCGGCTTGTGCACGCCTGACGTTCTTGCAACACACCACTCCTTGAGGGTGTCGTGTGAAGTTGGTGTCCACTGCGGTTTCCCAAGGGCTGAGCACGGGGTTCTCCAGACAGTTCTGGCGAACACACACGTTAGAAGAATGTGGTCTATGGTTTCCTCCTCTTGGTTACAAAATGGGCATGCATCCTGGTGCGGGAGGCCGCGTCGGGCCAGTCGATCCGAAGTCCAGCATCTGTTCCTCATGGCCAGCCAGGTGAAGAAGCGGCACTTGAGAGGTGCCCTAGATCTCCAACAAAAGTCCGCCGCAGGCGCCACCTCCCTGCCAGCAAACTGTGCAGCGTAGGCGGAACGGACCGAGAATTGGCCGTTCGGTTCCCAAGCCCAAACTATGGAGTCAGGGGTGTGTTCCTGGAGCTGTATCCCTTGCAATCTCTGCCAGGTCTCGAGGTACTCCATGAGAGTTTCGTAAGCCATGTCGGGGCCGATATCGCGAGTCCAAGACCCTAGCGTGATGGCCTCGTAAACTGTCCGTGTGTCCTTTACTTGCTTCGTTACTCTATCATATATGCCGGGTGCAAACTCCTGAATCCTCACGCCATGTAGCCAGCGGTCTTCCCAAAAGAGGGCATTTTTGCCATTCCCTACTGTTACCTTGGTGGCTGCTGCAACCACCGCCAGCGGTCTTCCCAATACTGCATCCCAGGATACCTTCCACGCGCGCCACCCCAACGATGCCCAAGAGAGCCTTGGGTGCGGCTTGATCTCACTTCCACAGTGTTCTTCTAGTACTCCGTAATCCTACCCCAAAGCCGGTCCTTTGATTGATCCGTTTCAACCGATGCATCAAGTGATAGATTCATCCAAGCGTGACACAAAGCAAGGTCTTCATCTTGGCAAAAGTTGTGAGTTCTTAATCTTGATGGTGACTTCACGACCGATGATGCCTCCATGGGATCATCATCCTCTTCAGCCTCCTCTTGCTCCACTTCGGCATAATCTTCCTCACGCTCTTCTTTTCGATCAAACACCGAGTATAGTTGAGATCTTCAAGGCCAAGCATATGTGACTTCTTCAAAGACGACAAGGAAGCCGTCAACAACAACAACAACAACAAGTTCACCACCCTACAACGGCAAGAAATCACCAAACAATGCACCGGCCAAAATTGAAACACATTTTTTTATGTCTTAAAGGCATTTTATCGAATACATGGCGGCCACGACCCTTGGTGCCGGCAACGAAGGCTGGATGCACCGGACAAGCGGACGTAGGGGTGGCCGGCGTCGGCTTCCTTCCCCGCCTGCCGGCTGCTGGAGCAGTGGGAGGGCAACCTCCGTCGTCGTAGATACAGCAGCCTCGCCACCAACCTTGCTTTCAGCGGTGGTTGTCAATGTAGTGGCCCGGAGGAGGTTTTTGGTGCCTAACCTCTTCCTTGGTACGAGCGATGGCGTCACGCGGGCCACACTGGCCTATGGGGTGGTGGAAGGGTCTTACCTCTCTATTCTGGCCGGAATCAGGGGCATTGGTGGTGGCGGCGACAAATATGGGCGGCGACGGCGGGGGTGGTTGCCGCTCGAGCGGGAGAATGGGGTCCCGAAAGTTTTACAATGCGCATCCGGGCGAGCATATTTGAGACTTGGCCTCACTTTTTTGGCCGGGGAGGATAAGTTATCCTCCTCCAACCCGTTTGAGAGTTAGGTTAGGTCCAGTTAGCTGCCACGTTAGAGATACCCTTAATTAGCACTTTTTATCCCCTACGTCCAAAGTTTCCAACATCCGATGGAATATTTGCTAGTTCAGAAAAAAAATGGATTTTTCCTGGAAGTTTAGTCATTTTTAGATAGTGGGTTCGGCACTCGGGGAATCACACCAAGAGTCATACTACTGGGGTAGACACGTGGTCTCGTAACTAACTCTTCATGTGACTAATTAGTTCCACCGCGAGGTCATCATTGCCATCGGACGATCGACACCGCCGAACTAAGCACCCAACGGTATCCATAGAAGTAGAAATGATAGGAGTGGCACCATGCTGCATTTCTGAACATCAATGCTGGCAGTTCGGTTGTATTTTTTCATGATAATTGGATCTTCCATTCTTCCCGCTGTCTCCTGTTCCTGCGGTTTCCTGTATCTCTTTCTTTCCTCTCTCATCCTCTCCTCATCTTTGAGTGTGGGTTTCACCTACTTGGTATACTAAGCAAGTGTTGCTAACATGTAAAAGCGAAGCGAGGCAGTTGGATTTCTTATAGTGAGGTCGGGATAGAGTGGTTTATATAATGGACAAAGCATTATTTAGATAGATGAAGGTTGGTGGACCATTCATTATTTTTACCGGGATGAATGCCCATGAGTTGCTTTTGATCTGATCCCAACCACTACAAAACTAGGTTACCTCACTAATTAAAATTATTATTTTTTTACTCGTTCCTTGGACAATTGCAAGTAGATTCTGGATAACTCGAAACTAGTTTCACACATGTTGACAACCAGTCCGCATGAATAAAATAAATTAGAACTTCTTTTAGAAAAAAATGAAATAAAGATATCAAATTCGTAGCTAGGGAACATTCATCAAATTGAGTGGATTACAGTCTATTAACAAGTCTTGGCATGAATCCTTAAAGTTCAGTACAATAGTGCTAGCAAACAAGCAGACCCAAAGAACAATTACCACCAGTGCATACTCCTGCTCGTTACCAAGCCTTATTACAAGCATAAGCAAAGCGGTCATCATCCATCAACGGACCACATGACGACACAAAACAGCATGAAGCACAAATCCGTAGCTTTATCTTCCGGTCGGGATTGGAAGAACAGTAGTTCATCATCAGTGCAGCTGGAGTCGCCGTCTGGTGTAGCGTGTGCATAGATACCACCAACAAACTTGATGAGGAAGGCAGCAACCGGGCTATTAGGGCGACTACGAGGGCGACCCGGGCGACCGGGCGGGCGTCCGTCCCAGCGTGCGAGGCGGCGCCGTCCATCGGGGGGGATCGCCGGCGCGTCGGCGGACGCTTCTGGGCTCTCGCCGAATCTGACGAAGATGATGCGGACGACGATGGGGAGAATTCTCCGGCGGAGTTGCCGCCGTCTCCGACGCCCTCCGATCTCATTTGTCAATTTTTCCATGCAGGTTATAGCGAGGATGATGTGGCCACGACGATTGATCGGATTCTGCCACCGGATGACCCGGCGCGTATTGGTCTTCACGCGGGCGAGAAGATCGAGATGATCAGACGCGTAGTTCATCGGAAGACGGTGGCGTCGGCGCTGAGACCGTGGAAAGGACCCATACATAAGACGAGTCTTCCGAATCTCACGTTATTCGATTTGATTAGACCGGAGTCTTGGATCACTGTCAAGAACAAGAAGAATGCGAGGCGGCGCGCCGGTATGCCGGCAACGGCGGCGCCCGTGACGGCTGTGGCAATGACCACGATCGCGATCGCGAGATCGCAGCGTTTGAATCGGCTACTAGGTGGAGTTGGGCCGGTTCGGAGTGGACCGGGTCCGCGAGATGTTGGGCCGGAGAAAGATGGGTATGAGGCCCATGCTGGACCGGGCCACTCTCCTACACCTATAGCGCTGCCATACACCTATAGCGTGATTGCGTTTCTCTCGATCGTGCTCAGCCCCCTCTTCGACCTAGGGTTCGTAGACACGGCACGAGAGGTTTTCCTGCCTGTGGTCTACGTCGAGCTAAGAGGATCTGCCCGCTGCCTGACATGGCCGGCCGCGGGGCGGCGCCGCCGCCAGCCAAGAAGGCCGCGTCAGGCCCTGTGGGACGGGGCGGGACTGCTCCGCCGCCGGGCGGCAGCCGCTGGACGCTGAGTCCCAGCGTCGTCGCCGAGGCCACCGGCGGGCGGGGGCGCTCCTCAGGGTAACCCGGGGCGAGGTGCCGGCCCCTTGGGCATGCGGCCTACGGGGCAGGCGCACTTCCAGCCGGCCGCTGGTCGGGGCGGCTTGAGGCCCCCGACGCCGGGCGCGGCGCCCCCTGCTCTGCCGGCTGCGGGTCGCAGAGGGCTTCGCCCGGTTGCGCCGGGCGCGACCGGTGTGGCTCCGGTGGTCCGTGGTGGAGGGAATCGGCCTGTTGGGGGCTTGCCGGCACCTTCGGGCAATCAGCCTCGTGCGGCTCCTCCGCCCCATTACGCTGCGAGGCCGGCGCAAAACCGGTCCGGTCCGACTCAGACTAACAACAGAGAGCCCATCGATCCGCCCCGAGGCCAGTGGGGGGATGATGGGCATGATGCGTATGGTGACAGACAGCACCGAGGATCCTCTTCCACGGGAGGAGGTCGTGGCTATGCCTGGCAAAGCGACGGGTCTGCTGAGAGACCGTTTCTCGACACGGCAGGTGGGTTTGTCGAGGGGGCCTCCGGCCCGGATCATCGTCAGAGAGGAGGCTTTCGTGGCCATCGTGGTGGTCGGGGTTGGGTCCGTGGGAGATTTCGCCGACCGCCGCCGCCCAGGGCAGTTCCTGCGGTGTCTACAGTGGAGTCTGACCATACTTCCACTTAGCTTCCTTCCCAGGCAATGGAGGTGGTGAACGCCTTGGCCAGTGTTGAGGTTCCTGAGGCTGGGACGGTGGATGAGGCTACCGACAGGTCTGATGCCGAGAGGGCGTCCAAATATGCACGTAAGAAGGAGAGGATGATTTGTTACCGTTGTGGTGAGAAGGGCCACTTCATTGCTGAGTGTGTGGCCCAGCTGTGTGAGTCGTGCGGCAAGCCTGCACATCACTCCGGGGAGTGTCCGTTGTTGCGTGACCTGCCTCCGACGCTAAATATCTATGGAGTCTATTGTGCTAAGCTCATGTTTTTTGAGTCCCCGGCTGCGAGAGAGGTCCCGGAAGATCCACTGAGCTTGACTACCGGGATTGTGAAAGCGACTCAGGGCGAGGTGACTGAGGCACAGATTGTGAGGAGGCTTCAGGAGCTGGCTCTCGGGGATTGTAGTTGGGAATTGGTGCTTATCGAGGACAGGGTTTTCAAGGTTGATTTCCCTTCTGTGGATGATTTGGAGAGATTGTTGAGCTTTGGCTTGTGTAAAGTCCCCGGTACTAAGTGTATCCTGGAGTTCCACGAGTGGAAGCAGGTTGAGCCTAAGGGAAAGCCGCTTACGCAGGTCTGGTTGCGGTTTATAGGGGCTCCTTCTAAGCCTCTGCAGGATGCTCGAGTGGTGGCCAGTATGGGCATCATGGTTGGGAAGACAGAAAAAAGTGGATATGGCTTTCACGCTGCGTGCCCATGGGGTGGCCCGGCTTTTAGTGAGTGTTCGGATATTGAGTTCATGCCTGATAAGGTCAACTGGACCTATAGGGGAGAGGTGTTCCCACTAGAGATCGAGTTTGAGGACACTGATTTATTTGCTGATGCGGTTA
The DNA here is from genome assembly GCA_021605145.1 of Aegilops bicornis. NCBI lineage: Eukaryota > Viridiplantae > Streptophyta > Magnoliopsida > Poales > Poaceae > Aegilops > Aegilops bicornis. The sequence goes on from CM038674.1 coordinate 49,618,531, forward strand.
ATGGAAACGATGTTGACATGCACGACAGTGATGGCAATGCGGGGGCCAAGGGGGCACCGTCAGATGAGCCCACGCGAGAGGGGTCTAACGGTTCTCACCCAGCTACTCGACCGCTGGGGATGGGACTGGGCTGAGCCCGCAGTTTCACCAGCGGTGCCCATGTCTACTCTGCTTTGGGTCTTTTGAGCCAGCCTCGGCACCTCCTGCACTATGGAGTGACCGGGTAGATTCTGATGATTATCTTGAGCACACGCTCCCTCCGTTGGAGTCTGAGGGAGATGCTGGTTTGTTTGCTGGACGACCGGCAAGGGCTTTGGTCGACGCTATGGAGAGGAGGCCGGAGGGTGCTTCTCTTGTCCTGGCGCCTCACGTGGACGCGACTCCGGTGTCGGGCGATCAGGCGAGATGGGTCGTGGGGGAGGGGGTTCGGGGCAGGTGGCCTCGTCTTCTCCCATCCCCATCCCGATCCCGGTGGCGTCGGTGATGCCGGACCCGCAGGGTCGGCCGCTGCTGGGAGAGGGAGCCCGAGGCACGCGGCCTCGGCTCCTGCTACTCCGATGGGGGCGGTACCCACCGCGGCAGCAGCTGCGTCGGGGGGGGGGGGGTGCTGGGGCAGGAGGCCCTGTCTCCTCCCTATCCCCCGACGGTCAGGAGGACGGCCTCTCCCTTGCCGATGGCTCATCCGTCTGAGCCGGTGGCTGGGGTGGGAGGATGGTGCGGGCAGGCGGCCCCCGCCATCCCCTCTTCGCTCCTACACATGGCCGGGGTACCTGGTGTGGGGCACCCGTCTGAGGGGATCGGGAGCCCGCAGACGCCTTCTCTGGTAACCTCGGCAGACCCTTTGAGGGATTCAGTGCCAGGTTTTACTAGGGAGGAGGTTGTTGCATTTGGCGGGATCCCGGACCCTATCTCCGAGGGGAGACGGATGAGTGCTCGCATCCTCGACATCCCTGAGGTGGATGATATGCAACAGCGGTGCGCTATGAGGGCGGCCAAGCTTCAGGAGGCTGCTGTATCTTCTAGTATGTCCGTCAACTTATCTAATTCCTTATTGCAATTTTTCTAATGAGGACATTATAAGTAATGCAAACCAATTAGGAGTTTCACTAGGTGCTACGGATAGTGAGATTACCAATTCGGTGAATGATCTATTAGATTTGGAGGCGGAACGTGCCTTAGAGACTATTCGTAATCTTGCAGCAGTTAAACCAATGAATGATGATGAGATTGATGCGTTAGGGGTTAGAGTGCTCCATAATCTGTGTGCGGATCTAGCACCCCCCCACCCCCCAATCATGACTTTGAGGAAGATGATGTACCCCTAGAGAATGATGCTAGTAATATTTGTGAACCCGGTTATGAGGACCGGGCGACAGAGCTTAGTAAACCTAAGCGTAAGTGGAAACGGAAGATCTATCGATTCCGCAGTTCATAGGAGTGCTAGGATTGAACCACTAAAAAATTCCATGATGAATTATGAGAGGAATTTTTGGAATAGCAGGTCTGAAGGACTTGGCTAAAAAAAGATTCCTAGCTGAGACAGCTTTAGAGCAGAGGTTAGATTTTGTTGCTCTATCGGAGATGGGTAGAGATAACTTTGCGCCCCAGTTTCTCTCTTCTCTTGTGAGTGGTATTGATTTCGTTTGGCATTGCCTTCCTCCGCGAGGAAGATCGGGTGGTATCTTACTAGGTGTGAGATGCGATTTGCTTGAAGTCCGAAGTGTGGTGATGGGCGACTTCGCGGTGAAGTTTCGAGTCAGGTCTAGGATAGATGGTTTTAACTGGGCTTTGGTGGCGGTTTATGGTGCCGCATAGCCCGAGCTTAAAGCGGAGTTTCTGGCGGACCTTATGCGAATCTGTGGGTCGTAACAACTTCCAATTTTAGTTGGAGGTGATTTCAATATCATCGAGGAGGAGAGGAGAAGAACAATGATAACTTTGATGGCAGATGGTCGTTTATGTTCAACACCATTATTGAAAGCTTGGATCCGAGAGAGATAGAGCTCGGTAGGAAGTTCACAGGGCTAATGCTCGCCAAACCCAACCTATGAAAAACTTGATCGAGTTCTTGCGGCGAGAGTGGGAACAAAAGTTCCCTCCGTTACGTGCAAGCTCTTCGAGGAATATCTGATCACACCCCATTGTTCGTGGACTCAGGGGAGCCGAACCAGGTGGGTAACAAGAACTCCTTCTCCTTCGAGATGTCATGGTTTGAACGTGAGGGGTTCTTGGACTTAATTGCCAGGGAATGGGATAGAGGTGTAGGAGGCAAGACTGCGATAGAGCGTTGGCAGAATAAGATTAGGCATTTGCGAAGTTTCTTACGGGGTTGGGCTAAGCACCTCAGTGGTGTGTATAAGATTGAAAAGGATAGACTCCTTGCTCTTACACAGGCCCTGGACATACAGGCCGAATCCAATATTTTATCGCCAACTGAGCTTCAGGTTAAACATGAGGCGGAGAAGAGGTTTCAAGAACTACTCCGCAAAGAAGAATTGAAGTGGGCTTTGCGTGCTAAAGTCTGCAAAGTGGTCCAAGGGGACGCGAATACTCAGTTCTTCCATTTGATAGCTAATGGCAAGCACAGAAAGAAGCGTATCTTTCAGCTTGAGCAAGACGAGGGCACTATTTTAGGTCAAGATAACCTAAAAACGTATATTACCGACTATTATAAGCAGTTATTTGGACCTCCGGAGGATAATTGCGTGTCCCTCGATGAGTCCAGGACTGAGGATGTCCCTCAGTTATCTGCTGCCGATAATGATATTCTGGTTGCCCCGTTCTCGGAGAAGGAGGTGTTTGATGCTATTGCACAGATGAAAAACAATAAGGCTCCCGGACCGGATGGATTCCCGGCAGAGTTCTATAAAAAGTGCTGGCACATTATTAAGGGGGATTTATTACCTATGTTCCATGATCTGTTCTCTGGACAGCTTCAATTATTTCACTTGAATTTTGGGACTATCACACTGCTTCCCAAGAAGACGGATGCGGTGAGAATTGAGCAATTCAGGCCGATCTGTCTCCTCAATGTTAGTTTCAAAATTTTCACCAAGGTCGGGACTAACAGACTCACACAGATTGCGATTACGTGATGCAACAGTCCCAAACTGCTTTCATGCGGACAGAAATATCCTTGAAGGGGTGGTCGTCCTGCATGAAACGCTCCATGAAATCCATTCCAAAAAATTAGATGGAGTAATTTTAAGGTGGATTTCGAGAAAGCGTATGATAAGGTCAAATGGCCATTCCTCCAACAGTCATTGCGTATGAAAGGTTTTGATGAAGCCTGGCGCCGACAAAGTTGAATCATTTACGCAAAAAGGTAGTGTGGGAATTAAAGTTAATGATGACATAGGTCATTATTTCCAGACACATAAAGGCCTCAGACAAGGAGATCCGATGTCCCCTATCTTGTTTAACATTGTGGTGGATATGTTAGCAATTTTGATAGGAAGGGCTAAGGAGAATGGTCAAGTTGGTGGATTGGTACCTCATCTTATTGATGGAGGTGTATCCATCCTTCAAAGACGCTGATGATACAATTATCTTTATGGAGCATGACTTGGCCAAGGCGAGAAATATGAAGCTTGTCCTATGCCTATTTGAACAATTGACCGGGTTAAAGATTAACTTTCATAAGAGCGAGCTGTTACTGCTTTGGTAGGGCCAAAGATGAACAGGATGCTTATAGGCAATTGTTTGGGTGTGAGTTGGGAGAGTTACCCTTCTCTTACTTGGGGATTCCAATCCACCATCGTAGGCTGACAAACAGAGAATGGAAGTGCATCGAGGACCGATTTGAGAAGAAAATGAGTTGCTGGGAGGGTAAGCTCATGTCATACGGAGGCCGATTAATCCTGATTAATTGGGTGCTCACGAGTATGCCAATGTTTCTCCTATCTTTCTTTGAGGTCCCAGTTGGTGTTAGGAAGAGACTGGACTTCTATCGATCGCGTTTCTTTTGGCAGGGTGATGAGCTTAAAAGAAAATATCGGCTTGCTAAATGGGATATCATCTGTAGACCGAAAGACCAAGGGGGTCTAGGTATTGAGAATCTAGAAGTTAAGAATAAATGCCTTCTTAGCAAGTGGCTGTGGAAGCTCTCATCGGAGAATGATGCTATGTGGGCTCAAATCCTTCGCAGCAAGTACCTTCAGACAAAAACTTTGTCCCAGGTTACAGTCAGGCCGACCGATTCGCTCTTCTGGAAAGGCCTGATGAAAGTCAAACATGCCTTGTTCAATAGGACGAAGTTTGTTATTGGAAACGGCACGAGTACACGTTTCTGGGAGGATACTTGGCTCGGCGAGACACCCTTGGCCATCCAATACCCGTCTTTGTACCGCATTGTTCAACAACGTGACGTGTTCGTCGCATTGGTATTTCAATCTACCCCCCTTAATATTCAGTTCCGACAAACGCTAGCGGGCAATCGTTGGGAAGATTGGCTCCGTCAAGTTAGGAGACTGATGGAAGTCCAGCTTTCACAACAACCCGATGAATTACGCTGGAAATTGACTAAGTCTGGAGTCTTCACGGTTAAATCAATGTATATTGATGTTATTAATTCGAACTCCATTCCTACATCCAAGCATGTTTGGGATGTCAAAGTTCCTTTGAAAATAAAAGTGTTTATGTGGTTTGTCCATAAACAAGTTATTTTAACTAAGGACATCTTGATAACGCGTAATTGGACAGGACCTACTAGGTGTAGTTTCTGCGATCGGGATGAGACTATCAAACACCTCTTTTTTGATTGCCCGTTGGCCAAGGTACTTTGGCAGACGGTCCACATTGCTTTTAATATCAATCCACCGAATTCTGTTAATGCGTTATTTGGGACATGGCTTAATGGGGTTGAGCCTGACTTAGCAAGACATATTCGGGTTGGAGTTTGTGCTTTGCTGTGGACTATCTGGACTTGCAGAAATGATTTGGTTTTTAACAGAATATCATGTATACATTTTTTGCAGGTCATATTCCGAACTACGGCACTGATCCGTTCGTGGTCGCTACTCACCCAGACGGAGGCCAGGGAGCATTTGGTTACTGGATCTTTCCGCTGGGAGATGGTAGCTCGGGATATCTTCAACCGGTTTGGATGGCGGTCATGTAATACGATAGGCATTTAGTATTCCTATCTAGTTTTAGCCGGCCGGTTGTGGCGTCTTTTCTTGGCTAGTTGGTGTTTCTAGCCCTTTATGGCTCTGTGTGAGCTTTCTGTGCTTTCTTTATTACTTTTGGAGACCTTTTGAACCATGTTGGCACTACTTTATTTGGTTAATAAGATGGCCGTATGCATCTTTCTGATGCAGAGGCCGGAGAATCCCCTTTTCAAAAAATAAAAATAAAAAAGATCAGCATGTTCTATGTTTGTACAAATCCGTTGATGTCCCTGACTCTGTTGTATTGTCCCAACTGACAAAGTCTGAAACCAACTTGTTCCTGAAAACCAAGAGTGATAATCTTTTCATAAGAAAATAGGCAAGCTTGGAAGTCTAGAACAACCCATTTGCTACAGCTCCAGTTTATTGGTTGAAATCAGCATCTCAAGTTTGAAAATGTGCAAGCGTAATGCGGCAGAAAAGCTACTCCCTCCGTCCCAAAATAAGTGTCGCTAGCGACACTTATTTTTGGACGGATGGAGTATTAAATGGGCAACTAGAGGAACTAGCGACTGGATAAATTAGCAAGGGAGAGGGATATTTGTACATACCGTCTGCTTGCTGCTTGACCGTTGGATAACTTAGTCCTCACAATAGAAATGATAATTTCACCAAAAATTGATTCCAACACGAGGATGGCTTGGATGCATTGTTATAGCACTCCTGAAGGCAGACTCTATGCTTGTCTTGTCATATTCCTGATCACCAGCACAGCCAATTCCTGCACACAGTTCTTTAAGTGCTAACAGGTGCTCAATGCCGGCAGGTGCAAACCCATTCTTCTCTGACCCCTTGGCATTGAACATCAGCTCGAGCCTCTGGAGCTGTGGCATGGCACCAGCTTGGAAGGTCAGGTATGACGTGCTGCTTAATAGGAGCTTAAAACACTTGAGAGCAGGGAATGCTCCTCTCCCAGAGATGACAATCATTTCACTCGTGGCTTTTCGGGTTTTTATATCGAGGTGAGTGTGAGGGCGGGCAGATCCGCAAGGATACCAACACCATCATTTAACAAGTTAACAAGTCGGCACTGTAATGTGCCGAGGTAACGGAGTTCACGCATCCAGCCAGGGACCCTAGAAAACCAGCAGCTTGGTAAGACAAATAGTCTTTCAAGGCGGTAGGGAGTTGCGGGAGGGGACATTGGCATCAAATCATCTATGCAGCCAGTTACACGGACAAGCAGGTCCTGAAGGCTATAAAGTTTCCCCAAAGAAGAGCATAAAGCATCCATGCGCCTCTCCGTGTCTTCAAGAGGAAGGAAGCAGTCAAGAATTAGATATTTCAGATTGGTCAGCTCTCCAAGGCCCTTGATATTATCTAGCGTGTTCATCGCAAAATCAAATGCACATAGATGCCGTAGATATTTCAAGTTTCCAATCCCATCAGGTAGTCCTGTTTTAACATTCAGATGCATTAAGCGTGGTAGATGAACTATATCTGATGGCAGATTCTTACAGCCGAGCACATCGAGTGTTTCCAATTGTTGCAGCATTCTAATTTGTGTTGGTAGTTAGTACAAACATAGGTTACTGATCCATAGGTATCTCAGCAGATACAGTTTCCGCAATCCTATGAGATCAACTATAGCATGGTCTAGATCAATATAAAGAAATCGAAGGAACTTGAACTCTGACAATGGAAGTGCTTTATCAGACATCCCAAAGAACATAACCGACAGAACCTGTGATATGTCAGTGTTTCTCGGTAACATTGTTTTACCATCACTTGAACCATCCAGGCGGATAGACAGCCGACGAGCCTTGTAATTCAGTCTTGTAATGGTTTGTGGGTCGTCTCCTATAGTAAAAAAAATTCTCTTCCTATCGTGTAGACTGACACAAGATAAGATCAAGCATCATATCATGTATTCTGCATTGCGTCACTAACCCTTGCTTATCAAATTTTACAGATTGAATAAGATTTCTATTCACAAGCTCATTGAAATAATTATTTGCAGCCTTCTCCACATCATGTCCACTTTCTTTACTGATAAAACATTCAGCCATCCATTGGCGTACCAAATTTGACCTCCCTATCGTGTAGTCCTCTGGATACATACCAAGGTATAACAAGCATGTCTTGAGGTGAGGAGGAAGATCTCTATAGCTGAGGTCTAATATTTGCCTCATGCCTTCCAGTGTGAAATTTGTTCCTGAGCCCAAAGAATTCAGTACATGTTCCCACATTCCTTTTGGTTGGGACCTTTGCTGGCTAGTAAGCTGGATATACTAACTATTGCAAGTGGCAAAACCACCACATTTTTTGAGAATTTGAACTGAAACATCTCCAAGATGCTTAGGACAAGCTTCCTCTGAGCCAAATATTCTATTAAAAAACAGTCTTCTTGAGTCTACATCGCTAAGGGGCTGCATTTCCAAAATATGATCACGTCGATTTGAGCAGCATGCCCTAGCCACATCCTTAATTCTTGTAGTTGCTATTATTCTGCTGCCAACATCATTTTCTGGGAAAGCACATTTAATAACACGCCATGCATGTACATCCCATATATCATCTATTACAATCAAGTACCTGCCAAGCAATTCATTATAGTGTTAAGTCAAATATAATTAACTTATCAAGTCATGTTAAAAGATGGAACTACGGAGAAAAGTGCTTCATTGATTGATATATCAGTAGTGGTTGAGGAACAAAATAGGCACATTGGTTAGCTGGCACTAATTTTTTTACGGTGTTATCACGGGCTTACGCCGACCTGAACCATTTTCATTATATATAAGAGTGAGATACGATAGAGAGGGTACTACATATACAAGAAGAACAGAAAGCTGACAGAAGCGAGCTACAACACACACAAAAAGAACAAGGAACAACAGAAGAAGAACAAGTAACAATAGAAGAAGAACAAGAAGCAAACTACAACCAGCAGCCAACACCAATAAATTAGCATCCATCAACGCCAGGCAGACCGAAGAGAGTGAGAGCTAGCTTAGTTGGATCAGTCGAAAGGAGATCCGCCACCGAGAAGACGTAGATAAGAAGTTGCCACCTACCATGCGATCCCTCTGCACCTTGAAGAGGTAGGAAGTCGTAACCACCGTCGAAGGGCATCCCACTGCCTAGGCACGTCGCAACGAAGAGAGCCACAGACCGTGCCGAAGAGCAATATTCCGTCGAGACTGCCCTACACCTCCTCCGGGCCACACCACGACCACCATCACAAATAGAGAGACCCACAGAGCACCAAAGGCAACCAAACCTCAAGGGCCGTCAAAGGGCACCGAACTCCGAGACCTCACTGCCGCCACTAGCCCCCAAGAGAGAGATCAACCATCAGCACCAAGATGACCAAGGCGAGGACCGCCACCACCATACACTCCACCAAACCAGCCACGCTCCAACCGCGACATCAAAGACCAACAACGGAATCATGTCCCCAAGAGAACGCCCCCAAGGGGGACAACGACATCAAAGATGCCATCATCGTCCAATTCAGAAAAGAATCTAAGGGTTTCGCCCGGAGCACACCAAAGAATGGGCTATAGAAGCTCCACGATGATGCCTTCAAGAAGAGAAGCGGCGCTCGAAGGCGTCTCCATCATCGCTGCCGATGAGGTTGGCACTAATGAGTTAATGAGATTGAGTATATAATCTTTGTCTAGACATAGGAGAACTTAGCAAATGATAAAAGTTGAGCATATTTAATCGGCAACCAGTGAGTGCACCTTGGATGTGCCCCTTATCAAATGATAAAAGTTGAGCATACTTAATTGGCAAAGTTTTGGGGTTTTTCTTTTAGATAGGCATACTAATACTTGCACTTTTTTCCTTACTTAAATCTCTTTAGGAATATTTGAAGATTTAATTCCAGAGCTTTTACCCATACATCATGTTTCACTTACTTTTCAAGCGAAGTGGGGACAAACACACTAAAGAAATATTTATTACCAAGGAAATGGATAAACTAGAATACAAAGGGCAAGCATAAAGTACCTCTTAGCTAGGAAATGTTCTCTAAGTTTGTCCAGAAGATGTGACTCGCAAGCATGAATAGATGGTTCTATCCCAATTTGGGATAGTAAACTACTGAGAAGTCTTCGGATACCAGGCTTTCGAGACACTGGCAGAAATGCACTACAGTCAAAATCGCTCTTCAGCCTGCGGTATACCTCATTGGCAAGTGTTGTTTTGCCCAAACCTCCAAATCCCACAATTGATACTATCTTCAACTGATTCTCCTCATCTCTTAGCTGATTGACAAGTTCATTTGATGCCCTCTCAATACCAACAAGGTCAGCAACATTTGCATAGAGTGCGACAACCCGTTGATCAATGGCCACATCACTTGATGGGGATACATGATGATCATATCTTTTGTGTCGTTTACTTGTCTCAAGCACACGTTTCTTGATATCCTTCACCCGATTAGCAATCCGGTGACGGGCCATCAGTGCTTTGAGGCGCTCAATAGTACTGTTCACAATCCTAGAACTTTCGCCTTTCTCCACAATGTGAAGCTTGAAGTCATCAATAATGTCTTCAATATCATAAGACATCTCTCTCACTTCATCCCTCCACCCACTGGTTTGCTTATCTAACTCATCCACATCTGAAAGCCTCTCAAGAAAATTATTCATGCTACGAAGCTCATCACTGATAGACTTCACTTCCTTCCTCAAGTTTTTGAGTTTACTGAACTCCTCCTGCATGAGGGTGGCCAGCTTACGAAGGAGGGAGTTCATCGCGCCAGTAGAAGCACTAATCATTATTCCAGCCATCACATGCTCGTCAACTGTTTATCTTCCCTTCTAGTTATGTTTGGGAGGTGCCTACAGTATGGACATTACATAGGTCAGGGCTTTCAAGCTGGATAGCATGTTGGAATGAAGAAAATTTGACATAAGAAGTCAATCCTACATATACTTGGTATTTATTCATTCCGAAAGCATTTCTTTCTTATGGTTGAAGGGGAAAAAAAGTAGTCTTAGCTAAAATAGGGATTAACCTGCTGGAAGTTGGAACATGGGCGAAAACCTTCGCTTGAAGCCATTACTCTATATCGAAGCACACCATGCACCGCATGATCCATGTTTAGTCGCTTGAGCACACAGGTTTCTCTCACTCTCAGCCAAAAGGATGGGCAGGGGGATTATATTGAATTTGCTGGAAGTGCAGAATGACTTGTTAGTATAGATGGACCTCTAGGTATATGTATGTATTATCTTTGGGAGAGGAGATCAACCTATATTGAGAGGACGGAGTAGTAGCTAGATATTGGTACTGAACAACCGAATACCGACTCTGAAGTCCTTTCCATTTTACTACTTTATTTTCTGGATACCAATCGATGGAGTGTTTCCCCGTTCACACTAAGGCCAACAACTGACAGGCCATAACTTGATATTTAACGATGGTTAATCAACTTTAGCTGTCCTCTAGACTCACGCTGCCTGATGCTAAAAAGTCTACAGTACATGGGGGTTATAATTATTTTGCTAATTTATTACTAACTTATGGATTAATCATATAGACCCGACCCTACAACAACAATCTTTGCTTGCCGATAATACCCCAAGAAAAAGAAGGGGAACAGTTCATGGCTGCTCCTACTATTCTACACAGGAGTACAAGGTACTGTAAAGAAATTCTCCCAATGGAGTTAGATAGCCTTTGGATTGAAGGGAATCTGTAGCAAAGCAATTGAAGATTCATACACACTTTGAAAAAACTTGAAGGCCGAAAGCTTCTAACGAGATCTATAAACTCTAAAACAACTCAAAGGTTGGGAAAACCATAACATCTTCACCCTCACACGTACCTGATGTCTGAATCTGGTTTTCTTCACTGGCCGGCAACAGCGATTATGAACATGAGTATGGTACTATGGTGCAAAGAAGGAAAAAGAACAAGAGTGCGCAATTATGCATCGAGGAGAGGGAACGTGTGAGAACAAGGAACCTGCTTAGTAGCTTCGGGTTCCGACTTTTCCAAACGGGAAGTGTACTGTTTTTTCCACACGGTGGACCATGAAAATCGCTGCACAACTCTGAACCAATCGTGTAGCATCAGTCACATTCAAACATTTAAATATCAGGGCATAATTTCTTTCCATCATTATCTAAAGATTAGTGCCCTATGTCCCCACCTGTCCCCTCAACCAAACTTTTAATTAGGAGTGGGTGAGGGACATGGACGTGATCATAGATCCCAGTCTGCTCAAAGCAATCCATCTGTGTGAACTTTATAACGTCAAAAAAGGAACATAATGTATCGCTCAACCGAGTGGCTATTCTCTGAATCAGAAATGGCTTTCAGCTTTCTCGTCATCGATCTATCTATATTCTATACACGCACCGTGTTATCTGACTAACATAAAGTGATCAAATATGTTCCAATCTAGCATCAATTTTCATCAAAGAATCAAATCCTTTCATCAAAGGATATATTTTTAATAGATGAATTCAATCAATTTATCAACGAATTTTCCAGAAAGGTATTAGCATGTACTCCCTCCGTTCCTAAATAATTGTCTTTCTAGAGATTTCAACAAGTGACTATATACGGAGCAAAATGAGTGAATCTACACTCTAAAACATGTCTACATACATCCGTATGTTATAGTCCATTTGAGATGGCTAGAAAGACAATTATTTGGGAACGGAGGTAGTAGTAGTCCTCTGTTGGCAGGGCACGTGTGACCAGGCCGAATCTACATACCAAGTCGCACCTGGCATAAGGTGGATGTTCCTTCAGATTGCTCCGCCGCCGTCAGCAGTGTGGTGCGGGCCAGCCGGCCTGACTCTCTGTCTCCCTCTTCCCCCGCAAGGACCTGCTGCTCCTACGGGCGACAGTTGCGCTTCTTCCTTGGATTCCCCAAATCAACGGAATCCGCTAGTTGCCCCCACGCCGTCAGGTGGAAGCGGTGCCCGGAAGGAGGGACGGGATGGGCGTCTGGGGCTCCGGGTAAAGAGCTGGAGGTGCGGAGTTGAAGCCATCGGAGCTTGGGGGCTGTGTGCGCCGGCGATGGCTGAGCATTCAGCAGATGCGACAGCCGTCTCTGCTCGCTTCGATCGATCGCACGAAAATAAACAGGTTACTAATTTCGTCTTCAAAAAAATTGTTGAATATAAACAGCGGGCAACCGCTCCTCCCTGCATGCACGGATAATTTTAGATAGGCCGAACAAATCGGTTAGACTTTTCATTGTTTTTCGAATTTTTCTCTTTTGGCAAATCTCTGCTACTCTACTACTACTTATAAAAGCATCAGTTGCAATAAAAATTAAAAAAAAACATCAGTTGCAATATTGGTAGGGATGGCAATGGGTCTGGTTTGGATGGGCAGAGCTGATCCAGATCCATGCCCATATCCACGAGCCCACCTATTGCCCACCGGTGAAAATATCCTTGGGTCACATGTGCTGCCCATACCCATACCCACTGGATATCCATCTATCCATTGACATCCATATACATGTGGCAATAAAAACATCAACCATAACAATAAACAAATGTGTGCAACAACTATAACAATAATGTCTATGCGCAAAAAACAATAACAAGAATGTCACATGACATAATAGACAATACAAATATTAAATATTGCACACATCATAAGCACAAATGACACAACACAACATGGCCGATAGAAATTATGAAAGAATAGATGACATGTGTCACTATCACATGGTCCCACGTGCCAAATGGGTACCCTTCAGGTATTCATGGAGCAATTTCTGAATCCATGCCCAACCCGTGTGTTCATGGATACCCACCCTTGAAAATCCATTGGTAAAAAGGTCCTCCAAGTCCTTACCAACTGGGTTGGATATTCATGGATGCCCGGATCCATGGATAATATTGTCATCCCTAAATATTAGTGTACGAGTGGGAACCACCATGATCCAATCTACTTAACTAAATCTAACAGTTTGTATTGCTCCGGTGATCTGCCAGACTGCCACCCAATTGAATGGCCAAGATTCAATATTCTGCCACAGTTCTGCGCACGTCCTACCCCAATCAATTAGCCATGACCTCCCTCACCCAATCCTCCCCTAATAATAGCATAGCCAATATCTGTACTAGCGTAGCAATCAATTATGTCTTTGCTAATATCAACATGTAGCTAAATTTTTTTGAAATAAAATATTAATATGAAATGCAATTATAATAAAAAAAATGCTAGACGTTGGTGTTCTTATGGGGATCCTACGAGCTCCTTCCAACTTAATAAGCATTCACCACGAATTTCATTGGGGTGGGCCCCCTTCCCCAACTAACATCCAACCATAAACTGTCACGCTGAATCAACCCATAAAAACATTGCAAACACCCCCGCATATGTAGCATTGTTCTTAATATATTGACCAATACTAAAGTGCATTGCACATGCATGATTACTTGTAAACTGTTAGAAAAATGTGTACGAAACTGTGAAGATTTTAAACGTTCGGAAATATCAAAATGGGCTTTCGAGATTTTGGACAAACGAGACTATCTACTTTCCAAAAATAATAATTAAAGCTGACACTTGAAAAATTACAAAACTCATTGAACTTGCAGGCAGTTCTGAAAATTGAACTTTCAAAATTTTAAACTAACGAATATTTTGAACTTTTAGTTATTAATATGCCGGACAGAAGATGTTAACTATGGAACACCGACCTGACATACTAGCATTAATGTATGCATGGCCAGAACGGGAGCTGTTGTACTCTGGCACAATCTCAATACTCATTCCGTTTCATAGTTTCCCCAGTTTACTCACTGGTGCACACATGTAGTTCAAGGTCATAGCTGTGTGCTTTGGACGAGAATACACGAGAGTGAATCAAAAATATTTTGTTTGAACTCTAGAAGAACTGATAAACTTAGCACCAATCAAAGAGCTTCAAATACTACGAAACTCTCCATTGCTATGGGACTCCTAGTAGCAATCATACTCACATCCAGGAAGTAGTGCTGGCGAGGAAAGACAAACAGGTAACTAACCTTGTACCCTTGGATCACAAAGTGAATCACCACTCTTCAGCCAAAACCTGGGTTTGACTGAAGTAATTCCAGTGTTTCGGTGACCATGTCTGATGTCACGTGGCATTCATGAGCTAAACACCTACAGTCTGCCAGGACAAGGTACATGGCGGAGCTACAAAATAAAAGCCGGGCGGGCCACAAAGCACAAATGGTGCACGAATAAGCTTGCTGAGAGTGATTTTAACGGAAATTAGAGAAGGATCTGGCCCGCTGACTCGACGGCTCGCCGCTGTGTGGCCGCATCCCGCGTGGGCGGCCTGACTAGCTGAGTGCCGGTGGCTGGTGGGCCGTCCGGACATGGGAGGGGAGTGGGCAGCCGGCGGCTGATGTGCACTGCCGGAACCTAAACTCCCCGGCTGAGTGCTTTTTTCGAGGAATGACCGAACGAGTAGCTTCCGTGCTAGGCGTGCGGGTGCGAGTGTGAGGCTGCTGCGTTCCTTTCTGTTTTCTTTTTATATCAGGCTGCTGCGTTCCTACTTACTATGCAGATCGGTATAGGTCAGCGTAGCGTTGTGCGCTAGGCTTTATAAAAAAAAGTACCTTCAACCCTGGGCGGGCCACCGTCCATTGAGCCTTGCTGAAGCTCCGCCAGTGGCTGTAATGACATGCTCTTGCCAAGATAAATAATGAAGGTTTTGTCATATTTGAGAGTGATATGTTGATCTTCCATTGTCCCCGCTGTCTCCCATTCTCATGGTTTCTTATAAATCTTTTCTCTTCCTCTCTCATCCTTCACTCATCGTTGTGCCTGATATTCACCTATTTGATATGCTAAGCGAGTGTTGCCAACATGTAAAAGTGAAACGGGAAAAATAGTTTGTTTTCTATTCAGACGAACATAGAGTGTATCTTAGTATATATAAGGGTGAAACACTATTTGGACAAGTGAGCTGGATGGAGCACTCCTTTTTTTATCCTGAAATGGATACTGACTAATTTAATTTATTGGGGCCAGGCAACTAATATTGATAAAGAATATATTTGTAATGAAAAGTTATTGCCTGATCTAAATTTGATCATCAAGTGTCTAAGTCCAATATCATACAAGTTTCACCGAGTCAAATTTCACAATTATTTCCTTCTCTACTCGCTTTGTATATTGTTAGTTTCGAACAGGGCCCTAGACGCCACTAATCTAGTTCATTCGGACTTCTTGTAGGCGTCTGCCTGTCCGATATAAATTTTTTTAGGTTGATTAGGATACTTTTATTCAGAGTCGTCCAAAATTTATAATCCAATTTTAAAATTAACCATCTCATGGTTATACAAAAATGCTGCATCCATCAGTAAACCGTACTTGTATGGCCTATCTTAGTTGTGCTTAGTACCTCTGAATTAATTATTTTATAATTTTATTTTGTATACATAAATTGTTGATTTTGCATGCTTATAGAATTCATTTTTACACGATTGATATATGGGATTCTAGAAGTACTTGTGTTGGTGATGTGTTTTTGATTCACCATATACAAGCTTTTCATAAAGGCATGCAAATTTCATGATTCAACAGTTGCCTTTCACATGAAGATTGCAGACGACAAACGAGTAAAATGTTTAAAAGCATACTTGTAAATATGAATAGAATTGGGCACCGATCTCCTATCAGCAAATCTAGTTTACTTAATTAATTAGTTTGCTAAGGCCATGCTGCGTTGAATTTAAACTTTTCAAAATGTAAAGTGAAAGTGCATTTGAGAAGAACAAAATGACCATCATGCCTTTGTAGTTGTGATATATTGGTTTAAAATTTGATATCAAATGTAACTAACTTCTCAGTTGGACTAAGATATAAATAGTATCACATGTTAGATAACATCCCTATATTTGAATGCTATTTTAGGATTTTTCCATTAAACCTCAAGCAAATTGCTTGCTTATCCTAAATAAAAAAACTTAATGCTTCGAAAAGTAAAAAAAGTTGTTTGCCCTGCTCTGGCAAGGGAGGGGCGATGACGCTGGTATGCTTTCGGCTTTCTCCAGTGCTTGTAGTTGTCGCTATGTGGTCTGCAGTCCTGGATGTAATTTTGTTACGTCTTGTACGTTCTTTGTATTGTCCTGACAGTTAATGAATATATTTTCCCAAAAAAAGTTAATGAATAGATAGGAAGTTTTCGCTCAATATTTTTTGCTAGTGCCATCATATCAGTTAAGAAGTTAACAGACTGAAAACCACTCCACGTTCTATTGCTGGAAAGCTATTGCATAGATGAGTTCACTCAACATGTTAAGTTGCCGAGTGAGTGGTTGTTGAAAGAGATGTCAATGCGATGCTAAGAGCAGGGAAGAAAATGAATGGTTCGCATGTTGCTATAGATGGCTTGGCTGGGTTGGGCATGATTCTCCAGGACCGTGATTTTTATTGTTATTTTCTTCACGACCGCGATGGACAGGTTATTTTCGTGGCATCCTTGAGTCGAGCTGGATGCATGAGGCGGTGCTTCGGCTAGCGCTCCATTGGTCCCCGCGCCCGATCGAGCTTGAGTCGGACTGTTGTGAGGCCGTTACGCTGCTGGACGGGGTTCAATAATGCTAGGTCTATGGACGAATCTATACGGACCGAGGCTACGGACTGATGTGGCGCAATGCTATATGAACGGAATGCGTGTTTTTCGGAGGTTCTGTTACGTTGCTGGACCGGGTTGCACCTGACAGAGCAAAGTATGTTTATATGACAAAACAGGCTTACACCCCGCTATATTAATATAGCCAACCTCCAATACAACCAACGATAGATGCTGGGTGGAAGCAGCACAACCTCCAAATGAAACGAAAAAGAAAATACAAAAGGAATAAAGGTTGACGACGACGGATCAACAAAACCGAAGAAGCCTCATGAACGCTGCGTCCATCAGGGATCTCACACTATGCTCCTATACTTTGAAGCGCCGGTACCAATCAACACCTCCAAAAAGGGGCGCGACAAGGACGACACTGCTGCCAACGGTTTCCCCTGTACGCGGCGAGGATAAAGGAAGGGTAGCACCCGACGCCCTCCAGGAAGATCCAGCGGCACCCTCAGGCGCCACCATGTCGGTGTCGGACATGCCAACAGGGATTTCTCCCGATCCCAACCATCACCCTCAGACGCCTGTAAATCTCTCGCCGTCGCGCTGCAGACGCACGCTGTTCATCTTTTTTTCCGATAAAGGGTGAACTTTATTGATTCAAAGTGAAGCACCAAGTGGATACAAACACATTGAGTACACACCCGGCCTCTGCATAGCTAGGATGCACACAGCAACACCAACGCACACACAAACACGCTGGCCAATAGCAAAGTCATATAAGGCCAAAGCAATACCTAAGCGAGAAAAAAGAAAATACCCCAATGCAACTAAATCCTCGATCGACAAACTACAACTATGGCCATATCCACACCAACCATCTTATGACATCAAAGGACAACAAGCTTCTTCAACGGCAATGCCGTCAGGAAGGGAGCGACGTTCAAGCACCATCATCCCCGGGGCAGAAATCACATATCTGACCTGAGGCAGAAATCAAATCACAAACTGACCTGCTCACGAAAAAATTTCACTTTCCTGACCCTTTGGTGTGGCGCCCGACAGCTGGGCGCCGCACCCTACAAAGGTAGCGCCCTTCCTTCGGCGTCAGACGTCCTGCCAGCAGGCAGCCCTGGTCGATTATGCCCCACAGACAAAGACTGCAGCGCCCTAAGACTTAGGCGCCACACCTGTAATGTGCAGCGCCTATCTCTTGGGCGCTGCACAGTCAGGTTCCACTTGGGCTGGCCCCACCCTCTCTCCTCCCACCCCACTCCACACACCCCTACCCCACCAAAACCCTTGCGGCCCTCCTCTCTTCCCTCTCCCCCTATCAAATCTTTCTCAAATCTTGCATATCCGGAGTGTTTGACCGTGGATTTCGAAGCCAACCCCTCCCTTAAGGTAATCTCCTCCGATCCCCTCGTTTTCATCCATAGGAATTTTCACATTTGCTCAAATCTTGCTAGTTTAGGGGAAACCCTTGTTTTTGCTTGGATTTGAAAATTTGTGTTGAATGATGTTATATTTCTTTGCTAATTTGGGTTGTTTATGCTTCCATAGTATGCTAGGGTTAGGGTTATGTGTGTTTGATGTTGGTGTTAGGGTTATGTTATGGTTAGGGTTGTGGTAATTGTTATGTGGGGGTTAGGGTTATTAATTCATATATATGTTAGGGCATATGTGTGCAAATATTTTTCTTAAGTATTTACTTGATATATGTGTGTTTTTTATTATTGTAGGGATGGGGAGAACATGTGTTTATGTTCATCATGTGGATAAAGAGGCCTTTTTGAAAGGCAATGTTGAGACGGACCCGGATGAGCTTGACATGGTGTTTGAGAGTAGTCCTAGCTATGCGGAGCTCTTGGAACAAGTGAGGAAAGATTTGAATTGGATTGACCCAAGTGGCGTTGTTGAGTTCGAGGGAAGGCATAATGTTGGTTTTGGAATGCACATCCGTTGGAAGACAATGCGTGTGAACTCCGAGCAACGTTGGGTTGCATACAAGGAGACGGTTGCGAATCTCTAGACAAGGCTCTTGAGTTATTTGCCTCCAAGAAGGTTGAGTCTACTTTGAATGTAGATTTGAACCGAACCCCTCTCCGTTGGTTGCTAGCACTCCCCACCCATGAACCAAGATCAAATGAGTGAACCTCAATTCACGCAACAAGATTGGCCAACAATGAGCCCGACTCCAAACAACCAAAATGAAGGTTTTGAAGAGGAGAATGATGAGTACGAGGAGGATGACAACGAAGTTGACCTCCATGACAACAATGTGGGTGATCTCGACCAATATCATGTGCAAGAGACAATGGACCAATCCATCCCTTTTTCCCGTGCATATGCATCGGACTCGGATGATGATGGTCCCGATGAAGAAGTTGATGAGGATGGGTTCACGCCGAAGGAGGCCAAGCATTCAAGAAGGTATTCAAGGCGGGATCACAAGACACCGTTGTTCAAGGATCTTAGTCTCATGGATGAAGCCGTTGTGGATGGTGGCAAATGCATATCTCTTGGAGCTAGGCCAAGTTCTCACCGTGATTTGGAAGACGGCAAGAACGGATATATCCTGGTTGTGAGTTTCAATCCTTCTTGGAATTGAAGATGTGGCTCGACAACTACTCGGTTACACATTATCGTCCACATAAAGTGGCCAACTCGACGTGAATGTATGCTACACGGTCAAATGTGAAGTGCCAACATGTCCATGGATTGTGCGTGCAAGGCCATGGAAAGGAGGTCCCACTTACGCATAGTGAGTTGTCTACCAACTCACATGTGCCGCACAAGAGGGCGGATGGCAAGCTTGTGTACCAACAACATGCATAACTCACATCCGAGTTCATCGCCATGGGCTTTCCAACCAAATATCCACACTTCCAACAATGAGCATCAAGAGTGTCATTGACCTTGTGAAAGCCATCTTTCATTACAAGGTGAAGTACGGCAAGGCATGGAAGGCGAAGCAGGCCGCATTCAAGATGTTGTATGGCAATTGGGAGGAAGCATACAACCGACTCCCTAGGTTGTTGTTAGCTATGGCCGCCACAAACCCAGGCATGGTTCACGTGGTTGAGCCTCATGGGCACCAAACATTGATTCATAACGGGAGGACCGTGCGAGTATTTGGCCGTGCATTTTGGGCCTTTGAGCAATGCGTGAGGGCTTTTGAGCATTGTCGGCCCGTCATCGCCATTGATGGCACGTTCTTGACGGACAATACAAGGGCACTTTATTGGTTGCAATAGCAAGTGATGCCAATAACCGGTGTTGCCTTTGGCTTTCGCTTTGGTTGAGGTGGAGAACAATGATAATCGGGAGTGGTTCTTGCGTCAATCGAGAACAAGGGTATTACTGCTGAAAGGGAAATTTGTGTCATATCGGATCGCCATCCTGGAATTCTAAATGCGGTGGTGGTTGACATTCCTGGACATACAAAGTTGCATCATCGATGGTGCATGAGGCACTTTTGTGCAAACTTCTATAGGGCATGTGGTATCAAGGAGTTGGCCGATGATCTTGAGGATTGTTGTCTCGCTTTCACCAACAAGCGGTTTGCCGCATTGTTCCATGCATTGCTCGAGACACAAGAAACTTGACCCGGCGGTCAGGAGTTTCTCAATAGGAACATTGCCGAAAGGAATATGTGGGCACGTGCTTTCGATGAAGATGTTGGAGAATGCGGTCAAATGACAAGCAATATGGCAGAATGCTTCAATAAGGTGCTCAAGGGTGTACGTGCATTACCCGTGACGGCAATAGTTCAATACACATTTGACAAGATGAATGCATACTTTTTAAAGTACTCAATGGAGACTGATAAGCAGATTGCTGGTGAGAACAAGGATAAGCACAAGTACAATTTCCACCAAAGGTTGAAGAATGGTTGGAATTTCAATCACGAAAGGCAGACTACGAAGAAGCTGTACTATATGACTAAAACGAGTGGAAGTATGAGGTGAAAGAGCCCGGAGGAACCACAAACGATGGCCGCCAACACGGGGGCCGGGCTTTCAAGGTCTCCCTAACATGGTGTGATTGCAGCTGCATGAGGCCGTCTTTGCTTCATCTCCCATGCTCACACTTGTTAAATGCATCCCGGGTTAGGAATGTGGACGTCAATCACCCCCTTACCGTGAGGGAGTCCGAGTTCTCAATCACGACGGTAAAGAATACATGGACTCCACGGTTCCAGCCATACTTGGACCAATCACAATGGCCGGAGTATCATGGAGTTCAACTATGGCCCGACCCGGACTTGAAGATCGTTAGGCGGGAAGACGTAAGACAAAGCGTCTTAGAGGTGACATGGACGGATGGAGCCGTGGTGGCGGTGGAGAATACGGCACCGGCCAATTCCAAGAGCCTCGTGAGCAATCCCGTTGTGGGGGCTGCAGTAATGGGGGACACAACACAAGAACTTGTCCCAAACCAAGAAAGAGATCAAAGAAAATGGTGCAAGCACAAGCCAAACAAATGATAGCCAACCAAGTGAACCAAGGGGTAGCCAACCAAGTCAAACAAGTGGTGGAGTGCCAAACCACTCAAATCAAACAAGCCAACGGGAACTAGGCAACAAAGAGGAGTCATCTTGGTCTTAGAAGAGGCCGTGGTGGTGGTCTTGGCCGTGGTGATGGTCTTGGCCGTGGTGGTGGTAGAGGCCGTGGTGATGGTCTTGGCCGTGGTGAAGGTCTTGGCCGTGGTGATGGTCTTGGCCGTGGTGGTGGTAGAGGTCGTGGTGACGGTGTTGGTCGTGGTGAAGGTTTTGGCCGTGGTGATGGTCTTGGTCGTGCTGGTGGTAGAGGTCGTGGTGACGGTGTTGGTCGTGGTGAAGGTCTTGGCCGTGGTGGTGGTAGAGGTCGGGGTGGTGGTCTTGGCCGTGCTGCTGGTAGAGGCCGTGGCGGTGGTGGTGGTATAGGCCGTGGTGGTGGCGGTAGAGGCCGCGGTGGTGGTGTAGGTCGTGGTGATGGTGGAGGCAGTGGTGATCTTGGCCTTGGCGGCGGCCGTAGTGGAGGAATGTTCTCTTGGCTCAATGGACCATTGCCGTATGTGACTTACTATGATCTTGTTATTTTGGCTCAATGCTTGTGTTGTCATTTTGTATTGTGTGACTAACTATTATATTGCCATTTTCATAGGTATGGAAACAATGTATGGGGTGGAGGACACGGAGGGGGAACGTGAGATCCCTTGGTGGTGGGAGGAGGGACAAGTATATGTTCTATGTGTGTATGACTATGTGAGGGGACTAATATTTCTGAGTATGACTATGTGAGATCCCTATGTGTGTATGACTATGTGATTTCGACAAGTATATGTGCTATGTGTGTATGACTATGTGATGCAGACTACTATTTCTGTGTTTTGGATATGATTATGTGGCATCTTTATGAATCACAAAACAAAAAAACCAGTAGTTATTTGAAAACAGCAGTTAGTGCAGCGCCTGTGGATAAGGCGCCACCCTACTCTGATCTGGCGCCTCGGCCTTGGGCGCTGCACACTGGACATGGCGAATGTGAGAATCATTCCAGGGAGCACCAGGATCGTTGGAGTAGCTTTTCCACCCCAAAAAATGCTAAGTCAGTGTGCAGCGCCCAAGGGCAAGGCGCCACACTATACAGATCTGGCGCCCAAGGACAGGCGCTGCATCGACTTAGCAAATTTTGGGGTGCAAAACTCAAGCAGGCAGCTCTGATGCTCTCTGGAATGATTCTGTTGCTCCCTGGACTGCCATGTCCAGGTGTGCAGCACCCGAGGGTAAGGCGTCACACTATACAGTGCAGCGTCTTGGTCTTGGGCGCTGCATACCTGGACATGGCAGTCCAGAGAGCAACAGAATCATTCCAGAGAGCACCAGGATCGTTGCAGTAGCTTTTCCACCCCAAAAAATGCTAAGTCAGTGTGCAGCGCCCAAGGTCGAGGCGCCACACTATACAGTGCAGCGCCCAAGGCAGAGGCGCTGCACAGTGTAGTGTGGCGCCTTTCCCTTAGGCGCTGCACACCTGGACATTTATTAGGCTGCACCAACTCCCTCCCACCCATCCCCACCCACACACCACACCCTCCACACAAACCCGGCTCGGTGCCTCCCTCTGCCTCCTCTCTCCCCTCTCAAATCCTTCTCAGATCCGGAGTATTTGAACATGGATTTCAAGCCAACCCTCCCTTAAGGTAATCTCCTCCGATCCCTCGTTTTCATCCATAGGAATTGTCACATTTGCTCAAATCTTGCTAGTTTGGGGAAACCCTAGTTTTGCTTGGATTTGCAAATTTGTGTTTCTTTACTAATTTGGTATGGTTAGGCTTTCATAGTATGCTAGGGTTAGGGTTATGTGTGTTTGATGTTGGTGTTAGGGTTATGTTGGTGTTAGGGTTGTGGTTATTGTTAAGTGGGGGTTAGGGTTGACCAATAATTCTCGGTTTTGTAGGCATGGCTTCATCCGGTTCCATGACGAGGCCACCGTGTGCTAACCAAGAAGACATGCCGAACAAGTGGGAGGACGCATCTTTGGACAAGGTGAAGGAGAAGATGTCAACATCCCGCCATGTTGGTGTGGAGATGTTTGCAAGGTGAAGGTGTCCACCGAATCGAAAGAAAGCATGGACGGAAGGGCGGAGATATTTTGTATGCGAACTATGCTTATGATCGTGCACTTCCAACTAACGCCTATGACCAACCACGGTAAGCTCGAGAAGTAAAATGTTACTCTCAAATGTGTGTCAACACTAACAACAAATTTTTATGCAGTCACCGCCTCCTCTATGCAAGTACTTCACGTGGATAGATCTTGAAGTGCCAGAAGATGTGAAAAAGGACCAATACGCAGACTGTCTTAGGCGGCAACGACGGTTCGAAGAATCGTTTCGAAGAGGCTTGGAGGAAGAGCGTCGTCAGAAGGAGAGGATGGAGCGGAAGAAACGAGAGGAGGAGAGGGCACACCAAGCGAAACTTGCTCGTGAGGAGGAGAGGGCAAGAAAGCTTGCAAAGGCTCATGAGGCACAAGAGGAGGACTCGCACGTGACAAGAAGGGAAATGGCCTCGCTCTACTCGGTAGGGACTTCGCGGTGCACTCGTCGTCAACTATTTTCTAATGAATGTGTCATGAAGTTGTGAGGGCATGTGAGATGTTGGTGAACTATCTTCTAGGGCAAGCTGCCATTTGTCATTCGTAATGAATGTGTCGTGAACCATGTCGTAGTAATGTTTGAATTGTCTTAGGTTATGAACTCGTCGGCATGAAATTTGTGTTTGTTCAAATTGTTGTGATGCTGCAGTCATTGTAAGTATTGTGGATGTGATGCAAGCCAACTGTGGCTCTCTGGATGGTCATGGAAGTAGTGCAGCGCCTAAGGTCAGGCCCAAGTGTTGGGCGCCACACAATACAGTGCAGCGCCTAACGGTTAGGCGCTGCAGTGCAGCTATAAGCAAAACTGCAGAAACAGATGCCAGTTTGGCATCCTGCAGCAGCACTCACATAATAAAAGTATTGTAAACACAAATACCATATCATTTAAGACAATTCAACATTACTTCAACACTAGCAAGAGTTCATCCACATATAACATAACCTCAGAAGTTCATCAACATATCATTTAAGACAATTCAACATTACTTCAGGTTCGCAAACACAAATACCACACTAGTAAGAGTTCACCAACATATAACATAACCTCACAAGTTCATCAACCTAATTAACCGGCTACACTTAACATGAACAAGCACTAATTCCTTCCGCGCGTGTTCCTGGTGGCACGCCTGCCGGCAAGCTTCTTCTTCTTAGGAGCACGAGGCTCCTCTTCGTGCACTTCCTCCTCCGCCTCCGCCTCCGCCTCCTCCTCCGCCTCATCATCCAAGCTAGCCATCCGCGAGGTCCCTACGACCACCTTTGGGTTGCCTCTGTTGTCATAGTCGTTGGGCATGTACCGGCGTCTGGGCTGCCTAGGCTTCAACACATATGCAGACCGAGCTTGAGCGTCCGCCAAAGTCATGTCATGATCAACCTCATCGCCCTATCACACAACGAAACAATATGGTGAAGGCCGGTGTCGTAATCAAGTGAGAATCACATCTAAAGGATTAGTCATACCTCTTGGGTGATCCCACCCTCATCATCCATATAAGCATATGAGGAACTCACATCGTCCCCCTCATGGTGAGATGCGGGGTCTGATGGTGTACCAGACCTAGAGGCAGATGGTTCATCATATTCAGGATCACGGCAACCGAGAAGGTTTGATAACCGCCTTAACTTCTTGGCCTGACGCTGTAACATGAACAAGTGTGTAAGATATCAAACTTCGCAACATAGACTGCCTCTCATAGTGAATGCGATATGTACCTTGAGGAATGCTCGTAGTGAACCATCATCATTGCCAGTTCCAACCGGTGTCTTCTCCAGAATAGACTGGCTCTCATCAGCTGCTTTCTTGATCTCGGTGCGATGCGGATGAGAAAGAATGAATGCATTAGCCATTCAAACATGTGTAATACGGTCAACAGGAAAGTAAAGAGGGGAACACTTTACCACATAGTTAATCACCGGAACAGCAGGGACTCCTTGCCCTTGCACGACATCTCTGTTGTACTTCCCTTTGCTAGATCCTCAAAGTTTACGGGTTCTTCAAGAATATCCTCATTATATGCGGCGGGCATATCTCAACTCGAGTATTTCCAATAAACCATCGTGCGTAGTTATCAAAAGCAATTGGGTTGTGCTCACGAAGCGGGCGGCGTGCAGTGCTCTGAGCTTGCTCCACACAAAGCTGGAAGCGGGTAACATACGCAGAATGATGCTTGTTCCAGTCCTTTATCTTCCGTTGCCTTCTCTGTCCAACCTGCGTGGTATAAAACCAAACATTAGCACAATCAAAAGGAGTCCCGATGATTAGACAATACGCAGACATGCTCTCTTACCTATGAAGTGCTTTATCCGTGTCCACCCATTCCGGTGGTGAGGCTGGAAAAAGACCAAACTGACGATACACGCGATGCGGCAAATGAAACTCAACCGCCCAGTTGCATATCAATGGGCACCGCATAAGCCAGAGATCCTGATGCTGAAAGCACATCGGTTTGAGGCGGAAATGCGCGGTGTACCCATATGTCTCACGCGCGCCATATGGCTGCCATTCCACCTATGAATGAGGTCAACAATGCTAATTTGATGACTATTTTCAAGCAAGCATGAGAAAGGACTAAAGTAATGACCTCCTTACCTGCTCAGCGTAATCGTGTCCAACTCGGCAATGTACTTTTGGTACATGAGATTGACATCGTTCGTCATCTCGAAACGATATCCCACTTGTAAGCCCACGTGGGGCGCCGTAATTAAATCATGTTCATCTGCATACCAAGGATCAAACCCGACGCTCTTGAGGCCCAACAAAGTGACGCTCCCAGCTCCATACAGAAAGTAGAAGCAGATTACCACCAATGCCTGCACTAGGTGTGATCCTGCAACACGCATCATCCAGCTACATATGAAAGAAAAACAATGTTAACTTGACAGCAAGCTTGCATTGCTAATGAAATGAGTTGATCACAAAACAGACCAACTACCTGTCGGTACAAGTAGGCAAGAGTCGCTGAACCCCAGCACCAGTTGCTAGCGAAGCCGGTCAACGCCTTCAGCCACATCCATGGAGCGTTCTTGCCAGTGGAGTCAGGAAACAAAGTCCTCGACACAATGTACCACATATACACACGAGCATGTGTCTGGATCACATCATCAGTGGCATCCGGAGGGCACGTCGCAAAGTTATTTTGAATCCACGTGAAAGCAGCTCCGGCTGCTTTCCTTTCCCTCTTCTTCTTCTCTTCTCCCTCCTCTACATTATCCTCAGCCTCGGTAGGAGCCATACCGATAAGAGCAATCATCTGCTCGCGCCACCCATCAGAATCGGTGCTCATACAGAGAGGCCTCCCGTCGATAGCAAGCCCGGTGATCAACGAGACATCCTCGAGCGTCACGGTCATCTCCCGGTCCGAAGATGGAAACTGTGGGTCTCTGGCCTCCACCGATCAACAAGAGCGGACACCGGTGGAGCGTTCAGATTCGGCGTGGACGGCTGACCAACAGAATCCACGGGAGTAGTCCTGCACGCTTGATGTACGGTGTGTACCGCTCATCGTAAGGCATTGGAGGACCAGAGACCACGTGATACCGAATCTTCAGAGTTTCAAGCTTCTGAAAATAAAAAGTAATGACAAATCTTAGGGCATGTAAATTTCAACTAAAGGAAAATTTGCAAAATATTTAGATTACTCATTATTACCTTATCCTTCTCGCGCATCATGTAGGCCCGGTGTTGCACGTCGTAGACATCGTCCAGAAGCCAAACCATCCTTACAATTTCAAACAATAAACATATAAGAGTTCATCTTCATCTCAAATATCGGTATACACTAAACATATAACATGTGTTCAACTACAAGAATCTCAACATCTCCTTCTCACACAATGAATATGTCATATAACATGTGTTCAAATAAACTAAACATCTAATGTTTCAAATAAACTCAACATCTAATATATATCTAAACAAACTTCTCATATATGTCTACAAAAATCAACATCTCATAGTTATCTATAAAATAGGCATCTCATACATATCTAAAAAACTAAACAATATAGGCTTTCACCAACAAGAATCATATATTGTGAACTAATAAATAACACTACGGTACTACCAATATGAATACACATCCTAAATCGAGCAAACCAAACAAATCAAGGGTTTCATCAAATCTTGGACAAATCTCTATAATGGCAACAAATTTACGGAGCAAAAGAAAGAGAAGGGAAGAGTTTACCTAGTAGGATGGATTGGGGATCGAATCCACGGATCAAATCTTCAGATCTGAGAGGATGTGGGGGGGGGGATTAGATGGGGGCGCCGCCGCCGCCGCTGCTCTCTGTCAGAGAGGGAGAGATGAAGATAACTGCCTGGTCGGGCTGGGTCGGCCGCGCTTAAGTCACCGTGCAGCGCCCCAGCGCTAGGCGCTGCGTCAAAGTGTGGCGCCTAGATCTTAAGCGCTACTGCAGTGCGTGTGGGGCCGCAACTGGACCAGGGCTGCCACGCTGGCAGGACGTGCGACGCCGAAGGGAAGGGCGCTGCACTGTAGGGTGCGGCGCCCAGCTGTCGGGCGCCACACCAAAGGGTCAGGAAAGTGAAATTTTTCGTTGAGCAGGTCAGTTTGTGATTTGATTTCTGCCTCAGGTCAGATATGTGATTTCTGCCCATCCCCGGATCCAACCATCAAAGGTCAGATTCTAATTTTCACCCTCAAGAACAATATGAGCAAATCCGAGCAATGCCTTCAACAAAGTAACGATGCAAAAAACATCGTCATTGCCAGATATAGCCAACTTGGCAAACGTAGATTTTCACCCCCGGAGCTCGTCGAAGTCAATCATGTGTTGTCGTCGCCACTTTTCCACGATCCCGACAACTACATGCGAGGGCCTAGAGAACCGACCGTCGCCGTTGCACAACCATACCTCTGTGTCAAGCCGTCGTCCGTAGATTGCATCTCACCGCCGAAGAAAACCACTGAATCTGAAGAGAGAAACCCTCACGTAGATCTTTCGATGGCCACCACAATCCGCAGCAGGGTACCTGTAGTCCAAAGTGGTTACCCGTTGCCACCATAGCAGCCGGAGATGGCGAAGTCAGATCTGACAAATCAATTAGTCCAGGCCACCATCGGCGCAGACGTGGCCACCGCAACACATCCATGGAGACGGCCGGCAACGCCAAAAGCCCTAGCCACAAGTGCTGCTCCAGTCCGTGCCCACATAGAGCTGGTGTTGGCCGCGGCGTGAGCCCCGCATGGGCAGCGAGATCCAGTCGTGGAGGGGAAGACGAGGAGGAGGATGGGCTAGACCGGGGCCGTTCTTGATTTGGCCGGCTCTCCATGCCACGAACTGCAGCAGTTTGGACGCCAGGAGGCCAACCATGCCGATCCCGTGCACCACAATCACGGCCTACACGGGCCATGGAATGGCGACCGCGCAGCCACGGCGGGGCATGCCACCAACGCCATCTGCAGAGCCCCAGCGCCGTCCTGCTTGAGATCCGGGGAACGACATGCCAACCGAGCCCGTGAGGATCCAGATCGAGCCCACACAGACGCCGACGACCACACGCCTCATCAGGCACCACGCACGCCGAAGGCTACCTCCACCGGCCCAAGCAAGGACGCCGCCCTGCACCACCTGCAGCCGCAGCCGCCGCGTCGCAACAGCCCTACGCGAAGCGCCCCGCCGCCACCGTCCCGGGAGCCTGCGCAGGCTTCGCTAGCTGACCCCTCTGGTGGCGGTGACGCGAGGGGAGGGGAAAATTATATAATAGAACATCTGCACCCAGGCCCTTTCTATCTAGCCATCCTGATTTGTGCAAGTACATTTTTTTTTATTTCTCCCACACAGAACATATCTTGAAGTTCAAACCTATACAGCGTGGCAAAGCTTTCTAAGTAGAATTTAGGATAAATCTTTCAGATTTTTTGTCAAACATAAATATACAAAATACGTTTTGTTTGATTAAAAAAATCATATCTTTAGTATTTATGTTGGAGAAAAAATTCTTAAAGATTTTATCCTAGATTCTAGTTAGAAAGCTTTGCCACACTGCAAAGATTTTAACTTCAAGATATGTTTTATATGAGAGAAACAAAAAAGAGAAAATTTCATACAGAAAGTTAGTTGTGTCACACGAATCATAAAAGCGATATTGAAGAGCTAAGATAGCAGGGCCGGGGTGCAGGTGCTCTAAAAATCCACGTACCATTGAGGGGAGGAAGGAGCCTGGGGCGCCGGCGACTAGAGGTTTCCCCCATGTGGACGAGACTTGCCTGCTCCTCCAGCGTGCACCCCTCCGTGCTCCCGCATATGTGGCATGATTTGATTGGAACAGAATAAGGTCCGGCCCCATCCCCTTAAAATAAGGGGGGAGATGATTAGATTAGAAAGAAAAAAGAAAAAAAGACAGCCGTAGGATGAGGTGGAAGCACGGATGGAAGCATGTGGAGGGAGCAGGCAAGCCGGATCCCCCCCATGTCGCCAAGGGCGATGCGAGGGACGGGAATCTCGGATCGGATCGTTTTGTAAAGCTGGCGAGGATTGGCGGGACTCAGAATCATGCCAGCCATGGTATCTCGACTATAGGTAGAGGCCAGCAACGCACGGCCTTGTTGGCTAGGAAATTTTCCTTTCGAAATTAGGAATGCTATCCAAAACAATTGTGATTCTATGCATGGTGAGTTAATGAAATCCAAACTTTCACCACCCACAAATGAAAATTTAGGTGCTACTGCTACCGATCGAGTTGGAACAAAGTGAAAAGATACAATGGCGATATATCTACTCTGGTGAAGTTGGAGCTATATATATGGGGCCGAAAGTATTATTAACACAAGCAAACACTTGTTATGTTTCACGTTTTCATTGTCCATGAGCTACGGTAGGCATGTTAGGTTGTACCCAACAGCCAGTTTGCTTTCAAAGCTTGAGCTAACGCGAAAAGGTTGGCTAGGCAGGGCGATTTCTACTTCACTTTCAAACTGCGAAACTACTGTGCAAACGACAAACGCTGGCCGATTTAGAGACAACACTATCCAATGGCTGTGCTACAGTGTATCCTATGCATGGATGGTTTGATTGACTGTATCGTCCCAAAATCGGCTATGCAGCGTCGTCTGCGTAGCAGCACTCTTCAAACTGGGTCAGGTTACCGGGGAACGAACATATATAACTGAAATATCTCTGCCTCCTCTCAATTCTTTTTCACCCTTTCAACATGATTTTAGAGTTCATAATTATAATTCTAGGAAATCAAATGAATGGCTGCTCAAAACTAGATGAGCTCCAACATCTCACCCTTGTCAACATAAAGAACTGGCCCGTTCCTTCGCCATTCACGCCATTGGCCATACTGGTCATGGTGGTCGTGGCAATGGTGCTACTTAACGAATTGCCACTACTGAGCTTGTATGCTCCACCGTCCATCTGATCATTCACGGTAGAGTCGGCCATACACTGAGCATCGATTGAGCCTGCTGCTAGATGTGGCTCTCGTCTTGGAAGGGACCTTGACGGCTGAATGATGGCTGTGGTTGTAGGGGAACCTAGTGGCGCTTAAACTACATGTTTTTTTAACATGTATGGAGTACATGCTAACAGCAAGAAACTGAATGGCCACTTATCTTCAAGTTGCAATCAGCATCATTTGATCAGCAAAAAATCTACTCCTATAAGAAAAAGTGAGTTGGTGATGATAGTGTGCCCGCCATTCATGATTTCGGACCATCTTATCTGCATATTACGATGCGAGCTGTGCCTTCTTCAAAAAAGACGCTCGCCATCCATTTCACGTTTACAACAAAACCCTTGGGCTCTCTATCCAACCCCACGCATCCCCGACCTTATCCAAACATGAGCCATGGAACCGATTCATCTCAAGAAGGGGAAATACATGGAATTGAACTGAGCTGTGCATGTTGCCGTTCCGCACAGCGCCGTTGTCATCTGCCCCCAACGCCTCTCTTGCCTCACCTATGCCGCATAAGCCCCACCGTGCGACACCTCCACACATCCACCACCAACATTATGAAGAGAGACCTCCGTTTGGGTCAAGATCTCTTCACAAGTGAGCTCCCAAAACTTTTTTACCGTGATATCCATTGTGTATGGGTTCATGAACATGATAGCATGTTTTTCGACCTTCTTCTCGTCCACAAGCTTAACCTCCTCAGGTGCAAGCCTACTCTCCTCCGCCTTCAACTTCCTCTCTTCGGCCATGAACTTTGACCTACATTTCTCGTCCTCCAACAACTTGAGTTCAAAATGAAGAGATACACAGAGTTGAATGGTCAAGGATGTCGACTAGAAGGGGAGAATAGAGCGAAGGATCGAATATGCCAGCTAGAAGGGGTGGATAGATGACTACACATTTTTTACTTTCTCAGTTGGTTTTAGGTTTGTGGAATTATAATTTCTCTACAAATAGAACTAAGGTGGATCACCGTGTGGCTTTATCTATAAGCAGGGCATGAGCCTATTTCGTGAAAACTTGTATGATAAGGGAACACTAGCAAGCAAGAGAAGAAGATAGAAAAACTAGATTACCACTAAACAAATAATATAGCTAGGGAATAGCTAACCTAAAGTACAAGGATGAGAAGATGTGTTCTGAAGTTCAAGTTCTTTTTTTAGAAAAGGAGGATGTACCCTTGGCCTCTGCATCTGGACGATGCATGCAACCATATTATTAATATTCACAAAGACCATACAAGGTGATAAATCAATAAGCCTAAGCCTTCATCTTGGCAACGCAGTTGCTACTCGTATCCCCTTTATGAAGGTGTGCCGAATGTCCGGGCCTAATAACAAACAGACATCGCACCAAAGCCTAACATCTAAAGCCGGGTGTCCCATCCAAGCCACTATCTGGATTGGGTAACAGACCGGTCCGGCACACTCCCAGTGAGCAGCGCAGGCTGCAAGGGCCGTCACCTCCATCTTCCATCGGTCCATCCTCGAAGAAGAACTGATGCACTGAC
Source organism: Aegilops bicornis (assembly GCA_021605145.1). Lineage (NCBI taxonomy): Eukaryota > Viridiplantae > Streptophyta > Magnoliopsida > Poales > Poaceae > Aegilops > Aegilops bicornis. The sequence continues at coordinate 49,650,776 of CM038674.1, forward strand.
CTTGCCAGGCCTCTCTGCTGTCAACGCCACCATGACGCCAGACAACTTCCTCCTCCTGCGCAAGTCCATCTCCGCGCATCGGACGCCAAGTCTCCCTTGCGCCATGCCGCCGAGACCCACCGTCGACGATACAGTTTATGCCACACCGCTCCACCTACCTGCCATCTCGCGTCGACTCCAAACTATCAGCAACTCCACCACCCTGAGCAGTCCCCGGTCGACGCCTTCAGGAAGGAACACGACACCAAAGTGCCATCATCGCCCAAACAAAGGTGGGGGTGTAGGATCAACACCGAAGCCTCCAGGAAGGGAATCGGCACCGAGGGGGGATCTAATCTCCATTGGAAAGGTGTGTGGCAGTAAGCTCCCCACTGGCACTGAATGTCTCACCTTATTCTCCTTAAGCTTTGGCCAACAAAGTTGAAACTCATTTCATAAGTGGTAGGTCTCAATCCAACCTTCAAAAACTTTCTCGGAGTACTCCCACAACTCCAAATGTAGCAAGATCTTAAATTTAAAACTTGTTTGGTTTTACAATTTTAGGACGAAAGATATACTCGGACAATAATCAGGGGAAACCTAATCCATTGACTAATTTACTCTCCTGATATGGAAAAGTAGGCTACCACCTTTCGTTTAGCAGTTTTCATATGGTAGGAGGAGACCAGAATAGTTGTGCTAACTGACGTGTCACACTAAATAATTTACTTAGTTATTGTTTTGTGAAGCAAACCACAAAGACTACTGATTAATGTGGAGGCAAAACATATAGTTAAAATCTAATGATATCGAAGTAAAATGAACTAATTCCAATGTCCTATCAATGACGTATACGCGTATAGACGAGCCAAAAAGAATTAAACATTCATACTAATAAGATATTTGCTCATTGATTTGGTAACACACATTCGCAGAAAGCATCCAATTTAGGACCTGTTGAAGAGAATCACAATCGCCAAGCCCAAGAGTTTTAGTAACCCCAGATAACCATCCAACCATCCTTATTTTCTAGGCCTCTTCCCGGCACTCCCATCAAGATAGTAGTAGATAGTAGTTATACTTCTTTTGGTTTAGATGTCCTAATTAACTAACCCCATAATATAATCACACCCTCAAAGTACACATCCACTAGACCGTCTGACTATTTATGAATATTTTGATTCGATATTCAAAGATCGTATGTGTGAATTTTCATAAACAGTACTTTCACAATATATTAAGTTATTTATATTCGATATATATATATTGTAACAGAGATTAATGTCCATTTTTTTGAAAATGGTGTAAAAATCTATATGAGTACCAGAGAGAGTATGTATGCACTCTTAGCATTTGATGGGAGCTAATCAATTGCACCACGAGTCTTACAATTACTCACTCCACTAGTAAATGAGTTGCTTCTAGTGAAAATTAAAATTAAAGCAATGTCACTCGCTCCTCAAGATTTTAGATGGCAATTCTATCATAGCTCTTATCAGTCACTCGATCTTCCTCTGCACCTACTTCCCAATGGTCCGATTCCCACTATTTATGTATCTCCTTTGGTCCACTTCCATCATCTCCTCATTTTTGCATGTGATTTTCATATATTTGATATACTAATTAATCAAGTGCTAATAATGTAAAAGTGAGGTCGAACAACGGAGCTTGTTATATGTTCATACAGAGATATGCTGGTATATATAGAGGTAGAGTATTAAGGTGGGTAGAATATTCATTTACTGAAATGAGATGAATGTTTATGAATTGCATTCATGTATTGAGAATTCATATTCACAATCATAATAACTCACATAAAAGATATGGTATATCATAGATGCTTGATACAAGCTTCCTTCCTTACACCACACCGCAGTGGTCCTAGAAAAGACTTACCTGCATATGTATGATTGATGGGTTGTATTCAATGTTTTCAACACAGACAAGGACATTGTAGCTGAGTCTTTGTCGTCCTAACCCACCGGCAATATAAAGTCAGCGGCTCACAACAATGGGTTGTCTAAGATTAACCACATTCACATGTGGCCCTTTTACTTCGCTATATATTTATTTCAAGGTTTTGGCAGCTACTTCTCTATCGAGAGCCCATGATATGGCCACAAATAACATTAGTGTTTTCAAGGTTCATGAAACTTTTCTGCACAACGAGGTTTTACAGACCGAAGATGTGTACGTTGAAAAATACATTTGTTTTGATGGAAAGTATGAAGGAGAACAAGCATTAGATGTTGCGCATGCTACAAGGCGTACAGAGACAAACAAGTTAGAGTTAAAAAGCACCACGTCTGAACATGCATGGATGTCAGGATGCATGGAAGCTGATGTGTTGAGCCAGTTTGGAGTTTGTGCTGATCGTGTGAACCATGTAAAAGTACAACCCTGCTATAATTATTCGTATACACGGCCATCGGATCCAGCTATAATTAGGACCAACCAGATGTTATATTTCCATACAACGCATCAGGTGCAAACAACTAAAACGAAACATCAAATATACTGGTATTTGTTTGGACGACCAAGACCATCAGAAGAGTCGAGCATCAGGAAGTTTCTCAGGTGGGGTCTCATGTGTTTAAAGGAATCAGGATGGGAGCCACCAGCTGGCAAAACTAAATTAACCAGCGTACAATTAGGAGAGTCAAACTTTATCTGTAGCATGCCGACATGAAAAAGGCAAATCAGTTTAAATAAAGTAGGAGTCCAGTATATTTGGAAAGCTTGCGTGCTTCTAATTCTTGTTAGATAGGTCGGCTATAGCCATAGTACGATCAATGTAAAGGGAGGTTATGTTTTATGAATAAACACAATGTGTTTTTAGGGTAAATACCCGTACTGAGTTTTGGGGGAAGCTGTCTAAACATCCCTAAGTTTTGGAGGAAGCTTTAGAAAACCTTTGTGTTGCGTTTTCTCTGTGAAGAAATTGTTTTGCGCCTGTGTACCATCATCGAGATTGGTTTTCTCATGCTGGACCGTAAGGTTCAATCCCTCTAATTCGCGTGCACCGGTTGTGCGGGCGAGAGGTTACTGCTACTGAAGGAGGAGTGTCGTGAAAGATCGGGCCACAACAATAGATCAGATCTCACCTTTGAGGTTCGGTCTACATCAGCCCAAGTCCCATTCAGAAACCGCCGTTGCTTATCATGTCCTAATTAACATGAGAAGTACCCCACATAATGTTTTCTGCACTTTGAAAGCTAGTGAAAAAATCAATCCAAATTAACACAAAATAATTATTTGCTCCCACATATGCTTTCTCACTAGGGTTTCTGAAATAAATCTAATGACATGTAGTTCTAACATTATAAACTAGTCACCCCCACCCCCCCCCCCACTAAAAAAACTAGTCATCGTGCAGATGGTGGGAACCATTTGTTAATCCACTCATGATTTGTTTATAAGTACTTCTCATTTAAATAATTAATAACTGATGGTAAGTGGCTAAGAAGGAAAACAGTTCATAACAATCAATTAACAATTACGTGTATTAAGAAACAAACAAATGATATCTTGACTATTGCTTTCAACTCCATCTAGAAACCTTGCAAAGTTTGAATCACACCCAAGGGATTCTAGGCACCACATTGCAAATCGTTATGCAGTGGTGAGACAAATAGTTCAACAGTAAAAAGTTGTCTGAAGGCCATAGTTCTCACTTTCGGTGAGATTTCGATGAATTCCAATAATTTCGGTAGACACTGAAATTTTACCTTTCGGTCAAAATATTTCAGTCATTTCGGTTGTACATAGGATGATAGGAATACAAATATATTTTTAAATATTTACAAAATTTTCAAATATTTTTTTGAATTTCAATCGAATATTTCAGTCCTTTGGCCGAAAGGCAAAGCCATGAAATTCACTGAAATTCGGTAATTTTGGTAGGTGCTGAAATATTTTTGAAACTGAAATTTAAAACCATGTTGAAGGCACACCCCAAGCTTCAGAGGAAGGCATAGGCATGGATCTGGTCTCATTGCTACAATGAACAGGAGTCTAAGACTTAGGTTACACAAGGTCGGAATAGACGGCATCGGGGATGCACCATGTGAAGCACACCCTTGCTGATTCCATGTCAACGTCACAAATGATGTGCAGGGACGAGATAGGACTTACTCCTACGCAGATAGCTTAATTACCATCATCTATTGTACACTGGAACGTAGAAAGAAGTGTCGCTGGTTCAGCTTAAAAAATGGATGATTTGCTACCTAAACAGTCATTTTCTGCTACGTAGTGGGTTTCAAAGTTCATAACCATGAGGGAGATAGTAGTGGGTTGGGAAACCACAATTTCACATCATGAGTCGTACTAGTGTTGCATAGTAACCCGACAGATATACAACTAGACTCGTAGCTAACCGTTTGTGTGAATAATTAGTTCCACTGCGAGATCACTATTGCCATCACACAGTTGGCACCGTTAAACCAAGGACCTAACTTTTGATAACTGCGGAAGTATAAATGAGAGGATCGGCACTGCTGTCCTCCTTTCAAGATCAATGGTGGCAGTTCGGTTGTATATTTTCACAATCATTAGATCTTCCATTCTTCCCGCTGTCTCCTGTTCCCTCAGTTTCCTGTATCTCTTTCGTTCCTCTCTCATCCTGTCCTCACCTTTGTACGTGGGTTTCACCTACTTGGCATACCAAGCAAGTGCTGCTAACATGTAAAAGTGAAGCCGGGCACTAAATTTGTTATATTCAGGCCGGGATAGAGTGGTTTATATAACGGACAAAGCATTGTTTAGATATATGAAGGTTTGGTAAAGCATTCATTATATTTATAGTGTGATGAATGCTGAATGCCCATGAGTTGCTTTTGATCTGATCCCAGCTACAAAATTATACTACCTTGAACAATTCCAAGTAGATTATGGATGACTCAAAATGTTTCACACATGACACATGTTGAGGACCAGTCCGCATGAATAAAATAACAAATTAAAATTGGAACTTCTTTTAGAAAAATGAAATAAAAAAAGGCTACAACAAAAGGGAGAATCGTACAACAAAAGGCTACAACAAAAGGGAGAATCGTTCAAAAAAGGCTACAACAAAAGGCCATTTGGGCTGGGCACCTTACCTCTCCTAGCCCTTAGATGGTGACTTTGCTACCGTTGGTTAAGTACTAGTGGTACTAGTGGGTAAACCCGTTATGGGTATATATATGGCAGTAAGAAAAAGTAATGGCAAGCATGCGTGCATGCATGGAAACTATTTATGGTTTCAATACTAATGGATACTCTTCAATGCATAAAAGTTACCAAATTATAGTGCATGTACGTGTACTATGGTATAGGGAAAACGCTTCGAAAGTAGAATGGTAAAAAATATCTGAGGTATGTGATAATCATACCTATTATTATATTACTCGAATATATGTACCTCAAATACATCTCTATCGGGTAATGTTGTGTATTTCTTCATATTTATTGTAATGTACATATCATCTGTCAAGGTATTTAGTTTACGTACATGTATCCACCTGTCAAAAGATAGTTTCATTTATGGGGATATATCAATAAATTTCACATCGAGGTATGCATTTTTTTAGGGACTTCAGTATGCACCAACACATATGACGGTTCGGTATTCAACCTTTATTTTGTTTAGAATAACCGAGGTATATCCAGTTTTTATTAATTATAATACCTCGCTATGTCTAAATTTTCAGTACATATCACACCTCGGGTATATGTATATTTTCATTAGGTATAATAGTTCTAGTATGTGTGTATTTTATTCGATATAATGGCCCGGGTATGTGTGTACTTTCATTAGGTATAATACATTAGTTATGTGTATTTTCATTGGGTATAACACCAACACGTATTTTTTATCGCGGACTAATAATATGTACACATGGGTATCTGTTATTAGACCGTAATATTAGGTATAATACCCACCAACTATAATATCACAGTCTAATAACATGTACACATGTGTATCTCGGGTACATGTACCACCTATTAAAAATCTGACATGTATTGGGTATAGTAAAATTTTCTTGTTTTATAGAATAGTTATGACTTGTTTTAGTTTTTTAACACAGTACATACATAAATGCTCATACATATGAACATACATTCACCCCTATTAACAAACACACACACCCTACCCCTACGAGAACCTCGGAGAGACTGACTCGACACTACATTTTGAGATTGACGAAGTTTCCACAGACGACTTCATAGTTGACGGGAACGTCTCCTACCACTGATCGCACATTGCGGGAAGGCCTGAAATAAATCATGAAAAATGTGGCCACCAATGCTAAGTGTAGGACTTGAACCCTGGTCCCTGGTGGGTTTGATTCCACTAGAAGGAACCTAATCATCTGAACTACATGTTTTTGTTTTTCTAGTTTGAAATAACATTTTAGGTATTATGATTAAGTTTTTGAAGTGATGCACCAAATGGGGAAACACATGAAACATGCTAAGGTGATTCCATAATCCACTACGCCATAACTAGTACTAGATGAAAAGTGCGGCTTGCCGCACCCCGCACCCCTGCCGGGTGCGGTCATATTCAACATGGTGACCATCGAACACGGTAGGTCACGCTTCAATTTTGATAGGTTGATATGTGCGCATGTTTATAACATTATACCGAAAGGAAAGAATAGTCACAACACACAATAACTTATTTACAATGCAGTGACATTCTATCCAACTTGGTAGAGCACGATTCATATTGAATTCAGGCTATTACACGAAATAGCAAAGCACGATGGCAGCACCCACCCAGTCCACTATTGGCTACACAATATATATTACACAAAATTGAAGGAAATATAGACCATTGATTCCATCATTTGAATCTCTCAAACATATAGGAGGTACTAAGCACTAATAAAAGTAATGGTTTGCTTAATAACTATACTTTGAATCAACATAGGCATCATGGTTTCTATTCTTTCTGCAGCCTCTTCCAATAGCTATCCGACCAATTGTTTCTCAATCCTTATGGATGTCACATAGAGCTGAAACACAAATGGGGATCAGTGAGCCTTCCTATGAAGGGGCACATAACCACATAGAAATTTTAGATGTTTACATGACAAACTATCACACTGAGGGTTGGCATCAACAAGAACAAATGATCTCATGAAACTGTACCAAAATACTCAAGAAACTGTATAATAATGCTTATCTTCCTAAATAACCTTATACAATTATTCGACTCATTATGATGATAAATAATCATAACGTGCATGCGCATGAGAGTGCATTTTCATGTGAACTCCATCGTCCAGGGTTTGTACATTTAGCTTTTACTATTGTTCAGGTTACTCATGGTAGGCCCGCTTAAGAATCTCAGCTACCGTGTGCTTTTCATGTGCCTAGTGTTGTTCGTTCGTAAGATCACAAGGTTGTTTTCATTGGGAGATGCCGATAGCTTCAAACAAGTACATCAGGTCAAATTTTCTTTAGTGGATCACAGAGAAAATGAGATAAAAAGCATCTCACTTACCATCATGTATGCAAGCCCCAATTAGCATACCCCCTGATGGAAAGCTGATCCTTTCATACTCTTGGCAGTGCATTAGCTGAATTAAAGACTCGCAGTGCATTAGTTCTATTAAAGACTTGCAGTGCATTGGCTGTAGTTAAGGATGGCAATGGGTAGGGTATGGGCAGGGTAGAGCAATACCATACCCATACCCCTATAGTCAGTGGGTACAAAATTCTACCCATACCCGTGCCCATGGGTATGAAACTTTACCCATACCCGTACCCAACGGGTACCCGTACCCATTGGGTACCCAGCGGGTAGAATAAATAGTACATAAGTTGTTCACAATTTTATGCTCATTGATAGCACATTTGACAAAAAAATCAATTATCTTGACTCAATAACAGGTAGATGAGTAATGACCACTATAAAAATTTAGAAATACTCTAAGTCAATAGGAGTAGACGAGTCACATGATAAATTAATGACTAATTGACGACAACTTAATATTAGTTCACAAACGGGCAGGGTATGGGTATACCCGCGGGTACAAGGCTATACCCGTACCCTACCCATGACTTAACGGGTAGGATATGGGTACTACCCATGGGTATAAAAGTGTGCCCATACCCTGCCCATGCGGGTACGGTACCCGCGGGTACCCATACCCGTGGGTAAAATTGCCATCCTTAGCTGTAGTGCATTGGTTGTATTAAAGAAATTGACGCAGCCAAGAGATCTCCCTCATATGCTATTTATTTAGAGAGACATGGTGAATTCATTTATTTGATAAGAATGTGCCAATAGCAGGCAACAATTTAATTAATTGAACAGATGGTGACCCAAAACCCATAGCACAGGGCCTCTATTTCACCCTTCCCACTCTCCTGCCCTCTCTATCCTCTCCATCAAGTGCTATGCTTTATGTAATCAGGCTTTATTATAATTCTTTATGTAATCAGGCTAAAGGCTAACATCTCGCAAGTAGGTCGAGCTAGGATAAGAATTCCAATAAAAAAATAAGCATAAATTGGGCCCAAAATCACTACTTTACTACCTATGTCGCATGTCGTGCCACCTAATATGATAGACTTTTTTCGGGAAAAGAGCAGGTTTTACACCAACTTGGAGCTAGGGAAACCAAAGAAGAGCTAGTTTCGCCCTATTTAGTTAGCGGTGGATGAAGCAATTCCATACCATAAGAAAAAAAAGACTGCCACAAAAGAATATGGACCACTCAATGCAAACATACGACTACATCACAGTACCTACTGGCCTGATGCATGCCTATTGGCTAACGCCAACATTGGATTGATGGATAGCAGTCTATATTTATACATCATGGAATTTATCAATAAGCAGGAGGACAGTTCTCAAATGATTCGATGGAAACTTTTGTTTGTAGTTTTGAGATCGATAAGATGAACTGTGATATGCTGAATTCAAGCATATATCTGAATATATGTAAGGTCAGCAAGCTTGAAATCTATGTAGCCTATATGTTGTGGACGTTTTGGTGTTTGTAGAATAAAGATGAGGGGATCGCCTATGAATGGATTCAGGGCACCAGAATGGTTGCAAGATATTAATAAACATGAAGGCTTATCGATACAAAATTTGCGGAGGTTATTTCATTTGGGTCTAGCATTCCTCGGATTAAGAATGAGCAATACATGACATTAAGAATATATGGAAGAATCACTAGTGGAAAAAAGGCCTTTGGTCGCGGTTCGCAACTGCCATTAGTCGCGGTTGCGCAACCGCGACCAAATAAGCGCGACTAAAGCCCCCCACCGTTAGTCGCGGCTGCTTAAGAACCGCGACTAAAGGCCCGTCCCACGTGGGCGCCAAAGCGACGTCGGTGGAGGACCTTTAGTCGCGGCTCTTCTGGCCAACCGCGACTAAAGGCCGCCACAGGTTTAGGGTTTTAGCCACCCCCCCTAAACCTGTTTTTTGTTTAATTTGTATTGTTTTATTTCTTTTGTGCTTTATTTTAATTTTGAAGGAGTTTCATATATTCTACGGTACTACATACATGCATATGAATGTACAATCTCAAATAAATTTGAAATTAGAACCAAAAAGAATTCAAGAGGAATATACAAATTTGAAAACACTTTTTTTGTTTTCTTTGTTGCTTTATTTATTTTATTTTGTTTCTACTTACAACAAAATACTTATTGTTGCTATTTTAGTTTTCTGCATTATTATTTATTTTTGTTGTTTTTTGCTTTATTTTTAATTCTTTTTGCTTTTAGTTTTAGAAAAATTATAAACTTTCTGTTAGTGCCATTAGTTTTCAAATTCGAAAATGGACACCAAACACATCACGGGTAATATAATTCACATGATCCATTCAACAAAGTTTGGTACAATAAATTATTACACATCATTTCTTCCCTTGTGTCCCTGCTTGCTTACGATTGTGCCGTATCCATGGAGCATCCTCATCATTTAACTTAATGCTTGGGTCGGTGTTCACTTTGAAGGGCGGAATTTCAGCAAACATATTATAATCGCCTGACATGTCTGTCTTGTCCTCCACTCCCACGATGTTTCTTTTCCCTGAAAGAACAATGTGGCGCTTTGGATCATCGCATGATGTACTGATCGTTTTCTTATCTTTCTGTTTCCTCGGTTTGCTACTCATGTCCTTCACATAGAAAACCTGAGCGACATCTTTCGCTAGGACGAATGGTTCGTCAAGGTAACCAAGATTGTTGAAATCCACCATTGTCATTCCGTATTGCTGGTCCACCTTTACCCCACCTCCTGTTAGCTTGAACCATTTGCACGGAACAAAGGGACATTAAAGGAGGGTCCATAGTCAAGTTCCCATATCTCCTCTATGTAACCATAATATGTGACCTCTTGCCCATTCTCGGTTGCTGCATCAAATCGGACACCACTGTTTTGGTTGGTGCTCTTTTTATCTTGGGCGATCGTGTAAAATGTATTCCCATTTATCTCGTACCCTTGGAAAGTCGTTATAGTCGAAGATGGTGTCTTGGCCAACATGTACAGCTGATCTACAACATCATTGTCATTCATTAAATGTTTTCTCAACCAACTGCCGAAAGTCTCCATGTGGGCCTTCCTAATCCAGGATTCAGGCTTACCCGGGTTGTCAGAACGTAAAATATTCTTGTGTTTCTCAAAGTACGGAGCCACCAAGCTGGAATTGGTCAATACAGTGTGGTGTGCTTCAGTCAGAGAATGGCCGTCCATACGTATCGTTGATTTCCTTCCGATCGTGCCTTTTCCACTTAGTCTCCCCTCGTGCCATGATCGAGGAAGACCAATCGGCTTAAGGTCAGGAACAAAGTCAACACAAAACTCAATTACCTCCTCATTTCCATAGCCCTTGGCGATGCTTCCTTCTGGCCTAGCACGGTTATTTAACATATTTCTTTAATACTCCCATGAACCTCTCGAAGGGGAACATATTGTGTAGAAATACAGGACCGAGAACGAAAATCTCTTCGACTAGGTGAACCAGGAGGTGCGTCATAATATTGAAGAAGGATGGCGGGAACACCAACTCAAAACTGACAAGACATTGGATCACATCGTTCTGTAACTGTGGTAGAACTTCTGGATTGATTACCTTCTGAGAGATTGCATTGAGGAATGCACATAGCTTCACAATGGCTACTCGAACATTTTCCGGCAGGAGCCCCTCAAAGCAATCGGAAGCAATTGCGTCATAAACACGTGGCAGTCGTGAGACTTCAGGTTTTGGAACTTTTTCTCCGCCATGTTTATTATTCCCTTTATATTGGGCGAGAATCCAGACGGAACCTTCATACTGCTCGGGCATTCAAAAAGATGACCTTCTCTTCTTTGGTCAGAGCGTAGCTGGCACGACCTTGAAACCATTGCGGATGCCGGTCATCAGGGTCTTTCAAACGTTGTTGGTCCTGCCGTGCTTCCTTTGTATCATTTGTCTTCCCATACACGCCCAAGAAGCTTAGGAGGTTCACGCAAATATTCTTCGTAACGTGCATCACGCCGATTGCAGAGCGGACATCTAGGACTTTCCAATATTCTAGCTCCCGAATATAGATTTCTTCTTCCACATGGCTGCGTGCCCGTCGGCTCCTTCGAACTGATTGTCCGCCAGACCCTTTCCAAAGATGACTTTCAAATCCTTGACCATATCAAATACCTCAGCACCGGTGCGTTCCGCGAGCTTCGCCGGTGATCTGCCTTGCCATTGTAATGCTTGCCTTTCTTTCTTCTTGGATGAATTTTCGGAAGAAATCGACGATGCCCAAGGTACACGTTCTTCTTACAATTTGGCAAATGTACACTTTCTGTCTCATGTAATCTGTGCGTTCTTGCATTGTATCCCTTATTTGACAGTCCCGAAAGGTTACTAAGAGCAGGCCAATCGTTGATGGTTACGAAAAGCAACGCTAGTAGGTCAAATTCCTCTTGTTTGTGCTCATCCCACACACGGACACCACCCCACAGCTGTAAAAGTTCATCAACTAATGGCCTTAGGTACACATCGATGTCGTTGCCGGGTTGCTTCGGACCTTGGATGAGCACTGGCATCATAATGAACTTCCGCTTCATGCACAACCAAGGAGGAAGGTTGTAGATGCATAGAGTCACGGGCAAGGTGCTATGGCTGGAGCTCTGCTTCGCCAAAAGGATTCATGCCATCCGCATTTAGAGCAAATCTTATGTTCCTTGCGTCGGCTGCAAAATCTTTGAACCATCTGTCGATCTTTCTCCATTATGCTCCATCTGCGGTGTGTCTCAACTCCCCGTCCGACTTACGGTCCTCTTTGTGCCATCGCAACAACTTGGCATGCTCTTTGTTCCTGAGCAGACGTTTCAACAGTGGTATTATAGGAGCATACCACATCACCTTGGCGGGAACCCTCTTCTGGGTTTCGGCCCTCAACATCGTCACCAGGGTCATCGCCTCTGATCTTATAACGCAATGCAGTGCATACCGGGCATTCATTCAAATTCTCGTATTCACCGCGGTAGAGGATGCAGTCGTTGATGCATGCATGTATCTTCAGAACCTCTAAACCTAGAGGGCAGACAACCTTCTTTGCTTAGTACGTACTGGCGGGCAACTCGTTATCCTTTGGAAACATATTCTTCAACATTTTCAGCAAGTTTTCAAATGCCGAGTCAGCTACACCTGCCTCGCCTTCCATTTCAGCAAATCCAGTGTGCAGCCCAGCTTTTTCAGACCATCATCGCATCCGGGTACAACGCCTTTACGTGATCCTCTAACATGCGATCCAAATTCTCCCTCTCCTTTTCAGGTTTAGCGGCGTCTCCGTGCATCAGCAATGGTCCGACCAAGATCATCAACGGGATCATCACGTGCCTCTTCTTCACCTTCCCCTTCACCTTCAGCATCCTCCATGAAAGTATCACCGAAATGAGCAAGATAGCTTTCATCGATGAAATCATCCCCTTCTTCATCTTCTTCCATTATAACCCCTCTTTCTCCATGCTTGGTCCAACAATTATAGCTTGGGATGAAACCCTTCTGAAGCAGATGCATGTGAACAACTCTTGAGGAAGAGTAACCCTTCTCATTCTTACAGATAACACATGGACAGATAACAAAACCCCCCCGCTTGTTCGCATTAGCCACTACGAAGAAATCTTTCAAACCCGTAGTGAACTCGCCGGAGAGTCGGTTACCGTACATCCATTGCCGATTCATCTGCATTATTATAATATAAAATATATAATTAACCATCATGCATTTGTTAAACTAACTAGCTACAAACAATATAAATTAAACAATGAACTACACACATGCATATTGACACATCAAAGGTTCATCAAGTTGCTAACCATGATCGAAGAGTGTGGCTCCAACACTTCATGTCATGTTTGTTTCATGCTCTTGGGGCATTTCATCAAACACCTTATGTGCATAAGAGGAACCAAAAGCAAACCTACACCCACTTGTGAAGAGAATGGCTCCAAATGGCTAAGTGTTGGCTGCTGGTTGGGTATATATGTTGGCGGGGCTTTTGTTGCGGTTGGCCTGGCAAACCGTGACTAAAGGTGCCCGAAGGCCTTTAGTCGCGGTTGTCCTGGCCAACCGCGACTAAAGCCCCTCACGTGCACCAGCTGGCCACCGAGCGCCCTGGGCCCAGGCCTTTGGTCGCGGTTCACCTCGAATCATGACTAAAGGTCCCATTAGTCGCGGTTCCTACAGCTTCGCGACTTATGGGGCTGGACGGAAGCCTGTTTTTCCACCAGTGAATATAGGTACATAATAGTACAAAGAAACTGAAAAGCACCATCTTCTATAGGTTCTGCACAACCATACAAACTTGACAGGCGAACAACAACACCATCTTCTATGAAACTCCAGCACTGTAAACCCGCTAGTTCATACAGAGGGAAGGACGAAATTAAGGGCAACTGACCAAACATGATAGCGTTGTAACATACCAATCAAAGGCTACATTAGCACAACAACCTGAATTCAGCAACATCAAAGAGCTAATGCTTATGGTGATAGTCCAGATGGAACAAAGCCGAGAGGAGAATTCAATGCCACCAAGAGGGTCGAGGAAGTAACTAAGGGACCAAGTGAACATATATAGCTGGACATAATGGAACGCTGGAGATGCTATATAAATGAACATATACATAACCTGCTTAGCATGACCAGTGGGGAAAAAAGCTAGGGAGCACAACTTTGTACCATCTACTTTCATTACTGATTCCTATTTACACAGTATAACCAAATAAAAGAAAAAAAGGTGTGAAGATTTGGCTCAAAGTATGATAAAACTCATGATTGATATACTCGATCAGATTGTCATCGTCATCAGGCAGTAGCCGCACCGCAGGCTCAGCTTTGTGCTTGCACAAGTTGCATCAAAGGCAAATCAGCAATCCATTCATTTATTGAACAAAACACTAAACCTGAAATGCATATATGATGTGAGGTCACACGCAAATGAAAGCAATGGGGAGCGAGACAATTACCATCTAGCTTCCCTACAAGGTATGTAAAGGAAGGGCTTCTCAAAGTTGTAGTTTCTCTTGTCTTTAACCTGCATGTTCTTCACAGAAACCTTGTTGTTGTAGAGAACAATGGAGATGTTCTCACACACGCTGTAAGAGTTAATATCCCAACATTAGAACTCCAAACTACACTTTTACATACATTTAGTAGAGAGCAGATGATTGATTCAGATGCAAACATGCACTAGAGTTAATATCGACAACAACTATAATGAGTAGCTCACATATAGTTCTTGATCCCTTTGTGTAGATATATAGGCTACATATATTTCAAGCTTAGAGAAAACCAGCATAACGACCTGCAGATCAGAGACAGAAGACATGTACATAACATGGATAAGTGTGATTGTAGGAAGAGTACATAAATAGAAGACACATTTTATCACTATGTAATAAGAAGCATAAGCAACGATTAACATAAACAACTCATTGCTAAAAAAATGGTATAGATGATATTGAGTGGTTGAGGTACGGCCCACCTAAAAATGATGGTAGCCAGCATAGATCATAGAAAGACTATATGCAGCTACATCAATTATAGCTGATGCTAACCTGTTGAGGTGCTCACAACAGAACTAAAAAGTGATGTTGTGAGCTGGGACTTGGACCATCAATGTGGTTATGGTGATGTTGTCCACAGCTCTGCCATGAAGTACCTGATCGACAAAATAAAAAGAACCAATTATTTGGATTAGGACAGAAACACGAGCTCAAGAAAAAAAGAACATAAATATATGATCATAATTTCAGTACCAACATCATCTCCTAGTAGAAAAGGTCAGAGAGGCCGCGATATGTCCAGAAATTTGACAAGATAAAGGTTTCAGGCCTAATTAAGCATCACACAATCTTTGATATTTCTAAAAATCCGCATCTTACATTAATTAATACTATGGTGAAGCAAAAGGTCACATATGGCACAATCTGACATATGCAAACCATGTAAGAATCACTACTTCATAGCAGAAAATGGTGGCATTACAGATCTGGAGAGAGTACATTTTCTTTGCCCAAATAAATCCATTGGTAAGATAAGAAGAAACAAGAGGATCATTGCATCTAGGAGACTGTGCTAGCAACCTACTTATCGCAAACCCAGCTGGTCTTCTTGACACAGACTTAATCGATGCCATCGCGAGCCCAACCACTAAAAAAACTACCCATTAGCCCACCCTCACAATTTATCGAACACCTATCATGCAATACCTTCATGATGAACCATGAGTTGGCGCACACTAGTAGAAGAACACCTATTAGTCCCGGTTCGTAAGGGCCTTTAGTCCCGGTTCATGAACCGGGACTAATGGGTCGTTACTAATACCTCCCCCCTTTAGTCCCGGTTCTAACACGAACCGGGACAGATGGTCCTCCACGTGGCCGGTGCGCCGAGCCCAGGCAGGGGGGCCTTTGGTCCCGGTTGGTGGCACCAACCGGGACCAAAAGGCATCCACGCGTCAGCATCTCTGTGGCTTGGGGTTTTGTTTTTTTTAAGGGGGGGGGGTTTATTTAGGTGTTTGATATATTGTGTTAGCTAGCTAATTAATAGAGAGAAGTGTCCTCTCTTATGTCCGTGCTTGGTCGACGCTACGTACTATATACATATAGCCCTCGACACGCTAGCTAGTAAGAAAATGAGGGAACCATCGAGTACTGAAGTTCGTCATGCATACCGAGAGAAATGATCGATCGACCTCTCCTTCTCCGAGAGATTGGTCGAACAACAAGTTTTCATATCATGTACGTCCGACGCTACTGGCTACATACATGTACAATATATAAGATCTCTCAATTACAGTCCCCTAGCATTTGAAATCAAATTCCACATGGTATTCTCCGGCTTTATTGATGACGTGGTCAAGAAAGAATCCCGCCAATTCCTCTTGAATTGCTTTAATGCGATCTGGTTCTAGGAGTTCATTCCGCATTTGCCACGTCTAATTTGAAGAAGGGGGTTAATTAATACATATATATGAATGAAACTCAACAGAAATGATGGTGTAATAAAATGAAATTGTGAATATTATTAATTGCTTACGCACTTCATATTGTCTTTGAGAGTAGCCCCGCTTATTTTTCAAAGTCGCATTGTAGATGAACTCGCACACGTAGTATCCACAGAAATCATTCCCTTCTTCCTGCCACAAGCACTTCACGAGAAATAGAGGTCAATCAAACTGATAATGAAGCATTATAAATGGCATTGATGAAAGTATAGCTATAGAATCAACGGGAGATGCGCACAACTAGCTAGCCAGTAGTACTTACTTTCGGGTATGTATATCGCAGCTCCTTCGGCAGTCCCGGAGCTTTTGCGGTGAACTGTTTCCAAACCCTGCAAGACAAAGAAAATAATTATTATTACTTGAGATATCAGGAAATGAACAAAAGTTGCCGCTATGGTGCGATAATGATCGATTGAACTTACTTGCTGAGCATTTCAGTCATGTCCGCATAGGTGCTGGGATCTTTCCGTCTCGAGTCTAAGACGGTTACTAGTCCACACTCAAGCTTAATCTCCAGAAGAATATAGTGGTACCTGCGCACGCATGCATAACTCATCAATTACATTACTATAACCTCGCTTTCGAGTAATAAGGAAACCGAATATGCAAACGATCAGTAACACTCACTTGCCGTTGTAAGGAAATAGTATGGTATCTTTGTTTTGATTTTTGATCAACGATTGTAGCAAGTTGTCCTCCGCCTCTTTGACGTGCTTTTCAACCAGAAATACATCTATGATATTTGTGTTAATGAACCCAATATCATAGATTTCATTTTTTTTGCACTCGACGATCTTCAATCTGCATAATATATTGAGGATAATTAATTATAAATACATGCAATGAAAGAGCCGAGCTATATATAGAGACTTAACGACAGAAATAGTACTTACAGGAAGTAGCAAAAGACCGTTAATTTATCGAGGGCCTTTTGATTGAAGAACGCGAAGAACTCCTCAAATGGAACACACAACAGATCAGTTCCAACGAGGTCGTGCTCCTCTTTAATGTGCAGATACAAACTATTCGTCCCCCCAGACTCTCTGTAGGTTTTCATGTACCAAGTATGGAATCTTCGCATCATCGTTGTTAGAGATTTTTCATCTTTGACGAGAGGCTTCCCGTACTCGTATCTGTGTTCTTCCACCTTCATGTATTCAGGAAGTGCATCGTCAGCAGGTAATCTTGTAGATTGCCATAACCGCCACCATCCCGGAACATTAGCGACGATGTTGCCGCTAGAGACATTGAGCAGGGGGCACGATTGGTTTGCTTGTTCGCTGAGCTGGTCAATTTTTTTCGCAGTTGCTCGTTCTTTTGCTCTTTGATGTCTGACAGTACTTCTCGACCGCTCCGCTTGGAGATATGTCTGTTCAGTAATGCGCTCATAGTTGGTTCTCGGCGGAGACTTTGCCGGTTTCCTCAGGGCAGCGAGTGCGCTTCGCTTTCACCGGATCTACCTTCTCCTCCGGAGGTGGATGTCTCTTTGCTTTCAACCCTGCAAACCAGTCATCCACTTCGGTCTGCGCGATCTTCGCGTTTTCCTCCTCGGTCCTCTCATACGGTAACTTCTCTGGAGTCTTCAGACAAGGACCGAATCCAGATTTCCCCGCCTTTGGCTGTACTGCTAGACGCCCGGCAGAAAGCGAGCGGATGTCTTCTTTGCTTGCTAACGAGGCGGCGGAGAAGGACTACGACACGCCGGAGCAGCCGGAGCGGCGGCGGGTCTCTTCCGCCCTTGCTGACGAGGCGGAGAAGGAGGAGGCTGGCTGCTCGGGCGCACCAGCGCAGGCGGAGAAGGAGGCGGAGTGCCGCCACGCGCCGGAGAAGGAGGTGGAGAGCCGCCACGTGTGCCCTGATCGTCACTCGCCGAAGGAGGAGGCGGTGGAGGAGGCGGAGTGCCCTGACTCGCCGGAGGAGGAGGAGGAGGCGGAGGCGTCCAGTTCGAAAGGTTGATGAGCTCCTTCCGCCATAGGCATGGAGTCTTCAGAGCAGAACCCAGCCTAGTCTCCCCTTCACCGATAGGGTGGTCAAGCAGGAGGTCCTCAAATCCCTCCGTTATTTCATCCACGATCACCTTAGCATATCCTTCTGGAATCGGCTCGCAGTGATAAGTTGTGCCGGGTCCACTAGGATAAACTTGGCCAACAGCCGCCATGACCTTCAAATTCATACATCGCGCCATAATGTGGCAATTTTGAGACTCTGTGATACCATCCACGGGATAGCTGGCAGGAGCCGTCAAGACATGCTCCGGCTGAAGCAGCTCGGTGGAAGCCACGTTGCTTCTCCGCTGAGATGGCGGGGTAGCTTCGGGGGAAGCTTACGCAGGTCGTTTGCTGCGATCTGCTGCTTCTCGTTCCTCTTCTCGTTCCTCTAGCCCCATTACCCTTTCGTGCAGCGCCTGCAGTTGGTCCTGCTCCAGTTTCTTCCTCCTCTCGTGGGTTTTGTAACCCCCTGCGTCCGGAAAACCAACCTTCCACGGAATGGAGCCTGGCGTGCCTCGTGTCCATCCAGGGTGCTCAGGATTCCCAAGGGCCATTGTGAGCTCGTCCTTCTCCCTGTTTGGAAGGAACGTCCCTCGCTGCGCTGCATCGATATAGTGTCGAAGGTTCTTGACTGGTATTTGCAGTTGCTCGTCCGTCCACTGGCACTTCCCTGTTACAGGGTCCAAGGTTCCGCGAGCCCCGAAGAACCAAGTCCAGCAACGGTCTGGCCAATACATTGTCTCTGGTTCGATCCCTTTTTCAAGCAGATCATGCTCAGCCTTGGACCACTTAGGCCGGGCTTTGAGGTAGCCACCTGACCCCGTGCGATGGTGAAGCTTCATCCTCGCAGCATTTTGCTTGTTTGTCGCCGACATCTTCTTACTCTTTCCCGATGTGTTGTGGGCCACAAATGCGGGCCAGTGATCTTTGATCTTCTCATATTTGCCGATGAATTCTGGTGTCTTTTCTTTCTCGACAAACTGGTTCAGCTCTTTCCTCCACCTCCTCATTAGGGTTGCCATCTTCTTAAGAGCACAAGACTTGATTAATTGCTCTTTAACTGGCTTCTCCGGATCCTCCTCTGGCGGTAGGGTGAAATTTGCCTTGATTGAGTCCAAAGATCTTCTTCTCGCATATCATTGACATAAGAAACCTCAGGGTCTTCCTCCTTAGGCTTATACCATTGATGGATGCTGATCGGGATCTTGTCCCTAACAAGAACCCCGCACTGAGCAGAAAATGCCTTCCTTGTCCGGATGGGTTCAATCGGTTCGCCGTCGGGCGCCATTTCTATGATCTCAGACTTTTCATCCGAGCTCAACTTTTTCTTCGGGGCTCGTCTCCTTACGGAAGTTGTGCTCGATCCGGAGGGCTAAAATTATAAGGAAGAAAGACGAGAGTAATTAATATGTTACATATACCAAAATAATGGATGCATCAATTAACTAGTCAGCACGGGCTTAACTAATATATATATACCTGGCGGACTCGGTTCGGTCACCGAGCACTCAAAGACGGTCTCCTTCTTGTACCTCCATTGTGTCACCGGAGCCATCATGAACATAGTCCTCTTCTTGTACCGGCATTAATGGGTCGAAGCCATCATGAACATAGCCATCTTCTTCACCCAGTCCTTCGGGACCATCGGTGTCGTTAAGAAATGACACAACTTCATCACTTCCTTGTGCGATTATGTGCCCCAACATCGCTTCTGTCTCTTCGTCTCGGGAGTGCTCCATAGTTTCTGCAAATATTTACAATATATATTAGTGGCTAACGTAGAACTAGCTAGCTAATCACAATAAGGAATCATGTTAGTGGCCTCAACGCTGCTTCTCTAGGGTTTGGGTCACCTCGACACAACGCTTCAAATGTTAATTTGGGTGGCCTCGAGAGAGTTAATTTGTCGGGTAGGGGCGCGCACTAGTAGAAAACAGGGCTTTCGTCCAGGCCAGTTTAGCCCATTAGTCCCGGTTCGATCCAGAACCGGGACCAATGGAGCTATTTGCCCCGGTTCGTGAGCCCAGGGGGCCGGCCGGGCCACGTGGGCCATTGGTCCCGGTTCGTCCGGACCTTTTGGTCCCGGTTTGTGGGACGAACCGGGACCAATGGTCCTGCTCCTGGCCCACCACTATTGGTCCCGGTTGGTGGCATGAACGGGGACCAAAGGCTTCCCTTTAGTCCGGTTCAAGCCACCAACCGGGACTAATGGTGCTGTTTATATATAGCCCCTCACAAGAGCAGAGCACACCGCTCTGTTTTTTCTGGCCGAGGGGGAGAGGGCTTGGTGGTGCTCTAGCTCACCTGCTATGCACACAAGGTGTTCGATGGAATGCCCGAGCCACACTACTTAAGGTTTCTCCTCTCCAAGCTCGACCGCCCAGCTCCATTTTCCTCAATATTTATCTAGGTTTAGCGGTCCGTCACGCCCCATCCCCGTCTTCATCGCCGTCGATCACCCGCGCCGTTCTCCTCGCCGGCACCACCGTGGTGAGCCTCTTGTTCTTATCTTCTTTCTGAAAGGAAAAATATTATTACTTGTTTGTTTAGATATATACTTGTATTATTTTCTTACTTTTATTATTGCATCTTATATAGTGCGATGGTTTTGGTATCCGCCCCCGTCGGCCGTCATCCTGTCTATGATTCGGATGTGGTATATATTATCTTTTCATAACTATTGGTTCATTTATTGTTTATGAAAATTATGCCGACCAACGTGACATAGATTTTATTTATCTAGGAGGTTGTTGAACCGGAAATTCCAACCGACCCTATTGTCGAGAGGTTAAATTTAGTTGAAGAAGAAAACAATTTCTTGAAGGAAAAATAAAAAAACTTGAGGAGGAGAAGATGATATTGGAGTTGCATGTTGCGGATGTAAATCGATGATCACAAGATCAAGATGGATGCAATGCGCTTGAAGATGAGAGAGATTAGAAAATATGCCATTCATACCGAGGCTTGGTATCATTATGCCGTTGGATCAGTTGTTACCTTGGTTGCGATTATGATCGTATTTGTTTTCGCATTGAAATGTTTTACATAGTTTCAATGTATGGTTTAATTAATTTAGATGCTCTGCAGAGCTTTATGTTGTTAGATGAGAACTATGTATGTACTTTGGTTTTTATGTGATGAACTTCTATTAATTTGGTCACTTAATTATCTATTCATAATGTTCTGTAATGATTTTCGACACACTTAATTATATATAATGCACGCAGATGAACCGGCAATGGATGTACGGTGATGACACACCTCCGAGTACATTAAGGGCGTGCATGATTTTCTCGAAGTGGCTGAGGCAAACAAGCAGAATGGTTTTATGTGTTGTCCATGCCCTATATGTAGAATCTGAAGTCTTACTCTGACCGGAAAATCCTTCACACCCACCTGCTATACAAGGGTTTCATGCCACACTATAATGTTTGGACGAGGCACGGAGAAATAGGGGTTATGATGGAAGACGGCGAGGAAGAAGAGTACGATGACAACTATGTGCCGCCTGAATACGATGATGCTACTGAACATCCAGATGCACGGGACGATGTGCACGATGGTGCTGGAACAGGCGAAGCTGCTGAAGATCAAGAGGAACCAGACGATGTGCCCGATGATGATGATCTCCGCCGGGTCATTGTCGATGCAAGGACACAATGCGAAAGTCAAAAGGAGAAGCTGAAGTTCGATCGCATGTTAGAGGATCACAAAAAGGGTTGTACCCCAATTGCGAAGATGGCAACACAAAGCTCGATGCGGTACTCGAATTGCTGCAGTGGAAGGCGAGAGAATGTTGTGCTGATAAAGGATTTGAGAAGCTACTGAAAATAATGAAGAAGAAGCTTCCAAAGGATAACGAATTGCTGACAAAGTACATACGCAGCAAAGAAGGTCGTATGCCCTCTAGGATTGGAGGTGGAGAAGATACATGCATGCCCTAATGATCGCATCCTCTACCGTGGTGCCTACAAGGATCTGAACGCATGCCGGTATACACGGTGCATTGCGGTATAAGATCGACGAGATGACCACAGTGATGTTGACGGCGAGCCTCCTAGGAAGAGGGTTCCTGCGAAGGTGATGTGGTATGCTCCTATAATACCACGGTTGAAACGTCTGTTCGAAACGGAGAGCATGCCAAGTTGATGCGATGGCACGGTGAGGACCGTAAGAAAGACGGGAAGTTGAGAGCACCCACGACGGGTCGCGATGGAGAAAAATCGAGAGAAATCTTGGGATGAGTTTGCAAAGGACCCAAGGAACGTATGGTTTGCTTTAAGCGCGGATGGCATTAATCCTTTCGGGAGCAGAGCAGCAATCACAGCACCTGGCCCGTGACTCTATGTATGTATAACCTTCCTCCTTGGATGTGCATGAAGCGGAAGTTCATTATGATGCCAGTTCTCATCCAAGGCCCTAAGCAACCCGGCAACGACATTGATGTGTACCTAAGGCCATTAGTTGAAGAACTTTTACAGTTGTGGAATGGAAAGCGGTGTACGACGTGGGATGAGCACAAAAGGAGAATTTGACCTAAAGGCGTTGCTGTTCGTGACCATCAACGATTGGCCCGCTCTCGGTAACCTTTCGGGACAGACAAACAAGGGATACCACGCATGCACGCACTGTTTACTTGACACCGATAGTATATACCTAGGAATCCGCAGGAAGAATGTGTACCTGGGCCATCATCGATTTCTTCCGACCAACCATGAATGTCGAAAGAAAGGCAAGCATTTCGAAGGTGAGGCAGATCACCGGAAGAAGCCCGCCATGCGTACCGGTGATCACGTACTTGCTATGGTCAATGATTTACACGTAATCTTTGGAAAGGGTCCCGGAGGACTAGTTGTTCCGAATGACGCTGAGAATCATGCACCCATGTGGAAGAAGAAATCTATATTTTGGGACCTACCCTACTGGAAAGACCTAGAGGTCCGCTCTTCGATCGACGTGATGCATGTGACAAAGAACCTTTGCATGAACCTACTAGGCTTCTTGGGCGTGTATGGGAAGACAAAAGATACACCTGAGGCACAGGAGGACCTGCAACGCTTGCACGAAAAAGAGGTCATGCCTCCGAAGCAGTATGAAGGTCCTGCCAGCTACGCTCTTACGAAAGAAGAGAAAGAAATCTTCTTTCAATGCCTGCTCAGTATGAAGGTCCCGACTGGCTTCTCGTCGAATATAAATGGAATAATAAATATGCCAGAGAAAAAGTTCCAGAACCTAAAGTCTCATGACTGCCACGTGATTATGACGCAACTTCTTCCGGTTGCATTGAGGGGGATTCTACCGGAAAACGTCCGATTAGCCATTGTGAAGCTATGTGCATTTCTCAATGCAATATCTCAGAAGGTGATCGATCCAGAAATCGTATCAACGCTAAGGAGTGATGTGGCGCAATGTCTTGTCAGTTTCGAGCTGGTGTTCCCACCATCCTTCTTCAATATCATGACGCTGCGTCCTAGTTCATCTAGTCGACGAGATTGTCATTCTAGGGCCCGTATTTCTACACCATATGTACCCCTTTGAGAGGTTCATGGAGTCCTAAATAAATATGTTCAGAATCGCTAGGCCAGAAGGAAGCATCTCCATGGGCCATCAAACAGAGGATGTCATCGGGTTTTGTGTTGACTTCATTCCTGGCCTTAAGAAGATAGGTCTCCCTAAATCGCTGTATGAGGGGAGACTGACTGGAAAAGGCACGCTTGGAAGAGACTCAATAATATGCAGGGACGGATATTCTTGGTCTCAAGCACACTACACAGTTCTACAGAACTCTACCTTAGTG
Source organism: Aegilops bicornis (assembly GCA_021605145.1). Taxonomy (NCBI): domain Eukaryota; kingdom Viridiplantae; phylum Streptophyta; class Magnoliopsida; order Poales; family Poaceae; genus Aegilops; species Aegilops bicornis. Next base: position 49,675,046 of record CM038674.1, read on the forward strand.
ACCCCGTATGTCGATGAACACAAGAACAGTCTGCGCTCCAAACACCCGGAGCAAAGGCGACGATCGGATTACATGAGAACACATCAGGACTTTCAGCAGTTGGTTGGAAACACGTCTCAGAGGTGACAGCACTGTTTGTGATGAGCTGTACTTGTTGTCCTGGGGACCATCTTCGACTGTAATGATTTGGAAAGGATACGAGATAAATGGGAATATATTTTACACGATTGACCAAGATGAAAAGAGCACCAACGAAAACAGCGGTGTCCGCTTTGATGCAGCAACCGACAAGGGAAATGACACATATTATGGTTACATAGTAGATATATGGGAACTAGACTACGGAGTAGATTTTAAGGTCCCTTTGTTTAAGTGCAAGTGGGTCAATCTGTCACGAGGCGGGGTACAGGTAGACCCACAGTACGGAATGACAACAGTGGATTTGAAAAATCTTGGGTACACTGACGAACCGTTCGTCCTAGCCAATGATGTGGCACAGGTTATCTATGTGAAGGACGTGACTACCAGACCGAGGAAAAGAAAAGATAAGGAAGCGAATACATCATACAATGAGCCAAAGCGCCACATAGTTCTTTTCTGTAAAAGGGACATCACAGGAGTGGAGAGCAAGACAGACTTGTCTCAAGAGTATGAAAAGTTTCATGAAATTCCCCCTTCAAAGTCAAGGCTGACCCAAGCATCCTGATAAGCGATGAAGATTATCCATGGTTACGGCGCAATAATAAGCAAATGACACAAGCGAAGAAAAAGTGAAGACTTTCTCCGCAACTATTATGATGATACCATGCCAACTTTGTAATGCATTTAGTATGATACCATTGTCTGTTTTGTACATGCACATGCTATGCCAACTTTTTCAGAGTTCATTTGAAAACTATGAATTTGAAAACCTCGCCAACCGAAGGGCGCTCACACCGGTTTATAAGCCCGTCCCTCTACAGACCGTAAGCAGAAACAAAATAAAATAAATAAAGCAACAAAGAAAACAAAAAAAGTGTTTTCAAATTTGAAAACTAATGGCACTAACAGAAAGTTTATAATTTTTCTAAATCTAAAAGCAAAAAGAATTAAAAAATAAAGCCAAAATCAACAAAACTAAATAATGCAGAAAACAGAACAAAAACTAAAAAAATAAAAATAGCAACAATAAGTATTTTGTTGTAAGTAGAAACAATATAAAATAAATCAAGCAACAAAGAAAACAAAAAAGGTGTTTTCAAATTTGAAAACTAATGGCACTAACAGAAAGTTTATAATTTTTCGAAAACTAAAAGCAAAGAGAATTAAAAATAAAGCAAAAGACCAAAAGAAAAATAAACCAAAACCAAAATAAACTAAATAAAGCAACAAATAAAACAAAAAACAAAAAAGTGCCACCTACTGGGCACCCACGGCCTGAATACGACTAGAAACCCTACCATGGGCCAGGATTCAGGCCTGCGGGAGGCCCAATAGGCCCAGAGGCACATATTGCACGTTTAGGCCCGAAAGCCTGCTTTAGAGAGGAGCTCGAGAGGGAAGGCGCACCGCACCTTATAAACTGGTGCGGCTCCCTCTCAAGTAGCGAGGTGGGACTAAACATTTTGGCTGAGGGCAGCACAAGGCCTTTGGTCCCGGTTGGTGGCACCAACCGGATCGACTAATGCCCTTTTAGTCCCGGTTGGTGCCACCAACCGGGACCAAAGGCCGCTTCCCGCCCTTTGGGCTGCTGAAAATTGGCCTTTGGTCCCGGTTGGTGGCACCAACCGGGACTAAAGGGGGGCATTAGTCCCGGTTGGTTTCACGAACCGGGACTAATGCCCTTGCTATATAAGAAAACACTTAGAGTTTTGCACTTCATCTCTGCAGTTGCCCGCGCCGACGACACCGCCAGGCTGCCCGATTCACACCCCCTCGACGCCGTCGCCGCCCCCGTCGCCGCGCCCAGCCCGTCACCACCAGCGCCGCCCAGCGCGCCGTCGCCACGCCAACGCCGTCGCGGTCATCTCCCAACGCCATCCAGCCGTCGCCGCCCACATCGCGCCCGACGCGTCGCCGCCCGCCCTTGACGCCGTCGCCGCCACTCCCAGCGCCCTGCTCGCCCGGCGCCGCCCGCCGCTCGCCCCTGCCAGCCTCGGCGGCGCCCTTGTGAGCACTGGCAGCCCCTGCCGCCCGGCCGCCCGCTGCCGTTTTTTAGATATGTGTATTTTTTAGATATATGTATTTCTTATGTATGTTCATATATGCATTTTTAGATATATGTATTTCTTATGTATGTTCATATATGTATTTATGTATTTTTTTACATGTTTTTGTATGAATGTATGTATTTGAGGTTAGTTTCATTGTTAGAAAAGTTTTATATATTTAGGAAGAAGGAAGAGAAGGAAGAAGGAAGAAGAAGAAAAAGTTTTATATATGTAAAAGTTACATTTTTAGAAAAGTTTTACATATCTAGCTAGAAAGAAGGAAGAAGAAGAAAAAGAAGGAGAGGAAAAAGGAAAATAAGAAGAGGAAGAAAGGAGTAGAAGAGGAGAGGAAGAAGAGGAGAAATAAATAAGAAGAGGAAAAAAGAAGAAAAAGAAGAGGAGAAGAAGAAAGGAATAGAGGAGAAGAAGAAAAAATAGAATTTTCTATTTTTTCTTCTTCTCCTCTATTCCTTTCTTCTTCTCCTCTTTTTTTTCTTCTTTTTTTCTTTCGATCTTCTCCTCTGTCATCGTTGATATACCCCTCCAGATAACTTCAACACGAGGTGGGGGGGGTCCATATACCCTCCCGATAACTTCCATACGTGGGGGTCGTCGATATACCCTCCCCGATAACATTGATTTCCCGTGTATGTATCTCGTCGTTGTCGATATTACCCCCTTGAAGCATTGTCGAGGGATCGAGGGTTCTAGGGTCGAGGGATCGAGGGTTCCAGGGTCGTCTAGGGGTCGAGGGTTCCAGGGTCGTCGAGGGTTCATGGGGTCGAGGATCGCCGAGGGGTCGAGAGGGTTCCTAGTGTCAAAGTATTGAAGAAATCCATGGCTTCATCATTAGCCGAAGTAACCATGGCATGATGGTGAAGTCCTCCAAAGTTATTCGAGAATGGAGTCCCGGATAGGATAATTTTCCTTTTGTATGCAATTTCAGCAAAGGCCTTTCAAATAACGATATTCGGAAGGTTCTTGCTGAACTTTGTACCAGAAAGTGAATTATCCTATCTGGACTCCGTTCCAAAATAACTTTGGAGAGCTTCATACCATCATGCACCTGTTACTTACCTAATGATGAAGACATGGTTTTGTTGAATCCTTTGACACTAGGCAACCTCCTCACCCTCGGCGATCCTCGAACCCTTGACCCTCGACCGCTCAGCAATCCACGACCCTCTACCCTACCGCGGGCGTCGATGCCCACGTCACTTGTGGGACATAGATGTAGTGTTCAACGCCGACCCCCTCCCGATAGCTTCAACACGTGCGGGGGGGGGGTCGATATTACACCCTCCTTGAAGCGTTCTCGAGGCCACCCCCTAACCCATGAAGCGTTGTCGAGGCCACCCCGAACCCTAGAGAAGCAGCGTCGAGGCCACTAATATGATTCCTTATTGTGATTAGCTAGCTAGTTCTACGTTTGCCACTAATATATCCATATTTTTCATGTTTGAATAATAATTGCCATGTTGTAAATATTTGTAGAAACTATGGACACCCCCCGAGACGAAGCACAAGAAGCGTTGTTGAGGGACATAATCGCACAAGGAAGTGATGCCGTCTGCTCGTTGATGTTTCTTAACGACAACGATGGTCTGGAAGGAGAGGGTGAAGAAGCAGCTGGCTATGATTTACATGGCTCCGATGACCCAATGCCGGTGCAAGAAGGAGAGGGTGAAGAAGTAGACCGTGAGGACGGCTCCGGTAATCACCAAACCGAGTCCGGCCAGGTATATATATTAGTTAAGCCTGTGCTGACTAGCTCTCGTCTTTGTTTTGGTATGTACACATATTAATTAACTCTCGTCTTTGTTCTTTTTTCTAGCCCTCCGGATCGAGCACAACTTCGGTAAAGAGACGAGGCCCGAATAAAAAGTTGAGCTCGGATGAAAAGTTTGAGATCATACAAATCGCGCGCAACGGCCAACCGATTGAACCCTACCGGACAAAGAAGGCATTTGTTACTCAGTGCGGGGTTCTGGTTAGGGACAAGATCCCGATCAGCATCCACCAATGGTATAAGCCTAAGAACGAAGACCCTGAGGTGTCTTGTGTCAATGATATGCAGAAAAATGATATTTGGACTGAGCTGAAGTCAAATTTTACCCTACCGCTAGAGGATGATCCGGAGAAGCCAGTAATAGAGCCATTAATCAAGTCTTTTGCTCTTAAGAAGATGGCAGAACTATTCAGGAATTGGAAGAAGGAACTCAATACGTATGTCGAAAAAAATGAGACACCAGAATTCAAGGGAAAATATGAGAAGATCGGAGATGACTGGCCCGCATTTGTGGCCTACAAGACATCGGAAAAGAGTAAAAAGATGTCGGCGACAAACAAGAGAAATGCTGCGAAGAAGAAGCTTCACCATCGCTTGCGGGGTCGGTGGCTACCTCGTAGCCCGGCCTAAGTGGGCCAAGGCTGAGAATGATCTCGCTTGATAAAGGGATCGAACCAGAGACAATGAACTGGCCAGACCGTTGCGGGCTTGGTTCTTCGGGGCAGCGGATCCTTGGACCCTATAACAGGGAAGTGCATTTGGACGGACGAACAATTGGACACTCTGAGTCAAGAGGCTTCAACAATATATCGAAGCAACAGCAAGGGAAGTTCGTTCGACAGGGAGAAGGACGAGCTCACAATGGCCCTCGGGAATCTCGAGCACCACTGGACGGACACGAGGCACGCCAGAGCTCCGTTCGTGGAAGGCTAGATTTCCGGACGCAGGGGTTACAAAACCCATGAGAGGAGGAAAAAGCTGGAGCAGAGCCTAATGCAGCGCTGCACGAAAGGGTAATGGGGCTAGAGGAACGAGAAGAGGAACGAGAAGCAGCAGATCACAACAAACGACCTGCCGAAGCTTCCCCCGAAGCTACCCCGCCATCTCAGCGGAGAAGCAGCGTGGCTTCCACCGAGCTGCTTCGGCCAGAGCAGCATGCCTTGACGGCTCCTGCCAGCTATCCCGTGGATGCTACGGATGCTGAACATTGCCACCTTATGGCGCAATGGAGCAATTTGAAGGTCAAGGCGGCTGTTGGCTCTGTTTATCCAACTAAACCCGACTCAACTTTTCACTGCCGGCCGATTCCAGAAGGATATGCTAAGGTGATGGTCGATGAAATAACGGAGGGACCTCCGGCTTGACCACCCTACCGGTGAAGGGGAGTATCGGCTGGGTTCTGCTCTGAAGACTCCATGCCTATGGCGGAAGGATCTCATCAACGTTCCGAACTGGACGCCTCCGCCTCCTCCTCCTCCTCCGGCGAGTCAGGGCACTCCGCCTCCTCCACCGCCTCCTCCTCCGTGAGTGGCGATCAGGGCACTCGGCCGGCTCCTTCTCCGGCGCGTGGCGGCACTCCGTCTCCTTCTCCGCTTTGCACCGGCGCGCCCGAGCAGCCAGCCTCCTCCTTCTCCGCCTCGTCGGCAAGGGCGAAGAGACCCGCCGCCCGCTCCGGCTGCTCCGGCGTCGTAGTCCTTCTCCTCCGCCTCGTAAGCAAGGAAAGAAGACATCCGCTCCGTCTGCTCTGCCAGCGTCTAGCAGTACAGCCAAAGGCGGGAGGAGATCTGATTCGGTCCTTCTCACGAAGACTCGGAGAAGTTACCGCACGAGAGGAGCGAGGAGGAAAACGAAGATCGCGTGACCAGAAGTGGATGACTGGTTTCAAGGGTTGAAAGCAAAGAGACATCCACCTCCGGAGGAGAAGGTAGATCCGGTCAAAGCGAAGCGCCCTCTGGCTGCCCTGACACAACCACCCAAGTCTCCGCCGAAAGGCAACTATGAGCGCATTATTGGAAAGGCATGTGCCGAAGCGGAGAGATCGGGAAGTACTGCATTGATCAAAGGATGAAAGAACGACGAGCTGGAAACAAATTGCCCAGCTCGGCGAACAAGCCGGCAATCGTGCCCCCGCTCAAGGTGCACGTAGCGACATCGTCGATCCGAGGATGGTGCCGGTTATGGCAATCCTGCAGATTACCTGCCCGACGATGTACATTATGATTTCTTGGAGGTGCAGATACAAAGATACGAGTACGGGAAGCCTCTCGTCAAAGATGAAAGCTCTCTATCAACGATGATGCGAAGATTGCATGATTGGTACATGAAAACCTGCAAAGAGTCCGAGGGAGGAGTACTTTGTATGTGAGAGTTAAAAAGGAGCATGACCTCCTTGGAATTGAACTGTTGCCTATTCCATTTGAGGAGTTCTATCAGTTTTTCAATCAATTGGCCCTCGATAAAGCAACGGTCACCTGTTACTGTCTGTAAGTAGTACTACTTCTGTCATTAAGTATCTCTATATAACTCAGCTCTTTCATTGCATGTATTTATAAATATCCTCACTATATTATGCAGATTGAAGATCGCGAAATGAAGAAAAAGACAAGTGGGTGATATTGGGTTCATTAACACATATCTCATAGATGCAAATGAGGTTAAATATCGTGCCCGGCGAAAACCGAGGCCAACTTGCTACGATCATTGGAAATAAATGAACACAAAAATATAATACTCTTTCCTTACAACTACTGGCGTGAGTGTTACTGTCTTGTGGCATATTCAGTTTCCCTTATTAGTCCAGGTTATAGTAATGTAATATTGATGAGTTATGCATGCGTGCAGGTACCACTATATTCTCCTAGAGATTAAGCTTGAGCAGGGAGTAGTAACTGTATTAGAATCGAGACGAAAACATCACAAGGATTATGCGGAAATGACTGATTTGCTCGAGAAGTATGTTAAATCGATGATTATCCACCATATCATCAATTTTGTTCATTTCTGATATCAAGTAATTGTTTTATTTGTATTGCAGTGATTGGGGAAAATTCACCAAATAATCTCCGGGACTACAGAAGAAGCTGCAATTTAGACACCCGAAAGTAAGTACTATATAGTAGCATATTCCACACGCATCTCCTAGTGATTCAAGCGCTAGTTTCATCAATACCATTTAGCATGCTTGCTAATTATCAGTTTGATTGACCTCTGTTTCTTGTAAAGTGCTTGTGGCAGGAACAAGGGAATGATTTCTGTGGATACTACGTTTGCGAGTCCATCCGCCACACAACCTGTGAGAGGGGCTACTCCGACAAACAATATGAAGTGCGTAAATAAAAATATTCACAATTTTATTTTATTACCATCATTTGTGTTGAGTTTCATTCATTCATATATATATATATATATATATATATATATATATATATATATATGTATTGACCCCTTTCTTAAAATTAGATGTTTCGGAAGCGGGATGAACTCCTAGCACCAGATCGCATGCGAGCAATTCAAGAGGAATTGGCGGCATTCTTTCTTGACCACGTGATCACTGAAGACGGAGAATACTATGTGGACCACGCGTCCGTATTGTAAAATATAATTATTGTATATATGTAGCCGGTAGTGTCGGATAGATATACGAGAACTTGTTGTTCGACCAATCTCTCGGAGAAGGAGAGGTGGTCGATATCACTTCTCTCTGTATGCATATATGTTCATGACGATCTTCTGTTTGCTTAATTACTAGCTTGCTAGCGTGTCTAGCTAGTCCTCTCTATACGTATGTATAGTACGTAGCGTCGACCAAGCATGGACAAAAGAGAGGACACTTTTCTCTATTAATTAGCTAGCTATAGCACAATATATGGAACACCTAAATTAACCCCCCAAAACCCCCCAAACCCCCCCCCCTTTCAAAAAAAAACCAGAGCCATAGAAATGCTGACGCGTGGATGCCTATTGGTCCCGGTTTGAGCCACCAACCGGGACCAAAGTCCCTCCTGCCTGGGCTCAGCGGACAGGCCACGTGGAGGCCCATCAGTCCCGGTTCTTGATAGAACCGGGACTAAAGGGCCAGGGTATTAGTACCTACCCTTTAGTCCTGGTTCATGAACCGGGACTAAAGGCCCTCACCAACCGGGTCAATAGGCCCCTTCTCTACTAGTGGCGGCGGGAGGGGGTAGGAGACCAACATCGTTTTCTCTCTAGGGTTTGGGTGTCCTCGAGAGTTTTGGTCGAGCGAGAGGGCCGAGGGGGTGCTGCTGTTGTATAAGTTATCACGGTCGAGAGGGGGTATATATATCGACCGCCCCTCATGTCGGGTTATCTCGAGGGGTTATATCGACAACGACGCGACATACATATACATGGGAAAATAATGTTATCGGGAAGGGGTATCGGTACCCCCTTGTGTTGAAGTTTCTTCTTTCTCCTCTATTCCTTTCTTCTTCTACTACTCTTCTTTTTATTCTTCTCCCTCGAGAAAGGAAAATAAGGAAAAGGAATTAAAGAGGAACAAGGAAGAAGAAAAAAAAGAAGAAAAAAAAGAGGGGAAGAAGAAAGGAATAGAGGAGAAGAGGAAAAATAGAAAATTTCTATTTTTCTTCTTCTCCTCTATTCCTTTCTTCTTCTCCTCTTCTTTTTCTTCTTATTTCCTCTTCTTATTTATTTCTCCTCTTCTTCCTCTCCCCTTCTTCTCCTTTCTTCCTCTTCTTATTTTCCTTTTTCCTCTCATTCTTTTAGTATTGCTTGTTTTTTTTAAATTGTTCAAATAGAAAATTTCGAAAAAAAGTAAAGGTTTTGCCTAATGCATTGTTCATATGAATATACAAACATTTGCATATTCTACAATAATTAATATCACCAAAAAAATCTATGAACAGAAAAAAAATCCTAAGTTTTCTAAAAATCTATCTTTTGCATATATGAAAACATTAATACACATATGAACAAAAAATACATATATGAAGAAAAACATGCTCTGAACAATTTTTTTATACAGTTTGAACATCTACATACACATAGCCACATACATACACATATACATTATATACATATATATATATATATATATATAAATGAAAAAAAAACAGAGCCGGTGAAGCCTTGGCGGCTCACAGGGGCGGCTAGATGACGATGGCGGCGGTGGGGCGGGCGAGGGCGCCCGTGCTGGGCGGCACGACGGGCAGGGGCTAGGGCGATGAGGCTGGGCCAGGCGGGGGGCTCGGGAGGCCGGGCGACGAGGACGGCGCGGGCTAGGGAGGACGGCGGCGAGGACGGCGCGGTTGGGGCGACGGCCTTGGCGGGCGCAGCGACGACGGCGAGGTGGAGCAGCCTGGCGCCGAGGAGGGTCGGCGTCGTCGGGGCAACTGGCGATGAGATTCTGAATTTTTGCAAAGTGTTTGCTTATATAGCAAAGACATTGGTCCCGTTCGTGAAACCAACCGGGACTAATGCATTTTTAGTCCCGTTGGTGCCACCAACCGGGACCAAAGGCCTCTTTTTGGCAGAACAAAGGCGGAAGCGGCGGCCTTTGGTACCGGTTGGTGCCACGAACCAGTACCAATGCCCCTCCTTTAGTCGGTTGGTGCCACCAACCGGGACCAAAGGCCTCAGGCTGCACGATGTCGGGGCCAAAGTTTAGTCCCACCTCGCTAGTTGAGAGGGGCGCAGCGGTTTATAAGCCCCACCGCCGCACCCTCTCGAAGCTCCTCTCCACCGCAGGCTTCGGGCCTACTTGCTATTGTTGTGTTCGATGGGCCTTCGGGCCTATTGCGGGCCTGAATCTTGGCCCATAGTAGGGTTTCATGTCGTATTCAGCCGTGGGGCCCAAAGAAGAGGCATTTTTTTGTTTTCTTTACTTATTGTTGCTATTTTTATTTTTTCCAGTTTTTTGTTTTGTTTTCTGCATTATTTATTTCCTTTGTTTTTTTTCTTTATTTTTTAATTCTTTTTGCTTTTAGTTTTAGGAAAATTATAAACTTTACATCGATTGCCATTACTTTTGAAATTTGAAAACACTTTTTTGTTTTTTGTTTTCTTTTTGCTTTATTTATTTTATTTTGTTTCTACTTACAACAAAATACTTATTGTTGTTTTTTGTTTGATTTCTGTATTATTTATTTTCTTTTGTTTTTTGCTTTATTTTTCAATTCTTTTTTCTTTTAGTTTTAGGAAAATTATAAACTTTCTGTTAGTGCCATTAGTTTTCAAATTTGAAAACACTTTTTTTTGTTTTTTTGTTTTCTTTCTTGCTTTATTTATTTTATTTTGTTTCTACTTACAACAAAAAACTTATTGTTGCTATTTTAATTATTACGAGGGCCGAACCATAAGACATTAAAGCATTTCAAATAAACTCTGAAAAAGTTGAAAGTTGGCATGGTATCATACTCGTTAGTTATAAAGTTGGCATGGTATCATCATAATAGTTGCGGGAGAAAGTCTTCACTTTTTCTTCGCTTGTGTCATTTGTTTATTGCGCCGTAACCATGAATAATCTTCATCATTTATCAAGATGCTGGGGTCAGCCTTGACTTTGAAGGGAGGAATTTCATGAAATTTTCATAATCTTCAGACATGTCTGTCTTGTCCTCCACTCTCACGATGTCCCTTTTTCCTGAAAGAACTATGTGGCGCTTTGGCTCATCGTATGATGTATTCGCTTCCTTATCTTTTCTCTTTCTCGGTCTGGTAGACATGTCCTTCACATAGATAACCTGTGCCACATCATTGGCTAGGACGAACGGTTCGTCAGTGTACCCAAGATTTTTCAGATCCACTGTTGTCATTCCGTACTGTGGGTCTACCTGTACCCCGCCTCCTAACAGATTGACCCATTTGCACTTACACAAAGGGACCTTAAAATCATGTCCGTAGTCAAGTTCCCATATGTCCACTATGTAACCATAATATGTGTCCTTTCCCCTCTCGGTTGTTGCATCAAAGCGGACACCGCTGTTTTGGTTGGTGCTCTTTTGATCTTGGTCAATCATGTAAAATGTATTCCCATTTATCTCGTATCTTTTCCAAATCAATACAGTTAAAGATGGTCCCCTGGACAACAAGTACAGCTCATCACAAACAGTGTTGTCACCTCTGATACGTGCTTCCAACCAACTACTGAAAGTCCTGATGTGTTCACATGTAATCCAGTCGTCGCCTTTGCTCGGGTGTTTGGAGCGCAGACTGTTCTTGTGTTTATCGACATACGGGTCACCAAGGTAGAGTTCTCAGAGAACTGTAGTGTGCTTGAGACCAAGAATATCCGTCCCTGCATATTATTGAGTCCCTTCCAAGCGTGCCTTTTCCAGTCAGTCTTCCATCATACCGCGATTTAGGGAGACCTATCTTCTTAAGGCCAGGAATGAAGTCAACACAAAACCCGATGACATCCTCTGTTTGATGGCCCAATGAGATGCTTCCTTCTGGCCTAGCGCAGTTACGGACATATTTCTTTAGGACTCCCATGAACCTCTCAAAGGGGTACATATTGTGTTGAAATACGGGGCCCAGAATTACAATCTCATCAACTAGATGAACTAGGACGTGCGTCATGATATTGAAGAAGGATGGTGGGAACACCGGCTCGAAACTGACAAGACATTGCACCACATGACTCCTTAGCCTTGGTATGATTTCTGGATCGATCATCTTCTGAGAGATTGCATTGAGGAATGCACATAGCTTCACAATGGCTAATCGGACGTTTTCCGGTAGAAGCCCCCTCAATGCAACCGGAAGCAGTTGCGTCATAATCACGTGGTAGTCATGAGACTTTAGGTTCTGAAACTTTTTCTCTGACATATTTATTATTCCATTTATATTCGACGAGAAGCCTGTCGGGACCTTCATACTGAGCAGGCATTGAAAGAAGATTTCTTTCTCTTCTTTCGTAAGAGCGTAGCTGGCAGGACCTTCATACTGCTTCGGAGGCATGCCCTCTTTTTCGTGCAAGCGTTGCAGGTCCTCCTGTGCCTCAGGTGTATCTTTTGTCTTCCCATACACGCCCAAGAAGCCTAGCAGGTTCACGCAAAGGTTCTTCGTCACGTGCATCACGTCGATCGAAGAGCGGACCTCTAGGTCTTTCCAGTAGGGTAGGTCCCAAAATATAGATTTCTTCTTCCACATGGGTGCGTGATTCTCATCGTCATTCGTAACAACTAGTCCGCCGGAACCCTTTCCAAAGATTACATGTAAATCATTGACCATAGCAAGTACGTGATCACCGGTACGCATGGCGGGCTTCTTCCGGTGATCTGCCTCGCCTTTGAAATGCTTGCCTTTCTTTCGACAGTGATGGTTGGTCGGAAGAAATCGACGATGGCCCAGGTACACATTCTTCCTACAGCTTGCCAGGTATATACTATCGGTGTTAAGTTAAACAGTGCGTGCATGCGTGGTATCCCTTGTTTGTCTGTCCTGAAAGGTTACTAAGAGCGGGCCAATCGTTGATTGTCACGAACAGCAATGCCTTTAGGTTAAATTCCTCCTGTTTGTGCTCATCCCACGTACGTACACCGTTTCCATTCCACAGCTGTAAAAGTTCTTCAACTAATGGCCTTAGGTACACATCAATGTCGTTGCCGGGTTGCTTAGGGCCTTGGATGAGAACTGGCATCATAATGAACTTCCGCTTCATGCACATCTAAGGAGGAAGGTTATACATACATAGAGTAACGGGCCAGGTGCTGTGATTGCTGCTCTGCTCCCCGAAAGGATTAATGCCATCCGCGCTTAAAGCAAACCATACGTTTCTTGGCTCACTTGCAAACTCATCCCGATTTTCTCTCGATTTTTCTCCACTGCGTGACCCGTTAGTGGGTGCTCTCGACTTCCGTCTTTCTTACGGTCCTCACTGTGCCATCGCATCAACTTGGCATGCTCTCCGCTTACGAACAGACGCTTTCAACCGTGGTATTATAGGAGCATACCGCATCACCTTCGCAGGAACCCTCTTCCTGGGGGGCCGTCAACATCACCAGGGTCATCTCGTCTGATCTTATACCGTAATGCACCGCATACCGGGCATGCGTTCAGGTCCTTGTACACACCGCGTTAGAGGATGCAGTCATTAGGGCATACATGTATCTTCTGCACCTCCAATCCTAGAGGGCATACGACCTTCTTTGTTGCGTATGTACTGTCGGGCAATTCGTTATCCTTTGGAAGCTTCTTCTTCAATATTTTCAGTAGCTTCTCAAATCCTTTGTCAGGCACAGCATTCTCTGCCTTCCACTGCAGCAATTCCAAAGATGGTACCGAGCTTTGTGTTGCCATCTTCGCAATTGGGGTACAACCCTTTTTTGTGGTCCTCTAACATGCGATCGAACTTCAGCTTCTCCTTTTGACTTTCGCATTGCGTCCTTGCATCGACAATGACCCGGCGGAGATCATCATCATCGGGCACATCGTCGGTTCCTCTTGATCTTTAGCAGCTTCGCCCGTTGCAGCATCATCGTGCACATCGTCTGGTTCCTCTTGATGTTCAGTAGCATCACCGTATTCAGGGGGCACATAGTTGTCATCGTACTCTTCTTCTTCGCCTTGTTCCATCATAACCCCTATTTCTCCGTGCCTCGTCCAAACATTATAGTGTGGCATGAAACCCTTGTAAAGCAGGTGGGTGTGGAGGATTTTCCGGTCGAGTAAGACTTCAGATTCCCACATATAGGGCATGGACAACACATAAAACCATTCTGCTTGTTTGCCTCAGCCACTTTGAGAAAATCATGCACGCCCTTAATGTACTCGGAGGTGTGTCTTGAACTGTACATCCATTGCCGGTTCATCTGCGTGCATTATATATAATTAAGTGTGTCAAAAATCATTACAGAACATCATGAATAGATAATTAAGTGACCAAATTAATAGAAGTTCATCATCACATTAAAACCAGAGTACATACATAGTTCTCATCTAACAACATAAAGCTCTGCAGAGCATCTAAATTAATTAAACCATACACTGAAACTATGTAAAACATTTCAATGCGAAAACAAATGCGATCATAATCGCAACCAATGTAACAACTGATCCAACGGCATAATGATACCAAGCCTCGGTATGAATGGCATATTTTCTAATCTTTCTAATCTTCAAGTGCATTGAATCCATCTTGATCTTGTGATCATCGACGACATCCACAACATGCAACTCCAATATCATCTTCTCCTACTCAATTTTTCTAATTTTTTCCTTCAACAAATTGTTTTCTTCTTCAACTAAATTTAACCTCTCGACAATAGGGTCGGTTGGAATTTCCGGTTCAACAACCTCCTAGATAAATAAAATCTATGTCACGTTGGTCGGCATAATTGTCATAAACAATAAATGAATCAATAGTTATGAAAAGATAATATATACCACATCCGAATGATAGACAGGACGAGGGCCGACGGGGCGGATACCAAAACCATCGCACTATATAAGATGCAATAATAAAAGTAAGAAAATTATACAAGTATCTATATAAACATACAAGTAAGATTGTTTTTTCCTTTCAGAAAGAAGATAATAACAAGAGGCTCACCACGGTGGTGCCGGGCGATTAGATCGGCGCGGGCGATCGACGGCGGTGAAGACGGGGACGGGACGTGACGAACCGCTAAACCTAGACAAATATTAAGGAAAATGGAGCTTGGAGGTCGAGCTTGGAAAAGAGAAAGCTTAAGTAGTGTGGCTCGGGCATTCCATCGAACACCTCGTGTGCATAGGAGGTGAGCTAGAGCACCACAAAGCTCTCCCCTCGCTGGCCACGAAAAACAGAGCACTGGGAGTGCTCTGCTCGCGGGCGAGGGGTATATATAGGCAACTAATTGGTCCCGGTTGGTGACTTGAACCAGGACTAAAGGGCAGCCTTTGGTCCCGGTTCGTCCCACCAACCGGGACCAATGGTGGTGGGCCAGGAGCGAGGCCCATTGGTCCCGGTTCGTCCCACCAACCGGGACCAAAAGGTCCAAGAATCGGGACCAATGGCCCACGTGGCCCGGCCGCCCTCGGGCTCACGAACCGGGTCCAATGCCCCCATTGGTCCCGGTTCTGGATTGAACCGGGACTAATGGGCTGGCCGGGCCTCGACCATTGCCCCCTTTTTCTACTAGTGGCAGTGGCAAGAACCAGGCACAGAGGTGCCCAGAACACAGCTGTGCCTTTCAGATGCAGCCCATCTCGGCTCAACTTTCTCGTCCTCCTTCTGCCAAGCGCCTAGGAACAAAGGCGATTAATGGTTACTCTACAAAAATAATGAATCTTGAGCAGATGAATAGACAAATCCGAAAGAGAGAGGGGAGGAAACTATGGCGAACTGGGCTTACCTTCGGACGAGCGTCCCATCGAGGAGCGGCGGACGGAGAAGAGCGGCTTGGCGCCCACGGCGCCCCCGTCGCCCAGGAAGCCGTCCCAGCGGTGGTGCAGGCTGGGCCGGCGGCGTTGGACTGTGAGCACGGGGTCCCCCACGGCGCCCAGCAGCGCCTAGTCCCCGGCCGCCGTGCCCCCGCCATAGGCGCCTCTACTGTTGTACGTCTCGAGGCGGAAGGCCAGCACACCCGTGCGGTTGTCGTAGGCCTCCAGCCCGTCCCCGGGGAGAAGGGCGTGGTTTTGCGCACCGTCAGCTACATGTCCGCCATCTCGCAGTGCTCCTCCCCCCTCCCCGCCACCACCGTCACCGGTGCCTCTCCCCCCTTCATCCTTCTCTCTCTCTCTCTCGTGCACGCTCGGACTAGGCTGGCTCTCGTCTGGCTGCCTGTCTTGCCACGCGTAGAACGATGAGGAAACAGGGAGAGATGACGATGCATTCAGTGCCATATCGATCCCCCTCTCCTGGGACGCGAAAAGATGCAAATGCCCTCGGCGTCCACTCAATTTTACAGGCAGTGGCATGATTCCCGACCCCGTATAAACCAACACCGGACGCGCACGACCCCGCACTGAGCTAGGACCAAAATCCTGAAGTAAGAAACAAGCAGCACTATTAATTAATTGCTAGTCACATCACAGAGATCCAACGGCCAGGATCGCTCCCTCTGAAGATCCGACGGCCCAGATCATTTTGGACACCTAATCCGACGACCGAGAATGCAGAAGCCATGAGAAGCCTCCATTTTAGCCTACAATGTAACAATGGGATTGGTGGATCCCAAATTGTCTCCACTTATGGGCTTCCGGAGAGTGGACACAAACAGGTGTCGTGCTCGGGCATAGCTATGTCCCGCCTTTGTGCTAGGCAGTAGCTCGCTTCACTGTAGGCAGCCATTCTGTGGGCCGGCCCGTTTGCAGGTATGATGTCATGATGATCTCTCACATGCTTTTTTTTGTTTATATTTTCTATTTCTATTTTTTCTATTTTCTATTTCATATTCTTTTTCATTTTTAGGTTTTAAAGTATTCACTACACTTCTAAAAAATGTTAATCATGTATTTGAAAAATGTTAAACATATGTAAAAAAGTCATTTATGATGTACACGAGAAATGTACAATATTAATGAAAAAATATTGATCACAACATGTATTTGAAAAAATATTAATTAATTATTTAAATAATAATAAATGTGTATATAAAAATTGTACATTGTGTATGAAGAAACTAGACATCAAAACGTATGTTCCAAGAAATGTGAATCATGTATTTGAAAAAAGTTTAGCCCACATAAAAAACGTTTCATATGTATAACAAAAATCTATAATATGTAGAGAAAACTAGACATCAAAACATATAAAAGAAAAGATGTTATCATGTATTTGAAATATGGTAAAAATGTATAAAAAATGTACAATGTGTGCTTAAAATGTAGACATGTGTTGAAGAAAAGTAGATATAAAAATTATGTAATAATATATTTAGTCATGTATTTGATTTTTTTTAAATTTCTGTAAAAAATGTTTCTGACGTATATAAAAGACATACGATGTGTTTGAAAATGTAGACATTAAAACATATATAAGAATGTTAAACATGTATTTAACAAATGTGAAATGTGTGAAATAAAAATGTCCGGTATGTATTTAAGAAATGTACATTATGAGTGAAAAAAGTAGAACAAAAAATAAAACAATTGAAAAAACCCGATGAGAACCAAAGAAAACCGTTAAAAACAGAGAAACCGGTAAAAACAAAAAACAAGGAAAACAAAAGAAAAAAGTGAAGTAAAACTAGGCCGCAAGTTATGCAACCCCAAACCCCCCCCCCCCCCCCCCCCGCCCCAAAAAAAGACAGAAAAAATACGACATACAATGTACAATGTTGGGCCTACCCGTAGGCGATTCCTAATAGGAAGCAATATGTGCGAGAAATAGCCCCCATGTCGTGCTCCTTAATGTTTATATAACCATAAACTAAAGAAAGGCCAACGGTACCTCTGCAACACCGATATAACGCCACCCGTCGTGTTCCTTCTACGCCACCTGGGCGATACTTTGATCTGTAGCCAAAGTTCACATCATGCCCAACAAAGGCCATCTACGCTGAAGCCATGGTCCAGAGTCAATGTCCTCCATGCCGAAGTTGATGTCATCCCTCGTGCAAGACGTCTTTGTTTGCACTTGGGATGCACCATGATTTGGCACAAGATGGTGTCATTTGTATGAGACAACGTTGTCTTTATCGCCACTTGTGATGCACTACAATGTGCAAGGATGGATCATACAACAAAGATCAGTTATAGCGCATAATATAAATAGTCATGCTAAGCGACATGGCACACTAAATGGGACAAGATGCATAGGTTATATGATTATAAGTTGAGCACCACACTTTTGATAGCGTAGCTAAATATTGACACATTTCATGAGATCTGGTCTGCACGAAAAACATCTTGCCACGCGTGCAGATTGAAACCAAACATGCAACTATACAATCTTAGGCCTCCTTTGGTTTGTAGGAATTTTGTAGGAATAAGATAATTCCTTTAGAGTCCTTGGTTTCTAGTAATAGAGTCTTATTCCTATTCCCCACAGAAAAAGAATCCTATTTCTATGGAGGAATTCTTCCTATCCACATTTCATAGGAAAATAAAGGCTCAAACTCAATGAAAAAAAAATCTTCCAAGTGAAGCAACAAACTGTGAACTAAAAAATCAATAACAAAACTATGTCAGGATCTGAACTTTAAAGAGATATGACACTTCACAACTATTAGAGGACACTATCCATAGAAAGCTAAATGTTCAAATTTGCATCTTTACATATGTTAATAAGTAGCCTGAAGTATAAAAAATGATACAATTGTAGTCACTTTTGACTAAAAAGCAGTGAACAATTTCCCCTGACATTAACAGAGAGCTTCTATTTTTAAGCCACACTATCATGTGTACGACCATGCAGGGAAAATTCACATACTTGTCAATGCATGCATGGGCTGGAAAATCAATTATAGATCTTAACCGTTCCTCCTCGACTCTTCGCTACTGACGGCTAGATGCACACATTAGTTGTCCAATTAACTCACGAGATATTGATAAGTAACATGACCCACTATTGCCCATTATTGGCTTAAAGCTAGGAACATAGATCAAAATCCTGAGGATAGAAATGCACGACATATGTGTTGGTTGATTTGTCATGTTGACCATTTGATACAATTACTGAGGAAGTTGAAGTTTTCGAGGCACACCCTCTGCCTGTCACTTTCCCTTCAACGACCTTGATTTTGCTGTTTGATTTCTTTTATGCAGTAGTGCGCCACGTCATCCAATATCTTTGATGCTCCAGGGATCAGCTAATGCATAAGCAAATATTAATCACAAAATAAACCGGTGAGGAGTGCGCCTCACTAAAAGGAACTGTAAAACAAGTACGAAATGTAATTGATCATGATTAATGCTTCAATGTGTTCATCTGTATCAAGAACTCCTCACCATTCTGATTAGCAAATACAGGAAATATTTTTCTAGGTTAGATCAAATGCAATTAGGACTGCAAATATTGAACTAACCTAACTACAATATGAAGCAACATGTACAGGTTTACTGAAAGAGACCTTACAAATAGTTCTAACTAACATGATCATAGCAATGTTGTTAATGTCAAAAGTAATCAAATATAGATAAACATGATGTTGTACTAATAGCAAAATGCCCATGCGTTATGACGTGAGAAAAATATATGCTTAACCTAACAAGCATGACACAAGAGCATGAAGACCCCTTCCCAATGCCCATGCGTTGCAACGGAAAAATAATATCGCAGGGCTCTATCTAATAAGCATGACTCAATCACCACCCCTAACTGGTTCATGTCCTTTATGTCAACGCGGCACCCCATATCGCCACTTACTCTTTCTCCCTCTAATCACCAGTTACAATGAAAACACATTAAGAGGTAGAGTAATTATTAAAAACCTATTATCCGTAGTATTCCCGCAATATGTAGAGGTTACAGAAGTTGAAAAGCTCATGAAATAAAATTGATTGGTTGCAAATTGTTGTTCAGTCCAAAAAAAATTTATATATCTTATAATGAAAATGGTCATCATGCTCTAGCACACAACTTAGGGAGCCCCTTTATTGAACTTACTAACAAAAAAAAACAAAGCATACATATGTAAAGCTTCATCTCTCGACATTTCTTGCTAAAATGTAATGTTGTGCTAAAATGATATTAAGCATATACATATTAAATACTGCAGTTGTAACATACTGGACATCTCTGGACATTTCTTCATGTATTTAAGCTTCAATGGGATATGAGCAATTTAAAAATCAACAGAAGGTCAAATCAGGCACATAACACAAGTTACATTCTTAATTCAATGCCAAATTTTTTTTTTGAGGAACACCCAGAAACCACTTAAACTACAGAGGGTACGATATTACAATCCTCTGCCAGGATGCTACTAAGAGTATCTGGACATTTTCGAAAGAGGCTGAAGTTTCCTTGTCTTCTCGCCATAGCAGCTAGCTCGTGTGCTAGTTTGTTGCTGGATCTTTTCGTTGCACTGAACGTTACCCCACTGAACTTCTTCTCCAATTCCCAAACATCTATGATTAAGGCAAATTGTGTGGATTGGTTACTTGCTCTATGATTAAGAAGGCTGATAATTGTTGCACAGTCCGACTCCACGCACAAACGCCCATAAAAGTACTTGTTTAGTACTGTCAATCCGTGCAGTACCGCAGCCAGTTCAGCTTCTTCTGGGCCATTGCATGTTCCCAGTCGCTGCCCGCAGCTGAGCGCAACCACGCCCAGGTGGTCTCTGACGACGATTCCCGCCGCAGCTTCCCCTGAAATCGGCAAGAACGTCGCATCTGAATTCATTTTCCATGTACCCATCGCTGGCGGCTCCTACTTGCTCTCATCATTTATATTGGGACATGCTGCTCGCCCCACAGATTTGCTTGTATGATTCCCTTCGATGGTACAGTGTACCTTTTTACTGCGGGGACACAACCCAGTATGCATCTTCCCTTTTCGAATTTCCTCCCGCCGCTGGTCTTCGTCTACTTTGCCCTGTCGGCCGACTAGGGGGTGGTCATTCTTGCTGGCGTTGTCTTTCGGTCCTTCTTTGCTGATTTCTTCCAAAAATCTCGTCAGAAATTGGACTGACTGGCCAATTGTAGCCATGCCGTCTACATGGACACAATTATCTCGCAGCCACCATGCTCTCCACAGTAGAAGGAGGATGCTTTTCCTCTCCTCCATATCTCCCTTCCCCAGCAGGTTTTGTAGTCAATCCTTGCCTGAAAAACTAAAACAGTTTTCTGCAGGTAGGTTCCAGTGCTCCCTCATCTCTTCTCTTAGTGCTCTTGCTTTTGTGCAATTTATTGTCGCATGGAACTCATCCTCCTTCTCTTTGCCACAAATGTTGCATATATTATCCACCTCCAGTGTTCTCTTCCATTTATTTTCCTTCGTAGGGAGTGTTTCTGTCTCAACTCGCCACGCAAAGATCCTAACCTTTCCAGGGACCTTTGTCTTCCATATTAGGTCCCATATACTTCTGTTATCCACATCATTAGCGGAGCTGGACGCATTTAGGTCGCCGTGGTATTTAAGGTTTGCACCAATCTTATACGCACTACGCACAGAGAAGACGCCTGACCTTTCTCCATGCCATGCTATACAGTCCTTCACGTTACTTGTCGGGATCCTTATTTTGCAGATTTCTTCTGCGTCATACTCATGGAACAGTTGGTACACAAGATCCACATCCCATTCTTTCCTCCCTGGCAACATCAACTGATTCACCCATCTCAATCTTGATCTCCTCTTAAATTCTGTTATCTTTAAACCGCTCTTTCTCGATACCCATTTGTCTCTTTGGATTTTTATTTTTTCTCCATTGCCTACTCTCCAAATAAGACCCTTTTTCAGTAGCTCGAGACCATGCTCAATGCCTCTCCACGCTTGAGACGCGTCCGATGCAAATACCGTATCCATGAGTTCACCTCTCGGGTTGTATTTGGATTTTAGAACTCTTGCACAAAGGCTATCGTGGTTTTGTAGTAGGCGCCAACCTTGTCTTGCTAGTAAGGCTTGATTGGAAATTTGCATGTCCCGGAAGCCAATTCCCCCTTCTCTCTTTGGTTTGACCATTTGGTCCCATGCCATCCAGTGCACCTTTCTCTTCTCTCCATCCTCGCACCACCAAAACTCTCTGATCAGTCGTTCGTACCTGTTGCAGAAGCCCGCAGAAAATTTGAACACCCCCATAGCGAAAGTGGGTAAGGCTTGTGCAATTGCCTTGACGTTTACCTCCTTGGCTGCAAAGGACATATGCTTCCCTGCCCAATCATTTGCATCTCTTGCGGAATCTATCCATGATAGGCTGAAAATGATCGTCCTTCATTCTTCCATCCGGGGTTGGGAGTCCCAGATATTTACTCTCGAAAGTGGACGTCTCACACGCAAGAATGTTTTTGATTTCTTCCTGTACGTCCATCGAACAGTGTTCATTGAATAAAATCGAGCATTTGCTACTGCTCAAAAGCTGCCCTGTACACTTCCGGAATAGAGTAAGGGCTCTTTCCACTGCTCTGGCTTGGTCACTAGATGCCAATTTTATTGTAAATCTTCATCTGAACTTACTCGAATCAGTCACAAACAGTTGCATGGTAATCCCTCCGTCCTAAAATATAAGATTATTTTTGACACTAAATGATCCAGTCATGTCACCGGTGCTGATGCACATCGGCGAGTGACTGCAACATTTCATTATATTACGCAAGTACACATGCGTGTACACTGAGTGTAGCATGCTGCAGGATAGTTAGGGATCTTGCTGATATATAAATGAAGTGTCGTCTTTATTATATGCTTTATTAGTACCGAGGAAATGCAACAACATGAGTTACCGCTTCAATTGGCTTATTCATGATGAAACATTAGCTACAAAATAATTTATTTGTATGATTTGGCGGTACCGTACTATGACTGTTATTTCATGGAACACCAGTTCCGATATTGGAAAGTTAATGCGTGTCTCTCGTACTGAACGTGCACAAAGCATATACAGTGGCCTCAGACTCAACTGAACTGAATATCGGTTCAATTCTCTGAAGTTGATCATCATATTATTTTGTAATTATAAGTAACTAAATGAGAAAAGTTCAGTGGAGTGTAATTGTAAAAATAGTGATACTACAATGCGTTCTAGCCGATGAATTGTTCGTTTCATACGGGCAAATTAATTAAGCATACTTTCAAGTATATAGTACTCCATAAGGTTTTCATTACTGTTAACAATGCACAGCGGATTAATGGATAACTGAACATATATTAAAGCATAAGAGGCCCATGATGGCTCATAATCAAACTAACCTACATAGACTGGAATATAAACCACAATGAATAACAGAACATCTCCGGCCAAGACCAGAGGATCTCAATCTATTTTATTACGAAGAGGAAACATACCATGAAGCAATGCATGAGTTGTATCAGCAGTCCATGACAGCTCAATGTTTTTTTTAGAAAAGGAGGATGGCCCCCGGCCTCTGCATCTGGGTGATGCATACGGCCACTTTATTAATTATTCTCACAAGGCCTTACAAAGTCACACAACAGCAAGATTAAAGCCATCGTATAAGCAACAACTGTCGCTACACCTATCCAATCAATGAAGCGGCGCTGATAGTCTGGGCCTAATACCAAACAAACATCGCAGCCAAAACTAAACATCTAAGACCTGAGATCCCGACCAGGACGCTTGCCGGGTATGGGGCACCTACCAGGCCGGTGCACTCCTCAACCAGGACGCCTGCCGGGTATGAGGCCGCCGCAGCCACCTGCTAGCAATCCATCTTCAGAGCTGTACTGTTGCATCTACATTGCACGGTCTAGCTACCGTCGACGCCACCACGACGCCAGACAGCTTCCTCCTCCTGCACGAGTCCATCTCCGCGCATCGTACGCCGAGACTTGACTGCGCCATGCCGCCGAGACTCACCATCGATGATACTATTGATGCCACACCGCTCCACCTACATGCCATCTCGCGTCGACTCCGAACTAGCAGCAACTTCACCACCCTGAGCAGTCCTCGGCCGACGCCTTTAGGAAGGAACACGACACCAAAGTGCCATCGTCGCCAAAAAAGAGGAACAGAGGCTTTCGCCTGCGCTCATGGCAGAGGTGGGGGCGTATGATCCACACCGAAGCCTCCAGGAAGGTAATCAGCGCCGAGGGCGTCAACTTTGGTGCGGCCGCCACGCCAGCCTGTAGTTTCCCCCGGATCCATGCCCACCCGCCAGATCATCTGTCCAGGCAGTATTGGCGTCGACCGTAGTCGCTACCGTAGCCAGCACGAACCGGACTAGATTGAGTCGGAGACGACGCATCCCATGGGACTCCGGGCGGCCATCGAGGAGCCGTCGTAGCGCCGCCGCGTCCACGCCGCCCACGCAGCCGTGGAAGGCCCCCCTTCTGCACCCGCGGTTGCCGCCCGCCAGGCAGACTGCACCGCGCGCCACCGATCGAGGCCGCCGCCCAAGGATCCTCGCGCCGCCCGAGGCACCGGCGGTCAGATCTCAAGCAGATCGACCCTGGCCCCCATAGGCGCCCGAACGCCCCACGCGACCACCGGGGGAAGCAGCTCTGCCGCCCCGAGCCCACACCGCGCGCCTGCCGCCAACGCCGCCAACTGCCGCCGAACGCCACCCGCGCCAGGTCCGGCCGCTGCGGGGAGGAGAGATCCCGCCGCTGCCGACGCCAACCGGGCTTTGCCCAGCGGCGCGCCCCGGCGGCGGCGGGCAGGAGGGGTGGGAGAGAGGGCCGAGGGCTTGGCAGCGCTAGGGTTCCCCCCTGCTCACCGCGCGGGGGCGACCCAGGGGCGATGACAGCTCAATGTGCATCACGTTTGTTTTCCTGTTGACCAAACAAAAATTGACAACAAAAAATTTGACAGAAGAATTCAAGATTACGCATGCAACACAGTTCCTAATTTATCTGCAAATTTTAGCAGAAATTGCATCATATGAGTAAAATATATGTGATTCCAAATCATGTATTCAATGGACCAGAGAAAAGAACATGGGATTTCATGAACAGAGTTACTGATCTGCTACTCTCTTGAGTAGCGGTTGACCTATAGCTATGAGTTTGGGGAGGCGGCGACCTGGTGATGGCCGGCGGCGACAGTGGGGAGCCCGGTCGCGGAGGAAGGACATGCGCAGAGGAGAGCAGGAGCGTCCAGCCGGACGGCGTTGAGCAGAGGAGACGGTCGGCGGAGGAATCGACAGGATGGGCTGGTCCGGATGGAGTTCGATCTGGAGCAAAAGGAGCGGACATCTCGGCTGCGATGGGGAAGCGGAGTCCGGCGGAGACGTTTCTCCTCTCGTCCCTCGGTTGATTTGATCGAGCAACGCTTTCTTTGCATTGCAGCTGTGGATCGACCGGCACACATCTTTAAGAAATCTCCATGTTTAATAGGCGGATTGATTTGGAACTTCCTTTTGGAATACCAGCAGTACTTTCCAAAAGAAAATATCATAGCTTCCATGTATATTCCGTGGATTGACACGGGTTGTTTCCTATTGGTTTGTTGGAGAATAATCTTGAGATATCTCATTTAGTAGTTAAATTGATTACGTAAATAAATGTAGCGATATTAACCATAAATACATGCGCCAACAAGGAATGATGGGCTGAGTAAAAAGGTGAGAGGGGAGGACGTTATTAGAGGATAGAGGATAGAAAAACCGATGGGTCGGAAGAACCAAGGTGGGTGTGGTGAGAGGTGAGACGAAAATAAAACGGACGGAAAAAACCGGACGAAAATAAACCGTGGATACTATTCACTAACTCAGACATTAAGAGTAGAGATGGGTCGGCGATCTCTAAGCCTAGCCTATCAAAAGAGATAACCCTAAGCGACTCAGTCAACCCTCAAGTATAAATTTTTTCCGTTTATTTTAAAATATTTAGATTGAATACCCTTTTATTGGAATATTTAAGTGGATTCTTGAAATCACACATGTCATATTTTTTCTCAAAAATTATTTCCACAATATTGAACTTTTTGGATACGATAGATGTACTATCATATAAACCGTAATTATCAATAATCCGGATCGAACTATGTGAATACTTAAGATGAAAGCTTTAAGAGTACTAGAGATAATATGTAATATACCCTTTTGTCCTTGGTGCGGTCTAATTAATTCCATCACAGGTCCTACCATTTCCATTGCAGGTCCGATGATCCTTCACTACAGGAATCGCGGGCTATGCCTACGGTTAAAACCGTCGGCAAAGTGCCGAATACCATCGGCATAGACTATGTCTATGGTTACCGTAGGAATATCCCCGTCGGCATAAATAGTGTCGGTATACCTCCACTGCCCTTCAACATAGAAAAACCGTCGGCATAGACTATTTATGCCCATGGTAACCGTCGGTATATATCCCCGTCGGCTCCCGTAGGCATTGTTCGTAGTGTCTCCTGTTCCTACGGTATACCTCCAAGCTTGTTATGGGATCTTGGATTTCGTAGTGTCTCCTATTCCTATTGTTCCTTATATCCCTTTAGATGATATCATCTTCTACTCATATTAGTGTGTGATTTTCACCTTTTTGGTGTACTAACATGTAAAGACGGACTTGGAAAATAGAGCTTTTTGTATCTTTGTCGTTTCTTTCCTTTTGTTTCTGTTCTTTCAGTTGTATGGTGGTTGTAATGTGCGACTGTTGCTTTATCTATAAAGCGGGCAAAATCCTTTTTCTGATCTATGCAGGCGAAGCTATGATCCTCTCTATAGAGGCCAAGACATTATTGGGACAAGGGAAAGTTGGTGGAGTATACATGTTCCAATCATGAAATGAATGCCTATGAGTTGAACTCCGTTCAGAGGGTGGCAGATCATTCATTGTTTTATCATGAGATGAATGCCCCTACAGTACCGGGTCAAAAAATATACACATGCACAAATCGTGTTGGTGTGGTTGCAACTAAATTAGGAAAATGTAGTCATTAAATTATCGTCCGAGTCTACAATTGTTCTTCAAGATCCAAAATCAGACAAGGTTGTCATTTAATTCAAAACCGTATGTGGCTTCAATTCAAAACTGTAGGTACTTTGTCTACTTACAACTAGATTTTGTATGATTTGAAAGCCATTTCGCACATGTTTGACAACCAATCTATTAATCAAAGTAAGAAAAATAAAGACAAGCCAAACATTTTAGAATAATAAGAAAGCCAAAAAGTCTATAACAAAAGTTGGGAATCATTTTTTTGCGGGGAAAATGTGGGAATCATTGTACATGCGTACACATTCATACATCCACATCAAGGTTAAGTATAGTTCTTTCTACTGTTAAATGTTTTTAAACACATTTGCTCTTTTTATGAGTGTTGATGTATTACTTGTGGATTCTTTGGAATACATATGATGCGCCCGCACCCCCTTAGTTTTTCATTTAAATTACAGATTCCCTTTCGATCTCCTTTTACTTCTTTGCACCGGCTAGGAAGTCATGTGAGTAAAAACTAAACCAATGCTATGTCATAAATCATCTTGTAAGGTCAAATGTGCATGGTTTCGAGTTTGCAGTTAACTTGTAAACATGTTTGATTTATAGGTTAAGGATGAAGCTTAGGCATGGAAAACAATGAGGAACAAACTAGACTTATTTTAATATCAACCAGTTTGTGGCGGAAGCATTACCAGACTAAAGTTGGCCACCGTTACACCTGAGCTGTTCCCACATCTCTCCACCCACTGTATGGTAACAAGACGTTGTGCTAATCGACATATAGCAGAATAAAATGGGCCAAAACATGGTTGTGTGGTAGTCGTAGATGACTCTGCACTCTTGCCATTCAACATTGGAAAAGGAGACGTCGCAACACAAGCTAGAGACGTGTATGACGTTGAGATTGGTGGTAGTCATGCCGAAGAACAATCAATCGCACCAATGGTCTCAGGATTAACATGCTGGAACGAAGAGGTTATGTGTGGATCAGCGACCTGGCAGATGAGCACTATACTAGGTAATGTATGCATGGCTAGAACTGGAGCCATAGTACTCTGGCACGATCTCAATATTCATTCCGTTTTTTAGTGTCCCCAGTTTACTCACTGGCACACACATGTAGCTTAAGGTCATATCCATGTGTTTTGGATGGGAATACACAAGAAGTACTAGAATAACCTAATAGCACCACTTGAATAACTTCAAATTTCTAAGACACTCTCGCATTGCTATGGGACTCCTATTAGCACTCATACTCACATCCAGCAAGAAGTACTAGCAAGGAAAGATAAACACGTATCCAAAACCTGGGCATGATCAAAGTAATTCCACCGTTTCGGTGACCATGTCGGATGTCACGTGGCATTCATAAGCTAAACACCTGCAGTTTGCTAGGACAAGGGACATCAACTGTAATGCCATGCTCTTACCAAGATAAATAATGAAAGGTTTTCCATATCTGAGAGTGATATGTGGATCTTCCATTGTTCCCGGTGTCTCCTATTCTCATGGTTTCTTATAAATCTCTTTCTTCCCCTCTCATCCTTCACTCATCTTTGTGCCTGATATTCACCTATTTTACATGCTAAGTGAGTGTTGGCAACATGTAAAAGTGAAACATGAAAATATAGTTAGTTTCTTATTCAGGCAAACATAGAGTACTCGTATATATAAAGGGTGAAACCCTACTTGGACAAGTGAGCACAACACTCCTTTTCTTATCATGAAATGAATGTTGATGAATTTAATTTATTGGTACCAGGTAAGTAATATTAACAAATCATATTTGTAATCAAACAATTATGGCCCAAGTATGAATTTGATCACTAAGCGTCTAAGCCCTGTATCATACAAGTTTCACCGAGTCAACTTTCACAATTATATCCTGCTCTACTTGCTTCATATATTGTTAGTTGCAAACAGGGCCCTAGACGTCACTAATCTAGTTCACAAGACTTCTTGCAAGTGTCTGCCTGTCTAGTATAAAAATCACAAGTTGAACAGGATACTTTTATTCCGAGCCGTCCAAAATTTATAATCTAATTTTAAAATTAACCATCTAATGGTTGTAGAAAAGTGTTATATCTTCAGTAAACCATACTTGTATAGCCTATCTTCATTGTGCTTAATAGATCTGAATTAATTATTTTATAGTTTTATTCTGTATACATGAATTGTTGATTTTGCATGCTTATAGAATTAATTTTTAGATGATATTTCATTAGTGAAAATTGTAGATACCTTTAGTTTAATCTGAACCCAATGATGATTGATATATGTGGTATAAAAGTTACTTGTGTTGGTGATGTGTTTTTTATTCCCTATATACAAGCTTTTCATAAAAGCATGCAAATTTCATGATTTAATAGATGGCTTTCACATGAACATTGTAGGCCGCAAATGAGTAAAAGTTTAAAAGTTAACTTTTAAATATCAAGAGAATTGAGCATCGATCTCCTATCAGTAAATCTAATTTACTAAATTAATTATTTGCTAAGGCCATGTTGCGTTGAATTTAAACTTTTAACATGGAAAAGTGAAAGTGCATTTGAGAGGAAGTAAATGTCCATCTTGCCTTTGCAATTGTGATATACTGTTTTGAAATTTGAAATGAAATCTAACTAACCTCTAAACTGGACTAATATATAAATAGTATCACATATTAGATAACATCACGATCTTTTTATGTTACTTCAGGGTTTTCCATTAAACCTCAAGGAAATTGCTTGCTTATCCTCATTAAAAAAATTAGCACTTCTGAAAGGAAAAGTTGTTTGCCCAGCTCCGGCAAGGGAGGGACGATGACGATGGCACGCCTTCGGCTCGCTCCAGTACTTGTAGTCATCGCTAGGTGGTCTACAGATCTGAATTTAATTTTTGTAACTTCTTGTATTCTTTGTACTGTCTTGACAGTTAATGAATATATTTTGCAAAAAAAAAAAATGATGAATAGATTAGAAGTTACCCCAAGAAAAAAGCTAGCACCATCATATTGGCAAATAAGTTAAAAGAATGAAAACCACTCCTGTTCTACTGCTGGAAAGCTATTGCATAGATGAGTTCACTCAACACGTCATGTTGGCGTGAATATTGTGGTTGTTGGAAGAGAAGTCAATGTGATGCTAAGAGCAGGGAAGGAACAGGAGAATATCACATGAAAACCAACATTCGGTGGAAACCAGTGAAAACCAGGAGAAAAAGATGTTTTAAAGTTTTGAAAAAATATTAAAAAATACGGGATGTTAGGAGGGTGACATTATATTGCCATGCGCAATTCCAAGTTCAAACACATCTGGTATGTGAGTATGAAAATAACGAATCAGCGTTGAACAGCACCAAACTGTAACGTCACTATTCATTGTTGAATTTGTTTTTTTATAGCTCACAACGTGTAATGTGTTTCAACTAGGCATTTGGCATGATATTAAATCATCACCCTCTCAACATTCTTTATTGTTTTCAGATTTCTTTTGAAACTTTTAAGCATGGTTTTCAGAAAAATTTCTTTGAATGCTCGTTTCCATATGATATTCTCCCAGGAAGGAAATGAATGGTTCATATGTTGCTGTAAATGGCGGCTGGGGTGAGCATGAATCTCCAGGACCGTGATTGTTTTTTCTTCAGGACCGTGTTGGACATGTTATTTTCAGACTAGCGCTCCATTGCACTACTAGCGAAAAGCCTAGCATTAGCGCTGGTTTTTGGCCTAGCAGTAGTGTTGGTTTACACGCGCTACTGCTATACGTACTTAGTAGTAGCACGTCTTGCATAAAGCACTACTGGTAATTACTAGCAGTGCGCCTCTCTACCCGCACTACTACTATTATTATGTATTCTATTTCTTTTTTATTTTATGTCGTATTCATACATCATTATACAAGTTTTCATACAGTAGCAATTTTGAGATTATTTTTATATCATAATGAGTTATTATATCACTGGGTGAAAGAACCGTGGATTAGTTTCATGTAGATGGGTCCTAGGATCCATCCACTTGAAACTAATCCGCGGTTCTTTCACCCAATGATATAATAACTCATCATCATCATCAAATCATTAACAACTTATCATCATAATACATCATTGTGATATAATAACTCCTCATGATCATCATTTTCGTCCATGAGACATCATATAACAACTTGGTCACTAGTCATAATCACAACTCCTCCTCATTATCATCATCAACTCTAACACATTGTAGCACATAATAACACATTGAACCTAGGACCTACTCCTCTCTCATAGGACCTACTACCCTCTCTAAGGTAATATAGTATAAAACAAGATAGGCCCTGACTCTCCATTATGGAGATTGGAGACTATCTTGTCTCCATTTCTTGCGCTTCTCATAATGTTACTTCCAAATAGCTCTGTACGATTGTCCATACATTTTTTCCATTCTTTGATTGTCATGTCTTCATCGGTTTTATAAATCCGGTATGAACAACAGTGAAGCCTAGGACGACCTACCGTAAGCTAATAACATCAAGGGGACCTTTCTCAAACATCAGATGAGGCACACAATCCTTCGGGATTTTTTGTTGAAAAACATAGTAATAACGTTGTAGTTAGCAAGGTAGTTTAGCTTTAGAAGAATTTATGCAAAAGATGCACGGATGTCGTAATAGTAAAAAATCTTACCATGCCATCTCCATGGGTGTTACTGTAGTTCAACACGTGCACTAGTGGCACGTATTGACCATAATGTGCAGCCGTTTGATAATGGTTATTGTAATTCTCAATATCATTAATAAATGAGATAAGATGATCTTTCTCCTGATAAGTTAATTCTACGCCATCAGTGTAGTAGGTTCTCTCTACCATCTTCCGTACATTTTTTGAAGTATGAAAATAAGTTGTTAATGGAAATAAGCTTTCAACTAATTTGAAATAAACAATATAAATTACTTCATAAATATGTTGAGAAACTCACATAGCGGTAGAATTGGAAGTGTATCGACAAGGACGAAAATCATACGTCTTGCAAAGTGCTTCCCAACTCGGGCAGTCAAAATGGGATACACTCTTAGAATTGTATAGATTTATAGCAAAATCATAACCATGATAGGTCCTTACGTGAACTATCTTTGTCTCCATGTTTTCATGATCTTCAAAATCCAGCTTCTCCAAGACATAGCATCTTGCATGGCATGGGATAAGCAAGTCGAATTGTAAAAGACGGAAATTACACGTTGAAGAAGCATATGTCGTTCTTAATTATGAAAAAAACACTTGTCGTCGTTGCATACTGTTTCAACGTTGAAGGTCTACTGAAGTGCCAACCGTCTACCAGATGAGGCCCGTCGCTCAGACCCCGGTCATCGCCGCACCAGTCGCACTCCGGGAGCCTATCGTCGTTGTTAGACATTTCCTATGTTCATAATTCAAAAATTAAACTTGTACAATTCAATATATGTACTACAAAAACTTAATTAGATCATTATTATTCATCACGGGTTGACTATCGGTCTGCCGAGTCTTTTCTTGAAAATTCTCAGCTCACGTGGTGTATATATTCGACCGTCGGTGATGGTAACTACTCCTGTCATTCCAAAGTGCATTACACCAAAATGTCTAGCATCTTGGAATGAAGAAGAAGCTACCCACACGACAACAGTCGGGATTCTTCATCCTCTCATATATGGTGGAGACACTCCCTCACTGATTCCTCTCTGACATTTGCGACCGCCGGTGATGGTCGTTTTTCATTTCCTTCATGTGCATTACCAAAAGGTCTATCACGAGAAAGAAGAGGAAGAACGACCCCCACGATAACAGTCGGTATTCTTCTTCTCTCATATATAGGATGGTGTCCTGACAGATTTAAAGTCAATCTGAAATGCCGTTTAGTTATCTTTCTACCCGGGCCACTCAATTTTTTCAACATATTCTAGCACAAGTCATATCAAAATTCACGGAAAAATCCGGCATGACCTTTGCTAAAAAGGACATATATCATGCCTGAAATTTGCCGGAATGAAAATTAATCAATACCCCAGCAAAACATAGGCCACTATGAGGTGTTCCCTGCAAACATAGGCCACTTGGGCAAGCACTAGTACTACACAACACTACATATCACATGTCTAAATCTCAATCATATTTGAAAGACCTACATTGAAAATTTTCTATTCCATGGAAATTGTCATAGCTACTCATCTACATGTAGCGCCTTGCAGGGCTCCTTGATTTCTGCAAAAAATATATAAACAAAAACATTATTATCCTCATTTTAGGACTATGTGAAACCTTATAAGCTATCAAATAAATATCCAATTTGAACATAACTTAGTGTCCACTTCTTGAACCATAGAGAAATGCCCTAATTTCACAATATAACTTAGAGTTTGATTGCTGATATTCCTATTACTAAATTTGATACCTAAAATTTTGTCATATAGCATGTCCATACATTTCTATAATTCAAAAAGTTTTATACCTAAAAATTTATATTACTAAAATTTGTATTACTAAAAATTTATATCTACCTTCTACAACAAAATTTTACATATCTATACTATTCAAAAAAACTACATTCTACAATCAAAGTGTTACATATCAACTAAAATTTTGCCTATCTATTCTATTCAAAAAACCTACATTCTAGAAAATTCTACCTATCTATACTATTAAAAAAATACATTCCACCTATCTATACTATCAACTAAATCTATGGAGGGAGGAGGGTTGTGGATGGAGGAGAGGGAGGGAGGAGGGGTTGTGGAGGGAAGAGGTGGAGGGAGGAGGTGCTGGTGATGGAGGAGGAGGGGCGGCTAGAGGAGGAAGGAGCAGGGGGAGGGATGAGGGGAGGAGGAGAGGCAGCTAGAGGAGGGAGGAGTGGGGCGGAGGAGGGAGGAGGGGCAGCTAGAGGAGGGAGGAGGGAGGAGGAAGAGGAGAAGCAGGAGGCTTACCGAGGCTGGAGGATGGCGGCGACGCCAGCAGCAATGCGGCAACGGCGGCGCCAATGCAGCGACTGGGGCAATTGCAGAAGGAGGACGGCCGCGACGGTGTGACAATGAGATATGAGAGTGAGGAAACGGGCGGGCGCGCAGGGGAATAAGGCTGGATTAGCACTAGCGCGTGTTAGGGGAAAGCGCTCCTGCTAAACTACTTAGCAGCAACGCATTTCATGGAAAGCGCTACTACTACACTTAGCCTGGCGACAATGGTGGAATAATTTTAATAGTAGCGATGTTTGTCCGCGCTACTGCTAATTAGCAGTAGCGCCTCATTTTATCCAATGCTACTGCTAAGGTTCTGTGTATATGGTTTTCCTAATAGTGTTGGTCCCTGCCCCCGATCAAGCTGGAGTCGGACTGATATGAGGCCGTTATGCTGCCGGACGGGGTTGCACTGAGACAGATCAAAGTATGTTCATTCGGTGAAGGAAATTAACGCCCTTGCTAAAGGTGGATGTTCTGTGAAGCTAGTGAGGATCAACCGGACTCGGAATCATGCAGGCCATGGTATGTCGGCTGTAGGTCGAGGCTAGCAACGGACGGCCTGTTGGCTAGGAAATTTTCTTATGGAAACTAGGGATGCTATTCAAAACTATTATAATTCCATGGTCAGTTAATGAAATTCTAGCACTGGAGCACCTAGCCAGGTCCATAGACCGCCTACTGACAACTACAAGCACTGAGATGAGCCGAAGACGCGCCATCCTCTTCGCCCCTCCATCGCCAGATCTGGGAAAACCTTGTTGTGATAGACAATCAAAAAGTTGTTGTGCTAAGACCGTAGTGGACCAGCGTAACAAAACAACAACCGCCACCAATAAAGAGAAGAGTAAATTGAAAGGATCCAACCTGTGGACATACGAACATAAACTGGATCCAAACAGATCCATCAAAAACAAATGTCAATCAAATCCCACGAGATTCGCCTGAGACAGACCTCTACAAGCCCTCTAACGCCGCTAGAAAACACCAACGGGACGGGGTTCAGGTGTGAAGAACTTTATTCCATCTTTAGGAAGATGTTGCCGTCTCGTCCTTCGGAATGTGATGTAAAGTAGTTTGGGAAGCGTAAAACCCTTTATCTCGGGCCGCGTTGTATATATTGAGGCAAAGCCTTGGTTGACAAGTTACAAAGAGGATCGAGAGAGAGGAGGAGATCGACGAGAACAGAAAGATCGACCAGGAAAGATCGTTACAAGGGATAGAGAGAAGAAGAGATAGATACAAGTTTAAACACCTCTCCTATCCCTATCCAATAATTCTAGCACTCCCCCTCAATCTAAACCTCAAGCCTTGCTAAGGTTGAGATTGTATTTGAACTCATCCAATCTTATCTCTGTCAAGGGTTTAGTAAACCCATCTGCAAGTTGATCTCCTGTAAGAATGAACCGTATCTCAAGTAGCTTTCGAGATACTCTCTCTCTAACAAAATGAAAGTCCACCTCAATATGTTTTGTTCGTGCATGGAAGATAGGATTTGCTGAAAGATAAGTTGCACCAATATTGTCACACCATAACCGTGCATCCTTCGAAGCTTTAATTCCAAGCTCATAGAGTAATGTTTGTATCCACATTACTTCAGCTGTGGCATTTGCTAATGACTTATATTCAGCCTCTGTACTTGATCTTGAGACAGTAGCTTGCTTCCTTGCACTCCATGACACAAGATTAGACCCCAGAAACACAGCAAAACCACCAGTGGATCTTCTGTCATCAGCAGACCCTGCCCAGTCTACATCAGAATATGCAGTAACAAGCAAGGAAGAGGACTTGACAATTTGAAGTCCAAGTCCTTGGGAATACTGAAGATACCTTAGAATTCTCTTAACTTCTGTCCAATGAGTAGTTCTAGGAGCATGCAAATATTGACATACCTTGTTCACTGAATAAGAAATATCTGGACGTGTAAGTGTTAAATATTGCAAAGCACCAACAACACTTCTATAATTTGTTGCATCTTCTGGACCAAGAGCTTCTCCACTATCAACTGTAAGTTTTTCTGAGGTGAAAATTGGTGTGCTGACAGGTTTGCAATTCTCCAATCCCACCCTCTTTAGAACATCAGCTGTATATTTTTCTTGTGAGAGAAGTATGCCATCTCTGACTTGCTTTACTTCTATGCCAAGAAAATAGTGAAGATCACCTAGATCCTTGAGAGCAAATTCAAGTTTTAAATCCTTAACAAACAAGTGGTGGCCTCTTGACTTGAACTAGCAACAATTATATCATCAACATAAACAAGCACAAAAACAGTGATATTGCCTTTGCTATAAAAGAACAGGGATGTATCTGCTTTGGATGGTGTGAACCCAAGATGTTGTAACTGCATGCTCAGCCTAGAATACCATGCTCTTGGAGCTTGCTTAAGTCCATATAATGCTTTATCCAACTTACATATATAATGTTGTGTGCTATGACTTTCATACTCTGGTGGTTGCCGCATGAACACTTCTTCCTCAAGAACACCATGAAGGAACGCGTTCTGAACATCTAGCTGTCGTAAGCTCCATCCTCTGGAAATGGCAAAGGACAAAACAAGGAGAATGGTAGTTGCTTTAACCGTAGGACTAAAGGTATCATCATAATCAATTCCAAACCTTTGCTTAAAACCTTTTGCAACCAACCTTGCCTTGTACCTGTCTATACTACCATCAGATTGCCTTTTTATCTTGTATACCCACTTACAATCAATTATGTTAGCACCACGTTGCGGTCGTACTAAATGCCAGGTCTGATTTTTTATGAGTGCATTGTACTCATTATCCATGGCTTCCTTCCAATCCTTGCTAGCAAGTCCATCATGCAGGTTAATAGGTTCACAAGTAGTGGCAAGGAAAGCACGCTTAGTCAGATTATACTTTATTGTACCATCACAATACTGTTTTTCCTTGACAATACCTGACCGAGACCTGGTGTGTCGACGAGGAGGTGAAGGAGCCACAAAACCGGTTGCTGTGGACTGCGCACAGGAGATCCAGCAGCTTCGGCGTCGTTCACAGAAGATCCAACATGGTGGGGCTCCTGATCCGAGGAAGATGTGCGCTGCTCCTTGTTCTGGCGGCGCATCGGATCGACCAGCGAGTCCCCAGACGACGTGGCAGACGAGGTGTCGCTTCCTCCCCCCCCCACCCGCGCACCGCGCTCGACAGCCGTCTCAGACGGCGCAGGCGAGGATTGGTGAGGTGCGCCGGGATTCACGCCAGGACCCACACCCGCACCTGGTCCGCTGTGGCCCGCCCGATCGGCTTGGCGTGACTCGCCTGGACCCGCGCCTGGACCCACGTGACCCACCTGGTCGGCTTGGCGTGGCGCGCCCGGAGCCGCACCTGGGTCGCTGTCGCTGTCACCTGCCAGGGGCAAATCTGCACAGGATCGCGTGCCGCTCTACTCTGCATGCTGCCGCGGATCTGCCTGGGATCGCGCGCTGACAGCAGGATCGTCCTCGGGTACAACACCTGCTTTGTCATGTGTACACATAAAATGACGAGTAGAATCTGTACAAGACCCATTAGAGACGCATTTTTCTGTGGATTTTTGCACATGATCATGATCATTTAATTCACCCCCGTGATCAGGATGTATAGAATAGTCTGGTAGGAGTGCAATTTCTGCACGAAGCAAGGCGCCGACATTGGGATGAAGGAGGGAAAAAGGGAATAATGTTTCATCAAAGATAACATCACGGGAGATATAGATGCGTCCAGTAGATGGTTCAAGACATTTGTACCCTTTATGAAGGTTACTATACCCAATAAACACACATTGTGTGGAGCGAAACTCTAGTTTGTGACGATTGTATGGACGTAGGTTGGGGTAACATGCACACCCAAATTTTTTTAGAGAGTTGTAGTCTGGCTTTTGATGATACAAT
This sequence comes from Aegilops bicornis, assembly GCA_021605145.1. NCBI lineage: Eukaryota > Viridiplantae > Streptophyta > Magnoliopsida > Poales > Poaceae > Aegilops > Aegilops bicornis. The sequence goes on from CM038674.1 coordinate 49,712,265, forward strand.
CGTTCTAAAGGAGTTGAATTGCCAATGACCTTACTGGGAAGACGGTTGATAAGATATGTAGCTGTGATGAAAGCCTCATCCCAATACTTAAGAGGCATAGATGCATGAGCTAAAAGGGAGAGACCAACTTCGACGATATGACGGTGTTTGCGTTCAGCAGAACCGTTTTGCTGATGAGCATTAGGGCAAGACACATAATGAGTGATCCCAATGCTACGGAAGAAGGAGTTGAGTTTTTCATACTCCCCTCCCCAGTCACTTTGGACTGAAATAATTTTCTTATCAAAGTGGCGCTCAGCTAGCTTCTGAAACTCTTGGAAGATGGAAAAGGCTTCAGATTTATACTTAAGCAAATAAATCCATGTGAACTTGCTGTAATCATCAATGAAGCTAACATAATATTTTTTTCGACCAAAAGAATCTCGAGCATGACCCCATACATCACTGAAGATCAATTGTAATGGGCATGAGACACACTAGTAGACTTAGGATAAGGAAGCTGATGGCTCTTGGCACATTGACATGCTTCACAAACAGACTCATTATTTGAACTATGTGACAAAGGAAGTTTGTCTTTATTGACTACTTGCCTAACTATGACTGATGAGGGATGTCCTAATCTTTGATGCCACCGCTCAAAAGAGGTCTTGATGATGGAGTAGACGCGACGATGCTTGTTGCTAAGAGCTCTGGAGGAGATGGGGTAGAGGCCGCTGACGCATCTACCGTGATACAGAGGTGCCCTCGTTGCCCGATCCTTAATGAAAAAATAGCGAGGGTGAGTTTCAAAGAAAACATCATTATCGGTGGCTAAACGAGACATCGAGGCAAGATTTTTGTCAGCTTGAGGAACATGGAGAACATCCTTAAGAACAAGATCACGTTGAAGATTAGGGGAATTATGTGAAACTTGACCAATGTGACAAATTTCCATACCTTTACCGCTGGCTGTGTGGATCTGATCGGTGCAGTGGTACGTCTCACGTAGGGCAAGTTGCTCCAGCTCATTAGTGACGTGATCAGTAGCACCGGAGTCAACATACCAGACACCGTCCCCGCCTTGCTCGCGCATAGCTGCTGCAACTAGTTTGGAATCAGGAACGAAGTTTTCATCGTACCGATGCCAGCAATCGATGACCTCATGGCCAGCCTTCTTGCAGAGTTGACACCGGGGGCGAGAACGCGAGGAGGGGTTGCGGCGGCCAGTGTTGGAGTTGAAGCCGCCACCCCCGTGGTTGTTGCCGTCGCCGCCGTCGTAGTTGTTGCTGTACCCGCCACCAGAGCGGGCACCGTCGCCCGAGGAGGCACCACGTCTGCGTCCGCCACCACGGTTGGTGCCCTGGTGACCACGGCCACGACCGCGTCCCCGGGAGGCGGAGTATGCAGAGGATTGCCGAAGATCGCCGTCGTGGAGGAGGGTGAGGCGGGCGTCGAAGCTGAGCAGCTGGCTATGCAGTGATGTCTACTACACAACCTTCTTCTTGTAGAGGTTGTTGGGACTGCAAGTGCACAGGTTTGTAGGACAGTAGCAAATTTCCCTCAAGTGGATGACCTAAGGTTTATCAATCCCTGGAGGTGTAGGATGAAGATGGTCTCTCTCAAGCAACCCTGCAACCAAATAACAAAGAGTCTCTTGTGTCCCCAACACACCCAATACAATGGTAAATTGTATAGGTGCACTAGTTCGGCGAAGAGATGGTCATACAAGTGCAATATGGATGGTAGATATAGGTTTTTGTAATCTGAAATAATAAAAACAGCAAGGTAACTAATGATAAAAGTGAGCGTAAACGGTATTGCAATGATAGGAAACAAGGCCTAGGGTTCATACTTTCACTAGTGCAAGTTCTCTCAAAAAAATAACATAGATAGATCATATAACAAGCCCTCAACATGCAACAAAGAGTCACTCCGAAGCCACTAATAGCGGAGAACAAACGTAGAGATTATGGTCGGGTACGAAACCACCACAAAGCTATTCTTTCGGATCGATCTATAAAAGAGTTCGTACTAGAATAACACCTTAAGATACAAATCAACCAAAACCCTAATGTCACCTAGATACTCCATTGTCACCTCAAGTATCTGTGGGCATGATTATACGATATGCATCACACAATCTCAGATTCATCCAACCAACATAAAAGTACTTCAAAGAGTGCCCCAAAGTTTCTACCGGAGAGTCAAGAACGTGTGCCAACCCCTATGCATAGGTTCCCAATGTCACGAAACCCGCAAGTTGATCACCAAGACATACATCAAGTGTTCTCATAAAAGACTCAATCCAATAAGATAACTTCAAAGGGGAAACTCAATTCATCATAAGAGAGTAGAGGGGGAGAAACATCATAAGATCCAACTACAATAGCAAAGCTCGGGATACATCAAGATCGTGCCATAGAAGAACACGAGAGAGAGAGATCAAACACATAGCTACTGGTACATACCCTCAGCCCCGAGGGTGAACTACTCCCTCCTCGTCATGGAGAGCGCCGGGATGATGAAGATGGCCACCGGAGATGGATCCCCCCTCCGGCAGGGTACCGGAAAGGGGTCCCGAGTGGTTTTTCGTGGCTCTGGAGGCTTGGAGGGGCGAAACTCCCGATCTATCTTCTGTTACGGAAGTTTTAAGTGCGAGGTATATATGGGTGAAAGGAGTACGTCGGTGGAGCTACGGGGGCCCCACAAGGCAGGGGGCGCGCCCCCCACCCTCGTGAGCTCCTCCCGTATCTTCTGATGTGGGGTCCAAGTCCATCTGGTGTGTTTCTTTCCAAAAATAACTTCTCCAGTTGATTTTGTTCCGTTTTGACTCCGTCTGATATTCCTTTTCCTCGAAACACTGAAATAGGCATAAAACAGCAAATCTGGGCTGGGCCTCCGGTTAATAGGTTAGTCCCAAAAATAATGTGGATAATAAAGCCCAATATTGCCTAAAACAGTAGATAAAGTAGCATGGAGCAATCAAAAATTATAGATACGTTGGAGATGTATCATGCAGCTCCGGAACCGTGATGGGTTCCACTCGTGCCGCCAGCGCAGAGACGACTGGATTATATTCCATGTTGAGGCCAGCAAGAATCTTGGAGACGATCTCCGGGTCGGAGAGAGCCGAGGCGGTGCAAGCAACTTCATCTGTGAGGGTTTTGATCTTGCCGAGGTACTCTGCCATGGTCAAGTTACCTTTTTTGAGGTTGGTGAGCTCGATTCGGGTGTTGATCGCCTGCGCCTGGCTCTGGGCGATGAACATGTTGTTGATGGCGCGCCACACCTCGGCCGGCGTCTGGAGCGTGGCCACCTGGGACAGAATCTCGCGGGAAAAAGAACCCATCAAGAACCCTTGGAGTTGTTGTTGTTGCGCATACCAGAGAGTGCGGGCGAAGTTGACGACTTGCTCCTCTTTGCCCTCCTTGGTGATGGTGAGGGTGGCCGGCGGTGGCGGGCTCGTGGCGTCAAGGTGGTGCTCCATCTGAGCGCCCTTGATCTAGGGAAGCACGATGGCTTTCCAGAGGAGGAAGTTCTCCCTCGTCAGCTTCTCCTATGGTGGCGATCCGAGGAAGGTGTTGGTGGCTGTGGATGATGAAGCAAAGGTGGAGGCGGAGGAGGAGGTGGTGGTGATCGCGCCCATGGTGCTGGGTGACATGGAGGCGGAGGTGGTGGACATGGCTCGGTCGCGAACGGTAGCTAGATGTGATCTCTTTTGATCTGATGAGGAAAAGGCTATGTTACCATGTAAAGTAGTTTGGGAAGAATAGAACCCTTTATCTCGGGCCACGTTGTATATATTGAGGCAAAGCCTTGGTTGACAAGTTACAGAGAGGATCGAGAGAGAGGAGGAGATCGACCATAACAGAAAAGTCGACCAGGAAAGGTCGTTACAAGGGATAGAAAGAAGAAGAGATAGATACAAGTTTAAACACCTCTCCTATCCCTATACAATAATTCTAACATATGACACAAACCTTAACAAAAATGAAATAAATACCTAAAACCAAAGCCCTCCCCCAGCAAGTACAGGGATCCACCATGCCTCCATGCAAGTAAGACCACAAGAGACGAGGTAGGCTGGTGAATGCATGGCGGGAGGCGGCAAAAACCATGGCGTGGGTGCCTTTCGTGTTTGGGAGTGAAAACATACGCGAATCAACCTGTGTGGCAAGTACTATATTTCATTTTCAGCTTACTTTAATAAGGAACTTTGTCATAGCTGCTTTCCTCCACTCTAAAAGAAATATTCTCGTCATATAGAGATGCAACATCCATAAACTATGCAAAAGAATAAACATTGTGATATTTCCATGAATAAATATTGATGCCAGCGGAAGGGCTCTGTTTTCAAATGTTCCTTCGAGTTTTATTAGAGTTTGTGTCTTGCTCAGACGAGACGGCGGCGGCTCCCTGAATATGGAATAATGTTCAGTCTAAGTTACTACCTTCATACTGTAAAGTAACATAGTACAGGTGTCATATATGGCTTCATTTATTACCTTATAGACTCATCTTTTCTCGGAAAACGCTATGTTACACAAATATATTATGTTACTCTAAACACTCTCTCCTTATTAACTACGTGACACAAAAGCAAATTTGTCTTAAAAAGCGCTATGTTACTAGTTAAGTTACTCCCACCATAACCAGCCTTAGTGATATATACTCCCTCCGTTCTTAAATAATTGTCTTTCTAGAGATTTCAAATGGTCACCACATACGGATGTATATCGACGTATTTTAGAGTGTAGATTCACTTATTTTGTTCCGTATGTAGTCACCATTTGAAACCTTTAGAAAGACAAATATTTAGGAACGAAGGGAGTAGCTAGCATGGTTAATGTTACGACAAGGAAACAACAATTGCACCATCATCTACCAATCACGATTAACATGCAGGTAAGTGGAGGTTAAGTGTAGGACCCGCAACGTTGCACACGAGTAGAAAAAATAATGTATGGCCAGGCCGGTACCCATTCCGTTGTTGCAGAAAGTCGTGGTTGGCTTCATACAAGTCGGTCATTCTTCGAACCCAGCCCCCAGGCCGCCACACACTCCGTTCCTTTTTATTTAGATCAATTTTAACATGCTTTCTCTTACCTTTTTTTTCACATGAGAAGTAAGAAGGCAAAGTTAATCAAACCCACTACTTAATGCAATCAACGGTTCAGATCTATTTTATATTTTTATCTCTCATGTGAAAAAGAAAGGTAAGAGAGAGCATGTTAAAAAACCTCTCTTATTTTTATCAATTTTAAGGTTTTATAGACATGTCTTCACGAGCTAGAACTTCTGCTGGAACCCCATGTCTTGGCATGTGGTTTGAACCGAAGGCACAATGAAAACAGAAGAACTCATACTACGGACAATACTATGATCCCTCCTTTAATGGACAACAAGTGAGCGTGGATTTAATCCCTTTCTCCTTGCTAAGAACTTAGACATTGCCACGATATTTTTAGTACCGCAGGAAGAACGGAGCGACCTGCCATCGTATTGGACGAGAGAGCTACAGACTTCTTACTTGCTAGTACTGTCTGTCTATGCTGTAATGTCATGCTCGCATCAAGATGAACAATGAGAGCTACATCCAATCTACCGTCGATCGACAACTCTTCCATTGCTCCGGATGTCTCCCATTCTCAAGGTTTTCAATTTTGTTTCCTCTCCCATCTTCTCCTTATAACTATGCATGATTCACACCTAATTGATATACTAAGTTGGTGTTGCCAACATGTAACTGTAACAAGGCTACATGGGAGACATCTTTGTATCTTGCCGCTATTGTGTTGTTGGTGGGGTGGTGTGTCGATGCCTGGCACCTTTGCATCTTGTCCTGAGTGTGTGCGTTGTGTGCATTGTTCGGTCTATCGATTGTAATCGGTGATGGTGCTTTATATATAAAGCCGGGGAAAACCCTTTTTGGTAAACAAGGCTACATGTAGGGCTTGACATCTCTTCAATTGAAGATAGAGTTGTATATATAAAGAACAAACTATATCAGGACAACTAATGGTAAGCATTCCACAATCTCTAGCATATCGTAAGATAGGTGGTGTATTAATCATCGATTGTCCCGCGCATCCTCCAAATCCTGACTAACAGATGTGACCAGGACATGGTACACGGGCAGCAAATAGTGTATGAACCTACCAATGCTTGATAGATGCACACATGATGCAATAATAATTAAGTGCCTCATTCTTTCTTGTATTACCTGCTGGCATGTCGTGGTCGGCCGTCCAAAACCTTTGAAATGAGAAAGAGCAACTTTGTCTCCATTTGGTTATGGTGCACGTCTCCACCTGAACTCCTAAGGTTTAGAATCACATTTGGGTTCATTCATGCATTTTCTTGTCTCCAAGAAAAGCAAAAATAATCAAGGAAACCCGAGGGAAAAAGGGTAATGCATGATTCATGGGTTTAGATTAGTCACTTGTCATTGCTATCAATAATAAGTACCCATATCAATTCTTAAGTTTTAATGAGTATGGTCACATTTGTGGGTGTGCATGTAATTCCTCATCTCTGCGAGAAAACTTGGTTCAACTCTAATAGAAATGAGAAGCCTAATAAGAGAAAATAAAAGGTCATGCTATAAATGATAAGCCACTATTAATCACTCGTGCTGCTAAAAGTAGTAAGTATTCATCATACTCTTAATTTGTTCTTTCCAGGACACATCCATAGTAGTGTTATCAAATATTCCCTATGTTCAATAATATAGTGCATATAGACTTTTTTACAGTCAAACTTTCTAAACATTGACCAAGTTTATTGAAAAAAATGCTTGCATCTACAATATCCAATACATACCATTAGATACATCATGATATATATTTTTATATTGCATTTTATTAGATATTGTAGCTATAGATAATTTCCTCACAAATTTGGTCAAAGTCTATGAAGTTTGACTTAAAAAATGTATGTGCATTATATGTTGGAACATATGGAGTATTAGATAATGAGTACTTCTAGTTATTCAATTATTTCCCAAGTATTGATTCGATTCATCCACTCCATATTGAATTCATACTCCAGCCAACTCATCCAAAAGTCTGAACTATGGGAGATGGCTGGACATTATACTCCAACACCCCCCCCCCCCCCCACCTCACGTCTATGCTTCTTTGGAGCTATATGACATGGAAAGCGGAAGCGGGGGCAGGCCGCAATTATTCAATTATTTCCCAAGTATTGATTTGATTCATCAACTTCATATTGAATTCATACTCCAGCCAACTCATCCAAAAGTCCGAATTATGGGAGAGGACCGGACATTATACTCGAACACCCCCCTCACGTCTATGCTTTTTTGGAACTATATGACATGGGCAGCGGAAGCGGGGGCGGGCCGCAATTATTTATTGCGTCTACTGGGTTTTGAACGAGGAACCCCTTGGTTGTAAGCTTATGCACCTAACCAGTTCACCCATCAGTTTGAACTAATGGAGAGAGGCGGGCAATATATTTCAGCACTCCATCTCAAGTCTAGGCTATTTTAGTTTTTAGACGTGGGATCGATGTAGGCCACAGAATCATTTTTTTAATAACAGCGTTGACAGGGTCTTGAACTCAAGACCTCTTGGCTCCGCTACTATGTGAAAAATGTAGGATGGCTAAATATTGTGTTGTTGTTATATTGATCTGACCCTTATATGGGATATATATAGAAGTAGAATTGTGAGAGCCTTGGAGTACAATGCAAGACAGGGTCAACAGGGTCACACATGGCTACTATCAATTGCGAGCCCCATGTGATTTACTAGCTTCTTTCATGGCGCTTAGATCCGATGTATTATCATGTAGGAGTAAAGCATAATGAGATGCAGTAGAGTAACTTGTCTTTCAATGCACACACACTGTGGTATGCGGTTAATCACGCTAGTGTCTTTTGGAGTCAACAGCCTGCTTTGCGTCAAGGTCAAGCAGTTTTTGTTTTATCATTGACCTCTCAACAGAGATGGCTCTTGCGGTGCTACACACAAATTTGTGATGTCAAAGGACAGCTATGTTTGCCAAGGGACCCTTGATTGATTATTTTGGAGACCTTTTACGGTACATCAGAATACTATGAGCCATCCATTTCAAGTCATTCAATAGACTATATCCACTAATGCTACTAGATAAAACAAGTACATCCTCTATTCCATAATGTAGTGCTTATAGATTTTTACAAAAATCAAACATTACAAACTTCGAGCATGTTTATAGAGAAAAGTAGATACATCTAGAATACCAAATGCACATCATTGGATACATCGTGAGTTATATTTTCAGAATGTACATGTTTTGTATTATAGATGTAGACAGTTTTCTCTATACACTTGGTCAAAGTTGGCAAAGTGTGACTTTTGCGAAAATCTATAGGCACTATATTGTGGAATAGAGGGAGTAGTATATTTTGTTCAAGGGGCAAAATTTAAAGACTTACAAAATAAATACCAAAACTCTACACGTATTGAGAAATCCGTGTGTTTTCTTCTCAGGTTCTCCTGCTCTGACCGGACAACAGGGGCCGTTCCATCCGAATACTTTCCGGCTCACATGAGATGCAACGGAGACCATTGTACATAACCGATGGATCCTTGCCGGACGGTATTTTTGGTCAAGGAAATACAAGATTGATAGATCAGTGCCATGATGCACTAGTACATACGATGAATAGCTGGTTGTTTCTCCGCAATCAAGTGGGCGGCTGTGGCCGCTGCACACAACCGAAGCAGTCACAAGCAGAGGGGCACCTCGGAGAGAGCTGCAACGACAGCGCCGCTGATCAGGATGCTGCAGCGGCGGCTCCGCGGCCTGCTGGTTGATGCGATGCCCGGTCGGAGACTTGGAGCTCCCACTTAATGGCACGGAGGCCAGCTCTGATCCATTGTTGGACATGCCCGTTAATACAGGCGATGGCAACGATTAGTCCGCAGGAGGATGATCACCACGAGGGATTTTACTAATTAAGAAACAAAAAAAGACAAAACTACCTCCCTAATCAACGGCGGAGATGATTCAATACTACTCAGTTCTAGAAGTAGTATAATGTACTGTTAGGATAATCATGATTGAGTCAATTCATTAGGTCGTGTGTGTCATGCACGTAGGTTGGTTAGACTCCAGGTTAGTTAGTCAGTCGTGCATGCATGTGTGCATGGCGATGGTTTGTAGCGTGCGTGCGTGGAGGCAGTTTGCGTGACTGGCGCATTGCAAGCGTAGCGATCGGTTCGCCCAGCCGAGGCGTACGCGTACGAGCGCGCGTTGTGGGCGCTGGTGAGTGCGGATCGTGCGCAGCGGCCAGAGTGGGACACGGCGACGGCGGGTGAGCACTCGAGTATAAACTCTCCCCGCCTGTGTATTGTAACGCGGTATGTGCCCAGAGGAAAAGAGTAGGCCGTGCGTGCGGCCGTGGCACCGTTCGTCGGCGTGGCGCCGTTCATGCGGTGGGGGGCATTCGTCACCGAAAAATCCAGTGTCTTTATCTCCATCTTCCACATCCGTTCGAGCGAGTGCGCGAGAGAGGTTTGTTCGGCGTTCGTGTCGCTGGACCGGTTTTGTCCCAACATGTACCGTAAGAAAAACTCTTATTTTGTTGTAATTTAGATATAAATTCCTACATATTTAAGTCATTGCGAAGTGTTGAAATCACAACACAGAGTCCTAGCACTGCCACCCGGCTCTACCATCTGTCTGTCACTAGTCTTGATCAAGGTTTTGGCTACCGAATCCTAGAAAATTACCCAGGGGCGGCCAGAAACGCGATAACCGTGGATACTGAAGAATCCCTAGTGAATACTGTTCAAAATTTTCAAACAAAAATTAAATTCAAAATTTCCTGTGTAACTACATATTGTAAATAAGCTCATTTTAATTGAAAAACAGAAGCTAGCGCAGTGGCAAGGGGACGGTTCTTCTTACTGGAGTTTTTGAGTTTGATTCCCCGCTTGGCCTCGATCTTTTTACAATACTCCCTCCTTCCATCTATATAGGGGCTAATGTGTTTTTCAAGACCGCCTTTGACTATTGATAAGACTAATAATAAATGAGATGTATAATGTGAAAATTATATCCTTGAAAGTTCCTTTCACGTACGAATTTAATGGTATGCTTTCTGTATTGATAAGACTAATAATAAATGAGATGTATAATGTGAAAATTATATCATTGAAAGCTCCTTTCACGTACGAATTTGACGGTATACTTCCTGTAAATTGCATTTCATATATTATTGCTCTAACACTTGGTCAAAGTTAGCCTCGAAAAACGATTAGGCCCTATATAAATGGAAGAAGGGAGTATATATATTGTGTACTGTATCCTCTAAAATTGGCAAAAAAGAAGACGATACTCGAACCCACGACCCAGGTACCGCAGCCTAGCAGGGACACGCGAACCATTGTGCTATTAGCCTTTAAGTGTTATAGAAAAGTTTCCATGTTACTTGACTACACCTTCTCCGTTCAAATTCAAAATTTTCAAAAAAACCGATTTTTTTGCACGGTACAGGATTTTCTCAAGGGGTAGCGGTAAACGCGGATACCGGGCGGTATCCGAATTTTCTGCCCGGTACCCAAAACCATGGTCTTGATGTCTTCCATTCTAGGGTACCTCATCTTATCGACATTTGGCTCTTCACTTCTTGATTTCTTCATATCATCGTCATGTAATTGATATACTAAGCTAATGGTACCGAAATGTTAAGTTGAGTAGAGTATTTCTCTTGTGGCAGTATTGAAGTACGTTGTGATCGAACCACTCCACCAAGATTTGGAACACCACGGTTGCAACTGTAGTTCCTTGTTTCTTTTGTATTACCCACTATACCTCTCCTTATGCCTTCTTTTTTCTACGCCTGCAAACGACAGTTCTCTGTCTCTGTCTTCAACTCTCCAAATCCATATGGAAAATAAGACTGAATCATCAGAATAGCAAAAGGGCCGTACCTAAGACATGTCGATCACTTCTAGGAACAAAGTAGTTTCCACATGTGTCTCGAAGTAAGATTAAGCCATAGCTTCTACCTTAACATCATTTAAAAATAGATGAACTCATCACTCTGCTAATATTCCTAACGCCTCCTACTCCCAAATGTTCTTTTCAACTCTTTAGATCTTCTCTTGCAATTTTTGTGTTGTTTATGTGACTGCCCCTATATGAGTTACAAAGCTAGGTGCTATCCAACAAGTGAGAGCAAAGTGAAACCATGTAGCGCAATATCTACTCTGGCAAAGCTAGAGTGTTAGGCTACTCATAGTGGGGAGTAACTTAGACTAGTATCATACATATGTTACTAGTCTATTTTACTACCTCCATAGTGTTGAAGTGTCATAGGTGTAGTAACATGCATATATATATATTTATTGCTTTATAGACTCATTTTGTATTGGAAAGCGCTATGTGATGGTAACATATTATGTTACTCCATTTGTCTCTCTCCTCTTTAATTGAATGACACATAATATTTTTTGCTTATGTGGCATGTATGTTATTACTTATGTTACTCCTACTATTACTAGCCTTATATATAAGGCAAAAAGTATTATTAATGCAATTAAAGACGGTGAGCACTTTTTTATTTTCATGTGTTCAATACCCATGAGCTACAATAGGCATGTTAAATTATGTGCACCAGCCAGTTTGCCTCGAAAGCTTGAGCTAACGCCAAAAAGTTGGCCGCGCTAAGCAATTTCTACTTCACTCCCTCTACTCAAGTCGCCAATGGCATTAATCACCCAACTAAAGTTTGTATTGATAAGATGTTCAGACCTCTAACTCAACCACTAGCTCGAGGTGGTAATTCACAAAAGCCAGCTCAAAATTATACTTAGAGACAGTGAACCAGTTTTAACCAGAGGAGCCCCAAGATATTATCAAGGCACATATGATATACTTCCCCGTCAATCCTTGCTAGACCAATTACGTACGGGAAGGAACATAAGACTCGCCCGGATCAGCCCGAGTTTTCGGAGGGGAGGATGGAGATGGACACTCACGACGGTGCTGCCGCCGGAGGAAAGCGAAATCCTAGTGTTCTATGGTAGAGGAAAATCCTTTTATGTTCTTCATTATCCAAGTGAGTTGGCGTGAACCAAAAATTTCTTTGTCAAACTAGAGAACTAACCATTTGTTGTGTGGCTAGGATGATAGGTGCTATCAGGTATCAAACCATATGCCCCGCAAATTCTTGGTTTGGTCACTAGGACGGTGGTTGTATCCCAACCCATCAAAGATCAAAATGTAGCTTCCACGCCTTGTGTCTCTTTTAAAAGGATTATTTCCTTGTGCAGGATGTTGTTTCTGTTGATAGCATATTGAGGAACTTTAGTCCTCACTACACAGTAGAGTTCTTGTCCTTTTATGAAGAGTACTCACTAGAGTTGCGTGAGTGGCTGAGTGTGTACATTTTGTGCGCACATTACTTAGCGTTTACAAAGAAACAATTTTGTCCAACCAATTTGAAAAAGCTCATAAGAGAAAAAATAAATTTCATATCTTTTTTTAGGGAAATAAGTTGTACAATTTGATTTATATGGAAAGAAAAGATGGACAGATAAACTGAAAACCTGAAATTTGCTCCTAATAATTTGCTGCCAGGCCCACTCACCAAAAATGCCCGCATAGGACTCGCATTCCCCGGTCTTCTGGTGTTCCCCGGATCAATCAGAGTATGATTTCGGGAGATAATCACGGTAATAATGGCGCACGGCGAATCGAGGGACGGCGTCGAATCTCTGCTCTCCCATTGTCTCCAGTTCTATATACCGGAGGGATGGGAGGAGGCGTCTTCCACTCCCTATTCGCCCCCGCTGCTGCCGGCGGCCGGAGCTTACTCAGGTGATGTTGCATTCTCCTCCTTTTTCTGCAGACTCCGATCGACTCTGTGGTTCCTTCTTTCTCATGCTTCTACTGATTTTTTGGCCCGCTCTCACAGCACCCGCCACCTGTTCGACGGAAAGCTTGTCATGGTTGCGGAGGATGGCAAGGACCGCTTGGGCGACCTTGCCGACGACCTCCTCCTGCATGTGTTGTCCCGTCTTCCGCCGGACGATGCCCTCAGGACTTGTGTGCTGGACACCAGGTGGTGCGAACTATGGAGGCGCACCACCAGCCTGCACTTGAATGCTTACCACTGCCAGCTACTTCAACAGTTGGCGAAGATGTTCATCCAACTCCGTGGAACCTCACCTCACGACGACTCTGATGATTCTCCGGATCATGTCGACTCACTAGACACCCATACTAAACTGTTGATCAAGTACGCTCTACAGTGCCATGTTCAGGAGCTCCTGCTCACAGCTAATGACTATGAGGACGACCCGCTAGCACTTGATATGCCTCTCATCTCCCATCAGTTGAATATCTTACACCTTAAACAGGTTAGATGCTCCGCACTTAATTTCTCGGGCTGCCCGGTCTTAGAGGAGCTAAGGATGGTAACATGCAGCATTGATGCAAGGAAGATATCATCCAAATCACTGAAGTGTCTTTGCATCACCAACCTCTGTGTGCTCCCTGAGGATTTCCATATTGGGATTTTTGCCCCAGATCTTATTTCACTACAAATTGATGATTTTGATGGTGTGACTCCTTTCCTTGAGGATATTCCATTTCTAGTGACAACCTATATTGGAGTTGTCGTTCAGTGCCATGATTACTGTGAGTAGAACCTGAGGGGTTGTGATGATCATTCATGTATTTGTCATGTTTATCATGTAGAGGGGGTTTGCTTCTCAATGGTTTGTCCAATGCTGTCAATTTGGAGTTGATAGCTGAACCTACAATGGTAAGCTTGCACTTACTACCTTTTTTTTACCGTTAGTTTTATTTGCCAACCATAGTTTCTCTTGTAATATCCATTGTTAGACTTAGACCTGCATATAAGGAACTTGCTTTTCTTCATTACCACGGTATGGTATTTTTATCTATATGCAAATGGTTGTCATATCAATGATCTAATAACATAGTCTCAAAAGGTGGCATATGAATGTTTCCAAGTTAAAAACTTTGATTAATAAGTGTAATCATGCCATTTTTCTTTTGGATGAGTTGGAAGAGTGGAGACCTCTGTTCAGACAGGAATCAAATTTCACAAGAATTGTCAAGATGCACCTGGAAAAACTGTTACATTTACAATTCCTTTATTGGAAAAAGAGATGTACTATCAGGTACATTAAAGTTGGAGGGGAGAATACTAAGTTTTTCCATGCCATGGCCACTGAGAGACACAGGAGAAACTCCATTGCCAGTTTGAAATTATCAGATGGTACTGTGGTAACAGAGCACTCTCAAATGGAGGGAATCATCTGGAATTGTTTTAAGAACAGAATGGGTACATCTAGAGGCATTGTGATGGGCTTTGATCTCAATGCTCTCATTACCCCTGTGGAGGGCCTTGACATTCTCACCAAGCTCTTTGAGAAGGAGGAAATTGATAATGTGGTGAAGCTCATGCCTGTGGATAAAGCTCCAGGTCCTGATGGCTTTAATGGCATGTTCTTTAAAAGGTGTTGGCACATAATTTCTCAGGATTTCTATGAGTTAGCTCAGGCTTTCTTTGAGGGAATTGCTGTTTTGGAGAATATAAATGGCTCATACATATCCTTGGTGCCAAAAAAGCTGTCACCTGAGGAAGTGGGAGACTATAGGCCTATTTCTCTGACTGGAATGTGTCTGAAGTTCCTCTCTAAAATGGCTACAAACAGATTCCAAGAGGTGATCATGCAGTGTGTTCAAAAAAATCAATATGGCTTTATAAAAAGCAGAACAATCCAGGATGGTATTGGCTGGACTCTTGAGTACATGCACCAGTGTCATCAATCGAAGAGGCCAATTGTAATTCTTAAACTGGATTTTGAGAAGGCGTTTGATTCTGAGGCACAAAGGTTTCAATGAGAAGTGGATTCTTTGGATGAAACAACTGTTGTCCACTAGTACATCGTCAGTCCTTCTGAATGGAGTCCCTGGGAGAAAATTTGTCTGCAAAAAGGGAGTTAGACAAGGGGATCCCGTCTCTCCTCTCCTTTTTGCTTTAGCTGCTGATCTCTTACAGATTGTCGTTAATGACATGTTCAGAAGAGGCATGCTCCACCTACCTATCCCTTGTCATGATCATGATTATCCAGTGACCCAGTATGCTGATGATACCTTGATTATTTTACCTGCTGACAAGGCCCAACTTATTGCTTTGAAGGATATGCTGAAGGTGTTCTCTCAGTCTACTGGTCTTGATGTGAACTACCACACATCTTTCATCATATCTATAAATGTTGATGCAGCACAAATGAATGATCTGGCTGCTGCTTTTGGTTGTCAAATTGGGAAATTTCCATTCACATATCTAGGCTTGCCAGTGGGAACCACAAGGCCCAAAATGGTTGATTTTATGCCCCTGGTGGACTGCATGGAAAGAAGAATGACTGCTAGTTCATCATTCCTAAATCAAGGAGAAAGGTTGCAATTTTTAAATTATGCTTTGTCTTCCATGCCTATCTTCTTTCTTTGTAGTTTGGTTGTCCCTGCTGGAATTCTCAAGCAGCTTGAGAGAATACAGAGGCAATGCCTCTGGAGGAAACATAGAGGTGAGCTAGCACCTTCCCTTGCTGCTTGGGAGCTTATTTGTAGGCCAAAGAACAAGGGGAGGTCTTGGTATTCTCAACCCAGGGGCGCAAAATGTTGCTCTGCTTCTCAAGCATGCAAACAATTTCCTTAATAGGAAAGATCTTCCCTGGGTATCCCTCATTTGGGACTCATATTACCATGGTAGGGTGCCCCAAGGAACTTCTGACTGTGGTTCTTTTTGGTGGAAGGATATTTGCAAGGTCATGCAGAGTTACAGAGAATGTTCTTGGGTTCAGATAAATGAGGGTGACACTGCCCTTTTTTGGTCTGACGACTGGAATCTTGATAATGAAGTCTGTACTCTCCAGTCCAGATTTTCTAGATTTTTCTCATATGCTAAGGACCGTTGGGTTTCTGTTCAGGAGATTTTCAAATCTCAAGATATCCACCAGCATTTTCATCTTCCATTGTCAGCCCAGGCTTATGAGGATTTGACTCTGTTGCAATCTTTGAAGGGATGTAACAACAGGTCTCCTGGCACTAAGGATGTGTGGCTTTGGCAAGCCTCCTCGAAAGAGTACAGGCCCAAGATGTTCTATTCTCACACATTTGTATCTGAAACCTTTAATCCTTTGACCTGCTGGATATGGAAATCTTCTTGCACTATGAAAATCAAGGTGTTTGTCTGGATGCTCATCATGGACAGATTGAATACAAAGCACATGGTGGACAGAAGACACTGGCGCATGGAGAATGGTGTTCATTGTAGGCTTTGCCCCTTGCAGGCAAGAGAAACCAGGGATCATCTAATTTTTAACTGCAAGTTCAGTGTGAGAGTTTGGAATTATTTGCAGATTGAGTGGGCACATGGAGACTCAATGTCTGAATTGGTTATTCAGGCTAAGAGACGTTTTGATAAGCCATTTTTCACTGAAGTGGTCTTTACTGCCTGTTGGAATATCTGGATCATCAGAAATGCAAAAGTATTCAGAGGTCAGAGGGCCAGTTTTAATAAATGGAGAGCTTCTTTTAAGCATGACACAAGTCTTTTGCAATACAGGATAAAATCTGCTTACAAGGATGATCTCCTAAAGTGGATTTCTTTTCTGCCCCCTTAAAACTTAGTGTTGTAAGAGCTATCTCTTAGATTAGTTATTTTTGATTACTTCTTGTAATCTCTTTGTTGTATCTGTTCTCCTTTGATTTAATAAAGGTTTTGATATGTTGTGGGGGTTTTGCCCCACAGTTCCCAGTAAAAAAACATAGTCTTAATTGATAAAGTGTGGTATTTCGTGTGCTTGAGGTATAATTTTCTCTTTTCGGAGATGGAAAAACTTTGTTGTGGTAGACGGTCGGAAAGTCGTTGTGCTAACACCATAGAAGACCAGCACATCAAAACAACAACCGTCGCTGATGAAGAGTATAGTAGATCGAAAGGATCCAGCATGTAGACACACGAATATAGACGAACAAAGACTGGATCCAAGTAGATCCACCAAAGACAAATGCTGACAGAATCCCACCAGATGCGCTCGAGACAGACCTCCACACGCCCTCCTATGCCGCTAGAAACACCACCGGGACGGCGACTAGGCGGGGAGAATCTTATTCCATCTTCAGAAACCCGCTATCGGCTGGCCTTCCTGAGCTGGACACAAACCCTAGCAAAACTCAAATAAATATCTAAAACCAGAGCATTCCCACTTGTAAGTACCGGGATCCACCACACCTCCATACCCCTAAAGCCACAGGAGACGAGGTAGGCTGGCGGCTACGCGGCAGGAGGCAGCGAAAACCCTAGTGTGGGTGCCTTGCGTGCCTTGGAGCGAAACCATATGTGAATCAACGTGTATGGCAAGTACGATATTTTATTTTGAGCTTACTTCAATAAGGAACTTTTCTCGGCAAAAGAGATGCAGCAACCATAAACTAAGCAAAAGAATAAGCAATGTGATGTTTCCTTGAATAGATACTTATCCTAGCCCTTGCCGGTGGGTGGAATTTGATTTCAGATGTTACTTCGAGTGTTTGTTAGGGTATGTGTCCTGCTCTAGAATATAAGACGACGGCGGCTCCTTGATGATGGAATAATGATCTCCCCGCCTAGCCCCTGTCTCGGTGGTGTCTCGCATCGTCGGTGGGCGTGTGGAGGTGTGTCTTCGGCGGATCTTTCCTTGGTGAATTTACCCGGATCTGGTCGTAGTTCGTCTACGTTCATGTGCCTTCAAATTGGATCCTTCCGATCTACTATACTCTTCATCGGCGGCCGTTACTGTTCTGCTACGCTGGACTTATGGGGCCTTAGCACGACGACTTTCCGACTGTATACTACACCAAGTTTTGTCTAGCTCTAGCGAAAGAGGGGCGATGACAGCGGCACGCCTTCCGCTCGCTTCAGTGCTTAGTTGTCGCTATATGGTCTATAGATCTGGATGTAACTTTTATTATTTCTTACGTTCGTTGTAATACCATGATTGAAAATGAATAGATCAAAAGTTTTCTCGCCAAAAAAACATCTCAGGGGGCGTTTTGTCGATATATAGGTGAGATTATCATTAATGGCATTTTTTTGTTGGTAAGCTGACCACTTGGTGATATATAGCTGAGATTGTTAACGGTTACGGTGAGGAAACAACAATTGCACCATCATTTAGCAATCACGATTAAAATGCACGTAAGTGGTGGTTGTGTAGGACCCGCAACGTTGCACCCGAGCAAAAAAAAGAAAATAATGTATGGCCAGGCTGGTACCCATTCCGTTGTTCTTATCTCTCAGGTGAAAAGGAAAAGTAATAAAGAGCGTGTTAAAAAACCTCTTTTATGTTTATGAATTTTAAGGTTTTATGGACATGTCTCCACGAGCTAGAACTTCTACTGGAAACTCCATGTCATAAGCATGTGGTTTGAACGGAAGGACTCATAGAACGCACAATACTATGATCCCTCCTTTAAAGGAAAACCAGTGAGCATGAATTTAATCCCTTTCTCCTTGCTAAGAACTTAGCTGTTGCCACGATATTTTTAGTACCGCCGGAAGAGTGGAGCAACCTGCCATCGTATTGGACGAGCTATAAATTTCTTACTTGCTAGTAATGTCAGTCTATGCAGTAATGTCATGCTCTCATCAAGATGAACAATGAGAGCTACATCATGTCTACCGTCGAACGATAACTCTTCCATTGCTCCTGATGTCTCCTATTCTCAAGGTTTTCAATTTCCTTTCCTCTCCCATCTTCTCAATATCACCATGCATGATTCACACCTAATTGATATACTAAGTCGGTGCTGCCAACATGTAAAAGTGAAACAAGACTACATGTAGAGCTTGACATCTCTTCAAGTGAAGATAGAGTGGTATATATAAAGAACAAACTATTTTTTTGATAAAGGGTGGATTTTATTAGCTTAAAATGGAGCATCAAGGGGATACAAACACAATGAGCACACACCCGGCCTCTGCATAACAAAGATGCACACATCCAACACCAACACACACAAAAAAACACGCCAGCAAATAGCAAAGTCATCTAAGACCAAAGCTATGCTTAGGCGATGGAAAAAAGAAATAAAAAAACCTCGAACCGATCAGATCCGCGATCGACAAACTACAACATTGACCATATCCGCACCAATCATCTCATGACAACACACATACAACGAGATTCTTCAACAACAACGCCTTTAGGAAGGAAGCGATGCTAAACCGCCGCCATCGCCGGATCCAACCACGCAAGGCCAGAATATAGGTTTTCACCCTGAAGAAACAGTCCGAGCATATCCGAGCAATGCCTTCAACAAGGTAACGACATAAAAATATCACCATTGCCAGGTAAAACCAATGTAGTTCAGACCTAGGTTTTCACCCCAGAGCTCGAGACCGGATGCTTGAGTAGCACCACCATCAAGTTTGTTATGGTTTGCCTCCACCACTTTTCCACGATCCCAACAGCTACATGTGGTGAGGACCATCGCCACTGCACAAACATTCCTCTGCGTCAAGCCGTTGTCGATAATGTGTAACTTCCCGTCGAAGTCAACCATCAGATCTGAAAGAACAAACCCTCACAAAGATCTTTCGATGGCCACCTCATGGAGCTTCATCAGGATGAAGCCTGGCTGCGGGGTCGCCCAAAGCCCGGAAGCCGACACTCCTAAAGTGTTTTCATGGCCATGCAACTGAATGGTAAGCATTCCACAATCTCCAGCAGATCGTAAGATAGGTGGTGTATTAATCATCGACTGTCCTGCACGTCCTCCAAATCTTGATTAACATATGGGACCAGGACATGGTACATGGGCAGCAGATAGTGTATGATCCTACCAATGCTTGATAGATGCACACATGATGCAATAATAATTAAGTGTCCCGTTATTTCTTGTATTACTCTCTGGCCAAGTTGTGGTCGGCCTTCCAAAGCTTTCAATGAGAAAGAGCAAATTTGTCTCCATTTGGTTATGGTGCACGTCTCCACCTCAACTCCCAAGGTTTAGAATCACATTTTGTGGCCATTCATGCATTTTCTTTTCTCCAAGAAAAGCAAAAGTAATCGAGGAAACCCGAGGGAAAAAGGGTAATGCATGATTCATGGGTCCAGATTAGTCACTTGTCGTTGCTATCAATAATAAGTACCCACGTCAATTCTTAAGCTTTAGTGACCATGATCACATTTGTGGGTATGCATGCAATTCCTCATCTCCACGAGAGTGAATTCCTACTAGAAATTCCGGATCATAAGCATGTGCTTAATTAAGCAAATGAAAATTGGTTCAACTCTAGAAGAAATGACAAGCCTGATAAGAGAAATTGAAAGGTCATGCTATAAATGATAAGCCACTATTAATCACTCGTGCTGCTATCAGTAGTAAGTATTCATCATGCTCTTAATGTGTTCTTTCCAGGACACATCCAGAGTAGTTTTATCAAGTATTTCCTCTGTTCTCTAATATAGTGCATATAGACTTTTTTTACAGTCAAACTTTCTAAACTTTGACAAAGTTTATTGAGAAAACACTTGCATCTACAATATAAAATACATACCATTAAATACAGCATGAGATATATTTTCATATTGCATTCTTATTATATACTGTAGCTATAGATAATTTCTTCACAAACTTGGTCAAAGTCTATGAAGTTTGACTTCAAAAAATGTATGTGCATTATATGTTGGAATGGAGTATTAGATAATGCAGTACTTCTAGTTATTCAATTATTTCCCGAGTGTTGATTTGATTCATCAACTCTATAATCAGATTAGTTTGATTTTTAACTCTCCAAACCCTACATATTAACTTGTCACTCCCCTTGAACCATTGCAAGAAGATTTCCATTGACTTGGTGGTGGCTTCATGCACATGGCAGCCCATTCTGCATGAAGGAAATCAAAAAAAATTCTACTTATCTAATCCACCATATATATATTCTTGTTTTTAAATTGTTTTAGTTAAGGACATGATATTGTGTTGAACCAAAATCGAGAGATAAAATAAAACTTCTCCTTAATATTTATCAACCAGCTCACATTGAAAGAGGATAAGGTCAGCATATATAGAAAATTCGACCCAGAACTGAAAACGGAAAAGAAAGATATCCAACAGTCGTAAACTCGCCACTGGAAAAACAAAGTATGAGCGCATCAGCTGATATTTTGATGTTTCGATATCGACCGTCCGGCATGCACTTCATAGTGGTTTAGGCTGCTTCTCCACACATAGAGCGGAACAAACCTGTGCTGTTGCTATATTCCAGAACTCGAAAAGGAGACGTGACAACACAAGTGGTCTGTTTTTGACGTGTACGTGCATTCTCCATCTCAGTTCTCAAGCTTTGTGGGCACTTTCTTTGGCATGCAATTTCTCTCCAGAAATTCGATCCACGCCATAAGCATGTGCCTTGAATCAGGAAGGCACATGATCAAGCGAAAAATAGTTTCACAGAAGTCCCATCATGCAAGCATTAAACACTCTTTTTAGCACTCACACCCACCTCTCGAGTAGCAGTAGTATCAATGAAACACATCAAGAAAATAGCATTAGTAATACCAAGGAAAGAAAGACGGATAACTAAATACGCACTAGGAGTATGCATGAAGTTACGACCCAATGAATTGTACCACGAGTGTACCTATAGGCTGTAGCCATGTGCTATAGCTGAGCTAAACACCTGTCCATTCCTACAAATGCAGTGTCGCGCCTCGTCTACACAATAATGGCAGGTTCGTAGCCAACCCACCCACCCCACAATCATGAGATGAACGTCCACGAGTTGTGCTTGTGTGTTGGTAATTAACATTCACCACTATTAAAACGGCATTCAAGATATATATCATAGACAGTGGATACACGATTCCTTTGTTGCACCAAACTACAAGGTACAAGAAAAGACAAACCTACAGATCAACCACGGATGGGCTCTTGAGTCACTAGGCAAAACGTGCTCTTTGCCGTTGGCGTGACTTAATTAATTCCACCGTATGTCCGGTTGTCATCAGATAAAAGCGGGTTAATGCTACTGTAAACATCAATTATTGCTTTTGCTCCTTAGCTCTCTATAATCGTCAGCTCTCCCACTGTTCCCAATGCCTCCTATCCCCACAGTTTCATACATCTTTTCATTCTCTATCATCATCTCCTCATCTTTGCACTGCACACGATCTTCACCTATTTCACGTGCCAAGCTAGTGATGGCAATAGGTTGAAGTGAACAGACACAACATTGCTTGTTAGCTATCCAGGTGGAGATATGATGCTATATAGAGATTTAAAAAGTATTGATACCAGAAAAGCTTCGTGCTGCATGAATACACTTACAACTACCGTCCAAGCCACACATACTTTATAGGAGGATGGGTGGGCTTGCATGCCGATAAGACGAGGCATGGGCCCCACCCATGTCCATCCTTCCTGTGTCAACCTTATACCACCTTCGACTTATCTTTCCTAGCATGCCCACCGTTAGGGCCCCGGCCCTAGGCCCTTGTGCGAGTACGGTAAAATGGGCCCAAGGGAAAACTCAGAGGAAAGAAAAACTTGCACGCCTATACTATATGTTGTTATTTTCCTCTAAAAAAAGTACGTTGTTATTCTTCAACACTATGAGCATTTTTTTTTTGCGAAACAACACTACGAGCATATAACTCCTCATGATACTCAGCAGTGGCATTTGTCAAAATTATGAACATCTAACTGCCCAGAACTCTTAGCAATGGCATTTGTCAAAATGAATTTATACATAGCAACCATTTCGAGGTTCAACTGATCTTCAATTAGTTTTTCTTTTCCTTTCTCACAACCGGATAAATGCCTTTTAGGCAACATTTTAACAAGAAAAAGAAGGAAAACACCTGAGTTATTGTGTCCTCATTCAAGCAATGCTTCAACCAATCAACATATGTACTGCCTGGCAGCCTGCAAGAGTCGTAATTCCAAAAGTGACACTCTCTCCCCCTCTCTAAAATCTTGAAATTTATGAAGTTCTAAAGTTTTAAGCATTTGTATGTTTGAAATTCCAAAAGTTTTTTAATTTTTTTAAGTATGAACTTCTAAAAGTTGGAGCTACATTTTCAAAAAATGGTCGAACTACATTTTTGAAAACTTACTAAAATGGAAGTTGACCAGGTATTGACTTCCCAGAAATGGGAAGTTACTGCCCTGTCCTTTGCTTTCCTGGCGAGTGAACCCCGGTTAGAGCTGCCAACCATAGTGACCTACGATATAGGGTTGTTTGGAAGTAACCAAATTTATAAACACGTGTCTTAAAGCCCACATATGAATAGTTTTCCTATAGTTTTACTATAGAGTTTTGGTATTCATTCCGAAAAAAAGACTTAGCCCGTTCGAAAATGGTGTCGTGTCATGTGCCCTTGAAGAAATTGCATATGGCCCCTCCAGTGTGGGTTGGGTCGATGATCGCCTAAGGTGAAGTCTGAGTCATTTTCTAAGGGCTTAGGGATGATGATGACACTCTAGAGGGAGTGATGAAGATGACGCCTGCGTCCTGTCTCAGGGAAACCCTCTTAGGAGTGGTGAGCGTGTTGTATCTTATGTGTGCTTCTTAGCTGCTATGATGGTATTTGTCCGGTTTTTCATAATTAACTGGACATTCTCATTTTCGCTAATTAACCGAACAACTATTTCTTCTTGATGAATGTAGGAACACTACCATTTTGAAAAAAAAAGCATAAACACTCCACAAACATACATGCGTGATCCATGATCGTGGTATATTATGATAAACTCATTACTTTAACATGCCTTTTATGATAAACGTTAACTCATCACAAGCTCAACCTTTTTTTTCCAGCGTATTGGCATTACTCATCATATTTCGTGTCCACATGGTTCTGCCGAGAGAAAGCATCGTCATATCGTTGAGGCCGGACTTGCATTGCTTGCTCATGCCTCTATGCCTCTTAAGTTCTGGGATGAAGCGTTTCTTTACGCTGTATGTCTTATTAATCGTGTTCCTAGTCGAGTCATCAATATGCTTTCTCTGCTTGAACGACTCTTCGATGAAAAACCCGACTATTCATCTCTTCGCGTTTTTGGTTGTGCATGTTGGCCCAATCTTCGACCATATAACACTCGAAAATTAGTTTTCCGCTCTACTCGGCGCGCTTTCCTACGCTGCAGTAACAAACACAAGGGATACAAGTGTCTTGATATTTCCTCCACTAGTATATATATCCCAGATCTGGTGATGTTATTTTTGATGAATTCGTGTTTCCTTTTTCGCAACTTCATCCGAATGCCGGAGCCCGTCTTAGAGCCAAAATCCTTCTTTTGCCTCCAAACCTTCAGAATCCTACGAGTACTGATCAAGGGGGTGATGATTTGCATGATCATGTGAGTAATCCAACTAATGCGTCTGGTGCTTGTGTTGACAGTACCCAAGAACAGGAAAAACAGGGGCAAAACAGCTACGGTGGCCTTGATTTTATGTGTGCATCTGGTGGCAGCAGGCCCGAGTTGGACTGTAGCGGATTGCATGCATGTCCAGAATCTATGGCAGCACCAGGATTCGCTCCTTCCACAGGTCAGCATGGCGACCAGATGCCAACACCCAGTCCTCATCAGCCGTGTGGTGTATGCAGAGCCCCTTCGGCACGAACCGAACCAAGCACGCCCACGCATGGGAACCGCGGGGCCCGTAGCGAACCGACCGCAACTGCGTCCCGGTCTCCTGCGCCAAGTGGCGCTACCGAAGCGGGCGCACATCCAGCGCGAAGCCAACAAACCTCCTCGTCTTCATTTTTTTCGGGATCTCCAGCCAACGAAGAAACGTATTTGGGTGTCGATAGCGATGGATTTTCTGTGGCTTCACTAGTTCAACAAATAATGCAGCCGCCCTCTGTTCCTGATCGCGTCGTGGCCCGCTCACGTAATCATATTTTCAAACCCAAGATTATCACAGATGGGCGAGTTCGATGCTGCAATTTGTGCATGACTGGTGAACCAAATAATCTTACAAAAGCTCTTGAGGATAAAAACTGGAAAGAAGCTATGGACGAGGAATATTCTGCATTGATAAAAAATAATACATGGCATCTTGTGCCAGCTCAGAATGGTACATAAGTGGGCCTACAAAATAAAAAGGAAATTTGATGGAGGGATTGGTAGATACAAAGCACGACTTGTTGCCAAGGGATTCAAGCAGAGATATGGGATTGCTTATGAGAACACATTTAGTCCGGTTGTCAAAGCAGCAACAATTCGGTTGGTTCTTGCGCTGGCAGTATCTAACAATTGGAGCCTTCGTCAGCTAGATGTGAAGAATGGGTTCCTTCATGGTGTTCTAGAATAGAATGTGTACATGAGGCAACCTCCAGGATATGAAGATCCAGCCAGGAGGCAATACGTGTGTAAATTGGATAAAGCTCTATATGGCCTAAAACATACTCCTCGGGCGGGGTTTTCTAGACTCAGCTCAAAATTATTGGCATTGGGATTTTCCTCTTCACGGGAAGACACATCATTGTTCTTCTTCAGTCGAGGTGGAGTAACAATGTATCTTCTCATCTATAAGGACGACATCATAGTCCAATGCCGCAGTTGAAGCCTTGCTCAAAGATCTTCAGTGTGATTTTGCTCTCAAGGATTTGGAAATCTCCATTATCTCCTTGGTATCGAGGTGAAAAGGAAAAATAATGGAATAACGTTGACACAAGAGAAATATGCCAATGATCTTTTCAAACGAGTTGCAATGCAACACTGCAAGCCGTCGGATACACCACTCTCAGTTTCAGAAAAGTTGTCACCTGAAGATGGTGATCGACTAAGTGATGAGGATGAAACTAGATACAAAAGTATAGTGGGAGCATTGTAGTACTTGACCTTGACAAGGACAGATATTGCTTTTGCTATGAATAAAGTTTGTCAATTTCTTCATTCACCCACTAGCATATATACACTGGACTGCAGTTAAGAGAATTCTACGATACATCAAAGGTACACTTGGAGTAGGACTAAATATTACAAAGTCGAAGTCTGCCCTTGTGAGTGCCTTCTCAGATGCAGATTGGGCTGGGAGTCCTGATGATACAAGATCCACAGGTGGTTTTGTTATATATTTTGGTGACAATCTTGTTTCTTGGAGTTCTAAAAAAAGCAATAGTGTTGAGGTCAAGCACAGAACCAGAGTACAAATCCATAGCCAATGCAGCAGCTGGAATCATTTGGATCCAAACACTTCTCAAGGAGCTCGGAGTCAGTCAACCTAGGGCAGCATGTCTACGGTGTGACAATATTGGAGCAACATATCTCTCAGCTAATCCAATATTTCATGCTCGGACTAAACACATTGAGGTTGACTATCAATTTGTCAGAGAGAGATAGAGTTGCAGATAAGCTTCTTGAGATCCGATTCATTCCCTCTGGTGATCAGGTAGCGGATGGCTTCACGAAAGCACATGCTACTAGACAGTTAGAAGCATTTAAACGCAATTTTAACTTAGATAAGTTATGATTGAGGGGGAGTGTTAGAATATGTATAGGACTACTACTAGGACTTGGAGTCCATGATGTACACGGCTTTGATGGCCTTGACGGAACCGATCCTTTTCTGTAAACGAGCCCTGAATCTTAGTAATATAAATATACGGCAAGGGTGAACCCAGGAGGTCATCACACCACAATCAATCGATCTATTGTCTTTTATAACAGGATCTTCTCCTCACTCCTCGGATGAACATGAACTGGTATATATAGGCAAACATTATTTAGACAAGCGAAGGTTGGTGGACCATTTATTTTTCTCACATAATGAGACTATGAGGTGCTGGTAGTCATTTTTTCTCAACAAATACTTTCTTTTATTTTATTATTATTATTATTATTATTATTATTATTATTATTATTGTATGCGTAAATTTCTTTTAACAAATCCTTAAAATATCATCCTAAATAAATCTACTCTTAAGTTTCAAAATCAAGGCGGTGGGTTACTAATACATACCCAATGGAGAAGTTCCCACTATTCCATACTCTCTTCGTTCCTTAATCGTTGTCGAAGTTTTAGTTGAAACGGAGAGTAGTAGCTAACTCATAATTTACCAATGTCTGTCAAAACATGCGAGTCTAAGCCTTGCACGCCACCTCCAACCTACCTCTGCCTTTATGAAGAAAAGAGAATAAAAATGCAGAACACATATATGCTTTCAAAATTACTCCCTCCATCCCATAATATAAGAGCGTTTTTGACACTACACTAGTGTCAAAACGCTCTTATATTATAGGACGGAGGGAGTAGATCTTTTGCAAAATTAGGCCTTGGTTTTCAGTAATCGGACCTTCCACTAGACTAACTGCAAAAACATTACTAAGTGAACTTTTAACAATTAAAGCTTTTATACTTTTTCAAGAAACATTAAAAATTATTGTTTCCTGATTTGGGCAGACAATTTTTCAAACTTAACAGTTCTTAAAATTTATAAATAAATTTTAAAATTGGAGTTGTAAAATTAATAATTAGTGTTTTCACCAACAAAAGTCACAGTTTTATAGAAATCATAATTTTATGCACGGAGTGGCACTTGTGTATCGTTGACCTACAAAGTTTCAAGATCAAATGTTCTCTTGTTTGGAAGAAACAAAAAAAGAAGAGAAATTTATATATAAAGATAACGTGGATCTTGATGTGAGCTCCTAGATAGAATGTGTAGCTGCATGGTGCTATAGAAAATCTACTCCTGGAAAATTAATCACAAAAGCTCAAACCGACACATAAAAATTGGCTATGTGTTCAGTTCTTTATGGTAGAATAGTTTCTAATTCACTCCGTATAATACATAGATGCAGGGTAGGTAGGACATTAACCGGCTCATTGTGGCGTTGTACACTAGTTATATCAATCGGTTGAGAGCACCAACAAGAAAGAGTGGGTTAGGGACAAAGTGAATTAGCGTGATGCATCTAATGGCTTAGTATCTAACTGCTCATCCAATACCGACGAAATAGAGAAATGCAACCCGTAGTAGTAGTACTAACTTAATAAGCATGTACACCTAGGGGTTTATTGGATGAACAAGCCAAATCGAAATCTCAACCTCTAAGCATGTGCTCTGAATCTCAACAGGGTCACACATGGCTACCATCAATTGCGAGCTCCATGTGATTTACTAGCTTCTTTCATGGCGCTTAGATCCGATGTATTATCATGTAGGAGTAAAGCATAATGAGATGCAGTAGAGTAACCTGTCTTTCTATGCACACACACTGTGGGATGCGGTTAATCATGCTAGGGTCTTTTGGAGTCAACAGCCTGCTTTGCGTAAAGGTCAAGCAGTTTTGTTTTATCAATGACCTCTCAACAGAGATGGCTCTCCCAGTTGCGGTGCGGTGCGACACACAAATTTGTGATGTCAAAGGACATCTAGGTTTGCCAAGGCGCTCTTGATTTTATATTTTTAGGTTAATCTTGTTGAAATATTATTTAGTCATGCATGTGTTGTTAGGATTAGTCATGGTTTAGTGACCAGGTAATTTGTGCATGGAGCGAAGATGTGGCCTAACGTGCACAATTGTTTGGGGTCAAAAGTTTGTTAGTTTGCAGCGACATGCATGCATGTAAAATGGCCAGGTTGTGTGGCCGTTGTGTCAACCTCGGCAGTGCTGAACATGTCGTGTGCGGCCGGCCGGAGAGATTAGTGGATCAAGCAGTTTGTGAGCTCGACCATGCATGTGTGCGTGTGCATGCAGTTAGTGGCTGTGTAATAGCTAAGCGAGTCGGCTATTTAAGCCATGTGAGAAGAAAAACAAGAGAAGGCATAAGTGTGCGTGTGCTGCAAAAGCTCTCTGGGTGTATGTGTTCTTCCTCTTCATTGTGTACAACGTGAGAAGTGTAGGTGTGCCCACTGCATACTCGTGTCTATATCCGTCCATCCGTGGGCTGCTCCAACATTTTTTTTTGTAATGTAGATATAAATTCTTACATCTTTAAGTCATTACGAAGCGTTGACATCACACCACGGAGTCGTAGCACTGCCACCGGGCTCTACCATCTGGCTGTCACTAGTCTTGATATCTTCCATTCTAGGGTACCTCATCTTATAGACATTTGGTTCTTCAGTTAATGATTTCTTCATATCATCATTACGTATTTGATGTACTTCCTCCGGTCCTTTTTACTTTGCATTTTAGGTTTGTCTAAAGTCAATCTCATCCAACTTTGATCAAGTTTATATAAAAAATTATTGACATTTACATAACAACATCACTATCATTAGATTCATCTCGGAATATATTTTCATATTATATTTATTAGATATTATAGATGCTAATAATTTCTAATATAAATTTGGTCAAACTTAGCTAAGTTTGACTTTCGGCAAATCCAATGTACAAAGTAAAAAGGACCGGAGGGAGTACTAAGCTAATGCTACGGAAATGATAAAGTTCAGTTGAGTATTTCTAAGGTGGTACTGTTAGAAGTACGTCGTGATCGAACCACTCCACTGAGATTTGGAACACCGTGGTTGCAACTGTAGTTCCTTGTTTCTTTTGTATTACCCACTATAGCTCTCCTTAAGCCTTCTTTTTTCTACGCCTCTAAAGGACAGTTCTCTGGAGCAACATGGAAAAAGGGAGGGAAAAAATTCTACCTCTGTTTTCAACTCCCCGAATTCATATGGAAAACTAGACTGAATCGCCAGAATAGCAAAAGGGCCATACACATGTCGATCGCTTCTAGGAACCAAAGTAGTTTCAACATGTGTCTCAAAGTAAGAATAAGCAACAGCTTCTACCTTAACATCATTTAAGAGTCAACTACACAACCGGTGCTTAAACTTGGCAAGAATACTCACTTTAGTGCCAGAACTTGTGGCATACATTGAACATTCGAACTGGTGCCATAACTTGGCTCGGGCGTGCAAATACGGTGCAAAACTCGTTTGAAGACGCATGCGCCGCTGACGAGGCATGACAGCGTGGCATGAAGGCCCATTATCAGTGAGCGGGCGGTGTAGGCCAGGCTTGTGCGTGTTCTTTTGCAAAGACACCATCAACCCACCTGTACCCCAAGTTTTATATTCGAATGAAAAAATTGCACCAACGAAGATTCGAACTGGCGACTTTTGAGTCATCCCACTCGCTCGGTTAGCAACCTTAGTGCTACACCATTTGACAGCCTACGTGGATACACATTTTTTTATAACTTTTCCTTAAACAACATAAATTAAGAATTGTACTAATTCCAAAAAATGCTGCCGTGGGGGGTTCAAACCTGTGACTTGGGGCAAAAAATAAGATGCGACGGACACAGCATCCACATTCATTTGATCCCTACTGGAATTTTTATCCTTTTTGTTACTAATAACACACCACGCTCATGGGCTAGAACATACTGTATTTTTTTAGAAATTTCTGAGAAATATGTAAATCCTAATTATAAATAATATACATATAAATAAAATAAATTACACAAAAAGATGCTCACGTAATTCCAAAAAATGCCAACCTATTTATTTAACAAAAATCCATAAATGAAATTACGAATTATACAAATGTTTGTATAATTTTATAAAGTGTTTGCATATTAAATAGAAATATTAAAGTAAGTCTATTATATATACATGGGATTCACATATTTTTAATAATTTTCAAAAAAAAAACACGCCACATGCCTCTTCTACACCGCCCGGTCACTGACAATGGGCCCCTACGACACATTGTCACACCTCGTCAGCGCCGCATGCGTATACAAACAAGTTTTTGCACCGAATTTGCACGACAAGCTAAGTTGTGGCGCCAGTTCAATGTATGCCGCAAGTTCTTGCACTAAAGTGACTTTTCTCGTCAAGTTTAAGCATCGGTGGTGTAATTGAACCCATCACTCTGCTAATATTCCTGACGCCTCCTACTCCCAAATGTTCTTTTCAACTCTTTAGTTCTTCTCTTGCAATTTTTGTGTTGTTTACGTGACTGCCCCTACATGAGTTACAAAGCTAGGTGCTATCCAACAAGGGAGAGCAAAGTGAAACGATGTAGCGTGATATCTACTCTCGCAAAGCTAGAGTGTTATATATAAGGAAAAAAGCATATTAATGCAATTAAAGACGGTGAGCACTTGTTTATTTTCATGTGTTCAATGCCCATGAGCTATGATAGGCATGTTAAATTGAGTGCACCAGCTAGTTCGCCCTGAAAGCTTGAGTTAACGCCAAAAAGTTGGACGCGATGAGCAATTTCTACATCACTCCCTTGTTCAAACTAGCGCGGGTTACTGGTGTACGAGCAAACCTAAAACATCCCCATTTCTATTTCAGCCGCTTTGTCTCCCGAAGACTTCACTCTTTCAACATGATTTCGTTATATCATCATTCCGAATCCACAAGGAAAACAACAAACATTTTTTTGTATTATTAGGATCTTCTCAATATCATCAACAGAAGCACACATATAACTCATAATCGTAACACTTCTTTCATGCAGATGTACGGCTAGTCAAGCCCTTTGTCCTGCAAGTCACCAATGGCATTAATCACCCAATGGAAGTTTGTATTGATAAGATGTTCAGATCCCCCACTCATCCACCAGCTCCAGGTGGTAGTTCACAAAAGCCAGCTCCAAATCATCCTTAGAGACAGCCAACCAGTTTTAACCAGAAGATACCCAAGATGTGATCAAGGCACATATGATATAATTCCCGGTAATCCTTGCTACACCAAGGACGGGAAGGAACACAAGACTCACCCAGATCAGCCCGAGTCTTTGGAGGGGAGGACAGACATCGACACTCACGACGGTGCCGCCGCCGGAGGAAAGCGAAACCCTAATGTTTTACGCTTGAGGGGAAAACCTTTTATATTCTTCATTGTCCAAGTGAGTTGGTATGAACAAAAAGTTCTTTGTCAAACTAGAGTACTAACCATTTGTTGGGTTGCTAGGATGATAGGTGTTATCAAGTATCAAACCCTATGCCCAAATCATCAAAGATCAAGCTGTAGCTTTGACGCCTTGTGTCTCTTCTAAAAGAATTATTTCCTTGTTCAAGACGTTATTTTTGTCGATAGCGAGGCTCCATGGATAACATCGTCAATATTGAGGAACTTTAGTCCTCACTATACAGAGTAGAGTTCTTGTTTTTTCTAGAGTCCTCACTAGAGTTGTGTGAGTGGCTGAGTGTGTACATTTTGACCGTTCGTTACCTGGCGTTTACAAAGAAGCAGCTTTGTCCAACCAAAATTTGAACAAAAGCTCATAAGAGAACAAACAAATTGTATAATCTATTTTTTGTTTTCTTCTTTAAATTTTTTTTGTGTAATCATGTCGATGGAAATAAATTGTATAATTTGTTTTATATGGAAAGAAAAGATAGGGAGACCTGAAATTTACTTCTAATAATCTTTTTTTGCATGGATTTACTTCTAATAATCTACTGTCAGGCCCACGCACCCAAAACTCCCGTACAGTACAGGACTCACGTTCGTGGCAGCGGGTCTTCTGGTGTTCCCCGGATCAACCGGAGTACGTTTTCGGGAGATGGTCACGACAATAATGGCGAACGGCGAATCGAGGGACGGCGCCGAATCGTCTGCTCTCCCATCGTGGTTTAAATACCGGAGGGACGCCTCCACTGCTGCCGGCGGCCGGAGCTTCCTCAGATGATGTTGCATTTTCCTCCTTTTTCTGCAGACTCCGATCGACTCTGTGGTTCCTTCTTTCTCGTGCATCTACTGATTTCTTGCCCCTTGCCGCAGCACCCGCCACCTATTCGACGGAATCACGGAAAGCTTGTGATGGCTGCAGAGGGTGGCAAGGACCGCTTGGGCGACCTCGCCGATGACCTCCTCCGGCATGCGCTGTCCCGTCTTCCGCCGGACGATGTCCTCAGGACTTGTGTGCTGGACACCAGGTGGCTATGGAGGCGCACCACCAGCCCGCACTGCAATGCCTACCACTGCCAGCGACTCCAACAGTTGGCGAAGCTGTTCATCCAACTCCGTGGAAACTCATCTCTCGCCAAGTGCGAGATCAGTACCTGCCCTGACGATTTTCCGGATCACCACGACTCTGATGATTTACCGGATCATGACGACTCACTAGACAAAGTAAATTGCAAAAAACCACCACAATTAGGGACCCTAAATCAGCAAACCACCACCATTCTATTTTTTTTTTAAAAACCACCACCATTGTGCTAACAGTTTTCAGAAAGCACTTATCATTGGATTAGAGATGTTTGACGCAAAAACTGATCGCTGGGTCCCACTTGCAAGTGATGACGTGGCACAAAAATTGACGCCGTCTGCACGGAATTTGATGTGGGCCCACTTGTCCGCATCTCCTATCTCTCTTCTTCCCTTTCTCTGGCATTCGATCGAGCAGTTCGTGAGCTCTCTGCCTGCGGCGGCAGAACAAGGAAGGAGGCCTGCCTGGGAGGCCGGCGCCGTTTGGATCCGTCGCCGGAGGTGTCACGGATGGCTGGTGGTTGGCGACAAGTGGAGGAAGCAGGAGGTGGCTGGTTCTGGATGAGCGGGGCGGTGCGGTGCGGCAGGACACGCCTGCGTCCCCCGGCGGTGGCAGCCAGCGCCTCCAGTCATGCCCATCGGAGTGCGCCGGGCTGGATCTCCTCATGCCCAGGAGCTGCCCCACAACGCCGGCGAGATCACAAATTGGAGGAGCTCTGGCGCACAGCGATGTGCAGCGGGGAGCCACGACGGTCTCCACTGGATGTCCCTCCCATCGACCTGCAGGTGGGGGTTCAGGCGGGAGGATGAGGCAGGAGTGGCCTTGGTGCTTAATGCCGTCGCGAGCTGGTAGCCGCCGTTGCCCTCCTGCGTGCTGGATCCGGCCGTCGACATGCCCACTGGCACAGGGGGAGGTCCGGGCCGTCGGGGCTACGCGGGGCGCCGGCGCCGCTTGGATCCGTCGCCGGGCGGCGCACGGAAGCCGGCGGTGCTCGAATCCGTCGCCGGGACGAGGAGAGTGGCAGCGGTCATGGAGCGACGGGGCATTTGTGGCGTGGGAGGTTGCTCCCTGGGCGACGCAGTACCAGGCCGCGACGGCTTGTCAACGACGGCGTGGCGTATCCGTCGACCCGGCCATGTGGGCGTCGCCGACGGTTGGATCCTGTGTGGCAGCAGGGGGTGGGATAGATGCGTGAGGTGGGTCGGTTTTGTTTAGTAGTGGCGTTATCTCGTGCTGGCCACATGGCACCAGACAATGGGACCCTACGGTCAGTTTTTTGTCAAACCTCTCTAATACAGTGATAATCCAGTGGTAAGTCTTTCCTGAAAACTGTTAGCACAATGGTGATGGTTTTAAAAAAAAAATTAATGATGGTAGTTTTTTGAATTATGGTCCCCAAATGTGGTGGTTTTTTGCAATTTACTCCACTAGACACCCACACTAAATTGTTGATCAAGTACGCTCTACAGTGCCATGTTCATGTGCTCCTGCTCAGAACTAATGACTGAGGACGACCCACTAGCACTTCATATGCCTCTCATCTCCCATCAGTTGAATATCTTACACCTTAAACAGGTTAGATGCTCCACACTGAATTTCTCGGGCTGCCCAGTCTTAGAGCATCTCCAGTCGCCCCCCCAACAGCCCCCGCTTCGCGCCATTTTTATCGCCGGCGCCCAAAAAATGGCCCTGTTGCGTCCCCAGGAACCCGTTTTTCGCCGGTTTGGGCCGAAACTGGCGCCGGCGGACCCAAACCGAACCCGACGCGCTAGAGGGCGCCGGAGAAACCGATTTTGGCGTGAAAGGGAATGGTCCCGCCGAGTTCTGGGGGGCCGAACGGCTAGAGATGCTCTTAGAGGAGCAAAGGATGGAAACATGCAGCATTGATGCAAGGAAGATATCATCCAAATCACTGAAGCATCTTTGTATCACCAATTTCTGTCTGCTCCCTGAGGATTTCCATAGTCGGATTTTTTTCTCCAAATCTTATTTCATTGCAAATTGATGATTTTGATGGTGCGACTCCATTCCTTGAGGATATGCCATTTCTAATAACAACCAATATTGGACTTGGCGTTCAGTGCCATGATTACTGTGAGCAGAACCTGAGGGGTTGTGATGATCATTCATGTATTTTTCATGTTTATCCTGTAGAGGGGGGTTTGCTTCTGAATGGTTTGTCCAATGCTGTCAATTTGGAGTTGATAGCTGAACCTACAATGGTAAGCTTGCACTTATTATCTTTTTTTACCCTTAGTGTTATTTGCCAACCATAGTTTCTCTTATAATATCCACTGTTAGAATTTGACCTGCATATAATCAACTTACTTTTCTTCATTACCATGGTTTGGTATTTCTATCTATACAAATAGTTGTCATATCAATGATGTAATAACATAATCTTAATTGATAAAGTGTGATATTTCCTGTGCTTGAGGTATAATTTTCTCTTCTCTTAGTTATACTTTCAAAATTAATAGTATCAACCTGAAGTTTGTACTAACTTAAGTTAATTTATCTTGAGCCTTAGATTTCTTTCTTGGTTAACTTGTAACTTTTCCGTTTCTCTACCGATGGGATTTAGAATGGTGCCCCATGTTTGGCAAATTAAAGACTCTGCTCCTCAATGAGTGGTTCACAGCTATTGATCTAGTCTGCATTCTTCGCACTACAGTTCTTGAGATGCTCACTCTTCAGCTTGGTAACAGTAAGGTATATCATGTATATATAAAGATGTTGCTGTTTTATTAAAGGACTTAATTATCATGTATATCCAATTGATCTTACTAAATGTTCTTTATCTGATAGAACCTCATTGAAGCAACAGCAGGTCCAGAAAAAATAGAACAATCATTTGTCTGCGGCCACCTCGAGGTTGTGAAGCTTGTATGTAGAAAAGTTGATGTGGGAATTCGCAAAATTCCAAGTATCTTGAGTATATTTTGTGTTGATTATAAGAAAATCTGCATCGAGGAAAAATCTTTTTGCTCAAATTGTAAGTTACCGATGTCATGCTCCATCTTTAGTATGTTTCAACAATTTTCCTAATTGTTCTAACATGTTTGCTATACTTACACACTAACCAGTGTATGAAACCCCTTACAGACCCATTTGTATCCAGTATCAATTATGGCATTAACATCTAGTAATAAATGTACAGCATGCTGGTGGAGTTGAGAATTGTTGTTAAGTTTCTATACGTGGTAGCAGTTCAATGGTTACCAGTTTAGCACGAATTGCCATTGTACCTGTAAATGGTCTGTAACATTCATGCCGAACTATTTGGGTTTCGTCCTCTGCTTTTTTATTGTTTATTTACTCACGAAGATAGCAGATGTTCCTGTTTTTAAATTTAGTTTATCTGTTCTTCCAGTTGGTAGAAATAGAATACACTGACATCTACTCCCTCCGTTCCTAAATATAAGTCTTTGTAGAGATTCCACTAAATGGACTACATACGAAGCAAAATGAATGAATCTACACTCAAAATGCATCTATATACATCCGTATGTGGTTCATAGTGGAAGCTCTACAAAGACTTATATTTAGGAACGGAGGAAGTATTCACCAAGGCATAAATGCTGTTTATCTGCCTTTGCCTCATTTCTTTTTTCAGTTTTACCATTATTCCCAGCCTGTCATCAGCCTGCAGCCCTGTTGAGCCTTAAGGCGTCTGGTGGTCATATATATCTTGCTCTAACAATTCTATGTTAACAAAGAAATTCGGTCAATGCCACTTTAATTTCAAACAAAAGAAATTTGGTCAAGCTGCATGATAGTTCATCTACATAGCCAAGCTATTTATTCCCCCATCTATATCAACTGAGGCATCTTGAAACCAAACTTATTCTTTACTGTTGACTTCTCTTTTTTGCAGATTCCAGTTTCTAGAAGCATGGGCTGTGTCCGGTACTGGTGGCACCTAAGATGTGTGCTCGGACATGATGTTGGCCTAAAGCCTGCTGTGTTTCTCTGAATAAGTTTGTAATGGTGGCCCTGTGTTGGCGCCTTGCCTTCAGTTTATCTCTTTCCATCTGTTCGCCTTGAGTACTGTAACTTCTTAGTTGTTTGGTGCGACTCGTCCAAACCTGCTGTGTTTTCAGCTTGCTTTACTTGTTATGTCGCTTTTGGTCAGAACAGTGCTATGTTTCGGTTATTGGCGATGGAAATCTCGCTGGTATGCCCTGTTCGAATCCATGAGTTCTTTGTTTCTCCAAGAGTTCACTTCAATTATTTTAGCAGCAACCGTTGGGGTATTGGGCTATACTTTTGGATGAGGTGTTGGACATGAACCTGGTTTAAGGAGTCAAGTGGACAAGTAGTGAGCTAGCATTCGTTTACATATTTATAACATTAGCACCAGGGTCGGGTCATCACTTTCACTGGTACTTGCTGGGTGCCAGCCCCGGGCGCGTGGTGGCCCTGAACGCTGCAGTGCAAGCCCGAACTCCTCCATGTCCACCCCGGCACCTCCCAGTTGAAGGCGTGCACCAGCGCCATCCTCCATGTGTGCAAACTGCCAATAGACCTCCAGAGTGGTCGAAATAGGCAAGGAAATGCCCAAACTGGCCCAGTTAGATTAGTCCGTTTGTTTCCAGCTTATTTTCACGATTCCGTGGTGTATTTCAAAAAACTTACAATTCTAATTTGTTCGGCCGCTCGCCGGAGTTCACATAAGCAGTCCGCCGGCGGTTGGAGTGTCTGCCAGACCAGGACCATAGTTGATTGCTGACCGAAGGATAGCGAGAGACAATATTCATTTTCCTGCTTGTGATCAAGGTGAGGCAACGCTGCGTATATTCTTCTGAAGGCCTCGCTCGGGGCCTTGGCAGCCGCTCTCCCCGCTGTGTACTCACACTGTCTCCACCCCAGCGCAACCCTGGGGGATTTTGGTCGGCTTGGTCCTGATGCAATTCCTATGCATGATCGTCTGTCTA
The DNA here is from genome assembly GCA_021605145.1 of Aegilops bicornis. NCBI lineage: Eukaryota > Viridiplantae > Streptophyta > Magnoliopsida > Poales > Poaceae > Aegilops > Aegilops bicornis. The sequence goes on from CM038674.1 coordinate 49,750,148, forward strand.
GGGTTGCTGAGTGATGAGCGGACCTGATGCAATTTTGGTCAGCTCCACTTACTTCGGTCGCTTGCTCGCGTGCGTTTCTCTGCGACAAGTGATGAGCAGACACTCGCTTTTGTGGTGGTGGTGGGGGGGGGGGGGGGGGGGGTTATACAGTTCAAGACGGGTGCGGTGTACCATATGATCAAAAGCTCTGGTTGCAGGCTCCCCCTGCATGACTTCAACTGGGACGGCTTCATGCCCCTCAAAGTCAAGGTGTTCACCTGGATTCTACGACATGGCAACACCCGTACGAGGGCCTTCCTTCATCGAATCGGGTTTCTTGACTATGATTATTGCCCTTTGACCATTTCTACCCCGGGTGGTCTGAAACAATCACGTACCTCTTCTTGGAATGCCCTCGTTTGCGTCAGATGTGGGTGTGTATCCTCGACCATCGTCGCTTACCTGTTGACTGCACGGTGGAAAAAGTTTGGGCCACCTTCTTTGCATGTCACCCCTCCTGGAGCTGTCCTCTCCTCAATACGGCGATGTGCTCTGTCCTCTGCGTGGTTTGGAAGTCCAGGAACCGGATGGTATTTGATAACATCTGTACCACGGATGTTGACTTGCGATGTTCGATTCCAGAGCATCTTCTCTAGTGGATAGTTCGGGCTCCCCGTAGACTGTGCATCGTTGCGTCAATGGTGTGCGGATGTTTGTAGTTGATGCCCTCTCTCCCTCCCTCTCCCCCATTAGCACTTTGCGGGTGTGTTGTGTGATGTAATGCTTCATTATTACTTATAAATACAAAAAGTCTTCAGGTGGGCGATCGCCCCCTGTTGAATGTTCAAAAAAAAATTCCTCTGAAGGGGCAGGGGATGATCGACGGATTCCTGGACTTCTGTTGTTGTTAAACTTGGTAACTAATTTCCATGTTTTTGTTGATTGTTTCTCCTCGGCTCACGGAGCACCCGTCACCTGTTCGACGGAATGCCCAAGAAGGCCACTGCGAGCAGGGAGGATCGCTTTGGTGACCTTCCTGACGAGCTCCTCTGGCACGTGTTGTCCCTTCTGCATCCGGGTCATGGCTGGCACCTTCGGCAAGTGGACATTAGCATCGCCTTTTTGCATGGAATCCTTCAGGAAGAGGTATGCATGCAACAGCCACCGGGCTTCCAGGATCCAAGACGTCCAAACTATGTCTGCAAACTGAAGAAAGCTATGTATGGCCTCAAGCAGTCCCCGTGTGCCTAGTATGCTTGGCTTCACGATCGTCTTCAGCAGCTTGGTTTTGTGCCGTCCACAGTGGACACTTCGCTGTTCATTTTTCATGCAGGCTGCATCACTCTTTACATGCTGGTGTAAGTTGACGAAATGGTAATAGTTGGCTTGTCTACAACTTTTTTTGCCGGGACGCGGGGGGGGGGGGGGGGTGCTTCTCTACAGCTGTGGTTGAACGCCTACTCCATCAGTTATCTGCTACTTTTCCTGTTAAGGATCTTGGTCCCCTCAATTATTTTCTGGGTGTTGAAGTGGTCTGCAATTCCAGGGGAATCAAGCTCATTCAGCAGAAGTATGCTCTTGATCTTCTGGAACGCTCCAACATGGCGAATTGCAGACCAGTTCCAGCACCAATGTGTACACACGAGAAGCTCACACAGGAGTCTGGTCAAGCACTAAATGAGGATGAAGCTTTCAGGTACACGAGCACAATAGACGTGCTGCAATGCTTGACATTGACGAGGCCAAACTTGTCCTTTGCTGTGAGCAAACTGTGCCAGTACTTGTCACGCCCCACTGATGTACATTGGGGGGCAGTGAAAAGAATTCTTCGCTTTGTAAAAGGATCTTCACTAGTGGATCTCGAATCAATGATTTTAGTAATATAGTCGCTTGGTTGGATAAATATTAAATGTGATAGGCTTGATGTGTTGTTTTCCTGTTTCTTAGTTACGTTTGAAATTTGAAGCATCTAACCAAACTTCATGCTAATTTCAATCAACTATTTATGTATTTTGTTGACTTAATTCTTTTCGTTCGTCTAGTATTTGTCCAGTTTGTCTACACATGACCTAGGACGACCAGTGGGTGATGGAGCATCGAATCGAACGGCAAGCAAGCCGGATCAGGACGAGAAACGACCAAAGATTAAGACAAAGCACCACAAAAACTAAGGCTCCAGCCTAAGACAGGGAACAAGCGAGGGAAGCAAAACCATCAAATCCGGCAATGGGACAACAAGGATGGCTAGGGGAAGGAGGTGGCCAACATCACAACATGACGAGGCCAAACACCAGCAACTGACAGTGAAAGATGGTGTAGCACACGATCTGCAAGGATACGGTGATGACATGAGAACGGATAGCCATGGAACTTGAAGAGAGGGTGTATGGGTGGTAGAGAGTGGCACCACCGGTGTTGGTGGACGCCATCGGGCCAGGCTAGCGAGGGGATCAAGAGGATCCGGGGTCTAGGGTTAGGAAGCAAGGACTATTCATGTGTGGAGCGGCTTCTATACCTTATATCACAAGGGATTGTCTACCCTTGGGATGCCAAATCACTAGTAGATGAATCATTAATTTGGCATGTTCATTAGGTCTTGGAACTGTATACACTGGTTGTAATTAACAGACATGTATAAGATAAAATGGATCATGATTATGAGTTATATGTGTGCTTCACTTGACGATAAAGAGAATATCCTAACACAATAGTTTGTGTTTTCCATGTGGATTCTTAACAATGGTATAATGAAATCATGTAGAAAGAGTGAAGACTTGAGGAGGCAAGACAACTGAAATAGAAATGTAGACATCTTGATTTTTCTAGTTCCTTGGTAACTCGCGCTAGTTTGAACAATGGAGTGATGTAGAAATTGCTCAGCTTATCCAACCTTTTGTCGCTAGCTCATGGGCATTTAACACATGAAAAAAAATAGTGTGCCCCGCAAGGTTTCCAATAGTGGATAGTGCGCTGATAGCGGATTGGGGATGGCGTAGTGGATTTTGGTTAGGGCGATATTGTGGGTGCTAGGTCCATGTAGCGGATTTGCAAAAGCACTTATAATTTTAAGAATTTGTATATATTTCTAGATCATTAACAACAAAAATGTCATTTGCTTTGAGCAATCATGCATTTGGATTTGTAACTTCACCATTTATGTCACTATATAAGCATATATGTGTTGGAGATATGCCCTTGAGGCAATCATGTATGATGATATTTCCTATGTGTTTACGAATAAAGATAGTCCTTGAACATTATCAATGATGTGTATCAGCAAGTACGTGACTTGTTTGTGGGACTATGCATTGTAGATGACTGTCTTAAAAGGTCCCTAGTCGAAAGGGCTGTGTGGACACGCAGCCGGCTAGACTGGCATATGACACGGTCGATGGCTTGGTCTCACTAGCCATGGAGCATTGGATGCTAACCGGATAATATGGACTTGGAAGGGTCTGGTCGGATTCGACGTAGTCGGATCCGAGTCGAGATAAGGTCCGAGTCGGACAGACCCAACTATGAGACGCAGCGATATGTCATCTGTGAGTCTCTAGTACAACATACGTTCTATGTCCTAAGAGCTGAGCTGACGCATGTACTCGAGATGGTGATAGACTTGCTTTGGGCCAACCAAACGCTACTCCGTGACTGGGTATTTACAAAGGTAGGTTTCGGGTTTGTCCAATCCCATGCTGCGAGACATGGTCGAGCAAGATAGGATTTTCCCCTCCGATCAGGAGAGATATACTCTGGGCCCCTCGTGTGATCCGACCAGGAACAACATGGCCATGCGACAAGGATTATGAGATAATCCGGATAGTGGTCGGTATCACTGGAACGAGAAAGAGGTCGGGTTAGCACAAGGATGACAGTCTCGCCTTGAGCCCGACAACATATATCGTGCGGCAAAGGGAACAGAAGTGTGACACGTTGTACAGGTTCGCCTAACCAGCTTCATCGTCTGCTTGGTGGTCGGCACGCCTTGCTAGAGGCCGCTACCAACCGTACAGGTCGGAGGTGATCTGAACTGTGACCAAGCCGACTTGAACCTAAGGGGTCGCGCGCTTAAGGGAAGGAACCTACGAGGTCAGTTCATAGGACACTGGTCGGATGTGATCCGAACTGGACTAGGAACGTGACCGAATAGACTTTGGGCTTTAGGGTCCGTGCGAGGCCCAAGTGTTGAGCCCGCGACGGACGCCTATATAAAGTGGAGGTGCGGCACACTCAGGCGGTTGATCGCTTCGGCGCTGCGACTAGGGTTTGCATGTGTTGCGAATAGCCATCTCCACTCGCCGCCGACTGTGTGTTCGGACCTAGCAGTCCGCCGCACGATGTTCCTCCCGCACGCTTGGATACCGTTAGAGGCGGTGCACTTGCGCCGCTCCGGCGAACTCGTACGTGGGATCGGACGACCGGCCGCTCGAGGGAGATCGAACGAGGAGGAGACGATCCACGCAGACGCGCTGCCCCAACTCTTCTTCCGCTGCACGGCACTGCGCGTCTAGTGGTAACGAACTGTGATCCATCTCCCGTAGCATGTTCCTGGATGTTCTGCGCGTAGGAATTTTTAATTTGCAGTCGACGCACCCTACCGTAGAACCCAACAGTATGTATAAGTGTACATCATTTATATAAGTATTTAAGCGTGATAATAAGTAATCAAGCACTTATATAATTCCATAGGCATTTATTAGAAAAAGGTAATTGGGAACAAATAGTGATGTAACATCTTCGTTATTGCGGTGTAACAACTGCTATTCCAGCCACATCATGACAAACATACTATTTTCTATTGCTACGAAAAAATGTGCTAGATTGGCGCTACCACAATAGCGTCAATATCTCCACTATTTAAAACCCTGCTCTCGCGACTTCACTTGCATTAATAATATGTTTACCTTATAAATATGTCTCTAGCTTCACTACACTAGGTGTCATCGTTACATCATTTCACTTTGTTCTAGCTTGTTAGGTATCACCTAGCTTAGTACATCACATAAAACAATGAAAATGATGCAAGAAAAGAACAAAGGAAATGAAAATCACGTGCGAATAGGAGGCGTCAGTAACATGGGCAAGACCAAACAGCTCTGCCCCCTTCACCATTCTCGCAATTGGCCATGCCAGCCATGATGCCCGGGCAATGCCTCTACTTGGTGACTTGCCACCAATGAACCCTTACGCTCAATGGTCTATCTTCTCATTCACGCTACCCTCACTCCGGTTACTAATATCCTCATTTTCATGTATTTTTTCACATCTGTTCGTTCTTCTCTCATATGTTCTTCCATATGTCTATGTTCTTCCATCATGTGAAATTTTTTAGAGAATAGCGTGTGATACCAAGTGGCATAATAAGAGAAAATCATTACTCATGGACAGTTGGTGGAGCATTCATTTATTCTCAGGTGGTAAATTCCATGATCATGAATTACTATCGGTACATTGTTGAGGGATTAAAAATGCATTTCACTCTTGTTGTAAAATGTATACTTCAGCCGAGTCATCTCGAAAGGTCAAATTGACACACAAAAATTGGCTACATGTTTAGTTCTTCATGGTCGAAAGTTTCTAGTTTGCTCCATACAAAGCATAGCGTGCGAGAGGAGATCAACCGCTTCAGTGATGTTGTACACTAGTAATAAATTAATACAATCGGCTGGCAGCACCAACATAAAAGAGTGAGTTAGAGACAAAGTGAATTAGGTGATGCATCTCATGACTAACTTCTAACTGACTAATCCAAAACCGATGAAATAAATACAACATTTAGTAGAAGTAGTACTAACTTAAGCATTCACACCTGAGGTTTATTGATGAACAAGCCAAACAGAAATATGAACTTGTAAGCATGTGCTCTGAATATGAACAATGTCACACATGGATAAGGTCAATTTTTTGAGGGAACATGGATAAGGTCAATTGCGAGGTTCCATGTGACTTTTCTATTAGCTTCTTCTCATGGCGCTTAAATCTGAAGTATTATCGAGTGAAGCATAAAGAGATGAACAAATTTTAAATTACTAGACCAATTTCCTTTCTACGCATACACCATGTGATGAAGTTAATCATGCTAGGGTCTCTTGGAGTCAACGACCTACTTTGTGTCAGGGTCAAGACACTTTGCTTTGTCCTTGACCTCTCAAACAAGATGGCTCTCCTAGATGAGGTGCCACACTCAATGGTGTGATATAAAATGACATCTAAGTTTGCTAGAAGGCTCTTCAAGTTTTTGGATTCTAGACATAAACTACATATTCAATTCATTACGAAGCATTGCCATCACAAATTAATGCGAGTCCTAGGACCGCCAATGGGATCTCCCATCTATCTGCCATCCACTAGTCTTGATCATGATGCTTTCCATTCTTGCGTACCCGGTCTTATGTACATTTGGCTATTCATTTCGTACTAAGCTAATACTATCGGCATGTGGAGTATAGATGACTATGGCTTAGGTGTTATTGTTTGAGATACGTTGTGATCAAACCACTCCTCCAAAATTTGACACTCCATGGTTGAGACTTAAGTTCCTTATATCTTCTATATTACATGTGCCACGAGGGCTCTCCCTTCTATGTTTTTATGCCTCAAAAGGACAGTTCTCTGGAGCAACCTGGAAAAAAGAGGAGGCCAAAATATTGAAGGAATACCTCTGTCAGTCTCAGATATTCTACTCCCCCCTCCCTTGCTTTGAAAAGCATGATATGTAGGAGTTCCTCCATATTTAGCATCCCATTCATTCGATTTTCAAAGATGTTGCTTTGTTCATTAGGTCCCTTTTTCGGATCATGCGGGAGAGTTGCATGTATTTCCATTACATAGAAAGAAGAGCACAACACCTAACAAGGCACCGATACAATACTAAAAATAGTACGTCCTGAAAGATATAACACAACCTAAACAACAATGAAAATTACCTAATGATCCATGGCGCAAGGGTCAATGACTAACTACCCAGACATAATACTAGAAACCCAAGCAAGAACAAGCGGGGGCCACCAACATGCATGCAAGCATCGGCCATACACCGAAGGAGCTTGCAACATCTGAGTGGAACAGCCGTGGAAGTAAAAGCGCAAGCCCTCCATAATGGCATCAACCACCAACCCAAAGTAAAGCCACTTGCACTAGCATGGGTGCAAAAATGAAGATGACGGGCGTAAAATCATGATGAGCATTGCTCCAGTGCAGGGGTGAAGACGACCATAGGAATGTCGCATAGCCCACCAAGTACTCACACGATTGTGTACATGATCTAGCCATCCAGAGAAGGGGAATGATGATCCAGAGGGCGGAGATCAACCTAGCGGTATGGAGCGGAAGCCAAGGTTCGGTAAGAGGACCATGAATGTCCAAAATGGCCAAAATAGCAACCAGCCCAGCCAACTCCAAAAGGATGAGGTGACCGGAGGAGGGAATTACAGATCACAATCAAGGGGTAGGAGGAGTGCCAGCTCCGACGGTGGGAGCCTGAATCTGGCCGAGGATGCCAAGGAAGGGGTGTGGAGTACTGTACACCACGATGAGGCCACTGACTAGTAGCGACCATGGTTAACTAGAGGGTGATGGAGCGTTATATCCAATGGCAGGCATGCCGGATCAGGCCAAGAAATGACCAAATCTTAAGTTGAAAAACCACAAAGACCGAGGCATCTAGCCAGCGGTGGCCTGGGATGGATGACCAAGGGAAGCTGGTCTGTCAGATGACCAGGGGAAGGATGTGGTGAACATCATACCATGACAAAATCGATCGCCACCAGCCGCCATTGAAGGAGGGGATGATAATTAATTCATGGAAACTGCATATGCTGGTTGTAATTAGCAGAACATGTAGAAGAAAAAATGGATGATGATGATGAGTTATATGTGTGCTTCACTTGACAATAGATCCTATTAGCACAAGAGTTTGTTTCTTGATTTGCATATTGATATTGAACGATGTTATAATGAAATCTTGTTCATAGAGTGAAGACTTGAGGAGGCAAAGCAGCTGAAATAGAAATGCTGACATTTTATTTTTATGGTTCACCGGTAACCTGCACCAGTTTGAGCAACTGACTGAAGTAGAAATTACTCAGCATAGCCAACTTTTTGGCATTAGCTCAAGCTTTCAAGGCGAATTAGCTGGTGCAATTTTAACATGTGTGTCGTAGCTCATGGGCATGGAACACATGAAAATAAACAGGTGGTCCCACTGGTGGAAAAAAGGCCTTTGATCGCGGTTCGCAACTGCCATTAGTCGCGGTTGCGCAACCGCGACCAAATAAGCGTGACTAAAGCCCCCCACCGTTAGTCGCGGCTGCTTAAGAACCGCGACTAACGGCCCGTCCACGTGGGCGCCAAAGGCGGCCCGTCGGGCGGAGGACCTTTAGTCGTGGTTCTTCTGGCCAACCGCGACTAAAGGCCGCCACAGGTTTAGGGTTTTAGCCACCCCCCTAAACCTGTTTTCTGTTTAATTTGTATTGTTTTATTTCTTTTGTGCTTTATTTTAATTTTGAAGGAGTTTCATATATTCTACGGTACTACATACATGCATATGAATGTACAATCTCAAATAAATTTGAAATTAGAACCAAAAAGAATTCAAGAGGAATATACAATATATATTCAATATCATCGGATGACCATATACAATTTTGAACAAGTTTCCATACATGATTTAATCCATATAAAGTTCTACGTCCTCGTAATAGTGTTCTCCTTTAGGATGGAGGACTTCCCTGCTGAACCATCCAGCTAGTTCCTCTTGAAGTGGTCGGAAGCGAGCTTCTAGACTAAGCATCATCCGGAGGTTATTCCTCCGAGCATTGGTATCACTCGGAACCCGCTCAGAGGTGTATCTCGGATCCTCTCCTGAACATAGTATCCACATAGATTGGTCTCCGGTGGCTGAATATCCCCAGCATTCTTAGGCTTTAACATTTTGAATTCTAGCTCTTTTTGAATTCACCGACCTTTGTATCTACGAACCGTCTCCAAACCCTACGAGGCAAAGAAAATTAAGTGAACAAGAGAGTTATTAGTTACTTGATATTAGGAAATGAGCGAAATAGGCCGATCGATATAGAGCGCAAATGAATGAAAATAATTACTTCTGCAGCATTCTTCTCATGTCGGCCCAAAGCTTTGGATCCATATTCAGAGAGTCGTGGGCGAGACATTCTGAGGTGTTAACTTTAATTACTAGCAGAATCCGGTGGAACCTGCGGACACGATACATGCACAAGCACGTCATGCATAACTCATCGATTAGCGGCCACATACCATGCATGGAGTAAACAAAAGAGAATTAATGTGCTCAAGACAGAAACACTCACCCAAAATGGTAAGGAAATAGAATATCACTTTTGAGTTCCTGCTTTGTAAGAAACTGCCACAGGTCTGCCTCCACGTCGGCGGGGTGACGCTCCAACACATGTCCATTAACGATGTGTGGGTCAATGAACCCAACATCATGGATGTTCCTTACTCTGCATTCCTTAATCTTCATTCTGCATGTATAATAGCGGACACAACAATATAGTTAGGACATATATATAGTGCAGGCAATATGAACGAGATGGGGTAGAAATTAATAAATCACTTACGTAACGTAGCAACCGATGATAGATTTGTCGAGCTCGCGCAGATTGAAAAGCTGGAACAATTCACTCAGTGCAATTTGTACATAGTAATTTTTGAAGTGATGCTCATGTCTAACTTCCGCATAAATATAATCTTTGGCGTTTTTATTTTTATGTAACCCTTGTACCAATTCAGCAGACCTTTCATTTGGTCGGGTAGATCATTTTCCTGCGCAGGCTCGACGAGAGGCCCATTCTTGACATATGTAATTACTACCTCCTTCACTTGGCGCCTCATCAAGGCCTAACAGTTCACGAAGAGTAATACCTAAGTTGGCCGCTTGTTCTACGCACTTTTCGTTACAGTCAATCCATGTGCTGTCGCAGCTTGTATGATCTCGGGGCATCCGGGCTTCCACTATAAGCGGGCAATCGATTGTTTACTTTGTTCCCCGAGCTGGGCAACTTGTTTCCCGCTTATTTTACTTTCGGCCTTCTCCGCTCTTTGTTCTCGTTGAACATGAGTGCCTGCCTGCGAAGTTCACGTGCATAGTCGTTAGGCAGATTCTTCGCGGCTTGGGACGGTGTGCTCAAAAATGACTTAGCCCACTTCTTTTGCTCATCGAATATCTTGGCTTGGGCTCGGGCTCTCTTTTCTTCTTGCAGTCCGCCTTCCATTTCTCATAATGAGCAGCAGCGGCGTCGACTTCCTCGGCACTACGTTCCCAAGGCCTTGTGGGGAGAGGCTTGAGTGATGGCTCCGGTACCTTTGTGGTCTTAGGTACATAAGGGTCCGGGTTAATAATCCAGGACTGCTTCGCTTCTTTGTCGGAGGTGGATTGGGGCGGCGTCGATCACCCGGGACGAGGATCTGGGGCGACGGCTGATCACCCGCCGGACGTTGTGGATCTGGGCGGCGTCGGCTGACGTGACGGAGGTGTAGGTGAACCGCCACCACCACCACCACCACCACCACCCCCACCGCCCCCACCACCACCGTGAGGGGTGGACTTGTTGTCCTTGGCGCCTCGCTGGAAACTTGATAAACTTCTTTTGCCATAGAATGAAATGGCGCTTGACATCTCCAAGTCTTTTCTCCCCTTCAGGTGTAGCAATGTCAATCTCAGTGTCCTCAAACCCTTGGACTATGTCCTCCACCGTGACACGAGCATAGCCATCTTGAATGGGGTTGTTGTGGTGGAGTGCTCTGTAAACATGGTAAAGCACTGCCGATGGCTACCTTCATGGACATGTTCCCGATAGGATAATACAGATGACATTCTTTCATCTCCTTTATATCGTCCACGGGGTAGCGAGGAGGCTCCGGTGCAGTAATTTAGACCACCAGAGGCTCAGGTGCAGTAATTTCTACCAACGGAGGCTCAGGTGCAGTAATTACGATCTTCGGTGCATCAGCACCAGCGGTGAACCTCCGTGGAAGCCACGCTGCTTCTCCGCTGCTGGCTTCCGAGATCCGCTGGATGATCTTCATGCTGCACCGAGCTGCATCTCTTTCGCTACTAGTACACTCATGGTTTTCTTCATCACATCCATTTCCGATGCCAACCGCGCCACAACATCTGATTCCCGATCCATCTTTCTCTTACGGCTTCTGTAAACGTACGGGTCATCGTTCTGGGGGAACCCTATTTTCCACGGAATGTGCCCCATGCCTCGTACACGTCCTCCGTGTTCAGGATTCCCGAGGGCTTTTGTCAGCGCGTCGTTCTCTCTGTTGAACTTGATCTTCCCCTGTTGAGCATCCTTCATTGCGTCAATAAGGGCTTGGGTGGGTTTAATTAATTTGCACCGTTAACACACTCCCCTGTCTCCGGGTTCAGCGTTCCCCCATGCCCGTACCACCACCAGCTTTTTGGCCCTTGGGTCCCATCCTCCGCACTGGACGGATTCCTCGCGCCTCATCTCGTTCTCCATCTTCTCCAACCTAGGCACCAAAATGCGATACCCTCCTGGCCCCATAACATGATTGTACTCCTTCTTAGCCGCATTTTCCTTATTTTTTCGATATTTCAATGAACTGCTCCGATTTCTTTTGCTTCACAAATTCTGGCCAATCATGTTTCAGTTTCTCATATTGTCCTTTGAAATCCGAGTCTTGTTACGCTTGACAAAGTCACGGGCTAGATTTTGCTTGAATTTCCGGAATGCGTCGGCCATCTTATGAAGAGCGAACTGTTTGACTAGCCTCCTCCTCTCCTTGTTTTCCTCAATCTTGTTACCCTCCTCATCGAATTTGTTGTATTCCGGAGGTAGAACGAAATGTTCCATAAGCTTCTTGAAGCAATCTTTTTTGTTCTCTTATCGACAAAAGTGAAACCATCAATTCGTTAATTATTTGGATCATTCCACTACTGGACGGTTATCGAGACGTTGTCTCTAACAATGTCTCAGCATTGGCTGACAAACTTGGTGGCGTTCTAGAGGGGCTCAGCTGACCTGCCGGTTGCCTTGTCGACAACCTCGATGGTGCATGTTTCTCCTTGTTTCATCGTCTTGGTTGCGCCCACGCTTTGACGACGTACTCGATTGTTTCGACGATCCGCCGAGGGCTAAAATAAGAAAGAGAGTCGCGCGTTAGTACACACATATTTATTCAAATCAGTTAGTTTGTATCACCAGAGGCTCAATGTATATATATACCTCGGCGCCGGAGGTGGTTGCTACTTCCATTTGAAGATAAATGCGTTTATCGACGCGTTTCTTGACATCTTCTTGTTGACGGCGCCTTCATCTTCACCGTCAAGGTTCAGATAAGAAGAGATATCATCTTCTTCTTCTCCGGTCGGCACATATTGAATATCGCCGTTTATGATGCCGAACATATGTGCTTCACCGTCCGGATCATAGTTGTCCATAATCGGGTCAGCTCTATCGTCCGCCATTATGTCAGTCCTGAAAACATGTAGTAAAAACAAATTAATTAAGTGAAGAAGGCGGTGGCGGTGGCGGTGGCGAAAAGGGCGGTGGCAAAAGGAGGCGAGGAAGGGGTGGGAGAGGGTGTCGCGGTAGAGCGCGAGGCAGGTGCTCCGTAGTCGAACTAGGGGTCGCCAGCAGTCTCGGGGTCTACGGAAAGAAGTAACGGAGGGGGAACACAATAAATAACAAAGCAATCTAAGCATCACAAAGCGTAACATGGCAATACGCCGTGCTAGGTGTGCCCTAACGCAGCAAGAGGTCGACCGGCGAAAGGGGAAACATCCGGAAAGTATCCCGGTGATTCGCGTTTTTGACGAGATGAACCGGAGGGAATGTTACGTGTTTTCTATGCTAGGGATGTGTGGCGGACGAACGGGCTGCGTATCCGGATCCGCCTCATCGTTACGAGCAACTTTCATGTACAAAGTATTTTCATCCGAGTTACGGATTATTTTATATTAATTTTAAAGTTTTATATCATTTTTAGAATTAACAGAATTAATTAAATTGTGCATTAACTAATTAACCAAGTTAATTAGATTAATTAACAGATTAGTTGTATTAGTTATTTAATTAGGTTTACTAAACACAATTAATTAAGTTAATTAATTTAATTATCTGATTAGTTAATTAATATATTTATTTATTTATTTTCTAAATTCTCTTCTCTCCTTTTTTAAATCGTTTCAGGCGTGGGCCCCAATTGTCATTGGGCCAGGGGGCCTTAACGGGCGCCCGGCGCTTAGCGGGCAGCGGTGTGGTGCCCATGCCCGAGGCCAGTAGCCCGAGGCGAGGGGAGCGGGCACAAGCTCCGGCGGCCAAGGGTCGCGATGGCGCCGGCCGAAGGCGGCAGGGCGGAGGGAAGTGGCCGGTCCGGGCGGCCGCAAGAACCGGACGGGGAGTCGCGACGCGGCGCCGCCATGCAGAGGTAGGCGGGCGGGCGACGGACGGGCCAGCGGCTCGGAGGGGGCCGGGAGACGGCCGGACGGGCCCGATGGGGAGCTCACCAAGGAGAGGGCGGCGATGCGGGGAGGACCGACGAAGGAGAGGCGGGACGGGCAGTCCGCGACGGGGCGAGGGCGACGGCGGGCGGCGCCGAGGGCGCGGGCAGACGAACCGACGGAGAAGACGAGAATAGATCGGTGCTTGGTATTTATAGCCCCCCCCCTTTAGTCGCGGTGGGCTACGAGGCCCGCGACTAAAGGTACCCTTTAGTCGCGGGTCGCCTGCCCAACCGCGACTAAAGGTTTTTTGGGCGGGTTTTTTGCGTTCCCGCGCCCCACCTTTAGTCGCGGCTGGTCAGGGCGACCATGATTAAAGGCCCACCTTTAGTCGCGGGCTGGTCCGGGCGACCCATGATTAAAGGTTCCCACCTTTAGTCGCGGCTGGTCCGGGCGACCCGCGACTAAAGGCCTTGTGCTGCCTCAGCGCCCAAAAGTTTAGTCCCACCTCGCTAGTTGAGAGAGCTCGAGAGTGGTTTATAAGCGCTGCGCCCACCCTCTCGAGCTCCTCTCAACTGCAGGCTTCGGCCTAATCTGTCACTAGCTATGTGCTGTGGGCCTTCTTGGCCTCCTGCGGGCCTGAATCACGCCCATGTAGGGTTTCTAGTCGTATTCAGGCCGTGGGGGTCCAAAGAGACGGCACTATTTTTTTCCAGTTTTTTGTTTTGTTTTCTGCATTATTATTTATTTTTGTTGTTTTTGCTTTATTTTTAATTCTTTTTGCTTTTAGTTTTAGAAAAATTATAAACTTTCTGTTAGTGCCATTAGTTTTCAAATTTGAAAACACTTTTTTTGTTTTCTTTGTTGCTTTATTTATTTTATTTTGTTTCTACTTACAACAAAATACTTATTGTTGCTATTTTAGTCACGGTCGCTTGCCCAACCGCGACTAAAAGGCCGCCGCAGAGTTTAGGGTTTTCCGCCATTTCTTCCCTGTCTTCCCGCCTCTTTCTTTCCGCCACTTTCTTCCCGCCTCCTGTCTTCCCGCTCCCATTTTTCCCGCCATTTCTCACTACATATATGTAGCCCGGCTTGGCCAGCATTATCACATCTCTACAATCTCTCATCACTCTCTCATGGCTTCCACCGCACCCACTCTAACCTACCAGCAGGTGGAGGAGCTTTGCGCCTCGAACTACCCTTGTCCACCGGGCTACCGCGTCCCCACCGGCTGGAGCCTAAGCGCCGGTTTGGTACAATAAAGTTTGGTAATATAATTCACATGATCCATTCAACAAAGTTTGGTACAATAAATTATTACACATCATTTCTTCCCTTGTGTCCCTGCTTGCTTACGATTGTGCCGTATCCATGGAGCATCCTCATCATTTAACTTAATGCTTGGGTCGGTGTTCACTTTGAAGGGCGGAATTTCAGCAAACATATTATAATCTTGACATGTCTGTCTTGTCCTCCACTCCCACGATGTTTCTTTTCCTGAAAGAACAATGTGGCGCTTTGAATCATCGCATGATGTCTTGATCGCTTTTCTTATCTTTCCGCTTCCTCGGTTTGCTACTCATGTCCTTCACATAGAAAACCTGAGCGACATCTTTCGCTAGGACGAATGGTTCGTCAAGGTAACCAAGATTGTTGAAATCCACCATTGTCATTCCGTATTGCTGGTCCACCTTTACCCCACCTCCTGTTAGCTTGAACCATTTGCACCGGAACAAAGGGACCTTAAAGGAGGGTCCATAGTCAAGTTCCCATATCTCCTCTATGTAACCATAATATGTGACCTCTTGCCCATTCTCGGTTGCTGCATCAAAGCGGACACCACTGTTTTGGTTGGTGCTCTTTTATCTTGGGCGATCGTGTAAAATGTATTCCCATTTATCTCGTACCCTTGGAAAGTCGTTATAGTCGAAGATGGTGTCTTGGCCAACATGTACAGCTGATCTACAACATCATTGTCATTCATTAAATGTTTTCTCAACCAACTGCCGAAAGTCTCCATGTGGGCCTTCCTAATCCAGGATTCAGGCTTCCCGGGTTGTCGAACGTAAAATATTCTTGTGTTTCTCAAATACGGAGCCACCAAGCTGGAATTGGTCAAGACAGTGTGGTGTGCTTCAATCGAGAATGGCCGTCCATACATATCGTTGATTTCATTCCGATCGTGCCTTTTCCACTTAGTCTCCCCTCGTGCGCGATCGAGGAAGACCAATCGGCTTAAGGTCAGGAACAAAGTCAACATAAAACTCAATTACCTCCTCATTTCCATAGCCCTTGGCGATGCTTCCTTCTCAGCCTAGCACGGTTACGAACATATTTCTTTAATACTCCCATGAACCTCTCAAGGGGAACATATTGTGTAGAAATACAGGACCGAGAACGAAAATCTCTTCGACTAGGTGAACCAGGAGGTGCGTCATAATATTGAAGAAGGATGGCGGGAACACCAACTCGAACCGACAAGACATTGGATCACATCGTTCTGTAACCGTGGTAGAACTTCGGATTGATTACCTTCGAGAGATTGCATTGAGGAATGCACATAGCTTCACAATGGCTACTCGAACATTTTCGGCAGGAGCCCCTCAAAGCAATCGGAAGCAATTGCGTCATAATCACGTGGCAGTCGTGAGACTTCAGGTTTTGGAACTTTTTCTCCGCCATGTTTATTATTCCCTTTATATTGGGCGAGAATCCAGACGGAACCTTCATACCGCTCGGGCATTCAAAAAGATGACCTTCTCTTCTTTGGTCGAGCGTAGCTGGCACGACCTTGAAACCATTCCGGATGCCGGTCATCGTGGTCTTTCAAATGTTGCTGGTCCTGCCGTGCTTCCTTTGTATCATTTGTCTTCCCATACACGCCCAAGAAGCTTAGGAGGTTCACGCAAATATTCTTCGTAACGTGCATCACGCCGATTGCAGAGCGGACATCTAGGACTTTCCAATATTCTAGCTCCCGAATATAGATTTCTTCTTCCACATGGCTGCGTGCCCGTCAGCTCCCTTCGAACTGATTGTCCGCCAGACCCTTTCCAAAGATGACTTTCAAATCCTTGACCATATCAAATACCTCAGCACCATGCGTTCCGCGAGCTTCGGCCCGGTGATCTGCCTTGCCGTTGTAATGCTTGCCTTTCTTTCTTCTTGGATGAATTGTCGGAAGAAATCGACGATGCCCAAGGTACACGTTCTTCTTACAATTTGGCAAATGTACACTTTCAGTCTCATGTAAGCAGTGCGTGCATGCATTGTATCCCTTATTTGACAGTCCCGAAAGGTTCCTAAGAGCAGGCCAATCGTTGATGGTTACGAAAAGCAACGTCAGAGGTCAAATTCCTCTTGTTTGTGCTCATCCCACACACGGACACCACCCCACAGCTGTAAAAGTTCATCAACTAATGGCCTTAGGTACACATCGATGTCGTTGCCGGGTTGCTTCGGACCTTGGATGAGCACTGGCATCATAATGAACTTCCGCTTCATGCACAACCAAGGAGGAAGGTTGTAGATGCATAGAGTCACGGGCCAGGTGCTATGGCTGGAGCTCTGCTCGCCAAAAGGATTCATGCCATCCGTGCTTAGAGCAAATCTTATGTTCCTTGCGTCAGCTGCAAAATCTTTGAACCATCTGTCGATCTTTCTCCATTGCGTTCCATCTGCGGTGTGTCTCAACTCCCCGTCCGACTTACGGTCCTCTTTGTGCCATCGCAACAACTTGGCATGCTCTTTGTTCCTGAACAGACGTTTCAACCGTGGTATTATAGGAGCATACCACATCACCTTGGCGGGAACCCTCTTCTTGGGTTTCTGGCCCTCAACATCGTCACCAGGGTCATCGCCTCTGATCTTATAATGCAATGCAGTGCATACCGGGCATTCATTCAAATTCTCGTATTCACCGCGGTAGAGGATGCGATCGTTGATGCATGCATGTATCTTGAACCTCTAAACCTAGAGGGCAGACAACCTTCTTTGCTTCGTACGTACTGGCGGGCAACTCGTTATCCTTTGGAAACATATTCTTCAACATTTTCAGCAAGTTTTCAAATGCCGAGTCAGCTACACCTGCCTCTGCCTTCCATTTCAGCAAATCCAGTGTGCAGCCCAGCTTTTTCAGACCATCATCGCATCCGGGGTACAACGCCTTTCTGTGATCCTCTAACATGCGATCCAAATTCTCCTCTCCTTTTCAGTTTCGCAGCGTCTCCGTGCATCAGCAATGGTCCGACCAAGATCATCAACGGGATCATCACGTGCCTCTTCTTCACCTTCCCCTTCACCTTCAGCATCCTCCATGAAAGTATCACCGAAATGAGCAAGATAGCTTTCATCGATGAAATCATCCCCTTCTTCATCTTCTTCCATTATAACCCCTCTTTCTCCATGCTTGGTCCAACAATTATAGCTTGGCATGAAACCCTTCAAGCAGATGCATGTGAACAACTCTTGAGGAAGAGTAACCCTTCTCATTCTTACAGATAACACATGGACAGATAACAAAAACCCCCCGCTTGTTCGCATTAGCCACTACGAGGAAATCTTTCAAACCCGTAGTGAACTCGCCGGAGAGTCGGTTACCGTACATCCATTGCCGATTCATCTGCATTATTATAATATAAAATATATAATTAACCATCATGCATTTGTTAAACTAACTAGCTACAAACAATATAAATTAAACAATGAACTACACACATGCATATTGACACATCAAAGGTTCATCAAGTTGCTAACCGCGATCGAAGAGTGTGGCTCCAACACTTCATGTCATGTTTGTTTCATGCTCTTGGGGCATTTCATCAAACACCTTATGTGCATAAGAGGAACCAAAAGCAAACCTACACCCACTTGTGAAGAGAATGGCTCCAAATGGCTAAGTGTTGGCTGCTGGATGGGTATATATAGGGGAGGGCTTTAGTTGCGGTTGGCCTGGCAAACCGTGACTAAAGGTGCCCGAAGGCCTTTAGTCATGCGGTTGTCCTGGCCAACCGCATGACTAAAGCCCTCACTGCACCAGCTGGCCACCGAGCGCCACTGGGCCCAGGCCTTTGGTCGCGGTTCACCTCGAACCGCGACTAAAGGTCCCATTAGTCGGGTTCCTACAACCCATGACTTATGGGGCTGGACGGAAGCCTGTTTTTCCACTAGTGTCCCAGAGTCCCACAATTTCACTTGCATTAATATTCTTTTACCTTATAAATAAGGCTCTACCTTCAGTAGAGTAGATAGCACGTTACATCGGTTCACTTTGTTCTTGCTTGTTAGCTATTACCTAGCTTAATTACTACATCACATAAACAATGGAAAAAGATTTGCAAAAAAAAGAACAAAGGAGTTGAAAAATCATGTGGGAATAGGAGGCGTCAGTAACATGGGCAAGATCAAGCAGCTTTGGCCCCTCCACCCTTCCCTCAATTGGATGTGGCGGTCGTGGTGCCCGTGGCAGTGTCTCTACTGGGCGAATCACCACTAGTGACCCTGCACGATCCATGATCTATCTTCTCTTTAACGATAGGTTTTGCCGGACTCTAAGAATGCCACTCAGCCTGCAGCTAGTTGAGGATCTTGCAATAGAAAGAAACCGCCTTGTAGAATGGGGGCCGTGGCATGCTACATGGCTACACCCAGGGATGGAGCCAGGATTTTGACATAGGGGGGAGGGGCACACTAAGTCTCATACGCAACGGCTATGTTGTACAAAAAATTAGGGACATGTTTATTGGAGGTGTAAACATACCCTATTTTTTGTCTATTCATTGCATTCGCATGATCAAAACTTGATAGAAAATTGATAAATGACAAAAAAATCACAACACTAGAAACACAAGATAATCTTATGAACTATTAATTTGTATTAATACAATGTAGGTAAATAATACATTACTTGATCTCATTATTTATTGGAATTGGTGAGATGGACCTCACTGATTAAACACAGTCCCAAAACCGGAATTGGCGAGATGGACCTCACTGATTAACATAGTCCCAAAACCTTAATGGGCTGCATGCGGTTTTGTCGAAGCAATTAAAGAAGAGTGGTACACGGGGAAAGATGATTAGTTTGAGAAGGATAAATCAGGACTAATCTGGTGCTCAAAATAAACTACCTTTTGTCCTTGTGTTGTCGCTCATCATCCGTGCATCCGCTCTGCATGCTGGGAACCGGTAACATGTGCGTGGATCGACACCAACACCGGCTCGCCATCTTTGTCGCCAACACCGGCTCCTGCTGTTCAGGACTGCCCTGCTCGGAACGAAGCCTGGAACGATACGGGTGGGGCTGGGTCTCGGCCTGACGACCCTGCGCATCTCTGCGCCTCCTATGTTGGTTGTGACGCCCGACTGCCCGAGCCATCCAGTCGGGCTCGCCGTCCCCTGCCGCGGCTTCGTCCCCGCGCACCCCCATGGCCAGCCCGCTGCCCAGTTCGGCGGTGCTGCCACCTTCCCCGGACGCTGCTACTTCAGTCCTCTACGCTGCGCCATCTACTGCGGCACCTACGGGGAATGCTGCAGCTTCGGTCCTCTGCGCCGCGCCATCTGCTGCGGCTCCTGCGGTGAGGCTGTCGCCCCCTCCTTGCGCAGCTCTCCTGGAGTGGCTGCGGGCGATGGGCAGTCGGGCTCGGGGCCCCTGGAACGCTTCATGGTCTCCATCGTAGGCGAGCAGCCCATGGCTATGCCCTTTGCCACCAAGTACGAAGGAGCCCTAGCAACCCACCGCTACACCCATTGCCACCCACACGACCAAAGAATATAGCCACCGCCGTCGCCATGATGCCCGCCAGAGAGCCAACCATGCAGACCGCCACCCGGAGCCGCCGCCCTGGCATCCATGTCCCCAAGATTCCGCCTACTGTCCCATCACAACACACCAGACACGGAAGGAAGAGTCTAAGGCATTTCTTCAACTCCTAGCCCGATATCAACCACCCGGTCACGATCGTCAGGCTATGAAGCCTGATGCCTGCGTCCACCTCCAGCCCCGGTGGACTTGGTGGACACAACCTAGTGATTGCGGACAGCCATCGCTGAGCAAGCCTCGACCAAGGCTAGCCCGAACGACGCCATGCCCGTGGTCATCGGCACTGATACGTCAGACGGCACAACAACCCTCCAAGAGACGCCTCAATCCAATTCCCGATGCTATAACATGAGAGCGCCACTCCAACAAACCCGCAAGATCTGCCATTGGCATGAATGGAGGTTACTTAGAGAAGGCAAACCCGACTCCAAGGCGACCGAGCGCCAGAGCACGCAAGCGCAATAAGTATAGCATGGAGAAGCCAGCGCAGCCCAATTCAGATGGGAAAACTTTGTTTTTGCCACTCTAGCTTTTGCCAATTTTGCTTATGCTACTATAGAATTTGACATCTCACTTTTACCACTCTATGCTTTTGACAATACATCACAAATGTCATTCCGTGGCAAAAATGATAATTTTTTATTTCACTTTTGCCACTCTTAGCTTTTGACAATGTATCACAATTGCCACTCTGAAAATTTTGCTTTTGCCATTGAATGGCAAATGTGATATATTGTCAAAAGGTAAGAGTGGCAAAACTGAAATGTCAAATTCTAGAGTGGCATAAGCAAAGTGGGCAAAAACTAGAGTGGCAAAAACAAAGTTTTTCCAATTCAGATCTGGCACTCCAACTGCCCGCAACAGTCGTTCACCACCAAAGACCTCCACCCACCAGCCACTCTCCCCAAAGCCACACGCCCGCGGGCGCGAATCACGGCAACCACCGCCCAGCCCCTCCACGTCGGTGGGACTAGGCCAGCCCGTTGGCCTGTAGCCCACATGCACCTGCCAAGTCCACCCATGCACCTGGGCTAGGTCGTGTCGCCCCCGTGCGCCGGCCCTAGATCTAGGCGGACGGCACCGGCATGGGCACACCGGCCACCCCACCGCGCAGCCCTCCACGTGGACGTCGTGCCTAGCAGCCACCGCTGCCAACACGCCATGCCACGCCGCCGTGCCCCATGCACGTGCCGAGGCCGAGCTACCGCTGATATCTGACGTCCCATGCCTCCAGCTTCTGACCAGGAGGGAGAGGAATTGCCGACGCTGCCCTGGCCGACTGGGCTTTCCCGGCCTGCTCACGCCGACGACGGCAAGAGAGGAGGGAAGTGGGTTTGCTGCCAATGGGGTGTGGCTCTCCTCAGACGCCCGCGTGGGCGACGTGAGGAGAGAAGGAGAGAAAGGGGGAGCTTTTCCAATCCATGAGCATCTACTCAACAGTTGCAAAATTTTAGTGCATATCTTTTTTAACGGCCAAAATTGTAAATTTTGATCTACTTTATCAATATTTACAATACTCACATCCACCGGATTTCACCATGTCGGAGGCCGGAGCCAGAGCATTCATTCGGCTGTAAAGGTATGTTCCAAGGCAAGAGCTACAACCAGCTGCAGGCTCAGCTAGATGTTGAGAGTCCGACAAAATCTACCATGAAATGAGCATATGGGGTCACCCGTCCCGACTCACTGAGTGGAGCTGTTGGTACCAACACCACAACTTCCACGACCAACTTTCACTGAGTGGTTGCTTGATCTTAACAAGGGTGAGATATTGAAGCTCGTCCGGTTTTGACCAGCCATTCTTTTGGCTTGCTAGCTTGTTGCTTGTAAATTAGGTCATTGAAACCATATACGTTGGTTGTAATTAGCAATACATGTATAAGAAAAAAAGATTATGACTTATGAGTAATATGTGTGCTCGCTTTACAATACTGAAAAGATCATAATAACACAACGGCCTGTTTTTTGTTTTCCACGTGGATTCTCAAAAATGATATAATGAAATCATGTTGAAGAAGTGAAGAATTTAGAAGGCAGAGCGGCTGAAATAGAAATGCAGATATTTCAGCTTTGCTCGTTCGTGGGTAACCCACGCGAGTTTGAATGGGCTTAATTGGAGATTGCTCTGTGTAGCCAACCTTTTGGCATTAATTAGCTCGAGCTTTCAAGGCGAACTAGCATTGAACACATTGAAATAAGCAACTGCTCCACCAACTTCACTTGCATTAATAATACTTGTTGCGTTATATATAACACCCCATCGTCACTAGAGTAGATATCACGTTACATCGTTTCACATTTTTGGAAATTGTTGGGTACCACCTAGCTTAGGAACTCCTGTAGGGGAAATTACATAAACAGCGGAAAATGATTTACAAGATAAGGATCAAAAGAGTGGAAAGAAGTTGTGAGAATAGGAGGCATCAGGAATATAGGTTGAACAATAGCTTCATTTATTCCTGAATGAAGTTAAGTTAGAAGTTGCGGCTTCATCTTGCACAGAGACATGTGTTCAAACTACGCATTGGTTCCTAAAAGTGACCAGTCTATCTGGTATGGCCTTTTTACTGTTGTTGGAGAAGATGCTGTCTTGTTTTCTATATGGATTTGGAGACCTGAAGCCCGACGTAGAATATTCGAGACAGTGAGACGTGCAAAGGTTTTCATTCAATAATTTTGCCACCTCGTTTTACTATCTTGCTCCAGAGACTATCCTTTGGAAGCATAGAAAAAGACATAAGGAGAAGAGCCCTCGTGACACATGTAATATAGATGATATAAGGAACTTAAGTCGCAACCATGGAATGTCAAACCTTGGTGGAGCGCTTTGATCACAACGTACCTCAAACACTACCACGGTACCTGAGCCATACTTAGTCTTCTATACTCCACTTTAACAACACGTCGGTAGCATTAGTTTAGCACATCAAATATGTGATGTTGATATAAACAAACCAATAAGTGAATATGGTAGAGCCATCTCTTTCGAGAGGTCAAGGATAAAACAAAGTTGATGAACTTGACACGAAGCAGGTCTAATTTATCTTACTGTTTGGTAATCGGGAAATAGATGCGTGTATCTTATGTTGCAGAGGCCGGTACTCCCCTTTTCAAAAAAAAAAATCTAAGCAGGCCTAGTGTGCTAGCTTAACCGCATCACACATAGTGTATGCGTAGAAAGAAAGACTACAAGCAGGTCGTTTTATGCTTCATTTTTCATCTTAAGGGGCCGGGGAAGATCAATGGATTCCTGGACTAGCTGTTGTTGATAAACTTGGTGACCAATTTCCATCTTTTTCCCCTGTTTCTCTTGATTGTTTTTCCCTGGCTCACGTAACACCCGCAACTTGTTCGACGACCTGCCTTAAGAGCTTCGTCGGCACGTGTTGTCCCTTCTGCCTCTGGGTCATGCCATGCAAACCTGCGTGCTCGACACCTAGTGGTGTGACCATTGGAGGCGCACGACTGACCTGCTCCTCTTCTTCGACGAGTTGAGTTTCATGAGCTGCCAGCATTTCAAACAGCTGGTCAAGCTCTTCATCCAGCTCCGAGGGAACTCATTTCTTGGCAAAGTTTGAGATCAGTGCATGTGTTGATGATGAGGAGTGCACAAATGGATTTGGAAACTGCCGCAAAACGCGACTGGTATTTGGGCGGACCTCCTCCGAGCCAAGTATTTTCGGAATTGGTCCTTCTTTCGAGGCACCATCTCGGGGCTGCCTTTTTGGAATGGGCTCCAACGGGTCAAGATGGCTTTTGCTTTGGGAGCAAAATTCGAAGTGCATGACGGGCGTTCGATCAAGTTTTGGTTTGATTCTTGGGTGTAGACTACCAGGACCTATACGCCTTAGTAGTAGAACCGAACGCTACTGTAGCAGAGGTGCTCAGATCGTCTCCCCCGGTCATTCCTCTCTGCCGTGAGCTAAGTGCTCCAGAACGGGTTAGTTGGGAATTGCTGCTGTAGAAACTGGATCCATTTGCCTTGTCTGCAGGCCCGGACTCGGTGTCTTGGCAAGTTAATCAATTGGGGCTGTTTTCGGTCAAGTCATTATATGCAACCCTTACCAAGGGGCCATCCCTGGATATGTGCGGCTTATGGAAAACGCGTATTCCTCTAAAAGTAAAGGTGTTTTTGTGGCAAATGTTCCGCAACAAACTGCCCACTTTGGTCAACATAGCCAAATGCAATGGGCCATTTGCTGGGTTCTGTGAGTTTGTGCAGCGCCGAAAGATGCCAAGCATGTTCTTTTTTCCAATTTTCACCTTGCTCGTTCTGCCTAGAGTGTCGTGACAGAGGTCGCTGGGGTCAGTTGGGATCCCTGGTCATGTGCCCATCTCCTTTCATGTCTTTCTTCTGTTCACGACAGTGTACGTCGCATGTTTTGGACCAGTGTTGGGAACTTGGGGCACTGCTCTGGGCTCTTTGGCAGATCAAAAATAAGCTTACAATTATTGAGGGTGTTTTCCCTTCACGATTATTTTCAAATGTACCCATTTCATGCAGCAGTGGAGCCCCTTGGGGAGGCGGCGGGACGCTGATTTGTTTCAGCAAGCTACGCTAGGATTTCGTCACGTCTAGATCTTGGCAAGGGAGCCTCAAGTTGTTTCTTAGGGAAGGTGACGTCTTTTGGGTTGGAATGCTGCTACACAAACAACCAGTTCTGGACGATTTGGAGACGATGCAGCGCATCAAGCCATCGATGCATGAAGCAAAAGTGAAGTGCGCCGTTGAATCCTCTAATAGTCCAAAGTTCGTCCGGTGACAGTCGTCCGTACAGCAATTTCGTTTGGGTTGAGCCTACATTCTCTGTTTGGACCTTTGGTCGTGTAATGGATTTCCTTTTTGGTCCGAGAACTTGGTGTGTCTTGTGTGTGGACCTTGTGGCTGTGTTGATCTATGTGTTTTAACTCTGCCTATGTGAGGGCTTTAATAATTTAAAGCGCGATGCCTCTGGCATCTTTGTTCCAAAAAAAGGAGGAGTGCACATACATAAACACCATCATGTTGATCGAGTATGCTCTCAGGTACCAAGCTAAAGATTTTCGAGTTAGTGATGGTACGTTGTGGAACCACCAACACTCGATGCGCCTCTCATCTCTCAGCAATTGAAGACCATAGACCTTTACCAGGTTTACCTACAAAGCCCCACTCTGAATTTCTCGTGCTGCCCGGCATTTGGAAGACCTAAATATACAGCATTGCAACATTGGTGGACGCATGATATTTTCCAAA
Organism: Aegilops bicornis; assembly: GCA_021605145.1. Classification (NCBI taxonomy): domain Eukaryota; kingdom Viridiplantae; phylum Streptophyta; class Magnoliopsida; order Poales; family Poaceae; genus Aegilops; species Aegilops bicornis. The sequence goes on from CM038674.1 coordinate 49,775,627, forward strand.
TCACTTTAGTGTTTGCGCATCACCGAATTTTGTATCTTCTCTTTGAAGTTCCTCATTCAGATTTCTGCGCCGGGTCTTATCTCGCTGCAATATGATGATTTTACATCGAAAGAAAAGTACAATGCCAAATAAGTCGCCGACAGAACACCAAAAATGGTACTGCCTGAAAGATAAAACATAACCTAAATCAACAAAAACGAACTAATGATTCATTGCACAAGGGTGAACGACCTATACATAATACTAGCTAGAAACCCAAGAAAGAACAAGCATGGGCCACCGGCATGCATGAAAGCATTTGCCATACACCAAAGGAGTTGCAACACAGAGGAACGACCATGAAAGTAGAAGCGTAAGCCCTACATATTGGCATCAACCACCACCCCAAATTAAAGCCACTTGCACAAGCATGGGTGCGGAACGAAGAAGGACGTAAAATCATGTTGAGCATTGCTCCGGCGCAGGGGTGAAGACGACCATAGGAATGTCACACAGCCCACCAAGCACTCGCGCCATCATGTACACGATCTAGCCATCCAGAGAAGGGGAATGATGATCTAGAGGGCAGAGATCAACCTAGTGGTACGGAGCAGAAGCCAATGTTTGGTAAGAGGACTGTGCATGTCCAAAATAACAACCGGCCCCAGCCAACTCCAGAAGGACGAGGTGACTGGAGGAGGGCATGCCAGATCACAATTGAGGGGTAGGAGGAGTGCCAGCTCCGATGGTGGGAGCCTGAACATGGCCGAGGATGACCAAGGAAGGGGTGTGGAGCACCGTACACTATGATGAGGCGACCGACTAGTAGCGACCATGGTTGACCAGTGGGTGATGGAGCTTTATATCTAATGGCAGGCATGCCGGATTAGGCCAAGAAATGACCAAATCTTTAGTGGAAGAACCACACAGACCGATGCATCTAGCCTGCGGTGGCCTGGGATGGGACGACCAAGGGAAGCCGGGCTGTCACACAACTAGGGGAAGGATAGTGAACATCATACCATGACGAAGTCGACCACCAGCCGCCAGCAAAGGAGGGGATGATAATTAGTTGTTGGATTATAATTAGCAGAACATGTACAAGAAAAAATGGATTATAATTAGAGTTATATGTGTGCTTCACTTGACAATACCGATAAGGTCCTATTAACACAAGAGTTTGTTTCTTGATTTCCATATGGATTTTGAACAATATTATAATGAAATCATGTTCAAAGAGTGAAGACTTGAGGAGGCAAAGTAGCTGAAATAGAAATGCTGACATTTTGTTTTTCTCGTTCACCGGTAACCCGCACCAGTTTGAACAACGGAGTGAAGTATAAATACTCAACATAGACAACTTTTTGGTGTTAGCTCAAGCTTTGAAGGCGAACTAGCTGGCGCAATTTAACATGCGTGTCCTAGCTCAATGGCACTGAACATATGCAAAAAAAAGTGCTCCACCGATTCACTTGCATTAACAATACTTTTGCCTTATAAATAAGGCTACAACATCACCAGAGTAGATATCACGTTACGTTGTTTCACTTTGTTCCAGCTTGTTGGTAGCAGCTAGCTTACTAGTCCCATTCACATAAAACAATGGAATTGTTTTGCAAGAAAAGAACAAAGGAGTTGAAAATTCATGTGGGGGATAGGAGGTGTCAGTAACATGCGCAAGATCGAGCAACTCTGCCCCCTTCACCATTCTTGCAATTGACCGTGCCGGCAATGGCGCCTGTGACAGTGCCTCTACTTGGCAACTCGCCACCAATGACCCCGTACGCTCCATCTTCAATCTGCTCATTCACGATGGAGTTTGTCGGACTATGTGAATCCAGTTGAGCCATCAGTTAGTTGTGTCTCTTGCCGTGGAAGAGAAACATGCTGTCGAACGCCAGCTGCGGCCCGTGACATGGCCAGGCCTGGTGGTTGTGTGTACGATAAATATTGATAAACTTAAAATTGATACAATGTTTGTTTCGATTGGCTTGGCAAGGATGTATAATTTGGCTTTGCAAGAATGCAGCACAAAATAATTTGGCTTGGCAGGGATGTACGTAGTACAAAGTAAAAGTAAGGAAAGTAATCCAGTGGTTGGTTGTTCTCTAGCTTCAAGAATGATATAGAGTTTGCTTCGATTCTCGTTAGTGTGCGTCAAACTTTGGGACGTAGGGTTGAGGGGGTGTGGGTTTGAATATTCACAAAACTGATATACCTTTCGCAAATGAGATGTGGTCTAGCGTAAAGGAAACGACTAGAAAGACAAGAGCGTGCCAGCATGGCGTCCAATAATACAATTATCAATAGTTTTGTCGTGGTTGATTATGGACACCAAATGTAAGTATCCTAACTGTCTCTACAAATGCTTACTTTCTTGTTGCAACATATCTTATTTGCAAGTACTATAATGCTTTTTTCAACAACTACTATAAAGTTGAATGTAGAAGAGTTGTTTTCTGTTGTTGGAAGGGTGTGTGTAGTGATTTAGGACGTCAATAGCCAGCGAACGTTTGCTGGGATGGGTTGCATTTTTGAACATCTTTGCTGACACTTTCTTCATAAACACATGACATTTTCTTCAGAACAACATGATAGTTCTTTGGAGGAAGGTATTTTCTTCTAAAAACTGCCAACGTTCGATCTAGCATCCCAATTGTCAGCGAAATGTGTTTGTTTGCCACCCCCTACCAGGGAATGTCAGCCAAATAACATTTCCGGTGATTTATAATAGCTCCTTTTTCCAAAGAGACCAAAGAAAAAAAAACTGCAAATAAAAGAAACGTAAAAAAAATACATTTTTACCTCGATTTCTATGGTTATTGCAGTTTTAGTCTTTAGTCCAATGTCACAACAATGTTGTTTGCAAAATGGTTGTCATTCTAAAGCGTCATATGTATAACCCGAATTTCCTTGATTCTAGTTAAGTGATTTATACTCGTGTAGTACAAAGGAGAAAACTATGAAAAAATTTATTACTACGCAATAAATGCTATCCAATTTTTTTAATTAGATATGAAGATAGGTAGTACTCAAAAGATAAGAGAGATCAGCCATTTTAAATACGGGAAATAAATAAATGGATACCGCATATATGGAAAAGAAGCTCGCATTTATTACATGATGAATACCAATAAAATACAAAAAATTAAGTACAAAGATAGAGATAGAAACAAGATACATCAACCGACTATAACATCACACACCAGTAGGAAGGAGATAGAACAATCGGCGAAGCTCCACGAATGAGACTGTCATTTGCGGCGGATACCAGAAGATGCATCCCATCTAGGTACGCGGATACCCGAGATCTTCGTCCATTTCGACATCTTCCTTCCCTTTTATGGCACCGATTTTCTACCTAAACGCTCTGAAATTCAGATCCCTGTATACCAAGTATGTGTCGTGGTTGATGGATTTTGGGGACGGTTTTTGTTGGTGGTTTGGGCAGCGATCTGACCGTCGCTGCGTGGAACTGACGGCTAGGATTCGACGTGGGAACCCATCTCGAATCGGGGGTGGGGCTACTAGTAGTAGCACAGCGTGCTTCCTCCCCTCTTGTCTTCCTCCTCACGAGTCACCCGTGAAGCAAACCGTCCGCCCCCGGATTCACCCCGTGACGCCGGCGCCGTCGGAACCCCTCCTCCGCCGTCTACCGGCCGGCGGTTCCCCCAGATCTGCCGTCTTGGAGATCGGCCCCATCCCCGTCGCTTCACGGTGAGCGTTACTAAGCCCGAAATCGCGTTCTTGGTTTCTATTTTCAGTTCAGGAGTGTCGAACCATCCGGCGACGGTGATCTGAGATTGTTTCGTTGTAATTTGTTAGGAAGCTTAATTAGGTAGGCGTAGTGGACGGTGATGTTCATCCTAGTGTGCTACCAAGCTGGAATTTCGCTTCTGAATTTCTGATTCACCGGTGTTTTGCTCACCCTTTTCCAGCAGGAACAGGGCACTCCGTCTGAACTGAAGCACCTGTGCTATCTTTGGCAATAAAGGGGTCACAAAAATCTCCCAGCTGATCTTCCCTGGTGGTGCCGTAACGACGATGAGGACACATGAGCGTGCTGCGAACTTGGCCCTTGCTGGTGTGTTCATTTCTTGAAAATTCAGTTATCAACCTGCCTGTGGCCTGATTTGCTAATTCGTTTGTAGTCCTCATTCATGTGTTTTATGACATTGTGCAGGTTTGAGCTTGGCGCCGCTGGTGATCAACGTGAACCCAAACCTGAATGTGATACTGACAGCATGTCTTACCGTCTATGTGGGCTGTTACCGTTCGGTCAAGGCGACTCCACCCTCTGTGAGCAACATGTCCCTCTCTATCTATTCTGTCAATGTTAAGTTGTTAACCTAGGTTGACACTAAATTCTTGCATATTGCTCTGGTCAACTTATTAACTCTTTCCATTTCTTCTTATATATGCAGGAGACTATGTCCAAGGAGCATGCGATGCGGTACCCTTTGGTGGGGAGTGCTATGCTTCTGTCTCTGTTCCTGCTGTTCAAGTTCCTCTCCAAGGACCTGGTCAATGCTGTTCTCACTGCCTACTTTTTCGTTCTTGGCATCGCCGCTCTCTGGTAATTCCAACGGTTCACACAAGATATTTTCGGAAGATGTAGATACTTAGAAGTGTAAATGTGAACTTACAAACATTTGTGTTGCCCTGCTTGATTATGCAGCGCAACGTTGCTTCCTTCCATAAAGCGTTTTCTTCCCGAAGGGTGGAATGATAACGCCATCATTTGGCGTGCTCCGTATTTCCACTGTATGATCCCCACCTTCATTTTGTTTGATGCTCGCTTGCTTTGTGCTCTACACATCCTGAAGCTCATGCCAGATTATAGTATACAGCAAAATTCCAATGTGCTAATCTACCGACATATTGAGTATCCTACCTTACACAGATTGCAATAAAATTCAGCAGTTATGCATTTGTAATCCAGTAGTTCATTTTAGAGGGGAACTAAGAAACTGTCTGTACTGTATTGTGGCAACATGATGTTGCTCAGTTTCTCTGCAAAAAAGTGGGGTAATTAACTACCATATAAACATACATTTTTTGCGTAAATGTTTTCATTTGACATGGTGTGTTATTTTTCTTGGTATACTGGAGTCTGGTTACATTTGCAACATTTGCGATGCTTTGGTTGCTTCTTATGGAATAATATGACTCTTGTCTTGAGTTTTTATTAACTAAATCCTTACCAAGCAGTTGCGCCTTCTTGATGATATTACAAGTTTAGAATTTTTTCCTGCTATTTTCCTTTACAAGCTTGACTCTTGATGATGATTTATTGTTATGAACATTTCAGCACTCTCAGTGGAGTTTACCAAGTCTCAAGTTGTTGCTTCAATCCCAGGACTTTTCTTTTGCGTTTGGTATGCCATGAAGAAGCATTGGCTAGCCAACAATGTTCTGGGAGTTGCATTCTGTATTCAGGTGTGTCCTTACTTCTAGAGTTTAAGGTTAATATGCCTTGCTAGAATAATTATGGGCTGAAGTCTTCATAAACATGATCTGTTTTCCTCTGTTTTTTACTTGCTCAACCTTAATACTTTAGTTCTTACCTTGCAGGGAATTGAGATGCTATCACTAGGATCGTTCAAAACTGGCGGTATTCTCTTGGTATGCGTTCACTCAAAGTTTGTAACGAGCTGAAACTTATGTATTCCTATTTTCTGCTGTTCTTGTAAACCTCTTTCATTATTGCGGCCACCTACATATCTTTCTCTTTCTCACCTCTCTGCTATCATAATCCTTACTTCATCGAGCATGACATATATGTACAATAAATACAATTTGGATAAAATGGCATGACATGTATAAAGGATAGATACAATTTGAAGTAGCTGATATTCTAGAATTTTTGCTAGCCTTTCTTTTCGCCATGTTTCTAGAAAAGCAATGTTATGCGGTGCTTGCTGGCCGTGTTGACGATCTGCAGTTTGCATCTCTTGATTGGACTTACCATCGTAACAAATTTTCTAGCAGCTCACTAAATGCATAGCAGTGTTCTTGTCCTTGTTTTCATGATTTGTTTGTATCATAGAATCGGCTTTCAGTCAATTACTTTTACTGTGGTGATATTCTGAATGACTGTTCTCGATTTTGGTTCCGTACTTCAGCAAAATTGGTTCCCACTGTTGGTATGGTATTGGCAAGCTAACTATCCACGATTGCCTTTTTTAGTATGTAGTGATGTAGTCTGCGCTGTACTCATCCTCTGGCAAGTAGTGCTGAATTGCGATCCTACTATCTCATGATTCAACTTGTTTACTACTTTACTGATATCCACAGCTTTTCCAATTTTTGTTTGTGCATGCCTTATAAAAATGTTAGTTTCAGTCATTTCGTCAGTCTTGTTGCTGCAGTCCCACGTACTGTCACTGAATCCTTCTCTTATTGTTGCTTGATATTTCCTTGTGAATGTCTGCTCAATGTCCTCATCAATTTCAGGCTGGACTTTTTTTCTATGACATCTTCTGGGTTTTCTTCACTCCAGTTATGGTCAGTGTTGCTAAATCATTTGATGCCCCAATAAAGGTTAGTAGTGCTTTCGCTCAGTGTATTCACTCTTTTATCCCCAACATTTTTTCCATTTTATTGCGGATACTTTAGTTCATCTATTTTTTCCTCCTTCTATTTGTAGCTTCTATTTCCCACCGCAGATGCTGCGCGCCCATTCTCTATGCTTGGCCTTGGTGATATTGTAATACCAGGTTAGTGTTGGCTAGTTTTTTCTCATGTTCTAGTGATATTTGCAGTGATACTGGATTGTTTTTATGGTTTGTGATTTCATAGTAATGCCAGCCACATTATGAGTGACAACTCTGTTCTAATGATCCATGGCGAGCTGCTGGTCTAACTGTCATAACAACAGGGTTTCTGTTGATAAAAAGGATGTTTATTCTATTTTATTGTTGTGGATAGGAGATTCCGCATTTTTGTTAAAAACAGAAAAGCAACAATTACCTGTTCAGACTTTGGTGACATGCTAGGCTGTTGTAATTCCATCACATGACTGGTTCCATGTTCAATTCAATTAGCAATTGCAAATAAAACTATTTTTTCGCTATCTTAGTGCATTATTCCTGTGTCGTTCGTTGCCAATACAACCAATATATGCTCCTGGCCTGATATCAGGATTGTAGGTGTGCAGTAACACCAGAAAGTAATTATGATTGGACTACTTCCAGTTGCACGCAAAAAATGCCAACTGAGTTGTGGTGTTTCTCAGATGGAGACAGCCAAACTTAGCTTGAAACTACTATGTTGTATAATGACGACGTATGCTTTTTTCTGTTGTTGATTCTTGCTTTTTGTAGATCCTAATAACTAGACTGAATCAGATGTTTAACATGGATGCTCAGACAATTGATGCAGTAGACTCATATAATATCTGTTCCCAGTGATGAGTTTGTGGATTCTTGTATTTCCCAGGGATGAGTTTGGTTGTTGAAAATGTTTTGTTGAAACGATGCACCAGACTCATAATATCTGTTCAGTATAACCAAAATAAGAAGATGTTTTTGATATTTTCCCTAAGCAGTTCTCCATTATTCAATACTGAAAACACAGGCAGAGCCCTCCCAAGTTTCCATAAGCATGTAACCTCTTAACGTATAAATGTACATCTATATTTATATAATTCTGATTGCAGGCATCTTTGTCGCGCTCGCCCTGCGTTTCGACGTCTCGCGAGGGATCAAGAGCCGCCATTACTTCAACAGCGCATTTCTGGGATACACAGCGGGTTTGACAGTAACGATAGCTGTGATGAACTGGTTCCGAGCCGCACAGGTCAGTTCTATTGCTATTCATATATTTTGTCATCTTGTCGTTCTCTATATCCCCTAGTCTCTGTAATATTATTACCTATTTTGTTTCCTCTTCCTCTTGTTTGCGATGATATGCAGCCTGCTCTGTTATACATCGTTCCTGGCGTGATTGGTTTCGTCGCTGCGCACTGTCTTTGGAACGGAGAAGTAAAGCCGGTAATTAAGCTTGTTCACCTCTGATGATCAGATTGTTTTTTCGTTTCCTCATTTCCCATGTTCTTCTTTGTTTCATCTTGTTACTGATCATATCATCATAGCTATAATTCACTGTCAAAACTGCGAGGCTTGTCTGTCTCTGACTGTTGTACATTGCCAGCTGCTGGAGTTCACCGAGGCGCAGGCTGATGATAAGGAAGGTGGAGATCCCGATCATGAGAGCAAAAAGGCGGACTAGCGCTCGATCTAGCAGCGCTCAGGTCTTTTTAGTTAGGGGAAGACAGCCAAAGGAGGAGTTTCAATAGACCGGATGATCTCAAGAACTGAGAAATCCATTCACATCATAGAACCTCTTTTTTTAAGAAAATGATGTCTGTTTGGTTGTAGAACATGGTAAAAGAGAACTTAGTTGCTATGGGACTTGCAACAGCATCCAGTTCAGTGACATGGACATGAGTACATGACTTTACCTGCTGCCATCCAGCTTTCTGTTTTCTCATACCGACTTGTTCGTGATGGTGGCATCAAGGAATTATTTGGTTCTTATTATAGCATTATATTCGGTGACATTTTCTAGATTCCAGTTGGATCATCGTTAGTAAACTTGCGCTGTATCAAGGGCAGATTTGTCTGCCAAAGCATGTCGTGTTGTGAAGCGAATCTGACTCGTGAGCGGTTCACTGCCGAAGTCGCTGGCATTTCTGCCTTTCCCGCGTGTGCTTCTGGTCGATCTTACCGAACCAGATGAGAGCAAGCATAGCGTGGATGAAAAGAACGGATGGCAAAACTGTCCAAAGTAGAATGACAGGTGGGCCCAGACCTAAAAATAGAGGTGTCGTATAGCTGCTATTCCCCTCAAGTTCCCAACCGTCCAAGTTTTCCTTGCCGCCGCCACCTCCTTCTGAAAAAGCCCTAGCCGCCACCACCACCTCCGGTCCTCCCCCTCCACCATAGATCGGTTCCTCCTCCTCCGGCCGGCCTTGCCGATGTCTGGAGGGGTGGGGAACCGGATCTATGAGTGGAGTTCTTAATAATAGTAATGTTCTCATTATATTGATTTGGGGTTTTGGTAGTAGTCTTCTTCGTTGGAGATGGCATTGTCTACAATAAATAATCTTCGTCCCTTCGTTCGACGATGAGATCTTTTTCTCAACGTCAATGGTGATGTTGGAAGATTAAATTTGTGTAGGTATGGTCCTTCAGATCTTGCTTTGCCAAATCGGTTTTGGAATATTTTTTCTCACGGTCGCCGCGAGGAGGATTGTCCTTGCAATATCTGTCCCGATTGCTACATCCTCGACAATGGTGATTCGTACTCTCGGCTTCTAGTGACGTCGACCTGGTAGTTCGGTTTTTTATCCTTGGGATACTGGTGTTGGTACTCTTGCCGATGTTGGTTGATTACTTTAGTGGCGGCGTGCGTCCATCACAGCTTTTGCATTGCGGCTCAAATTAAAACAATAGGAGAATCCTGGTATTTACAGGTCTGTGGCTTGATAATTTTGTTATGTTCCTACGGCTGTCTTCAGAAAAGTACAAGATGTGTCATGGAAGAAGGAAGAGTTTGAAGATCTCTTTCTTTTAGACTTTATTTTGTAATCGCTGTAGTCAGCTCATGTATCTCTACCATGTACAATTTACTAGTACTATAATATATCATGGTATTGATTGTCAAAAAAAAATTAGAGAAGTGGATTCAGTATGTGACATGCCATTTAAAGGCAAAGAAAAGTGTGCCATTCGATAAAAGTCACATGAAATGTGTGTCGTTTTATCAAACTAAGAAAATGAACGCAGGGCCGGTCCTATGACTTTGGGGGCCCGGGGCGAGACTAAAATTCGGGGCCCTTAATGTAGACGTCATAAAAAAATACATATATATATATATATATATATATATATATATATAAAATAATTCATACATATTACCTTCAAATTTTCTTCTAGCATATGATGACGCTAATCCCAATATCATCCAATAATTTTTTCTCGATGCGTAATGTTGCCAAACCATTTAAATTCTCTTTGAGCCATTGTTCCTCTCCATTGCTTAATTTCCTATTATTATGAGCATATGAAAAATATCTTCATCGTGTAGATGGTATTTCATTTTTTTATCTTATCTAGTAGGCCCTTTATCAACTACGATGTCTCTTGCTTTATTATCAAGATTATCCAAACTTCTTGGATCATAGATATCAGCAGTATAAACTGGTTGTTCATCAAGAGTAGCTGACTGTGCCTGTGCATCCAATGAATTATGTACAATTCTCAGAGCCACAAGATGTTGGTATCGACATTTTCTTCTTGCTAATCAGATTATTAGTTCCCATGAGTTTATCGCCCTTTCTCTATGATAACTATCACCAACTCATCATTTGGGTTTATCGAAATAGTGGAATCACTAGTATTACTCAAAAAATTGATAAATATTTAGGAGCTGTGATTGTACAAATCATCTGCAGCTTTCTTCATTTTCCTTTTATCACGATGGATACTTTCCTCCAACATGATAAGACACAATACTTTTTTTTTTTTTTTGCATCAATTGACTATTGTTGAAGAGTGCCGATGTGTCGGATATTCATCTAGGAGACTAGGAACCGCAATATGAATGTAAGACATATCCGCAAAAAATAAATAAAAATATAAGACATATCTCAGATGGTCGGATCTTTGATGGACGGAGAGCACAGCGGGGTTGCGACGGACGGCAGGGAATTGAAATCGGCAGAAAATCTGATTAAAGAGAAAAGGAAAAAAAGAGCACCGTGCGCGCAGTCGCGATGAATACGGCGTGCCGTGATAAGATGGAAGGATCAATCAGTTCCCATTTCTACGACATGCACGTAGTACTAACTTGGAACAAATCGAAAGGGATCAATCAGATATTTTTTTCTTCGACGTGCACGTACTACTAATCTAGGAAACGAATCGATCACTGGCTCCCTACCTCGATGCGTGAGGCCCTCAGGCCGAGCCGTCCAGCTAATAGAAATTCTCTTTTATCACCGAAAATATGTTGGTCATAGCGTAGCAGTATACCCTGGGGAGGGGGCCCCTCGATTTTGGGGGCCCGGGGCGGCCGCCCCCCCTGCCCCCCCTCAGGGCCGGCCCTGAATGAACGTATGGGTTTGCAGTTATTCTATGAACTGTCAAGTGAGCAACTAACAAACGAGTACTCCTTGCGGTGCCTCTGCACCGCCACCACGTGTCACGCGTGTTGAGCGTTCCCTTGGGCTTTTTTTATTTTTCTGTACGCATTTTCGAGTTTTTTCGGCTTGCTGGTTTTTTCCTAGTTTTCCCTAGGTTTTGGACCCAATGAAAATTTCGAAGAAAAAAATTACACAAAAAACATATTTTTCTTTCCTTCGTGAGAGGCACATATTTGTTTATTGTGGAGGCACAGATTTTCTCTGCGAGACACAGAGTTGTGGCTCTCGGAAAAGGAAAAAAAACGTGTTTTTTGACTTTCGTGAGAGACACGAATTTGCTTCTCGTGGAGACACAAGTTTACTTTCGCGACATGATCCTCTCAAAAAAGGGAAAAAAAATTTGGCTTCCGCAAGAGGCACATATTTGCTTTTAGTGGAGTCATAGTTTTGCTTCTGCGAGAGGAAAGAAAGAAAAAAACATGTTTTTTTCTTTGCTTCCATGAGAGGCACAGATTTACTTCTCGTGGAGACATAGATATACTTTCGCGAGATGATCCTCTCAAAAAAGAAAAAGAAAAACATTTTTTTTCTTTCGCAAGAGGCACATATTTGCTTCTAGTGTAGTCACAGTTTTGCTTCTGTGAGAGGACAGAAAGAAAAAAAAACATGTTTTTTTCTTTATATTTTTGCTTTCGTGATAGGCACGGGTTTGCTTGCTTTGAGGCATAGATTTGCTTCCGCGAGCTGTGCCTCTTCGGGATTAGAAAATAATGGGAAAAACCATGCTTTTGGTTCATTTTTTCTGGTTTTTCGTGAAAAAAGTTCACCAAAACCTATTAATAGGGATCTATCTACATTCGAAGATCTCGACGCAGAAATTCAACAATGAAAACGGTCCATGATTTGAACATATGGATTAAGTGATAAAATATTTTGAATAATCGAATCTACAAACAAGGGAAAACACCCATGTTGCGCCACTTGTCGCACTTTGAAAGATGAAGTGTCCTTTGCAAGGGGTACTCTTTAGCTAGTGATTTCGACTGTCCCTATAACCACTGGTGGAGCTACATTAAGGCCGAATGGGCCATGGCTGGACCAGCCCATGAAATTTTGTACATTATACATCTACTCTTGGGCCTTGAAAGAACAGCCCACAAGATATTTTCTTATGTTTAGCCCACGACTGCCTGTACCTATCCCCTACTTCAAACTCTTTTTTTTTTGCGAGACCCTACTTCAAACTCAAGGACTAAAAACAAACGCTCCGTACTGTATTATACGAAATATGCTCTGCAACCTTCCACCATCGCTTCTTTCTGTCCTCACAGATCCTCTCTGTATTTCACGCTAGCATCGGCTCGAAGAACAGTCATCATCTTTAGGTTGCGAAAGGAGTTGGTGATGCAAGTTCTCCCATAGCCACACCACTCCTGGGCCGCCCATGCGCCGGGCAAATAGGTGACCACCGAGTACCAGCTAGAAGAACAATTAATCATCGCATTGGGGTTAACGAGAGCGGCGATATGGCTCATACCAGCATATGGTCATATTATCTGGACCATGAGGTGAGCATGTAGATCTGTGCCACTACATTTAATGAATATGGGAGCGAACCGTAGAAATCACCGTTCGGGCGCTATACACTGCGCGTACGTATATACTAGGGCCCAATTGGAGGGCGATGGACAAGCGCCGTGGTTTCCTGTAATCCAGACCGTTGTAATAACACCTACCTAGTAAGAAAGACCAACCCCTCAAAAAAAAAACGGTCATCATCTTTAGGTTGCAAAAAGAGTTGGTGATGCACGCTCTCCCATAGCCACACCACTCATGGGGCCGCCCATGCGCTAAGCAAACAGGTGACCACCCAGTACCAGCTAGAAGAACAATCATCGCCTTGGGGTGCCGTAGCCACACCACTTCTAGGACTGGCCCATAGGAGGATCAAACAGGACGGCCACCCTCGGCTTTGAGGGGAGGTACACCTCAATTATAGTACTAAATTATAGCAATAACTACTTTAATCCCTCGGGTCCTTTTTACTCTGCATTAAGATTTGTCAGAAGTCAAATTTTGTAAAGTTTGACCAACATTATAGAAAAAAATAGCAACATATTGAATATGGATTCAATATTATTAGATGTGCCATGAATTTAATTTTCATATTATATAACTGTGATATTGTAGATGTTTTCCTATAATTATGGTCAAACTTTAAGAAGTTTGACTACCGACAAATCTTATATGGGGAGTAAAATGGACCGAATGGAGTACTTCATAAGATAATTGAATACATGAAAAAAGACCAAATTTGCATGACCAAGTGCAGACTACAGGACAAATAGCATGTACAATATGAACAAACCAATATGCTCGGTGGTGGTGAGTTTAGTCAGGCTGCTAGTCTCTCTACACTCACAAGTTTTAATGAACTGTGTTAACTAGATTTCTATTTGAATTTTGTGCACAACTTTTTAATTTAAAAATAGGCAGGAGGTCTTGTACACACCAAATTAAATCAAGCACGTTCCAAATGACCATATCAAATAACCAAATCGTATGTGTGAAAACACATCTGTCAATGGTTCAATTTATACTGTAGAAGATTCCACCAATATGTTTACCTAATAATAACTAGAAACCATTATTTTGATTTTAATTAGAGTGCACGCTTTAAAGATCTCTAAAATGATATTTAATACGGAGTAACATTAAAATATATAAAATACACACACAAACACACAAGTTTATATATGTATACACAATATAACTTATGTGCTTGTCTAAACTTAATTCAAGGAGATATTCTACAGCACAAAATTTAAATTTAGTAGACAAAAAATTACTCCCTTTTGTCCATTTTATATGCGACTGTAGGTTGACTATATAAAATACTCTTATTTATTCATTACAATGTTCTTTCTTGTATTTTTGGTGATAAATAATAAATAAATTGTTATGTGATTAACTATGCCAGCTAAGTACTAAGAAATATACTCATCATATGACTACTGTATTAAGAAAACAAATTTAAAGAGGTATAAAAGTTTATTATAGAAGTATGTCATAAATAGTTTTCTTCCTCATGTGTTTGACAGAGTTGAATGTCCTCGCAAGTAATTTCTCCTCCTATGTCATGTGTTTGTGAGATCTTAAGTATTTCAATTCCCCTGGTGGAATCTGCTCAAGGTTTATGTCTACTAGATGACCCGTTGCGTCGATGGCGCAAGGGGCGAGAGTAAGGCATGTATTGTGAGAGCGAACATAAAAATATTCAGGGGAGATTGGTACACAGAATATTTACAATGCTATTAGAAAGAAAGGAATAAGCATTATGCTTGGCGAAAGATCAGTAAATGGATGTGGTGCACATGAGTAATAGCATCTGGGGATACATAGATTATAATATAGGCGACAGTTGTACAAAAGCAACGCATGACATCATTGGAGACCACAGGTAAGGTTCATCCTATCATAGAGCCAAATTAGATGTTTTTAAAGCCACAAGCTATGCGTGCAGAAGGCCTGTGCTGCTGTTGATGGTCCATTTAGAGCACATGGATGATGAGAGTCAGGCGGTGCTCTGCGGTAAGGTTGAAACGAAAGGCGCAGATATCTCCTTTATGGATGCTTGCACATCGGCGGAACTCTGACCAGTTTCTGGTTATTGTTGCTCTCGTCTGTTCCCAGCATGATACAACAATTGGTGTGCAGACTGCTGTTTGCGAACTTGACCTTGAGCATGTGTCATCATCTGACTTAATTTACTTTTTGAGGTTTTCTTTGGTGTAGTAGACCTGAAAATACGGGTATACGAAAGGAACTAATTAAGTAGATTGCAGAGCATTGTTTGACTTTGAATAAAAAGCTTCAAATGAACACAGTTTAAATATAGTCAGGGAGAACAATTATAAGTAAATAATGGCAGGAAACAAAAGAAGGGTGCAGAGCTACATCCTTTCCTATGTAGAGTATAAGATGTAAATTAGTTGTTTATGGATGTATGTAACTATAGTGAAGCAGAACAAATATAGCAAGGATGGAAACATGTATATCCGACAATATGAATATTAGTGCTAATAGCAGTGTACAAAGTTTTTTCAATATTTCGCAATAAAGTTTAGTTGTCGGGTATAAGTAAAGATAATTCTTTTTTTCAATTAAGTGGAAGGAAGGAGTGTACCATCCATTGGCCTTGTTGTGCGAATGTTTTGTTGACGGTGCGTACATAGTATTTGATATCTGGTATTTTGCGGGGGAACATTGCATACAACTTGTTCACATGGTGCCGATAGAGCTTCACTTCATTTCCCCAGTGACAGTACTTTTCAAGCTCTCCGAGGTATTGGATAGCAGGGGGTGGTCCTGAATTTAGTTTCGTTTTGGTAAGATCGAAATGAAGCGGTACAAGTACGAATGTTGAATATTGTCTATTGTTAGCAGACTAAGATTTCATAAAGAGAATAGTAGAGTTAAACTTTAAACCTCGAATAACAGAACTAAGCTGGGTGAAGAATTGGTAAACCATGGAGAATAATAGAACAGTTTGGTAAGCACTGTAGCATGGCACTGGCTCACGTCGAATGATGTACTCCAGATGTTCGTATTCTTCACCCTGTATAAATACTGTGAGAATTGTTAGTGTGAGACATCAGATACTTGGTTGATGGAATACCAATTGTGGGTGTACAATTAAATCATGCACTATAAAAGAGCAGTCAAATGGAAATGCTGTCTTATGAATACGTAGTACCGGATGCACCCGTGATTGGATTACTGCTTGTTGGGGGGAAGTTTTAGAAATACCACTATAGGGAGTGGGGTAGGCGAAGGATTAAGCCTGGTAAGCTCCAACAAGGGTTTTAAACCAGTTCGTCAGTAACAAACGAACTGAAGGAGTAGATGCCTAAAATAATTAGCCTTGACCATGTTAGGCAATACTCCGACAACGATGACATTTTTTTTTGAATTAAAGGTATTCCTCCCTTGATTTCATATAGAGAACCCAAGTGTTGTGACAACCAAAACACCCCCACCTCAAGCATACCAAACCGAACAGCAACAAAGATTAGAATACTTAGATGGTATGTAGCACAGCAGGGAGCAGAACTAAGCAGCAGGACAAAGATGAAAATTACACCTGAAATAGTAAAGAACCATGTTTCTAATTATTAGCCGATTATCTGCCTCTCAGAAAAGATAAGGCTTGCATATAATGACCCTCGGATATGAATCCATACCATCACCATACTATTCTAGCCACGCAAGCAAATGAAAAAAATATAGGGGAAACATTTATGTGTGCCCGTCTCTTCGTGAGGTTGACCAATATTTAGAGAGACATACAGAAACAAAAGAGGAACGCATGATGGATTTTTTTGGGGTATGTTTACCCGATAGTACAGTATTCTGCTAGAGCAACACAAGAATATCCCTTCTTTGACCACCTACATTTTAAATTTTCAGTACCACGCCCACAGTATGGATCGTGTGATGCATAGCAGGTACATAAATCATTGAAGTAAATAACTACAGAGGTTGTATGTAATTATGTCAGGAAGGTCTGAAAATTTGTGAAAATCTGAAGTATCTGCCAAAGGATGGAGAGGCAGGTCAAAGATGAGGTGGTGGATTCATCGATAAAATAAGATTGAGCGATTCTAAAACTCAGTGTGAGTCGCACCTGTTGGGATTCGGAATTGGTGGCCGTCGTTGAGGCAGAAGAAGACGGCGCTTGTCGACGGGGTGCCTCCCGCGCGCGAGATTGGGTCATTGCCGCAGAAGAAGACGATGGCTGGAGATGATGACTGCCCGGTGCGCGACGGTGGCTTGGATCTGCGTAGCCATGGTGCTTGACAAGGTGTCTCCAGTACTGGCGGCAAATCCTGCACTTCGCCATTGTATCGGGGGAAACCCTAGAGGTAGAAGGTGAGTGAAATGGGGAGAAGGGCGTTTCTGGGCAGCCGGGTAGGTTATTTATGTGCTATAATCAGGGTGATATTTACGACTGGAAACAGAGGCATCTTTTTTTTTTTTTAGGGGCCGGAAGTGGAAGCGTCTGCTCCTATTTTACTCGCGTTGGGCCGGTGAGCTAGTTTTCTTGAAAGGTACATGGGCCTGGGGTGACTCGCGGTGCAGCAGTGGGTGGCACTACCATGTTTTGAATGGATGAGTTTTTTCCCTTGCGAGGGAGTAAATTGCAAAAAACCATCACAATTGAAGACCTTAATTTAGAAAACAACCATCATTCAGTTTTTTTTCAAAAAACCGTCACTATTGTGTTGACAGTTTTCAGAAAACACTAATTGCTCAGATAAACGCTTGCTGATTGGAAAACTGACAAATAGGTTCCACCGTAAGCGATGACTTGGCAACTGAAACTAACGACGTTTGACTAAAGTTTAGTTGACCGTTAAAATAGACATGGGCCCGTATTGTCAGTGTGATATTTCTGTACTCCCTTCGTTCCTAAATAATTATCTTTCTAGAGATTTCAACAAGTGACTACATACGGCGCAAAATGAGTGAATCTACACTCTAAAACATGTCTACATACATCCGTATGTTGTAGTCTATTTGAGATGGCTAGAAAAACAATTATTTGGAAACGGAGGAAGTAATTAAGAAATACGTACAGCTCAGTCACAGCGTCCTCCTCCCAATCCCGATCCACACGACAGCCGCCGCCGCCGCTCCGATCCAGAAGGATCCCACGCCGGACCGCCGGTCGCCGCCCGCGAGTCAATCCGCCGCCGCCCCGCCGTTCTTGGGGACTCGAGTAGCAGCGGCGGCCACGCATGGGCGCGCGAGCAGCCGCTCCGCCACAAGACGGGCGCCAAGAGCGACAGTAGCCATGGTCAGCAAGACGGGCGCTGCTGAAAGAAGCAAAGACCGGCGCGACGGGCGCCAAAGATCGACAAGAGCCATGGCGCGACGGGCGAAAGCACCAAAGACCGCCACGCCGGCACGCGAGCACCAGCCCGGCTGCGTCACAGACGCGGCGAGCGGCACCGACGCGCACGCCATCCCAACAACGCCATCGACATCATCGGACAGCTCGCCTGTGCGGAGCTGGGAGGCTCGTTGGGCGGCAGTCGGGCTGGTCGAAGCCGGCAGGGCCGTGCTTGTTCGGAGGCGCCTACCAAATCGAGGTCATGCTGGGATCGACAGCCGACGCTATGGCCATGGCCCTGCTCCGCCTCCGGTGCGTGCCGGGATTCCCGAGGGCATCGAGAGCACGGCCGAGCTCTCCCCGAGGGAGCCGCCGAGGTTGCTCTCTCCATCCTCTACAGCGCGGGGGCGGCCAGGTGGACGTGTGGCGAGCACAAGCACCGGCGGCGAGCAGCAGCAGTACGCAGCGTTGGGGCAGCGGCCAGAGGTATGCACCAGCGGCGAGCAACAGCAGTACGCAGCGTTGGGGCAGCGGCCGATGGCGAGCAGCAGCCGTACGCAGTGTTGGGGCAGCGGCCGGCGGGATGCACCGGCTGCCAATCTGGTGCGGCTGCTATGTGTTTGGCAAAATGCCAAGGAGGCAGAGGAGAGGTTGACCACCACTTCTTTTTTTTGCGAATTATGTCCACTAGCGACGTTAACTTGTTCCGGCCACGTGGCACTTGACAATGGGACCCAGTGGTCAGTTCTTTTGTCAAACGTGTCTAATCTAGTGATCAGCGTTTTCTGAAAATTGTTAGCACAATGGTGGTGGTTTTTTGAAAAAAAAAAACTAATGATGGTCGTTTTCTGAATTAGGGTCCTTAATCGTGGTGGTTTTTTGCAATTTACTCCTTGTGAGGAATAGAGGAGCTATTTTTCTTCCTGTGAGGAATGGATGAGTTGTTCTTAGCTTAGTTTGAATTTTAAATAAGGGAATGTATGACTGGGGGTTGACCATGGCTTTATGAGTGCCAAACACTGGGTTTTCAAATATGCGACAAACATAGTAATTGGCTAGTGTGGGTACCTGGACAATCGTGAGAAAACAACAATTTGTAGGCAGACCGCTGTTGAGAGTTGGATTTTTTTTCTATTCTCAGAAGTAAATGAGGCAAAAGTGCTGACCAGGCCCTGGAACTTTAATCTACCTTGTTAATAGCAATATGTTACTATGATTTATAAAAGCATACAAATGAGAAATAGATTGTAGAAGCATTTTTAGTAGTTGAAATCATGAAAGTATACTACATTGATATAGAAGAGGTGTTTTGTTTGTTAGCTCATATAGGCTACTCAAAAGCGTACAACTAAGAGTTCCAGCATATACTGCACGAGCTAATAGAACTTGTGTTGTTGCTAATTGATCCCTTGGCATCTAAGCATTGGTGGCTTCTTTCTTGGTGGCAAACAAAGTCCTTCTTGCACCAACGCCATCCTTTATTGTTAGAGTTCTGGCACTGAGAAGATAATTTGTGAGTTTTTGAGTGATAAGATATTGGAAATGTGTGCATGTACTAGCTTACCTAGAGGAAGGTAATTTATGAGATGATGTTGTAGCTGACAGGAATGGGCCATCGCCTTCGTTGTTCTCTTTGGGCTGCACATGGTCAGGACATGTTATTACACAGGTATTGAAAGCGTACTTGCAGCATGCATATAGATTAGCTGAAAAGGGGAAATAACTGACCTTCTTGGCAACAGTGAAAAGTTCAGTGCAATGATGTTCATGTGGTGGTGTCGACACCTGTAATTCATTTGAGGTTTTTAAATAAAGAGTTTAAAGAGGTTGAAGTGAGAAGTTAGAAAAAATATTCATTGGTTCATTGGTATTGTTCATCCTCTGTTTGTACCAGAAATGGAATTACATGTGGCTGTAGTGGGATACGAAGTGCAGTTGAACAATATATATCACGTTAAAACACAGGATATGACTGACTGTGTCTGCAACTGGAATAGGCTATATAAACTGTTGTTCAGTAGGCGGTGTTGACATTTGCAATGCAGCTGAGGGCTTTAAGAATTTTATGGAGGCATCAAGAATCTAAATAAAATCTGTGGAAAATAAAAAGCTTTCTTAGTAATCAACCGGCAGGTGCATCCTCATTTTGTAATTCCTAATGCAGTTGAGATGGAGATAGAGAAACAACCTACCTCCAATTAAGTTGGCTGTGCAGAATACATTGCAGTAGGCATATATTAGGGTAGTGTTGATTCACACCCACTGGATCCTCTCCAAGATTAGAGATTTGAGTTTGGAGGAGAAGAGGGGAAAAGAGGGGAAGAGTACTCTGGAAGTTTTGGTCGGGAATAGCTCTCTCTAGATTCACTCTCCTGTATAGAATATTTACAGAGTTGCAACTTTACACATAAGACCTCTAGCTATCCTACTTCTGCAACACAAGGACCACCAACACTCCCCCTCAAGATGGGGCAAAGATGTCAATAAGCCCCATCTTGTTACAAATCCTCATAAATGATACAACACCTATTCCTTTTGTTAATACATCTGCAAGCTGATCTATAGACTTAACATAACTAATTTGGAATAACCCTTCATCTAATTTCTCTCGGATGAAGTGCCTATCTATCTCAATATGTTTAGTTCTATCATGATAAACTGGGTTATTCACTATGTTAATTGTGGCTTGATTATCACAATAAACCTGAATACATGCATCAGTCCACAAATGCAACTCGGTTAGTAAGGTTTTCAACCACATTAGTTCACACAAACCCGAGGCCATGGACCTAAATTCCGCTTCTGCTGTCGAGCGAGCCACGACACTCTGCTTCTTGCTTCTCCAACTAACCGGATTTCCTCCCACAAACATGCAGTAGCCGAAGTTGAACGTCTATCATCTAAGCATCCGCCCAGTCCGCATCGGTGTAACCCTCTACCCTCGGATGTCCATGATTAGAGAACAAGATTCCTTTCCCAGGACAACTCTTTAAGTATCTTAGAATTCTATTTACTGACATCTAAATGGCTAGTCCTTGGGTCATGCATATATACGCTTACGACACTAACAGCATACGCAATATCAGGTCTTGTATGTGATAGATAGATTAATCGCCCAACTAGCCTCTGGTATTGGTGCCTATCAACGGGATCACCACCATACGCCATGATTCGATGATTACATTCTATTGGAGTAACTGCAGGTTTACATCCTAGCATCCCCGTCTCCTCAATTAAATCAAGCACATATTTTCTTTGTGAGAGATAAATACCTTTTGGGCCATATGCAACTTCAATGCCCAAGAAGTAGTGAAGATATCCCATGTCCTTGACTTCAAATGACTTTGCTAGCATCTTCTTCAAGTGAGATATCTCCACCTCATTGTTGCCTGTAATCACCATGTCATCTACATAAACAAGAAGAATCGTGATCTGATCACGCTGACATTTAAAGAACAGGGTATGATCTGCATTGCTTTGTCGATACCCCATGGAACATATTTCCTTCCGGAACCTTCCAAACCATGCCCTAGGAGACTGTTTCAGTCCGTAGAGGGATTTTCTTAACCGACACACTTTACCCTCTGTTTCCTGGCTACTAAAACCAGGAGGAATTTCCATATAAACCTCCTCTTGTAGATCTCCATGAAGAAAAGCATTTTTAACATCCATCTGGAACAATTTCCACTTATGATTTGCAGCTATCGAGATTAAAGTCCTGACAGTACTCAATTTTGCTACCGGAGCAAACGTTTCATCATAATCCACACCATAAGTTTGACATTACCCTTTTGCTACTAGCCTAGCCTTATATCTTTGCACCTTACCGTTTGGAGCTTGCTTAATTGTAAATACCCATTTACAACCCACAACTTTCTTATCTCCAGGTAGATAAGTAAGTACCCATGTTTGGTTCTTATCAAGAGCCGCCATTTCCTCCAACATTGCTGCCCTCCATTCTGGATATTGCTTCGCTTCCTGCCAGTCACGTGGTATAGGTATAGCGGAATGCAAGGAAGCTATAAATGACTTATATAGGGGCCCGACAGAAGAGTATGAAACATAATTGGAGATATCATATGGGGCAAATTTAGAGGGCAATTTTCCAGCAGTAGTGCGAGGTTGCTTTCTATGAGCAATATGAACATCTAAGTCATCATAAGTGAGAGGAGGTGTACCATCGCTTGTGGAGAATGAATGCTTTGGAGTATGAGGTGAAGTGATGGTTGTGAACTTGAATCATGCATGTCGGATTGAATTTTGCTTCGAATCATCCTCCCTTAAACTGATTTCCTCCCCTTGCACTTGTTCTTCCTCAGGTTTACGTCTTCGTGTATATACCTGTAGATTTTGTTCTTCATTCGGCCTTGACCACCGTATAGCCTCAGTTGATGTATCTTGTTGCTCCCCTTGCATCTGCTCTTGCCCTCCTCTAAGATCAACATCTCTATCATCATTCCCGTCCTCAAGTGGTATTGCTCCAACCACCACTTGCTTTGATGGTGTAGAGTTGCTCTCTTCCCCTTTTTCTCCCCCTGCCTTGTTGCCCGGGTCTGAAACATCACTAGGAAACAGATCAGGAAATACATCAGTTAAATCTACAGGTTCTCCATAAAATGGTATGTGTTCCCTGAAGATTACATCCATGCTCACGAACATTCGCTTTTCTGATGGGCACCAACACTTATAGCCCTTCTGCTTCCCAGAATACCCCACAAACACACACTTCAAAGCCCTTGGATCTAACTTTCCAACAGATGGCCTGTAATCTTTCACGAAACACATACACCCGAACACCTTTGGCGGAACTACATAAGAAGTCTTGCCAGTTAAACACTCTATTGGCGTCTTGTACCCAAGGACTCTAGATGGCATTCTATTAATTAGGTATGCTGCTGTCATTACTGCCTCATTCCATAAGAACTTAGGAACATTCATAGCCATCATCATACAGCGGGTTACCTCTAACAAATGCCTATTCTTTCTCTCATTAAGCCATTACGCTTTCAGAGGTATGGACGGTAGTACGATGCATTATTCCAAAGCTCGACAAATAACCATCAAACTCCCTATTTATATACTGTGCCATTATCAGTCCTAAATACCTTAACACATGCATCATCTTGAGTCATAATCATATTATGAAAATCTCTAAAGCATTCAAATACATCATTTTTGTTCCTCAACACATACACCCAAGTGGTCCTAGTACAACAGTCAATAAAGGTAACAAAATAACGATATCCATTGATAGACACTACTCCACTAGGACCCCACACATCAGAGTGTATTGTCTGAAGTGGGACATCACTTCTATGATCAGATAGAATATAAGTGCTGCGGATTTGCTTTCCATATAGGCAAGCATCACATACCAAGTCCTCCTTTCTAACTTTATTAAAGAGATTAGGGTAAAGCTGACCCAGAATAACAAAAGACATATGCCCAAGTCTTCGGTGTTGTAGCATAAATTCTTCAAGTGGTGAAGAGGATAGAGCAGCAGCGACAGCTGGTGATGTATTATCATCCAAATAATACAATCCATCATGCATGCTCCCTGTCCCAAGTTCCTGAATTAAACACCATGATGGGAAAAAGATGACAACACAATTCAGCTCACTTGTAATGCAACTTATAGACAGAAGGTTAATTGGAAATGAAGGAACATGTAGCACAGATGAGAGGGGCATATTAGAGTTACACATGAGTGTCCCTGAACCCATAATAGTTTGTGTGGAACCATCAACCAACTTTACACTTTGCCCTCTCAATTCGCGGACATAATTAGTAAATTTCTTGTGTGAACCAGCCATATGTCTAGATGCACTGTAATCTATTAACCATGGCGCATCACAAAAATTAGAAGTATGAGCATTAGGAATGTTACCACTAAAATTTGCAGATGCGGCAGAGGATGGTGTTGTGGGCGCTTCAGTAGTTTGCTTATCACCTAACCTTAACCCTTTAAATTGCTGCCAGTTCTCGATCATCCGCGCTCATTTCCACGTTCACATTTTGAGAGTGTTCATCTACCATAATCGAGGCATTTGCCCTGCTGCTGCAGCCACGACCAATACCACGCCCATCAAGCCCCCGTCCACGACCTCTGCCGCGCCAGTTTTGACCTCTTCCACGTCCACTCCCAAATAATTGAGGACAAGATGATCTTATATGCCCTTACTGGCCACACTCAAAGCAATTTTGTTCGGATGTGTTCAACCCAAACCGCTGGTTATTTGCATTTTCTGTGACAAGAAGGGCTGAACGCCTCTGTGCTATGCCCTGCATAGATAGTCCTCCAACCTCCAATTTCAGGCGTGTCTCCTCGCTAATGATTGCAGATATCGCTTGCTCCAAAGGAGGTAACTTGCCACTGCCATAAAGTGCTGCCCTCCTATTCTCAAATTTGGGATTAAGTCCATTGAAAAATCCCTAACACGCCTTCTCTCTGTCCATTTATTGTATTTTTCAATACATTTGCCACACTCCATCTCGATTGGATCATAATAATCCAAATCGCTCCAAAGTCGTTTTAGTTCAGAAACATAGTCAACCACTGTCTTCTCGCCTTGGCACAAATCTTGTAACTCCTTTTGAATCTTGCAAGAAAGCATTTCGTCTCCTACTCCTGAGAATGTCCCTTTCAATAACCTCCAAATTTCAGAAGCTTCTTTAATCCTTTCAACTTGTTTGGCAATCTGAGGTGATAGAGAGCTCAATAACCACGCCCTCACTAGTGCATTTGTCATCTTCCACTTGACCTTCTTTGGAACTCTCATCCATAGGCTTCTCCATTTGTGCCTAGAATGTAAGCTTCAAGCTTCACAGAAACCAAGATGGTCTCCGCGTGCTCTGCCTAGCTCACATAATTTTCTGGTCCTTCTAATTTTACATGGGGCATTTGCAAAGGATGTATCTCCTCTTTTGCCTCCACTTCTGATCTTGAGTTCCCTGCTTGCTTGCTAATCGCATCAAACAACAACTGATATTTCTCATCCATGGCCTGCAAGACAGCAGCAAGCTCCCATTGTGGCCCGCCTCGAGCACTACCATTGCCCGCCATATCTTCAATTCCTCCACACTCAGCAGCAAAAGCAGTAGCAGTGCTCAATCTCTCTTCTTTACAAGCTCTCTGCTGCTCTCTACTATCCCTTTATCCCTTTTCAGAGACCACACAGCAGCAGCCCTCAATCTCTCTTCTTCCTCCCCAAATCTGCAGCAGCAGTCCCCTATTTCTCCAAATCGAAACAACAACAACCTCTTACCTCCTGCTCCTCTTTTCTCTGATCCAGGGAGCCCCGCAACCTTCTTCAGGTAACCCCGATTCGACTCCCCACCGCCGTACTGGGTCTCAATCCCGCTGCCTTCACCTCCCAAACGCCCAACAATGTCCACGCGAGCGTCACCGGGATGGATCTTGCCAAAGCTCTGATGCCATGTTGATTCACACCCACTGGATCCGCTCCAAGATTAGAGATTTGAGTTTGGAGGAGAAGAGGGGAAGAGTACTCTGGAAGTTTTGGTCGGGAATAGCTCACTCTAGATTCACTCTCCTGTATAGGATATTTACAGAGTTGCAACTTTACACATAAGACCTCTAGCTATCCTACTTTTGCAACACAAGGACCACCAACAGGTAGAAATAATTATATTTGAAGGGGTTGAAACGAATGTAAGTAAAGTCCAGTAGCATGCATGTGAATTTTAAACAACACAACATTTGTTTCAAAAAATGGGCTGATTAGTTAATAAGAAAGACTGATAATGGAGAGTTATCCATAGGAGGACACCTCTAAAGACAGTATAATCAAAATACAAGAACAAAAAGGTACGCGAGGGAGAAGTAATAGGTAGTAAGCGGGAAACAGTATGGTGCATAAGTGTAGATATAGTAGTCCGACTTCAACTTATTTACAAAAAGACCTAAATAATGAAAGCTGCCGAATTCATGTATATATGACAGCACTGTGATCCAGCTCTTGAAACATGGTGTTATGAGCTAATAATTCTTGCATTTTACAACTGCAGAGGCACCTGAAGATCTTCCACTGTTAATCCATTTGCAGCAGCCCAATTAGATATGTCCTCTGGAATATCTTTGTTTTCATTTGTCCATATGGCACAGTCGTAGAACCAAACATCAGGAAACTCACCAACCTGATGGCTGTTGTTTTCTAACATGCAGTGAGGGCTCAGGATGTCTTCAATTATAGCCGGGCTGTAAAATTTAGTTGGCTGTCATGTAAACCTTATATGTTCTTTTCGAGAGAGGGTAGAAGATACACCTCCAGCAGACATGGACCATTTCTGAACTAAGAACTTACCAAAAGGTACCTGGATTCCAGCAGTATCAGGAGATAATGTGTGAAACAGAGTTGTGCTTACTGGCCCTTGGAAACATATAAGGTACTTGAACCTGCCAATTTTCCTGCCTATGACTTCTCCAGGACATGCGATCTGCATTTGCTGCAAACAGCGTGTTAACTTATCCTCTGTCATCATTTTTTCCTCGTCGCAAGACGTCAGAAGGAATGATGATTCTAATATCTGCATTTAGTCAGCTGGTATGTCAACCTCATTTAAATACGAGTGAGAAACCATCCCTCTTTTTAGTGCCTGCAAGAAAGAAGGAACCTTCTTGTGTGTTTTTTGAAGAGACCTGAGCTCCAATATTCATTTTGTCAACACCAACACAAAATGTCTCTATATTCCCGTGGCTAGTAGTTTGGTTTCTTCATTTGTCATACTTGCTGGAGACATGAATGAGTATATACCATGGAAATGGCACAACAGTTGTAACAGCCCATGCAGTGCAACTTACTGATCGAAGCTTGCGAAAGCTGAGATTGGCTTGACTAACATGCTCAACAATGCAATGTGGCTGCAGTGCACGTTCAATTGCTCTTGGAGTCCAAAGATGTAACGGAAATCCATAGATCTTTAGCTTCGGATGTTCAGTTGCTATTTCCATCCTTTCTTCAATCAGAAAATCATACATTATTGCCTCTACTGGCACACCAACATTTTTCACAGGGTAGCATAAAACTTCAATCCCATCTAGTACCATGGTTGTTCCAGTGGACAAAACTGCACGTGCATAAGTTGTGGTGGGCTCATTCATTAAATCTAGCACCAAGTGGTCTTCGTTTTCGTACGGAGCATACAAACCAGGCTCATATCCCAGATGAAGATGGGCTGAAATGAGTGGCGCGACGTGGTACTCATCTATAGGCAATCCATCACAGCGTGCTATTATGTAGTGAGTACAAAACTCTACAACTTCTCTGGTCTTGTGTTCTACTCCGCTTATAAAACCTCGTGAAGAAGAAATATCATCAATTATGTATCTCTCTGTTAACATCAACTCGCTCAGCTGATCGGCTGTGGTAGTAATAAGTGTGTTAGGAAGTTACTGTTGGGGAACGTTGCAGAAAATAAAAAATTTCTACACTTCACCAAGATCAATCTATGGACATCTAGCAACGAGAGAGAGGAGTGCATCTACATACCCTTGTAGATCATGAGCGGAAGCGTTCAAGAGAACGAGGTTGAGGGAGTCGTACTCGTCGTGATCCAAATCACCGATGATCCTAGTGCTGAACGGACAGCACCTCCGCGTTCAACACACGTACGGTTGGGGAAGACGTCTCCTCCTTCTTGATCCAGCAAGGGGGAAGGAGAGGTTGATGGAGATCCAGCAGCACGATGGCGTGGTGGTGGATGCAGCAGCGATCTCGGCAGGGCTTCGCCAAGCACTACGAGAGGGAGAGGTGTTGCGGAGGGAGAGGGAGGCGCCAGGAGCATGGGGTTGCGCAGCCCTCCCTCCCCCCTCTTTATATAGGGCCCCTAGGGGGGGCGCCAGCCCTAGGAGATCCAATCTCCAAGGGGGGGGGGGTGGCGGCCAAGGGGGTGGCTTGCCCCCCAAGCCAAGTGGAGGCGCCCCCACCCCTAGGGTTTCCAACCCTCGGCGCAGGGGGCCCAGGGGCGCACCAGCCCACCAGGCTGGTTCCCTCCCACTTCAGCCCATGGGGCCCTCCAGGATAGGTGGTCCCACCGGTGGACCCCAGGACCCTTCCGGTGGTCCGTACAATACAGTCACCCCCGAAACTTTCCCGATGGCCGAAACTGGACTTCCTATATATAATTCTTCACCTCCGGACCATTCCGGAACTCCTCGTGACGTCCGGGGTCTCATCTGGGACTCCGAACAACTTTTGGGTTACTGCATACTAATATCTCTACAACCCTAGCGTCACCGAACCTTAAGTGTGTAGACCCTATGGGTTCAGGAGACACACAGACATGACCGAGACGACTCTCCGGTCAATAACCAACAGCGGGATCTGGATACCCATGTTGGCTCCCACATGCTCCTCGATGATCTCACCGGATGAACCACGATGTAGAGAATTCAAGTAACCCTGTATACAATTCCCTTTGTCAATCGGTACGTTACTTGCCCGAGATTCGATCGTCGGTATCCTAATACCCCGTTCAATCTCGTTACCGGCAAGTCACTTTACTCGTATCGTAATGCATGATCCCGTGACCAAACACTTGGTCACTTTGAGCTCATTATGATGATGCATTACTGAGTGGGCCCAGAGATACCTCTCCGTCATACGGAGTGACAAATCCCAGTCTCGATCCGTGTCAACCCAACAGACACTTTCGAGGATGCCCGTAGTATACCTTTATAGTCACCCAGTTACGTTGCGACGTTTGGTACACCCAAAGCACTCCTACGGTATCCGGGAGTTACACGATCTCATGGTCTAAGGAAAAAATACTTGACATTGGAAAAGCTCTAGCAAACGAACTACATGATCTTGTGCTATGCTTAGGATTAGGTCTTGTCCATCACATCATTCTCCTAATGATGTGATCCCGTTATCAACGCCATCCAATGTCCATAGTCAGGAAACCATGACTATCTGTTGATCAACGAGCTAGTCAACTAGAGGCTTACTAGGGACATGTTGTGGTCTATGTATTCACACATGTATTACGATTTCCGGATAACACAATTATAGCATGAATAAATGACAATTATCATGAACAAGGAAATAATAATAATAATCATTTTATTATTGCCTCTAGGGCATATTTCCAACAGTCTCCCACTTGAGCTAGAGTCAATAATCTAGTTACATTGTGATGAATCGAACACCCATAGAGTTCTGGTGTTGATCATGTTTTGCTCATGGAAGAGGTTTAGTCAACGGATCTGCGACATTAAGATCTGTATGCACTTTGCAAATATCTATGTCTCCATCTTGAACATTTTCACGAATGGAGTTGAAGCGGCGCTTGATGTGCCTGGTCTTCTTGTGAAACCTGGGTTCCTTGGCAAGGGCAATAGCTCCAGTGTTGTCACAGAAGAGAGTGATCGGCCCCGACGCATTGGATATGACTCCTAGGTCGGTAATGAACTCCTTCATCCATATTGCTTCATGCGCTGCCTCCGAGGCTGCCATGTACTCCGCTTGACATGTAGATCCCGCCACGACGCTCTGCTTGCAACTGCACCAGCTTACTGCCCCTCCATTCAAAATATACACGTATCCGGTTTGTGACTTAGATTCATCCAGATCTGTGTCGAAGCTAGCGTCGACGTAAACCTTTACGAAGAGCTCTTCGTCACCTCCATAAACGAGAAACATATCCTTAGTCCTCTTCAGGTACTTCAGGATATTCTTGACCGCTGTCCAGTGTTCCTTGCCGGGATTACTTTGGTACCTTCCTACCAAACTTACGGCAAGGTTTACATCAGGTCTGGTACACAGCATGGCATACATAATACACCCTATGGCTGAGGCATAGGGGATGACACTCATCTCTTCTATATCTTCTGCCGTGGTCGGGCATTGAGCCGAGCTCAATCTCACACCTTGCAATACAGGCAAGAACCCTTTCTTGGACTGATCCATATTGAACTTCTTCAATATCTTATCAAGGTATGTGCTTTGTGAAAGACCTATGAGGCGTCTCGATCTATCTCTATAGATCTTGATGCCTAATATGTAAGCAGCTTCTCCAAGGTCCTTCATTGAAAAACACTTATTCAAGTAGGCCTTAATGCTGTCCAAAAGTTCTATATCATTTCCCAACAAAAGTGTGTCATCCAAATATAAAATGAGAAATGCTACAGAGCTCCCACTCACTTTCTTGTAAACGCATGCTTCTCCATAAGTCTGCATAAACCCAAACGCTTTGATCATCTCATCAAAGCGAATGTTCCAACTCCGAGATGCTTGCACCAGCCCATAAATGGATCGCTGGAGTTTGCATACCTTGTTAGCATTCTCTAGATCAACAAAACCTTCCGGCTGCATCATATACAGTTCTTCCTTAAGATAGCCGTTAAGGAATGCCGTTTTGACGTCCATTTTCCATATCTCATAATCATAGTATGCGGCAATTGCTAACATGATTCAGACGGACTTCAGCTTCGCTACGGGAGAGAAAGTCTCATCGTAGTCAACCCCTTGAACTTGCCGATAACCCTTAGCGACAAGTCGAGCTTAATAGATGGTAACATTACCATCCGCGTCCGTCTTCTTGTTAAAGATCCATTTATTTTCTATCGCTCGCCGATCATCGGGCAAGTCTGTCAAAGTCCATACTTTGTTTTCATACATGGATCCTATCTCGGATTGCATGGCTTCAAGCCATTCTTTGGAATCTAGGCCCGCCATTGCTTCTTCATAGTTTGAAGGTTCACCGTTGTCTAACAACATGATTTCCGTGACAGGGTTGCCATACCACTCACGGTGTGGAACGTGTCCTTGTGGACCTACGAAGTTCAGTAGCAACTTGATCCGAAGTACCTTGATCATCATCATTAATTTCCTCTCCAGTCGGTGTAGGCACCACAGGAACATTTTCCTGAGCTGAATTACTTTCCGGTTCAAGAAGTAGTACTTCATCGAGTTCTACTTTCCTCCCACTTACTTCTTTTGAGAGAAACCCTTTCTCCAGAAAGGACCCGTTCTTGGCAACAAAGATCTTGCCTTCGGATCTAAGGTAGAAGGTACACCCAATGGTTTCCTTAGGGTATCCTATGAAGACGTATTTTTCCGACTTGGGTTCGAGCTTTTCAGGTTGAAGTTTCTTGACATAAGCATCGCATCCCCAAACTTTTAGAAACGACAGCTTAGGTTTCTTCCCAAACCATAATTCATACGGTGTCGTCTCAACGGATTTAGACGGTGCCCTATTTAAAGTGAATGTAGCTGTCTCTAAAGCGTATCCCCAAAATGATAGCGGTAAATCGGTAAGAGACATCATAGACCGCACCATATCCAATAAAGTGCGATTACGACGTTCGGACACACCGTTATGCTGAGGTGTTCCAGGCAGCGTGAGTTGTGAAACGATTCCACATTTCCTTAAGTGCGTACCAAATTCATCACTTAAATATTCTCCTCCATGATCTGATCGTAAGAACTTTATTTTTCGGTCACGTTGATTCTCTACCTCATTCTGAAATTCCTTGAACTTTTCAAAGGTCTCAGACTTGTGTTTCATCAAGTAGACATACCCATATCTACTTAAGTCATCGGTGAGAGTGAGAACATAACGATAGCCTCCATGAGCCTCAACGCTCATTGGACCGCACACATCAAGATGTATGATTTCCAATAAGTTGGTTGCTCGCTCCATTGTTCCGGAGAACGGAGTCTTGGTCATTTTGCCCATGAGGCATGGTTCGCATGTGTCAAATGATTCATAATCGAGAGACTCTAAAAGTCCATCAGCATGGATCTTCTTCATGCGCTTGACACCAATGTGACCAAGGCGGCGGTGCCACAAGTATGTGGGACTATCGTTATCAACCTTACATCTTTTGGTATTCACACTATGAATATGTGTAACATCACGCTCGAGATTCATCAAGAATAAACCATTGACCAGCGGGCATGACCATAAAACATATCTCTCATATAAATAGAACAACCATTATTCTCGGATTTAAATGAGTAGGCATCTCGTATTAAACGAGATCCAGATACAATGTTCATGCTCAAAGCTGGCACTAAATAACAATTATTGAGGTTTAAAACTAATCTCGTAGGTAAATGTAGAGGTAGCGTGCCGACGGCGATCACATCGACCTTGGAACCATTCCCGACGCGCATCGTCACCTCGTCCTTCGCCAGTCTCCGCTTATTCCGCAGCTCCTGCTTTGAGTTACAAATATGAGCAACCGCACCGGTATCAAATACCCAGGAGCTACTACGAGTACTGGTAAGGTACACATCAATTACATGTATATCACATATACCTTTAGTGTGCCGGCCTTCTTGTCCGATAAGTATTTGGGGCAGTTCCGCTTCCAGTGACCCTTCCCTTTGCAATAAAAGCACTCAGTCTCAGGCTTGGGTCCATTCTTTGGCTTCTTCCCGGCAACTGGTTTACCGGGCGCGAGAACTTCCTTGCCGTCCTTCTTGAAGTTCTTCTTACCCTTGCCTTTCTTGAACTTAGTGGTTTTATTGACCATCAACACTTGATGTTCCTTTTTGATTTCTACCTCCGCTGACTTCAGCATTGAAAATACTTCAGGAATAGTTTTCACCATCCCCTGCATATTGTAGTTCATCACAAAGCTCTTGTAGCTTGGTGGGAGTATTGAAGGATTACATCAATGACCGCCTCGTCCGGGAGGTTAATGTCTAGCTGGGACAAGAGGTTGTGCAACCCAGACATTTTGAGTATGTGCTTTCTGACAGAACTATTTTCCTCCATTTTACAACTATAGAACTTGTCGGAGACTTCATATCTCTCGACCCGGGCATGAGCTTGGAAAACCATTTTCAGCTCCTCGAACATCTCATATGCTCCGTGTTGCTCAAAACGCTTTTGGAGCCCCGGTTCTAAGCTGTAAAGCATGCCGCACTGAACGAGGGAGTAATCATCAACACGTGACTGCCAAGCGTTCATAACGTCTTGGTTCTGTGGGATGGGTGCTTCACCTAGCGGTCCTTCTAGGACATATGCTTTCTTGGCAGCTATGAGGATGATCCTCGTGTTAGGACCCAGTCCGTATAGTTGCTGCCATCATCTTTCAGCTTGGTTTTCTCTAGGAACGCGTTGAAGTTGAGGTTGACATGAGCGTTGGCCATTTGATCTACAAGACATTTCGCAAAGTTTTTTAGACTAAGTTCATGATAATTAAGTTCATCTAATCAAATTATTTAATGAACTCCCACTCAGATTAGACATCCCTCTAGTCATCTAAGTGATACATGATCCGAGTCCACTAGGCCGTGTCTGATCATCACGTGAGACGGACTAGTCATCATCGGTGAACATCTCCATGTTGATCGTATCTTCCATACGACTCATGTTCGACCTTTCGGTCTCTTGTGTTCCGAGGCCATGTCTGTACATGCTAGGCTCGTCAAGTTAACCTATGTGTTTTGCATGTGTAAATCTGTCTTACACCCGTTGTATGTGGACGTTGGAATCTATCACACCCGATCATCACGTGGTGCTTCGAAACAACGAACTTTCGCAACGGCGCATACGATTAGGGAAACACTTTCTTGAAATTATTATGAGGGATCATCTTATTTACTATCGTCGTTCTAAGCAAATAAGATGCAAAAACATGATAAACATCACATGCAATCAAATAGTGACATGATATGGCCAATATCATATAGCTCCTTTGATCTCCATCTTCGGGGCGCCATAATCATCTTCGTCACCGGCATGACACCATGATCTCCATCATCATGATCTCCATCATCGTGTCTCCATGAAGTTGTTTCGCCAACTATTACTTCTACTACTATGGCTAACGGTTTAGCAATAAAGTAAAGTAATTACATGGCGTTTAATCATTGACACGCAGGTCATACAATAATTAAGACAACTCCTATGGCTCCTGCCGGTTGTCATACTCATCGACTGATTCCTATTACAAGAACATGATCTCATACATCACATATATATCATTCATCACAACTTTTGGCCAGATCACATCACAAGGCATATGCTGCAAAAACAAGTTAGACATCCTCTAATTGTTGTTGCATGTTTTACGTGGCTGCAATAGGGTTCTAGCAAGAACGTTTCTTACCTACGTGAAAGCCACAACGTGATATGCCAATTTCTATTTACCCTTCATAAGTACCCTTTTCATCGAATCCGCTCCAACTAAAGTGGGAGAGACAGATACCCGCTAGCCACCTTATGCAACTAGTGCATGTCAGTCAGTGGAACCTGTCTCACGTAAGCGTACGTGTAAGGTCGGTCCGGGCCGCTTCATCCCACGATGCCGCCGAAGCAAAATAAGACTAGTAGTGGCAAGAAAATTGACAACATCTACGCCCACAACAAATTTGTGGCAAAGAAACTACGCATAGACCTAGCTCATGATGCCACTGTTGGGGAACGTTGCAGAAAATAATTTTTCTCTATGCTTCACCAAGATCAATCCATGGAGTTCATCTAGCAACAAGAGAGAGGAGTGCATCTACATACCCTTGTAGATCGCGAGCGGAAGCGTTCAAGAGAACGGGGTTGAGGGAGTCGTACTCGTCGTGATCCAAATCACCGATGATCCTAGTGCTGAACGGACAGCACATCCGCATTCAACACACGTACGATTGGGGAAGATGTCTCCTCCTTCTTGATCCAGCAAGGGGGAAGTAGAGGTTGATGGAGATCCAGCAGCATGACGGCGTGGTGGTGGATGCATCAGCGATCTCGGCAGGGCTTCGCCAAGCACTACGAGAGGGAGAGGTGTTGCGGAGGGAGAGGGAGGCGCCAGGAGCATGAGGTTGCACAACCCTCCCTCCCCCCTCTTTATATAGGGCCCCTAGGGGGGGCACCGGCCCTAGGAGATCCAATCTCCAACGGGGGTGTGTAGGACCTTGAAGTATGTCTATAGGGGGGGGGTGATTAGACTACTTGACCAATTAAAAACTTAACCTTTTCCCAATTTTAGAGTTTGGCAGATTTTAACAATCTTTGGACAAGTCAAGCAATCATCACACAAATCAAGCAAGCATGCACAGAGTATATAGGCAGCGGAAATTAAAGCATGCAACTTGCAAGAAAGTAAAGGGAAGGGTTTGGAGGATTCAAACGCAGTTGGAGAAACTGATGTTTTTGGCGTGGTTCCGATAGGTGGTGCAATCGTACATCCATGTTGATGGAGACTTCAACCCACGAAGGGTAACGGTTGCGCGAGTCCACGGAGGGCTCCACCCAAGAAGGGTCCACGAAGAAGCAACCTTGTCTATCCCACCATGGCCGTCGCCCACGAAGGACTTGCCTCACTAGCGGTAGATCTTCATGAAGTAGGCCATCTCCTTGCCCTTACAAACTCCTTGGTTCAACTCCACAATCTTTGTCTGAGGCTCCCAAGTGACACCTAGCCAATCTAGGAGACACCACTCTCCAAGAAGTAACAAATGGTGCGTTGATGATGAACTCCTTGCTCTTGTGCTTCAAATGATAGTCTCCCCAACACTCAACTCTCTCTCATAGGATTTGGATCTGGTGGAAAGAAGATTTGAGTGGATAGCAACTTGGGGAAGGCTAGAGATCAAGATTCATATGGTAGAAATGGAATATCTTGGCCTCAACACATGAGTAGGTGGTTCTC
This sequence comes from Aegilops bicornis, assembly GCA_021605145.1. NCBI lineage: Eukaryota > Viridiplantae > Streptophyta > Magnoliopsida > Poales > Poaceae > Aegilops > Aegilops bicornis. Next base: position 49,811,270 of record CM038674.1, read on the forward strand.
TCTCAGAACTAGTAAGTTGGAAGTGTAGGTCTGTTCTGATGGCTCTCTCCACGAATGAAGAGGAGGTGGAGGGGTCTATATAGCCTCCACACAAAATCTAACCCTTACACACAATTTACCAATCTCGGTGGGACCGAATCAATAAACTCGGTCAGACCGATTTAGTAAACCTAGTGACTGTTAGGATTTTTGGTGGGACCGACATGCAACTCGGTAGGACCAATATGGTTAGTGTTAGGGCATAACGTAATCTCGGTGAGACCGATTACACAAACTCAGTAGAACCGATTTTGGTAATTAGCTAACCAGAGTGTTGGTCAGGTAAACTCGGTGGGACCGATTTGCTTTTTTCGGTGAGACCGAAATGTTACAAAAGGGAAACAGAGAGTTTACATTGCAATCTCGGTGGGACCGATCGCTCACCTCGGTTAGACCGAAACGTTACGAAGGGAAACAGAGAGATTACAATCCCATCTCGGTGAGACCGAGATCCCTATCGGTTAGACCGATTTGCCTAGGGTTTGTGGCAGTGGCTATGACATCTGAACTCGGTGGCGCCGGATAGAAAGAATCGGTGAGACCGATTTTGGCTTTAGGTTTATGTCATATGTGGATGTGAGAAAGTGGTTGAGGGTTTTGGAGCATATCACTAAGCACATGAAGCAAGAGGCTCATTAAGCAACACCTCATCCCTCCTTGATAGTATTGGCTTTTCCTATAGACTCAATGTGATCTTGGATCACTGAAATATAAAATGAAGAGTCTTGAGCTTTTGAGCTTGAGCCAATCCTTTGTCCTTGATATTTTGAGGGATCCACTTTCGTTATCCATGCCATGCCATTCATTGAGCTTTCCTGAAATATATGTCTTGGAATAGCATTAGCTCAATGAGCTATATGTTGTTATGAATTACCAAAACCACCTAGGGATAGTTGCACTTTCAATCTCCCCCTTTTTGGTAATTGATGACAACATATAGATCAAAGCTTCGACATATGATAATAAGATTGAAAAACATCGTCGCTTTGAGAAGTATGTGATAAGCAAGAGCTCCCCCTAAATTTGTGCATAGTTTAAGATTTGCTTTGGACTGCAAATGCACAAGGAATTAGGCTCATGGGTTACTCTTCCATGTCACATACATCTTGGTGGAGTGCTCAAAATAATAAAGATTGAATACATGCACTCATCACCAAGCAAAGTGAATGATCATATAAGGATAAGTAAGATAATAGCATATAATCAAGCATAAGTGTAGCTTATGATCAAACACATGATCATCAATGTCTCACAGGTAATGCATAGTATCTCAAGCAATCAAAAGCAAACAAGTTTAACCAAGAAGACAAGAGAGAACAAAAAACAGCAAATCTATCTCTCGAAGCCTATGATCTCTACATTTTTCTCCCCCTTTGGCAACAAGTTACCAAAAAGTTCATAGAAAATGCATAGTGCTAGATCGTCTCTCAGGCTTGGTCTTCAGTTGGTGGTGTAGAGATGGCTCCTTGGACGAAGACTTCAGTTGATGTAGCGGGAGCTGGAGGAGTTGGTGCTAGAGCTGGTTTCCCTGGAGCTGTAGGAGCTGTAGCTGGTGCAGATGATGTAGCTCTTGTGTCTGACACATGCACTGTAGCTGACCTCTGAGCTCTAGGCACTCTGGCAAATACATCTGTGGTTTTCTTGCCCTTCCTCTCCTGCATGTCATCCTGCAGCTGTTCAAGATCATAGAATTTTTATTCCATCATCCTTTCCAGGCTCTCCTGGTTTTGAGTTAGGGTGGCCAACCCCCTCTCAATCCTCAGTGTTGATGCTATCAAGTAACCAAGCTGATCTTGTTTGGTCTTCAAGAAATACTCAGATGCCTCCTCTTGAGTTGGCATCTTGGCAGCCTTCTCTTTCCTTGCTTTCTCTTTCTTCTCTTGAGCTTGCATTGATGATGGACCATTCTCATTCATGACAACTTGATTGTCCTCAAAGTCTGGATAGAGAGGAAAATGTTTATTATCCAACTGATACTTTCTTGTGCCCATCTTTGAGTTAATCAACTCCTGAATCTGTGGGGCATATCCACAACTTCTTTCCTGATCTGCTGCAGTCCTCTTAATGGTTTCTACCATAAGGCTCATGACCTTGAATTTTTGGGGCACATCAATAATGTGAAGCATGTTAATTGCATGCCCTCTTATCATGTTGTGGTCACCTGATTTGGGCAAAAGAGTGTGCCTTAAGATCCAGTTGATCGTAGGCAGCCCTGACAGAAGAAAATGGACTGACCCAAATGAGAAAGTCTGAAGGGCTTTGTCTGGGATCTCTTTGTACATATGTGACATAGAATTGTGTCCCATCTTCTTCTTGGCATATATATCCAAATCATCTTCACTCTCTTTTGGGGCATTGATCAGATTTGCCCATTCCTCTATGGTTGACTGATATCTTGTTCCTTCAGACATCCAAACTATCCTGCCATCTGGATAGAAGTGTGCTGTGGAGTAGAATTGCATAATGAGTTCATCATTCCAGTTGGTGAGCTTCTGCCCAACAAAATCTGCAACTCCACAAGCAATGAAACTGTCTTGCACTCCAGGATAGTGTTCTTCATTTTCCTTTATGTAGGTCCAGTCGACCCATCTCATATCACACACTATAGGCTTCTTGTCCAACAAGATTGTCTCATAGAAGTCAAGCTGCTCCTTGGTGTGGAACCTATAATCTACAGCAGTCCTTCTCCTGGTGGCATATGGATCAGACAATCTCCATAGCCTCAACCCTGAGTCTTTCCTGGTCTTCATGTTCTCAGCCATAGGATGATCATCATTGTGGTCTGGAATCTTGGGTTTGAGCTTTCTTAGGACCTGCCCTTCTTCATCTTCCTCAGCAGTAGCCTCAGGCATTGGGGCCTTGTTCTTCTCCGCTGCTGGTATACTCCTGGTATTTCTCTTTGGTGCAATCTTGGGCTTGGGGGCAGCTTTGGGTGCTTCTTTGGGCTTTGATGTTGCAGCCCCTGACTTTATTGCATCACCCATAAGCTTATGTGCCTTTGGTGCTGGTGCGGCAACCTCTTCTTCCTCTTCCATCATGGAAGGTTGACCAACAACTCTGGCCATGGTCTTCTTGACCCTTTCCTTCCTTTTCTTTCCTTGTGTAGCTGGCTCTTCAGGCATCTCAGGTACTTGAGTTGATCCTCTGGCTTTGGACATTGGCTGTCTTCCTGCTGGCCTTTTGATCTTCATGCCTGACTTTATGTTCTTTGCTGAGCCATACTCCTTCTTGAGCACTACCTTCTTGGAAGTAGCCTCATCTTCTGCTGCCACATAGTCCTCATCCTCTGAGTCTGAGGTTCTCTTCCTTCTTGCTCTTGTGGCTGCTTTGGGCAAGTTGCTAGGAGTACTTCTGATGCCTTCATCTGAAGAACTTGAGGGACTAGTGCCCTCACTCATGTGAATCTGCTCTTCTTCCCTGTTCTGACTGTCACTTTGGTCTGACATGCTGCAAAACACTGACTGCTGACCCTGTGAATAGTTATAGTTGAGACAGAGTGGATGAGCATCGCAAAATGCAGAGATTTTTGCAAAAGAATGATTTAAAAACTTAGTTTTAGTTTCCACAGAAAGCATTTCAGATCTACCGATTTTCAAACTCGGTGATACTGAAGCAGTTTTGGAACCTAAACTAGTGATCTCGGTCAGACCGAGTCACAGTTCGGTGGCACCGAGACTGCTAGGGTTTCACAAAGTTCTAAAATCGGTCACACCCATTTGTAGTTCTCGGTCAGACCGAGACTTACTAGTCCAATGGTGTTAGCCAAATCGGTGGGACCGAGTTTTTCAACTCGGTGAGTCCGAGATGGTTTCGGCGGAAACCTAACCCTAAATTTTCGAATCACATCTATTCTAAGGATCACATTGGCTGGATAGGAGTGTTTCAATCATGGCAAGATGCATTACGAACACAATGTGCTGAGAATCAGATGAGGAAAGCACTGTGATTGAGTTCATACCCTAGTTCGGTGGTGAACTCGCTATGGCGGCAACGGCGGAGAAGAAATCCGTTGAAGGCGGCGGAGACCAGCGACAGGAGGCGGCTGGCAACGAAGTCGACAATCCGTAGACCTAGTAGGCAGAGCGAGCTACGCGCGGGCGAAGGGGTTTGGAGGAATTTCCAAATTTTTGCCCGTATCTATATATAGCCGACACTATCGGTGTGACCGAGTTGAACAACTCGGTGGCACCGAGATGCATAACTGTTAACAGTTACAACAACTCGGTGTGACCAAAAAGTTCATATCGGTTGCACCGAGATTGAAAACCTAGATCGACTTAGTGATCTCGGTGGGTCCGAAATGGAGGAATCGGTCATACCGAGAATCACAAAGAAGTTTTGGAAGTTTAAGTCTATGACGAATCGGGGACTCCAAGTGCTCCTCACAGAGAGTGGTTCGAATCTGACTTGATCAAATTTTGTGATGTAGCATGAATATAGTTTGAGACGAGAAAAGCATAGATAGCTAGAGAAGGTTCTTAGGCATTCTTGTCCATCCACTTGGCCAAACAAAAAGGAAACCAATCAATCAAAACAACAAGTGGATGTCCTCGAATGAGTAAAATATGCAACCAGCATGCTCACACAATAAAATGACAAATGGAATATTTGGCAAAGCATGCACAACCAATTCTAGCATCTATCCAACAATTGGCGATGACTAGGTCATCTATATATGAGTATATTGACTTAGAAGTCAAATGAGAACATTTGATCATAGGTCATACTCATCGTTTAAGCTCAAGTGGGGTTACCACTTTTACATAATGCATTGATGTGTTCACATCATTAGAGTTGCTTTGAATCAATTCTTAGAGTTAAGCTCCCCCTATATGTGAGATCCCCCCTTAGAGGGATGAACTAACCTTGGGTTTTGTCGATGATGACTTCATGTAGGTGTTGAAGATGTGGATGCTCAAAGTTGATGTAGATCATTTGGAGCAATATTTTGGAGTGAGTTGCACTTTCAACATACCTACATGGGTTAGTCACACAAGGAAGAAAACAAGAATATCCATAGACATAGAGTGATGCACACACAAGATGATGTCCATGAAATCATTTGGTTACCTTGTCCCTTGCCTTACCAACATGAGGGTTTGTGACTCCTTGAACTAGTGCAAGATGTGGAGGTTGATTGCACTTGTTCTTGCCATAAAGATATGATTGAAGAATGTTGGCGGAGTCACCCTCGAGAACTCTCTAGTTCTTCTTCTTCTTCAGGATCCACATCATCTTGATGGGAATCCTTGGAGTTGTAGTTGTACTTGATGAAGTAGAACTTGACGTAGACTTGGGAACCCACTTGACCAAGGCCTTAGGTGCTTCTTCAAATGCATCAATCTCCTCTTGAAGCTCGTCCTTGCCTTTATGGTCTTGTGGTGGAAGATCATCTTGAGCGTGTGTTCCCTTGAAAGAAGTAGGATCATACTTCTCTTGTTGAGGAACAAACTTCGTCTTGGGGTATTGATCTTCTTCCCACTCAACTCCATTGGCATTGAACTTTCGTTCAAAACCAACACCTTGATTCTTCCGGTGCCTTCCTTGCTTGCGTACAATTTCCTCGAATTGCTTACTCCTTGCAAGGCTCTTGTATACACCTTTCTCTATAATTCCCTTCAATAAGCTATTTTCTTGCTCAAGTGTAACTTGGCTAAGAGAATCATTAGTGGAATCAAGAGAACTACTAGAAGCAACAATATTTGATTTATCATTGTTATTGTTACTAGTAGAGAAAGAATCTTTCTTGTTCTTGTTACTAGACTTGACTTGAGGCATGTAAGTAGATAAGAGTAAACGCTTGGCAATATAAGAAGAACTTTTCTTGCGAAGATCATCATTGATTGCCTTTAAGAACTCATGCTCTTGCTCAAGATTGAGCTTTTCAAAGCGTAACTTATCATGAGCCCTTAAAAGTTCTCGATGATTTTCGAAGATAGTTTCATGAGCTAACTTAAGAGTGTTTAGTTCTTTAGTTAGAAGCTCAATCTTCTCCTTATCATTGTCATTTGTTTTATCTTGTTTAGCATGATTAATTGACGTTTCATCATAGTATTCATCACTAGAGTTGTCAATAAGTAAATCATCATCACCTAGCAAGTCATCTTCATCACTACTGAAATCAACATACTCGGGATGTGTTACCTTTGGACCTTTGGCCATGAAGCATCTTCCAATTCTTTCATTTGGTGAGTCAAATATGTCGTAGGAGTTGGTTGACACAAGTGCTAGACCGGCAACACCTTCATCTTGAGTATGTTCAGAGTCAGAGTGATAGCTTCTCTCGGAGTGATGTTCAGATTCGGAACTGGATACCCATTCACCAACATGAGCTTGATGTCTTCGTTTTGTGTAGCTCTTTGATGACTTGTCCTTCCTTTACGAATCTTTGCTTCTCCGTGAGGGTCTTCGTTCATAACGATCATCTCTACTCCTTCTCTCTCTTAGGCGGTGATTCTTCTCTTCTACTTCTTCTTTTTGGAGAATCTTCTCTTCTTTTGTAGGGTGTCGTACACTCATTGGAATAGTGTCCGGGTCTCCCACAATTGTAGCAGTTGCGCTCTCGACTGGAAGATTTTTTTTCATTGTAAGACCTTGACTTAGAGCTTCTTTCTTTGCTTCTACTCTTGTAGAATTTGTTGAAATTCTTCACCATTAAGCTCAATTCTTCATTGAAGGTTTGTTTCTCACTTGATGATGTGGGGGCTTCATATGAGGCTTTGTGAGCACCACTTGACTTGTTGTGAAGTTCCTCCTTATCCTTGAGTGACATCTCATGAGCGACAATTCTACCAGTGACCTCCGTTGGCTTGAGATTCTTGTAATTGGGCATCATTTGAATCAATGTGCACACGGTATCATATTTTCCATCCAATGCTCTTAGGATCTTCTTGATGATGAATCTGTCGGTCATTTCTTCACTCCCTAAGCCGGCAGTCTCATTTGTGATAAGAGCAAGCCCAGAGTACATTTCAGCGACACCTTCACCATCCTTCATTTTGAACTTGTCAAGCCGACTTTGGAGCACATCCAACTTGGATTCCTTGACGGAGTCGGTACCTTCATGCATATCAATCAAAGTGTCCCAAATTTCCTTTGCATTCTCAAGACGGCTGATTTTGTTGAATTCTTCAGGGCACAATCCGTTGAAGATGATACCACAAGCTTGAGCGTTGTATTGCAGCATCTTCAATTCTTCCGCATTAGCTTCACGGTTCGGCTCTCTCCCATCAAAGAATTCACCTTGCAAGCCAATACAAATAATAGCCCAAACGGCGGGGTTATGTCCGAGAATATGCATTTTCATCTTATGCTTCCAACTAGCAAAATTAGTTCCATCAAAGTAAGGACCTCTACGGTGATAATTTCCCTCGCTAGACGCCATACTCTCCTAGGTTGTGAAACCGAGGCTATGACCACCAAAAGCTATGGAAATCAAAGCAAATGGAGACCACAGCTCTGATACAACTTGTAGGACCTTGAAGTATGTCTAGAGGGGGGGTGATTAGACTACTTGACCAATTAAAAACTTAACCTTTTCCCAATTTTAGAGTTTGGCATATTTTAACAATCTTTGGACAAGTCAAGCAATCATCACACAAATAAAGCAAGCATGCACAGAGTATATAGGCAGCGGAAATTAAAGCATGCAACTTGCAAGAAAGTAAAGGGAAGGGTTTGGAGGATTCAAACGCAGTTGGAGACACGAATGTTTTTGGCGTGGTTCCGATAGGTGGTGCTATCGTACATCCACGTTGATGGAGACTTCAACCCACGAAGGGTAACGGTTGCGCGAGTCCACAGAGGGCTCCACCCAAGAAGGGTCCACGAAGAAGCAACCTTGTCTATCCCACCATGGCCGACGCCCACGAAGGACTTGCCTCACTAGCGGTAGATCTTCACGAAGTAGGCGATCTCCTTGCCCTTACAAACTCCTTGGTTCAACTCCACAATCTTTGTCGGAGGCTCCCAAGTGACACCTAGCCAATCTAGGAGACACCACTCTCCAAGAAGTAACAAATGGTGCGTTGATGATGAACTCCTTGCTCTTGTGCTTCAAATGATAGTCTCCCCAACACTCGACTCTCTCTCATAGGATTTGGATCTGGTGGAAAGACGATTTGAGTGGAAAGCAACTTGGGGAAGGCAAGAGATCAAGATTCATATGGTAGGAATGGAATATCTTGGCCTCAACACATGAGTAGGTGGTTCTCACTCAGAACTGCTAAGTTGGAAGTGTAGGTCTGTTCTGATGGCTCTCTCCACGAATAAAGAGGAGGTGGAGGGGTATATATAGCCTCCACACAAAATCTAACCGTTACACACAATTTACCAATCTTGGTGGGACCGAATCAAAAAACTCGGTCAGACCGATTTAGTAAACCTAGTGACCGTTAGGATTTTCGGTGGGACCAACATGCAACTCGGTAGGACCGATATGGTTAGGGTTAGGGCATAACGTAATCTCGGTGAGACCGATTACACAAACTCGGTAGAACCGATTTTGGTAATTAGCTAACCAGAGTGTTGGTCAGGTAAACTCGGTGGGACCGATTTGCTCTTTTCGGTGAGACCGAAATGTTACAAAAGGGAAACAGAGAGTTTACATTGCAATCTCGGTGGGACCGATCGCTCACCTCGGTTAGACCGAAACGTTACGAAGGGAAACAGAGAGATTACAATCCCATCTCGGTGAGACCGAGATCCCTATCGGTAAGACCGATTTGCCTAGGGTTTGTGGCAGTGGCTATGACATCTGAACTCGGTGGCGCCGGATAGAAAGAATCGGTGAGACCGATTTTGGCTTTAGGTTTAGGTCATATGTGGATGTGAGAAAGTAGTTGAGGGTTTTGGAGCATATCACTAAGCACATGAAGCAAGAGGCTCATTAAGCAACAACTCATCCCTCCTTGACAGTATTGGCTTTTCCTATAGACTCACTGTGATCTTGGATCACTGAAATATAAAATGAAGAGTCTTGAGCTTTTGAGCTTGAGCCAATCCTTTGTCCTTGATATTTTGAGGGATCCACTTTCATCATCCATCCATGCCATTCACTGAGCTTTCCTGAAATATATGTCTTTGAATAGCATTAGCTCAATGAGCTATATGTTGTTATGAATTACCAAAACCACCTAGGGATAGTTGCACTTTCAGGGCGGCGGCCAAGGGGGTGGCTTGCCCCCCAAGCCAAGTGGAGGCGCCCCCACCCCTAGGGTTTCCAACCCTAGGCTACTGGGGCCCAAGGGGGCACCAGCCCACCAGGGTTGGTTCCTCCCACTTCAGCCCATGGGGCCCTTTGGGATAGGTGGCCCCACCGGTGGACCTCGGGACCCTTAGGTGGTCCCGGTACAATACCGGTGACCCCCGAAACTTTCCCTATGGCCGAAACTGGACTTCCTATATATAATTCTTCACCCCTGGACCATTCCGGAACTCCTCGTGATGTCCGGGATCTCATCCGGGACTCCGAACAACTTTCGGGTTACTGCATACTAATATCTCTACAACCCTACACTAGTAGAAAACAGGGCAATGGTCCAGGCCCGGCTAGCCCATTAGTCCCGGTTCAATCCAGAACCGGGACCAATGGGGGCATTGGACCCGGTTCGTGAGCCCCGGGGGCTGCCCGGGCCACGTGGGCCATTGGTCCCGGTTCGTCCGGACGTTTTGGTCCCGGTTGGTGGGACGAACCGGGACCAATGGGCCTCGCTCCTGGCCCACCACCATTGATCCCGGTTGGTGGGACGAATCGGGACCAAAGGCTGCCCTTTAGTCCCGGTTCAAGTCACCAACCGGGACAAATTAGTTGCCTATATATACCCCTCGCTCGCGAGCAGAGCACTCCCAGTGCTCTGTTTTTCATGGCCAGCGAGGGGAGAGCTTTGTGGTGCTCTAGCTCACCTCCTATGCACACGAGGTGTTCGATGAAATGCCCGAGCCACACTACTTAAGCTTTCTTCTCTCCAAGATCGACCTCCAAGCTCCATTTTCCTTAATATTTGTCTAGGTTTAGCGGTCCGTCACGTCCCGCCCGTCTTCGCCGTCGATCGCCTGCGCCTAATCTTCGCCCGGCACCACATGGTGAGCCTCTTGTTCTTATCTTCTTTCTGAAAGGAAAAAAATTCTTACTTGTATGTTTATATAGATACTTGTATAATTTTCTTACTTTTATTATTGCATCTTATATAGTGTGATGGTTTTGGTATCCGCCCTCGTCGGCCCTCGTCCTGTCTATGATTCAGATGTGGTATATATTATCTTTTCATAACTATTGGTTCATTTATTGTTTATGACAATTATGCTGACCAACGTGACATAGATTTTATTTATCTAGGAGGTTGTTGAACCGGAAATTCCAACCGACCCTATTGTCGAGAGGTTAAATTTAGTTGAAGAAGAAAACAATTTGTTGAAGGAAAAATTAGAAAAATTGAGGAGGAGAAGATGATATTGGAGTTGCATGTTGCGGATGTCGTCGATGATCACAAGATCAAGATGGATGCAATGCGCTTGAAGATTACAAAGATTAGAAAATATGCCATTCATACCGAGGCTTGGTATCATTATGTCGTTGGATCAGTTGTTACATTGGTTGCGATTATGATCGCATTTGTTTTCGCATTGAAATGTTTTACATAGTTTTAGTGTATGGTTTAATTAATTTAGATGCTCTGCAAAGCTTTATGTTGTTAGATGAGAACTATGTATGTACTTTGGTTTTAATGTGATGATGAAATTCTATTAATTTGGTCACTTAATTATCTATTCATGATGTTACGTAATGATTTTTGACACACTTAATTATATATAATGCACGCAGATGAACCGGGAATGGATGTACGGTTCAAGACACACCTCAAAGTACATTAAGGGCGTGCATGATTTTCTTGAATTGGCCGAGGCAAACAAGCAGAATGGTTTTATGTGTTGTCCATGCCCTATATGTGGGAATACGAAGTCTTACTCGGACCGGAAAATCCTCCACACCCACCTGCTTTACAAGGGTTTCATGCCACACTATAATGTTTGGACGAGGCACGGAGAAATAGGGGTTATGATGGAAGACGACGAAGAAGAAGAGTACGATGACAACTATGTCCCCCCTGAATACGGTGATGCTACTGAACATCAAGAGGAACCAGACGATGTGCACGATGATGCTGCAACGGGCGTAGCTGCTAAAGATCAAGAGGAACCAGACGATGTGCCCGATGATGATGATCTCCGCAGGGTCATTGTCGATGCAAGGACGCAATGCGAAAGTCAAAAGGAGAAGCTGAAGTTCGATCGCATGTTAGAGGACCACAAAAGATGGTTGTACCCCAATTGCGAAGATGGCAACACAAAGCTCGGTACCGTACTGGAATTGCTGCAGTGGAAGGCAGAGAATGCTGTGCCTGACAAAGGATTTGAGAAGCTACTGAAAATATTGAAGAAGAAGCTTCCAAAGGAGAACGAATTGCCCGACAGTACATACGCATTAAAGAAGGTCGTATGCCCTCTAGGATTGGAGGTGCAGAAGATACATGCATGCCCTAATGATTGCATCCTCTACCGCGGTGCGTACAAGGATCTGAACGCATGCCCGGTATGCGGTGCATTACGGTATAAGATCAGACGAGATGACCCTGGTGATGTTGACGTCGAGCCCCCCAGGAAGAGGGTTCCTGCGAAGGTGATGTGGTATGCTCCTATAATACCACGGTTGAAACGTCTGTTCAGAAACGGAGAGCATGCCAAGTTGATGCGATGGATAAGAAAGACGGGAAGTTCAGAGCATCCGCTGACGGGTCGTAGTGGAGAAAAATCGAGAGAAAGTACTGGGATGAGTTTGCAAGTGAGCCAAGGAACGTATGGTTTTCTTTAAGCGCGGATGGCATTAATCCTTTCGGGGAGCAGAGTAGCAATCACAGCACCTGGCCCGTGACTCTATGTATGTATAACCTTCCTCCTTGGATGTGCATGAAGCGGAAGTTCATTATGATGCCAGTTCTCATCCAAGGCCCTAAGCAACCCGGCAACGACATTGATGTGTACCTAAGGCCATTAGGTGAAGAACTTTTACAGCTGTGGAATGGAAACGGTGTACGTACGTGGGATGAGCACAAACAGGAGGAATTTAACCTAAAGGCGTTGCGGTTCGTGACCATCAACGATTGGCCCGCTCTCAGTAACCTTTCAGGACAGACAAACAAGGGATACCACGCATGCACGCACTGTTTACTTGACACCGATAGTATATACCTCGCAAGCTGCGGGAAGAATGTGTACTGGGCCATCGCCGATTTCTTCCGACCAACCATCATCGCCGAAAGAAAGGCAAGCATTTCAAAGGCGAGGCAGATCACGGAAGAAGCCCGCCATGCGCATCGGTGATCACGTACTTGCTATGGTCAATGATTTACACGTAATCTTTGGAAAGGGTCCCGGCGAGTAGCTGTTCCGAATGACGCCGAGAATCACGCACCCATGTGGAAGATGAAACCTATATTTTGGGACCTACCCTACTGGAAAGACCTAGAGGTCCGCTCTTCGATCGACGTGATGCACGTGACGAAGAACCTTTGCGTGAACCTGCTAGGCTTCTTGGGCGTGTATGGGAAGACAAAAGATACACATGAGGCACGGGAGGACCTGCAACGCTTGCACGAAAAAGAGGGCATGCCTCCGAAGCAGTATGAAGGTCCTGCCAGCTACGCTCTTAGGTAAGAAGAGAAAGAAAACTTCTTTGAATGCCTTCTCAGTATGAAGGTCCCGACTGGCTTCTCGTCGAATATAAAGGGAATAATAAATATGCCAGAGAAAAAGTTCTAGAACCTAAAGTCTCATGACTGCCACGTGATTATGACGCAACCGCTTCCGGTTGCATTGAGGGCTTCTACCGAAAAACGTCCGATTAGCCATTGTGAAGCTATGTGCATTCCTCAATGCAATCTCTCAGAAGGTGATCGATCCAGAAATCATACCAAGGCTAAGGAGTGATGTGGTGCAATGTCTTGTCAGTTTCAAGCTGGTGTTCCTACCATCCTTCTTCAATATCATGACGCACGTCCTAGTTCATCTAGTTGACGAGATTGTCATTTTGGGCCCCGTATTTCTAAACAATATGTACCCCTTTGAGAGGTTCATGGGAGTCCTAAAGAATTATGTCCGTAACCGCGCTAGGCCAGAAGGAAGCATCTCCATGGGCCATCAAGCAGAGGATGTCATCGGGTTTTGTGTTGACTTCATTCCTGGCCTTAAGAAGATATGTCTCCCTAAATAGCGGTATGAGGGGAGTGTGACTGGACAAGGCACGCTTTGAAGGGTCTGAATAATATGCAGGGACTGTTATTCTTTGTCTCAAGCACACTACACAGTTCTACGTAACTCTACCTTGGTGACCCGTATGTCGATGAACACAAGAACGATCTGCGCTCCAAACACGCTGGAGCAAAGGCGATTTAATCGGATTACATGTGAACACATCGGGACTTTCAGCAGTTGGTTGGAAGCACGTATCGAGGTGACAACACTGTTTGTGATGAGCTGTACTTGTTGTCCAGGGGACCATCTTTGACTGTATTGATTTGGAAAGGATACGAGATAAATGGGAATACATTTTACACGATTGACCAAGATCAAAAGAGCACCAACCAAAACAGCGGTGTCCGCTTTGATGCAACAACCGAGAGGGGAAAGGACACATATTATGGTTACATAGTGGACATATGGGAACTTGACTACAGACATGATTTTAAGGTCCCTTTGTTTAAGTGCAAGTGGGTCAATCTGTCAGGAGGCGGGGTACAGGTAGACCCACAGTATGGAATGACAACAGTGGATCTGAAAAATCTTGGGTACATTGACGAACCATTCGTCCTAGCCAATGATGTGGCACAGGTTATCTATGTGAAGGACATGTCTACCAGACCGAGAAAGAGAAAAGATAAGGAAGCGAATACATCATACGATGAGCCAAAGCGCCACATAGTTCTTTCAGGAAAAAGGGACATCGTGGGAGTGGAGGTCTGAAGATTATGAAAAGTTTCATGAAATTCCTCCCTTCAAAGTCAAGGCTGACCCCAGCATCCTGATAAACGATGAAGATTATCCATGGTTACGGCGCAATAAGGAAATGACACAAGCGAAGAAAAAGTGAAGACTTTCTCCGCAACTATTATGATGATACCATGCCAACTTTGTAATCGACCCAGTATGATACCATGCCAACTTTCAACTTTTTTAGAGTTCATTTGAAATGCTTTAATGTCTTATGGTTCGGCCCTCGTAATAATTAAAAATAGCAACAACAAGTTTTTTGTTGTAAGTAGAAACAAAATAAAATAAATAAAGCAGGAAAAAAACAAAAAAACAAAAAAAGTGTTTCCAAATTTGAAAACTAATGGCACTAACAGAAAGTTTATAATTTTCCTAAAACTAAAAGATAAAAGAATTGAAAAATAAAGCAAAAAACAAAAGAAAATAAATAATGCAGAAACCAAAACAAAAAAGCAACAATAAGTATTTTGTTGTAAGTAGAAACAAAATAATATAAACAAAGCAAGAAAGAAAACAAAAAAACAAAAAAAGTGTTTTCAAATTTGAAAAGTAATGGCACTAACAGAAAGTTTATAATTTTCCTAAAACAAAAAGCAAAAAGAATTAAAAAATAAAGCAAAAAACAAAAGAAAATAAATAATGCAGAAAACAAAACAAAAAAGTGGAAAAAAATAAAAATAGCAACAATAAGTAAAGAAAACAAAAAAAATGCCTCCTACTGGGCCCCTACGGCCTGAATACGACATGAAACCCTACTATGGGCCAGGATTTAGGCCCTTGATGAGGCCCGTAAGGCCCATCGGGCACAACAATAGCAAGTAGGCCCAAAAGCACTGGGTGGAGAGGAGCTCGAGAGGGGTGCGGCAGTGGGGCTTATAAACCACTGCGCGCCCCTCTCAACTAGCGAGGTGGGACTAAACTTTGGCCCCGACGCGGGCAGCACAGGGGCATTTGGTCCCGGTTGGTGGCACCAACCAGGACTACAGGGGGCGCATTGGTACCGGTTCGTGGAACCAACCGGTACCAAAGGCCGCCGCTTCCCGCCCTTTGGGCTGCCGAAAAAGAGGCCTTTGGTCCCGGTTGGTGGCACCAACCGGGACTAAAGGTATTAGTCCCGGTTGGTTTCACGCACCGGGACCAAGGGCTTTGCTATACAAGCAAACACTTTGCAACAATTCACAATCTCGTCGCCAGTTGCCCCCCCCCCCCCGACGACGCGGAACCTCCTCGATGCCACCAGGCTGATCCACCTCGCCGTCGCCGTCGCCCCCCCACCGCGCCGTCCTCGCCATCGGCCTCCCGAGCCCACGTCGTCCTCGTCGCCGCCCTCCCGAGCCAGCGCCCGTCCGCCCATGCGCCGCCCCGAGCCCCTGCCCCGTCGTCCCGCCCCCGCGCACCGGCGCCCTCGCCGCCCCCACCGTCGCCATCGTCATCTAGCCACCCCCGCTGTGAGCCTCCGCGCCGCACCGGCTCTGTTTTTTCATTTGTATTAGTTTAATTTTTTGTTCATATATATATAATGTATATGTGTATGTATGTGGCTATGTGTATGTAGATGTTCAAAATGTATAAAACAAATTGTTCAGAGCATGTTTTTCTTCATATATGTATTTTTGTTCATATGTGTATTAATGTTTTCATATATGCAAAAGATAGATTTTAGAAAAGTTAGGTTTTTTCTGTTCATAGATTTTTTGGTGATATTAATTATTGTAGAATATGCAAATTTTTGTATATTCATATGAACAATGCATTAGGCAAAACCTTTGTTTTTTCAAAATTTTCTATTTGAACATTTTTTTAAAACAAGCAATACTAAAAGAATGAGAGAAAAAGGAAAATAAGAAGAGGAAGAAATGAGAAGAAGAGGAGAGGAAGAAGAGGAGAAATAAATAAGAAGAGGAAATAAGAAGAAGAAGAGGAGAAGAAGAAAGGAATAGAGGAGAAGAAGAAAATAGAAAATTTCTATTTTTCTTCTTCTCCTCTATTCCTTTCTTCTTCTCCTCTTTTTTTTCTTCTTTTTTTCTTCTTCCTTCTTCCTCTTTTCTTCCTTTTCCTTATTTTCCTTTCTCGCGAGAAGAAGAAAAAGAAGAGTAGAAGAAGAAGAAAGGAATAGAGGAGAAAGAAGAAACTTCAACACGAGGGGGGGGGTACCGATACCCCCTCCCCGATAACATTATTTTCCCATGTATATGTATGTCGCGTCGTTGTCGATATAACACCCACGAGATAACCCGACATGAGGCGGTCGATATATATACCCCTCTCGACCGTGATAACTTATACAACGGCAGCAGCACCTCGGCCCTCTCGCTCGACCAAAACTCTCGAGGACACCCAAACCCTAGAGAGAAAACGATGTTGGTCTCCTACCCCTCCCGCGCGCCCCTACCCGACAAATTAACTCTCTCGAGGCCACCCTAATTTCGCCTTGAAGCGTTGTTTCGTGGGGACCCCAAACCCTAGAGAGAAAACGATGTTTGTCTCCTACGCCCTCCCGCTGCGCCCCTACCCGACAAATTAACTCTCTCGAGGCCACCCATATTAACCCTTGAAGCGTTGTGTCGAGGCAACCCCAAACCCTAGAGAAGCAGCGTCAAGGCCACTAACATGATTCCTTATTGTGATTAGCTAGCTAGTTCTACATTTGCCACTAATATATATATATATATATATATATATATATATATATATATATATATATATCTATATATCCATCTGTACCATGTTTGAATAATAATTGACATGTTGTAAATATTTGCAGAAACTATGGAGCACTCACGAGACGAAAAGCAGAAGCGATGTTGGGGCACATAATCGCTGTGAAGTGATGAAGTTGCGTCATTTCTCAACGACACGGACTGGGTGAAGAAGAGGGCTATGTTCATGATGGCTTCGACCCATTAATGCCGGTACAAGAAGAGGACTATGTTCATGATGGCTCCGGTGACACAATGGAGGTACAAGCAGAAGGAGACCGTGCTGACTGCTCCGGTGACCGAACCGAGTCCGGCCAGGTATATATATTAGTTAAGCCCGTGCTGACTAGTTAATTGATGCATCCATTGTTTTGGTATATGTACACATATTAATTACTCTTGTCTTTCTTCCTTATAATTTCTAGCCCTCCGGATTGAGCACAACTTCGGTAAGGAGACGAGGCCCGAAGAAAAAGTTGAGCTCGGATGAAAAGTTTGAGATCATAGAAATTGCGCCCGACGGCGAACCGATTGAACCCATGCGGACAAGGAAGGCATTTTCTGCTTTCGGTCGGGGTTCTTGTTAGGGACAAGATCGATCAGCATCCATCAATGGTATAAGCCTAAGGAGGAAGACCACGAGGTGTCTTATGTCAATGATATGCGTGAAGAAGATCTTTGGACCGAGCTGAAGGCAAATTTCACCCTACCGCCAGGAGGATCCGGAGAAGCCAGTTAAAGAGCAATTAATCAAGTCTTGTGCTCTTAAGAAGATGGCAACCCTAATGAGGAGGTGGAGGAAAGAGCTGAACCAGTTTGTCGAGAAAGATAAGACACCAGAATTCATCGGCAAATATGAGAAGATCAAAGATCACTGGCCCGCATTTGTGGCCCACAAGACATCGGAAAAGAGTAAGAAGATGTCGGTGATAAACAAGCAAAATGCTGCGAAGAAGAAGCTTCACCATCGCATGGGGTCAGGTGGCTACCTCAAATCCCGGCCTAAGTGGTCCAAGGTTGAGCATGATCTGCTTGAAAAAGGGATGGAACCAGAGACAATGTCTTGGCGGACCGTTGCGGACTTGGTTCTTCGTGGCTGGCGGAACCTTGGACCTATGTGAGGAAGTGCCAGTGGGCCAGACGAGCAACCGCAAATACCAGTCAGAAGCTTCGACACTATATCGATGCAGCAGCGAGGGACGTTCCTTCCAAACAGGGAGAAGGACGAGCTCACAATGGCCCTTGGGAATCCTGAGCACCTGCCTGCGGACACGAGGCACGCCAGTTCCCTTTCATGGAAGGTTGGTTTTCCGGACGCAGGGGGCTACAGAACCCACGAGAGGAGGAAGAAACGAGAGCAGGACCAACTGCAGGCGCTGCACGAAAGGGTAATGGGGCTAGAGGAATGAGAAGAGGAACGAGAAGCAGCAGATCGCAGCAAACGACCTGCCGAAGCTTCCCCCGAAGCTACCCCGCCATCTCAGCGGAGAAGCAGCGTGGCTTCCACCGAGCTGCTTCAGCCGGAGCATGTTTTGACGGCTCCTGCCGGCTATCCCGTGGATGGTATCACGAAGTCTCAAAGTTGCCACATTATGGCGCGATGGATGACTTTGAAGGTCAAGGCGGCTGTTGGCCAAGTTTATCCTAGTGGACCCGGCACAACTTATCACTGCCAGCCGATTCCAGAAGGATATGGTAAGGTGATGGTGGACGAAATAACGGAGGGATTTGAGGACCTCCTGCTTGACCACCCTACCGGTAAAGGGGAGACTAGGCTGGGTTCTGCTCTGAAGACTCCATGCCTATGGCGGAAGGAGCTCATCAACCTTCCGAACTGGACGCCTCCGCCTCCTCCTCCTCCTCCCGTGAGTCAGGCACTCCGCCTCCTCCACCGCCTCCTCCTCCCGTGAGTGACGATCAGGCAGCGTGGCGGCACTCCGCCTCCTTCTCCAGCGTGGCGGCACTCCGCCTCCTTCTCCGCCCATGGCCTTGCCGAGCAGCTAGCCTCCTCCTTCTCCGCCTCGTCAGCAAGGGCGGAAGAGACCCGCCGCCGCTCCGGCTGCTCCGGCGCGTCGTAGTCCTTCTCCTACGCCACGTAAGCAAGCAAAAAAGGAGACATCCGCTCCGTCTACTCTGCCGGCGTCTAGCAGTACAGCCAAAGGCGGGAGGAAATACAGATTCGGTCCTTCTCTGAAGACTCCAGAGAAGTTACCGTACGAGAGGACCGAGGAGGAAAACGCGAAGATCGCGCAGACCGAAGTGGATGACTGGTTTGCAGGGTTGAAAGCAAAGAGACGTCCACCTCCGGAGGAGAAGGTAGATCCGGTGAAAGCGCAGCACACTCTGGCTGCCCTGAGGAAACCGGCAAAGTCTCCGTCGAGAACCAACTATGAGCGCATTACTGAACAGACATATCTCCAAGCGGAGCGGTTGGGAAGTACTGTCAGACATCAAAGAGCAAAAGAATGAGCAGCTAAGAAAAAAATTGACCAGCTCGGCAAACAAGCAAACCAATCGTGCCCCACGCTCAATGTGTCTAGCGGCAACATCGTCGCTAATGTTCCGGGGATGGTGGCCGGTTATGGCAATCTACAAGATTACCTGCCTGACGATGCACTTCCTGAATACATGAAGGTGGAGGAACACATATATGAGTACGGGAAGCCTCTCGTCAAAGATGAAAAATCTCTAACAACGATGATGCGAAGATTCCATACTTGGTACACGAAAACCTGCAGAGAGTCTGGGGGGACGAATTGTTTGTATCTGAACATTAAAGAGGAGCACGACCTCGTTGGAACTGATCTGTTGTGTGTTCCATTTGAGGAGTTCTTCGCGTTCTTCAAGCAAAAGGCCATCGATAAATTAACGGTCTTTTGCTACTGCCTGTAAGTACTATTTCTGTCATTAAGTCTCTATATATAGCTCGGCTCTTTCATTGCATGTATTTATAATTAATTATCCTCAATATATTATGCAGATTGAAGATCGTCGAGTGCAAAAAAATGAAATCTATGATATTGGGTTCATTAACACAAATATCATAGATGTATTTCTGGTTGAAAAGCACGTCAAAGAGGCCGAGGACAACTTTCTACAATCGTTGATGAAAAATCAAAACAAAGATACCATACTCTTTCCTTATAACGGCAAGTGAGTGTTATTGATCGTTTGCATATTCGGTTTCCCTTATTACTCGAGCGAGGTTATAGTAATGTAATTGATGAGTTATGCATGCGTGCGCAGGTTCCACTATATTCTTCTGGAGATTAAGCTTGAGCGTGGACTAGTAACCGTTTTAGACTTGAGACGGAAAGATCCCAGCACCTATGCGGACATGACTGAAATGCTCAGCAAGTAAGTTCAATTAACCGATCATTATCGCACCATAGCGGCAACTTTTTGTTCATTTCCTGATATCTCAAGTAATAATAATTATTTTCTTTGTCTTGCAGGGTTTGGAAACAGTTCACCGCAAAAGCTCCGGGACTGCCGAAGGAGCTGCGATATATATACCGAAAGTAAGTACTCTTGGCTAGCTAGTTGTGCGCATCTCCCGTTGATTCTATAGCTATACTTTCATCAATGCCATTTATAATGCTTCATTATCAGTTTGATTGACCTCTATTTCTCGAAAAGTGCTTGTGGCAGGAACAAGGGAATGATTTCTGTGGATACTACGTGTGCGAGTTCATCTACAACGCGACTTTGAAAAACAAGCGGGGCTACTCTCAAAGACAATATGAAGTGCGTAAGCAATTAATAATATTCACAATTTCATTTTATTACACCATCATTTCTGTTAAGTTTCATTCATATATATGTATTAGTTAACCCCCTTCTTCAAATTAGACGTGGCAGATGTGGAATGAACTCCTAGAACCAGATCGCATTAAAGCAATTCAAGAGGAATTGGCGGGATTCTTTCTTGACCACGTCATCAATAAAGCCGGAGAATACCATGTGGAAGTTGATTTCAAATGCTAGGGGACTGTAATTGAGAGATCTTATATATTGTACATGTATGTAGCCAGATGCGTCGGACGTACATGATACGAAAACTTGTTGTTCGACCAATCTCTCGGAGAAGGAGAGGTCGATCGATCATTTCTCTCGGTATGCATGACGAACTTCTGTACTCGATGGTTCTCTTCATTTTCTGGCTAGCTAGCGTGTTGAGGGCTATATGTATATAGTACGTAGCGTCGACCAAGCACGGACATAAGAGAGGACACTTCTCTCTATTAATTAGCTAGCTAACACAATATATGAAACACCTAAATTAACCCCCAACCCCCCCAACCCCCCCCCCCCTTTAAAAAAAACAAAAACCCCAGCCACTGGAATGCTGACACGTGGATGCCTTTTGGTCCCGGTTGGTGCCACCAACCGGGACCAAAGGCCCCCCTGCCTGGGCTCGGCGCACCAGCCACGTGGAGGACCATCTGTCCCGGTTCGTGTTAGAACCGGGACTAAAGGGGGGAGGCATTAGTAACGACCCATTAGTCCCGGTTCATGAACCGGGACTAAAGGCCCTTACGAACCGGGACTAATAGGTGTTTTTCTACTAGTGCTAGCATCACCGAACCTTAAGTGTGTAGACCCTACGGGTTCGGGAGACACGCAGACATGACCGAGACGACTCTCCGGTCAATAACCAACATCGGGATCTGGATACCCATGTTGGCTCCCACATGCTCCTCGATGATCTCATCGGATGAACCACAATGTCGAGGATTCAAGTAACCCTGTATACAATTCCCCTTGTCAATCGGTATGTTACTTGCCCGAGATTCGATCGTCGGTATTCCAATACCTTGTTCAATCTCGTTACCGGCAAGTCACTTTACTCATACCGTAATGCATGATCCCGTGACCAAACACTTGGTCACTTTGAGCTCATTATGATGATGCATTACCGAGTGGGCCCAGAGATACCTCTCCGTCATACGGAGTGACAAATCCCAGTCTCGATCCGTGTCAACCCAACAGATACTTTCGGGGATACCCGTAGTATACCTTTATAGTCACCCAGTTACGTTGTGACGTTTGGTACACCCAAAGCACTCCTACGGTATCCGGGAGTTACACGATCTCATGGTCTAAGGAAAAATACTTGACATTGGAAAAGCTCTAGCAAACGAACTACACGATCTTGTGCTATGCTTAGGATTGGGTCTTGTCCATCACATCATTCTCCTAATGATGTGATCCTGTTATCAACGACATCCAATGTCCATAGTCAGGAAACCATGACTATCTGTTGATCAATGAGCTAGTCAACTAGAGGCTTACTAGGGACATGTTGTGGTCTATGTATTCACACATGTATTACGATTTCCGGATAACACAATTATAGCATGAATAAAAGACAATTATCATGAACAAGGAAATATAATAATAATCATTTTATTATTGCCTCTAGGGCATATTTCCAATAGTTACAAAGTAAAAAAGATATGTCTGCCTATTGAAATGATACTTGATGTAGCATTAGTAAATTCATACACCTGTAGGTAGGTCGAAGGTCCAGGATTTGTTTTTCTCCTTGAGATGATATTTGGTAGCACTGAATCAACGGGCGAACATGTCTATTTTTGTTCTGTTGATAAACAAGGAGAACTGAGCAAAGAGGGCAAATAATTATGTATATTATGCTAGCAAATGTTCATTCATTTGGTCTTGGAAGATTAAAGCAAATGAATGCATGGTTACAGCGAAGGCATTGAAAGGAAAAATCACAATGGATAAAACACTACTAGGAAAAGGCCTACTAATGGCGCACTGGTTTTGCGTACTAATGGCGCATTACCAGTGCGCCATTAGTATCACGCCACTAGAATTTTTTACTAATGGCGCACCACTGGTGCGCCATTAGTATATGGTATACTAATGGCGCACCTGGCAGTGCGCCATTAGTTTTGCCCACAGTGCGCCATTAGTGTCTTATATACTAATGGCGCATGACATGGTAGTGCGCCATTAGTAACAATTTTTTTAATTTTTTTTCCTTAATCTCAAGTCACTATTTCACCTATGAGATATCCAACACATATATATACAACAAGCATCCATATAACAATCATAGCCAACACACAAGTTCCATCATATATACATACATAGCCAACACACAATTTCCATCATATATACATACATAGCCAACACACAAGTTCCATCATATATACATACATAGCCAACACATAGTTCCATCATTACATATTACAAAAGTTTCACATTGTTCATCCAACACCGTTATCCATCAAATCACAAAAGTTTCACATTGATACAAAATAAAAACACAAATGGAAAAGAAGCACTCCATCCACGCAAGCTTCCGTCAATTAAATCAAATCTGCAAAATGATAAACAAGAAGTTGGAAGAAGAAAAGAAGAAGACTAGAAGAATACTAGAAGAAGAACACTAGAAGAAGAATAAGAAGAGTTTTGGAAAAGAAGAAGAATAAGAAGAAGACTATAAGCTTATTATGTAAACTTGATCATTTTGTGCTAACATAAGTTATTTTGGAGCTAACCTATAGGAAACTAAGCATATAAGCTCTAAGTTAGTATATTAGAGCCAACTTAGGTAAAATGAAGCTAACCTATGTCATTTTGGAAAAGAAGAAGAATAAGAAAAAGACTATAAGCTTATTATGTAAACTTGATCATTTTGTGCTAACATAAGTTATTTTGGAGCTAACCTATAGGAAACTAAGCATATTAGAGATAACATAGGTAACTAAGTGTATATATATATATATATATATATATTTTTATTTTTATATATATATATATATATATATATATATCATTTTGGATAACTAACCTATTGGAGATCCGACATACATGACAAAGTTTCAGTTCTCATGCATTGTTCTTCTCCTTCTTCTCCTTCCTCTCCCTGATGCGCCTAGAGCGGCGAGGCGGTGGAGGCAGTGGAGGCAGTGGGATGTAGTCTTCTACCACAATTGGCGTGGTCATGTCGCCCAGCTGTGGGATCGCCGGCGCCACCACCGGTGCGTGGTCATTGTCAGGCACCACCACCATCGCGAGGCCACCTTCAGGCACGACCATCGCTAGGTCATCCTCAGCCACCTCCATCTCTTGCCCATGGTCAGCCACCACCATCTCTTGCCCTTGGTCAGCCACCACCAGCGCTAGGTCATCCTCAGCCTGATGCCATCGTCATCCTGCAGCTCCTCATCCTCACTCTGCTCCTCTTCTCCCGCACTCCAGTCCGGATCATCCTTCTTGTTGTCTATGCTGCTGCCAAAATCGCTGCTGCTTTCGCTACAGCCAAAATCGCTGCTGCTTTCGCTACAGCCATAGTCGTTGCTGCTTTGGCTGTAGCCAGTGTCGCTGCTGCTGCTCCCATTACCTGTCCAAAATGCAACAATGACCGTTAACAATCGATGTGAGACAAAGCCAAATGTAGAGGAATAAGAAGAGGCGTAACGCATGCGGCATCATCATCGGCAGCATAGCGCATGCGACACATAGTCGTGTTGAACACCTTCACGATGAGCATGTTGGCGTCGTCGTCGTACCTGAAGAGAAGGAAGTACCCCAGCCGCAGGTCGTAGGCACGGTAGAACTTCTCCCACCCACGAGACAAGTACATGTGGCCCTTCTTGATCACCAACTGCACATCCCACTGCCTGCGAAACCCGCTGCCGGCCTGTCGCAGCTTCACATTATTTGGCGGATCTTCACCCATCAGCATGTTCATAAAACTGTCAGGCAGCCTCTGAGTTTGGGACAATGAGTGATGTAGCAAACAACATATATCATAATGAGATGGGTGAAGGGAAGATCTCTCGTTTTATATACCTGCGTCATGGATGATACTGAAACCTCAAGTATGATAGTGAAGAACTCGGAAGCATCCAACTCAGACGATTGTCGCAGATCGGCGGTGGCTGCTTCCCGCCATCTCTGATAAGCAGCAGAAGAGACCAATTAGTACCCTTACAACATATCATAAAGCATGCATGATAACAGGCATTAGTCGCAAGTACCCCATATGTCCTATTTTTAGCAAAGTAATGCTAAAATTCACGAAAAATTTCAGCATTACCTTTGCTGAAAATAGGACATATGGAGTACCCGAATTTGCAGGAACGGAAGTTAATCGACATTCCGGCAAACTCAAGGGCCTCTCGGGGTACCTACAACATCATCACAAGTACAGCAGCAGCAACAATGAATACAGGCATAACAGCAACAAAACTATATATTTTTATGTAGTAAACAAACGAACACTAAGAGTAGAATGTTCTTGCAACAAACATTATTGTGTGACATCGAAAGGCATCACTCTGCATAAAGGGAAGGATGACTTAAGTGGCAGATGTATATGATTGCACCACTTGATATGCACTTCTCTATATTATATGATGTACTGAAGAACTTGAGCAAAAAAAGATAAATAGGAACATATTTCTCACCTTGGAGGTGTTGCTGCTGCTGCCTTTGTCTGCTTTGTAGCCAGTAATTAAGTTAGCTTGTATTTGGGCTTGCTTTTCCTTCTAAGCTCTCTGCATCTATAACACATAATAAGAGGGGAACTTGACAACTAGCTGGAGCATATATTTCAGGATCTTCTAATGGGGGTTGTTTAGTTTCCTAGTTCCATGCTTTTGTTGGACAAGTTAGAAATGAAGGTCCCCTAAAATGGTATTTGATTAGTGGGCAAGCCCATAGATTTACAAATCCACTGAAACACTAAGAACATTTGGTTCAATAATAAACATTTTTTATTGGTTCACTTTCCTACATCATGCACAACAAGTTGAATTAGCCTAGAAAATTAAACCAAGGCTTTATGCAGACAAACAAGTTGAAATACTTCATGTACATGAAACAAAGAGGATCCAGTTACATTCAATTGGTGTGAGCATGGAATCAAATGAATCTCATTACTCTACATGGCATAGTCTATCATGTACATGAAAGAATGATGATCCAATTGCAGTTTATATTTGTAATTGACTAAAATAAGTATTGTAGGAGTATCTTTTTTATACCTGTTGTAGGAGTATCTATATATACAAAAGTTAATCATTATGCTTGCGAGATCAGAGTAACCAAATTTATTCAGCTGACCTCTCTACAAATTCATGGCGGGTGGACACAAAAGCCCACTTCTAAAGAACTACAATGATCTGTTTGAATTACTAATTAATAATATAAACTGGAACAGGAGCTCAAGTTTCTTGGACACAATTTGACCATGCAGCAACTACATGAGCACAGCATTACTATCTGTGACAAAACCTAGAAGCTTGATACAAAACGTTTGAACTGTAGAGACAACAGAATCAACTTTGAATATTTTCTAAATACAAACCAGCAATATCTAGGAACTAACAAAATTGTAACATCAAAACAAGAAATCATAAAAACACTAAATACAGGCCAAAGCAAATGATATGGCAGCTGACATGTACGCTCACTAGAAATATAAGACATTACCTACTATAGTAATACAGTAAAACTACTGTATCTGCAACATAAAACTACTGTATCTGCAACATAAAACTACAACAACAGAAAACTATTGTATCTACAATAGTAGCAAGATTAATACTGATAATACACAAGAGATTAGTCAGTTTTACACGGCTGTTTACTGCTTTGCTGCACAGGGGCGGAGGAAGGGCGCCTGGTGGAGAGGGCGAGGCCGAGGACGGCGTGGGGCTTGAGGGCTGCGGCCTGGTGAGGCCGACGAGGTGGTCGCCCCGGCCGCGGAGCTAGGGTTCGGGAGACGGCAGGCGACACCGAGGGGACAGGCGGTGGAGAGGGGGTAGGGGAGGTCACGGGAGAAGAGAGGAGGAGGCGGGCGGGGCGCAGCTGGGCTGGAGGGGCTCAGACGAGGCGGGGCAGCGGAGGGTTCGGCCGGTGGGCGCGCTGCGGTGGCGGGCCGGGCAGCGGTGGAGGCGGCTAGGAACCCTAGCTGTCGCGCCGGGGAGGGGACGCTGGAGGGGCCATGGTGGAGGGGACAGCGAGGCGCCGGGCGGAGGGGGGACGGTGAGGGAGGTGGTCGGCGGCGGAGGTGTTGGGGAACGTAGCAAAAATTCAAAATTTTCCTATGTGCCACCAAGATCTATCTATGGAGAGACTAGCAACAAGGGGAAGGAGAGTGCATCTACATACCCTTGTAGATCGCTAAGCAGAAGCGTTCAAGAGAACGGGGTTGAAGGAGTCGTACTCGTCGTGATCCAAATCACCGGAGATCCTAGTGCCGAACGGACGGCACCTCCGCGTTCAACACACGTACAGCCCGGTGGCGTCTCCCACGCCTTGATCCAGCAAGGGAGAGGGAGAGGTTGAGGAAGACTCCATCCAGCAGCAGCATGACAGGCGTGGTGGTGGTGGAGGAGCATGGCAATCCTGCAGGCTTCGCCAAGCACCATGAGAGGAGGAGGACTTGGGAGAGGGGGATGGCTGCGCCAGAACTTTGGTAAATCTCCCATGTGCCTCCACACTATATATAGGGGTGGAGGGGGCTGGTTCCTTGCCCTCCAAGTCCATTGGGGCGTTGGCAAAAGTGGGAGGAAACAAATCCCATCATTTCCTTCCCCACCGATTGTTATCCCCCCTTTTTAGGGATCTTGATCTTATCCCTTTGGGATATGATCTTATTCCTTCTAAGGGGGAATCTTGGTGCGCCATGACCAGGGGCGTGGGGCCTTGCCCCCACTACCCACGTTCATGTGGGTCCCCCCATGCAGGTGGGCCCCACTCCGGAACCTTCTAGAACCTTCCCGGTACAATACCGAAAATTCCCGAACATTTTCTGGTGGCCAAAATAGGACTTCCCATATATAAATCTTTACCTCCGGACCATTCCGGAACTCCTCGTGACGTCTAGGATCTCATCCGGGACTCTGAACAACATTCAGTAACCACATACAAACTTCCTTTATAACCCTAGCATCATCAAACCTTAAGTGTGTAGACCCTACGGGTTCGGGAACCATGCAGACATGACCTAGACGTTCTCCGGCCAATAACCAATAGTGGGATCTGGATACCCATGTTGGCTCCCACATGTTCCACGATGATCTCATCGGATGAACCACGATGTCAAGGACTCAATCAATCCCGTATACAATTCCCTTTTTCTAACGGTATTGTACTTGCCCGAGATTCGATCGTCGGTATGCCGATACCTTGTTCAATCTCGTTACCGGCAAGTCTCTTTACTCGTTCCGTAACACATCATCCCGTGAGAAACCCCTTGGTCACATTGTGCACATTATGATGATGTCCTACCGAGTGGGCCCAGAGATACCTCTCCGTTACACGGAGTGACAAATCCCAGTCTCGATTCGTGCCAACCCAACAGACACTTTCGGAGATACCTGTAGTGCACCTTTATAGCCACCCAGTTACGTTGTGACGTTTGGTACACTCAAAGCATTCCTACGGCATCCGGGAGTTTACAATCTCATGGTCTAAGGAAATGATACTTGACATTAGAAAAGCTTTAGCATACGAACTACGATCTTTGTGCTAGGCTTAGGATTGGGTCTTGTCCATCACATCATTTTGCTAATGATGTGATCCCGTTATCAACGACATCCAATGTCCATGGTCAGGAAACTGTAACCATCTATTGATCAACGAGCTAGTCAACTAGAGGCTTACTAGGGACATGGTGTTGTCTATGTACCCACACATGTATCTGAGTTTCCTATCAATACAATTATAGCATGGATAATAAACGATTATCATGAACAAGGAAATATAATAATAACTAATTTATTATTGCCTCTAGGGCATATTTCCAACAGTCTCCCACTTGCACTAGAGTCAATAATCTAGTTCACATCGCCATGTGATTAACACTCACAGGTCACATCACCATGTGACCAACATCCAAAGAGTTTACTAGTGTCACTAAACTAGTCCACATCATCATGTGATTAAGACTCAATGAGTTCTGGGGTTTGATCATGTTTTGCTTGTAAGAGAGAGGTTTTAGTCAACGGGTCTGCAACATTCAGATCCGTATGTACTTCCCAAATCTCTATGTCATATTGTAAATGCTGCTTCCACGCTCCACTTGGAGCTATTTCAAATGGTTGCTCCACTATACATATCCGGTTTGCTACTCAAAGTCATTCGAATAGGTGTTAAAGCTTGCATCGACGTAACCCTTTACGTCGAAATCTTTATCACCTCCATAATCGAGAAACATATCCTTATTCCTCTAAGGATAATTTTGACCGCTATCTGGTGATCCACTCCTTGATCACCTTTGTACCCTCTTGCCGATATGTAGCAAGGCACACATCAGTGCGGTACACAAGATAGCATCTTTGTAGAGCCTACGTCTAAAGCATAGGGGTCGATCTTCGTGGTTTCTCTCTGTTCTGTCGTGGTAGAGCTTTAAGTGTTAACTTCCTACCTCACATCTCGTGCAAGAACTCCTTCTTTGATCGATCCATCTTGAACACCTTCAAGATCATGTCAAGGTATGTGCTCATTTGAAAGTACCATTTAGCATTTTTGATCTATCCTCATAGATCTTGATGCTCAATGTTCAAGTAGCTTAATCCAGGTTTTCTATTGAAAAACACCTTTCAAATAACCCTATATGCTTTCCAAAGATTCTACATCATTTCTGATCAACAATATGTCAACAACATATACTCATCAGAAATTCTATAGTGCTCCCACTCACTTCTTTGGAAATACAAGTTTCTCATGAACTTTGTATAAACCCAAAATCTTTGATCCTCTCATCAAAGTGCACATTCCAACTCCGAGATGCTTACTCCAGTCCTTAGAAGGATCGCTGGAGCCAGCATACCTTTTAGCATCCTTAGGATCGACAAAACTTTTCTGATTGTATCACATACAACCTTTTCTTACGTAAACTGGTAAGGAAACTCGTCTTGACATCCATCTGCCAGATTTCATAAATACAGCTAATGCTAACATGATTCCGACGGACTTAAGCATCGCTACGGATGAGAAAATCTCATCGTAGTCAACTCCTTGAACTTGTGAAAAAACTCTTCGCCACAAGTCGAGCTTCATAGACGGTGACATTACCGTCCACGTCCGTCTTCTTCTTAAAGATCCATTTATTTCAATGGCTTGCCGATCATCGGGCAAGTCCACCAAAGTCCATGCTTTGTTATGATACATGGATCCTATCTCGGATTTTATGGCTTCTAACCATTTGTCGGAATTTGGGCCCACCATCGCTTCTCCATAGCTCGTAGGTTCATTGTTGTCTAGCAACATGACCTTCAAGACAGGATCACCGTACCACTCCGAAGCAGTACGCGTCCTTGTCGTCCTACGAGGTTCGGTAGTGACTTGATCCGAAACTTCATGATCACTATCATAAGCTTCTACTTCAATTGATGTAGTCGCCACAGGAACAACTTCCTGTGCCCTTGCTACACACTTGTTGAAGTGACGGTTCAATAACCTCATCAAGTCTCCACCATCCTCCCACTCAACTTTCCGAGACAAACTTTTCCTCGAGAAAGGACCCGATTCAAGAAACAATCCCTATTGCTTTGGATCTGAATTAGGAGGTATACCCAACTGTTTTGGGTGTCCTATGAAGATGCATTTTATCCGCTTTGGGTTCGAGCTTATCAACCTGAAACTTTTTCACATAAGCGTCGCAACCCCAAACTTTTAAGAAACAACAACTTAGGTTTCTCCAAACGGTGTCGTCTCAACGGAATTACGTGGTGCCCCATTAAAGTGAGTGCGGTTGTCTCTAATGCCTAACCCATGAACGATAGTGGTAATTCGATAAGAGACATCATGGTACACACCATATCTAATAGGGTGCAACTATGATGTACGGACACACCATCACACTATGTTGTTCCATGCGGTATTAAATGTGAAACAATTTCCACAATGTCTTAATAGCGTGCAAAGCTCAGAACTCAGATACTCATCTCTATGATCATATCATAGACATTTTATCCTCTTGTCACGATGATCTTTAACTTCACTCTGAAATTACTTGAACCATTCAATAATTCAGACTTGTGTTTCATCAAGTAAATACAACAAGATATCTACTTAAATCATCCGTGAAGTAAGAACATAACGATATTCACTGCATGCCTCAGCACTCATTGGACTGCACACATCAAAATGTATTACTTCCAACAAGTTGCTATCTTGTTCCATCTTACTGAAACCGAGGCTTTTCAGTCATTTTGCCCATGTGGTATGATTTGCATATCTCAAGTGATTCAAAATCAAGTGAGTCCAAACGGTCCATCTGCATGGAGTTTCTTCATGCGTATACACCAATAGACATGGTTCGCATGTCTCAAACTTTTCAAAACGAGTGAGTCCAAAGATCCATCAACATGGAGCTTCTTCATGCGTTTTACACCAATATGACTTTCATGGCAGTGCCACAAGTAAGTGGTACTATCATTACTATCTTATATCTTTTGGCATGGAAATGTGTATCACTACGATCGAGATTCAATAAACCATTCCTTTAGGTGCAAGACCATTGAAGGTATTTATTCAAATAAATAGAGTAACCATTATTCTCCTTAAATGAATAATCAGTATTGCGATAGACATAATCCAATCATGTCTATGCTCAACGCAATCACCAAATGACAATTATTCAGGTTTAATACTAATCTTGATGGTAGAGGGAGCGTGCGATGTTTGATCAAATCAAACTTGGAAACACTTCCAACACATATCGTCAGCTCACCTTTAGCTAGTCTCCGTTTATTCCGTAGCTTTTATTTCGAGTTACTAACACTTAGCAACCGAACCGGTATCTAATACCACTGGTGCTACTAGGAGTACTAGTAAAGTACACATTAACATAATGTATATCCAATATACTTCTATCGACCTTGCCAGCCTTCTTATCTACCAAGTATCTAGGGTAATGCTGCTCAGTTGGCTGTTCCCCTTATTACGAAGCACTTAGTCTCGGGTTTGGGTTCAACCTTGGGTTTCTTCACTAGAGCAGCAGCTGATTTGCCGTTTCATGAAGTATCCCTTCTTGCCCTTGCCCTTCTTGAAACTAGTGGTTTCACCAACCATCAACAATTGATGCTCCTTCTTGATTTCTACTTTCGGTGTCAAACATCGCGAATACCTCAAGGATCATCATATCTATCCCTGATATGTTATAGTTCATCACGAAGCTCTAGCAGCTTGGTGGCAATGACTTTGGAGAAACATCACTATCTCATCTGGAAGATCAACTCCCACTCGATTCAAGTGATTTGTTGCACTTAGACAATCTTAGCACAAGCTCAACGATTAAGCTTTTCTCCCTTAGTTTGCCGGCTAAGAAAATCGTCGGAGGTCTTATACCTCTTGACGTGGGCACGAGCCTGAAATCCCAATTTCAGCCCTCGAAACATCTCATATGTTCCGCGACGTTTTGAAAACGTCTTTGGTGCCTCAACTCTAAACCGTTTAACCGAACTATCACGTAGTTATCAAAAGCGTGTATGTCCGATGTTCGCAACATCCACAAACGACGTTTGGGGTTCAAAGACACCGAGCGGTGCATTAAGGACATAAGCTTTCTATTGTCCGCATAATCGCTACTGTCAACTTTCAACTATATTTTCTCTAGGAACATATCTAAAACGGTGGAACTAAAGTGCGAGCTTACGACATAATTTGCAAAGATCTTTTGACTATGTTCAGGATAATTAAGTTCATCTTATGAACTCCCACTCAGATAGACATCCCTCTAGTCATCTAAGTGATTACATGATCCGAGTCAACTAGGCCGTGTCCGATCATCACGTGAGACGGACTAGTGATCATCGGTGAACATCTTCATGTTGATCGTATCTACTATACGACTCATGCTCGACCTTTCGGTCTCTGTGTTCCGATGCCATGTCTGTACATGCTAGGCTCGTCAAGTTAACCCTAAGTGTTTCGCGTGTGTAAATCTGTTTGACACCTGTTGTATGTGAACGTAAGAATCCATCACAACCGATCATCACGTGGTGCTTAGAAGCGACGAACTTTAGCAACGGTGCACAGTTAGGGGAAAACACTTCTTGAAATTGTTGTAAGGGGTCATCTTATTTACTACCGTCGTTCTAAGTAAACAAGATGCATAAACATAATAAACATCACATGCAATTATATATAGTAGTGACATGATATGGCCAATATCATATAGCTCCATTGATCTCCATCTTCGGGCTTCATGATCATCATCGTCACCGGCATGACACCATGATCTCCATCATCATGATCTCCATCATCGTGTCTTCATGAAGTTGTCTCGCCAACTATTACTTCTACTACTATGGCTACCGGTTAGCAATAAAGTAAAGTAATTACATGGCGTTGTTTAATGACACGCAGGTCATACAATAAATAAAGACAACTCCTATGGCTCCTGCCGGTTGTCATACTCATTGACATGCAAGTCGTGAATCCTATTACAAGAACATGATCAATCTCATACATCACATATCATTCATCACATTCTTCTTGGCCATATCACATCACATAGCATACCCTGCAAAAACAAGTTAGACGTCCTCTAATTGTTGTTTGCATGTTTTACGTGGCTGCTATGGGTTTCTAGCAAGAACGTTCCTTACCTACGCAAAACCACAACGTGATATGCCAATTGCTATTTACCCTTCATAAGGACCCTTTTCATCGAATCCGTTCCGACTAAAGTGGGAGAGCGGCACCCGCTAGCCACCTTATGCACCAAGTGCATGTCGGTCGGTGGAACATCTCACGTAAGTGTACGTGTAAGGTCGGTCCGGCCGCTTCATCCCACAATACCGTCGAAACAAGATTGGACTAGTAACGGTAAGCATATTGAACATCATCAACGCCCACAACTACTTTGTGTTCTACTCGTGCAAAGAATTTAAGCAATAGACCTAGCTCATGATGCCACTGTTGGGGAACGTAGCAAAAATTCAAAATTTTCCTACGTGTCACCAAGATCTATCTATGGAGAGACTAGCAACGAGGGGAAGGAGAGTGCATCTACATACCCTTGTAGATCGCTAAGCGGAAGCGTTCAAGAGAACGGGATTGAAGGAGTCGTACTCGTCGTGATCCAAATCACCGGAGATCCTAGTGCCGAACGGACGGCACCTCCGCATTCAACACACGTACAGCCCGGTGACGTCTCCCATGCCTTGATCCAGCAAGGAGAGAGGGAGAGGTTGAGGAAGACTCCATCCAGCAGCAGCATGACGGCGTGGTGGTGGTGGAGGAGCATGGCAATCCTGCAGGGCTTCGCCAAGCACCGCGGGAGAGGAGGAGGACTTGGGAGAGGGGGAGGGCTGCGCCAGAACTTTGGTAAATCTCCCATGTGCCTCCACACTATATATAGGGGTGGAGGGGGCTGGTTCCTTGCCCTCCAAGTCCATTGGGGCGTTGGCAAAAGTGGGAGGAAAGAAATCCCATCATTTCCTTCCCCACCGATTGTTATCCCCCCTTTTTAGGGATCTTGATCTTATCCCTTCGGGATACGATCTTATTCCTTCTAAGGGGGAATCTTGGTGCGCCTTGACCAGGGGTGTGGGGCCTTGCCCCCACTACCCACGTTCATGTGGGTCCCCCCATGCAGGTGGCCCCACTCCGGAACCTTCTAGAACCTTCCCGGTACAATACCGAAAATTCCCGAACATTTTCCGGTGGCCAAAATAGGACTTCCCATATATAAATCTTTACCTCCGGACCATTCCGGAACTCCTCATGACGTCTAGGATCTCATCCGAGACTCCGAACAACATTCGGTAACCACATACAAACTTCCTTTATAACCCTAGCATCATCGAACCTTAAGTGTGTAGACCCTACGGGTTCGGGAACCATGCAGACATGACCTAGACGTTCTCTGGCCAATAACCAACAGCGGGATCTGGATACCCATGTTGGCTCCCACATGTTCCACGATGATCTCATCGGATGAACCACGATGTCAAGGACTCAATCAATCCCGTATACAATTCCCTTTGTCTAACGGTATTGTACTTGCCCGAGATTCGATCGTCGGTATGCCGATACCTTGTTCAATCTCATTACCGGCAAGTCTCTTTACTCGTTCTGTAACACATCATTTCGTGAGCAACCCCTTGGTCACATTGTGCACATTATGGTGATGTCCTACCGAGTGGGCCCAGAGATACCTCTCCGTTACACGGAGTGACAAATCCCAGTCTCGATTCGTGCCAACCCAACAGACACTTTCGGAGATACCTGTAGTGCACCTTTATAGCCACCCAATTACGTTGTGACGTTTGGTACACCCAAAGCATTCCCTACGGCATCCGGAGTTTCACAATCTCATGGTCTAAGGAAATGATACTTGACATTAGAAAAGCTTTAGCATACTGAACTATGATCTTTGTGCTAGGCTTAGGATTGGGTCTTGTCCATCACATCATTTTGCTAATGATGTGATCCGTTATCAACGACATCCAATGTCCATGGTCGTGAAACTGTAACCATCTATTGATCAACGAGCTAGTCAACTAGAGGCTTACTAGGGACATGGTGTTGTCTATGTACCTACACATGTATCTGAGTTTCCTATCAATACAATTATAGCATGGATAATAAACGATTATCATGAACAAGGAAATATAATAATAACTAATTTATTATTGCCTCTAGGGCATATTTCCAACAGGAGGGTGGTCGGGTGCACGGCCAGGGACGGCGGGTGAGATGAGGCGGGGAGGGATTAGAGTGTGGATTGGGGATTGGGGATTTTACTGTGGGGGAGGCTTAGCAATGGCGCACCACCCGGGGGTGCGCCATAAGTACATCCATATAAATGGCGCACCACAGAAGGGTGCGCCATAAGTAATTTAATCTAGCCCGACTTGTCTTATATACCACCTAACCCTATCTACAACAGAACCCGCCCACTAGCCCGACTGGTCAGTACGCAGCACACACATCAGGGGTCTTGAGTTCGATTCCCAGGCTTCCCAATATTTTTTTATGCATTTTAAATCCTGTTTGATATTTATTTATGTTTAAATATGTTCAAACTTGTTTAAATCATAACAGTAATATTTTTTTATAAAAACAGTAATAATTTTTTTAGAAAATATGTTCAAATTTGTTACGTGAAAATATCATCAGTGGCGGTGGAGCGGGGAAGATGCGGGGTGCCCGTTGGCGGCGGTGGAGCGGGGGGGGGTGCGGGGGGCCGGGTGCTCGTCGGCGGCGGGGGAGCGGGGGGGGGTTGCGGGGGGTCGTCGGCGGTGGAGCTAAGCGGGAGGCGGGTGGGATCGAGATCGAGATCAAAAGAACCCGCCAAAGAGTCTGATCGTCAAGACGTTAAAGACACACACCGGGAGGTCCTGGTTCGATTCCTGTGCTCCCAATATTTTTTTATGCATTTTAAATCCTGTTTGATATTTATTTGTGTTTAAATATGTTCAAACTTGTTTAAATCATAACAGTAACATTTTTATAAAAACAGTAATAATTTTTAAAAATATGTTCAAATTTGTTACTTGAAAATATCATCGTGGCGGTGGAGCGGGAGGGTGCGGGGTGCCGTTGGCGTGATGGAGCGAGGAGGTGCGGGGACCGGGTGCTCGTCGGCGGTGCGCGGGGAGGTTGCAGTGGGTCGTCGGTGGCGGTGGAGCTAGCGGCGGAGGTCTTGAGGTGCCCGTTGGCGGCGGTGGAGCGGGGAGGAGTGCGGGGGTGCTCGTCGGCGGTGGAGCGGGGGAGGATTGCGGTGGAGTCGTCGGCGGCGGTGAAGCTAGCAGGGGAGGGTGCGGGTGGGATCGAGATCGAGATCAAAAGGTGTCCATGAAAATATACACGGTGCGCCATTAGCAGTTTTGCAAAAAAGTAAAAAATATATATATACTAAATGCGCACTGTTTACAAGGTGCGCCATTACTTGTTAGAATTAGTAATGACGCACTTTGGCGTCATGCGCCATTAGAATGTATGGAAAAATGAAAAAAAAATTCAATACTAGTGGCGCACCATGTGCCTGGTGCGCCATTAGTGTCTTCCTTACTAATGGCGCACCTCCAACCGGTGCGCCATTAGTATATAGTAGTGGCGCACTGCTTACCTGGTGCGCCATTAGTATCAATCCTATCTATAGCCTTTTTCCTAGTAGTGAAAGCAAAGATGTAGCATAGATAAATAACATTGTCTTAACACTTCAACATAGACTTCATACTTATACATGACCAGAGTGAAGTTCAGAAAGGATAAAGATTTCTAAGGCAAAGCTATGAGCAGGCAGCTTTACATCTTAATTAGACAACTTAGGAGACCAAACACAACAGACACAGAGTCGATTCCTAACGGTGAAGACATACATGTACAGCCTCACATGGCAACAAGACAGTTCAGCAGGCTCAATATGACGCTCATGGGGATCGGACATAGTGATCATAGTCATCATCCATGTCTTGATGAATATCATCAGCTGAATCTTCGTCGGAGCAGCCACTGTAGATTTGTTCAGCCACTTCATCATCCGAGTACATGCCTTTTTCCTCTAGGAACTGAGATGCTGTAGATGTAGAGCTCTGAAGTGCGACAGCTGAATTGTGAATCCCCATGATAGCTTGCTTCATGTTAGAAACACACATTGAGGCAGCAGGGTCCAAGCACTGGTGGAAAAAAGGCCTTTGGTCGCGGTTCGCAACTGCCATTGAGGCAACCGCGACCAAATAAGCGCGACTAATGCCCCCCACCTTTAGTCGCGGCTGCTTAAGAACCGCGACTAACGGCCCGTCCACGTGGGCGCCAGGCGGCCGTCGGGGCGGAGGACCTTTAGTCGCGGTTCTTACGGCCAACCGCGACTAAAGGCCGCCATGTGTTTAGGGTTTTAGCCCCGCCCCTAAACCTGTTTTCTGTTTAATTTGTATTGTTTTATTTCTTTTGTGCTTTATTTTAATTTTGAAGGAGTTTCATATATTCTACGGTACTACATACATGCCACCACTGCCACTTATCCATTGCCGGCCTCCACCGCCGGGCACGCGCCGCCGCTTGCCGCCGGCGTGCACGCTGGAGAAGCCAAGGAAGGGGTGATGCGTCATGCGGGCGTCCGCGCGTGAGCCCAAGAATGGGTCGAGGCGTTGGAGAGCGCGCAGACAGAAGTAGCCGGAGGTGGCCTTGGCCGGATGCACTACCAGTTGCCGAGGGCGGGCGAGCGAGGCGGGCGCGGCTGGGCGAGGGAGGCCGGCCGGGCGGCGTTGAGGGCGGGCGAGCGAGGCGGCAAGACGAGGCCGGCCGGGCGCGGCGCAGTAGGCGAGGGCGACGGCGGGCGGCCGAGGAGGGCGAGGCGACGGGCGGCGGCGAGGCGAGGGCGACGGCGGGCGGGCGCCGAGGGCAGCAGAGACGAACAAAGCGAGAATCGGAGAAGACGAGAATCGAGCCTTGTATTTATAGCTCCGCCTTTAGTCGCGGTTACGACGAGACCATGATTAGCAGTACCCTTTAGTCGCGGGTCGCCTTTCCCAACCGCGACTAAAGGGTTTTTGGCGGGTTTTTATGCGTTCAGCGCTTCACCTTTAGTCGCGGTTGGTCTGCCAACCGCGACTAAAGGCCGCAGTTTAGGGTTTTAGCCCCCCCAAACCTGTTTTCTATTTAATTTATATTGTTTTCTTTTTAATTTGTATTGTTTTCTGTTTAATTTGTATTGTTTTATTTCTTTTGTGCTTTATTTTAATTTTGAAGGAGTTTCACATATTCTACGGTACTACATACATGCATATGAATGTACAATTTCAAACAAATTTGAAATTAGAACCAAAAAGAATTCAAAAGGAATATACAATATATATTTGTTTCATGCTCTTGGGGCATTTCATCAAACACCTTATGTGCATAAGAGGAACCAAAAGAAAACCTACACCCACTTGTGAAGAGAATGGCTCCAAATGGCTAAGTGTTGGCTCTTTGGATGGGTATATATAGGGAGGGCTTTAGTTGCGGTTGGCACAGCAACCGTGACTAAAAAGGTGAAGGCCTTTAGTCATGGTTGTCCAGCAAACCGCGACTAAAGACCCTCACGTCTTGCGCCACCGAGCGCATACAGGCCCAGAGCCTTTGGTCGCGGTTCACCTCCAGAACCGCGACTAAAGGTCCCATTAGTCGCGGTTCCTACAGCTTCGCGACTTATGGGGCTGGACGGAAGCCTGTTTTTCCACCAGTGAAGAAAACGGCAGCAAGATCTTGGAGTTTGTTTGACGCAGTGCGCACTTGTTCCACATAGGTTCATGCTTCTTTAGTTATCTGCTTGATGGTTTTGCTGTGCTGATTGATTTCTTTTGATTGTTCTAGCAGCGTAGCTGATAATCTTGTATGTGCCATTTTCTGTTGCTCTAGCTGGTAGTACTTATAATCCACAAGAACTTTACTCTGTGTTCTGCATGTATTCAATGGCCATATCGTCTGCATGATTCATTGATGTTTCCCCATCCTGACATATACGGCTTGATAGTTTAGTACGCCGCGCTGAAGCATGGTATCATTCTTTTGTACGGTGAAATTCAATTTCCGTTCTAAACTGATCTTGTGGAAGATGATGCACAAAGTACACTGGTTTAGGGAGCCCGAGTTTCTCGAACATTGCTTCAGCTAGTGATGTGCTGGATAGCTCAACCAACTCCATGAGAATAAATCCACAAGATAAACCCAGAGGGCTGGCAGAAGGCATGAATACAACATCCATTAGGAATAATAAGACCGAGCTTTAGGCTGTATACATGCACTAAGAATTAAAGAACGCTTTATTGAACCTATGATAAAACGAAACTTTAATATCATGAGGACACTGGGAGAGCCAAGGGAGTGAATTAGTGTTGGAAGATAACAACAGGTATGAATACAGAGGAACTGAGCAGCTAGTCAAAGATTTAGTTGATTATATTTGTAAATAAATTAAAGGTATTCAATGGTCCATCATGCTAATCTTGTGCAGCTGTAACATTTAGAAGCATGTACCAGGACAGGAAACGAAAGCTATTAGACCATCCCTCCAACCGATTTTATGTAGATTACAAAATCATAAGAAATCATCTACCTAGACAGTGCATTCTAAAGCAGGACTATAAGTGGATCTGAAATAAAAGGATATACCTTGGTAATTAGGGCTGTCCTTGCTGGATGATCTTGTTGCTATTGCCGAACATCAGAACGGATCTAAGATGCAAGAGATCAAAACGTAGTCAGAGAGAGGGAGAGAGAAAGAGGGGGGGCGATCTCTCTATCCACCAGCACCACGGAGGAGTGAGAAGGATGGAGCGAGAGGTTTCCATGTGGACGATCACCTGGAAGCTGCCGGGTTGGGTCCTCCTCTGCCTGCGGGAGATCCAGGCGACCGCAAGCACACAGCATAGGAAGAGAGCGGAGGAGGGTGGGTGGTGGTGGGGGGTGAGGAGATAAGAGCGGAGTAGCAGATAGATTTTTT
Source organism: Aegilops bicornis (assembly GCA_021605145.1). NCBI lineage: Eukaryota > Viridiplantae > Streptophyta > Magnoliopsida > Poales > Poaceae > Aegilops > Aegilops bicornis. The sequence goes on from CM038674.1 coordinate 49,851,482, forward strand.
TTGTTAGGTCGACAGGATAAGGTTGGACGGATGTAGCAGGCTAGAAGAAGGGCCGTGGCAAATATAGAAATGCCATTTGCCCAAAGTGAAAAACAATCTACTTATTCTTTTAGGCGATTTTTTTGCAGAGGTGAACATGTATTGTTTGCTTGTGTTGTGAGCTAATTAATATTGCCCTTATTAAAGGATCAAAGTTTATTTTCTATATTATCTTTGATTACTTAAAAATTAGCGCCACATTTGTTGTGACCTTAGATAAACCTACAACGTCTGACGCAACACAAAGCAAAACTTGGGCACTCGAGAAAGGTCCGGACACGGATGAAGAGATACTATAGGAGTTTATCTTTCTTTGGAACAGGATGGCAGTGATCATGCTCATTACGGACATGGTAGAACATATTAGGTGGGCTTAGGAGGACAACGGGCAACCCTCGACGCACTTGTCCTATGACTCCAACGCGGATATGGCATGTTAATCTAAAGTTCCATTGTAATGCAGTTTTTTCACCTGGGTTGGCGGGCGTAATTGATGTTGGAGCTCATATAGATTAGTACGACGTGGCTTTCCACATCAACCGGCATGTCCTTTTTGCGACCAGGACTTGGAGATGATCGACCACATTCTACTGTCCTGTGGTCTTGCTAGGCCGGTGTGATATATGGTTCTTGAGGCCCTAGGCAAGGCACAGTGGATGCTAACGTCAGAGGAGAAGTTGAGACATTGGTCCAATTCTTGCAAAGCGACGGATATCAAAATCAAGGAGAGCCGCATCATTATCTCTCTTGGACCATGGGAACCATTGAAGCACCAAAACACCAACGTATTTGACGGAGCAGTTCTGCCCGCTATGCACGTGATTGGCAACATGGAAAAATAATGTAACGTGTGGAGTATAGCCAGCCTTCTCAAAGGTGACCTGCCGCCACCTTCCTCGGAGGTCTAGCTAGGTTGGTGGGAGTGAGTAGATAGCTATGTAGGTGACCCTAAGGGTGTGAACTCTTACATATAGTTCCTCCATTCCAAAATAGATGATCCATTTATATTTACTATGCTGAATATTAAGGATGTTATGCGGCTGGGGCTCTTTCCTTTTCTAGGCAAAAAATGAAGGTACAGAAGAAATCATATTTTGTTAAGGCCTGGGGATATGACAGGTAGGAAGCAAATGGATGTATTTAGAATGTAAATAGAAAGGATGAACTGCATAAATACTGGAAAACACATTTGATAGCAGGTAGCCAGTCAAGGATACAAGGAAGGAGGATGATATGATTTGTGCTGAATATTAAGATTGCTTAGCTTTTAATCCTGATGCTGCTATTAACACTGAAAGAAGAGGAAAACAAGACTTGAATGATGCAGCGCAGCAGACAATCAACTGGGAAAACTATTATGTGTGGCAATGTGAGATAAACCAGTAAAGGATAATGATTTTTCGATCATCAAGCTCAACAGCAAATGAAAAGTTTAAGCAAACACACACAATATGATAATAATAACAACGGTAAGATCTAGATAAAGCAGGATAGTCCAGCGGTATTTACAGTGAGCAGAAATTGTCATGCGAAGGAGGATAATAAGGCAGAAACAGCCAAAGGGAATATTTACAATGCATAGTAGTTGGTCTTTCTAACGATTTAGATAGAGGAATTGTTATGACAGTGGCTTAACACACATCCGTACGTGTCAAAGCCTTGCCTTGAAAACATGCACAAAATATATTAAGTGCATGTCCAAAAGTGTGCTGAGTTGACGATCTCCAAATCCGCTGCCTAGATCATTCCTGCGGCGCAGCAAAGTTGGGAATCTCTTGTCAGCGACACATCCATTCAGCGGTAAACCTAGCTTGGTAAGCAAATAGATGACAGAAGCTGCCCTGTTGAAAACGGAAAAGCACAATCATTATATGATTACATATCATTTAGCATGGTAACATGAAAAACCAAATGGAACACACGCTAACCATACCATATGTACACATCTAGTGCAGTCCATGGAAGAACTACCACTTTGGCTTCTTTGGAGCGCCAGTACCCTTCACAGCAGGGTTTGTCCTGAGTTTTGGTCATTGGCAAAACGAAGAGGTGTGTTAGTAATTCCGTTTGCATCGAAAAGGACCCAGAGGCATAGAGTGCAACAAAAAAACAATGTCATAGAGATTAAGCACATGAAATGGATGATGCAATAAACAGGCAGAAAGAAAACCAAATGCGAAGACGCAGCTAATTCAATTGTATGGTTAATCAACTCGAGTTCACGAATCAAGTTATCTTGCATGGGACAAGGAAAGTGGCATGCACATGTAATGTTTTACTTTGCATATGACTGTTTGAATAGAGTAGCAATTGGAAAGAAAGTGGATTCAAATAGTATCATATGCATCAGCAAATGAAAAAGCATAGTGTAGATCTATGGGGAACCATGTATTAGACAGCAAAAAAACAGTAATGCAATGTATGGGTCATGAAGTCACATTTTATGCTAAAGCCACTGAATATAACAATTATGAATTTTGACCTTTTGGTTTTAGTCTGGTCAGCAGGAGCGGTCTTTGAATCCTCATCGGCTGCAGCTTCCTCGTCAATCTGTTTAGTTTAGCAGCGTCAAATACTATTGGAAATGAAGCTCTATCCGCATAGAAACAAATACATATTTGCATATTTAACATGCCCACTAAGCTTTGTCACGGATGTAGGCTGAACAACATTTCCAGCAGAAGCATCGCCTTTAGTGTGGGGAACAACTTTGGTAGTGGAGTAGATAGGGCAGCGTCCTTAGACTGTAGAGGTCCAGTAAGGAGCTTGCGGCGAGCATTCTTAGGACACGGCGATTTACTGTTAAAACAGATGTCAGTCACAGGAAAACACAAAAACATTTTTCAAGATGTGTGACACGGCAAAGTCAAAGCCAATACCTGGGTGTTCTAGGCTTAACACCTTGTCCTTTTCCTTTGAATGTAGATATAGGAGTATTCATCTGCCAAGCAAATAGTGCGGAAGTCAAATGACCGAAAGGGGATTTGAAAAAGAGAACTAGTAGCGGATATACCTCATCGAGAGGCAACACGACAAGTGTAGATGATCCTGTAGGGTAAGAGGAGAGGATAGCCACTGTCGTGCCTGGGCCATCAGCAGAAGATGATGCGCCAGATGCTTCGGACGCAGCAGCAATTCCCAAGGGCACAAGATCAGGTTTAAATGCTTCAGCAATCCTGCTAACTTGAAAGGACAGCTTGGTGCTTGAAGGTTGGAAGCTCTTCATGGAGATAGAAACAACAAGCTTAAACTTCCAGGTAACAAGACGGGAAATTTCAACAGGCAAGCCTACATCTGCACCTCCTATCTGAGCAAGATCAAGTGCACTTGTAAAACCCGGGTACTTGCGGTAAATCAAAGTCATGAGTGGGCTGCCAGCAGCACTCTTTACAGCCCTATCAAAGAACATAAATTCTGCCTCATCTGCGCCATTGCTTCCAAAGGTGCAAACACAGTATCTAGACATTGCAAGGCAAATGGATTCAGAAATAATTTAACAGATATATCAGAATAGAAGTTCTTGTGGAAAAATCACTCACGAAGGATCTACTGCGACAGAAGAGCAGGTGTTGTCTGAGCACCAATACTGTCTTCCACAAGTATATGTTGTCTTATGGCATTCCCGGCATGAGAGGATCCACCAGCGATTGTCAGCGCCCAGACCTGTAATATCAACCTTGACCATGATTTTTTTTCTGCGGTGATGAGAAACATAAGTGATAGCAGCAAGCCATGCCCGGATGGCGGCGTTCACGTCAGGGAGCACCAGGCGCGTGCATGGGCGCGCATGGGGCGAGTCGGGCGCGGCCGGCTCTGTGGCGTGGGTGTATGTAGGCGTGTGTGTGTGGCGTAGTGGTACAGCCATGTGATCTAGCTAGGTGGTTAGCAATGCGTTGGAAGCGGCCGCGGTGAGCGCGTCGTGGGCGCATGCGTCCGGGCATGCAGGTCGTGCGCGTGGGGCGAGATGGGCTGAGTCGTGTGCATGCGCCAGCCTGGGTATAAATCCCGTAGAGACCGCGTGATGGTTGAACTCGTGGGGAGCTGTGTTGTAAGCCATGTAGCCGGGCTGAGTTGTTGCTCAGGGAAGAAGCATTCGTGCGCTGGGTTATTGTTGTTGCCGTGTCCCTGTCCTCTCCTTCTTCCTCCTTCTCGTTTGTTGGTTCGAGCCACTGATACAGAGAGCGAGCTGAGAGAGCGAGAGAGGAGAGCTCCGGCGAGAGGAAGGCCACGGCAACAACAATTGGTATCGGAGCACCGGGTTCGGAGGAGCTCGCTGGCGATGGCGCTCGTCCCGTACGGCGGCGGAGCACGGTGATGTCGTGCGTGCAGGGAGCGCGGCGGCCGCGGCGGACCTACGTGGTGGCGAAGAGGCTGCGGTGGCGCGCCGTGGCTCGGCGGAGAGAAGGCCAAGCTCCTGGACACGCCGGATCGGCCGCGTTGATCGCGTCGGAGCGCGATCATGGCGCGAGCTGGAGACGTGCGGAGCATGGCGAATGAGGCGCCGCGGCGAGCCGGGCGCGACCGGTGCGTGTTATGGGTGCGCACTGGACGCGTCGGGCGCGTCGGGACCGCGGGAGTGGACCGCGTCGAGGCGCTGGACCTGGTTGCGCAGATCGCGTACGTGCGCGGCGGGAGCGCGGGGACGTGGGGAGTGCGCGCGAAGGGCACGGCGGTCGCGGAGACGAGGAGGTCGCGAAGGACCTGCGTGGTGGCGCAGAGGTCGCAACGGCTCAGGGCGACAACTGTGGAAGGTGCGTGGCACGGAGACGCGGCGTGGCGGCGCAAGGGACTGCAGGCTGCTGCAGCGGCAGCGAGCGGAGGCTTGTGACGGAGACGCAACAGAGGCGTACATGACGGCGCAACGTCGATGACGAGCCTGACACGTGCAAGGGTCATGGCTTGGGGCGTGAATGATAGCAGCAAGCCATGCCCGGATGGCGGCGTTCGCGTCGGGAGCACCAGGCGCGTGCATGGGCGCGCATGGGGCGAGTCGGGCGCGGCCGGCTCTGTGGCATGGGTGTATGTAGGCGTGTGTGTGTGTGGCGTAGTGGTACAACCATATGATCTAGCTAGGTGGTTAGCAATGCGTTGGAAGCGGCCGCGGTGAGCGCGTCCTGGGCGCATGCGGCCGAGCATGCAGGTCGTGCGCGTGGGGCGGGATGGGCTGAGTCGTGTGCATGCGCCAGCCCGGGTATAAATCCCGTAGAGACCGCGTGATGGTTGAACTCGTGGGGAGCTGTCTTGTAAGCCATGTAGCCGGGCTGAGTTGTTGCTCAGGGAAGAAGCATTCGTGCGCTGGGTTATTCTTGCCGTGTCCCTGTCCTCTCCTTCTTCCTTCTTCTCGTTTGTTGGTTCGAGCCACGGATACAGAGAGCGAGCTGAGAGAGCGAGAGAGGAGAGCTCCGGCGAGAGGAAGGCCACGGCAACAACAATAAGCGCAGTGAGAAGCAAGCGAAAAAGACAGCAGGAATATCATAGAAGAGATAAAGAGGAAGAGAAAATACCATATTGTCAAACGGGTCAAGAGAAAGCAGCTCCTGAACGCTCATTTTAACAGGAGGTTCACGAACTGGCATAGTGACCACTGCTTGTTCTCCTGGAATATGAGCAGTGACCACAGCAAGCCCTTCTGGAAGGCTGAATAAAGGAGAGGCAATTGAATCAGGAATGGCACATCTGTAAAGATCTTGATGAATAACAAGGGAATAGAAAGAGAAAATACCTAGCACGAAAGGCATTTATCTCTGGCAAGTCCTCATCAATATACCAGCGGCATGCAGAGCTACCACTCAGCCCTTTCACACCTATTGAGACAGACAAGTAAAAATCTGTATTAAGGTGACAGAGGAAACAATATGCCAAGCTAAGTGTAAGGCAAAGAATTACCTCGGTACATTTTTGGCAGTGTCCCTACGAAGATAGCAATGATAGCTCTTGTTTCACTTGTAGCTCGGATCTCTTCTGCTTCAAACTCACGAGCTCGAGTACCCCATAGAACAAGCCTGATTTCATTTCCTCTATAAATCAAGGCAGGCAGGCCAGGAAAGGGAAAGGGAACAAGACAAGAGGAACAAAGATGAAATAAGGTAGGAACTCACGATTCATTCTGAAGAACTATATTCCTAGTATCTGAAGGTTCGGGCTAGTACTGAGAGTGGACAATAACTATGTCTGTGACCACAATAATTCTACCAATGACATCTGCAAGCACCAAAACAACATTAGTATGACACGATGAAAGACCAGCAACAAAGAGAGCATACATAGAGAAAGTATAGAACGACGAACCAAGAAAGCGAGGAGTCTGTGGGCCTGGCACAGGTATATCCAAAAAGGGCAGGAGGTTGTAAGTGCAGCATGGATAGTCTTCCTCATCACCAGGCTGAGGAATCATAGTGATAAAGCGAGTGAACTGCATCATATATGGACTTTCAACAAGTTTGTAAGTCTGCTTGGACTGTTTGCACACGAATCTGTTTATCAGATAAACCTCGCCTTCCTTTAAGACATCCCGCAGAAGCTCTGATGTCTCAGGAGGGATCTGGCCATACATGTGGTTGACCTACATATCCAGATTGGTAATTAGGGCCACACATCGACAACAGGAGTGTAAGCAAAGATGACATAATGCAGAACAAACCTCTTTGTCAAGCACCACAATGCCAGTATGCACAAGCGGGCCATTGTCGGACGCACCTCGGTACTCCCACAAGCGAGACACCAGAACCTTCGCATTCTAGTACAATTCTTTGGTATGGACCTATGAGAGAAGGCTAATCTTTCCGCTCGACATCTGCAGCCGAGAAGCAAAATCCAAAGTGATGACCATGCGAAGGGCAAGAAAGTTTAAAACCAACGATGTCATTCATACACACTTACTTAATAAGGCACGAACTGAAGAGAAAGCAAAATCAAGGGATCAGGTGATGAAGAAGCATAACATGCGGTCGCAAAAGTGATCTGAGGCACGGAGTTTCATAAGCCAGGATGCAAGACAAAATAAGTGAACAACATATAAAAACAGCAGGTCTATCATAAGAAGATTATATGCGAACCAAAACATAGATCGGCAAAAGCTTATGATATACACTATAGACTATTATCGATACAACCTAGCGAATGGAGCAAAAAATCTCAGGGAACACAATGTTCCTTGTCCGAGAAGCAGTCTTGTCATCCTCTCCTTTTATCAAGATCTTTAGTGATTTTTTTGAAGTAACACGCGACACAGCGACGTACAGTTGCCCATGTGTGAACACAAGAGTATCCAGATACAAACCAAAATTCGGAAGAGTCTGCCCTTGACTTTTGTTAATGGTCATCACATATGATACCCTAACAGGAAATTGACGATGATGCAAAGTGAAAGGCCATTTAGGATCCTTTGAAGTTAGACCTATCCTTGGTATGAAAACAACATCACCTATGTTTGAACCAGTGATGACAGTTGCCTCAATAATCTTATCAGCAAGCTTTGTGACTATGAGTCTTGTGCCATTACATAAGCCTGTTGATTGGTTCAGATTCCTCAAAAACATAATGGGAACACCTACCTTCAGCACTAACTTATGGTATGGAAAGTTGTTCACCTTAATCCCATTCAAATACTCGACAAAATAGAAAGTATCTTGATTGCGAACTGCATGTTGGAAATATGCCCTATAGGCAATAATAAATTAGTTATTATTATTATATTTCCTTGTTCATGATAATCGTTTATTATCCATGCTATAATTGTATTGATAGGAAACTCAGATACATGTGTGGATACATAGACAACACCATGTCCCTAGTAAGCCTCTAGTTGACTAGCTCGTGGATCAATAGATGGTTCCGGTTTCCTGACCATGGACATTGGATGTCGTTGATAACGGGATCACATCATTAGGAGAATGATGTGATGGACAAGACCCAATCCTAAGCCTAGCACAAAGATCGTGTAGTTCGTATGCTAAAGCTTTTCTAATGTCAAGTATCATTTCCTTAGACCATGAGATTTTGCAACTCCCGGATACCGTAGGAATGCTTTGGGTGTATCAAAGCGTCTGGCAATGGCGAGTGGCTATAAAGGTGCACTATGGGTATCTCCGAAAGTGTACATTGGGTTGGCACGAATCGAGACTGGGATTTGTCACTCCGTGTAACGGAGAGGTATCTTTGGGCCCACTCGGTAGGACATCATCATAATGTGCACAATGTGACCAAGGGGTTGATCACGGGATGATGTGTTACGGAACGAGTAAAGAGACTTGCCGGTAACGAGACTGAACAAGGTATCGGCATCCGACGATCGAATCTCGGGCAAGTACAGTATCGCTAGACAAAGGGAATTGTATACGGGATTGATCGAATCCTCGACATCGTGGTTCATCCGATGAGATCATCGTGGAACATGTTGGGAGCCAACATGGGTATCCAGATCCCGCTGTTGGTTATTGACCGGAGAACGTCTCGGTCATGTCTGCATGGTTCCCGAACCCGTAGGGTCTACACACTTAAGGTTCAATGACGCTAGGGTTATAAAGGAAGTTTGTATGTGGTTACCAAATGTTTCTCGGAGTCCTGGATGAGATCCCGGACGTCACGAGGAGTTCCGGAATGGTCCAGAGGTAAAGATTTATATATGGGAAGTCCTGTTTTGGTCACCGGAAAAGTTTCGGGTTTTATCGGTAGCGTCGCAGGGACCACCGGGAGGGTCCCGGGGGTCCACCAAGTGGGGCCACCATCCCCGAAGGGCAGCATGGGCCAAGTGTGGGAGGGGACCAGCCCCAGGTGGGCTGGTGTGCCCCACCCCACAAGGGCCCAAGGCGCCTAGGGTTTGGGGAGAGGGCGCACCCACCTAACTTGGGGGGCAAGTTTCCCCTCTCCCCCCCTTGGCCGCCCCCCCCCCCCAGATGGGATCTTGGGCTGGCCACCGCCCCTAGGGTGGAACCCTAGGTGGAGGCGCAGCCCCCCCTCTCCCACTATATATAGTGGAGGTAAAGGGGCAGCCCAAGTGACGAGGTTCTTCTCCTGTTGGCGCAGCCCTACCTCTCTTTCTCCTCATATCTCGCGGTGCTTGGCGAAGCCCTGCAGGATTGCAACGCTCCTCCACCACCACCACGCCGTTGTGCTGCTACTGGACGGAGTCTTCCTCAACCTCTCCCTCTCTCCTTGCTGAATCAAGGCATGGGAGACGTCACCGGGCTGTACGTGTGTTGAACGCGGAGGTGCCGTCCGTTCGACACTAGGATCTCCGGTGATTTGGATCACGACGAGTACGACTCCTTCAATCCCGTTCTCCTGAACGCTTCCGCTTAGCAATCTACAAGTGTATGTAGATGCACTCTCCTTCCCCTCGTTGCTGGTTTCTCCATAGATAGATCTTTGTGACACGTAGGAAAATTTTGAATTTCTGCTATGTTCCCCAACACTGCATCAGCAGAATTCCCTATGGTATCACAACTAAGGTACTCCCTCTCATCGGTAGGCACTAATTAAAGACAGAACATGCTCATTTATTTTCTCAGCAACCTCATTTGTTGGTGTTAGAATTGCCCTTTCTTTTAGATAGCCAACATCAGAATACCTAGCAGGGATATCTTTATATATGGCCTGGACAATGGCATAAATTTTGTCACCGTCAGTTTGTATTAAGAGCTCATCAGGGATGGTTATCGAAGAGGGATCAGACTCCACCTCACGGGTCATAGCAGGTGTTGTTCCATCACCTAAACTGAGGACCCACTCAGCAAAAGCAGCAACCTCAGACTGGAGGATTGGATCATTTGTGTGTGCAGTCAAATGCATGTTAATGTTTAGGTGCAGAACATCTACAATATTCCACAGAGGGGAGTTAGTGACCGCAGCAGCAAGAATCTGTGCTCGAGACCCACCTTCAATGACAGGCAATATTTGTCTAAGGTCCCCACCCAACACAACAACCTTACTGCTGAATGGAACTTTAGCTAAAGAGGGATCATTAGCAGACATGATATCACTAAATGACCTGTCCAGGGCCTCAAAGCATTTCCGATGGGACATCAATGCTTCATCCCATATAATAAGATCAGTTGATTCTATTAGAATGGAGAGCATGCTAGACCGCTTAATTTCACAGGTACCATGATCAGGCAGGTCAACAGGTATTTTAAATCTAGAATGTGTTGTTCTGCCAGCTGGTAAAAGCAAGGCGTCAACCCCTGAGGAAGCAACCGAAAGCACGAACCTCTCGTTACCTCTAAGATAAGCATCATGTGCATTCCAGAGGAACGTTTTCCCAGTACCACCATAACCAGAGACAAAGAAGAAACCAGACTTCCCAGATCTAATGCGGTCAACTATAGCAGAGTAAGCATAGAGCTGGTCTTTGTTTAACCTATCGTACAACAACTTTTCTTTTTTAAGAAGACTAACAACATCAACATCTAGCGCATCCGAAAGCATATCAGTTTGCACTCCACTATCATGGCATGCAGATTTCAAAGGCAAATTATGATCTAAGATGCATGCACTATTCTTAGCAAATATAGCAGCTAGTTCATCAAGTAGCATGTCCCTTAATGCTACAGGAGGGACAACATATGTGAAATCATTTCTATCCTGCCGAATTCTATGTTCAATATCATTGTGTAGGTAAACTTCATATTTCTCAAAGAAAGCAGCTTCATCATTAACAGAACAGTGAAGTATCATAGTAACAAACAGATGGCGCAACTGATTCCCCATACCCCATTTGACAGCTTCATCAAAAGCATTATACCATTCTATATCATCACCAAGCAGACCCCTTGCTCCACATGCCTCTCTAAAGGTCGAATATATGATTCCATTGTAGGCCCTAACATCCTCATAGCATTTTGGACATTTGACAATCATAAGCAACATTCTAAAATAAAAAAGTTCTCCGCTTGCCGGATGGACAGAGTATATTCTTCCAATTTTATCACTTCGTGTCCTACGTTTCCATTTTTTTGTCCTCAGCTATCCATGACCACCTAGTAGGGAAATCACAATAAGTTAAGGATCTAGCAGCGGGGTATAGCCTGTTTGCTACAAACCATTCTGTCAGCATTGTTTTCTGCATCCAGGCATTATTAACAACAGAATTCAGGGTGGCTTTAGTATGAAACCGTACAACATGCATGTTTAAGAGATGGACAAGTAATCTCTCAACGGATGGTGTTTTACCATGTATGTCAAACCCATAGACCCTCCAAAAAGAATCATAGTCAACAATATAACGACACTCCCTATACTCTTTGATCTCGTCAACATCCTGGCTGTTACCATCCCTAACATTCTCAAATAGGGTTTTAGACTTGTCTGGTCCTTTGGTGACGTACTTGTATAGATATTTGATAACATAGGTTTTGTTACACCATTCAACATTAATGTGCGCTTGCCACTTTTTTAATATGAGCATGTTATATGGAACCACATGTCTATTATCAAGCCTGACATTATTCTTCATCACAAAATGACCATTATTAGGATGCTTATATAAGGGAAACCCACTCTCATCAATAGAAGTTTCATTTTGAAATGATTTTGGGAATCTTTTTGAGCAAACACCTTTTTTCATGCAAGGACACTTTGGGACATCAATGCCACAGGGCCCATGCATCATGAATTCAGCGACAAGAGCATATCCCAAAGGATCATGTACAGGATCAGGGATCTCAGCTGAAATATAAGAATCTATAAGAGTCGGCGTGACAACTCTATCATCATCCTTCTTTTTACCAAACAAGGATGTGTGCGTGTGGCAGTCCCCTCTTCTGAAACTCAATAGTGTGCAAGACTGAAAATAGGAGACAAAGTCAACACAAAAAGCCATAAGGGAAACGTAGAAAGAGAAAGAGCAAAATGAAAGAGGCTTGCAGGGGACAGTACCATCAACAATAAGACCAAAGCCATTCCCTTTTTTGATCCCATGAAGGTATTGCATAAGCTTCATGTGGTACACCCTAACAGCAATGTCAGCCCTATCTGTCGCTGTTTGCCCAGGTTCAACAGAATCAAGGATTTCGTCCCACTTTGGGTTACATGTGAAAGTTGTAAAAACGTCCGGTGACCCATGAACCCGGGAGACAGCAACAACATCTTGAAAATTTTCATACATATACCGACGACCACCGGTGTAGGTTGACGGAAGTATATTTTTCTTCCCAACCTCTGACCCATCAATCATACTCTGGTCTACTGCGTCGACAACCCCCTGAAGATTTTCAGCCCGCGTTTCATTGTTACACTTAAGAACAAAATTGAGACAACACTCATCAATGCACGCACGAAAGTCAACAGCATCCTGTGATGATAACAGGCCACAACAAAGATATGGATTGTGCTGGTTTGGTTTATAGTGTGAACAAAAGCAATAATAATCTTGCATGGTCATTTTCACCCTCTTGTTTGAGTCATCAACATCAGCACCGATGTAGCGCACGCCGAGCTGAAAACCACGCTCACCATATGGAAACAGCAAAGGGTATTGCAAGGACATGTAGGTAGTATCTAAAGAAGAAATACGGTGCAACCTATCGCCTTTAGTCCGTATTATCAGATCTCGACACGGTGCCTCTAATGTGAACTCACCATAAACCAAAGCTGCTAGCTCATCTGTCGCCGGTAAACTAAACTGAGGGCTATCATTCTCGCCGGGAGCTATAAGCCTTATTGAAATCACCTCATGTTTATTTTGTTTCAGTATCCCCGCAACCATTCGAAATTTTCTGACTAAAGAATTATTTGTATCAAGCATTTGCATAAGACCCCTCACAATGTCCTTATCTAACCCAGGGTATGTTTCATCATGGTTGTTTAGGGCCTGAATTCTATTGTTAACCTCATTTTCTCTGTCATGTATGTATAACTCTGCATACTTGGGTGCATCACCTTCATTTGGAAGCAACGGGCCTATACGATGACAAATCTGACCATTTATTTTAAAAACTTTTGGACCTCCGCCAACATTAACAGACCAGTCAATTTTTGCCCCCATGGATGTAAACGCAAACATGCAATTGTACTAGTGTATTTTCTTAATAAACCTTAGATTACGGGGAGGTCTTTTATAATCAAGTAGGGTTGCTAAGAACGTAGGAGGTTTTTCAAAGGGTCTAATAAGACCTTGCCAGATTTACAACAGTTGTTGTAAACCACTCGTCTTTTTGTAATAGCAGACTTTGACCTCACCCTCTCGCGCTACCAAAAGCTAGCCTGGCAGCGATTACATCGGTAATTTGGGCCTCCGTAGTATGATCTTTTTGGATAAAAAGCTGCAGAACGATTTCACGTGTGAGGGCACATGACCCTCGGCTGGTAGAAAGAAGGATGGTCGACTAAAATACACAGGCATACCTTTAAGTATGTCCACCTCATCAGGAGAAAAACCAACCCAATCAGGATGCAGAGGTGACGCAAGGACATGCTCTGCAAGAGCCATAAGGAAAAGATACTAATATGACACATCGAGGAAAGGAAGAAACCCATGTACAACAAAGGGAAAACGAACTAACCACCCTTGTTGTGAGCGCGCAACCTTTGCAACAAGAACTTGCACCTTTTACGATTGCCTGCAGTCTCAGCAGAAGTAAGGAATGGAAAGTAGCCATCTCCTAAGGAGATAGAAAAAGAAAAACACGCTGAAGCAACATGACCTGGCTAAGAGTAAGCATCCAATAGAATCCAAATTATGGCAAGAGGAATAGAGCGTACGCTTCCTCTTTCGAACAAGGGGAGTGACATGCACGACCGGAATAACAGGCAAAGCAGGTGCAGCACGGGCTGCTCGGCGTGGAGGACAGGCAGGGACCGCACGCCCCGAAGCAGAAGTACGCCCCGAAGGGACAGCTGGCCGTGTTGGAACAGGACGACGCGGAGGCATACCGCGAACAGAGGAACTAAAAGCAGGAAAACACATAAACCATAGTGTTGCAAACAGAGAGGGAACAAGGACCAGCAGAACTTTGAAATTGCTCTGATAGAAGATAAATAAGAGGAGCTCAGCCTATGAGCATGGAAGACAACACCATGGGCGCACGTATCATGAAAAGCAATAAGACTTTACAACAGAAACCAATTGTTCAAACTGGATCTACAAGCATCTGATAAAATTATTATTTATTATTATTTATAAATAAATGAATATAATAATACAACAACACCACCCCATGATGATTAAGTGGAACAGACAGACGCTAGAAGCCTCGAGTACAGCAACGCTAAGTTAGGAGGGGGATGCGCCTGGGCATGAGAGACACTAACAGAGGAGTCCGTGCCTAATGAGTGCGGGCAGGCAAGAACTCTTTCTAAATAAGCTGCATAGCGAACAACTGATGTAGCAACAGCAACCGCAGCATTCCCGCAATTCCTATAGACAACAACACTCTCATAATTGTAATCTCTAACTACAAAACCATACAGTCCTTGCAAAAACTTGATTGCCTGAAGGGTAGCCTGTTCGTACGCATCTGAAAAACCAAGGCACGCAGGGCTCCAAAAAAAATTCTCCGTGGCATCACCGCAAGACCATCCCCAGTGATCTCAACCTCTACCCCAGCAAGGACATGCCCATCCCCATCAACCTCACACAGATAGACAGGAGGAGGAAGCTCATAGTGTGCTGCCACAGTTTCCAGGATTGGCACAACAAATGGCACCACAGTACGCATCCTGAGCAGGTGAATAATAAAATCGTAAGCAGGAAAGAGCGTGTAAGAGGAACCAAGAAAAGAAGACAGAAGAAACAATCAACGACAATAACAGTACAGAAAGACACGAAAGAACCCAACGCACATAAGACACATGATTAGAACCAAGTTAGAGACCGAATTTTAAAGGAGTACAAGAATAGAAATAGCAGGGAAGGAAAGCATCAAACCTTGGCTAGATGAAAGACAGCACATGAGCTGTGACGTGAACCGAAGCGCGGCAGAACCTTCGTCAAACGTGAGCAAGGAGATCAACCGACCCGGCAGTCCAATGTCACCAAAGGAGACCTACACATGTATAAGAAAATCAAATTAGATATGAAAACATCTTTGTTCTATAGAAACAAATATAAGAATGAACAAGCAATAAGTAACTGAACTAAAGCATGGGAAAGCCCAGATCAAGCAAATAGGAAGAAGGAAGACATCCAAAGTTGAGATGCAAAACACACACATGGCAGGAAGAAATTAAGTGAGCAAGAACAAAATCAAGTCAAACAAGAAGGAGCATTAAAGCAGATGCAGAGGAGTGATGTCTACTACACAACCTTCTTCTTGTAGACGTTGTTGGGCCTGCAAGTGCACAAGTTTGTAGGACAGTAGCAAATTTCCCTCAAGTGGATGACCTAAGGTTTATCAATCCGTAGGAGGTGTAGGATGAAGATGGTCTCTCTCAAACAACCCTGCAACCAAATAACAAAGAGTCTCTTGTGTCCCAAACACACCCAATACAATGGTAAATTGTATAGGTGCACTAGTTCAGCGAAGAGATGGTGATACAAGTGCAATATGGATGGTAGATAAAGGTATTTGTAATCTGAAATAATAAAAACAGCAAGGTAACAAGTGGTAAAAGTGAGCGTAAACGGTATTGCAATGATAGGAATCAAGGCCTAGGGTTCATACTTTCACTAGTGCAAGTTCTCTCAACAATAATAACATAGATAGATCATATAACAATCCCTCAACATGCAACAAAGAGTCACTCCAAAGCAACTAATAGCGGAGAACGAACAAAGAGATTATGGTAGGGTACGAAACCACCTCAAAGTTATTCTTCGGATTAATCTATTCAAGAGTTCGTACTAGAATAACACCTTAAGACACAAATCAACCAAAACCCTAATGTCACCTAGATACTCCATTGTCACCTCAAGTATCCGTGGGCATGATTATATGATAAGCATCACACAATCTCAGATTCATCTATTCAACCAACACAAAGTACTTCAAAGAGTGCCCCAAAGTTTCTACCGGAGAGTCAAGAACGTGTGCCAACCCCTATGCATAGGTTCATGGGCGGAACCCGCAAGTTGGTCACCAAAACATACATAAAGAGGCACATGATATCCCATTGTCACCACAGACAAGCACGGCAAGACATACATCAAGTTTTCTCATAAAAGACTCAATCCGATAAGATAACTTCAAAGGGGAAAACTCAATTCATCAAAAGAGAGTAGAGGGGGAGAAACATCATAAGATCCAACTACAATAGCAAAGCTCGGGATACATCAAGATAGTGCCATAGAGGGAACACGAGAGAGAGAGAGAGAGATCAAACACATAGCTACTGGTACATACCCTCAGCCCCGAAGGTGAACTACTCCCTCCTCGTCATGGAGAGCGCCGGGATGATGAAGATGGCCACCGGTGAAGGATTCCCCCTCCGGCAGGGTGCCGGGAAGGGCTCCCGAGAGGTATTTGGTGGCTACAGAGGCTTGCGGCGGCGGAACTCCCGATCTATCTTCTCCGTGGATGTTTTTAGGGTACGTGGGACTATATAGCTGAAAGAAGTCGGTCAGGGGGTGTTCGAGGGGTCCACGAGACAGGGGGGCGCGCCTAGTAGGGGGGAGGGGGCGCCCTCCTATCTCGTGGGCTCCTCGAGGATCTTCTGACTTCATCTCCAAGCCTCCAGGATGATAATCTTCCAAAAAATCACGATGCCGAAGGTTTCATTCCGTTTGGACTCCGTTTGATATCCCTTTTCTTCGAAATACTGAAACAGGCAATAAAACAACAATATGGGTTGGGCCTCCGATTAGTAGGTTAGTCCCAAAGTAATATATAAGTGTATAATAAAGCCCATAATCATTCAAAACAGATAATAAAATAGCATGAATGCTTCATAAATTATAGATACGTTGGAGACGTATTAGCATCCCCAAGCTTAATTCCTACTCGTCCTCGAGTAGGTAAATGATAAAGAAAGAATTTATGAAGTGTGAATACTAGAGGTGCACAAGTTTGATCAATGATAATTTCAATCACCTATACTAGCATGATAATATGTCATAACAGTAGTTCATCTCATAAAACTTTTCATGAACTAGTAACAAGCAATTCACATGTTAAAGCATAGGCCCTTCGCAGAGAGAAGCAGAGGTTGTCATGCGCTTTTAGGGTTGGATACACAAAATCTTAATGTGAAAGAACGTCACTTTATATTGCCCCTTGTATATGGACCTTTATTATGCAGTCCGTCGCTTTTATTGATTCCATAACAAGTTCGTACAAAGCTTATTTTCTCCACACTAATAAGTCATGCATATTTAGAGAGCAATTTTTATTGCTTGCACCGATGACAACTTACTTGAAGGATCTTACTCAATCCATAGGTAGGTATGGTGGACTCTCATGGCAAAATTGGGTTTAAGAATATTTGGAACAACAAGTAGTATCTCTACTTGGTCCTAGGAATTTTTGGCTAGCATGAGGGGGAAAGGCAAGCTCAACATGTTTGAATGATCCATGCGAGAAAACATAACCCATTACGTTGTCTTCCTTGTCCAACATCAACTCTTTAGCATGTCATACTTAATGAGTGCTCCCAATTATGAAAGATGTCTATGATAATATATTTATATTTGAAATATCTCTTCCTTCAATATTCTTTCATGAATTGTTCAAATGACTAATACAATGCTTGCTAACCGTCAATAAATTTACAACCTCATTACTCCCCATGGAATAAGCAAATGAGGCATATATAATTTCAGATTAATAAGTGAAGCACACGAGTAAATGACAAACTACTCCAAAAAGATATAAGTGAATAACAATGAGTAGCTAAATAATTATGCAACTATGTGAAGACTCTCTCTCATTAAAGAATTTCAGATCTTGGTATTGTATTCAAGCAGCAAGAAAAACAAAATAAAATGACATTGCAAGGATAGCACAACTCATGTGAAGAAGCAAAAACTTAGGTTCAACCGATACTAACCGATAGTTGTCGAAGAAGAAAGGTGGGATGCCTACCGGGGCATCCCCAAGCTTAGATGCTTGAGACTTCTTGAAATATTATCTTGGGGTGCCTTGGGCATCCCCAAGCTTGAACTTTTGTGTCTCCTTAATTCCCTTCATGTCACGGTTTCTATTCTTTTTATCAAAAGCTTCATTCACAACAAACTCAACAAGAACTCATGAGATAGGTTAGTATAAACCAATGCAAAACCTTATAATCTTCTACTGTAACAAATCACTAACATTATTATTCAACATTTAATACTAAATGTCTCTGCAAATTTAATACTCCTATCCTCAAATAGAATCATTAAACAAGCAAACATATGCAAACATAACAACAATCTGCCAAAACAGTACAGTCTGTAAAGAATGCAATAGTAACAATACTTCCCTGACTCCAAAAATTATGAACTAAAATTCCCACTGTAATGAATTTATCAGAGCTCAGTATGCAAAAAGATTCAACATTAGAACATTCTCTGACTTTTCTAGGGAATTTTTGCAACAGCGGTAAACTTTCTGTTTTCAAACAGCAACATGTATACTAGCAAAATAAGCATGGCAAAGGCTATCCTTGACTTTTTTATTGAAACTAAAGATGCAAAACATTATTCTAACTAACAGCAAGAAAAAACTAACAAAATAAAATGACGCTCCTAGCAAAACACATATCATGTGGCGAATAAAAATATAGCTCCAAGTAAAGTTACCGATGAGCGAAGATTTAAAGAGGGGATGCCTTCCGGGGCATCCCCAAGCTTAGGCTCTTGGTTGTCCTTGAATATTACCTTGGGGTGCCTTGGGCATCCCCAATCTCAGGCTCTTGCCACTCCTTATTCCATAGTCCGTCGAATCTTTACCCAAAACTTGAAAACTTCAACCACACAAAACTCAACAAAAAACTCGTAAACTCCGTTAGTATAAGAAAATAAATCACCACTTAGGTACTGTAATGAACTCATTCTAAATTCATATTGGTATAATATCTACTGTATTCTAACTTCTCTATGGTTCATACCACTTAATACTAGCCATAGATGCATCAAAATAAGCAAACAACACATAGAAAACAGAATCTGTCAAAAACATAACAGTCTGTAGTAATCTGTATAAAACCTATACTTCTGGAACGCAAACAATTATGAAATAAATTTCTGGACCTGCGAAATTTGTCTATTAATCATCTTCAAAAAGAATCAACCTAAAATCACTCTCCAGTAAAAAATGGCAGCTATTCTCGTGAGCGCAAAAGTTTCTGTTTTTTACAGCAAGATCACATAAACTTCACCCAAGTCTTCCCAAAGGTTCTACTTTGCACTTTATTGAAAAAAAAGCTATAAAACATGATTAATACAGTAGCATAATCATGTGGACACACAAAAACAGTAAGGATAAATATTGGGTTGTCTCCCAACAAGCGCTTTTCTTTAATGCCTTTCAGGCATGATGATGGCAATGATGCTCACATAAAAGATAAGAATTGAAACATAACGGGAGCATCATGAAGCATATGACTAGCACATTTAAGTCTAACCCTCTTCCTATTCATAGGGATTTTGTGAGCAAACAACTTATGGGAACAATAATCAACTAGCATAGGAAGGTAACACAAGCATAGCTTCAAGATTTTAAGCACATAGAGAGGAAACTTGATATTATTGCAATTCCTACAAGCATATGTTCCTCTCTCATAATAATTTTCAGTAGCATCATGAATGGATTCAACAATATAACCAGCACCTAAAGCATTCTTTTCATGATCTACAAGCATAGAAAATTTACTATTCTCCACATAAGCAAAATTATTCTTATTCGGAATAGTGGAAGTATCATAAGAGACTTGAACACTAAAAATTGTTTCCACATTAAAAGAGTAATGTTCAGAAAAAGGGTAATCATAATCATGAAAATATTTGTAAATATAATCATCACTACTTTTATAGCATAAGTTTCATCACAATAATCATCATAAGTAGCAACTTCGTTCTCATCATAATCGATTGAAACCTCTCCCAAGATAGTGGAATCACTAAATAAAGTTGACACTCTTCCAAATCCACTTTCATATTCATCACAATAAAATTCAACATCCTCCAAAATAGTGGGATCATTACTTCCTAAAGTTGACACTCTTCCGAACCCACTTTCATCAATATAATCATCATAGGTAGGAGGCATGCTATCATCATAACAACTTTGCATATCAAAACTTGGGATGCTAAAAATATCATCTTCATTAAACATAGCGTCCCCAAGCTTGGGACAAACATCAATTTCAGCAAATATATTCTCAAATATTTCATACTCATCAAACATAGCTTCCCCAAGCTTGGGACCTTTCATATCATAAGCATAATCACTCTCATCATTAAAAATATGGAGAGCACCAATAGTAAAGCAATTATCATCATCACAGTGAGTAGTAGGAGAAACATCATTTGGGAGGGATACCTTTCTACCTTTGTTGCTCCTTCTTTTCTTTTTATTCTTCACATTATGTGTAGGTTCAACCTTCCTCTTTGAGCTCCTTGTTGATGAGATTGGTTGAATGGAAAGCTCCTCCTCGTTTCCTGATTCATCATGAGAAATAATAGGAGGATATTGGGAAGTCTCTTCCCTTTCATTAGTATTCTCATCATCTTCTATTTGCTTTCTTTTCTTTAGGTAATTGGCAATATAAGGATTTTCAATGCAATTCTCCGCACAAAACATATAAATCTTTTCTAGATCAATATCAAGGAATTTCTTATGGGCAAATTCTGGAAGATCCTTAAGTAAACGTTTCAATTCTTCATAACCCAAAAGCAAACTAAGTTCATTGTAATGAGCAATGGAGATCAAATCATCACAATTTTTGGACACTATTCGATCATGAAACAATTTGCATAGGAGATGTAAATGACCACGTTCATTGCAAAGTTCACAAGTACGGCAAAGGAATTTTAAATTTTCAGCACTCACACCTAGCCTTTCATGCAACCATTTAGTTTCTAAATGATTATGCCTCTTGCAATAAATATCTTCTCTATTTGGTGTGTTCATGATAACATGCACTCCACAAAAGTTGACATGCTCATAAGATATGTTTTCATCATGACTAGAGAAATCATCATTAGTACTATGGATATTCAAAGAGTTCATACTAACAACATTGCAATCATGATCATCAGTCAAAGATTTAGTACCAAGCATTCTATGTAATTCTTCTTCTAGCACTTGAGCACAATTTTCCTTTCCATCAAACTCACGAAAGATATTAAAAAGACGAAGTGTACGAGACAAACTTAACTCCATTTTTTGTAGTTTTCTTTTATAAACTAAACTAGTGATAAAATAAGAAACTAAAAGACTCGATTGCAAGATCTAAAGATATACCTTCAAGCACTCACCTCCCCGGCAACAACGCCAGAAAAGAGCTTAGTTGACGGGGTGTGAGTACCATTTACGTAGCCTCCCCGGCAACGGCGCCAGAAAAGAGCTTGATGTCTACTACACAACCTTCTTCTTGTAGATGTTGTTGGGCCTGCAAGTGCACATGCCTGCAACCTCCTATCTCGTGGGCTCCTCGAGGATATTATGACTTCATCACCAAGCCTCCAGGATGATAATCTTTCAAAAAATCACGATGCCGAAGGTTTCATTCCGTTTGGACTCCGTTTGATATCCATTTTCTTCGAAATACTGAAACAGGCAATAAAACAACAATATGGGTTGGGCCTCCGGTTAGTAGGTTAGTCCCAAAATTAATATAAAAGTGTATAATAAAGCCCATAATCATTCAAAACAGGTAATAAAATAGCATGAATGCTTCATAAATTATAGATACGTTGGAGACGTATCAAGGAGCATTAAAGAACATTAAAGAACAAATAGGCCAGAAACAAATCCTGAAGAGAATGTAGGTGTGACAGGCCCCATCGGCATGCAACCAGCACTCTAGACCAAGGCAAGAACGCAAACAATGTAGTCCTAAACCCTAAACCAACCAAGATAATCCCTGGAATGAACACACTGGGTAGGAACCGCGGCAACCAAAGCGGGCTAACATCTGAAAATCGATGGGCCTGTCAGAAAGAGGACCGGGTAAAAGAGCAGTGTCAAGAAGAGGCAAAGCTAAACTAAATCAACCCCTAGGAGCAGCGCACAGCAGATCAACCCCTAGGAGCAGCACACAGCAGATATAAACATGGCACACACCCATTTGAGTGACATCTCATGAGCAACAATTCTTCCAATGACTTCCGTTGGCTTGAGATTCTTGTAATTGGGCATCATTTGGATCAATGTGCACACGATATCATATTTTCCATCCAAGGCTCTTAGGATCTTCTTGATCATGAATTTGTCGGTCATCTCTTCACTTCCTAAGCCGGCAATCTCATTTGTGATGAGAGGAAGCCTAGAGTACATTTCAGCGACGCCTTCACCATCCTTCATTTTGAACTTGTCAAGTTGACTTTGAAGCACATCCAATTTGGATTCCTTGATGGAGTCGGTACCTTCGTGCATGTCAATCAAAGTATCCCAAATTTCCTTTGCATTCTCAAGATGGCTGATTTTATTGAATTCTTCGGGGCACAATCCGTTGAAGAGAATATCACAAGCTTGAGCATTGTATTGCAGCATCTTCAACTCATCCGCGGTAGCTTCACGGTTCGGTTCTCTCCCATCAAAGAATTCACCTTTCAAGCCAATACACACAATAGCCCAAACGGTAGGGTTATGTCCAAGAATATGCATTTTCATCTTATACTTCCAACTAGCATAATTTGTACCATCAAAGTAAGGACCTCTACGGTGGTAATTTCCCTTGCTAGACGCCATACTCTTCTAGGTTGTGAGACCAAGGCTATGACCACAAAAAGCTATGGAAATCAAAGCAAATGGAGACCAAAGTCTAATACCAATTGTAGGATCGAAAGTATGTCTAGAGGGGGGTGATTAGACTACTTGACCAAATAAAAATCTAGCCTTTTCCCAATTTTAGTTCTTGGCAGATTTTAACAACTTAGCACAAGTCAAGCAATCAACCTACACATGCAATTCTAAGAGTATAGCAGTGGAATGTAAAACAATTGCATATGAAGGTAAAGGGAGGAGTTTCAGGAAGCAAACGCAATGGTGACACGGAGATTTTTTATCCATGGTTCCGGTAGGTGGTGCCATCGTAGATCCACGTTGATGGAGACTTCAACCCACGAAGGGTAATGGTTGCACGAGTCCACGGAGGGCTCCACCCACTAAGGGTCCATGAAGAAGCAACCTTGTCTATCCCACCATGGTCGTCGCCCACGAAGGACTTGCCTCACCCGGGTAGATCTTCATGAAGTAGGCGATCTCCTTGCCCTTAGAAACTCCTTGGTTCAACTACACAATCTTGACGGAGGCTCCCAAGTGACACCTAACCAATCTAGGAGACACCACTCTCCAAAAGGTAATAGATGGTGTGTCGATGATCAACTCCTTGCTCTTGTGCTTCAAATGATAGTCTCCCCAACACTCAACTCTCTCTCACAAGATATGGATTTGGTGGAAAGAAGATTTGAGTGGAAAGCAACTTGGGGAACGCTAGCGATCAAGATTTATGTGGTAGGAGTTGAATATCTTGATATCAACACAAGTGTAGGTGGTTCTCTCTCAGCAAATGGATAGTGGAAGTGTAGGCATGTTCTGATGGCTCTCTCCACGAATGAAGAGTGGGTGGAGGGGTATATATCGCCTCCACACAAAATCTAACCGTTACACACAACTTACCAAACACGGTGGGATCGAATAGTCAAACTCGGTCAGACCGATTTAGTTCATAATGTGACTGTTAGGCATTTCGGTGGGACCGACATGTCAACTCAGTGGTACTGATACCGTTAGGGTTAGGGCATAACGTAATCTCGGTGAGACCAATTACACAAACTCGGTGAGACCGATTTTGGTAATAAGCTAACCAGAGAGTTGGTCAGGCAAACTCGATGGGACCGATTGGCTCATCTCGGTTAGACCGAAACGTTATGAAAGGGAAACAGAGAGTTTGCATTCCAATCTCGATGGGACCGATCGTTCATCTCAGTTTGACCGAAACGTTACGAATGGAAACACATAGTTTGCAATCCCATCTCGGTGAGACCGAGATCCCTATCGGTGAGACCGAAAAGACTAGGGTTTCTGGCAGTGGCTATGTCAATTGAACTCGGTGGCGCCGGATAGAAAGTTTCGGTAGGGCCGAGTTTGACTTTTGGTTTGGGACATATGTGGATGTGAGAAAGTAGTTGGGGGCTTTGGAGCATATCACTAAGCACTTTGAGCAAGCAACTCATTAAGCAACACCTCACCCCATTTTAATAGTATTGGCTTTTCTATGGACTCAATGTGATCTTCGATCACTAAAAGTAAAATGTAGAGTCTTGTGCTTTGAGCTTGAGCCAATCCTTTAGTCCTTAGCATTTTGAGGGGTCCACGTTTCTCATCCATGACATGCCAAACATTGAGCTTTTCTGGAATATTTATCTTGAAATATCATTAGCTCAATGAGATATATGTTGTTAGGAATTACCACCCAGAGATAGTTGCACTTTTAGCAGGTTGCATAGCTAGAGCTATATGTTCAATGATAAACCATCTATCATTTTTTCTAGTGACAACAACGTTTGCTTCACAACCTGTCACGCCAATCACATTTCTTCTTTTCCTTGTCTCCGCTGTCAGCTTGTCGGTTCTCTCTTGCCACTTCTCTTGCTTTTTTCCTCCTAGCCTCCTTCCCTTCCTCATCTACTATTTTTCCAGCCCGGTTACACCTGAAAATGCAATGAGACACGCCGCCTCCTGGAGCAGTTTAGCCACGGTGTTTGAAGCTTTTCCCACTGCAAAACCACAGATAGGAAAATGTTCCTTGTAAAATGCTTGTGCTGTGTTGGATGAATCAAAATCCATGCCCATTTGCGGCACATGGTGGCTGCGGACCTCTTGGCTGCAACTCTGAGCTACAACAACACTATCTTTCTCCAGGAAATTGTCTATGTCGTCCTATGTCAATTGCTGGTCATCATCATCCACGGCTGCATCATTAGTCTATTCAGCCTCATCTTCAGGATCAATAAGATCATTATTTTCTTCAATGACAACAACAACATTTCCGAGAACTATTGTATCAGCATCAAAATCATCACTCCCTAGATCATCTTCAATGGAATTGTCTTCAGGCATCTCTAAAGTTAGCAAAAAAAAGTCTACACCAGGAGCTGGCAGACCATCTTTCTATGTCAAAGCTTGCAAAGATGAACCAACATCATAGGAATCACTCAAGATGTTGTCCCAATTTGGAGTCACATTGTCTTCAAGATAGGTGCTCGACGTAGGGATGTCAAACTCAGGTAGCTGACTCAAGTTTGAGTTTCGCCTTGTTATCCTGAATGTTCCGTTTTGCAAAAATATTGTCCACAAATAAGAAGAAGAAGTTTTATTAGATACATGGTTTAATCCAAATGATTGTTGATCATACTAATTTATTTATGCTAATTAGAAGTGCTTCGGTACAACCCCACCCCCAAACCGTAGAAGGGTAGGTCGGTCATTTCATTGAAACGTATACCACCTCGTATTGTACGTACCTGCCGTCCATACTGATACATGCCGCCAGGCAAAATAAAAAAACACAGTCACGTCCGCCTGCCGCCCGCAGAGGAAAAAATATCAAAAAATTTGCATGATCTCGCCGCCCACCAAGCGATCACGCGGCTCCCGATCTGGTTGCCCAACTGACCGATCACCGTGGGTGGCTGGTGGTGGGGAAGACCGCCATTGCCGTTGAGTACATCATTCAAACCCCTTCCCACGCAGGTTCTCACTGTCCCTGCCCCACGTCGTGGTCCCTGTCGTCAGTGACTGCCCCGACGTCTGCGTCCGCCGTCAATCACCGCAATCGCCCCCTACCACGGATCCACCCCATAATATTAGAATAAATCCGAGGCATACCATTGATCATTCGAGGACCAAGCAATCACACAAGCACGACACCGAGATTTGTTAACGAGGTTCGCTGATATGGCTACATCCCCGGGGCCCGACTGTGGGCGCTCCTCCCTATGACACTGCTACAATACCGCACCTGGTCGCTCTGGACACCGGCACATGCCGCCGGCTTCCCCTGCGTTCCTGTGCTATTATGTTAGCATAGGTTGCATCGTGTGTCTAGCCCCGCTATATATGAGAGGCCTAGGATACAAGTGTCCTACTAGGACACGACTCCATATCCTATCTAAACACAATACAACTACAAGTCCAACTGTAACCTACCTTTTATACTATATTCGACACAACTCCAACAAACTCCACCTTGGCGAATATACTCCACCACTGTGGATTTGTTCATGTGTCAAACTTCCATGTACATTGGACTTGAGTTTATCCCATGAGCACCGCTGCTACTCCAAAGACTCCATGTGACTCCACATGCAACTTGTCGTCCCTCCTTTTCTTGACCACGGTAAACACGCAAGCAAAATTAAGTTCCTTGTTACTCTAGTTTGTGCTCCCAACTTCCAGAGTATCCGTCTAATGTCATCACACACTGATCAATGACCTGCGTGAAAGTGAACAACTCACATATTGGGTGTCACATATAAGAGTTACCTGAACTCAGTGTCATCGCTCCTTTCTTGACCGCTTGTCTGAAACATGAAGGAATTTCACCGTTGCTTGTAGACAACTGGAATCAAATTCGCAGTTGTCTCACCACATGTATGGCCACCAGAGCCCTGCCTCGTCTCCATGTCTCGTGCGCGCCGCACGCCTCGCTGCTATTACCGTGTCGAGCCTCTGCTGTCCTGGTCGAGTCTCAAGGATCGCGAACCCACACCACTCAACCTCCACTGCAGAGTACCATCGATCATCACCGAGCGATGACGAGTTTCACGCTTCCATCGGACCACTGAGCTCCAGTCCGAACTACGTGTCACTCGCTTTTTTCCCGCTTGCTGAATAGGCTTTCATTCCCTGGATCCTTACATCGTAGCCCCTCAATCCAGCTCCACCTTCAACATGACTACATGGTAGATGATCAGTCCACCCCTCGCGCCCCGTCGACTTCAAGCTCTCATGTGCACCATCTTGAATCAACCCCGCGCCACAGTCATGTCGAAGCCACACAAGCCCTCAGACTTGCGCCACGTGTTTCCACGCCCAGAAGTCGGTCACCATCTTCACCACACTACTATGTCGTCATCACCGATCTCACCACCGTCTTCTGTATCAACTGACTCGCGTCGATCCCATCAGACTCTAGTCCGACCCAACCGAACTTGTCCGGCTGCACGACACTCTCCAGACTCAAGCCGCCACCGTGACCTTCGCCATCCATACACAAACATGTACCAACAAAAAAACCAAAGCAAAGTCCTCCATAGCCTTCCCATGTGAACATGCCACAGATCAACAAAGCTAATCTAGCTCAAACTCCTGATTCATCACACGTATGTAGCTTTAGGACTTATTTTTTCTTTCTTGATAGCATATCACCGCCTTGACTCTCAGCCCTTGTGTCAATTCTTTATCACAAACAAATCTTGTGTCATCTCAACCATGTACGCACACCAGCAGCATAAATCGGCAACTCCTTGAGCCGGTCACGTACCAAACAGCCTCCGCCAAGTGCCACATCACAGACCGCATCCGCTTGCCTGGCTGCGCACAGGCGCACCTCTCTAGCAGACGCGTGCTTTACCAAGCCACCTGCCCTTCAGCACAAACCGATCTAGTTCGATCGATCTCCTGAGGACTCCACTGCTTGCACGTTGCGCCATCGCCGCTCCGACAGTGACTTAGAAATCTCGCCGATAACTCTGCTCCTGCTGCGGCCTACTGATTACTCCCAACTGTCGCTTTGATCGAAACCTGTCGCTGCTTTTCACCGTTTTGGCTGCTTTTGATCTTTCCGCTGACCTCCAATCGGACAACTTCGATCTCACCGCAGGCACCTGGCAAACCCTCAGCAGCGGCTCCATCGATTGAACACGACGTCCTTTGAACCAACAATCGCGACCTCGAACAACCTAGCTCATGATACCACTTGTTAGAATAAATCCGAGGCATACCGTTGATCATCCGAGGACCAAGCAATCACACGAGCACGACACCGAGATTTGTTAACGAGGTTTGCCGATATGGCTACATCCCCGGGGCCTGACTGTGGGCGCTCCTCCCCATGACACTGCTACAATACTGCACCTGGTCGCCCTGGACACCGGCACATGCCGCCGGCTTCCCCTGCGTTCTGGTGCTATTATGTTAGCATAGGTTACATCGTGTGTCCAGCCCCGCTATATATGAGAGGCCTAGGATACAAGTGTCCTACTAGGACACGACTCCATATCCTATCTAAACACAATACAACTCCAAGTCCAACTGTAACCTGCTACGTCTTGAGCTAGCGTTGGTTTTCCTCGAAGAGGAGAGGGTGATGCAACAAAGTGTAGCGTAAGTATTTCCCTCAGTTTTGAGAACCAAGGTATCAATCCAATAAGAGGCTCCTCAAAAGTCCCACGCACCTACACAAACAAACTGAGAACTCGCAACCAACACAATAAAGGGGTTGTCAATCCCTTCACGGTCACTTACGAAAGTGACATCTGATAGAGATAGTATGATAAGATAAATATATTTTTGGTATTTTATGATATAGATGCATAAAAGTAAAGATGCAAATAAAAGTAGATTGAAAGCAAATATAATAAGAGATAGACCCGGGGGCCATAGGTTTCACAAGAGGCTTCTCTCGAGAGCATAAGTATTACGGTGGGTGAACAAATTACTGTCGAGCAATTGATAGAAAAGCGAATAATTATGACGTTATCTAGGCATGATCATGTATATAGGCATCACGTCTATAACAAGTAGACTGACTCCTGCCTGCATCTACTACTATTACTCTACACATCGACCGCTATCCAGCATGCATCTATAGTATTAAGTTCATAAGAACAGAGCAACACATTAAGCAAGATGACATGATGTAGAGGGATAAACTCATGCAATATGATATAAACCCCATCTTGTTATCCTCGATGGCAACAATACAATACGTGTCTTGCAACCCTTTCTGTCACTGGGTAAGACCTCCGCAAGATTGAACCCAAAGCTAAACACTTCTCCCATGGCAAGAAAGATCAATCTAGTAGGCCAAACCAAACTGATAATTCAAAGAGACTTGTAAAGATAACTCAATGATACATAAAAGAATTCAGAGAAGATTCCAATATTATTCATAGATAAACTTGATCATAAACCCACAATTCATCGGATCTCGACAAACACACCGCAAAAAGAGATTACATCGAATAGATCTCCACAAGAGAGGGGGAGAACATTGTATTGAGATCCAAAAAGAGAGAAGAAGCCATCTAGCTAATAACTATGGACCCGTAGGTCTGTGGTAAACTACTCACAACTCATCAGAGAGGCTATGGTGTTGATGTAGACGCCCTCTGTGGTTGATTCCCCCTCCGGCAGAGTGCCGGCGAAGGCTCCAAGATGGGATCTCGCGGATACAGAAGGTTACGGTGGTGGCAATTGTGTTTCGTGGTGCTCCTGGATGTTTTCGGGGTCCGTGGACATATATAGGAGGAAGAAGTACGTCGGTGGACGCCCGAGGGGCCCACGAGACAGGGGGCGCGCCCTACAGGGGGGCGCCCTCCTATCTCGTGGGGCCCTCGGAGCTTTCTTGACTTGCACTCCAGGCTCTCCGGATCAGATTTGTTCCAAAAATAACGCTCCCGAAGGTTTCATTCTGTTTGGACTCCGTTTGATATTCCTTTTCTACGAAATACTGAAATAGGCAAAAAAACAGCAATATGGGCTGGGCCTCCGGTTAGTAGGTTAGTCCCATAAATGATATAAATGTGTAGAATAAATCCCATAAATATCCAAAAGGGGTAATATAATAGCATGGAACAATCAAAAATTATAGATACGTTGGAGACGTATCAAGCATCCCCAAGCTTAATTCCTGCTCGTCCTCGAGTAGGTAAATGATAAAAAGAGAATTTTTGATGTGGAATGCTACCTAGCATAATTCATAATATAATTTTCTTTCATTGTGGCATGAATGTTCATATCCAAATAATACAAAATAAAAGATCATAAAGGCATAAGAAATATTAATACTTCAAGCATACTAATCAAGGTAATCATGTCTTCTCAAAATAACATGGCTAAAGAAAGTTATCCCTACAAAATCATATAGTTTGGCTATGCTTGATCTTCATCACACAAAGTATTTAATCATGCACAACCCCGATGACGAGCCAAGCAATTGTTTCATACTTTAATAATCTCAAACTCTTTCAACTTTCACGCAATACATGAGTGTGAGCCATGGACATAGCACTATATGTGGAATAGAATGGTGGTTGTGAAGAAGACAAAAAGGAGAAGATAGTCTCACATCAACTAGGCGTATCAACAGACTATGGAGATGCCCATTAATAGATATCAATGTGAGTGAGTAGGGATTGCCATGCAACAGATGCACTAGAGCTATAAATATATGAAAGCTCAACAAAAGAAAACTAGTGGGTATGCATCCAACTTGCTTGCTCACGAAGACCTAGGGCACTTTTGAGGAAGCCCATCATTGGAATATACAAGCCAAGTTCTATAACGAAAAATTCCCACTAGTATATGAAAGTGACAACATATGAGACTCTCTATCATGAAGATCATGGTGCTATTTTGAAGCACAAGTGTGGAAAAAAGAGATACTAGCATTGTCCCTTCTCTCTTTTTCTCTCATTTTATTTTTTTTTCTTTTTCTTTTTTTCTTTTTTCTCTTCTTTTTTTTCTTTCTTTGGCCTTTTTTTTTCTTTTGGCCTCTTTTTTCTTTCTTTCCCTTTTTTCTTTTTGTAAAGTCCGAAGTCTCATCCCGACTTGTGGGGGAATCATAGCCTTCGTCATCCTTTCCTCACGAGGACAATGCTCTAATAATGAAGATCATCACACTTTTATGGATTTACAACTCAAAGCTGGAACAAAATATGACTCTATATGAATGCCTCCGGCGGTGTACCGGGATATGCAATGACTCAAGAGCGACATGTATGAAAATTATGAAGGTGGATTTGCCACAAATACGATGTCAACTACATGATCATGCAAAGAGCACTATGACAAAAGTAATGTGTGTCATATGAACGGAACGGTGGAAAGTTGCATGGCAATATATCTCGGAATGGATATGGAAATGCCATAATAGGTAGGTATGGTGGCTGTTGTGAGGAAGGAGTATGGTGGGTGTATGGTATCGGCGAAAATTGCGCGGCACAAAAGAGGCTAGCAATGGTGGAAGGGTGAAAGGGTGCGTATAATCCATGGACTCAACATTAATCAAAAGAACTCATATACTTGTTGCAAAAATTTAGAAGTCATCAAAAATAAATCACTACGCGCATGCTCCTAGGGGGATAGATTGGTAGGAAAAGACCACCGCTCGTCCCCGACTGCCACTCATAAGGAAGATAATCAATAAATAAAATTGTGCTCCAACTTCATCACAAAGCGGTTCACCATACGTGCATCCTACGGGAATCACAAACTTCAACACAAGCATTCTTTAAAACCATAATCACCCAACTATCATGACTTTAATATTACTACCTCCATATCTCAAAACAATTATCAAGTATCAAGTTGATCATAGCATCCAATTCACTTCCTATGATAGTTCTTATTATACCCAACTTGGATGCTCATCATTCTAGGACCTACTTTGTAACAAAAGCAAATACCATGCTGTTCTAAACGACTCTCAAAATGATGTAAGTGAAGCATGAGAGACTAGCAATTTCTTCAAAATTAAGACACCACCGTCGTGCTCTTAAAGATATAAGTGAAGCACTAGAGCAAAAACTATCAAGCTCAAAAGATATAAGTGAAGCACATAGAGTATTCTAGAAAATTCTAATCAAATAGACTTCTACCAAAAGGTGTGTACAGCAAGGATGATTGTGGTAAACTAACAAGCAAAGACTAATATAATACACGACGCTCCAAGCAAAATACATATCATGTGGCGAATAAAAATATAGCTCCAAGTAAAGTTACCAATGAACGAAGACGAAAGAGTGGATGCCTTCCCGGGGCATCCCCAAGCTTAGGCTTTTGGCTACTCTTAAATATCTTGGGGTTCCATGGGCATTCCCAAGCTTAGGCTCTTGCCACCCTTTATTCCATAGTCCATAAAGGTTTACCCAAAACGTGAAAACTTCACAACACAAAACTCAACAGGAAATCTTATAAGCTTCGTTAGTGAAAGAAAACAAAACCACCACATAAGGTACTGCAATGAACTCATTCTTTATTTATTTTGGTGTTAAACCTACTGTATTAGAACTTCCTTATGGTTTATAAACTAATTCATTAGCCATAGATGCATTGAAATAAGCAAACAACACACGAAAAACAGAATCTGTCAAAAACAGAACAGTCTGTAGCAATCTGTAACTAACGCAAACTTCTGGAACTATAAAAATCCTACAAAAATAGGACGTACTGGACAATTTGTCTATTGATCAGCAGAAAAATGAATCAATCCAAAATCACGTTTCTGTGATTTATTGAATTTTTTCTCGTGAGCGCAAAGTTTCTGTTTTTCAGCAGAATCAAATCAACTATCATCGTAGCTTATCCTATAGGTTCTACTTGGCACAAACACTAATTAAAAGATAAAAACACATCTAAACAGAGAGTAGATGCAAGATTTATTAATAAACAGGAGAAAAAACAAAAAAAACATAAAGAAAAATTGGGTTGCCTCCCAACTAGCGCTATCGTTTAACGCCCCTAGCTAGGCATAAAAGCAAAGATAGATTTAACGCGTGCCATCTTTGGCACTTGATTCATAAGGAGCACGCATGATAGATTCATAAGGTAATTTGAGTTTCTTTCTTGGAAAGTTCTCCATGCCTTTCTTTAAAGGAAATTAGAATCTAATGTTCCCTTCCTTCATATCAATAATCGCACCAATCGTTCTAAGGAAAGGTCTGCCAAGAATAATAGGGCAAGAAAGATTGCAATCCATATCAAGAATGATAAAATGTACGGGCACCGAATTCCTATTAGCAACAATAAGAACATCACTGATCTTTCCCATAGGCTTTTTAATGGTGGAATCCGCAAGGTGCAAATTTAAAGAGCAATCATCAAGATCATGGAAACCTAGAATATCACATAAAGTTTTCGGAATCGTGGAAACACTAGCACCCAAATCACACAAAGCAAAACACTCATAATCTTTAATTCTAATCTTTATAGTAGGTTCCCACTCATCATTAAGTTTTCTAGGTATAGAAACTTACAAATTCAGTTTTTCATCATAAGATTGCAACAAGGCATCAAAGATATGTTTGATAAAAGCTTTGTTTTGACTGTAAGCATGAGGAGAATTAACAACGGATTGCAACAAGGAAATACAACCTTTTAAAGAGCAATTATCATAATCAAATTCCTTGAAATCTGAGATAGTAGGTTCAATATTAGAAGTTGAGGGTTCTCCAGTCTCTCTTTTACCAAATTTAACATCACGATCTAAAGACTCCGAATTTTTGGGACGCCTTCTAGGCAAAGTTGATTGATCATCACTCCCATAATCATAAAAATTCATATTGCAAAACATAGATCTAATGGGAGACGCATCAATAACTTTAAGATACTCATCATTATTTTCATGGAGACTAGAAGAACACGCTTTTATAAAGCTTTCTTTTTTAGCACGCAATCTAGCGGTTCTTTCCTTGCACTCGTCAATGGAGATTCTCATTACTTTGAGAGACTCATTGATATCATGCTTAGGAGAAGAAGATCCAAGTTTAAGAGAATTAACATCAAACGAAAGTCTATCAACGTTCCTAGCCAAATCATCAACTTTGAGCAATTTTTCTTCAAGCAAAGCATTGAAATTCTAGGGAACAGTCTAGCATTAAAATTTCCTCTATACGCTTTGTTTCCAAAATTATTCCTACCAACAAAATTCACATCCATAGATTCATTGTTATTCTCAATCAAGGAAGACAAAGGCATATCATTTGGATCAAGAGGAGTATTTTTAGTAGCAAACATCTTCATAAGTTCATCCATCCACTCAAAACATTGATTTCTTCTATAGCATGCACTTTTTTACTAGAAGATCTTTCGATGTGCCATTGAGAATAATTAGCCATAATATTATCAAGCAATTTTGTAGCATCTCCTAACGTAATTTCCATAAACGTGCCTCCTGCGGCCGAATCTAAGAGATTTCTAGAGGCAAATTTCAAACCGGCATAAAATTTTTGTATGATCATCCATAAATTCAAACCAGGAGTAGGGCAATTGCGAAGCATCAATTTCATTCTGTCCCAAGATTGGGCAATATGCTCATGATCAAGTTGTTTAAAATTCATAATATCGTTCCTAAGAGTGATGATCTTAGCGGGAGGAAAATACTTAGAGATAAAAGCATCTTTGCACTTGTTCCAAGAATCAATATTATTTTTGGGCAAAGACGAAAACCAAATTTTAGCACGATCTCTAAGTGAAAACGGAAATAACTTCAATTTGACAATATTGTTATCCGTATCTTTCTTCTTTTGCATATCACACAAATCACCAAAATTGTTTAGATGAGTAGCGGCATCTTCACTAGGAAGGCCGGCGAATTGATCTTTCATAACAAGATTCAGCAGAGCAGCATTGATTTCACAAGACTCAACATCATTAAGAGGAGCAATCGGAGTACTAAGGAAATCATTATTATTGGTATTCTAGAAGTCACACAACTTGGTATTATCTTGTGCCGTGGCGACAAGTAATCCAACACACAAGCAAACAGAAAAACGGCAAGCGAAAAGAGAGGAGGAGATTGGGAAAGAGAGGGCGAATAAAACGGCATGGGTGAAGTGGGGGGAGAGGAAAAAGAGAGGCAAATAATGTAAATGCGAGGGAGATGGGTTTGTGATGGGTACTTGGTATGTCTTGACTTGAGCGAAGACCTCCCCGGCAACGGCGCCAAAAATCCTTCTTGCTACATCTTCAGCTAGTGTTGGTTTTCCCCGAAGAGGAGAGGGTGATGCAGCAAAGTGTAGCATAAGTATTTCCCTCAGTTTTGAGAACCAAGGTATCAATCCAATAGGAGGCTCCTTAAAAGTCCCACGCACCTACACAAACAAACTGAGAAATCGCAACCAACGCAATAAAGGGGTTGTCAATCCCTTCACGGTCACTTACGAAAGTGACATCTGATAGAGATAGTATGATAAGATAAATATATTTTTGCTATTTTGTGATATAGATGCAGAAAAGTAAAGATGCAAATAAAAGTAGATTGAAAGCAAATATGATAAGAGATAGACCCGGGGGCCATAGGTTTCACTAGAGGCTTCTCTCGAGAGCATAAGTATTACGGTGGGTGAACAAATTACTGTCAAGCAATTGATAGAAAAGCGAATAATTATGACGTTATCTAGGCATGATCATGTATATAGGCATCACGTCCATAACAAGTAGACCGACTCCTGCCTGCATCTACTACTATTACTCCACACGTCGACCGCTATCAAGCATGCATCTAGAGTATTAAGTTCATAAGAACAGAGCAACACATTAAGCAAGATGACATGATGTAGAGGGATAAACTCATGCAATATGATATAAACCCCATCTTGTTATCCTCGATGGCAACAATACAATACATGTCTTGCAACCCTTTCTGTCACTGGGTAAGATCACCGCAAGATTGAACCCAAAGCTAAACACTTCTCTCATGGCAAGAAAGATCAATCTAGTAGGCCAAACCAAACTGATAATTCAAAGAGACTTGTAAAGATAACTCAATCATGCATAAAAGAATTCAGAGAAGATTCCAATATTATTCATAGATAAACTTGATCATAAACCCACAATTCATCGGATCTCGACAAACACACATAAAAAAAGATTACATCGAATAGATCTCCACAAAAGAGGGGGAGAACATTGTATTGAGATCCAAAAAGAGAGAAGAAGTCATCTAGCTAATAACTATGGACCCGTAGGTCTATGGTAAACTACTCACAACTCATCGGAGGGGCTATGGTGTTGATGTAGAAGCCCTCCGTGGTCGATTCCCCCTCCGACAGAGTGCCGGCGAAGGCTCCAAGATGGGATCTCGCGGATACAGAAGGTTACGGCGGTGGAAATTGTGTTTCGTGCTGCTCCTGGATGTTTTCGGGGTCCGTGGACATATATAGGAGGAAGAAGTACGTCGGTGGACGCCCGAGGGGCCCACGAGATAGGGGGGCGCGCCCTATAGGGGGGGCGCGCCCCCCTATCTCGTGGGGCCCTCGGAGCTTTCTTGAGTTGCACTCCAGGCTCTCCGGATCAGATTTGTTCCAAAAATAACGCTCCCGAAGGTTTCATTCCGTTTGGACTCCGTTTGATATTCCTTTTCTTCGAAATACTGAAATAGGCAAAAAAACAGCAATATGGACTGGGCCTCCGGTTTAGTAGGTTAGTCCCAAAAATGATATAAATGTGTAGAATAAAGCCCGTAAACATCCAAAAGGGGTAATATAATAGATGGAACAATCAAAAATTATAGATACGTTAGAGACGTATCATAACCTACCTTGTACACTATATTCGACACAACTCCAACACATAATCCAACGGGTGGCTTCGTCATCTTCCACGCGGCTGCCGACTTGAATCAGGGCGCAGGCCCCATCAGCCTTGACCAGCGACGTCGACACCACCGCCTAAGGTTTGCGATCTAACCCTTGATGGGTCGAAATGATTTAGATTTTTTAAAAAGTAGTTTTGATCTTGCAATTTATTTATGGGCATGACTCACTCTATGAAATTTAACCGGAGATTAAAAAAATTATCAATGTTGTGCAGTGTTGCTCGTTAGGTGTGTTTACATGGACCAGGAAACCACATTCACGAGCCATGAGAATCATACTGATAAGGTCACTCGCACTAATAACGATACTACATATGAAGATGATGACAGCAGTGACAACAAATCATGGTTGTCATATGATATCTTACCTCCAGAAGGTTTTAAAAATAATGAACATGGTGCGAACAATGACAACCTAAGTGACATCTATTTTGATTACATTTTTGAATTTGCGAAGTAACACATGGCTAATTATTTGTCTATGTTTTTTAATTTATAGGAAGATGTGGACGTTGAGAATGAGCAAAACAATTTTTAGGAATCATTAACCGATAACTTGAGCCAGGTTCGTTCAAACATATTGTAATAGTATGGAATAAATGATAGTAATTGACACGATTTCATATGTAATTTTGTAGGAGGGGTCAGATCGTCCTAGCGGTGATCACGACGAGGCAGAGATGGACATTGAGGAGTCTCAAAACCAGCAGCAGATGCTGGACACACGTTGGAAGGTCATGGCTATAACATTTCAGTCTTAAGGGGATGCATATATATTCTACAACAAGCACGCCAAAGAGTGTGGGTTTAGCATTAGGAGAGAGAAGATGAAACGATGGAAATGTGCTTCTGGAATTATATGGTACAAGCGGTTCCTTTGCTCCACGGGAAGGAGAAGGCAGAGAAAATTCATAACCATGGGGGTCCGCACCCGCAGGCTTAGACCCGAGACTCGTTGCGAGTGCGGTGCGCATATGGTGGTGAAGTTGGACAGAGCACGTGGAGTTTGGTTCGTCGCGGCATTCATGGATGATCAGAACAACGCGCTGGCTCGACCATACGAGGTCTCATTTTTGTGGTCACACAGACGGATTGGAGATGGCACGAAGGCAGAGATACTGGTGATGCAAGGGGCTGGGATCAGAAAGCATACAATGGTCGACAACTTTATCAGTAGGTATGGTTCGTACGGTAAGTACGGACTTAATTATTAGGCGTGCCGTTTACAATCTGTGCTACAGAGAGAAAATGAAGCTCATTGTAAAGGGTGATGATGAGATAACAGTGAGCATTATGAGGAGCAGAAAGGCAAAAGACCCTGACTTCTTTTTTGAGTATGTGCTTGATAAGGAAGGGCGGTTCAAGAGTATGTTCTGGTGCGATGCACAATCACGGAGGGAGTATCAGGACTACGGAGATGTGGTCATTCTTTGTAGCACTTATAAGATGAACAGATATTGTATGTTGTTCATCCCCTTTGTCGGTCTTAATAAACACTGTTGCACCACTGTGTATGGACGCGCCATAGTTTTTGATGAGGCCGAAGGGACGTACCGTGGCTGCTTGAGACATTTATGGCACAAACCGCCAGGTAAAGCCAAAGTTAATAATCACAGACGATGACATTGCAATGATACAAGCGATTCGGAGTGTCCTTGCGGATTTGTTCCATTGTCTTTGTTCGTGGTATATCGAGAAAAATATGTAGAGGCACCTACATTACAAGTCACTGGATGAGTTCAGATCACTCATGTACTATGCCACCTCTCAAGGCAACTTTGAGCATAAATGGACGCTTTCATTGAAAAATGGAAGACGGATAAAACTTAAGAGTGGCTTAACACGATGTATAGGAATAGGAGACTTTGGGCGGCGTCATGTCTTTCTGATGGCTTTTTCCTTGGTATGCGAAGTAACCAGAGGAGTGAAAGCCTCAACTTCTGCCTTCACCTTCACCTCGACTACGGTATGACCATGTTTGCTTTGGTAGTACATTAGGAGAACTGTATAGTTCGCCCCCATGAGAATCAGGTGCACGATGACTGGATACTAATCAGAAACTACCACCGTCGGTTACTGAAAATAAGGCCATTGAGGAGCATGCTGCCGCCGTATTCACTCCTGTTAATTTCTACATTCTGTAAGATGATCTGAAGAAGATGGGACAGTTGGAGATATTTGAGACGCTCGTGGGAATTGAGTGTCAGACGTTCATCTTGACATGGTAGGATAACCACAACTTCATGTATATTGTTCAGTATGAACCAGGTAACTCCGAAGAAACTATGACTTGCACTTGTCTCAGGATGGTTCGAAAAGGACTACCTTGCAAACACATTCACTTTGTTCTGCATCATCTTAACATATATGAAATACCAAAGTGCTCCATGGATCCACGCTTGCTCCCTCCACCATTCGTCCACCGACAGGCGAAGGGGGGGATCTCCTGGCCTCCGCGTCGTTGCGGCGCTTGCGGGAGGGCCTCCGCCGCGGCCACCACTACCGGCACCCTCTGACGCCATCTCTGGCGACTTTCGGTGGTTAAATGCAGCGTGAATCGCAACTGGAGTTCCCGCCGGAGGAGAGGTTTCGTGGCGGAGGAGGGTGGGGGAGAAACAGGCTGCGAACCCTAAATTGATCCGGACCCGGCATATATACCGGAATCGCGGCCGGTTTGCGGGCCCCTCGTAAACATTTACGGGCCGAACCCTTTTTAGTGGACCTGCTCGGGCTTTTTTTTTTGGGCCATCCCGTTAAAACGGCCGGAAAAAACGCACTTTACAGGAGTTATACGAGATCTGCTAGAGATGCTCTATGATTAAGAAGACCAGAGTGGAAGAATGAATTCAGGAGGTAGGTAGTACACATTCGCTGTGCAGTGTGAGCGTCTGTGGTTGATTTGGACACACCAGCAAGCACACATTGTCATGGAAAATTGAATGCCACATTACAAGGATACGAAAAAGTTACTTGTCTCTGTAACCTAATGTAAATTGATCGGAACATCTATGAGACTAAAAGTAACTTGTTGGTACTCACAAATCGGAAATCCTTGATTTCTTTTAGTAGCAACATGATATTAAGCAAAGAAGTCATGACTGCCAGGATTTGTATTGAACGCTATTAATCAGAAGTGTGAGAAGAAGTAGAAAAACACAAGCAAATTTACTCATATCACAATTTAAACCATATGTAAAAAAGCAAGCATATATGGCATAAACAATTGACTATAAGCGCAGAAGGCAACATCAAGTAGCAGAGGATTTTCCACTTGAGCAGCTGCAGTCCCCGGGTCACCTGACGGCAGAGCAAATTGTGAAGCCTTTGTTTCGTCGCCATTTTTCTATGATGATATGATTATCTGCCGCCTCCAAACTAGGCCAGTTCCACTGGTTTATAGATCATCATGTGTCCGGCTGTAGGCTCTTACACAGATCAGCTGATAGATAGAGAGACCATGTACAACGAGGCATTGTGAAAAAGGGTGGAAAGGTGCTAAGCACTGTGAGTTTTGTGACAGTGTAGAGAGTGTGCATCACCTTTTCTTTTCTTGTTCCCTATCTAGATTCTTATGGAATATTGTGGGGTGCTCCTTGGGTAACCAAAGATCCCCAGTGTCTTTCCTTGATTTATGCCAGAATTGGTTGCCTAACTATACTGGCAAAGATAGAGTAGTTGTTATGCTTGGTGTTGCTGCTTTGTTATGGTCTATTTGGTAAACAAGAAATAAATCATGCTTTCAAGGTGTAATGCCCAATGATCCTACTGATATTATTATGTCTGTTTGCTCCTTTTGTATTCGTGGAAAATTTTGCAGAAAAAAGGACTACAAAACACGCTACAGCTAGTCGCTAGAAGGATTGCCCAGGTGACTCAGGATGTCTTCACGAGAGGATATGGGTGGGCGTCGTATGTGAGAAGAATCTGATGAAATCAGTTGCTGGAGGCGCTGGTTTCAAAGGCGTGGATCGCTTCTG
Organism: Aegilops bicornis; assembly: GCA_021605145.1. NCBI lineage: Eukaryota > Viridiplantae > Streptophyta > Magnoliopsida > Poales > Poaceae > Aegilops > Aegilops bicornis. The sequence goes on from CM038674.1 coordinate 49,892,119, forward strand.
GCTATCACCCAAAGAGTGGATGTTTCTGATGCTGGTTATAGTTAGCTTTTGTTCCGCCGATGTTATCTAGACAAGTATGCTAGTGCTGGTTGGGTTACTTGTGTGTCGTAGCGTCCTGATGTGGTTAGTGCCAGGGATGTAAGAAATATACTGCTCCTTGCTTGTAAAAGACTCCATTTTCTTAATGAAAATGGGGGCCATGTGGCCCCTCTCATCGAAAAAAAAATGTACAACGAGGCTGAACTGAAAAGTTGGGACGTGATGTCTGCATGCACCAGGCCAACGTCTAGTCTAGAGCAAGTAACCAAGTTCCCCAGATGGTGGCATCAAGTAGCAACGGATTTTCCGCTTGAGCAGCTGCAGTTCCCGTGTCACCTCGATAGCCATGAGAGAGAGACCAAGTTTTGAAGGTTTTGTTTCATTGCCTCTTTCTACAACGATATGCCTGGAAATGCAAAATCTGCCTCCTCCAAAGTAGGCCAGCTCCACTGGTCTATAGAGCATAATGTATCCGGCGCGCATGCACCATTCCCTGTGGAGGGCCTCCTCCAACACCTGCAGGATCGCCGGAGGTCTGGCCTCTACGTCGCAAGCGCAGAACCGGCGATTCATGGCGCAAAAGCCAAAGAGCAGCTGCCGGCCGCCGAGGTCCGGGACCAGAATCGCCCGGCCCCGTACGGGCAGCTGCCAGGCGCCTTCCCTGCGCCACAGGCGGCGCGCCGTGTCGAAGGAGAAGGTGCCCTGGTTTTGCAAGGAGATCCATACGCGCGCACCGGCGACAAAGTACGCGGTCACCTCGCAGCAGGTAGCGCGTCGGGGGCCGGTCGGGACAGGCGGCTCCCGGAGGGCGCGCCAGGCCCAGCGGGTGGCTGCCGGAGGACCAGTACGGATTAGAGCCTCGTAGTGGGTGCCCGGGTGGTCGTGCCACCACGTGTGCCCGGACATAGCCAAGAACATGCTGTCCCCGACTGGGAGCAGGACGGGGCGGCACTTGACGCCGTGCATGTCCGGGCCGGAAGAGGCCGTCTCGGAGTCGACGTTGTGGAACATCGTCCCGCGCTCACTTGAGGCGGAGATGATGATGTTGGTGCCGTAGGCGGCGAAGGCGAGGCTCTGGTAGGTCTCGGTGCGCGGAAAGGAGCGCAGCTGCGGGGGGAACTCCTCGTCGTCGTCGTTGCCGGTGAAGAGGTGCTTGAGATTCAGCCTGTAGACAAAGTAGCCCTCCTTCGAGTCGTAGACCACGACGAAGGGCCGGATGCGGTGGCGCTGCCCAGCGGCTGCCATCGCTTTCCCACCCGCCGCCAGAGAAGATTTCTGTGTTGGGGATTTTGGGGTAGGGCTGGTCTGGTCTTTCTTCTTCTTCTTCTTCTTCTTCTTCTTCTTTTTGTTGGGGTAATATAGGTCGAATCAGAAAATCTAATTCGTCAGCATACTTTATTTTGTTGGGGTTTTTCCGCCTTGTGGACGTAAAAGATACAGTACTAGTACAACTCATACTTTTTCACGAATATACATATACAACTCCTACTCCTTCCGTTCGGAAGTTTTTATTTAACTAAAAAATAGTACTTTATATAGTGTTTGTTTTTCTACCCCACAAGCCTCCTGTCGATTTTTTTCTCGTCCAGCCGATTTTTTCCCACCACGTCATATTTGATCGCACTTCCAAGTATGACGCTCAGCCGGCCAGATTTATTTTTGGGAAACGTTTAAAGCCGGTCGACCAGCTGAAACTCCGCCGGTCAAGTCCACCCTAGCAACAGGCCCACTCACCACCGCTTATGCATGTCTCCATTATCCCGCATGACACGCTCCGCCACATATTCCCTTTCCTTATCCTCTCGCCCGTCTTCTTCACATGGCTCTCAAATAAACTCATCGATGTCGCGAGCAGCCATCATCCACCTGCCCACGCTGCTCCGGCGAGCGGCCGCCCATCCATCAGCGCAGCTGTGCGGCAAGCCAGCTTGCGGCATGGGATGGGGTGCTTCAAACGGCGGCGACCATACTACAACGGCGACGAGCGGGAGTGGCAACCGGTGGTGGGCGACGACGTGACCAAGGATGACCGCAGGCTGCCACCGATGCTGCAATTGACAAGCAATTTTGCTGGAACCTGCAGGCAGAGAAGGTAGAAGCGACAACGCGATGAGCTGCAACCAACATCGGCGGGGACTAGAACATGCTACAACCGGCAAATCATGAGCTACAGCCGACGTTCGTTCTTGCTTTTACCGGTGAGATTTTTTGCTGCCACCGGCGACAGAGAGTTTTTCTCATTTGCTGGAACTGTTTTTTGCTTTGTTGGAACCGTGTCTCAATTTTGTTTGGAATCACACCATTGTTTCGTTGATTCATGCTACTGTCTTTTTGCTGGAACCATTCAACTTTTTGCTGGAACCAGCATTGATAGATGCTACATGGGCGAGTGAAGATGTTTTCGCCGGTCGCGGGTGCAACGGAGCTCGGCGAGCCGTGTGCTACAACCGGCCTTCCAATTTGCTGGAACCAGCAATTTTTTTTGCTGGAACCAAATTCTCTTCATTAGCTGCGATGGCAAGGTGAGTTGCTTTTTTTGCTACATCATGTGTTTTTTTGTGCTGGAATCATCAATTGATTTTGCTGGAACCAACTTTTCGATTTTGTTCGAAACTGTTTGAAGCAGAGCTGGAACCGCTGATGCTCGTAGCTGGACTGGGCGCGATCGGTGAAAAGGGGAACTGCACGCCGTCGATCACCAGAGGGGCGCCATGGTGCAAACGGTGGCGGGGGTGATTAGAAACTCCAGAGCCTGCTGCGACCGGTGGCAGGACGGGCAACTGCGGCAGCGTCGGGGATGGCCAGCCGCGGCCAACAGCAAGGGCAGTGAGCTGCTACCTACAGCGATGGTGGTGGCTGGGGAGGACAGCAGGCGAGTGGCGAAGCTCATAGTCCGGGGGTGCTGCTGTTTCTCCCCCCTTTTCTACTTTTTTCAGGAAGAGAGACGCGATGCGTGCGTGAGGTGGAAGAAGAGATCCACTCATCGGATGGCTTAAATAGAGTAAATCGGGTGGTGCGCGTGCGACCGGCCCAAATTTGGGCCGGTGCGCCGGCGCCTATCAGTGCCCTTTATTTTATTATTTACTTACCTTTTACAACACTACATCAAATTAACTAGCCTTTTTCAATAACATGGAATTATGCCGCTCAATATCATACCATATTTCACCTTACTTTTCCGTACGCAGTTTAATCACATAAATTTACTTACCATGCAAGACACAGACTACCAAATTATTATGTTCAAAAAATATTTGACTCCCATGATAATACGTACCTAATAATAATTTAAAAGAGAAAAAGTACATCCTACAAGACTTGTTTTTAGGCAAAGCGAAGAACCTAGAGGCCGGAGCCGCATTGCCATTCATGACCAGCCAAAACATGGATCCCATAGCAATCGAGTCAAAGAGATGGAGTGCATGTGCCGGTCGACGTGCATGTGTGTGCACGTCTATGAAGGGGAGAGAGAGAAAGAGAAAGTTTCTTTGGTCTTAAGCATCTCTTCCACTCCACGAGGCTAGCTATGAAGGTGACGCAGCAACCTTCGACTCCCAGCTTCTCGTTTTGCTACGATCATGTTCCCAGCTTCGTTCGGACTGCTCACTGTTGTGGAGTGCGCTCGATGGGCGGTCCCTATGTAGTACAGAGTTACATTTTGTTTGCAGGAAATGTGGGATAATAAAACCCTTAAAAAAAACATACGAGACACGTGCGGAGCTATGTGTATTTCTGCAGGCAAGCCTCCCCCTCCCCCTGCGCGCGCGTAAACGTCCGTGGACGCGCCTGGTCAATGGTCGGGTGTGTCCGTATTTGAGCATACATGCAGCCATGCTCCTCATTTTCTGCTTGTATCTCAAGTCAATTGTATGTGATTGATAGAGATGAAGAGAGAAAAAAGAAAAGAAAGAATAGAGAAAAGGTGGTTCGGATAGGCTGCGCCCTACATGGTTTACTGACCAGACGTGTCAGCGAGCCTTCATATATTTCCTACGTTGGTTTCAATATGAGGGTTTGTGGACAATTTGATGGTATAGTGATGATATGAGGGTCCAGTTGGATTTATTTGTTCCTTCTCTCTCATGTCTAGCCACTGACCAGGCGTGTTCGTAGATGTTTGACGAGGATTTGAGGAGGTTGGTTGTAGATACTTTAGTGATTGATAGCGATGACCCTCGATGACATGGCAATAACGTATCAGTCTTGTTAAGTCTCCGTCGACTGAGACTTAACAGAGTCTCGTTCGGTGTTATATCCTTGAGATTTTACATTGAGATTCTTGCAAAAAAAATCGGTTTTTTCTTTATCTTTCTTGAATTTTACTCCCTTCATGCGTTTTCGAAACTAGTGTAGTGTCAAAAACGCTCTTACATTATGGGACGGAGGGAGTATGTCACTTGACTGAGGCTTGGTTAAATTTCAGCCGACTGAGACCTAGCCACAACCATAAGAGCATCTCCAACAGTGGCTGTAAAAAACGCGTGCGCGGGGAAAATTGGGTTTTAGCGTGCGCGGGGGGCGGTTTCGTGCGCTCCAGCCGGCGCGCGAAATTCAGGCGCGCGGGCACGAAAAAGCGATCGGGCGCGCGCTAGTTTTGATGCGAGGCGTCCGACGCGCGTTATATAAGCCATCGCTCGCCACGAGCCCTCCCACAGCTGTCCGCCTCGCCACGCGCCTTCTCCCCGCTCTCTCGCCGCTCTTTCTCGCCTCCGCCTCCATCGCCGTCGCGCCACCATGCTGCCGCGCCGCCGGGGAACTTCGGGCTACCGTGGCGTCCGTGCGCGCCCCTCCGGTGCCTTCTCTGCCGAGATCCGGTTCGGCGAGATGCGCCTCGGCCTCAACACTTTCGACACCGCCCACATGTACGACGCGGGGGCGTGGCACCTCCGGTGGCCTCGTAGGGACATGAACTTCCCCGAGGTGGCGACGCAGGAGCTCGCACCTCCCCTGCGGCTTATTACCGACGAGGATCGTCGCGACAACCGGAGGCAAGATGGACGAGGAAGCCATGACGCAACGGCACCAACGCTTCCTGCGGGACATCATCAACAAGCGCGAGTTCTACGCGCAAAGGAGGGCGGAGAGGAAGGATAGGAGGGCGGAGCGAGCCGCCTATCGCGAGGACAGGCGTACGCAGAAGGCAGCCGCTCAATTCGACATCGAGGTAGGAGCAGCGTCGACCTGTTACTCCAACAACGATCGGTATCTTGACGCCTTCATCGAGACGTCGGAGGAGGACATCACCGTGGCGGAGTCGGAGTCGGAGGAGGTGGAGGAGGACGACGAGTAGTAGTCAGAGTCGGAGTAGATCAACTATCTTGTTGAACTAGCTATGTATCGTTTTTTTATTATGTATCGTTTTATCTATGTATCGTTTTATTTTAATCCATCTATGCTTTCGTTTTTGCATACGTATGTGTATCGCGCGCTGTATTTTCAGCATTTTTGTCGAGGCAGCGCGCGTAAATTTTTGCAGCATCAGCTGGAGCCAACGCTCTTCAGCGTGCAAAAAGTTGTTATTTTCGGCGCTGTAAACGTATTTAGCGTGCCTGATGGAGATGCTCTAACATATAACCCAACCAGCCGTTGTTGTATTATTTTAAGGAATGATAGCAAGTCCTTATCAAGTGGAACTCGACGGTGACTGGCCGGTAAATCTTGCCAGTAACATCCGGATATATAACGGCACAATCCGGTCGGAGGAAACAATGAGTCGTGCGTGCATGCATGCATGTGAGACTCCCGTCGCGTCAGCTATCCATCCAAAGTGAGGACGCACGTTGCACTTGATCCCCGTCGACGGCTCGAGATATGCATTCATATCCTGAAGGCAGAAACAAGGAATTTCCTGCTTTTAGCCCTTTCTCTTCTCTTGGTGCAACCAGACGGAAAACCTTAGCGCCGATGACACGGAAAAGCAGCGGCGGTGTGAGGATATCCACGAGTTGGCGTCACCAGACGGCGAAAGTAAGCAAGTAAGCTGGGATTGGCATGCAGGAGCTAGCTAGCCATGATAATTAATCAACGGCATATCATATATATGCCATGCTTTGCTTTTGAACCGATCGGCGTCAGATAAAGGAACGATGATAGGGATCATTCGGAGAGATAAAGAGAGAGATGCGATGAGTGGATGGCTCACCCGCTCTTGATTCGGCACGGCCGGTTTGACAAACTCATCCATTTGTCTGGGTTCGCACTCGCACGGCCGTTGCGGTAGGCTCTCCTACTACTAGTAGTGTAGGAGGGGTTGGGGTCCGAAGTTGCACCCAACATGCAACACACACGTTGACACGTACGTCCACGTAAAACTCAACTTGGGCTTCTCACCCAACATGGTTGTTTCGTTAGGCGGGACTCCATCATGTGCATGCAGCGTGCTCACACGGCTGGACTTTTTTTTTTGCGGGTGCACACGGATGGATTACTAGTGATACTACGCAGTGTGGATTCAGTTAACTTTGGGCTGTGGTTACAATGCAGTGAGCTCTCGGTCAAACTGTAGTCGGACTGTATGAGTGAGTACAAGGCACCTCTGTAAACCATTATAAGACGAACTTTTCGATTGTGATGTACGGTTTTATGTTTGTTCACCGAGGGAGTAGAAGCGTGCATGAATGAAACGGTCTCCCATCTTTCGGCGACACGGGCACGCAGTGATCGACGCCACCAACTAGCTAGCGGCTTCATCCGGCAAGCCGCAACCGCAGGCAAAAAAAAAAAAAAGGCCGTGTGCGCACAGGCAAGCCACACACAAGTCGGCAAACACTTTCGCTCGCGCCGGCTCGTACTATCATCCATCTCTTTGTCGCGGCATCACCCAATCACAACCAGACGCGTGTGTGTGTGTGTATGCGTCTTTTAGCGCACATGAGCGTCGGTGTGATTACCTACTTGAGTGCGCGCGCATATAAAAAGGCCCTGGGGCCTCTCCCCGCCAGCCACGAACTGCAGGCTCCAAGAAGCACGATCGATCGAGGATCCATCCAGATCCAGGGGTGGTCTAGTTAATCGTGAACTTCTGGTTTCGATACACTAGCTCTTGGTCCAGGAGAAGCAAGAAGCAAACTCTAGCTTCTTGCGGCCGGCCACCTGAGGTACGTATATATGGCCATCGTCTTGAGTTCTCTTTCTCCCGCTGAACCTGCTCTTGTTAAATTGCTCTAACTTGATTTACCCCTTGCATGGCCTGGATGGGTAAATCAAGTTGCGCCTTTGCCCTTTTGATTTGAATACATCCGCCCTAGCTAGTGTTGGTTCTGGGGTTATATCTATCTATGGGGAACCAACGTAGAATATATATACACTGTATATTGGTGTTTTTGAGATATGATTGATTCCTCTTCCTCCTCTTTTAGTTAGTTTGGTCTTCTCACACGTTCAACCACTAAAAATTACCTCATCGATCGGCATGTATGCTCACTTTGTTGCTCTAGCTCATTCAACCGCTTCCACATGCCATGCATGCATGCAGATATATAGAAAGATTAGAATGCCCAATTGGTGCCTGTTTAATTTTGTACTAGGAACACCTACCCAAGCATGCATATGTAATTAAGCAGCAGAGTACGTACGTAGCCAAAGCTTAACAAGGTGGCATTTCCTCTTCCATGGAGCTATCATACCTTGTTAGTTAGGAGCAAAATCCATTACAGTCGCTATATATAGCTAAACTAGGTACCCCAACTCATAAGTATAGTCACTTGTTAGGATAGTAGCTAGTGTTAGGTGTCTCCGTTTACCCACCATACTGAATTGTGGACTATGCATGCTATCTAATCGTGGCCCTGTCAGATGTTGACACTTGCCTTGGTTGAATCGGTTGTTGATCAGTTACAGTCACAATAGTAGTGACCATACTGACTGAAGTGTTGTGGGAGCATATCCTGCTCCATGTTCTCCTCAATTAACTATTTTTCTTCCTCTTTCCCGGTGGCGTCTCCTGCTATAGGACTACTACTAGTACAGTGTTGTTGGTGACCGGCCATCTGGATTCTGGAAGCACCACGCACGACAGCACGAGGCTCATATAATGCTTCAGGCCCGAAGCATATGGTTATGCCCCATGTTTGCTGGAAAATGATAAGAACAGCACTATTCCAACCGATTCCTAATTTGCCGGCTTTCCTTCGGGCTAGACTGGAATACACATGTTGACAAAATTGCATAAAAGAATCATTGTTTGTATGCATGGGGTATTAATTCTGACACGCATGTGCGGCCTTCAGGGTTCCAGGAGGCGTACGTGCTTGCATCGTCGCTTCGCTCATCGCTCACCGGAGAAAAGAAGAGAATGTCGCGCGAGAGATGGCAGGGATGCGTTTTTGTTCTCGTCCTTCTTCTCTTCAGCGCGTCAGGTATGTATGTGACTTTGTGATCTGGTTCAACCTAGACCCACGTTTCTGTTTTGATCTTTTTTTCGACTATAGGGGTTTTGTAGCAGCCCGACAGCACCCGTGTGACAGTGGTGCCGGGGTCCCATTCTCTCTTTGCTTTCTGTTCCCCCAAGCTAGATTCTTTACTTAACTCGACATACATGATACATTCCCGTACATAGAGAGAGCATCGCAGAAAGGAAGATAGCAAGTGTGCGGCAGTACGAAAGGGCCTTTTGAGTGGAGTCATAAGCAAAAGCAGAGGCAACACGCGTCCAAACTCATCGGTTCTGGTCTGGCCTCGTGTTTAAGAAACTCAATGAATCATGCGCCTACCTAACATTCTCGATCAATGTTTCTCTCAATTTGACACGTGTAAAGGCCAACTTATCGCTCGTCCCTTTCGATACCTTCCGTTATCCAAATAAAATTTGCCACTGACTCAAGCACTCAACAGACTCTGAACCCGGAAGATAGCCATGCGTGTCTGTGAGTTATGCTGCAGCTAGTAACTAAGAAGAAGCTCCAATGATGATGATGTGGTCAAACAAGAAAATTCTTCACACGATCGCTGCCACACACTGGCAATCACCGACTCAAATTTACCTTCATGCATGATGGGCAGGCACTTCTCTGGGGGAGAACACGATCCTCCCTTCGAATTCTAAGCAGACCAGGCAAGCGCGCGTGTGCGACGGAGCAGACCACCGGCTGCTGCGGTCCCTCGCCAACACCGGCGCAGAGGTCATGGTCACCATCCCAAACTCACATCTGCAGCACATGGCCGAGTTCCAGGAGGAGGCCCGGCTCTGGGTCGCCGCCAACGTGGCGCCGTTCCTCCCGGCGACCATGATCACGCACGTCCTGGCGGGAGACGACGTCCTGTCGTCCGTCTCCCCCGGAGACGCCGCCTACTCGCTGGTCCCCGCCATGCTGAACCTCCACGCCGCCCTCGTCGCCGCCGGACTCGACGGGAGGGTCAGGGTGTCCACCGCGTTCTCTTCTGTGCCGCCCGCCCAGTCGTGGTCCGCCCGCGTCACGGGGCGCGTCCTGCGGTTCCTGGGCAAGACCGGCTCGCCGTTGTTCCTCAAGGCTGGCACGTCAGATGCCAGAGTCGACGACGTGTATGCCGCGATGCGGGCGCTGGGCTTCTCGGGCATCCCGCTGATCACGGCAGAAGCACAGGAGCTCGGTCTCGGCGGCGCGCTGGTGTACCACAGCTACTTGTATCATGCTGCCGGTCCTCACACTCGGCGGTCGCTGGCGACGGGGACGTTCTGCGTGGCGCTCCAGAACGCGGACCCGACGGCGCTGCAGGCGGGGCTGAGCTGGGCGTGCGGGCAGGGGCAGGCCGACTGCTCTGCGGTACAGCCCGGAGGGGCTTGCTACAAGCAGAACAACGTGGCGGCGCTGGCCTCCTACGCCTACAATGACTACTACCAGAAGAGCGCCAGCACTGGCGCCACCTGCTCCTTCAACGGCACCGCCACAACCACTGCCACTGATCCCAGTAAGCACCATCAAGAACCATCAATTTCGGTGCACAACCTTCTTGTCCTGTACCACCATGGGATGGCCTCTGATTCTTTCATGTTAATTGCTCGTTGCAGGCTCAGGATCGTGCGTCTTCGCAGGAAGGTGAGCACCATTTCTCAAGATTTCTCGCGCTCAGAGATCATTTCACAAATCTGACAGGGTACCAATTTTGTGCTTGCAGCACCATGGCAGGAGACTCTACCTCCAACTCGAGCGTGCCGAGCGCCAGCCCTCCAACGAGCCTGGGCGCCCCTCCGTCAGACGATCTCACTCCTCCGGTCGGTTCAAGCCCTCCATCCGACTTTGGCCCCCCGGCAGCCGACACGGCCCCTCCGACGAGCTTTGACGCTCCTGCAGGTGGCTTCGGACCACCGTCTGGCTTCAGTCCCCCGTCTGTGTTCGGCAGCCCGCCATCGACGTTTGGCCCGCCTGGGAGCTTAAGCGGGAGCGGTAGCGGGAGCTTCGGGCCGAGCAGCACCCTCGAGCCTTACGGCGTCGGGTGCCGCCATGTCGCCTCCTTGGCTGCTTCCACCCTTCTGTCCGCCATTGTTCTCGCCCTTCTTTGTGCGTCACCTGATCTGATGTAAACTTTCCGAGTGTGAATTTGGAGTAGCTATACAGAGCTAACACTGTCGTTAGCTATTACTATTACATCTTATGTTCTTGGTCTTGTAGATGTCAGATTCAATGTCTAGGAATCGTATGTATATATATGATCTGCAGAGTATTTGGCATTGCACTCGAGAATAACCTGGGTACGTACCTGGGTAGTTAGCCTGACATGTTTTGGATTGGGAATAGTTTCAGTTCACTTGTGAAGAAAAAGATAGAAGGAGCTTCGGCGCGATGACTTTAGACATGCAGCTTCTAAACCGACTGACCATTTATCTTCCCGGATGAAGTTAACTTTCAGAGTTCAAACCGTGTCTCCAGCGTCCTCTGGATTGTCGGCAGCAACCGCATTGTTGAAACAGAAGTGTTATAAGGAGCTGAAAAGCAACAAGCTAATGATTACCAAACTTACTAGTTTACATCAGGATGATACCTCCGAGCAAGTTTCCAATAGGCTGGAACAGGACATATTCTTAGAACCAACACAGAAAGAAAAAATTACAGGCGTGGATAGAGTATTGCTTACCAACCTCATATTTTCATTAATACAAAATACTAAACAAGTGAAAGAAACAGCTAATGGGTTGATGAAAGTGAAATTAAAAGCATTCATTTGAGTCCAAATAAAATGGCCCTAGAGGTCATGGCATACTTTGCACCAAAGACTAATGATCAAATTACATGCTAATGGTGCAGGATATTAATTTACCATTTACCAATGATACATACCTTAATGCAGTACCGATTTTATTTTACATGTAGATTGTATGAATAAAAGAGAATCAAAATTGGAACTTGGAAATCAACTATGAAAAGTTTGCATATCCCATAATCACAAGAATTTATATGGGGAACAGCAGGATAACTAAGAAAAATGGTTTAAACTGGAGTGAAACAAAACTTGATCTGGTACTATGCCAAACAAATACTCCCTAGTGTAGTGTCAAAAACGCTCTTATATTATGGGAAGGAGGGAGAAGTTCCTTTTTTATGTGAGCAAGTGCTAGATTTTTAAGTAAAAAAAAAAACTAAACTAGACATTAACCGGCGAACCTCCTTCCAAGCAGAAACTTCTTCCTAGATGTAGGCAATCAGGGAGAAGAGTGCTCCCCTTGCCTGAAGACTCTCTATTTCTTTCCAGCCATATCAACAAAAATAATCAGAAGCTTTGAGGTTTTCTGTCGTTCAGGAAATCTAGCCCTAAAAGAACAACCTTCATGATGACACCTGGGTTTTCAAAGATAAACGGGAGAGACTGTCCAGTCCAGGCTCCGGCTGCAAACTACTGCTAACAGAGCTGATTCTGTGTGGCACAGAGCGCAGGAGATGGACGTGGTAAACATACTCACTACATCAGTTTCCAACTGAATACTTCAGTTTTGAAAGGCGTAGAAATTGATAAGATAGCCACAGGACTGTTGCAGTTGTCAAGTCTTGTCCCCAATATCTTCACTCTTTCTGGCATTTGCTAATTCTTGCAAATACCCCCTTTATTAATGTATAGCCACAAAATGTGTTATTTTAGGGAAAACTATTGCTGTTCTTCTGCTAGCTTCTATACATATTTGTTCACAGGGAGTTCCTGTAGTGTAGCGAAACTGTATACAAATCCTGTGGGAATGTCAAAGGGTGTTTAGAAGAGCACAATGTCACTTGTGATTCAATAACAGCGCAATATGTAAAAACAAAAAAACAACATTATCATTCATAAGCATATCAGTATTCAGAGAATCCTAAGCAACTATATACCTTTTATAGGGATTCTATAACCTTGTATGAAGCATTTTTATCGCCAATATAATCCCATCTGCGCACTACATACATCCACCCTGCATCAAATGTACATCTATTATTAATAATGAACTCAATCTCAATATTTCATCTATCTTTGGTCCTGTCCTGCTGATCAATAACATTAACAGAACTTTGGGGTAAGAACTAACCTGAATTGCATAGGAAAACCTGATAGGTAGCCTTGGCTAGCAATACAACATAGTGGTAGCTTAGTAGATACTCCAGAGCAATCATACTTTCAAAACAGAGCAACTTTGGAGTATAAAACAGAGCAATCATACTTTCAAAATGACAACCATGTTAATCAAGTATCCAGAGATCCAGTCAAGTGAATCTCAAATTTTCCAGATGTTTCTCTATCATAAGCTCTGCAGGATCATTCAGCGCACTGCTGACAGTTTTCTCCCATGCAGTTGACTCCAAAGCGTTCACCTTTGCCAGACGGCACAACACTGACTCTAGCAACACTGCACCCCCTTCCCTCTCAATTCCCTGAATGAACTTGGTCACACCATCCTTGCTTGGCGCAAAACCCTTAAAAACCATCTCATCCAAAACCTGATCTGCTTCATGAAACGCCCCAGCAACACACATCCCATCAAAGAGCATTCTGTACGTCACCACATCAGGAGGGCAGCCCCTTCTAGGCATATCCTCAACCAACTCATATGCATCCCGCCACCGCCCCAACTTGCACAACCCAGCAACCAACGTGTTATAACTCACTGCATCTGCCTTGCACCCACTGTTCCGCATGTCATCAAGCACCGCAAACGCAGCATCTAAATCGCCCTCATCCTCACAGAAACCTGCGATCATCGCATTGTGCACCACCCTGTCAGCCTGAATGCCCCTTCCCTTCATCTCTTCCAGCAAACCAACCACTTCCCCTTTTCGGCCACCTCTAAACAACGCCCTAACCAAGGTCGCGTAAATGGCGGAATCCAGCCCAAGGTCTGCGTCCGCCACCATCTCCTCCTTGAGCCTGACCGCCTTGTCCACATCCCCCCTCTGACAGAGCCCCTTCATCAAACTGGCATACACATGAGCATTTGGCCTCACATTGTACTGCTCAGCCATGGCGTCCTTGACGTCGAACGCCTCCTCGAGCCGACCACAATCGCAAAACGCGGCAACCAGGGTGCCAAACGTGACGACAGTCAGGGGCGATCCGCCGCTGCAGCATTTCGTCGAACAGGAGGCGGACGTGGTCGACCGAGCCACCAGACGCCGCAGCCGCGCGGATGAGGATGTTGTAGGTGCACGCGTCCGGAGGGATGGCGGCGTCCCGGCAGACGGAGAGGAGCTCGGCGAGGGCGTGCTGCAGACGGCGAGGGCGTGCAGGAGGGCGTTGAGGGCGCGGGTGGTGCGGGGGGCGGGGAAGGCGGGGTGGGCGAAGGCGCGGCGGGCGGCGGCGGGGAGGCGGGCGCGGCCGTAGGCGGATATGACGCAGCGGAGCAGAGGCTCGCGAGGCTGGAGGGGGGAGGCGCGGAGGCTGGAGAGGAGGGACTCCATGGCCGGGAACCGGCGCGCGGCGGCGAGCTTGGAGATGATGAGGTCGTAGCAGCGGAGGGAGTAGCGGAACGGGGTGGAGATAGGGGTGGCCGGCGGGTTGAGGAAGAGGCGCAGCGCGGCGGAGGGGTCGCGCTCTCGGCGGAGCGCTGCGGCGAGGTGGTACGACGAGAACTTGGTACCGGCCATGGCGGCGTTCGGCAACTCTCCCGAACTGCTGAGGAGTTTTGAAGGGGCTATTGGCCTGGTCAGAAACACAAGTTCTTTTTTTCTTTTTTTTAGGATGAAACACAAGTTTCTTTAACAGGACGCCATGCACCTATGTTATTCCTTCTTTTCTTTTGGAAAATGTTTGTGCCCCGTCCACTGGGTGAAACTTCGGCCGGTCGCGCATTAGCCATGGGATCAAAGCTCATCGTATGTCTCGCAAAATCTCCCGCCCACCTTCTCTTATTTCTTCATGTGTCTTCTTTCTCCCGGTTTCGGGACACCTCCAATGCGAATCAAACCCGGATTCCAAAACAAATCCATCATGCCCGGTAAATGCTCATTGATTATTAAAAAATTATTCACCGCATATTTTAAAATGTTAGTTGCGTAAACTAAAATGTGAGGTATTTAAAAAATATTTGAATCTTATTAGAAAATTGTTCATAGCATATTTTCAAAAATATATATTTTTTATTTCAAAATTGTTAAACATGCATTAAAAAGTGTCCACCCTATATTTTAAAAAACATATATTCATCGTGTTGTCAACCATGCTTAAAAAGGTGTCCACCACCAGCTGGTTAAGGACCAAGGTGATGTTGCCGCTGCGGGTGCAGTATCCCATGCTGATGGCGTCCGGGAAGACCACCGTGAATGTGGTGGCGGAAGTGGGGGCCACTTGCCAGTCCCACTTGCACCGACACAGGTGGTTGAGCTCGGCCTCGAGCATCTCAGGGGAGGCGACGCCCTCGCCCATGACGGACACGACCACCAGGAGCGAGGGGGAGGGAGGGGACATCTGGCACCTCAATGTGGAAGAAGGCCATGCCCTCGATGCCGTGGGCGTACATCATGAGCTCCTCGGTCACCGGACGGTCCGGGCAGAGAACCGCGGGGTGGTCGGAGTCCTTGCAGTGGTAGCACATCGACGGGTTGGGGGAGACCACCTGGAAGTGCCCGGATCGCCCGCAATTGAAGCACGGCGGGGCGTCCTTGGCGGAGTCGGCGACCGAGGGGGGGGGGGCGCCGCGGTGGATGAGGCGGTGGCAGCAGGGGGCGAGGGGGCCCCTTCTTCTTCTTCTTCTTCTTCTTCTTGGCGCCTTGACGCCCACGGTTGCCGCTGCCTCCATTGGACGGAGGGAATGAGGGCTGGTTTTGGGGCGGCTGGTAACGACGGGCGACCGGAGCGGTGTTTGACTGCTGCTGCTGCAGCCGGGTAGGAGAGGGAGAGCGGTCCCGACAGCGCATCAGGGAGGAAGAACGCCACCGAGAGGAGCGCCAAGACTCCGCCGCCGGCGACGGGGACGGTCCCGCGAGTCCACACGCGGGGAGGCGCGGCGGCTGTCGCACTCGGGGGAGCGGCGCTCGGTGCGGGGGGATGTTGGAAATATGCCCTAGAGGCAATAATAAATTAGTTATTATTATATTTCCTTGTTCATGATAATCGTTTAGTATCCATGCTATAATTGTATTGATAGGAAACTCAGATACATGTGTGGGTACATAGACAACACCATGTCCCTAGTAAGCCTCTAGTTAACTAGCTCGTTTATCAATAGATGGTCATGGTTTCACGACCATGGACATTGGATGTCATTGATAACGGGATCACATCATTGGCGAGAATGATGTGATGGACAAGACCCAATCCTAAGCCTAGCACAAAGATCGTGTAGTTCGTATGCTAAAGCTTTTCTAATGTCAAGTATCTTTTCCTTAGACCATGAGATTGTGCAACTCCCGGATACCGTAGGGAATGCTTTGGGTGTACCAAACGTCACAACGAATCGGGTGGCTATAAAGGTGCATTACAGGTATCTCCGAAAGTGTACATTGGGTTGGCACGAATCGAGACTGGATTTGTCACTCCGTAAACGGAGAGGTATCTCTGGGCCCACTCGGTAGGACATCATCTTAATATGCACAATGTGATTAAGGGGTTGATCACGGGATGATGTGTTACGGAACGAGTAAAGAGACTTGCCGGTAACGAGATTGAACAAAGGTATCGGGATACCGACGATCGAATCTCGGGCAAGTACAATGCCGCTAGACAAAGGGAATTGTATACGGGATCGATTGAGTCCTTGACATTGTGGTTCATCCGATGAGATCATCGTGGAACATGTGGAGCCAACATGGATATCCAGATCCCGCTGTTGGTTATTGACCGGAGAACGTCTCGGTCATGTCTACATGTCTCCCGAACCCGTAGGGTCTACACACTTAAGGTTCGGTGACGCTAGGGTTGTATGAATATGAGTATGCAGCAAACCGAATGTTGTTCGGAGTCCCGGATGAGATCCCGGACGTCACGAGGAGTTTCGGGATGGTCCGGAGGTAAAGATTTATATATAGGAAGTCTTGTTTTGGTCGCCGGAAAAGTTTCGCACTTTATCGGTATTGTACCGGAGTGCCGAAGGGGTCCGGGGTCCACCGGGGGTCCACCTGCCTGGGGCCACATGGGCTGGTGGGGTGCGCCTTGGCCTATATGGGCCAAGGGCACCAGCCCCAAGAGGCCCATGCGCCAAGGAGACTTGGGGAGGGAGAGTCCTAAGAGGGGAAGGCACCTCAGGGTGCCTTGGGGACGATGGACTCCTCCCCCCCCCCTCTTGGCCGCACCCTTCCTTGGAGGAAGGGGCAAGGCTGTGCCCTCCCCCCTCTCTTGCACCTATCTAAAGGGAGGGGAGGGAGGGGTGGCGGCACCCTGAAGCCCTTGGCGCCTCCCTCCTCCTGCTACACCTCATCCTCCTCCCGTAGTCGCTTGGCGAAGCCCTGCTGGAGTTCTGCTGCATCCACCACCACGCCGTCGTGCTGCTGGATCATCATCAACCTCTCCTTCCCCCTTGCTGGATCAAGAAGGAGGAGACGTCATCCGCTCTGTACGTGTGTTGAACGCGGAGGTGCTGTCCGTTCGGCACTAGGATCATCGGTGATTTGAATCACGACGAGTACGACTCCATCAACCCCGTTCACTTGAACGCTTCCGCACGCGATCTACAAGTGGTATGTAGATGCAATCACTCTCCCATGACTCGTTGCTAGATGAACTCATAGATGGATCTTGGTGAAACCGTACGAAAAATTTTAATTTTCTGCAACGTTCCCCAACAGTGGCATCATGAGCTAGGTCTATGCGTAGTTCTCTATTACACGAGTAGAACACAATTTGTTGTGGGCGTAGATGTTGTCAACTTTCTTGCCGCTACTAGTCTTATCTTGCTTCAGCGGTATTGTGGGATGAAGCGCCCGGACTGACCTTACACGACGCTTATGTGAGACTGGTTCCACCGAATCGACATGCACTTGTTGCATAAGGTGGCTAGCGGGTGTCTGTCTCTCCCACTTTAGTTGGAGCAGATTCGATGAAAAGGGTCCTTATGAAGGGTAAATAGAAGTTGACAAATCATGTTGTGGCTTTCACGTAGGTAAGAAAACGTTCTTGCTAGAACCCTGTTGCAGCCACGTAAAACTTGCAACAACAATTAGAGGACGTCTAACTTGTTTTTTGCAGCATGTGTTTTGTGATATGATATGGCCAAAGTTGTGATGAATGATGAATGATATATGTGATGTATGAGATCATGTTCTTGTAATAGGAATCACGACTTGCATGTCGATGAGTATGACAACGGCAGGAGCCATAGGAGTTGTCTTTATTTTTTGTATAACCTGCGTGTCATTGAAGAACGCCATGTAAATTACTTTACTTTATTGCTAAACGCGTTAGCCATAGAAGTAGAAGTAGTCGTTGGCGTGACAACTTCATGAAGACACGATGATGGAGATCATGATGATGGAGATCATGGTGTCATGCCGGTGACAAGATGATCATGGAGCCTCAAGATGAAGATCAAAGGAGCTATATGATATTGGCCATATCACATCACTACTATATAATTGCATGTGATGTTTATTATGTTTATGCATCTTGTTTACTTAGAACGACGGTAGTAAATAAGATGATCCCTCATAACAATTTCAAGAAAGTGTTCTCCCTAACTGTGCACCGTTGCTAAAGTTCGCTGCTTCAAGCACCACGTGATGATCGGGTGTGATAGATTCTTACGTTCACATACAACGGATGTAAGCCAGATTTACATACGCAGAACACTTAGGTTAACTTGACGAGCCTAGCATGTACAGACATGGCCTCGGAACACAAGAGACCGAAAGGTCGAGCATGAGTCGTATAGTAGATACGATCAACATGAAGATGTTCACCGATGATGACTAGTCCGTCTCACGTGATGATCGGACAAGGCCTAGTTGACTCGGATCATGTAATCACTTAGATGACTAGAGGGATGTCTATCTAAGTGGGAATTCATGAGATGAACTTAATTATCCTGAACATAGTCAAAAGATCTTTGCAAATTATGTCGTGGCTCGGCGCTTTAGTTCTCTTGTTTAGATATGTTCCTAGAGAAAATATAGTTGAAAGTTGTGATGGCGATTATGCGGACGCGACAAGAGAAAGCTTATGTCCTTAATGCACCGCTTCGGTGTGCTGAACCCCAAACGTCGTCTGTGGATGTTGCGAACATCTGACATACACGTTTTGATAACTACTGATAGTTCAGTTAAACGGTTTAGAGTTGAGGCACCAAAGACGATTTTGAAACGTCGCGGAACATATGAGATGTTTCGAGGGATGAAATTGGGATTTCAGGCTCGTGCCCACGTCAAGAGGTATAAGACCTCCGACGATTTTCTTAGCCTGCAAACTAAGGGAGAAAAGCTCAATCGTTGAGCTTGTGCTCAGATTGTCTGAGTGCAACAATTACTTGAATCGAGTGGGAGTTGATCTTCCAGATGAGATAGTGATGTTTCTCCAAAGTCATTGCCACCAAGATACTAGAGCTTCGTGATGAACTATAACATATCAGGGATAGATATGATGATCCTTGAAGTGTTCGCGATGTTTGACACATGAAAGTAGAAGTCAAGTAGGAGCATCAATTGTTGATGGTTGGTAAAACCACTAGTTTCAAGAAGGGCAAGGGCAACAAGGGATACTTCATGAAATGGCAAAACAGTTGCTGCTCTAGTGAAGAAACCCAAGGTTGAACCCAAACCCGAGACTAAGTGCTTACGTAATGAGAGGAACGGACCTTTGAGCGGAACCACCCTAGATACTTGGTAGATGAGAAGGCTGGCAAGGTCGATAGAAGTATATTGGATATACATTATGTTAATGTGTACTTTACTAGTACTCCTAGTAGCACCAGGGTATTAGATACCGGTTCGGTTGCTAAGTGTTAGTAACTCGAAACAAAAGCTACGGAATAAACGGAGACTAGCTAAAGGTGAGCTGACGATACGTGTTGGAAGTGTTTCCAAGGTTGATGTGATCAAGCATCGCACGCTCCCTCTACCATCGAGATTGGAGTTAAACCTAAAATTGTTATTTGGTGTTTGCGTTGAGCATAGACATGATTGGATTATATGCAGCCATGCACTGATTATTCATTTAAGGAGAATAATGGTTACTCTATTAATTTGAATAATGCCTTCAATGGTCTAGCACCTAAAAGGAATGGTTTATTGAATCTCGATCGTAGTGATACACATTTTCATGCCAAAAGATATAAGATAGTAATGATGGTACCACGTACTTGTGGCACTGCCATGTAAGTCATATTGGTATAAACGCATGAAGAAGCTCCATGTTGATGGATCTTTGGACTCACTCGTTTTGAAAAGTTTGAGACATGCAAACCATGTCTATTGGTGTATACGCATGAAGAAACTCCATGCAGATGGATCGTTTGGACTCACTTGATTTTGAATCACTTGAGATATGCAAATCATACCACATGGGCAAGATGATTGAAAAGCCTCGGTTTCAGTAAGATGGAACAAGGTAGCAACCTGTTGGAAGTAACACATTTTGATGTGTGCAGTCCAATGAGTGCTGAGGCATGCAGTGAATATCGTTATGTTTTGACTTCACAGATGATTCGAGTAGATGTTGAGTATATTTACTTGATGAAACACAAAGTCTGAATTATTGAATGGTTCAAGTAATTTCAGAGTGAAGTTAAAGATCATTGTGACAAGAGGATAAAATGTCTATGATATGATCATAGAGATGAGTATCTGAGTTCTGAGCTTTGTACGCATAACTAAGACACTTTGTGGAAATTGTTTCACAATTAATACCGCTGGAACACCATAGTGTGATGGTGTGTCCGAACATCATAGTTGCACCCTATTGGATATGGTGCATACCATGATGTCTCTTATCGAATTACCACTATCGTTCATGGGTTAGGCATTAGAGACAACCGCACTCACTTTAATAGGGCACCATGTAATTCCGTTGAGACGGCACTGTTTGAACTATGGTTTGGAGAAACCTAAGTTGTTGTTTCTTAAAAGTTTGGGGCTGCGATGCTTATGTGAAAAAGTTTCATCGTGATAAGCTCGAACCCAAAACGGATAAATACATCTTCATAGGATACCCAAAACGGTTGGGTATACCTCCTAATTCAGATCCGAAAGCAATAGGGATTGTTTCTAGAAACGGGTCCTTTCTCGAGGAAAAGTTTCTCTCGAAAGAATTAAGTGGGAGGATGGTGGAGACTTGATGAGGTTATTGAACCATCACTTCAACTAGTGTGTAGCAGGACACGGGAAGTTGTTCTGTGGCACCTACACCAATTGAAGTAGAAGCTTATGATAGTGATCATGAAACTTGGATCAAGTCACTACCGAACCTCGTAGGACGACAAGGACGCGTACTGCTTCGGAGTGGTACGGTGATCCTGTCATGAATGTCATGTTGCTAGACATCAATGAACCTACGAGCTATGGAGAACCAATGGTGGGCCCATATTCCAACAAATGGTTAGAAGCCATGAAATCCGACATAGGATCCATGTATCAGAACAAAGCATGGACTTTGGTGGACTTGCCCGTTGATCGGCAAGCCATTGAGATAAATGGATCTTTAAGAAGAAGACGGACGTGGACGGTAATGTCACCGTCTATGAAGCTCGACTTGTGGCAAAGAGTTTTTCACAAGTTCAAGGAGTTGACTACGATGAGATTTTCTCATCCGTGGCGATGCTTAAGTCCGTCGGAATCATGTTAGCATTAGCTGCATTTATGAAATCAGGCAGATGGATGTCAAAACGAGTTTCCTTACCAGTTTTGTAAGGAAAGGTTGTATGTGATACAATCAGAAAGTTTTTGTCGATCCTAAGGATGCTAAAAGTTATGCTGGCTCCAGCGATCCTTCTTAGGACTGGAGTAAGCATCTCGGAGTTGGAATGTGCACTTTGATGAGATGATCAAAGATTTTGGGTTTATACAAAGTTTGTGAGAAACTTGTATTTCCAAAGAAGTGAGTGGGAGCACTATAGAATTTCTGATGAGTATATGTTGTTGACATATTGTTGATCGAAATGATGTAGAATTTCTGGAAAGCATATAGGGTTGTTTGAAAAGTGTTTTCAATAGAAAACCTGGATTAGGCTACTTGAACATTGAGCATCAAGATCTATGAGGATAGATCAAAACTCTTAATGGTACTTTCAAATGAGCATATACCTTGACATGATCTTGAAGGTGTTCAAGATGGATCGATCAAAGAAGGAGTTCTTGCACGAGATGTAAGGTATGAAGTTAAGACTTAAAGCTCGACCACGGCAGAAAAGAGAGAAAGGATTTAAGGTCGCCCCTATGCTTTAGACATAGGCTCTATAGTATGCTATCTGTGTACCGCATATGAAGTGTGCCTTGCCATGAGTCAGTCAAGGGGTACAAGAATGATCCAGGAATGGGGATCCTTGGACAGCGGTCAAAATTGTCCTTGGAGTAAATAAGGACATGTTTCTCGATTATGGAGGTGATAAAGAGTTCGGCGTAAAGGGTTACGTCGATGCAAGCTTTAACACCTATCCGAAAGTGACTCGAGTAGCAAACCGGATACGTATAGTGGAGCAACCATTTGGAATAGCTTCAAGTGGAACGTGGAAGCAGCATTTACAATATGACATAGAGAATTGCAAAGTACATACGGATCTGAATACTACAGACCCGTTGACTAAAACTTCTCTCACAAGGAAAACATGATCAAACCCCAGAACTCATTGAGTCTTAATCACATGGTGATGTGAACTAGTTTAGCGACACTAGTAAACTCTTTGGATGTTGGTCACATGGCGATGTGACCTATCGATGTTAATCACATGGCGATGTGAACTAGATTATTGACTCTGATGCAAGTGGGAGACTGTTGGAAATATGCCCTAGAGGCAATAATAAATTAGTTATTATTATATTTCCTTGTTCATGATAATCGTTTAGTATCCATGCTATAATTGTATTGATAGGAAACTCAGATACATGTGTGGGTACATAGACAACACCATGTCCCTAGTAAGCCTCTAGTTAACTAGCTCGTTTATCAATAGATGGTCATGGTTTCCTGACCATGGACATTGGATGTCATTGATAACGGGATCACATCATTGGCAGAATGATGTGATGGACAAGACCCAATCCTAAGCCTAGCACAAAGATCGTGTAGTTCGTATGCTAAAGCTTTTCTAATGTCAAGTATCTTTTCCTTAGACCATGAGATTGTGCAACTCCCGGATACCGTAGGAATGCTTTGGGTGTACCAAACGTCACAACGTAATCGGGTGGCTATAAAGGTGCATTACAGGTATCTCCGAAAGTGTACATTGGGTTGGTACGAATCGAGACTGGATTTGTCACTCCGTAAACGGAGAGGTATCTCTGGGCCCACTCGGTAGGACATCATCTTAATGTGCACAATGTGATTAAGGGGTTGATCACGGGATGATGTGTTACGGAACGAGTAAAGAGACTTGCCGGTAACGAGATTGAACAAAGGTATCGGGATACCGACGATCGAATCTCGGGCAAGTACAATGCCGCAAGACAAAGGGAATTGTATACGGGATCGATTGAGTCCTTGAAATTGTGGTTCATCCGATGAGATCATCGTGGAACATGTGGGAGCCAACATGGGTATCCAGATCCCGCTGTTGGTTATTGACCGGAGAATGTCTCGGTCATGTCTACATGTCTCCCGAACCCGTAGGGTCTACACACTTAAGGTTCGGTGACGCTAGGGTTGTATGAATATGAGTATGCAGCAAACCGAATGCTGTTCGGAGTCCCGGATGAGATCCCGGACGTCACGAGGAGTTCCGGAATGGTCCGGAGGTAAAGATTTATATATAGGAAGTCTTGTTTTGGTCGCCGGAAAAGTTTCGCACTTTATCGGTATTGTACCGGGAGTGCCGAAAGGGGTCCGGGGTCCACTGGGGTCCACCTGCCCGGGGGCACATGGGCTGGTGGGGTGCGCCTTGGCCTATATGGGCCAAGGGCACCAGCCCCAAGAGGCCCATGCGCCAAGGAGACTTGGGGAGGAGAGTCCTAAGAGGGAAGGCACCTGAGGTGCCTTGGGGAGGATGGACTCCTCCCCTCTTGGCCGCACCCCTTCCTTGGAGGAAGGGGCAAGGCTGCGCCCTCGCCCCCTCTCTTGCACCTATATAAAGGGAGGGGAGGGAGGGGTGGCCGCACCCTGAAGCCCTTGGCGCCTCCCCTTCTTGCTACACGTCCTCCTCCTCCCGTAGTCGCTTAGCGAAGCCCTGCCGGAGTTCTGCTGCATCCACCACCACGCCGTCGTGCTGCTGGATCATCATCAACCTCTCCTTCCCCCTTGCTGGAGGGCATCAGCGCGGCGGCTGCAGGTCGGACCTGCCCAGAGCCCGGCGGCTCGGACGCGTCGCGACCCATCCCCGAGCAGACGGCAGCCACGAAGGATCGAGGAAGATTAGGGTTTCTGCGAGGAGTGTCCCTGTTCCACATATGAAACAACCAACGGTTGAGATTAACCATGCGTAAAGAACGGTTCGGATGTGGCCTTTTGAGATTGGGTGAGGGCCCAGGCCCATCGACCGCCCCGACTCATCCGGCGAAACGCCCGTCGCAGGAAACATCGGAGGCGCCGTCGGCGTGATCATCGCCGTCCTCGCCAAGCCGGCCGAGGGCATGGCATCACCAAGAGTACGAGAGGGAGAGACTCTGGGGGCAGGGAGAGGTCCGATCCAGGGCCGTACCAGAGGCCTAGATATAGCCGGAGCCCTCACGAGCCGGCATGCAGCCGACGGCGACCCCCGCGAATGACCCCCGCGAATGAATTGCCGGCGAGGTCGAAGAACCGTTTACCTCTTGTGCACAATCCTTCTGAGCAGATCCTCGCCTAGAAGACGGTCTCTCCCATACTCGTGAGGCTGATGTAGGATACCCAATGTCGGCCAGCTCCTCGTCAGTCTTACGCCGGCGCGATGTGTCGGAGGTCTCGGCCGTCGAGGAGTCCTCACCTCCGTCATCTGCACGGAGGCAAGAAAAACGCGATCCAGATCCGGCCGGCACCGGAGCGGACCACCCCAGCGCTAAGGTCAGGCGCCGGCGGGTGGAGATCCGCATCTCGCGGAAAAAAAGAGATAAAGAGTGGTATGTATGAATGACCAATGACGAAAAACAGGAAAACTGAAAAGGGTGATGTGAAGCCTATCAACTAAGCAAAAGAACTAAAGATTTAAGCAAAGATTGAACTGTGACGGAGAAATCTTGCATATATCACGACATCACAGGAAGTTATACATCTATGCGACAAGGACTTCACAGTGAGCACACACACAATATGCTTGGACACTAGGCGAAGTATACGACATTTTTACTGTGTGATATTAGTAACTCAACATAAGTGTTGTGTGTATGATTCTTTTATCATCAATACAATGGTTAATTTACTGGCGAGATATGTGTTGTCACTATATACTGATGGTCTAATCTACAATGTCACATTGAAGTCATACGGTCATACAAAAAACATCATGTGTGCTCTTACTTCAAAAATCCTTTGAATTAGTAACTGAACTCTTAAAGAATGTGCTTCGAAGTCTGGGAAAAAATGCACTCAACAGAACCCCTTTGTGCACCACCCTCTCTTCAATCACTGCCCATCAATCTCGTAGCAACGCACGAGCATGTTTCCTAGTAAAAAACAAAATCTAGCTACAGCTAAAAAGATTTAAGATTCATCGTATCAGCGGTTACAGATTGTATATGTTGGTACGAAGCATGTGCCAGGTTGTAAGCATGACAAAATTTAACCTCTAAACAGGACATCGCAGGCGTACATGAAGGAGGAGCTTCCCGTTGTTGTTATTTCCTTTTTCGAGAGTATGTACCCCAGGCCCTCCTTTCTGCCCCCCCCCCCCCCTCCCACCCCCTTCTCTCACGGTCTCGTCGCACCTAGCCGCGCTGGCGGGTAAAGCCCTCTTTCCCTGCTTGGTGCAGGTCGGCGTGGGCCAATGGAGTCGAGTGGCAGCAGGAGCTAAAGGCCGTGGGTGGCCGCGGTGCACACCATGCCGGACAGCGTCTCAGATCCGGTGCAGTGTGGGCTGCATGGTGCGCAGTGTCGACGGGCCATGCACGCGCCGCCGGCTGTTGCTGGTTCCGGCGATCGTTGGCTGTTGTGACCCGGGCAGTGGCGTACTTGCTAGCTTCCGGCCGGATCTATTGCCTGGTCGTTGGCAGGTGGTGTGTTGGTTTCTGAGGACCGTCGGCGTCGAGGCGTGGGGCATGGACCATGGCGGCGAGGTGGAGATCGTTCTCGGTTGCAGTGGCCTCACATCGGTGTCAGGCCCGTGGTGGTGCGCCATCTGATGGATTGGCCCCGATGGCCACGAATGAGGGGTCGTGCAGGCTCGCCTCGGCCCAGGCCAGTGGGCTATAGTCGGGGTTTGCTTGGTGTCAGTCGTTACCAGCTATTAGGTGCCTTCTGCTCTTCCTGTCGGGGTTGGTGTGTTGTGATGTGGACGGGTACCGGGGTCTCGAGACATGGACGCCAGGGCAGTGGCCCCGGATGGCGGTCTTGATGGTTAGCTCTCCGGCGGGCATCATGGTGGTGGCGGCGGCTATGTCTCTTGGTCGTGTGGGCGGCGAGGGATATAGCGATGGGTGGCTCGGGCTTTTTCTCTATCATTGGCAGTGGTAGTGCCTAGATCTGGATCTGAAGGTCTATACTTGTCACAGTTGTCCTGGATTTCTCGCTTGCATGGAGGAGTTGCCGAGTGAAAGCTCCACGCTTTGGCGCCGACGGCGGCAACGCCTGCTGGTGCCGCTCGCTTCTTGAGGACGTTGTTGTGGTTCTCCTATCCGTGTCAGGTTCCCGGGTGAAGACCCTTGTCTGTTCCAAACACACATTGGTGACGCTTTGTGTCGTCCACCCTCTTGAGGGCATTGTAGTGGATTTTAGGTGTCCTATGGCCTGACGTGGCATTGTATTCAGACCTTCATGTATTATTGTTCGGCAACGTAGTTGCGTGCGATTTATGTTGTCCGGTTATCTCGGGATCTACCTCACTATACCTTGTATCATTCGGTCATGCACTGTTGTCTGTGCATTATCTATAAAGCCGGGCGAGAGCCGAGGAGAGTATATGCCTGATTCATTGTGTGATTGCCATGGCATATGTCTTTTCGTTTTAGAAAAGGTTGATCTGCAATGTTGTAATAAACTCTAAGAATTTGATGTGGAATAGGAGATTTGAACATGACATCGAACAAGAATTAATTTGCACTATTATCACCGGCGGACCCAGCTCAGAAACATGCTTTGATTTTTAGCTCTTTAAGTAGTAACTGAATGCTTCATTTTGAAGCTATGTTTGAAGTTGCTGATTCTACTCATTTGAACTACTTGTGCTCATATGCTATCAATCCGGTATAAGGTAGAATTGAAATGATACTAATAACACATCAACGGAACAACGCAATTAGTCAGATAAGTAATGTACCAACCGGTTCTCACACTTTAATAGATAGATTAATTAGCTGCCAGTCAGGTCAAAATATGATACAACAAATAAATTTAGACTCGGAAAACAGGACTTAATCCTTACTACTCAATGAATCTGCACCGCGTGAGACCAGTATCTTGATCAAGCAGGCCACGGTTGATCCATTAGTTTGTCCAATATCTAGTTATCTAGGCATCGTATCGCAGATCTAGTGGATCTACAGCCACACCAATGTCTTAACCCGGCAGGCCAGCCAGTTGATCCATACCAGTTGTCAAGTGGGGATAGGTGGGTACATGCAACTGATTAGAGAGATAAGAACGATGTGTGCGCTTTGTCTCACCTAATGGTGAGCACAATTCATAAATCTGTAAAGTATTACTCCCTCCGTCCTAAAATTCTTGTCTTAGATTTGTCTAGATACGGATGTATCAAGTCACATTTTAGTATTAGATACATCCGTATCTAGACAAATCTAAGACAAGAAATTTGGGACAGAGGGAGTACTTGAGAGTTGCTAGCTATGAGCCAGCTCTAAATCAATTGGCCGATCGCTAATTTAAGCAAAACTTAGAGGTGAGAAGACTTGGGGATGGATGGAGGTCGCCCTACAGGCCTGCAGTTCTGAACGTCACACATATATACATTGTTTAGTGGGGTCCACTTGTCAGACTAGCTAGTTACGACTTGAGGAGTCGATCGAGGTCCTAATTAAGAAACTCATAGATCTGATGAGCCGATCAATGACCCTTAATTTGTCTCAGGTTACCGAGCGTGGACCAGCCGGCCACTAGTTCATGTTTTCATATGGGGTTGGATTTATATTATCAACGAGAAAAGTACTCGCAAGTGGAACAAATTGTGTAGTGTAGCAGCTACATCGGGGGAACAGGTAACGCAATTAGTAGGGACAGAAGACCACAATGGCTCAATTTACAACTGAATGAGCATAAGCACAGGCTTCACTTACCTTTGTTTGAGCAATGCTCAGTCTCTGTCCACGGGCTGAGGCAGTGTGTGACAAGAACTTGCTTCACGTAATTAAGAACTGCAGACCTGAACTGATTTGCTGTTACGCTCCGGATCGATCACTAGCAATATAGGTAGCTATTACAGAAACATGGGATACAAGAATCAGGGATCGGGGAAAGATCAGAGAGGGTGAGGGGAGAGGAGAGCCGCCGCCAGGTTCTGGTTCTTCGATGCCTCTCTCCAGAAAACCCTAGCCCTACTTAACCTTGCTCCGGATGTCCCAAACGTGGGCTGGGAAGTGGCTGTTGGGCCTCCGAATGCGTTGGGCCCGTTCCGGCCCCAAGGGTGTTGAGGCCTGGTCCTGGCAGGGTGGTACTTGGGCCATAACACTCCCTCCTCCTTGAGACACAGCTTGTCCCCAAGCTGGCGCGCCCGGAAAATGATGTTGCAGCTCTGGCCGATCCTCCCAGGTGGCTAGCTCAGGTGGCTGATCGGTCCAACGAACACGCACCTGGGGTACGGGTGCGCCACCCCGCTGGATGACGCGGTCCTCCAGGATTTCTTCTGGCAAGGGCGTCGGTGCTGCCGCCTCTGGTAGCTGTTCAATCGCCTGCTCCATGGGCGGAAGTGCTTGGCGCAGTTGGGAGACATGGAACACAGGGTGGACGGAGCTGTCCTCGGGCATCTGCAGCTTGTACCGTTGTACGCCACTGCACCCACGCGTTGAAGCACCTTGTAGGGGCCGAAGTAGCGGAAAGCGAGCTTCTGATTACTGCGCGTAGCCACCGATCTCTGGACGTAGGGTTGCGGTTTGAGGAACACCCAATCGCCCACCTCGAAGACCCTGTCGGAACGTCGCTTGTCCGCAGAGTCCTTCATCTGCTGGCGAGCTCGTAGCAGATGTTGACGAATGAGGGCCGTCATCTGGGCACGGTCTTGGAGCCACTCCGCCAAGTTAGGAGAAGCGCAAGCCACCGGGTCGATGATGCCGAAATGACGCGGGGCGTGGCCGTAGAGCACCTCGAAAGGAGTAGAGCCAAGAGCTGAGTGCGGGGACGTATTGTACCAGAACTCAGCCAGAGGAAGCCATGCGTACCATTTGGTGGGACAAGCGTGGACGAAGCAGCGCAGGAAGGTCTCCAAACACTGGTTGACCTGTTCCGTTTGCCCGTCCGTCTGGGGATGACGAGCCGTGCTCATCCGGAGTTGAGTGTGCGTCAACCGGAAAAGCTCCTTCCACAGCACACTTGTGAAAATGGGGTCCCGATCGGAGACGATCGACTCCGGAAGGCCGTGGAGTTTGTAGACATGAGAGACGAAAGCCTGCGCCACTTGGAAAGCGGTGAAAGGGTGCCGGAGCGGAATGAAATGCGCGTACCGTGAGAATTTGTCCACCACCACCAAGATGGAGTTGTGGTTGGACGAGTGCGGGAGCCCTTCCACGCAGTCCATCGTGATTGTTTACCATGCTTGAGTAGGCACCGGCAACGGCTCCAGGAGGCCGGGGTAACGCACACGCTCTGGCTTGGCTTGCTTGCAAGTCTGGCACTCCTCCACGAACAGCTTCACATGATGTTTAAGGCCGGGCCATGTAAAGAGACGTCTCACACGACAATAAGTAGCGTTGAATCCTGAATGCCCACCGATAGCACTGGTGTGTAGTGCTTCCAAAACCTGCCTCTGGATGGCCACGTTGCCCCCAAGCCAAACACGGCCACGGTGCTTGATGACACCATTGTCCAACAGGAACCCATCAAATCCTTCTGGTGACGTCTCAAGCCTGGTGAGGATTTTCTGTGCCTCATCATCACCTTGATAGCCTGCCTGTACGTCCTCCAGCCAGGCGGGCATGGCCGAGGTGATCGCTGCCAGATCACCTTGAGGCGGACCGGGGCGACGAGAGAGCACATCGGCCGCTCGGTTGTCAGAGCCTTTCTTGTAGATGATGCGATAGCGAAGGCCTAGGAGTTTGGCCATGATCTTTTTCTGCCAAGGAGTTGCCAAGCGCTGATCTTCAAGGTGAATAAGGCTCCATTGGTCGGTGTGAATAGTGAACTCATCGCTTTGCAGGTACGGGCGCCAGTGATCCACGGCCATCAGGATCGCGAGCCCCTCCTTCTCATAAGTGGACAGGGCGCTGTTGCGCGGCCCGAGTGCCTTACTCAGGAACCCAACTGGGTGCTTGTCCTGGGAGAGAACCGCTCCAATTCCGTGCGTAGAAGCATTGGTCTCCAGGTGAAATGGTTTCTTGAAATCGGGCAAGGCCGGAACGGGGGCTGAGATCAGAGCTTGCTGGAGTGCCCGGAAAGAGCCTTCTTCCTCGTCCGTCCAGCGGAAAATTGTACCTTTCTTCAGCAGGTCTGTCAGTGGCCGGGAGATGAGGGCAAAGCCACGGACGAATTTCCGATAATACCCGGCCAATCCCAAGAATCCACGCACTTCTTTCACCGTTATCGGGGGCGGCCACGACTGGACTGCCGCGATGTTGTTGGCATCAGTGCGAACCCCTTCCTTGCTGATTACATGCCCAAGGTAGAGCAAACTGGGTCGAACAAAAGAGCACTTATTGCGGTTGATTCTGAGGTGGTGCTCCTTCAGTAGGCTAAAAACTTGGCGCAACAACCGAACGTGTGTGACCAAATCTGAGCTGTGGACAAGGATATCATCAATGAATACCAACACTCCTTTGCGTAACAGCAGCGACAGGACGATGTTCATGCCTCCTTGAAGCGTCTTTGGGGCCCCGGTGACTCCATATGGCATGACCTTAAACTCAAAATGCCCATGATGCGTCTTGAAGGTTGTCTTGTATTCATCCCCCTGTCTCATGCGAATCTGGTGATACCCTGCCCTCAGGTCCAGACTGGTAAAGAAACACGAGCCCGCCAACTCGTCCAGCAACTCGTCAATGATGGGGAGGGGGTAGCGGTTCTTGACAGTGATCGCGTTGAGGTGGCGATAATCTACGCAAAATCTCCAGGTCAAATCCTTCTTCTGCACCAACAACACCGGTGAGGCAAACGGGCTCACGCTGGGCTGAATGATTCCTTGGGCGAGCATGTCGGCCACTTGCTTCTCTACCTCATCCTTCTGCGCTGGGCTGTGTCGGTATGGTCTAAGATTGACTGGTTTCGCTCCTGGCACCAACGGAATAGCATGGTCGAACGCTCGATGTGGTGGAAGTCCTCGTGGTTCTTCAAATAGCACTTCATATTGCTCAATCAGCTCGCTCACTTCAGCTGGCAATGGTGGCTCCTTGGCCTGATCCCGAAGGGCGCAAAGTTGCACCACTCGAGCATCGGCAGAGTTCTGTATCATGAAATTAAGCTCATCCTTGGATATCATCTGACAGGAGGTGGTATCAGCCCGAGCTCCCTGCAGATGCACTCGCTTGCCCTGATATTCGAAGCTCGTCGTCTTTTCCAACCAATGGACCTGCATCGGGCTATGTGTTGCTAGCCAATCAATGCCGAAAATGGCGTCGTAGCACCCCAACGGCAGAACCTTGAAGGTGGTGTGGAAATCCACCCCATGAGATCGCCACTGGCAGTACGAAACCTCCTGATCACTGTGCATCTGCTCCCCATTGGCCACCCGGACTGAAAAAGGGTGTCGAGCAGCCTGCACTCCTTGTAACCTCTCAGCCAGAGCCGAACTGACGAAACTGTGCGACGAGCCGGAGTCAATCAGCATAAGCACCTCTCTGTTCTGCACCCAGCCATGGAGGCGCATAGTGGTGGGCGAGTCGGTGCCCTCCACCGCCTCTCGAGACAGCACACAGCAATCTGCCAATGGCTCCTCCGGTTGCTCTTCTTCCATGTCTATCGCCGACGTGTGCAACATCTCGAGCATTTCCTCGACGACGTGAAGCTGGACCGTAGGCCCGCAGCGATGATCGCGGCTCCACCGTTCACCACAGGTGAAACAGAGCCCCTTGGCCCGTCGGTAAGCTCGCAGCATCGACATCCGGTCGTCGCTTGCCGGTGCTCGAACCGCCTCCGTGGCGCGACGGTCCTCTGCACGCGCATCCGAGCTGCTTCCCGCCACTGGTCGAGGTGGTGGTGGAGGCGGCAGGGGAAGGGCTGTGCGTGGAATGGCCCAGCAATGGGAGCCACTAGGAGCCCGCCAATCGTCTCTCTTCATAGCCTCCAACACCTCTTCCTGCAAACAGGCCAAATCCACGGCAGTATCGAGCGTTTGGGGTCGATGCAACAAAACAGCAGCTCTGATTTCCTTAAGAAGACCATCCACAAAATGTGTAATAAAGAAAGCCGGCTCCCAAGAAGTGTGATGGGCAGTGAGATTATGCATGAACTGAGTGAATTTGTCAGCATATTCAGTCACGGACCCGGTCTGTTTGAGACCATTAAACTGACGCAAGAGGACTTGAAATTCCTCTCGACCAAATTGCAAACAAACAACAGCGGCAAAATCAGCCCAACTAGAGTACCGAAGATTGGCTTGTGTAGCTTGCAGCCAGGAAAGAGCCCCATTAGTAAAGTACATAGCAGCACAACTCACCCAAGTGTCAGGAGAGAGTGCGCAAACTCAAAAATAGGCTTCGCACTTCAGCCGCCATGGCCGAGGCTGACTGCCATCGAAAATGGGAAAATCAAAACACGGAGGAAAAGGCAGGCGAGAAAAATTCCGATCCCCCGCAAACGAACTCTCCCCGCAATGATGAGAATCGAACGCACCGGTGACCGGAGGCGCCCCCAGGGTGTGTTCCCCTGGTGACTTCCCCCGGTGAAGTGTTGCGAAGCCATGGCCTTGCCTGCCGTCACCACGAGCCGAGAGAGACTCGCCCGCCCCTTGGCGCGGAGCAGTTGCCGCCAGGGGAAGCAGAGGAGGCAAATCCGTCAAGCGGATCGGCGGCCCTCCGTTCCTTGCTGACTCCATGTCCGCCGTCTGGCGCGATGATGGAACCGCCAGAGGAAGCAGGGGAGGAAGATCCCCCAATTGCGCCGGTGGCGCCTCCTTCCTTGGTGCCTCCACGTCCTGCGTCGCGGGGGCCTTCCCCGGCGTCGCCTGCACCAGATTGGAGCGCAGATCCCCCACCTCGGCCCGCAGCTCCTCCACAGACTGCTCGATCGTAGGCTTCCACCCCTGCAGCTCGAGGACCACCGGGTGGATCTCGTCAATCTTGGTCGTCAGCGCTGAGATGGCCGCCGTCAGATCCGCCAATGCCTTGGTGTGCTCCTCCATCGCCGCAGCCTTGCCTCACCTTGTTTAGATAATCGATGGGAAACGACCCGCCAGATCTGCGGGAACAACGAGACGAATCGGGGAGGAACAGAGGCTCTGATTACCACTTGTTACGCTCCGGATCGATCACTAGCAATATAGGTAGCTATTACAGGAACAGGGGATACAAGAATCAGGGATCGGGGAAAGATCAGAGAGGGTGAGGGAGAGGAGAGCCGACGCCAGGTTCTGGTTCTTCAATGCCTCTCTCCAAAAAACCCTAGCCCTACTTAACCTTGCTCCGGGTGTCCCAAACGTGGGCTGGGAAGTGGCTGCTGGGCCTCCGAATGCGTTGGGCCCGTTCCGGCCCCAAGGGTGTTGAGGCCTGGTCCTGGCAGGGTGGTACTTGGGCCGTAACATTTGCTGGTGAACAAACACTGTCACCGTGCATGCACTAGATCCGCAGTTGAAATTCCTGGTGATGAAAGAAATAAGCCAGAATTTATATATTGGCCTAAAGAGAAATTGTGCAGGGTGAATGCGATCGGGACGGACCCTGTTGTAAGAAGCTGGCGATGATGCCAGCAGGCGTGTCCGCGGCGAGGGCGGAGAAGCTGATTCCAGTCCAGATGCTGAGCCAAGGAAGAGGGGGTCCCTCCGTTGCGGCAATCCATCGAACAGCTGCCGTGCATGGTGTGTGCTGAGCACTTGCCATGGCCATGGGGCAAAGAAAGAGAGGAGAAGGCCGCACTAGACGGCGTCCGCATCTAGCCAGGTCAGATAGA
Organism: Aegilops bicornis; assembly: GCA_021605145.1. Lineage (NCBI taxonomy): Eukaryota > Viridiplantae > Streptophyta > Magnoliopsida > Poales > Poaceae > Aegilops > Aegilops bicornis. The sequence continues at coordinate 49,925,992 of CM038674.1, forward strand.
AGGGGCAGCACACTCGCTGGAAATTGGAAGAGAGCTCACCGTGGATGGGTGATGCGGCGCGAGGTCAAGGCGAGTGGGTGCTGCTACACATTTTTCCATTCCCGAGCGCACACCCTTGCGGGCGGTCGAGCCGCGCACGTGCCCAAGTGTGCTACCTGTTAGACAGGATAAAGAGGGATCAGTGAAATTGGTTGTTTATTGGTTGAGCATTGTGAGCATATATATATAGGAATAAAATGATCAACTTAGAGGATAAAACAAGTCAGGACAAATCCTAGCCAATCTTATGTTTCCCATGAATCACTATATTCAACATCCCCCTAGTCACAACGGCAGCAACGCAGACGGCGAGACTGGAGAAGAATCTGAAGGCAAGCCAACTAAATCCCCCCCATCCCCCCCCCCCCCCGCCCCCATACACACACAAACACTCGTAATGGTCGCGGAAGTCGTGGCTCGAGTGAAAATCGACAAGGTTGCTCAAGCAAGGGCAGTAGCCCTTTGTGCCGTTGTCGAGGTAGCCGAGAGCGTATGATAGTGTAGCCGCGGTCGAGGTAGACATGCGAAGAATGTCGTGATCGATGTCGAGTAGGGGTAGCCGGTGTCGAGAAAGTCACTGTGGAGCCGCGGATGCAAGGAGGCACCGAGTTAGTCATGGACGCGGTGGTGTCGAAGTAGTGGTACGCCGGGAAGAAGACGTTGTTGACAACGCGTCGTGCCAAGTTTGCCAAGCCCGGGAACACGTCTAGACGAAGTTACGCATTGGTGTGTCTAGCACCGGGCATGCGTTGATGGACAAAGACGAAGTTGACGAAACGCCGACCAGGCTTGCCAGGGCCGGGGACACGTCGTGGATGAAGGCATAAATCGGTGTTGCCGGCATCGGGCATGCGTAGACGAGAGACATGCACAAGCTGTACGCCATGTCGAGGAGTCGGAGGGCCAGCAGAGAAGAAGACTCGACGACGGTTGTGGCACCAATCGGTGTGGGGCCGATGTCACCAATGGTGGTCGGAGGAGACGAAGTAGTCGTGAAAGATGACGGCGACGCTGGCGATGGGCTGGTGCTGGATGAAGACGAACACTACTAGGGAAAACCCTAGCAGCAGCGCGGGTTTTAGGCCTATCAGTAGCACGGCCAGGAGCGCTACTGATAAGGCGCTACATCTAAAGCTTAGCAAGAGCGTGTTCGGACCCGTGCATCGCTAAATTGATCTAGTAGTAACGCTTCTCCAGAGCAGCGCTGCTGGTAATTAGTAGTAGTGCTCCTCCTTGCCCGCGCTACTACTATTATTTAGTATTTTTATTTCTTTTTTATTGCATGTTGTATTTCATACACCTTTACACAAGTTTTCATATAACAGGAATTTAGAGATTGTTTTTACATCATAATGAGTAGGTGAAAGAACCGTGGACTAGTTTCAAGTGGATGGACATCCACTTGAAACTAATCTGCGGTTCTTTCACCCAATGATATAATAAATATCATCATCATTATCATATCATTAACAACTTATCATCATAATACATCATTGTCATATAACACCTCCTCAAGATCATCGTTTTCATCAATGAGACATCACATAGCAAATTGGTCACTAGTCGTAATCACAAGTACTCCTCATCATCAACTCTAACACATTGTATCACATAATAAACATATTGTACCTCATAGGACCTACTACATTCTCTTAGGACCTACTATATTCTCTAAGGTAAAATAGCAAAAAACAAGATAGCCCCTGACTCTCCATTATGGAGAATGGAGATTATCCTGTCTTCAATTCTTGCCTTTCGCTTAATGTTACTTCCAAGAACCTCCTTGCGAATGTCCAAACATTTTTTCCATTCTTTGATTAGCATGTGTTCACCGGTTTTAGAAATCCGATATGCACAGGTGAGATCCGTAGGATGACCTGGCTGTATGTTCAAAACTTCAAGGCGACCATTGTAATACATCAGATGAGGCACACAATCCATCGGGATTTTCCATTGAAAAACATAGTAATAACTTCGTAGTTAGCAATGATGTACTAGTTTTGGAAGTATGCAAAAGATGCACAGATGTCGTAATAGTAGAAAATCTTACCAGGGTATCTCCATAGAAGTTATCGTGGTTCAACACGTGCACTAGTGGCACGTATTCACCATAATTTGGAGGAGTTCGATAATAGGTATTGTAATTCTCAAAGAAAGTACAAAATGCGATCAGATGATTTTTCTCCTTATAAGTTAATTCGGAGCCACCACTGTAGTGGGTTTTGTCTACCATCTTCTGCACATTATTTGAAGATTCAAAATAAACAGTCAATGGAAATAAGCTGTCAACTATTTTGAAATAAACAATATAAATTAGTTAATAACTATGTTTGAGAAACTCACATTGCGGTAGAATCGGAAGCGTATCAACAAGGACCCAAATGTCCATATTGTCTTGCTCGATGTCAGGATCACCAAGATCCATGGTGACAATCATACCCTCATAAAAACCATACATTTTGGAAAGTTCTTCCCAATTTTGGCAACCAAAATGGGTTACGCTCTGAGCATTGTACAGATTTACTTCAAAATCCATATCATGATGGGTCCTTAGGTGTATTTTCTTTGTTTCAAAATTTTCATGGTCTTCAAAACCCATCCTCTCCAAGACATAGCGTCTTGCATGGCATGGGATAAGCTATTCGAATTGTAAAAGATGAAAATTAGACGTTGAAATAGTTGAAGTCATGCTTAATTACGAAAAAAACTCTTGTCGTTGTTGCGTACCGTTTCAACATCGAATGTCTCCTCGAGCTTAATGCTGAAGGGCCGATCTTCGTCCAGCTCAACGAACCTGTCGCACATACCTCGATCGTCGTGGCACCAGCTGCACTCCCCCGGGAGACTGTAAATGCGTCCGATGTACGACATTTCCTACGTTCATAATTCAAAGATTAAACTTGTACAATTAAATATATGTACTAAAAAACCTAAATTAGATCATTATTTTTTGAGAAAATACAGGCCACTCGATATTTCCTACATATTCTAGCACGAGTCATGCCAGAATTCACGGAAAAATCCGGCATGACCTTTTCTAAAAAAGGACATATCGAGCGCCTGAAATTTGCCTGAACGGAAATTAATCAACACTCCGGAAAAACATAGGCCACTCGAAGGTGTAAACTGAACATGAACGGCCACTTGGGCAACCACATATCCTATTTGAGCAACAAAAGATATACATGGATATTTGGCTGGGCTCACCTCGATGTCGGAGGGGTCGGTGACGGGACGACGGCGGGGGATGATGGAGGGCTCCTTGATTTTTGCAAAAGCAAAAACCGTATAAGTTATCACTAATACATCCCGAATAATTTCTTAAACTAAAAATAACAACAAATATGACATGTTCAACTAGTTTTATTAATTCAACTAGTTCTTACTAAATATAAACTTACTATAAATAGAAAAAAACTAGTTCTTTCTAAAAATAAAGTAGTTCAACTAGTTATATTAATTATCTTACTAAAAATACATTAGTTCTATTAATTCAACTAGTTCAACTAGTTCAACTAATTTATTAATTTACTTACTAAACTAGTTCAACTACAACTAAAGTAGTTCGACTACAACTACTATTAATCATACTGCCCTAGTTAACTATTAACATCAATACTAGTAATTAACATTTACTACTACTAAAAATCATTATCTATTAACCCTAAATTAACATCTACTACTACTAAACAACATCTAGTACTAACTAAGCAGAGAGAAAGGGGGTGGGGGCGGCGGAGAGGTAGGGGCGCAGTGAGGGATCGAGGCGGCGGTGTTGGGTGGGCTCGGGTGGCGGCGGTGTGAGGTCGAGGCGGTGGGAGGAGGCTGCCGGCGGAGGAGGAGGAGGAGGCGGCTGCAGTGAGGGAGGAGGGCGGAGGAGGGAAGGGCGGCCGCATGCCGAGGGAGGACGTGCGATGAGGAGGGAGGAGGGACGGAAGGAGGGGAGTACCTCGGCGGCGGACGGGCGAAGGCGGCGGCGGCGGCGACGCATGACGACGGTTATCGGCGCGCGGGCGAGAGTGAGAGTGTGAGTGAGAGAGAGAGGGTCGACGGTCGTGCGCGTACGTGGGGATGAGGTAATGATAGTTGTAGCACGTTTACCAAAACGCGATACAGCTAATAGGACTAGTAGTAGCGCTGTGCATTGTTATACGCTACTGCTAAGTTGGCCTACCAGAAGCGGTTTGCAGATAAAGCACTACTGCTAAGTGTAAGTATACAAAAAATACGTCAATGCAAAAATACATTGGCCATCAATGATCTTTTTGTGTACAATCTGAATTGTCAATATGAGTCCTCTCCGGTAGGAACTGGAGAGGACTCATATTGCGGCCACAAATTTTACACATAGAGTTCAGTGAAGACCAATTGGTTGTGATACTTTCAGAAGTAACATATTTAAGGTGGTAAACACCCTGTTCGTGGAGCGAGGTGGGACTAAACTTGTGGGCTGATCTTAGCAGTAGCGATTTTCTTAGAAGCGCGCTGCTGCTAACTTCTATAGCAGTAGCGCGGTTCAGTATAGGGCGCTACTGCTATAACTAGCTGGGTGGCGAGGTCATGGCAATTAGAGCAGTAGCGCGGTTTTGTGTGGACGCGCTACTGCTATTTTCCTTTCAGCAGCGCATTTTGCTATCACGTGCTGCTGCCAAATAGCAGTAGCGTCGTATTTTGAGGAGCGCTACTGGTAAGATTCTATGTATAGGCTTTTCCCTAGTAGTGGAAGGGGGTGGACGGGTAGCGGCGACGACTAGGTTAGGAGTATGACGGATGTGCTCGAAGCAGCCGAGGAACCCGACAACGTGACAAAGACTGGCGCAGACGGTGGCGTTCCCACGCTGAGCGAGGCGGCGCGACACATACCACGAGAAGTCGACGTGAGGTGACGGCGGAGTGGGCCGCAGCGCTACAGCCCGAAGAGGCGGTGTAGCGGCAGCTCGCGCATCAGGGCTGCCGCGGGGAGAACCACTAGTCGGGGGCGACGACTGGACGGGAGAGAGCGTGCACTACGTGCCACGGCGCGACAGCCCTAAGGAGCGACGCAAAGCCGACGGCTATGGGGTTAGCCGCTGGAGGATCTCAGGGCGGCGACATGGACCGCGGGCCGTGAGGCGACAGCCCGAGCTGGCGTCGGCGGGAGCGGCGAGCGGGTCGGGGCAGCCGGCGGGAAGACCTCGGGGCGGTGACGCAGTGGTCCGAAGGGACGACGCGACGGCAACCTGTGGATCGATCAGCGGTAGGCGTGTGCTTGGGGACGTGCTTGGTGAAGACTGGCGCGTGATCGGTTGATCAGAATGACATTGCCACTGTACGCGCCATGGCGGGTACAACGTGCAGATCGGAATCCATGGGCGACGTTGTCGGTGATGTCCCGGGCGATGAAGACGAAGACGGACCAGAAATCGGGACCGCACGGGTACGAGCGACAGCGACGCATGAGGGTGTCCCTTGGGCGGCGCGTCTAGACTTGTCGTGCGGTTGATGACGAAGTGGCCGGTGTAGTCGACGCCGATGAGAGCAGAGGCACAGGGGTCGACAATGGCTGCGGGCAACACAAACCGATCTTGGATCGGAAAACCGAATAGAAAACGCCGATCAAGATGACCAGCGGGAAAGAGAAAAAAACCGAAGCAAGGGCTCGGAAAAAGGACTCTCTAGGGCAGCCGATCAACAAGGCCAGCGGACGAACCCTAGCTATGGACGGCGAGGACCCCGGCAGCGGTCATGGCGACCGACCGCCCTGGGGGCAGGGCGCAGAGCGGAAGCGGCAATGGCGGCTAGGGTTTAGGATCAAAGTAAGGCTGATAAACATGAAGGGATAAAGAGGGATTGGTGGAATTGATTGTTTAATGCTTGAACCTCATGGGGGTGTGTATATATATATATATATATATATATATATATATATATATATATATATATATATATATATATATATATATAGGGGTGGGTCTATTATGATAACACCCTTAAGAGTCTTATTCTGCACATCTCTTTCTTATTCTGATAACACCTACCTCCCTCTCGCCAAAAAAACAGCACTCTCCGGCAACGAAACCACCCACCCTCTCTCCCACCTTCTCTTCGTGCCCAACCCCCTCCCTCCCACCTTCTTCCTCCTCAGCCGCCTCCTCCCACCATCCCTCCACCTTCCTCTGCCAGACCCGCCAGGGGCTCGTGCCTCCCTCTCCCTTCCCCACCTCCGCCCGCCACCACCTCTCCAGGCGCCCCGCCCGCCACCACCTCTCTAGGCGCCTCGCCCGCCTCCACACCAGGCACCCCCGCGCGACTGCCGGCGCAGATCCGGGCGCGCTGCCCCCAGGCGCCCCACGCGGCTGCCGGCGGGGACGGGATCAGACCGCGCCCCACCACCTTCCACCGAGCCTGTTCCGGCAACTCGCCGCACCACCCGATCAACTAACCCTGCGCCGCCCTCTGCATCGGATCTGGTGAGATCCCGTGCTTCATGCCTCCCATGGCCGGATCCCGCTCCGCCCCGTCCGGATCAAGCCGGACCGCTCCCGGCGCGAGCCGCCGCTGCCACCATCGACCGCTGCCCCTGGCCAAGCTCCCACAGGCGTACTTCACCTTCTGTTCTCCGGATTAGTGGACGGGGAGCTCTCGATGATTCCTCTGCTCGTTGGCTTCCCACCAGATCGAGGCATTTTGTACTCGTCGCCGGTTCCTGGCTGTTCGGCTAACCGACGATCTCCTCCACGCAAGAAGAGGAGGACCTTCACCCCAAGCCCATGTGCAGTTCTTTCCGCCACACATCATGGGCGAGCGTCGTGTTTTTTTTGTAGAATTGTTTGTGTTTTTTTAAAGGGGCAAAATTGTTTGTAGCTTACTTCGTCGCCCTCTGAAGTTTGTGGCGTGCCCGGGTGCAGTGCAGCAAGCACGTGCGTGCAGTGCGCCAGCGTGGCCGGAGTGTTCACGCCCCATGTCATTTTGTAGTGTATAACTCCTTTAATTTTTGTTTTCCACAGTTCGGAGGCAAAGATGTTGCAGTGTGGTTTGGTGCTAGTTCTTCTTTCACGGGTCAAACGAGCGAAGAAATGTCGGGGTCAACACCACTCTTCCGCGTGCAGTGCACTTCATCTCATGAGTGGTTGCAGTTTAGAGCGTGTGTGCGAGCAGAGGAGGACATGTGCTTGCAGTTGGGAGCGTGTGTGCGTGCAGTGCGCCCGTTTTGGTTCACTTATTCAATTTTTGATGGGGTTCACTTTGTGTGTAGCAGCTCATTACCCCTTTGTATGAACTGTAATTTATTTCGTGTGTTTGGTCCTCGGATGTGGTACACTTTTGAGAGTGATGCTGTTCACTTGCGCACAACATTGAAATGCGATTTTTTAGCAAAACGATAAAAAAGTAATGTGGTTCGCTTAAATATATGTCGCGGTTCACTTGCCCCATCTGTGCGGTCCACTCTTGTTCATAAAAACGTTGAAAAAAGACAACAAAAACTTGTTTGAGAAAATCTACGGCCGACAAAAGAAATTATGCAGCTCGTTTGCCCGTCCGATGCAGTGCGGTTTTCATTCTAAAGCAGTGTGGTCGGCCGTATGATGTTGTTCATCCCGTAAGTGCAAAAAAATTGTTACGGAAGCGGAAAAAAGTAATGTGGTTCACTTCTTGATAGTGTTGTGGTTCATTTACACCCGATGTGAAGTGCACTCTACTTTTTCGTCCTTAAAAAAATTACGTTTGAATAAAAGAAACCATGCAGTTCTCTTACCCGTCTGATGCACTGCGGTTTTTCGTTCGATGCAGTGCGGTTTTCAGTCGGATGAAGTACCCACGTTGATTTGGGTGTCGCGAAAAACAGAGTGTCCGCGTTTCGGTAAATTTAAAACTGGTCTTGAACCGTAAAGAATTAGAGAGTGTTTTACATGAAAAAGTTACGCCTCGTCGATACCTTTCCAACGGCGTATCGTTTGAATCATTCCGAGCAGCGTTTTGTAAAAATTTCGAGAAAAACGATCGCTGCCTCTCATAGTCAGCCGCACGATTTTCAAAATAAACTAAAAACCGTAAGGAATCTCAAAAACATTGCAACATATGAAAGTTGCGCCTCGTTCGTAGCTTTCCAACGGCGTATCACACGCCTCATTTCGACAAACGGTTCAAAAACTGGAGCGAAAACAGTACCGAAAATTTTAAAAAACTTGAAAAACAGAATTCCGCGATGTAGTAAATTTGAAACTGCTCTTAAACTGTAACGAATTAGAGAAAGATTTATATATGAAAAAGATGCGCCTCGACGATATCTATTCAACGGCGTATCATTTGCTTCATTCCGACAAGCGGTTTAGAAAAAAACGCGAAAAAACGCTCGCTGCCACTCGTTATCCGCCGCACTATTTTCAAAACTGCTCTTAAACCGTGTGGAATCTCGGAAGGTGTTCAACATGTCGAAGTTGCGCCTAATCCATAGCTTTTCAATGGTATATTACACGCCTCATTCCGATAAACGGTTAAAAAATTAGAGCGAAAACAGTACCGAAAAAATAGCGCGTGCAGTTTTTTCCGACGAGAAGTTCACTAGTCTCTATTGCAGTTTTGCCGTCAAAATGATGCAGTGCGCTTTTGTTGAGTGTGCAGTGCCGAAGTGGTGTGCAAAATAGTTATTCTGCTAATATTAGCAGAATAGATCGTCTATATATATATATATATATATATATATATATATATATATATATATATATATATATACACACACATTAGTAATAAACAAGCAAACAAGAACTTCGTCTGCACCACACAAAACGCACGAAACAATCAGCACCACACAATTATACCCGCACATCCCAATCTAACAGCCATTATTCATCTGCTGCCTCTACGGTGTGGACTTAGGAAATACCCTTGACTGACCGTGCTCCACCTCCAGCACCCCCCATCCATCCCCTACAATCACGCTGTTCGGTTGGTAAAATAAGGAAACAAAATTAATTCGGCTTCCATCGCCCTTAACCTCCACGCCGACCACCACCACTGTATCCTGCCCGCACGACGACCTCGTGGCACTACACGGTAACATCGCACCATCGCCATCGTCATCCCCATTGTTGATGAGAAAGGTGGAGTCCGTCCGCGGGCAGCGTCGCATCCTTCCGCGAGGTCGCCAGGGCAGCGACGCCACGGAATGCCCAGCAAGGTCGCCAGGGCAGCGACGCCACGCAACGCCCAGGATCCTGCCCTCGCAGCGTGGCATCCCTACGGGAGATCCCCACTGCTACAGCCTGCCCTGCCCGTTGCAGCCAGCCGGATACACGCAGGTGTAAAATTCTTCCCTCCACTTTAGACTCAACTTCTTCCTTTGACCTATTGCAGCAATACTCGGAATTGTAATTTTCCGAATTTATAATTCTAAAATATAAACATGTGCACATCACAATACTACACATCTATAGCTAATGTTTATTGACCTGTTGCAGCAATACGCGGAATTGTAATTTTCAGAATATATAGTTCTAAAACATAAACATGTGCACATCACAATACTACACATCTGTAGCTAATGTTTATTCTTTTGCGTACTGCGATTTCCAGCCTAACTGATACATGCATCCTATGTCCTAGACCTGGTGTGAACTAAAATAACCATTCATATTTTAGATAACATCTAGCACTGGGGATAAAAAATATAACTTCATTGTCCCAAGTAGATACGTCAGGATAAAGAATAGAAGTTCATTTCCCCACCAATAAATCACAAATTCCGTACCTGCCAAAGCAACATTCTATGTTTGCGGCTCAACAGCAGGGCCAATATCATCTTCTGCCTTCTATCACCGTGGACGTGAACATCAGGGCCAACCACTGAGAGTGGTCCTGCAAGGGGACCTGTCATTATAACTTCCTATTAATAATGTAAATACATCTTTGATGAAGCACATTATCAATTTCCCAATTTTTAATGATAACAATATTCACATGTAGGCCAAGGGTATGTCATCTCCCAAGAGTGCGGGAGCGCGCACCCCATTTCAGGATCTAAGTAATAACCGACTATTGGGTAATTATCGTCAGCCTTTTTCTAAATTGTCATATTGTATTTGTTGGTGCTTATATCCTAACTTGCGGTATGTACTTCCATCCTAACTTGCGGTATGTACTTATGTAGACCCCAAAGAATTGAAGAGGCAGAGGAACAGAGAGTACTATGCACGCAATAAAGATGATATCCTTAAAAGACGGTGTGAGGCCCGTGAGAAGAAACAGGCTTCAACAACACTGCTTAATGTCGATCAAAATATACCTCATACAACCCAGACGTTGTCCCGAGGTAAAATTTCCCTTACACTGCATTCTTCTGTATTGGTCAAAAAACATATGGCATGCATGCACCAAACTAATAACAATATGTCATAGGTCTGGACCCTAACAAACTGCAGAGCCAACTGGTTGGGAAACAGTATTCACAGAACATGGATGGTGTCTTTGAGAGACAACATCAATATGACCGGCGGGAAAGAGAAAAAAACTGAAGCAAGGGCTCGGAAAAAGGACTCTCTAGGGCAACCGATCAACAAGGCCAGCGGACGAACCCTAGCTATGGACGGCGAGGACCCCGGCAGCGGTCATGGCGACCGACCGCCCTGGGGGCAGGGCGCAGAGCGGAAGCGGCAATGGCGGCTAGGGTTTAGGATCAAAGTAAGGCTGATAAACATGAAGGGATAAAGAGGGATTGGTGGAATTGATTGTTTAATGCTTGAACCTCGTGGGTATATATATATGTATATATATAGAAATACAATGACCAACTTAAAGTACAAACAAGGCAGGACAAATTCTAGTCTATTTTATACTTCCTGATGAATCAATATACTCAACACTACCTTGAGATTCCTTCGCATCTCCGCTGCCGGTGAGAACCGAGCTGAGCTCCGGCGTACCTCTACCTCTCCTCCTTCCCATTCCTCCCACTCTCCCCGCCTTCCTTTCTGACCGAGCCGCCCTGCAGGTTCTCCATGAGGCCTTCCATGACGTGCAGCCGGAGGTCAACCAGCCAAGCCCCTGTCGGATCCTTGCCACCCTGCCGCCTCCATCCTCTCCCTCTAACCCGCTTGGACCTGCCGCCCGTCCCCCGCACGCATGTTGGCGTCGACCTCCCGAATATTCAGTCAGGTAAAAGCTATAGTGCTAACCTGGAGCTGCCTCTCCGATTTGCATACATCTGAAACCATAATGTCTGTTACAAGCTACGCAAATCAAGTCTAGTCCTCTCAAACAGAGGGGACCTCTACGAAACGATGCATGATCAAGAGCTGGAGCCGGCGAGACAACACCCACCAGCCAACACAGGCCACAAGTTTTAGTTTGTTTCTGCTACAAACTTTCGTCTATTCATTTTTAATCATGACAATACAATGAACACGAGAAATAACAAAAATTACATAGACCATCTAACGATGAGTACAAGCACTGAAACAAGCCGAAGACGCCCTGCCATCATCGCTCCTCCCTCACCGGTGCCGGGCACAACTTGTTGTAGTAAACAGTCGGGAACTCGTCGTGCTAAGGCGCCGTAGGACCTACGCACCAGAACAATAACCACCGCCGATGAAGAGAAGTTTAGATCGAAAGGATCCAACATGAAGACACATGAATAAAGACGAACAAATAACAGATCCAAGTAGATCCACGTAAGAAAACCACCGACCGAATCATGCGAGACTCGCCGGAGACACACCTCCACACGTCCTCCGACCATGTTAGACACATCACCGAGACGGGGGCTAGGTCAGGAGAACCTTATTTCATCTTTAGGGAGCCACCTCCATCTCGTCTTACTAAGTAGTACATAAAACCCTAACAAAACTTGAAGAAGCACCTAGAAACAGCGCCCTTCCACCGGCAAGGACCGGGATTCACTGCGCACCCATGGCCCTAAGGCCACAGGAGACGTGGCAGATCGGCGGCGCCGCCAACAGAAGGCAGAAACCCTAGCCACCTTTCCTTGGAAGGGGAGACAAAGTGTTAGACTGGGTATATTGTAGATATACGTGTTGTAACACAATACATGTACCTGTACATTCTTTCTTATATATACATGACAGCCGTACCCGCTTAGGGTATTGAGCATTGTTCCAAACCCTAGTTTTGTCTAACATGGTATCAGACGACGCTTTCGATCCGCGCCGTGCTTCCGCCTCCTCTGCCGCCGTCGCGTCGGCCTCCGCCGCCGTGCCGCCTCCGTCAACCCTGGCGATGGACTCGCCGTTCATGGCGTCCGCTCCACTCGCCTGGGCCCGTCCGGGATCGCAGCACCCGCCTGCGTCCCGATCGCCCGCGCCCCGATCGGGCGAGACTCCACCGGCACGCGATGCGTCCCTGGCTGCGCAGCTCCGTGGCGATCCGTCGCGGCTGCCCTACGATGGGTCGCTCTACGCCGGGACTCAGACAGGGACGTCGCATGCTACGGTGCCCTACGCTGGGTCGCTCTACGCCGGGACTCAGCCAGGGACGTCGCATGCTACGGCGCCCTACGCTGGGTCTCAGTCGCATGCTACGGTGCCTCCGTCAACCCATGCTGCGTCGTTCTAAGCCAGGCCTCAGATGCATGCTGCGGCGCCCGCCTCCGGTCCCCATGGTGCCCCTGTCCAGATGCCCTACGGTGGCCCGTATCCAGCACCGTACGTCGCGCCGTCGCCGTTGTCGTATGTCGCGTCGGTGCCGTATGATTCGTCCTCCGCGGTGCCCTACGAGGCTCCATACAGTGCGCCCTACGCTGCCCGGCCCTGTGTCGTACGTTGCGTCACTGCAGCCCTACGGCGTACCTCCTACGTCGCCCTACGGTCATCACCAACACTACCATACGCCTCCGTCGACCGATGCGCTGATTCCGTACAGTGCTCCGCCGACGTCGACTCCTGACTCTCCGCACCGGTGGCTGAACCAGGACCGTTCCACTTCGCTCATCTGGTGACGGTGAAGCTCTCTGCCGACAACTACCTCCTATGGCGTGCTCAGGTGTTGCGGCTGCTGTGTAGTCACTACCTTGAGGGGTATGTCGACGGTACACTGCCGTGTCCCCCGGCCATGGTTCCGGCGCCCTCGGCCGCTGGTGGCTCCGTCATGGTGTCCAACCCTGCTCATCGTCGGTGGATCGCTCAGGATCAAGCTATTTTGGGTGTCATTCAGTCCTCGCTCACTCCCTCCGTGGCCGGCATGGTGGTCTTTGTCGCGACATAGAGGGATGCATGGGCCACGCTCGACTCCAGCTTCTCCTCGCAGTCGCTGGCCCGTTCCTCTGCCATTCGTAATCAGCTGGGTGAGGTCAAGAAAAATGATCTCTCCGTTACGGCTTTTTCAACAAGGTCAAAAGTTTGGCTGATACACTGTCGTCTATTGGGAAGCCTCTCCGTGACGAGGAGTTTACTTCATTCATTCTCAATGGACTTGATGAGGACTACGACTCTCTTGTTGAAAATATCAATGGACGTCACACGCCGATGCCGCCTCGCGACCTCTACGGCGCCTCCTCAACACCGAACAATGCCTAGCTGATCGCCGCTCCGTCGGCGTCTACACGGAGGGCCCTTCTGCGAACGCTGCACTTCGCGGGGGTGCCCGTGGTGCCAAGCAGAAGGCGTCGCCGTCCGCGGGCAATCAGCCCCGTTCGTCGGCTCCACCTCCTCCGACGGCTGGTCGCAAGCGGCTGCGCTGCGAGTCATGCGGTGGTGACGTTGAGTGTCAACTCTGCGGCATCGAGGGGCACTTGGCGTCTCGCTGTCATCGCCGCTTCAAACGCGACTTCCTTGGCATTGGGAACAACGGGAAAGGCAATGAGAAACAAGCTGCTCTCGCTACACAGGAGCCTGGGTTTACTCCTTCTTATTCCGTGGATCCGTCCTGGTACATGGACACCGGTGCCACAGATCATCTGACGAGTCAGCTCGACAAGCTGGCTACTCGCCAGCCCTACACTGGTCATGACCAGGTCCGTACTGCCAGTGGATCAGGTATGCCCATCTCACATGTTGGTCAGGCATCTCTTCTTTCACGTACCACTAAAACCTTGCGTCTCCTTGATGTTCTTCGTGTTCCTTCAGTCACACGTAGTTTGCTCTCGGTTCCTAAATTAACTCGTGACAACAATGTGTTTGTTGAGTTTCACCCTTTCCATTTTTTTGTTAAGGACCAGGACACGAGGGACGTTCTTCTTAGTGGTCGAGCTCGCCATGGCCTATATGCTCTTGATGTGCCGCATGTTTCTGAAGTTTTCAGTGGTGTTCGGGTGTCGTCGTCACAATGCATTCTCGCCTCGGTCATCCTGCCACTCCCATTGTGCGACATTTGCTTCATCGCCATAGTCTTCCTGTTGAGTCCAGCAATAAGGAGTTTCTAGAGTGTGATGCCTGTCAACAGGGCAAGAGTCATCAGCTACCTTTCTCTGTATCGAGTCGTGTTGTCAAGGCTCCTCTTGAACTTGTGTTTTCGGATGTGTGGGGCTGTGCCCAAACTTCTGTTAGTGGTCACAACTATTATGTCAGTTTCATTGATGAGTTTAGTCGCTTTACTTGGATTTATCTCATTAAGCGCAAATCTGATGTGTTTCATGTTTTTATGCAATTTCAAGCCCATGTTGAGAGGTTGCTTAAGTGCAAAATTATCCATGTTCAGTCTGATCGGGGCGATACTTTCTTCACGAAACTTGGCATCTCGCATCATGTGTCTTGTCCTCATACACATCAGCAGAACGGTGCAGCTGAGCGCAAGCACCGTCACATAGTTGAAACTGGCTTAACACTGCTCGCACATGCCTCTGTTCCATTCCGGTTCTGGAGTGATGCTTTTGTTACTGCTTGTTTTTTGATCAACAGGCTACCCACACGGCTTCTTCACATGAAATCTCCTCTGGAGGTTTTACTTCATGAGACTCCAGATTACTCTCTTCTCAAAGTGTTTGGTTGTGCGTGCTGGCCACATCTTCGGCCGTACAACAAGCATAAACTCGAGTATCGATCCAAGAAGTGTGTGTTTCTCGGATACAGTCCTCTTCACAAACGTTATAAGTGTCTCCACATTCCGACGAATGGTGTTTACATTTCTCGTGATGTTGTATTCGATGAGACAGTTTTTCCTTTTTCCACACTGTCACCTTCCACCGATACTACCGCTACCGAGTTGCATTCCTTTCCAGTTTTGCCTGACCAATTTGTAGATGCTGCATATTCTCCTCTGTTGTTGCCTAACCATGGTGCAGGAACTGGACGGGGTGCTCGCCTTGAGCTTCTTCATGACGACGTGGTTGCTACGGCACCAACTGCAGTTGTGACGCCGGATGGGTCGCTCGACTCCGCGCTTGACGACGATCGCATGTGCATGCCCCATGCACGTGGATCAGGTGGTGCCGCCACCTCACCTAGCCCGGCTGCTAGCCCGGCTGCCACTCCAGTTCGGCCACCCGAGCCGGCTGCCACTGCAGTTCGGCCGCCCGAGCCGGCAACCTCCACGGCCTCTGCCCCGCGTGGGCCGTCCTCGCCTGGTCCGCCTTCACCTATCACTCCGGGTCCAGCATCGTCGCGCCCGTCTTCGCCGGTCTCTCCGGAGCATGCAGACCCTGTGGAATCTCCTTCGGCAGAGTCTGTGGACTCGCCTGCTGTTGTGGCTTCTCCAACACCTCCGCCGCCTGTCGTATTGCGCCCTCATACGCGCAGCAAGAGTGGCATTGTCAAGCCTCTCCAGCACACGGATGGTACAGTCGCATGGCTTGCGGCCTGTGTTGCTCGTGCTGAGGCCGATCCTACGGTGGAACCGCGGCATTTTCAGGCAGCGCTTGGCATTCCACACTGGCGCGCTGCTATGGAACAGGAGATCCATGCTCTTCGGAAGAATAATACTTGGCGTCTGGTTCCTCCTCCTTCCAGTGTCAATGTTATTGATTCCAAATGGGTGTTCAAGGTGAAGAAACATGCTGACGGGTCTATTGAGAGGTACAAGGCACGACTGGTGGCCAAAGGATTTAAACAAAGGTATGGTCTTGATTATGAAGATACGTTTAGTCCTGTTATCAAGCCCACGACTATTCGTGTTCTTCTTTCGCTGGCTGTTACTCGAGGATGGTCGCTTCGTCAGCTCGATGTCCAGAATGCCTTCCTTCATGGAGTTCTGGAAGAAGAGGTATATATGCGTCAGCCCCCAAGTTTTGTTGACCCTACTCAGCCACATCATCTGTGTCGCCTCGACAAGGCTCTTTATGGTCTGAAGCAGGCTCCTCATGCGTGCCATGCACGTCTTGGCGCTGCTCTTCGTGCACATGGGTTTGTACCGTCTACAGCAGACACGTCTTTGTTCATTCTTCAGCGACCTGAGGTGACTATGTACATTCTGGTCTATGTTGACGACATCATACTTGTCAGTTCGTCGGTCACTGCTTCGTGTGGTCTTCATTTGCAGCCTGCGGCTTCTGGTTTGATCTCAGCTTTCTCTGATGCTGATTGGGCTGGTAGTCCTGATGATAGGCGATCCACGGGGGGACATGTTGTGTTCCTTGGTCCTAACTTGATCGCCTGGCAAGCTCGAAAGCAAGCTACCGTGTCTCGGAGTAGCACTGAAGCTGAGTACAAAGCAGTTGCTAATGCCACAGCTGAGATCATACGGGTTCAGTCATTGCTTCGAGAGTTGAAGGTCTCTCCAGCCCAGCCGCCTGTTCTTTGGTGTGATAACATCGGTGCTACATATCTTTCATCCAATCCGGTATTTCATGCTCGAACGAAACACATCGAAGTTGACTATCATTTTGTGAGAGAACGTGTTGCACAGAAGTTATTTCAGATCAAGTTTGTTTCTTCTAAGGATCAGCTTGCTGACATTTTCACCTTGTCTTTACCTTCTTTTGAAGGATGTCGACGCAATCTTAACCTCTTGAGTGTTTCAGGATATAGTTAAGAAGGAGGGTGTTAGACTAGGTATATTGTAGATATACGTGTTGTAACATAATACATGTACCTGTACGTTCTCCCTTATATATACATGACAGCCGTACCCGCTTAGGGTATCGAGCATTGTTCCAAACCTTAGTTTTGTCTAACACAAAGGGACAAGAGACGAGCACAGCAACACAGGCCATAAGTTTAACCCCTTACAGCCTAAAGACCGCAAAAGCCCCCGAGATATGAGCACAACCTAACATCCACCTCGAAACTTATTTAGCTATTACACGGGTACAAGCAAGCCAACTTAAAAGCAAAGGGGATAGCCTGGCATCCGGTGTATGCGAAAATTCAAGTAATGTTTACGTCGATGATTGCTTGACGGACATTCTAGTCAAGGCTTTGGACCGAGAAAAGTTTATTTTAGCACAGTACAAATGCAAGCGCTTATATATACGCACATACTCTCACCTCTATGAATGCACACACATCCTACCTTTATGAGCACCTCCGAGAGATTGAGCCTCCAACTGAACGCACATCACTGGAAATTCTGAAATAAATTCAAAATAAATACGAGCATCAGGATTGATGGACTGAGAATATCACTGTCCTCCTAACCATCCAACCATAGGTTGGTTCGTACCGATAGAAGTTTTGGAGATGCAAAGAAGGATCTGTGTCCAAGTTGTGACATAACGAAGTCATGTTTAGGAAGGCGATTGTGAGGGAATAACCACAACGTACGTGTACGTGTTAGTTTCCTAGCGTTCACCGAGTAGGAACAGTATTGGCTAGCTAGTTAATGCATACCTTTTCTTTCCTTGATCTGAGAATGTAACTTATATAAACCGTGGGTGTTGAAATAAAGCAGAAGGCTCGATAAGAGCCTTTCGCAATAATCGGCCAAGCCTCCTCGTGTGCGTAATTGCGTATACGTGTGTATAGTTCCGAGGTTGTTTATGTGTGCAACTCGTCGGGAAGTCTCTTCGTGTGCGTAACTAGCTGTGCTGCTAGCCTGCTACCTTCAATCGGTTGGGAGCCGTTTTGGGGCAGGAACCAAGTCCTACCAGCGTTGCTTCATCGTCTTCCTTCATCGTCGTGTCTTGCTCGCCATCGTTCGGCAGACTGGCCAGCACGGCCAACGCCGCCTCCAGACCCGGCCTCGCCTTCGCCCTCCCTTGGGACCGACGCCGACGCCCCCCTCATTCCTCTCCTCTCGCTCCCACATGGAGCCGATCATACCCACGGCCGCCCTGACAAGCAAGATCCGCGCCCAGCAAGAACCCGCTGACGGCGGAGATGCGGCGAGCGGGACCATCGGCGGCCTCCCTTACCACCTCACGGAGAAGATCCTCGGCTGCATCAGCACGCTCGAGTCGGTGCGCCTCGCCGCCGTCTGCAAGTCCTGGGCGGCGACCGTCTACGAGCGGCTAGCGAGACCCACCCCGCACCTCTTCGCGCTCACCGATGACCATCACTGGTTCCAGCTCCACTTGCCGCCCGACGACGAGGAGGAGGAGGAGGAGCACAACTGCGGGGCCATCTTCTCCTTGCCGGTCGACGAGGAGGACTCGCCGTCTCCGGTAGCCCCTGCCCGCCTGCCCTCCGTGGCCTGCGACACAAAAGGCATGAAGTTATCCGGCGCGCCCTGCCCTGCGGCCGCCTCTCCTTCGCGGACGACAACCGCGTTGTCCTCGTCAACCCCGTCACCGGTGCATTCCAGAGCGAGAGCAAGATGTATGCGCCCTTGGAGACCGAAGCTAATCTGAGGACCGCCGCCGGGGCCAACGCTATGTTCGTTAACGACCACTCCGAGGGGAGCGTCTCTCTCTTGTGGTGCACGGAGACAGATGAGTGGTCCGAGCAGAAGCTGCTTCTTTCTAATGAGTTCAAAAGCATTTATCTGATGGCCTACACAGAGGGCGTCTTCTACGCGCTGGACTTGTGGGGTTGCTCCTACACCGTGGACACATGTGCGCTGCCGCCGTGGCGCCTGACGAGACTCCGTGCACCGAGCATTCTCAAGCAGTACGCCCCGATCGATCTGCGGGTGCCCCGTCCTCTGGTACAGCCACCTGCTGGAGTCAGAAGGATCGGTCCTGTTTGTCGGTCCGGTGCTTGCACCAAAAGAACCCGGACGCCCCAATACTATTGGTGGCTTCGAGGTGTACAGGTTGGATGTCGAGGGGCCACGATGGGTGAAAGTGGAGAGGCTTGCGGCTGATCGGGCGCTTTTCGTGAGTGAGCAATCATCGTTCACGGTGCGTGCCTCGGAGGTGCCCGGGTGCATGAGCAACTGCATCTACTTTGTGGGTGAGGTTGACGGCTACCCCTGCATCACCTGGGGCGTCTTCTCCATGGAGGAGCGGAAGGTGCTGTTTCAACGCCTTGTCCGTGGTTTTCGGGGAAACTGTGATGCTGCGCGGTGGATCCTCCCTGCTATAGTGAACTTGTGATGCCACTTGCACATGCGCATTGTACACACTCAGGAAAAAAAATCTGATAACGATATTTTGAGGATGCAGTATACCAGTTAAAGTTAACACAGATGGTTTCTTTTATGCTGATGAGAGGACAGGAGGATGGGTAGCAATTATCCGAAAACAAGATGGTTGAGCGTTGCGGGCTATGGCAGGCAGCCTTACAAACCTCCAAGATGCTACTATGAAGGAGAAAGTTGTGGCCACCCTGCAGGCGGCGGTGGTCGAATTACTCTAGATTACGAGTCTCAAATTTTGTTTGATGAAGTTAATGTATTGCTCAAGTTTGGGACAGTTTGATTAACTTAATATGTCCTCCAACTTTGTCGTGCAATGTACTTATAGAGTTGTTTTGTTGACAAAGGTGTGCCGGCCAAATGATGTGCCAAGGCATTGCAATGCTCTTTGAATCCTTTGGCTCTGATAGCTGGTTTTCGGGAGCGATTCTTTGGTGATGGACATGCATGGTGACGTGTGCATACATGCGTTGCTGCGATGCCCAGATGACGTGTGCATAACAGCTTGAGATGCCCAGATTAAGGCCATGTTTCTGAGTCTGATACTCTGAATATCAGCCCCGCCTGCCTTACGCCACTGATTTGTGATGATGGTCTGAATTGGGGCCATGATGAGATAGTATTCTTTTACTGAAGACGTCAACTATTGTTTTCATTTCACTAAAATGAGTAACATAATACAGGATCAAGGTGAATGCAAGTGACATCTTAGCTCCAAACGATTCAGCCCACATAGAGAGGGCCTTCGACTTCTATCCTCATCTGACCAAAGCAAATCAGATGCGTCAGGCGTAGATTGTCCGGTTGCCACCTGACAACACTTCTTGCAAAGAGCGGCAGGGTACTCCTCGCAAAGAGCGTCAGGGTTGTCGTGTGAAAATCTTTTGCTCTTTCAATGACACGATGAGATAGTTTCTATAGCATTCTACACATAGAAGAGTTCAATTAGACAGGCAAGGTGTCTGGTTGAGCTCCTCTTGAGGGGCACCTTATTTATGCAGGCAGTTAATTGTATGCAGTTGTGGGCGAGGCGAGGTAGCCAAGAAAAAATTGGATTTACTTCAGATTTTCTGAAGATTTAATTTGAATGAGTTAATGCATGACGTTGTTTTGAAAAAGTGTCGATTTGATTTAGTTAATGCACGTGTCAAATGGGCTGGCCCAAATTGGATGTGTTTGAGGGAAAGATCGTCTGTCAGATGCTAATAGTCATAATTTGGTGGAAGATGAGGCGGCGCTGCCAACTACCCCTGGAGTGGAGATGCACGAACCTACTGCCCCTCTTTCAAGGTTTTATTACCCCTCTTTATAGGTTTTATTACATGAAAAAAAATCAACTTCCTTTTTTTTTAGACATAAAAATCAACTTCCTTTCATTGCATAAGCTTTCGATATAGCCCGTATTCAAAGCCCGACCCGGCCCAACAGCTGCGTCCACCACGGAACCCCCCGCTCCAAACCCTGGCTCCCCGATCCCCTTTCACCTCTCTCGTCTCGCTCCGGCCAACGCCGCCACCAGGCCCGGCCTCCCCTCCGCCCCCCCCCGTCCCCGACGCCCCCCCCCCCCCCCCCATGGAGCCGATCCAACCCACGGCCACCCAAGCGAGCAAGATCGGCGTCCAGCACGAGCCCGCTGGATTCGGTGCGCTTCGCCGCCGTCTGCAAGTCCTGGGCGGCGGCCGTCTCCGAGCGGCTAGCGCGACCCACCCCGCACCTCTTCGCGCTCCAGCTCGCCAACGAGCACAGCCAGTACGCGTTCTGGTTCCAGCCGCCGCCCGAGGAGGAGCACCACCGCGGGGCCATCTACCCCCTGCCGGTCGGCCAGGAGGGCTCGCCGTCGCCGGTGGCCCCTGCCCGCTTGCCCTCCCTGGTCCGCGACCCAAAAGGCATGAACTTTAAGGTATCGGCCTCCTCTCCTTCGCGGTCGGCAACCGCGTCGTCCTCGTCAACCCCATCACCGGCGCGTTCCGGAGCGACGTGTATGTGCCCTTCGGGACTGGAGCTAAGGTGAGGGCCGTCGCCGGCGCCGACGCGATCTTCGATCACGACTACGCCGAGAGGAGCGTCCCGCTCTGCTGGTGCACGGGGGAGTGGTCCGAGCGGAAGCTGCTCTCTGAAGAGTTCAAGAACATTTATCTCATGGCCTACGCAGACGGCGTCTTCTACGCGCTGGAATTCCGGGGTTGCGCCTACAGCGTGGACACACGCGTGCCGCCGCCGTGGCGCCTGAAGAAGGTCTGTGCGCCGAGCATTCTCGAGCAGTACACCCCGATCCGCGGGCGCTTGCTCTGCTACTCCCACCTGCTCGAGTCGGAAGGGTCAGTCCTGTTTGTCGGTCCGGTGCTCGCACCACGGCAACCCACATGCCGTGATACCATCAGTGGTTTCGAGGTGTACCGGCTGGATGTCGAGGCGACACGATGGGTGAAAGTGGAGAGGCTTGCTGCTGACAGGGCGCTTTTCGTGAGTGAGCAATCATCGTTCACTGTGCATGCCTCGGAGGTGCCCGGGTGCATGAGCAACTGCATCTATTTTGTGGGTGAGGTTGACGACCGCTCCTGGGTCACCTGCGGCGTCTACTCCATGGAGGAGCGGAAGGTGCTGTTTCAGCGCCCTGTCGGTGGTCCTTGGGGAAAGTATGATGCTGCACGCTGGTTCCTCCCTGGTGTTGTGATACCATTTGCCATTTGCAGATGCACGTGCGCATTGTACACTCGGGAGAAAGGACAAAAATCCAAGTTCTTCAGGTACATCTGGCTAAAAATATTTTGAGAATGCAGTATAGCAGTTAAATGCTAACATAGATGCCTTCTTTTATGCTGATAGATGGACAGGAGGATGGGAGCAATTGTGTGAAATCAAGATGCTTCTATAAATCCTTTGGCTCTGATTGAGGTGTGCATATGTGCCTTGCTGGGAGGTCGAAACAGCTTGAGATGCCAAATTATGTTTGTGTTAATTTGAACCCTGAAATTGGAGGGCGTTTTTTTTACTGAAGACAGCAACACTTGTTCCCTTTTCGCCAAAAGGAGTAACAGAAATGTTTTCACCTGACAACTCCCGTCGAAACACGGTGAGTATTCCGTTGCTCTAGCTGGTATTCTAGTGTTAATCACCCGTCAGAAGAGCAGGAGATTTTTTTCACGTGACACTAGTGTTACTCCTTTTTAACAGTACATAAGATCGTTTCTATGGCATTCTGCACATAGAAGAGTTCAACTAGAGAGACAAGGTGTCCGGTTGAGCTCCTCTTGCAGTGTCTCTCACCTGGCAGAAGCCCCAGTTTTTGAAACGGATATCACCAGGCATATGGTAGTGGGTAGGACAGCGGGTCCTGAAGGAATTTTAGTACTAGAAGAAATTCCTACTTCAGTTGATTGGAAGGCAGCCCGTGTCCAGTATCAGTTTGTCTAAAACTGCCGTATGTCAAAACCTCAGTTTTAGAAAAACTGCAGTGTTTCAAACCTTGGTATTTCAGTATCTAAAAATTGCAGTTTTCCATGGCTTTGGGAAAACCACTGACGCGTTTGCCAAGTCTGTTTTTTCTCTGATTTTCAGCGTTTGTTTGGTTGCATGGATAATAACCATGAAGATATCGAGCTGAACTAAACTCAGCTACACTCAAGGAGCTACACGATCTGATCAGCTTGTTTCTAACGGCTGCTTTATGCATGTTCATGCAATAAAATTAAATAAGAAAAAGGAAAGAATGTACAGGCAAAAAGGGAATAGGAAAAAGAGAATGAAAGCAAAATGCATAAGTAAGTAAAAAAAAAAGAACAACAAAATAAAACAAAGAGAAAGAAGAATAGAGAAAAGCCACGCCGATCTACGCGTAACGGACCAGACAATACGTCGAAAAGCCAGCCCCTCTAACTAAGCAAGAATATAAGGGTCGTTTGGTTGGCGTCCAGCCATGCCAAAACCGAGTGAGCCAAATAGTTGGCGATGGAATTCGGCACCGCGAATTCATGACCCCAGTGTTAAGCCGGAGGAAGGAGAGGCTCGTGTGTTTATCATAAATTTTGTGATTTATTTTTTATGCCTTTTAGATATGAGTTACGGAAGTCGTGGATGCTCCCCAATTCAAAGTTTACAATCTACACTTAATTTAGACATGAATATTCCATTTAGTATTATCTACATTCAAATGTTTCAAGGTCTCTGTGTTAAAAGTCACTCCATCGATCCCCCCCCCCCCCCCCCCTCCCCCAGCACACACACATACTTCCTTCACATTCTTTCTCTCTATGCCTCTTTTGCGGTGGTGTGGAAAGTGAACTACTGACCAAAATTTTGTTGTCCAACCAAACGGACGACTTCGGCCAACACCGATATTTCAGTAAGGCGGATGTCTGGTGCCATCCAAAGCACCTAAGAACCCGACAAACGGGACAACAACAACTATAACCAAAACCAGGAAAAAATCATTTGGTGGGCTGCGGCCCATGAACATGTGCTTTGTAAAGCGAGCGTTAATCGAACTCTCAACAGGCCCAGGGCAAATCCTATTTGCTGCGTAGATCAATGGATTGACGTACCCCTGCTATTATTACTGTGAGGTACAAATGGGCCAACCCAAATAGGAAGACTCCTACCTCTAAAAAAAATAGCAAGACTCCTTCGTTCCAGTTTTGGGAAAGTGAGTTCTTTTCCTGTGTTTTCTTTATGCTTTTTCTTTCTTTTTTAATTTCAAGTTTCCTTGTTTTCCATTTTCTTATTAGGGAATATTACTTTAATTTCACAAACATATTAGAATTTGAGAATATTCTCGGAACTCGTGAACATTTTATGAGCATAGGTGTGCTTCCGCAAGGAGCACAGTTACACTTCACGTGAAGCACAATTGTGCTTCTTGAAAGTGAAAAACACACATGTGCTTCTAAACAGTGGAAAAAAACACACAGACATGCTTTCCAAAAGTGAAAAAGCACATGCGTGCTATCAAAAAAGTGAAAAGCACATATATGTTTCGGTTTTATTTTTTTGTTTCAGTTTTTTCTTTGCTTTTCTCTTTAGTTCTTGTTTTTTTTTGAAAAAAAAATCATTCAAACCTATTCACGTGTGATCTTGTTTGAAAGATCTCAATGCAAGAAATACAATGGTAAAAATGACAGATGAGTTGAAAGCATGGTTCAAGAGATAAAATGTTTTAAAAAATGGATGAACATAAAAAGCATAAAACCCTAGGTTGCGTCTACACATGAGCAGTGTGGCAATTGTCACCACCAGAAAAGGTGAAAGTCCTTTACGAAGGTTACCCGTTAGCTAGTGATTTCAATGGTATACAAGTTCTCCAAGCCTGGGTCATGAATTTTTTCTTAATGTTTTACATGGCCCGTGGTACACCAGCCTAACAGAGGCTGTCCCAATCATGGTTGACACATCTCCTACACTCATGCATGGCTACACTGGCTGTCTAGCACGCCCAGACGCCCATGTCGCCTTTTCGTGACCTAGTTTTGGACTTGTTTTGCTGTGGCGTTTATTTGCACTGGTCGCCAACTTTGACAACCAGTGTATGTGATATGATGTTTTGTTTCCTATATTTGCACTGGTGGCGAACTTTGATGCCTAGTGGATGTAATATGTGTAATAGCCATGATAGCCTAGCATAAGTTGTTTGCTTATTTATTTCCTTGTTGTCTTGTTTATTTGTTTGTTTGTAGTCAGTGCAGTTCTTTTTTCGCGGTTTGCTAGTGGCCACAATAACCTATTTTTTTTAAACTAGGCCACAATAACCATGGGCTACATATTTATTGTAGTGACCATGAGCCTTCTACGGGTCGTATGATTGATTGGCCAAACACGGGCCAATAACGGACCGCATTATGAGTCGTAAACGGGCTAGAGTTGGAATCGTCCGTTCATGGGCCGACCATAGCGGGCCGTCGTTAATCGACCGTATTTGATGACGCTATCAAAATGGCCCAGTGGATTAACGAGCCACAAACGGGCCGACTGTAACCACGGGCCGAATATGGCCCACAAGCAGAAAAGACTAGTAACGGGCCATAAGTAACCGAATGCTGGAAAAGAGCCCAAGAATAAATGGGCCATGAGAAGGCCGAAAGATAACACGGGCTGGAAACGGCCTAATGAAATAACGGGTCGTTAATGGGTATAAAGCGATACACTGTTTATTACGGGCCAGTTTCACCATGGGCCGTTAATGGGCCAAGAGTTACAAAGGGCCTCATATGGGTCGAAAGACGTCATTGGCTATACATGGGCCAGAAATTACAACAGGCTGGAATCATATTGGACGGCCCAGATGACGCTACTGGGCCTAATCCGGATAGGCCGTAACGGGCCGTGAGTTAGCAGGCTGTAAACGGGCTATATGCGAGCAGGCCGTTAACAGGCTTTCCGTGGGCCGGCCTTTTCACATGAATGGGTCTCTGTTGGCCTGTGCCACGTGTCGACATATCATAGGCACCTACGGTCTAATGAGTGGATGACATCTGTCCCAACTGTGAGCCGACACGTGGTTCCTCTGGCCATTTAGAATTTTACATGTGGAAAATCTGGTGGATACCACGTGTCAGTTACCCTTGACGAAAACAATTCTATGACACGCGATTTATCGTTATGGAAGTGGACACTTCCATGATGATAATTTTGGTAATGTCATGGAACACTTCTACGATAGCACATGTATGACTATCTTGATTCTGTCATAAAATCGTCATGGATGTACATGCATGACAGAAAACGTGACCTACTGCGACAAACACGTATCATCACGGAAGTGTATTTTTTTGTAGTGAGGATATAGTCATTAGGGCATGCATGTATCATCTACACCTCTAATCCTAGAGGGCATAGAAACTTCTTTGCTTCGTACGTATAGTTGGGCAATTCGTTATCCTTTGGAAGCTTCTTCTTCATTATTTTCAGTAGCTTCCCAAATTCGTTGTCAGATACATCATTGTCTGCCTTCCATTGCA
The DNA here is from genome assembly GCA_021605145.1 of Aegilops bicornis. Lineage (NCBI taxonomy): Eukaryota > Viridiplantae > Streptophyta > Magnoliopsida > Poales > Poaceae > Aegilops > Aegilops bicornis. Next base: position 49,952,361 of record CM038674.1, read on the forward strand.
ACAATTCTAGTGTGGTACCGAGCTTTGTGTTGTCATCTTTGCAATTTGGGTACAACCCTTTTTTGTGATCCTCTAACATGCGATCGAACTTCAACTTCTCCCTTTCACTTTGTCATTGTCTCTTTGCATCAACAATGACCCGCTTAAGATAATCATCCGGCACATCATCTTGTTCCTCTTGATCTTCAGCTTCCCCTGTTGTAGTATCACCGCATTCAGGGGATAGTTGTCATCATCCTCTTCTTCTTCGTTGTCTTTCATCATAACCCCTCTTTCTCCATGCTTGGTCCAAACATTATAGTGTGGCATGAAACCATTCTTAAGCAGGTGGACGTGAAGGGTTTTCAAGTTAGAGTAATCCTTCGTATTCTCACGGACAGGGGCATGGACAAGACATAAAATCATTTTGCTTGTTTGCCTCAGCCACTTCAAGAAATTTATGCAGGCCCTCAATGTACTCGGAGGTGCATCGGTCACTGTACATCCATTGTCGGTTCATCTGTGTGCATTATATAATTAAGTGTATCAAAAACCATTACAAAACATCATAAATAGAGAAGTGACCAAATTAATACAAGTTCATCATCACATTAAAACCAAAGTACAGTAGTGATCAAATGTTATTACTGAAAAAATAAATACATAAAGTTCATACATAGTTCTCATAGAACAACATATAGCTCTCTAGAGCATCTAATTAAAACATACATTGAAACTATGAAAACATTTAAATGTAACAACAAATGCGATCATAATCACAACTAAGGTAACAATTGATCCAACGGCATAATGATACCAAGCCTCATTATGAATGGCATATTTTCTAATCTTTCTAATCTTCAAGCGCATTGCATATCTTGTGATCATCGACGACATCCGCAACATGCAACTCCAGTTCCATCTTCTCCTCCTCAATTTTTTTTCATTTTTTCTTCAAGTAATTGTTTTCTTTTTCAACTAAATTTAACCTCTCGACAAGAGGGTCGGTTGGAATTTCCGGTTCACATACCTCCTAGATAAAAACATCTATCACGTTGGTCGGCATAATTGTCATAAACACTAAATGAAACAAGTCATAATAAAAGATAATATACCACATCCAAATCATAGACAGGACGAGGGCTGACGGGGGCGGATACCAAAACCATGGCACTATATAATAACAAACAATAATAAAAGTAAGAAAATCATACAAGTATCTATTTAAATCATACAAGTAAGAATTTTTTTCTTTTAAAAAGAGGATAAGAATAAGAGGCTCACCACGGTGGTGCCGGCGATGAGATCGGCACGGGCGATCGACGGCGGTGAGGACGGGGACGGGACGGGACGGACCGCCAAACCCAGACAAATCTTGGGGAAAATGGAGCTTGCAGGTCAAGCTTGGAGAGGAGAAAGTTTAAGTGTGGCTCGGCCATTTCATCGAACACCTCATGTGCATGTATAGAAGGAAGACAGATCAGCGCATGCACACACCTCCCATAGGGCCAAAAAACAGAGGAGTGAGCAGGCAGGGGCGAGGGTATATATAGGCATATCTTTAGTCCCGGTTGGTGGCTATAACCGGGACAAAAGACTGACCTTTATTCTCGGTTCCAGCCACCAACCGGGACTAACGGTGCTGCGCCAGGAGCGAGGCCCATTGGTCCCGGTTTGTGTCTGGAACTGGGACCAAAGGGGTCAGACGAACCGGGACCAATGGCCCTCGAGGCCCAGCCGGCGCCCTGGCCTCACGAACCGGGACTGATCCACTCATTGGTCCCGGTTCGTAGGAGAACCGGGATTAATGCCCTTTTCTGGCCTGGACCAAAGCCCTGTTTACTACTAGTGTACATATGATAATGCAAAGCCAGCACTGGCAAGATCTTTCAAAAAGAAGTTGTTTTAGATTTGTTTAGATGCGAGTGTAGACAACTAATTTGGGACAGAGGGAATAAATGTGAATGCAATCTCTTTTTCTTGTGGGGGAACTGCTAATGCAATCTTGGTAGTGAATCATATGGATGAGTACAAAGTACTGCTAATATGATTTCAATCCCAATGGCTTCCACACAAAAAATCTATACCTACTATTAAAGGAAATAGGTATTCTTGGTTTGGTTTAGTCCTTTTCGTTGATTTCGTTTGGTGTTTTTTTTAGACAGTGTTGATTTCGTTTGGTTTGAGCGCACGCTAATGTTTTTCGTACGGTTCGCTCTACACAAGATAAGCCATCTGGGCCAAGTGCTTGTACATTGATGGGCCTTCCATGGGCTTTCACAGAGACCGCGAAAAATAATTGGGTCAAAATAAATCAACATTGTGGGAATTGAACAGAGGACCTACTGTCTGGCTCTTCAATGTAACAACCAATGAGCTATGCATCTTTCATGTTTCCTAAATCCACCTCGCTCTTTTACAATGGTTCCCACTGAAAGCACAAGTGCTCCCTAGGTGGTTTTGGTAATTAATGTCAACATATCTCTTGTTGGACTAACACTTTTATCTAGTATGTTTCAGATAAGTTCAACAATGGAGTGGCATGGACTAAAGGATGTGGGAACTCCTTCAAGATGCTAAGGACAAAGGATTGGCTCAAGCTTCAAGCTCAAGACTCTTCATTTTACGTTTTAGTGATCCAAGATCACATTGAGTCTATAGGAAAAGCCAATACTATCAAGAAGGGATGAGGTGTTGCTTAATGAGCCTCTTGCTTCATGTGCTTAGTGATATGCTCCAAAACCCTCAACTACTTTCCCACTTCCACAGTCATATGACCTAAACCTAAAGTCAAACTCGCCCCACCGATTCTTTACGTCCGGCCACACCGAGTTCAGATGTCATAGCCATCGCCACAAACCCTAGGCAAATCGGTTTCACCGATAGGGATCTCGGTCTCACCGAGATGGGATTGTAATCTCTCCGTATGTCCATCACCAGATTCGTCCTCACCGAATTTGTGTAATCGGTACTACCGAGATTACAATGCAAACTTTCTGGTTAACTTATTACCCAAATCGGTCCCACCGAGTTTGAGTAATCGGTCTCACCGAGTTTGCCTGACCAACTCTCTGGTTAGCTAATTACCAAATTCGGTCTCACCGAGTTTGTGTAATCGGTCTCATCGAGATTACGTTATGCCCTAACCCTAACAATATCGGTCCTACCGAGTTGCATATCAGTCCCACCGAAAACCCTAACGATCACTAGGTTTGCTGAATCGGTCTGACCAAGTTTGATAATTCGGTCCCACCGAGTTTGGTAAATTGTGTGTAACGGTTAGATTTTGTGTGGAGGCTATATATACCCCTCCACCTCCTCTTCATTCGTGGAGAGAGCCATCAGAACAAGCCTACACTTCCAGCATCCTATTTCTGAGAGAGAACTACCTACTCATGTGTTGAGGCCAAGATATTCCATCCCAACCACATGAATCTTGATCTCTAGCCTTTCCCAAGTTGATTTCCACTCAAATCTTCTTTCTACCAGATCCAGATCTTATGAGAGAGAGTTGAGTGTTGGGGAGACTATCATTTGAAGCCCAAGAGCAAGGAGTTCATCATCAACACACCATTTGTTACTTCTTGGAGAGTGGTATCTCCTAGATTGGCTAGGTGTCACTTGGGAGCCTCCGACAAGATTGTGGAGTTGAACCAAGGAGTTTGTAAGGGCAAGGAGATCGCCTACTTCGTGAAGATCTACCGCTAGTGAGGCAAGTCCTGCGTGGGCGACGGCCATGGTGGGATGGACAAGGTTGCTTCTTTGTGGACCCTTCGTGGGTGGAGCCCTCCGTGGACTCGCGCAACCATTACCCTTCGTGGGTTGAAGTCTCCATCAACGTGGATGTACGATAGCACCACCTATCGGAACCACGACAAAAACATCCGTGTCTCCAATTGCGTTTGAATCCTCCAAACCCTTCCCTTTACATTCTTGCAAGTTGCATGCTTTATTTTCCGCTGCCTACATACTCTTTGCATGCTTGCTTGTTATGTATTGAGAATGCTAAACTTGTGCCTAAACTCCATTTAAACCAAAAGAAGTTAAAAAAACTGCAACTTTGGTACTTAGTGTCTAATCACCCCCCCCCCCCCCTCTAGACACCTCTTCTCAAGATCCTATACCCACCAGTAAATATATGAGCGGCCCTAGGAATCAACCAATAGACATGTTTAGGGTAAGCTAATTAATCGAATGAGATAATAAAGAAATGATTATGGGCTTAAATAGAATATTTAGACGGATGTGACTAATTAAAGAAAGAACTATGGGTAAACCGGTGGAATAATTAAAAGAAAGATTATAGGCTTAATAAATAGAATATTTGGATATATGAGGCTAAATAAAGAAAGGATTTGAAGTAAAAAGGTAGAATAATTAAAGGAAGGATCCGTCATGGGGCTACTAAATTAGAAAATGAAGGATTTGATTCCAGACTAAAACGGATGAGGACGTCATGGTAATTAATTGAAGGATTATACTTAAATGGAATTAATGGCAAATTATGCCTGACAAAGAAAATATGAACGTGGCTAAATTGCATCCTATTTTTTATGTTCATCTTGTAGAAGGATATTGCGTTGCAACATGTTCTTCCTAGCGAATCCGATGCTATGTGACATTATGCTTGCACAAAACATCAAATTTTCCCGTTACAAAGCACGGGCATATGTAAATCCTAATGTTTGTCATGTGAATGCAGAAACCATATAAAAGGATGTCTTCCTCTAATTAGACACGACACGAGGTAGTGGGACCTGCATAAACAAAGAGAGAAAGTTTGAGACAGTGGCAGGCGACGTAGCCAAATCAAACCTTTTGTTAGCGAACATTTCCGTTCACTATGGTACGACCCCCGGCATAATGAGCCACGGGGATTAGTTTACGAAGTTTACCGACTTAATTAATCAGAGGCTAATAGGATTGGAGAGACTGGGGAGGTTGGGCCCCACCCCGGCTGAAATTCAGGGGGTGGGCATCATTTTTGTTGTACGGATGCAAATGCTGATTTCTATGGATTCAGATTCGTGACATAATGATTTGGAAGCAAAATATATATCTGTGGAAGCAGGGCGTCCTTTCTGTTGTACGAATGCAAATCCTGATTTCCATGCATTCAGATTCCATATTCTTTCTATGGAAGCAAATGCTCATTTCTTTGGATGCAAACTCATATTTATTCGGATGCATATATCAATTTATTTGGAAGACAAGTTCAATTTAAATATTTTTCGTAAAGAGTCCATAACAATTGTAAAAAAATGTTTGACTGAAGGATGAAATTGTAATGTTGGAAGACAGGCATCTCCGTTGTGCTTGGACTATGCAAAATAAAGTGTCATGTTGGGTACAAATCTCATCAAATTGGAAAAAAAAACAGTTGATGTGGAGCAAATTTGCTAGCCGGTAGAAGCAAAACGAATTGATACACTTTCACTCTTAGCAGAACAAGGTCATTTCCCTTACTTGCCCTTCCTATCTCTAGTTCACGGCCTCTATGAGCCGCACGGTCAGACTCAGTATTGTGAGCGTGATCAACAAAACCGGGGCGCCAAGCTGTTGCTGCTGCCAGTAACAATAGCCTGAGAAACAAAACACAACACCACATCTTGCGACTGAATATTTCAACACTGGCCCAAACAAAAATAAACTGTCAATTAATCCCTACAAACAAAACACTACAAAAACTAGACATTGAAAAGGTCTGATGCTTCAGGAAAAAAAACATGGTCCTATAATAAGTTTACATTTTGTTACATTGGGCCACAGCCATAAATGGCTCTGAACAGGGGAGCAGTTAGCTAAAATTAAATGGAAACGGCATTGCACGACTGTGATAATGCCCGCCGTAATGCTTTAGCATGGCATTGGCTGCAAGGCTCCATAACAGTTAACTTAACTGTAGATGGAACTTCATTCTCAATGTATGTTCTGATAGCCGAGCGTGCCCTGGGGGTTTCCATGAGAATACCAACCCCCATGGGCATACACCAATCGTACTTGCCGTCATCATAACACCTATGCCCATAAATGGTGTCCAATGTAAGACACTCAAGTGACACCGCGTTCTTGAGAATATAACATGTCAGTTCAATCAAGCACTTCGCAGAGCTGAAACCACTGATCTTCACGCTCTTGAGGCAGCTATGGCGGTGTTCAGGCATGTGCCTCAGTTGAGAATCAGCAAAAATTGACTTGTGCAACATACGCAACTGAGTCACCTGACAATAGATAGAAAGGATAATAACGATTTGAGTTAAACGGACCCAGATATGCTTTGCAGGATGAAATGAATAAACAGCGCCAGCGCCTTACATCTAATTTCAAAGTCTCCAAGGAAGGAGAAGCATCCAGGAAAGAAACCAGAGAAAAATAGTCATATGGCCGGTACTCGGTTGTTCCTGTTCTCAAATTAACGTTCAGGTGCTTAAGGTAGAGGAATTTGGTAGGCAGCATTGGTGCATCGACCACCTGCAAACAAAAAATGACATGTATTAGATACACTATACCAGGGATGACTAATGTAACCTGCATATTGCAGAGAATATATACCTCCCACGGTGATTCTATGGCAAGAGTTTCAATATTTGGCAGCATGGGTGGCAGCTTGGCACGGGCATCACGGATAAGGTTGTCTTGTTGCAAGTATAATTCCTTCATTTGCAATGTTTCCACAAGTGAGAAGTCTAAGCTGCTTCCTCTAAGGTAAAGACTAGAGAGATTTGGTGCTTTGCTCTCTATCACTGTCAATCTCTCGCATTCTAAAACACTAAGCACAATGAGGCGCTGCAGGGCACAAGATAACTTCAGACACCTAATCTCAGCGCACCTAGTAAGGTCTAATAGCTCCAAAGCAGGAGAGTTGGAAAGAAGGCACTCTAACTCATTCCACGTAATGCTCACATAGCACAGGTACAGCCTTGTCAGGCTTCTCAAGGGGCCAAGTTCAACTGTGGGATGGAGGTCACAAAAACGAAGTGAAAGGCGCCTAAGTGAGTTTCCAACCCTGTCAGATAAAAGAGCGCACGGGAAGTTGTATTTTCTCATTGTTTCAGTTTGAGACAACACGAAGGTGAGTTCTTCAAGCCCAGGCTTAAGAGCAATCTGAAGCCAACGGTCAAAATAACTGAAGTCATCGAGCCCATTCATTTCATTGTACTCAAGCTTGAATGTTTTCAAGCTGCCTTTGTGTTTCCTGAGAATGCAGTCAACCTTGTGGTGGAACTTCTCGCCACTCGCACTCTTCAAGCCAATTGTATGCTTATTAAATATGAGATTGGAATGACATCTCCAGGAATGTAAAAAGGCTTGAGACAGGCAAGCAGCACGAGCAGCTTCACGCATTGGCATTAAGGAGTGTATATGAAGCAATATGTCCTGCACACACAAGAATTGGATAAAAGATCAAAATTGGAAGTGTAAGGTCAATGGTACAATTGGAGAAAGAAAAACAGTAGAACCACACGAATAACATTGTACCCAGGTAGCCCTTCACGTCTGTACTGATGCTCAAAAAAAAAAAGGTAGCCCTTCACAGGGTGCACTGATTTACATAGGTAGATAAGTGCAAAGGAACGCAACTGTGCTAGGTTAAACTCAGCAATGCATAGAGAATTTTTTTTCTAACATTATTACTGGCTTTTTGGAGGTGGAGGACGAGGGGGAGACAGTTGCTAACGTTCCCTTCATAAATAGCTTTAGGTAGCACAAATTGCAGAAAAGCTAAAAATCAACCCTACAGCATCTATAGTGCAATTGTGAAAGTTTTGATATTTTTTGTAGATTTGGGTACCATAATAGCAGAATCAAATATTTTGGAAAAGGTTCTGCAGCAGGTGGAAAGATTAATCATTTTTCAAATTTCTGTGATGAATATCCCAATCAATTATCGCATGAACTTTGTTACAGCGCAACACTAGCTTCATAGTGCTAATCAAAGCTTTCTGTTCACTTTTACAAGACATACTACCAAAGCACCTAAATTGCGCAAAAAATTCTGGAAAGCTGTGTTGGGACACGTTACCAGCTACAGCTATGACAAATTGTCGAGTTTCTCATTGGTTGAGTAAAAAAAATCATCTTTTTTGCGTTATATGTAGTAGGATGTGACCAAAAATAACTTGTCTCTGTTACTACATTAATATGTGACCAAAAGGATCTTTTCTCTGTTTTCAAATCGAAATAATATGCAGCTAGTCTAGCATAGTCCCGAGAATTAGTCCTTTTAGAGTAGTCCCAGCGACATTATGCTTGAGAAAATGAAAATTTTAACGCATCCGTTACCTCAGGTAGCTCTGGGATTGTTCTCTTAATTTTGCCAGATTGAGAATCGTCATCTTGTTGACAGGGCGATCCCTTCCTTTTACCCGTCGTCAATGAGGCCATAAGCCGACCTGAGACGGGGGAAACAAAAGGAGGATGGTCATGAGTTTGATGCCGACGCCGCTGCCGGTGGCGCTGCGGAGGCATGAGCCTGTTGAGCGCAAACAGCCCCATGGATGAGAGATCTGGCCGAGGAACCACTTCGGATCTCGACGACACCTCCTTCAGATCTCGACTTTTCTCCGGCTCTCCTCTCCTCTCATTATAAATCTTTGTTTTTGGTTCCGTTTCCAACTCAAATTCGAGCCGGCGCCGGAGCGGTCGGGCGGGGCTATCTACTTGCACCGAAACAGAATAGGCAAAACCCTAGGTGCGGCTATCTTTCCTTTTCCTTTTTTTTTAGGTGCCGCTATCTTTCCTATTCTTTTCTCTGTATACTAATAAATGTGCATCATGCAATGCACGTCTCGACTAATGCACAAATAAATTCTTTTTTTTCTTATTGTTCTCTTCAGTCGCGGGAATCCTCCAGTTTTTGGAACTGGTTAGCTGGTTATTTCCGGGGCTGTTTTAGTCAGGTTTTCTCTCTTCTTTAAACGTTGGGATTTTCTTTTTAGAATTTGGTTTTTTTAATCGATGATTTTTCACATTTTTAGTTTTTAGAAAAATAGATGATATTTATTCAAAATCAATGAATTTTTTTTAAATTCATGAAATTTTAAATATTTGGTGAAATTTATTCAAAATAAATAAACTTTTTTCACATTTACAAACTTTTTATAATTTGGTGAACTTTTTAACAAATTTGATGATTTTTTTTAATTCGGTGAACTTTTATCATATTTGATGAACTTTTTTTCATACTTGTGAACTTTTTTAAAATTTCATTCACATTTTTTAAGGCACAATTTTTTCGTTTTTTGTTGTTTTCCTTTTTTTTCTCCCTTTTTGTAACACAATGGTTGACCGGTCAACCGCGACCCAGTCGGCAACAGGCGAACGGTCAACACACCGAAACAATGTGACCAGCCGGCGAACGCGCCCCCGTTTTTGGGTCAGGCCCAGAGTGCGGGTGCGTGGGCGCCAAAACCCCTAGTTTGCACCAAAGACATGACTCACCATGCACGACCCTATAGGTAGCCTTTTTTTATGTCTCAAAAAAAGGTAGCTTTTTTTAGTCTAGACACATGGAGTTTCCTATTTGGCGCTCGTTAGTATACACTTTCCAAACAGGCGCACACACCAACTCCGCGCTGGCCCGGCGCATCTCCACCATTTTCTGTTTTTCTGAAACGCAAAAATGCCCTCCCACTGTGAATCGAACCAGTGATCCCTAGCATCGGGGTACGAGGCAGTAACCTTTCCATATATTTTCTATTTTTTTTCCTTTTTCCTTTTTTCATTTTCTGTTTTTTCTTCTTCCTGGTTCGATGATTTATCTTTGCATATTAATAAACTTTTTCTTCAATTTGATGATTTTTTATTTCAAAATTTATGGTTTTTTATTTGATTCGACTATTTTTTTCCCAATTTGTGAAATTTTTGGAAATCCATGAACTTTTTCCATCTTGTATGAACTTTTTTCAAATTTGAAGAACTTTTTTTAATAATGGATGAACTTTTTTCAAACTGATGTACTTTTTTCCAAATTTGTGATTTTTTAAAAATTAATTCATATTTTTGAATTCACCAATTTTTTTTCTTATTTTCTAAGTCAAAGGTTGGCCAGTCAGCAGCAGGCGAAAGGTAAACACACAGAAACAACATGACCAGCCAGCGCATGCGCCCCCATTTTTTTTGGGCGGGCCCAGAGTGTGGCTTAGTGGGCGCCACAACCCCTAACAGGTGCCAAATGCCCGCAGCGCTAGTCAAGAAACTACCCTAGCCTAGCTGGCCGCCGCGATTAGGGTTTACTTCATCTCGCTGCCGTCTGTCATTGCCGAGGTTCGATAACCCGCTTCGATCCCACCCATCCCACGCAAGCGCTTGGGCTGATAAAGGGGTCGGCTTTGTCCTTCCACCCGCCTCGGGCGCGCGCGGGTGATCTAGGGTTTTGGAGGCAACCATGGCGGGGCGACTTCTTCCAATGGAGGGAGTGCGAAGTTCAGAAGAAGAAAGGGAAGACCCATATCGACTGGAGGCGGCGATGAGGAACATGAAGTGAAGGAGACGGAGCTGGATGACGTGATCGTTGGCGAGGAAATTGCAGAATTGTCGAAGGACGCCCGGTGGCTGGCTGTGGCGAGGGTTAACACGACAAAGTACTTCAGTGTTGAGTCCTTCAAGAACACAATGTTTTTCGCCTGGAGACTTGCCATCGAGCCAGAGATCCGCGAGGCAGATAATAATCTTTTCATCGTCCAACTCTTCTGTTTAGGGGATTGGAACAGGGTTATGCACCAGGGGCCTTGGATCTATAGGGGACTTATGGTTGCAATTGAAGAGTACGATGGAAAAGGGAAGCCAGATTTGGTTCAGCTCGACAGAGTCCATGTGTGGGCGCAAATTCATGATATCCCGGAGCTCTACAGAAAGGAGATGATTGTAGACCAACTGGCTCGTCGCATAGGCCAAGTCAAGAGTGTGGAGATGAACCCTAATCGTGTCTTTGAAGGCAACTATGTTAGAGTCCGGGCGAAGATTAAACTAGTTGATCCCTTGGTGCGTTTTGCCCCATTAAACATCAAAGGGGAAGGACGAATCCTCTTGCCAGTAAAATATGAGAAGATAGGCTTCTTCTGCGAAGTCTGTGGTGTCCTAGGCCACCCCATGGAGGAGTGCGGTGATGGGGTACATAGCCCTGAGGAGGTTGAATATGGAGAATGGATGAAAGCTACTCGGAGACCCATGCCGGAGAGCCAGAACCGTGACCCGAGCTGGGATAGGGGCAACACCACACGAGGACGCCGGACGTGGCCGTGGAGGCGGCCATGAAGGAACACCGGAGCCAAGAAGAGGTCATCGGAGGAGGCAGGTCTAGGGAGGAAGTTGATAGAGATGGTGATGATGATCTCAAGGACACGGCAGAGAGCCCTCTAAAAGACAAAGTGGCCGATGCAGGGATTGCCCATCCCCAAACATCGGTTAGCCGCAAGCTAAATATGGACAAGCAAGCAGCAGAAGAGAGCATCAGGGATGACACGCTGGAATCATCCATGCAGGGGGCCATTATAATCCCTCCTCCTCCACCACCTTACGTCAACCCAAGGGACATAAAGAAGCCGAAGAATGGAAGTTCACCAACCAAAAGCACGATGGACAGCGTGGCATGGCTCCTCCGAGGAGCGCCCGCCGGGTCCAATGAGTTTCTCATGTTGAATCGCTGGGCGGCAAACCCGCTGACAGTTCGAGAGCTTCAGCGATTCGCGAGGCAGTTTGCTCTGCTGGTGCTTTGTATAGTGGAGACTCAACTCCCTAGAGATAGAGTCGAAAACTTGGCAGCACCCTAGGTTATGATAATGCATTTGCTGTTAGTAGCTCTGGTAGAAGTGGTGGGCTTGGTATGTTTTGGAATAATGAAATAAAGATAGAAAATATTGGTTACTCGCTTATCACATAGATGCTCATGTTACTTTGCTCGGTACTCAAAGAATGGCGGCTCATTGTAATGTAACAAGCACAAGTCAGTCATAGAGGCAAGACTTGGGACGTGTTGAGATCCCTCATGAAGATAACGACCTACCATGGTTGTGCTTTGGTGATTTCAATGAAGTAATCGAGCTTGAATGAACATGACGGGTTGGTCATAGGTGCATGACATGTGAATGGCTTCCGGGAGGCAGTTGACACATGTGGCCTTATTGATCTAGGTTTCTGGGAACAACTGGACTTTTGAGAAGAGAGTAGCCGGAGGGACATATACACGAGTGCGCCTCGATAGGGCACTCGCCACTCCATCATGGTCCAGCATGTACCTGTGGAGCCGCTTTTGTCTCATAAATCTGCCACTACATCAGATCACATACCCATTTTACTCCAGCTCTCACCGGCAGATGATCAACCAAGGCAAGTTAGACCCTTCAGATATGAGATGATGTGGGAATCTCATGAGGGTTTTCAGGCGACTATTGAACAACACCGCAGGTCCAGGTGCAACCACGGTTATGGAGTTGTGTGCAAAAATTAAAACGTTGTCAACAAATCTGAAACTTTGGGACCGGACTACTTTTGAAGTGTGAAGGAAGAGATCAGATCTCTAAAGATTCAGCTAGAAAGCATGCGTGCGGACCCGGCGAGGATGGCTCCTACTCGTCGGGAGGAGAAAGTTAAAGATCGGTTGGTCGAACTTTATCACAAAGGAGGAGGTCATGTGGCGTCAGAGATCGCAGATAACATGGTTGGCGGCGGGTGATAAGAACACCAAGTTCTTTCACCTACGGGCAAGTAGACGGCGCCTCAAGAACAAGATAAAGTGTCTGTTAAAACAGGATGGTACATCAGTAGAAGATGCAGCAGAGATGGAGACTATGGTCACGGCCTTCTACAAAAACCTGTTCACATCAGAGGGAACAACGAACATGCATAAAGTGATTGACGTCGTTCCCCGCAAAGTCACTCATGAGATGAACCAGAGGTTGCTGAGCGAGTACAGCAGAGAGGAAATCAAACGGCGCTTGTTTCAGATGGCTCCTACTAAAGCTCCAGGATCTGATGGGTTCCCCGCATTTTTTCAGAGACACCGGAGCTATGTTGGGAGGAAGTATCTGCTATCATTCTGATATTCTTGAGAGGGATGGAAGAAGTAGATTAGCTGAATGATACTATCCTAGTCCTGCTACCCAAGGTAACAAATCCCACACTTTTGTCACAATTCCGTCCTATAAGTCTATGTAATGTACTCTACAAGATTGCATCGAAAGTGATGGCAAACAGGCTCAAGTCTATTCTTCCTGTGATCATATCGGAGGAGCAATCGGCCTTTGTAGCGGGAAGGCTGATCACGGATAACATCATCTCCGCGTATGAGTGTTTAAATTTTATGAAGAGGAATAGATCAAAGAGGAATGGGTTTTGTGCTCTTAAACTTGATATGATGAAGGCCTATGACTGTTTGGAATGGGACTATCTCCGTGCTATCATGACTAAACTGGGTTTTGCCGGGCTTGGGTCAACTCGCTTATGAGAATGGTATGTTCGATTAAGTTTTCGGTAATGTTCAATGGAAAGAAGCTTGAGGAATTCACACCCTCACGAGGACTCCGGCTGTGGGGATCCAATATCACCTTACCTTTTCTTGCCGGGCAGCAGAGGGCCTTTCGTGCCTCTTAAAAACCGCAGAGTCATCTCCAGCAGCATGGGATCAAAGTGGCGATACGGCTCACCGATAAGCCACCTTCTTTTTGAGATGACACCGCTGTTGCTCACAAGGCTAGTGTTGAGGGAGCTATTCAGGTATCCTCTTTGTTGGAATCATACTGCAATGCTTCAGACGTAAAATAAACTTGGATAAATGTTCGGTGTTCTTTAGCAAGGGCTGCTCGCAGGTATTAGAGATAGTATGAAAACTACCCTGAATGTGCACAATGAGAGTCTATCAGAGAAGTATTTGGGCATGCCTACGGATGTCGGGAGCAGCAAAAACGGGGCCTTTAAATATTTGAAAGACCGAGTTTGGAACAAAGTTAAGGGATGGATGGAAAAGGTGTTATCATCCGGAGGAAAAGAAGTGCTTATAAAGTCTATAGCTCAATCTATACCGGTTTACTCTATGGCCTGTTTCAAGCTACCTCGGGGCCTCTGTCTTCACATTAACTCCATCATACGTAAATTCTGGTGGGGGAGTAAGCGGGGCGAGAGGAAGACAAATTGGGTCTCCGGGAGAAGATGACAAGGCCGAAATATGAAGGTGGATTGGGTTTTAGGGATATTGAGCTGTTTAACCTTGCTTTGTCGGCAAGACAAAGGCGTGGCGGATCTTACAAACACCTGAATCACTCAGTGCAAAAATTCTGAAAGCGTGTTACTTCCCAACCACTGATTTTCTTGATGCTTCACTCGGTAACCAACCATCCCAGATATGGCGACCCAGATATGGCGAGCAATAGTGGAGGGCAAGGAGATACTATCGCAGGGCCTCATCAAACGCATAGGTGACGGCCGAGACACTTTGATATGGCAGCACAACTGGGTACAGAAAGAGGCATCGCTCAGACCAATAGTTTGTTTGAGCCAACATCGGCCACAGTACGTGTCCGAACTCATTGACAGCACTAATGCCACATGGAAGCAGGACTTAGTCCGTGCAACCTTCCTCCCAATAGATGCAGAAGTGATCCTCAATATTCCTCTAGCCACAAGACAATGCCGGGATTCGTGGGCTTGGGCTCATGAACAAAAGGGTGCCTTCTCCAGACGCCGGGCATCGGATGCTCATCAACACGGTTGAGACAGGAGGCTTGGCTCGAAGGACGATCAGGTCCGCCGACAGAGCACGAGAGGAAGCTAGCTGGACCAATATTTGGAAGGTAGCGGTGCCATCAAAACTGAAGGTTTTCCTGTGGAGACTTGCACAATGTTCTATACCCACTGCGGATGTCCTCTGTCATCGTAATATGGCGACGTCGGCGCGTTGTGCCGTATGTGGAGAGGAGGACTCGTGGATGCATTCACTCATCATGTGCACAATGGCGCGTTGTGTTTGGGCGCTAGGTGATCCGGAGCTGATTGAGCATGTTATAGCCACAGCAGAACCGAATGCTAAGGCATGACTCTTCATTATGCAAGAATCAATGCCCCATGCCGAGTTCACAAAGCTAGTCGTGACACTATGGGCGATATGGGGGGCGAGGCGCAAGCTTATCCACGAGGGGGAGCACCAGAGCCCAATTGGAACTCATTCATTCATCACAAGGTTTCTGGCAGATTTGAGCGTTGCTTTCAAGCCACATGAAATAACGACGCCCAAAAGAGCTCCAGAGCGGGCGCCGGTCTGGATACCACCACCGGCGGATCATCACAAGATAAATGTAGATGCAGCGATGTGTAAACAACCTCCGGTGGGGGCTATAAGTGCGGTATGCAGGGACCGAACAGGGACATACACCGCTCAAGAAATGACGGTATTCCATGGTATGACGGATCCGCACATACTTGAAGCTTTGGCATGCCGGGAGGCTATTGCATTAGCCAGGACCTTGCGCTTACTCATGTGAAGGTGGCTTCGATTGCTCGGTGGTGGTCAAAGACATACACACTGGTACTATGGGTACAATTGCTCCAATCGTGCAGAGATCATCGACTCAACCAGGGAGTTTCAGTCGTGTTCTTTCGCCCATGAGAGACGTCTATCCAATAAGGAGGCTCATGGATTAGCTCGACATGCTTTACATTTAGGAAAGGGTCGCCATGTATGGCTGCTACACACTTATGATACTTCTATTATTCCTGTAATTCGCTCGATCGATCAATAAAGTAAAGCATGTTCTTCTCAAAAAAAAAAAAAAAAACAGGTGCCAAATGCGCTGACTCACCTTGGAGGACCCTTAGGTTGCCTTCCCGCAAAAAAAAGAGGACCCAATAGGTTGCCTTTTTTTTAGTCTAGACAGAGGGTGTTTCCAATTTGGCGCCCGTCAGTATAAACTTTGCAAACGGACACACATACCACCTCCCGCCCGGCCCATCTCATTGTTTTTGCTTTTTTTAAACGCAAAAAATGTGCACCCGCGATGAATCAAACCAGCGACCCCCATAACGTACGAGGCAGTAACCACCACGCCTCCTTGCGGATCTGATAACTAACCTCTTTTTCCATCTTGTTTTTTCCTCTTTCCTTTTTCCTTTTTCCTTTTTACGTTTTTTTGTTTTTCCTTCTTCATAATTCGATGATTTATTATTCAAATTGATGATATTTTTAAAAAAATGATGGTTTTTTATTCAATTCGATGAACATTTTTCAAATCGAAGATTTTTGTACAAATTTTGCACTTTCTAAAAAAATCCATAAACTTTTCATTTTTGATGAAAATTTTCTTCAAATAGCTGTAATTTTTTAAAATTCGATGAAATTTTCTGAAATAGACGGATTTTTTCAAATTCAATGAATGTTTTTCAAATATATGTTTTTTCTCAAATTTATGAACCCTTTTTATAAATCGTGGACATATTTGAATTCACGAAAGTTTTCTTTTTCTCGATTTTTTTCCGTTTTCTTAAATGCATCAAGCGATTCATGGGGAAATAAAATGTGAATTCTACATGTGCCGGCCCTCTAGTGTTCGCACGTTGGCGCCAGGGAGCTTCCGCGCACAGAACGGGACGGCCCAGTGGGGAACGGAGTTTTTCAGCGTATGTTTGTTTTTTTACATTTATGCTTAGAGTTTTTTCTTTATATTTTACGCTTTCTTATGCTTACAAAATAAATCATAAAAGATGAAAATGTCAATCAAGCATTTGAAAAATGTCAAATATAAATAGAAAAAAATGTTTATCACGTATTTGGAAAATATATACAAAAAGTATACAATGTGTATATAAGAGTTGATAATATATTTTAACAAATGTAATCAAAGCATTTGAAAAATGTTAATCCAGAATTTACAATACATTATACATATGAGTATAATGTTTCTCATCTATACGTAAATTGTTTACAAAAAAGTTTCTCATCTATACAAAAAAATGTTTATAAAAAAACAATGTGTATGAGAAAATACCGATTATTTATTTAAAAATGTTTAAACTTTTATAAAAGTGTTAATCATGCACTTAAAATTTGTAAGCATATATAAGAAAAATGTGTGGTGTATACGAAAATTTTATAATCTTTATGAAAAATGAGACATAAAACTGAAAAAATATCACATACGTGAAATTTTTAAAATATGTATACGAAAAAATGCTTCTCATGTATATGTATGGAAAAAAGTAAACATCAAAACATGTATCTGAGAAAAATGTTAATCATGTATTTGAAAATTTTACAGTTTCTGTCAAGATATGTTAATTGCAATTCAGAAAATGTTCACCTTTATTTGAAAAAATGTTGGCCATGTATTCAAAAAAGTGTTCGAAATGTGTATTTAAACAAATGTACATCATGTATTAAAAAATGTTTAATGTGTACCAGCAAAACGTTTCACATCTACACTAAAATAGGTACATTATGTACGTTTGGTAGCTTAAATAAAGAGAAACGAACAAAAGTAATGAAAACAATAAAAAACACAAAAAAACCCAAAAAATGAATGAAAACCCCAAAAAAGCAAAAACAGAAGAAAAAAGAAAAGTAATGAACAACGAGAGGCCGACAACCTACTATAGCATTTCAAGGGCCTGATGGGAGTGTCTTACACATGCAGATTTAATTGGGATTTTTTTAAACTGCCTACACATGATCTGCGACATCTTGATGACGATTTTTGTATGGAGGAATTAAAGGAGGTCATACATGCGTTGCATTTTGAGCAAGCTCCGTGACCGGATGGTTTTCCTGACATTTTCTTCAAGAAGTGCTGGGACATAATTAAGATGGATCTCATGCAGGCTTTGAGTTTGCTCCACTCTCTCCGAGATGATCATTGGGATCTTTAAAACTCTGCGAATATTGTGCTCATCCCTAAGAAGGATGCTCCTAGCTTCCCCCGGACTATAGACCGATCAGTTTAATGCACGGTATTGCAAAAATCCTCTGCAAGCTGCTTGCCAACAGACATGCACCTAAGCTCAACATGCTGGTTTCTCATTGTCAAAGCACCTTCATCAAGAAGAGATGCATCCAAGAGAACTTCATGTATGTCCAAAATGTCATTTGAGCTGCTCACATCAAGAAGAAGGCAACAATTTTCCTGAAGCTTTACGTTGCAAAAGTTTTTGACTCGGTTGAGTGGGGATATTTGCTCAAGACCTTGGCTGCTTTTGGGTTCAGAAATCGATGGAGGAACATCCTATGAACCATCATGAGATCCTCCTCCTCCCAGATCATGCTTAATGGCGCTCTAGGCACGCCTTTCAAGCACATGTGTGACCTCAGACAAGGGGATCCCCTCTCCTCGATGTTGTTCATTTTGGCTATGGAACCACTATAAGACTTGGTCTCGCGACTGAAAATGGGGTGATGTCCAAATTGGTCTCGTAGGCTTCTAGGCTCAGGACTAACTTGTATGCTGATGATGCCACTCTCTTCCTGAACCTCATCAATGGAGGTCGTGGCTGCCAGGACCATTTTGGACACCTTTGGCGAGGCCTCCGGGCTGAAGATCAACGCGTAAAAATGCATTGCTTTCCCTATCAGATGCGAGGATATCGATTTCCATACCATCACCCGAGACTTTGGTGGAACCACGGGTAACCTCCCTTGCAGATATCTGGGTTTGTCGTTAAGTCTTCGGAAGCTTAAAACGGGTTGAGGTGTTGCCTCTTATTGATGGCACTAGTGGTTGGGGCGCCAGCCTGTGGCGCCGCTTGAGAGATAGTTGTGCGCATGTTTCTATTTTTAAAAAATACATGAGGTCCCTTGCCCCCGTCTAAAAAAAATCTCAGAAAAAAAATCCTCACCTCCATCATAAAAAGAAGTAAAAAAATTACCGCCGCGTCCTACCAGCGAGCGTTACATAGCCCTCCATTAAAAAAAATACATGAGTCCTCATCTCCATCTAAAAAAAGTATTTTATAAAATTCCTCATATCCATCAAATTTTTTTTAAAAAAATTCTCACTGCGGTCAACCAACTTGCGCCATATGGCATAGCTGGTTGGCCACCCTTATGGCGACGCTTAATGGGTTTAATTTAATGGCAGGAAGGCTAGAAGGTTGGAAAGGAAAACTTCTAGCAAGACCTGGGCGGTTTGCTCTTGTGAACTATGTCCTGATTCTATGGCAACCTTCTCTTCCTCATCTGCCTTTTCCGCCAACACATGGGTGATCAAGAGGTTGGGTAAGATCCAAAGGAACTTCATGTGGCGTGGTGAAGATGAATGTAGCGGTGTGAAATGTCTGGTTAATTGGAAAAAATGTTGCTCGCCCAAAAATCATGGTGGTCTCGGGATTAAAGACATTGAGCTTTTCGGTCGAGCTCAACGGTTGCGTTGGGCCTAGTTTGAGTGGAGCAACTGACCGACAACTTTTCTCGGCTTGCATGAAAATCACTCTGGGGACGGGCAGCGGGCTAGTTTTTGAAAAGATCGCTGGTTACAGGGCATGGTACATGCAAATATGACCCCTGGTCTTTTTGCTCTTGCTCGAAGGAAAAACCTCTCTGTCAAGGACTTCCTGAACGGGAATCGTTGGATGCGGGGCCTCGAAAGGATGAACAATGAGCTCCTGATCGACCAATTCATTCAGGCTACAGGTGGGAGTGGATAGGACTAACTTAACCCATTCCACTTAAATAATGGACACCGTAAATATTTACTGACACTAGAGATCAGAACGACCTCTTCCACCTCCTCCTCCTTCAAGAAAGAAAGTTAGGGTTTGTGCCTCTCGTCAGCGCCGGCGCAGGTCCGCCTCTTCTCCGGTGGCCCTAGGGCCATGGAGGCGCGGTGGATCCTGCAAGGGCCGGCGGGAGGGCTCCGTTTTTAGTCTTTTTTCAATCTTGTTAGGGTTTGTGTCCTACTCAGGAAGGCGAGACGGCGGCGGCTCCCTGAAGATGGAATAAAGGTCTCCCCGCCTAGCCCCCGTTCCGGCGGTGCGTCTAGCATCATTGATGGGCATTGGTGGGCGTGTGGAGGTGTGTCTCCGGCAGATCTATCTTTGGTGGATTTGCTCGGATCTCATCGTTGTTCGTCTACGTTCATGTGTCTTCGGTTTGGATCCTTCCGATCTACGTTATTTTTCATCGGGCGGTTGTCGTTCGGGGTGCTGGTCCTATGGGGCCTTAGCACGACGACTTCCCGACCGCCTACTACAACCGGCCAGCCCGGCCCGGCGATGGAGGGGCGATGACGGCGCCTTGGCTCGCTTCGGTGCTTGTAGTCGTCGCTAGGTGGTCTATGAATCTGGATGTAATTTTTATTTCTGGTATTCGTTGTACTGCCATGATTGAAGATGAATAGATTGGAAGTTTTTTCGCAAAAAAAATGAAAATAATGGACACCGTAGGACATCACAAAATTTAAACGGGCTATCCCATTTAACCCCTCCGGAGCCCACTAAGGGCCTCTTTGATTCACAGGATTGCAAAAATATTGGAATAGAAAAAATACAGAAAAACTATAGGGTTGCGGGTGTAAAACAGAGGATTGAAAAACAGTGAAAAAGTAGAGGAATATGAAAGGAAAAAGTCTAAAATAAACCTTGAACTCGTAGACGAAAGCTAAATCGAACCCTGAATTTTCAATCCCTGAAATCAGCACACCAAACTTTTCGATCCCGGTCTATTTTGAACCTTGAGAGCGTTTCCAAACAGGGATTGTCGATATGGCGGGTTGAATCCCGGGATTGTTGACAGTGCACGCGACTGGGCCGGCCCAATAGGCGCGAAGCCAGATTTTTTTTTCTTTTTGTTCAGTCTATTTTTAATTTCTTTTTTGTAATACGAGACGCATAATAAAATACCAAAGAATAGTCAACTGTTGATTGCACAAGAGCGGCAAACCACGTGTCTTTAAAAAAAAGGAACGGCCAACCACGTGTGAAGCGATTTTTTTGTCTTTTATCATAAGACGTGACGTATAAAAATACGTATGGAAAATAAACAACAGGGAGAGAGTCGAACATACAACGTGGAGCTGCTGAACTCGTCGCGCAAGCCAGGAGAATAAATTGCTGCTGGTCACTTTACGAGATGATCGAAATATTTAATCACACACCGCAAAGTATACAGATTAGGAATAAACTTTTTTAAGGGCAAAAAAATATGGAAAACGTAAACAATTGGTGAAAAGGAACAACTTTTTGAAAACAAAATCAATGTTGAACAAGTTAACACTTTTTTAAACATAATGTTTTTTGAAAAACTGGGAACAAATTTTGAAACCTGAACTAAATAAAAAATGCAAACACTTTAGGAGAATTTTAAAAATGGGCTTTTGTAACCTGAAAAACTGTGCGAGAAAAATGTTGAATACTCCCTCCATAAATAAATATAGTGATCTAAACGCTTTTATGTTTCTATACAGAGGGAGCACTTTAAAAAAGATGAACAACGTTGAAAAAATGGGAACACTTTTCGAAACATAAACATGTTTGAAAAAAAAAGGAACTAACTTTAAAACCTGAACAAAATTTTAAAGTCTGAACATTTTTTATTTTTTTAAAAAAAATGGGAGAAACTTTGTAAACAATGTACAAAGTGTTTGTATAGTTGTATAAAATGTTTTTGCCATCTCAAATATGTTAAACGTGTATTTGGCAAACTTTTACTCTATATTAAAAAAATGTTGGAAACATGTATTTTAAAAGATGTACACAATGTATTTGAAAAATGTCGGAAGTGCATCAAAAAATGTTTCATGTGCGTGTTAATGTATATAATATATTTGAAAAATGTTGAAATAGTAACAATGGCAAAGCGTAACAATGTACATAATGTATTTGGAAAAAATATAACAAAAGGAAAAAAAGGCAAAGAAAACCAATGAAAATAAAAAAAACGGAAGGAAAGGGATAAAAGAAAATTAAAAAAAATAAAACCATAGCAGAGCGGGCCCACAAGCTACTGCTCTAATGGGCCGGCCCAGTTTAACTTGCCATGTTAGCGAATACCAGTGAAATACTCTAAAGGTTTAAAATAGACCGGGATCGAAGAGTTTGGTGTGCTGATTTCAGGGATTGAAAGTTCGGGGTTCGATTTAGCTTTCGCTTACGAGTTCAGGGTTTATTTTGGACTTTTTCCAATATGAAATAATGAACGTTTGAAATGCAGGAACTGAAATCGAAGGAATGCATTATTTAGTAGGGAAACCATGCACTGGTATGCAGCTTTGTCCCTCTTGCCTTGGTCTTTGTGTAAAAAAAAGGTCTGACCCAATGTTTCACTTCATGCGAAATCACAGGGAACGAACAGTGTATCTCTGGATTGCAACAGTATTCCTCCAGACTGGTTCCCGCAAATCAAATGGCGCAACAGTAGCAAATCCTATGGATTGACAATTCCTGCGTTTTTCCTATGAAAAATCCTTCAAAACAAAGGAGGCCTAAACCCACTTTGCCGACCCCGAGCAAATTGTTTCCATGAGCGCGCGTACTACTTCTACCCTCACGCAGCTGCCATGCGCACGGGCTTCAGCTCCGGCGTCTGGTACAGCACCCACGCTTCCGCGTACGGCGCCGGAGCTGGCCGCCCCCTCCACACCTGCTACGGCTGCGGTGGTGCTGGTGCGTGCTCCGTCACCAACGGTGGCACGGCCCGCTCTGCTTCCACGCCCGACATGCGCCAGACCTTGACCGACCGGTCGAGGCTTCCGCCGCACACCACGAGCCGTCGATCACCATCCGAACCGGTAGCCGTCTCCTCATCCATGGCGACGCACTTCCCGGGTCCGGTGTGTCAGGCCAGCACGCTTAGACAGACGTGCTCCCTCCCGTCACGACGCCAAACGCAGAGGGTGCGGTCGGCCAAGCCGCTCACGACGGCGTTGCCCGGCACATCACCTGCCATCTTGTGGCCCTTGAGCACGCCACCATATCCCGACTCGCCGTCGTCCGTCGACCCAGTACCAGGTGAGAAGAATGGAGATTTTTCCGCTCCTTGTCTCGTAGCGCGTGCAGCCCGCCTTTTAGCCCCTGCGAAAAATAAAAGTCAGGAACTCAGGATAAACGGATAAGATAGACCCACGGCCACGGGGGGGCGCTCGCCGGAGGCTGTTGCTCCTCCACGACGCCAGCGGCTACCTACTTACCTCCATGGCCGCCGGCGCCGCGGCCGCCGTACACCACCACCATCCTTTCGTGGCTTCGCTCCGCCCTGCTTCGAGGCGGCTCAGCAGCAGCAGCGCCAGCAGCTCGCCGCCTCATCCTGCGGCCTTCCTCTGCTGCTCCGGCGCCAAGACGCCGAGCATCCAGCTCCAGGCTCCCCGCGTCGCGTTCAACCCCTCCGGCAACTTCGACCTCTCCCTCTCCGACCAAGACGGTGAGCTCTACCAACATTAGCATTAGCAGCCACTTCACTGAAACCCAATTAAAATACCACTCCAAACTCTCCCTGGGACGATTAGTTTCACAGCGCAGCATTAACAGACGGCATTATCTTCTTCTTTTTGAGCGAAACATATGACGAGATTTCAACATATGACACTATCGGAACCATGATTTTGGTTCCTGTCCTCAATTATTTGTGCAAAGTCGTTGTGGCAATTGATTTTGGTACACTCAGTAGTTCTGGAGAGGTACAGCATAGCATACACCAATTCTGCATTGGTCAAGGCCTACAATTTTGCCACTCACACACAACTGGTTTTATTTCCAATCGACATGATGATGTTAAGTGACAGGGAATGTGCCCCGGAAATGCTCAAGTACCTACAAACTGCCTCTCATGTATTATACCCTGTTCAGCTGCTCTAATAGCTTCTTCAACGGTGAAGGATTCGATTGTTGTATGTCAGTCAGATTATAAAGTCCTCGCATAATAGTGTGCGCGTGGCGTGGAATTCATATCGTTGTTTTCCTTGAGTGAGCTGATATATTTTGCTTGCAATTGATATCCTTTCATGGCTTTCTTAGATGCACCACAAGTTGAGCCTCCTCCACCACCTACGGAAGGGCGCATCGAGATTGTTATCAACAAGGATATCATCCGAACACTTGACCTATCGCCCGTCCAAGAAGCCCTCGGCAACCTGAACTCCTTAACGACAGGTACTCCTTGGCCCTACCTCGAACATCGTGCAACTGCATTTTGCACCAGGAGGCTTTAACTAACCAGAATCTTATGCACATTGTTCAGCTCAATCAAGAAATCTGTTGGACCGGACCGTTGGTTTCACAATAAACTACGAGAGAGAGGATCCATACGACACGAGGGAACTGTCGGAGTTTCCAGATGTAAGGCTATGGTTTGTGAGGCTTGACGCTTCCTACCCCTGGTTTCCGGTGGTGCTTGACTGGAGAGCCGGTGAGCTCGCCAGATATGCTGCAATGCTGGTCCCTCACCAGGTAACCATAGAAACCATTTATCTGAAATCATCGCATGTGGTCTCATGCATCCCAAAAAAGTGCGACATGTATACACTTCCGTGTCATGTTCAGAGGTGATGAAATTTATGAACTACTGCTGCAGATGAGCATGCGTCATGGCGTAGTCTTCAACCCGGAGGCGTTGGAGCTGTTTGGGATGAAGAAAGTGTTCCTCGTCTACTCGTGGCTGAAGCAGCAGAACCATGCCAAGCCCAGGCTGAAGACGGGCGACATGGCTAAGATGCTTGGTTTCGGCATCGGAGACGAGTTGTTTGATTTGATTGAGAAGTATCCTGTTGATGAACTCTAGATCTTCATGCCGAAACAGTCGGTGAAGAATAGATATCATACAATACACAGTTAGTTGTGCTATATAGTACTCCCTCCGTAACAAAATGTAGGACTTTTTTTGTAGCGAACTACGCCAAAAAAAAAGTCTTATATTTCTTTGTTACAAAGGGAGTATATACTTGCCGTTCTTGTATACAGGATAACAGGACATCAATCAGGATTTTTTTTAAGTTCACATATCAGATTATTAAACCGATAAGAACATATACTACACTTGATTTTAGCCAAAAAGGCCGAGAAAGGTATCAGCAGGAATTCAGGTTGTATAAGGCAGTCACGCAAGGGATACTGACTTAAGTGTAAAGCCAAGAGAATTTCCCCGGGCAGCATCAGATGCTAATCACATGGGCGTTATAGCATTTTTTGTCTTTTATGAAATGGGCCCTTCTAAAAGGGAACCAGATCCTCTAACATAGCGAAGGAAAGTCACCGTGCTACAGTGCTAGCCTAGTGTAAAATGAAGAAGAAAAGTTAGGGACTGTTATTAGATAGTTAGGAGGTTGTTTACTGTTGATATTTACTGTAGATATAAATAATTTTAAATAATTTTATTTCACCATCAATTTCTTTGTATGTAATTACTATAAATATACGCATGCAGTAGATCATCAATTTGCAAATTAATTTAAGTCATTTTAACCTTAATCATGTGGATAGAAAGAAGGGAAGTTAGGGTATTGTAGCTTCTCTAACTTTCCTTCTCAATGTTAGAGGATCCGGTTCCGGAGCGAAAAATCATCATTAAGGAAAAGCAGAAACAACTAAAGCATCATTTGGTTTTAGAGCTAAAAAGATTTTTCCTGTGCATGGAGTGATGACACACTAGCTGCAGGGCTGGATGCAAATGCCTAGCTTGTAAGGCCGGCCAACCATAAGAAAAGACTGCATGCACATATATTCTGCCTGGAAATGTATGGACTTCATTTAAAAAAAATAGGATTGAAATGCATGAACTTCACATGAAGCATGCAAGTTTCTACAAACTAGGTGCAATCGGCATAAATTCCTCACCTGTGTAGTCTTGCTCAGTAAATTACAAGTGTTTGATTAATTAACAAAAGATAGTCCTGCAATTCTAAAAAGTAATATTAAAGGCAGGTTTCCCTAGATCGTCAATTCAACTTTATCACAAAAATGCACAATTATAAACTTCATGCAAATACAAAATCAATGATGCACTTTCTGTGATATATAAATCATATCCCATTGGTCAATATATATGAGAGTTCCGCTTCGGTACAACCCCCACACAAAACGTATAAAGGGTAATATGGACTTTTGACATGGTATACCCACTTTGTACTTGTATACGCTCTGCATACCCCCGACTGGGCCGGCCCAAGAAGGTACCCGTAGGCGCTCGCACCTACTGGAGCAATATGATGGCTAAAAAAAGAATTAAGAGGGACCTCGCTTGGATTTGATCTCTGCACCTCCACCTTAGACAAAGCAGCTACTTACCAATCAACTAACAGACGTTAGTGGGCTATTAAAGAGCGTACCACTTTAAGAACTTACTACAACGCAGAATCTGGGAAGTTTATGCATTTTTTTTATCTTTTCTTGGAAATTGTCAATATTTTTTTAAAGGGATGTTTTAATGTTTGAAAATCCAGCAATTGTTTCAACAACTCTAACAAACTTTGAATAATAAAAAAATTAAAAGGTTGCCTTTTTGACAGGAACCATTTTTTAAAATCCTAAATATGAAGAAACGCGGACATTTTATAAACTTAGAGAACAAAACATGTTAATGGGAACATTTTGGAAATTCTGAACAATTTTTAAAAACGTGAACATTATAAGTTATTCCCAAACATTTTTTGAGTTTTGAGAAAAAATTGAAAACAGGAACAAATTTTAACATTCTGAACATTTTTCAAAAAACAATAACCTTTTCTGAAATTCTCGTATATTCTTGGAATTTACGAAAAAAATATGAAAACATGAGCATTTTTTAATTTTCTGGAAAAATCACAAACATTTTGGGAAACCGCAAACAATTTTTAAAAATCCCGAACATTTTTGAAAGTTCCAAACATTACGGGAAAACATGAACATTATTAGAGTTTTGAGAAAAAAATTGTAAACAGCAAGAACTTTAACCTTCAGAACAATTTCTAGAAAAGAAGAACATTGTTGAAAATCCTGTACATTTTTTGAATTTATAAAAACAATTGAAAAAAACACTTTTAAAAATGCTAAACAACTTTTTGAAATCATGAATCAATTTTGAATTTTCCAAAAATACATTGAGAGCAGAAATATTGTGAAAAAGGTAAATAAATTTGAAAAGAAAACAAGAAATGAAAAAGGAAACATGAAAGCAATGAAAAAGTCAGAAGGGTCCGTATGAGAGCATGATTTTTTGGCATCGCCAAATAACCTCAATTTTTTTCGTACCTGATAAATGCCAGACGTGACACAACTTGCATACGATGACAGAAATTGTTCATATCTGACATGGATGACTACCATGAGCATGCCCACCTGCTGGCAAAAGTTAGGTCATTTCATGCATGTCCATATGAGAGTACAAGGACATTTTGTGAAATTCCGGATCATTTTTTTTAACTTTGTATTGAAAAAAAAAATCTGGTATTCAAAGAAAATTTCAAATTGTTGAACAGGTTTCAGAAAGAATAATAAAGTTCTAGAAGGAGAAAATTAATTAACGAAAAAGAGAAGAATGACGAAAAATTAGAGAAGAAAAAAAAAGCTTAGGCCCTAGAAAATAAAAAAAAGTTTTCAAAAAATATTTGCAAATATGAAAAAAATGCTAGCTAATTTGAGAAAGTGTTCACATCTTCACCATGTGCACGCCCACCCATTAACCAAAGTTGATGCCCTTTTTTGAATGTCCAAAAAAATACCATGTTCAACCTATGGTGTTGAGATAGGCGAAAAGGCTCCGCTGAGAGCACATTGTTTCTCAACATCCGTTAAATGACTTCAATTTGTTTACATTGACTTGTATGGCCAATTCAAGCCACCATGCCAAGTTGTTTTGGTTTTCTACAAATTTTGTAATTTCTGGATTTTCCTTAGTAAAAAAAGGGCGATAAATGACAGGATGTGACGCAACTTGCATATGGTGTTGGAAATAATTCAAACCTGGCATGAATGCCTACAATGAGCATGCCCACCTGCTTGTAAAAGTTGGGGTCACTTCATCCATGTCCGAAAATAGACCATGTTCAACGGAGGTGCTCGGGTAGTCAAGAAGGGTCCGTATGAGAGCATGTTTTTGTCGATATCTTCAAATGACTACAATATTTCCCCATAAGCTTAAATGGCCAATTCAAGGCACCATGCCAAGTTGTTTGAGGTTTTAACAATTCTTGCATTTTCTTGAGCTTTCTCGATGAAAATGGTCGATACATGCTCTAAGCGTGACGCAACTTACATATAGTGTCAAAATTCGTTCAAACCATGGGCATGCCCACCTATTGGCAATAGTTGGATCATTTCATGCATGTCCAAAAAATATACCATGTTCAACGGGGGTTGTGTGGGTAGGCGAGATGGGTCTGTATGAGAGCTCGTTTTTATTGGCATCCTGAAATGACCCAAAGAATTCCATGAGTTTATATAACCAATTCAAGGCACCATGCCAACACTAGTAGAAAACGGAGCTTTAAAACCGGTTCGTAAGGGCCTTTAGTGCCGGTTCTACAACCGACACCAAAGGGTGGAGACTAAAGCCCCCCCCCCTTAGTACCGGTTGGGCACGAACCGCCACTAAAGGTCCACCACGTGGCGTGAGCTCGCGCCGTGGTATGGGGGACCTTTAGTACCGGTTGGTGTTACCAACCGGTACTAAAGGTTTTTTTTTTGAAAATTTTGTACAAAATATTTGATTTTTTATTTTCAATTTTCTGAATTATTTGATGATTTAGTCTCTAATCACCCCTCTTAACTGCTCAAGTGTGGATCACTCATTCCAAATCATCTAACTTCCCGACCGGTCACCCATCCTCTCACTCCCCCAGCCTGAGCACGCTTAACTTCAGAATTCTATTCCCCCTACTTTTCAAGTCTGCACTTGTTGTTTTCCTGACAAATGTAAGCTGTCAATCCTATTAACCCTTAGCAGTTTAGCTTAGGCATTAGGTCACATGTTTCACCGTTTGAGTTTGGAATTATTATTCTAAAAAACAGTTAGTAACACTAATATTTCTTGAATAAGTTTGACCACAGTTTGACCATAGTTTGACCACAGCTCGACCAGATTTGACCAAAATTCAAAAAAATGAAATAATTATTTAGTAACACTAATATTCTTGAATAATTATGTAGCAACATTAATACTACTTGAATAAGTAGTTTGACCAGATTTAACCAAAATTTAAAAAAACTAAAATTTGAGCACATCTTTTTTTCCTTTTGGAATTTGAGGATTCTAAAAAATTGCAAACAGTCCGTAGGCCGTCAAAATCGAATGCGGATTTTCGTGCTGAATTTTTTGATATATTATACGTTTTTTCATTGTATGCAAAAGTTATAGCCGTTTTACATTTTCCCTACACTTTTTGCAAAACATGTCCAAATTTAAGTTTTTAAATTTTCCTAACTAGTAGATATAGTAATATAACTACATCTCAAAGAATTTTATTTTTTGAATTTTTTATCATTTTATTTTATACTTTTCAAAACTAAAATGGCGATACACAGGGGGGGGGGGGTAGAGTTTGAAAATTTCCCTTTAGTACCAGTTTGTGCCTACTATATGTCAAACCCCTTTAGTACCGGTTCGTGGCACGAACCAGTACTAAAGGTTAGCTCTTTAGTACCGGTTTGTGCCATGACCCGGTACTAAAGGTGATCGCGGGGCCCCGGCCTGACGCCAGCCTGCCACCATCCCTTTAGTACCGGTTCGTGGTACGAATCGGTACTAAAAGTTCAAAACGAACCGGCATTAATGCATAGCCGTTCGAACTGGCACTAATGGTACCATTAGTACCGGGCCAAAATCGAACCGGGACTAATGTGTCTCACATTAGGTCCTTTTTCTACTAGTGCAAGTTGTTTGAGTTTTTTATTTTATTTTTACAATTTATGGAGTTCTCTCGATGAAAAATGGACGACAAATGGCCGAACATGATGCAACTTGTGGATGGTGTCAGAAATCGTTCAAACCTGGCATGATTGCATGCCATGGGCATGCCTACCTGCCGGGAAAAGCTGGGGGGTCATTACATGCATGTCTAAAAATATATCATGTTCAATGGAGGGTGTTCGGGTAGGACACATGGGGTCCGTATGAGAGTACTTTTTTTGGCATCTTCAAATGACCCCAAATTTTTCCATGAGCTTTTATGACCAATTCAAGGCACCATCCCAAATTGTTTGGGTTTTCGACAATTCTTGCATTTTCTGGAATTTTCTTGGTGAAAATGACCGATAAATGACTAGACATCACACAACTTGCATAAGGTGTCAGAATCGTTCAAACCTAATATGCAGAGTAAAGTTTGTATTTTTCTATAAATTTGGTCAAATTTTACGAAGTTTGACTTCAGTCAACTCTAATATACAGAGTAAATAAAAACGGAAGGAGTACCATGTTTACTAGGCTGCTGCATAGTTTATAAATAATAATAATTACGCTGCTGCATTTAAGCACGTCACTTTATTCCCTTGTCTCTTCATGGAAGCTAGCGCATGGGTCTCCTTGATTAGATCAGGCAGTAGCCCTTGCATGCACAGGTTAGTTAATAGGCCTAATTAATAGCAGCGATTAGCTGAGATTTATTTCCAATTTCTTCTGTGTGTTTCCGTGGTCTTCCCGTTTTGGCTCATGGGCCCAATAAATCCAGCCGGAGGCTTCTTAAGTTTGCACACTTTTGTGAATTTTTACATCTCACGTCGCGCTCCCTGCAGCCTTTATCAATGGGCCGGCCCAGTCAAAGGGTGTCTTCAACGCCATATATATGTTCGGGATGTATTTCAAAAAAAGACAATCCTACCCTCTATTATGAAGGGGTATCAAGAAATCTCGTGAGTTGATGTGTTTAGGGAGTTGTACCGAAGAAAAAGTGTATATATAATTTAAAAGAAATAGATATGATGTCTGAGCTCGTGATACACGTTTGATTGGTTTCATTTTCAAATGCCGGCTGACGATATATAACAAACCGTGGTTGACTTGGATCATTTGACAGTTTTTTCTTGTTTGCCTGCATGCTACTCTGCATCTCACCACGCATAAAGATCATCGGAGTCGGATCTAATACCTTTCTTTGGCCAGTCACACAACTCTAGCTAGGGTTCTTGGAGACATGTTGCATGTAGCTTTTTTTTTCTTTTTTCAAAAAAGATCAGATATAATAGTTCATTGGAAGTATAAAATATCTCAAACATAAGACCATCCAACAACCATTACTGCAGCCAGAACGAGCCGTCGACGCGTAGCTGTCGTCACTTCCCAACTGGAGCCAGCTTGACCTTATCGATGATAGCCGGAAAGACTTCGTGCATTTGCCCGTGAGAAACATCCTAGACATATATGTGAACACAATCACACTATCACACACGCATCTACACAACGCCTGTTAAAGACCGGATTGGGATTGCCGAGTTTAGGATTGATGAAGTGGTCAAATATGTCTCGCTATTTGATATTTATATGAGAGCTATGACCAAATAATATGAAATTCTTTCTTATGGTTTTTCTAACTACATTTCATAAGAGATGTTAAACCTTTTCAAAATATCAATTTGTTTGTTTATCTTTGTGGTGCAATCGACTTGGGTCAACTTAATTAAGAGCATCTCCAGCCGCGCCCCCAACAAGGCTTCCAGGCGATTTTTCGGCCGGCGGCGTCAAAAAATCGGTCGATCGTGCCTGGGGCCTGGCGCCGGCTCAGGCGAAATTACGCCAGGACCTAACCAAACCCGGGCGGCGCTGGCGAATCGCTTTTTGGCGAAGAGCCACGGGCCCTCCTTGCCAGCGACTCGCCTCTCTTCTCGCCGCTTCGTCGTCCTCATCGCCTCGTTTCCCGCGACGAATCAATGCCAAAGCTGCGCGCGATGTCAAGCACGGCGTC
The DNA here is from genome assembly GCA_021605145.1 of Aegilops bicornis. Lineage (NCBI taxonomy): Eukaryota > Viridiplantae > Streptophyta > Magnoliopsida > Poales > Poaceae > Aegilops > Aegilops bicornis. The sequence goes on from CM038674.1 coordinate 49,984,115, forward strand.
GTGATCCTCGACAGCGACGACGACGAGGACGCCCCCGGACCGTCCAACCCGCTGCACCAACCGGGGGAGGGATGCAGCAGGGACGGCGGCGGCGGAGGCGGCGAGGACGACGATGACGGCGGCGGCGACTACACGAACTGTAAGGGCGGGTGGCGGGCGGCGAGGAGCGGCGAGGGAGACGGCGAGGAGCAGCCTAGTAGTTTTTTTCCCTTTTTTATAAAATATGTTTAAATTTGAACGAACTCACCAAAGTTAGCGTTGAATTTGCGCTGTGTTTGTGCGGTGTTTAAATTTTTTAAAAATACATGGGCGCCGTGACTGGGGGACATCACGCCCCAGCGCGCCCCTAGGGGGCGATTTTTAGCGCCTCCTGGAGGCCAACAGCTGGAGATGCTCTAAATCCCGAGACAGTCCTGTGTGTTCTGGTGGGCCCCACCTGTCATTTTACAAGCTTACCACCGTCTCCTCGCTTCTCCCCTGTCCCACCTCCGCTATAAATACCACTCACTCAAAATAAAATAATGAGCTCGACCGACAGAAGCAGCTCGCGGTCTGCTCTCAGACTCCTCCTCCTCGTCTTCGTCGATCGGCGCCGCGGCAGCAGCAGCCGGCGTCCGTCGGGAGGCCCGCATTTCCTCTTGGCGGGGGCCGAAGCTAACCCGTAAGTCGAAATCTGTCTCTGTGCTTGCTCTCGAGTCTCGAGTTCCCCGCCCGCCCCCTACAGTCCTACAGTACTTCCCTGCTGCGGTGCTGCCAATGCCCGCCGCGTTGCCGTTCCCGCCGTTTCTTGGGGTCTCATTGAGGAATCCGAGGGAGAGCCGCGTGCCGGTTGTGGATTGATCCCCCGGTAATGGCGGCTGTGTAGTGTGTAGTGTGTACTGATGTTGCCGCTGGGCCTACTCTTGCATGCTCGTCCTCGAGGTGTTCGATGGATTGTGCGCAGGGTGTCGGTCCGGCTGGTCTCGTTTCAGTCCTTCCAGGTTTCAGTCCGTTCACCGTCAGTTGCTGAAAATGTCCACGAAGCACATAGTAATGCTGGTTTCCTGCCAGCTGATCATCTCTGTTCATGCATCTTCTCCAGCTGCTTCTCTACTACTAGTTGGCATCATGCTTCCTTTCATAGACTTTCTGGCCGTAGCTTGGTTGTAATAATTCTGTCAGCGGCTACTCTCTGGCTGTGACTGAGCGCTGTTTAACGATGTAGATGTGGCCGGTTTTGGCCTCCGCTTAATAAAAGTGGGGGCTCGGGGGAAACCCCTTTATTTCAAAAAGGAAAAAAAATTGTGCTCAGGCTATTTGGTTGATTACCGTTAACGTTCCAGGCATTGTTTCCTCTTGCAGGAAGCACCCCATCTTAAGCATAGTATATATCGTTCTATGTTCTGTTATGTTCGTTTATTTTTTTGCTGTCTGATTGGCACGAAAGGCATAATCCAAGGTTTGTCAGCTGCAACTTTTGTTCTCTATCTGCATAGCAAAAGTGTGCGCAAACTGGAATCTGTCGAGAGTGGTATGGCCACGCCAAATGCTTTGGCTTTCACTTCAGGACCACACTGCTTCTCGACTTTCTTGGATGCTTGCCTTGCCAGCCCAACCTTGGATCTATATCTTCCTAGTAGTAGTATAAATGGATAATATAAATGGGGCACATGACAGAATTGACATTTCCTTCATCGCTTCAATTGGATCTATGTCGCAAAGTTGCTTCTCTTTGCAATATTCAATCCATTTTTTTATTACTGCAATTGCTTCATTAAATTGTTATTTGCCTTTTTGTGTCCTTTTCCTTTCAACGTTTTGACCGAGCCTTTCAAATGTTGGTAGTCTTTCACATGGAATATGTTACTTTAGGGAATACAAGACTTATGCATTGGTATGACGGTAACATCTGTTATATGGTCCTTTTTTACAGGGGGTTTTCAGCACATAATAAGTTGCTAACATGCAGACAAGCGGCCATTAGCCTTTGCACCATTTGAGGCACAATGGAGATAGCTTTTCTCACATTGTTGGTTCTCTCTCTGCTCCTGTTCCCTAGTGGCATCTGCAAGAGTTTAGCTGCAGGGCCTCCAGTTGTGAATATTGGCTCTATTCTTCAATTTAACTCCACCACTGGAGGTGTTGCGGAGGTTGCCATCCGTGCAGCCTTGGAAGATATCAACTCTGATCCAACAGTTCTAAATGGAACTACACTAAAGGTTAAAATAAAGGATACAAATTGCTTTGATGGTTTCCTTGGCATGGTTCAAGGTAGGCTAGCTTTAACGTCACTCATTCATCGCATCATTAAAATAATTTTTGGTTCATGGAGTAATGAAAATGACACCGTATTCCTTGTATCAGGTTTGCAGTTCATGGAGACTGATGTTATTGCAATCGTTGGCCCCCAGTGCTCCACAATTTCTCATATCATTTCATATGCAGCAAATGAGCTCCGAGTCCCTTTGATGTCCTTTGCTTCTGATGCAACTCTTTCAACAATACAGTTCCCATTCTTTGTCAGAACTGGCTCCAGTGATCTCTATCAAATGGCGGCTGTGGCAGCACTTGTTGACTATAACCACTGGAAGATAGTGACTGCCATATACATTGATAATGATTATGGTAGAAATGGAATTATTGCTTTGGATGATGCACTCACTGCAAAGCGTTGCAAAATCTCATACAAGGTGAGTTTTCCTTCCAATGCTAAAAGGAGTGAGCTCATAAATTTGTTGGTTAGTGTCAGTTATATGGAGTCTCGTGTTATCATTCTCCATACTGGAGCTGAACATGGACTCAAGTTTTTCTCCATGGCAAACCAACTGAACATGATGGGCAACGGCTATGTGTGGATTGCAACTGACTGGCTGTCTGCGTATCTTGATGCTAATTCATCAGTTCCTGCTGAGACTATATCTGGCATGCAAGGTGTTCTTACTTTACGGCCACATATCCCCAACTCAAAGATGAAGAGTAATTTGATCTCCAAGTGGAGCAGGAAAAGTCATAAGTACAACCATAGTGATCTTCATGTAAATACTTATGGTTTTTATGTTTATGATAGTGTCTGGGCACTAGCTCGGGCTCTTGATGCCTTTTTTGGTGATGGTGGTAGGATTTCCTTTTCAAATGACTCAAAGTTGCACGATGAAGCTGGGGAAACTCTTCACCTTGAAGCAATGAGCATTTTTGACATGGGAAATAAATTATTGGAGAATATTAGAAAGGTAAACTTCACTGGGGCATCTGGGCAAGTGCAATTCGATGCTTCAGGTGACCTCATTCATCCTGCATATGACATCATAAACCTCATCGGAAATGGCATGCGAACCATTGGTTTTTGGTCAAATTATTCTGGCTTGTTGTCGACCATCTCTCCAGAGGCTCTATATTCAAAGCCTCCTAATACTTCTCTCGCCAATCAGAATCTCTATGATGTTATTTGGCCTGGGGAGACTGCACAGAGGCCTCGAGGATGGGTTTTCCCTTCTAATGCCAAGGAGTTAAAAATTGGTGTTCCCAACAGATTTAGCTTCAAAGAGTTCGTCACGGAAGACAATGGTACTGGGTCAGTTAAAGGTTATTGCATCGATGTCTTTACTCAGGCGTTGTCTTTGCTTCCTTATCCTGTTAGCTACAAGTTCATACCTTTTGGGAGTGGTACTGAAAATCCTAATTATGACAAACTCACACAGATGGTTGAATCAAATGTAAGTATGAATGCCGCTTTTCTTCTCCTAACCATTTCATCATACCGTACTGACCAGGGGCATCTTATCCTGCAGGAGTTTGATGCAGCTATAGGGGATATCGCAATTACAATGAGCCGGACAGTAACTATAGATTTCACCCAGCCATTCATTGAAACAGGCTTGGTCATCTTGGCTCCAGTTAAAAAGCATATCAAAACATCCTGGGCATTCTTGCAGCCATTTACTTTGGAGATGTGGTGTGTTACAGGGTTGTTCTTTCTTATTGTGGGTGTGGTTGTTTGGGTTCTTGAACATCGAATCAATGAGGATTTCCGAGGTCCACCAAGTCAACAAATAATAACTATTTTCTGGTAAGAAGCTGATGTGCACCTTTTGTATCGTCTTCCTGTATGTCAGTTCTGTTTTCGTAGAAATGTGAAGGTGCATACAGATAAACCTTAGAACAGATGCCTGTTAACATACCACGTGAACTACTTCCTCCGTCCGGAAATACTTGTCGGAGAAATGGATGTATCTAGACATATGTTAGTTCTAGATACATCCATTTTTATCGATTTCTTCGACAAGTAATTCCGAACGGAGGGAGTATTATCTTGTGGTGGGATGTATATATGCACAGTATGAACCAAGAACTCTACCTATAGTCTATAGACCTGTGTTGCTAAGTGGGTCCTACTTAGCTATATATTCGCTTAATGATATTATAACGATTTTCTTCTGTCTTTGCACTTCGCCACATGTATCGCCAAATGCTCTTATAGGCGTGATTTCTTGCTCTCAAATGTGTGATTATAATCTCAATTTTGATTACCTGTAGGTTCAGCTTTTCGACTTTGTTCTTCTCCCACAGTGAGTATACCAACCTTCTCTATTATGCGTTTCTTGTTTTTGCTATAAGTAACATTTTGTTCTGGCGCATGACTCATGATTTCATCTGTATTTGTTCCCAGGAGAAAATACTATGAGCACCTTAGGGCGCGGTGTGTTACTCATATGGCTATTTGTTGTCTTGATCATTGTATCCAGCTATACCGCGAGTCTTACTTCCATCCTGACCGTGCAACAACTTGATACTTCTATAAAAGGAATCGATGACCTGAAAAGTAGTGATGATCCTGTTGGTTTTCAAGTTGGTTCGTTTGCACAAGACTACATGGTTAATGAACTGAACATCTCACGGTCAAGGCTACGAGCTCTTGGTTCCCCACAAGAATACGCTGATGCCCTGCAGCTAGGCCCTAAGAAAGGAGGTGTTATGGCTATTGTCGACGAGCGCCCCTATGTTGAGCTGTTTTTGTCAACTTACTGCAAGATTGCTGTAGCTGGCTCAGATTTCACCAGCAGAGGCTGGGGCTTTGTAAGTACATTTAAACTATATTCTTTAATACATGCTAGAATATAAGAACACAATATTTTGGTGTTAAAATCCTGGAATAAGGGCTTTAGTTTTGAATAGTCGTGCCTACTCTCTAGTATCGTGCAACTTTCCTTGCACTTGTTTGCGGCTGCAAGTCTAAAACCTACATCTACTTTGTTTCATAAATCAAAATTTAGCACCTTACAAAGTTCATTCTACCAGGCATTTCCAAGGGACTCCCCTTTGCAAGTAGACCTGTCCACCGCAATCCTGTCATTGTCAGAGAATGGGGAGCTGCAGCGCATCCGTGACAAGTGGGTCAAGAAAGGCGATTGCACAACTGACAACAGCGAGTTTGTTGACTCGGACCAGCTCCGCCTCGAGAGCTTCTTTGGCCTGTTCCTAATCTGTGGTGTGGCATGTGTCCTCGCGCTGCTCATCTACTTTGGTATCATGGTACGCAAATACCTGAAACATCATCCGAGGAGGAGCCTCAGAAGATTCATCTCCTTCGTCCATAGCAAGGAGCCGCCAAAGAACATGGAGAGGCGATCCATGAGCCTGCTTGGAAGCTCGACACCAACAACGCCGATGAGCAGCCTTACTGCCCTTGACATAGAAAGGCCGGCCAGGCCAGTTAGAAATGGCAGCGATATTGACATGGAAAGCTAGTTCATCTGTACAAAGCTAGTGCATGGTGTTTCTCAAGTTAGGTGGTCAACTGTTCTGTGTGAAACAACACTGGGGTCAACTAACCTATGTATAGAGAGGGTTCAAAATTACTTCTTAAGTACTAAAGTTTAAGAAATAAGAGAAGGAAGGATCAGTTTTTTCTTTGCTTGACTGTATTTTGGGGGATATTGTGCCGCTTCAGACTTGGCGTTTGGTTGTGTGGTCTGTTCATGTGTTTGATTGGGCGTAGTGGGGAAGTCAGTAGGATTGTGTGGACTGAGTCTGCAGGCTGCAGCTAGTACCATTTGCCATGTGGCAATGCCTGTAGAACGTAGTACTAAACTTTGATGTCCATTCAAAAATTAGTTGAGATGGAGCTGCACAAAAAATGAGTTACTGTGGCTTTTTTTGCTCTGTTTTGTACCTTCCACAGCTCTAAAGAAGATAATGAAAGAGAACATAGGAAGAAATAGTCATAATCTTACCAGGAAAGTGAAGAAAAAGGCGGACACTGTATTTTTATTTCTCTAACTCTCTGCCTGCACAAAGTTATTTATGAATTAGCTCCAATTGATGACTGCATCAATCCCAAGCTAACTATTTGTTTCTCTCAAGTCATAAGGAACACCAAGGCACTGGTCTCAAAAGAGGAATTTCCTGCAGGTTTGTAATTCATCAGTTTTGGTTCTTGCATGCACCTCTTGAGAAATAAACTGCAGCTATCATAACCAGATAATAATTCTCAGTAAATAATTCTTGCAGGGATGCTTGAGTGGTAGGCAGATAATAATTCTGCCAGGGATGCTGCAACTTCCTGGGAGCAAGTGATTAGTGGTACTGGGTTTGTCTATTCTAGTGATACTGGGTTTGCTTTTCTGATTTCTTCCAAATTAATAGTTATGCTAGCTACATTGGGAGTGCCAACTCTGCTGTAACTTTTGTGTGAGGCATAGCAACTGGATGCTTGTTGATACAGGGGAAAACAGAAACTAGTGCCGATGCTTTTTTTATTTAATTAGTCATAATGATTGACTTAACATATTGTGTTAAATAGAGCTGTATAGGGGATTCTGTATTTCTCTTGAAAACAAAAATCAACAATAGAAAGAGTTTTTCTACATGATGGATCAAATTTATTTTCTAAGGAAATACATAATGTATATCGACAAAGCTAAAATCCTGCCGTCCTGGTTTTTGCAACAGATCCGCACGATGTGGATTGCCTCCATTCTCGATCAAACGGCGCTGGCGATATTTTCGCGTTGCACTTTCCCGACGTCATCGCTATAATCCCGCACCATTAGTGGACTTACCGTATTAAACGGATCGTGATTGGACCGCTTGACAGAATCGCACGCGAGGCCCAACTGTCGCCTACTTTTTTTTCTCTCTCGAAAATCTTTGGTGCGAAAAATAAATAAAAGTGCTTGGTGTGGGAATTGAACCAAGCACCTCCAGACCTTATACCAACCGCGCTTACCATCTCACCACCTATTAGTTGTTGGCTAAAAGAAGGCAACAAGGTTTTTAAACCTTTTTACTACTATATGAGCAAAAATGCAATTTTTCTAGTTCTTTTTTTGGATTTCCGTGATAACTCACATACAATCATCAAGATGATTTTTTACCAACTCGTCTTGAGTTGATCACACCGTGGTAATCGAGAAATCTAACCACCAGTCGACTGGTGGTTAGCATCAGGCACGGACGATTCTGTTCGATCTCTCCGATTTTCAGGTCCCTCCGGTTTTCCTTTCCTCCTGCGTCGCTGAACCATAATCTGCAACAAATCCGCACGACCTGCGAGCCGTCGGATATTCATCGCGCGCACGCATGTCTCTCCACGACTCCCGATTTTCAGGTGCCTAATTAACTCCGTTAATCTCTTTGATTCCCGGTTTTCAGGTGGTGCGTAACTAACTCGCCTTAATCTCTCTGACTCCCGATTCTCAGGTGCGTAATTAACTCGCGTTAATCTCTCTGATTCCCGATTTTTAGGTGGTGAGTAATTAACTCGCGTTAATCTTTCTCGTCAAAAAATAGTGTGCCAACAGGATTCGATCCTTGTAACTTTTACAAGGTAACCCACTAGCCAACCACCTCACCTACGTTCCTCTTTTGTAAAAATGAAAGCAAATAGGCTTTTTAACCTGTCTCCTTTTCTATGTTTGCACAAAAGTGAATGCAATATCCGATCTTTTCCGCACTTCAGTATATTATTTTACCAACTCGTCGTCGAGTTGATGACACCATGGTAATTTTGGTGGGGGAGGTTGATGAAATATACCGTTGGTAATTTTTGTGTGTGTATAGCATGGTAACTCACACATCACATACCTGATAACTTATGTACTCAGTACTGATTACTTTGGCGATCGGGAGGGAGGCGTTGATGAAATATCCCGGGTCATTTTTGTGTGAATATCATGATAAGTCACACATCACATACCTGATAAACTTATGTACCTCGATCCTGGTAACTTTGAGGGAAGTGGTGTTGATGAAATATCCCCAGTTACTCTGATGTGAACAACATGGTAACTCAGACATCAGAGACCCGATAACTTATGCACCCCGGTCCTGGTAACTTTGGCGAGAAGGGGTGCTGAAATATACCCCCAATAATTTACGCACCGCAAACATGATAACTTTTCCCTCCGCCGGAGGGAGGGGTTTTGATGAAATATACTCTCGATAACTTCTGTGTAAATATGATGATAGTTTACGCATCACTGTCCTGATAACTTTTATGCAAATAACATGATAACTCATACATCGTAGACATGATAAATTATGTACCCAGTCCTGGTAACTTTGTCGGTGGGGGTAGGGGTGGGGGGAGTCGTTGAAACATACCACGGTAACTTCCATGCAAATAACATGATAAATCACACATCGTAGACATGATAAATTATGTACCCAGTCCTGGTAACTTTGTCGGTGGGGATAGGGGTGGGAGGAGTTGTTGAACCATACCACGATAACTCTTATGCAAATAACATGATAACTCACACATCGCAGACTTGATAACTTATGTACCCGATCCTGGTAATATGGCGATCGTGGCGAGGGGGTGATGCCCGCTAATTTCTGTGTAAATAACATGGTAATAGAAACATACAAAATTGATAACTCCCATACAAATGCCACTGTAACTTTTGACCTGAAACTTTTTTGTTGAAAAACATACACCCGATAATTTCTGTGTAAATAACATGATGATGTATCATCGCAGACTTGATAACTAATATTTTATGTTTAAACAACATGGTGTCTTTCATCCAAGGGAAAAAAGATTTTGAAACATTTCACCGGTAATTTCTATGTTAAATTACCATACTTTTCCATGCTTTTAACCTTCTCGTACTGTAGTTACCAGCCTTATCAAGGTATAGTTATAATGTTACTCAGACCATAGTTATCACGCTGGTCATTGCCAAAGTTACCAAGCCAAACTTTTTTTTCTTCTGATATGACAGAAATAAGAAAGGTTTAAATAACGTTGTTTATCTACAATAGACAATAACAACAGGTGGCTTAGTTGGTTATTAGGCTCAACAACTATTGCATAGACCTGGGTTCGAATCCTCTTTCAAGCACCTTTACTTTCTTTTCATATTATGCAGCAAAAAACCAGAAAAAACCACTAGCGATTTACTACGGTTTTTGAGAGAAGGAAAAAAATCAGTGGAAAGCGAGCGTGAGAAGATAGCGCACCTATCGCTAACTATCGGGAGAAGTGGATCGGACTCGTGCGGATCTGTTGCTAACCACCAGTCGACTGGTGGTTAGCACAGTCCTTCATCAATATAATCATCATAAATAGGAGGCATGCTTTCATCATAATAAATATTCTCATCAAAACTTGGGGGACAAAAAATATCATATTCATCAAACATAGCTTCCCCAAACTTGTGGCTTTGCATATCATTAGCATCATGGGGAATTCATACTAACAACATTGCAATCATGCTCATCATTCAAAGATTTAGTACCAAGCATTTTAAAGCATTCTTCTTCTAGCACTTGGGCACAATTTTCCTTTCCATCAAACTCACGAAAGATATTAAAAGACGAAGCGTATGAGACAAACTTAACTCCATTTTTTTGTAGTTTTCTTTTATAAACTAAACTAGTGATAAAACAAGAAACAAAAAGATTCAATTGCAAGATCTAAAGATATACCTTCAAGCGCTAACCTCCCCGGCAACGGCGCCAGAAAAGAGCTTAGTTGACGGGTGTGAGTGAGTGCCCTTTACCTAGCCTCCTGTGCAATGGCGCTTTAAAAGAGCTTGATGTCTACTACACAACCTTCTTCTTGTAGACGTTGTTGGGCCTGCAAGTGCACAGGTTTATAGGACAATAGCAAATTTCCCTCAAGTGGATGACCTAAGGTTTATCAATCCGTAGGAGGCGTAGGATGAAGATGGTCTTTCTCAAGCAACCCTGCAACCAAATAACAAAAAGTCTCTCTTGTGTCCCCAACACACCCAATACAATGGTAAATTGTATAGGTGCACTAGTTCGGCGAAGAGATGGTGATACAAGTGCAAAATAGATAGTAGATAAAGGTTTTGTAATATGAAATAATAAAGACAGCAAGGTAACAAGTGGTAAAAGTGAGCGTAAACGGTATTGCAATGATAAGAAACAAGGCCTAGGGTTCATACTTTCACTAGTGCAAGTTCTCTCAACAATAATAACATAGATAGATCATATAACAATCCCTCAACATGCAACAAAGAGTCACTCCAAAGACACTAATAGCAGAGAGCAAACGAAGAGATTATGGTAGGGTACGAAACCACCTCAAAGTTATTCTTTCGGATCAATCTATTCAAGAGTTCGTACTAGAATAACACCTTAAGACACAAATCAACCAAAACCCTAATGTCACCTAGATTCTCCATTGTCACCTCAAGTATCCGTGGGCATGATTATACGATATGCATCACACAATCTTAGATTCATCTATTCAACCAACACAAAGTACTTCAAAGAGTGCCCCAAAGTTTTTACCGGAGAGTCAAGAACGTGTGCCAACCCCTATGCATAGGTTCATGGGCGGAACCCGCAAGTTGGTCACCAAAACATACATCAAGAGGCACATGATATACCATTGTCATCACAGATAAGCACGGCAAGACATACATCAAGTGTTCTCATAAAAGACTCAATCCGATAAGATAACTTCAAAGGGAAAACTCAATTCATCACAAGAGAGTAGAGGGGGAGAAACATCATAACATCCAACTATAATGCAAAGCTCGGGATACATCAAGATCGTGCCATAGAGGGAACACGAGAGAGAGAGAGAGAGATCAAACACATAGCTACTGGTACATACCCTCAGCCCCGAGGGTGAACTACTCCCTCCTCGTCATGGATAGCACCGGGATGATGAAGATGGCCACCGGTGATGGATTCCTCCGGCAGGTGCCGGAAGGGCTCCGAGAGGTTTTGGTGGCTACAGAGGCTTGCGGCGGAACTCCCGATCTATCTTGATATTCGATGGTTGTAGGGTACGTAGGCTTACATAGGCGAAAGAAGTCGGTCGGGGTGTTCGAGGGGCCCACGAGACAGGGGGCGCGCCAGAGGGGGGGCGCCTCCTATCTCGTGTGGCCTCCTCGAGGTCTTCTCGACGTGAACTCCAAGTCTCTGGGTGATATTCTTCCCAAAAATAACGCTGTCAAGGTTTCATTCCGCTTTGGACTCCGTTTGATATTCCTTTCCTTCAAATACTAAAACAGGCAATAAAAGCGACAATATGGGCTGGGCCTCGTTAATAGGTTAGTCCCAAAAGTAATATAAAAGTGTATAATAAAGCCCATAATCATTCAAAACAGATAATAAAATAGCATGAATGCTTCATAAATTATAGATACGTTGGAGACGTATCACAAGGCTCTTAACCTTGTGGACGTGGATTCAAGCCCCACGATGGGGGTTACATCATATGATGTTATTTTCATTGAAGTATATGTCAAGTCCCAGCTCATTACTGCATAATGACCCGGCCCTTGGGGGACTACACTTGTTGAAGTTTTTATGAGCATAAGGCAATTTCAAGTTCCAGGTTGCTGCAAGCATGACAACCTGGTACTTGGGGGCTACATATATGGAGTATTCAGTTTTTACTAGTGACTGAGATGAACAACATGGATTTCTTCAAATTGGCAGTAATTATATGGAAACAAGTCTCAAATCATCACTTTGTTCTATTCAAGACTTAGGGGCTACAGGTAATATGGATATAAGGGAGAAATATCTTTCGATTTTCAGTATGACCTGGCATCACCAATCATTATGACCCGATGTTGGCAACAATCATGAACCGGCACTGGAAACAATCATGACCCGGAATTATCAGTTTTATAACCCGGCGATTTTGGAAATCATAGATCGGCAAGTTCTACATTTTCAAACCGGTTGAATATCAGTTGAATATTTGAAGACCAATATTTTTGTCAAATCAGAGCATTGAAGGCCGATTCAAATGGATTCTTTATTTACAAAATATCTTTTGCAAGCAAATTGATTATGAAGCTGGTCTATTGACTCGGATTTTTTAGAAGGAAGAAATGACAAGGATTTAAGGATGATCAAGTGCCGGTTTATAAGAATCTTTAACCCGGAGCACAAGGCGCCAAGTTTGGTCTTGTGTTTGTTTTACAGGATCAGTTTAACATGGATGAATCCAAATTAAACTGGGGGCTAATGTCGGGGATATACCCCCGCGGTATGAACCGGCTGGAAATATGACCCGACCGGAGTTGGCGGTTTACTTGAGACCCGGTCTACACTTGGCAATTCACTGGTGACCCGCCCTGACCAGACGGTTTACAAGCAACCTACCTGAACATTATAATTCACTGGTAACCCGGCGGGCAGGACAGACGGATGACAAGGCCCAAGGCCCAGAAGGCCGGTTTATGCTAATGGCAGGCCGGTTTATGAGGAAAGCACAAGGAATATTATCCTACAAGGAGTTAAGACCCAGACTTGTATCCGGTTTGTATTAGAAAGTAGATTAGTCCTAATCCTAAAAGGACTCCACATGTAACCTGCCCCTCTAACTTATATAAGGAGGGACAGGGCTCCCCAAGGGGGGGAGAAGAAACAAGAAACAATCTCTAGGGCTAGACACAACTAGAGGAGAGCCGGTTTACAGCGACTCCCTCATGATGATAATGAGACCTAGCCACAAACAACATGTAGGGCTATTATCGGATGATGTTTCCCGGGGCCCGAAGCTGTCTAAATCTTTGTCTTGCTTGTTGCGTCTCTCGATTCCGCTCAACCCCTCTCAAGCTACCATATAGATGCGTTGGCCTCACGACTAAGTCCTCACACTAGGACATCTGCCGTGACAAATCTACGACAGTTCTCTCCGTGAATGGCGCCTTCTCGACCAACCCAAAAGAACTGTCAAGTATGATGTACACCTTTCCAAGGTTCACATTATTCTCCCTTAGCTGCTTTATCAATTCTTTAGGGGCAGTGCCGGGCCAATAGCTCCTGTGCGACGTTTTTGATGTGAATTTGCTTGAGTGCGACGTTGTTCGAGTGAATGGCTGTGATGCGACACACTTGAGCGTGTAAATAGCTCCAATGCGACATGGCTCTGTTTAACCGTGAAATGAAAAACACGAGGGTTAGCGATTTGAGTTATGACACGTGGGACCCACCAGTTACTCGCATGCGGGTGGGACCCACAACTTATCCACACAAGCATGCCCGTGCTCATCAGCGTTCTCGACCCGAGCCAGCCCGCCTCCATTGCTTACCCCGCCCCTTTCCTTTCCCACCTTCTTCTTCCTCTGCTCCGGCAACGAAGCGCGCCGCCGGCGAGTGATGTCTAGCTCGACTTCGGCCACCCCCCAATCATGGACGCAGTATGGTCCACTGCCGTTGACAAGATGCCCCGATTGCCCGCGCATGGAGCCTCTCAAGCGTTTGACTTGTGTGAGGGAAGAAAATGGCAACCGTGGGCGCGAGTTTGTGAAATGTTTGAGCAAGCCACAGCCGGGCAGGTTAGATCTGTTCTTGACCAATTCTATGGTCTAATTTCTCCCGATTTCTTTCTTTTTCCCTCGAATTAGGGCGGTGGATCTGGGTGGTGGATCTAGGATTCATGCGCCACGACCCCTGCTTTTCGTGTTACGAAGAAATGTGGGCATTTTGAGTGGCTCGATGAATATGTTGAAAGGTTGAAATTGGAGGATCAACCCCAACCCAAGAGCTCAATTTTGGGGGGCGGCTTGCCGTGGAACAAGCCCCCAATTTGGCGGATGAGCTGATCCGATGATGCATAGTGCAGAACTGAAGTGTGAATTGAAGAAAATCGGCAAGCAACTAAAGCATCTCGATCGATTTGAAGCAGCAAGCAAATAAGATGGCGGGAGCATTTTATGGTTGTGTCATTGCTATGGGTTTATTTTACTTGATGTTCATCAATCGCTAGAATTTGTTATAGTTTCAGTTAGTTAGTCGCCTAGTTTCAGGGGTGCCCAGTAGTTTAAGTTAGCTGAGGATCATTTGTTAGATGAACTTGAATTCGTGTGAAGCAAAACTTGCTTGAATTATTGTACTGATATTCTCGGGGCCCTATTCAGTGTTCATGCTCGCTTTCCTCTGCTTTTTGTTCTTCGTTAACAGAGTACACACCCAAATTCTGTTTCTAGTAAAAACAAAACCGGGCTGCCGAATAGATGTTGGGCCATGAGAAAATGGGCCTGAGAAAATAACCATGCCCAAAATAGAGACCAGCCCGCCCACAGAGGGGCACCAGCCCACCTGCCAGAGCTTACACCAGCCCACCTCTAACTTCGGCAAATAAAATCTTACTTATTTTTACTTTGGCCTTTTTCTTGCACTAAATTTTGTGATGGATCATTTTTTGATGCAATAAAACCAAATGTTAATTGTTTTTATGCATGTCTACGGTTCCATGAACTAAATGAGTTGCATGAAGTAAATTAGTTTGCATTTCCTAGTGGCATGTCCATAGTGGGTTTGCATGGGGCTCCTAGTTGCATGTCCATGATTTGGCCAATATTTTGAAGATGGTGTGTGTGTGGTGAGATTGAGGTGTAGCAACCCGGCTCGTAGCAACCCATAGCAATACATGAGATAATAAGCAAGAACAACCCATAGCAATCTTCAAATAATAGCACGAAACACACAATATATATAGTAGCATAACGATTGCAACCCATAGTTCCACGATAACCTTACAACTCCATGATAGCATTACAACTTAAAATACTAATACAACTTAATAATAGTAGCATAACGATTACTACTTAAAAAAACTAATACGATAAGCTAGATAGATCGGGGCACCAAACGCTGGTTCTTCTTGGGGCTCTTCTTCTCCTCCTCCTCCCGGGAACAACGCCACCTCGCTCCTCGGCGCCTGCCCTTCACTCCTCCCCGTTGTTGATGGGAGTACGGAGCGTGTGCATAACGCCGTTGTTGGGGAAGATGCTCTGGAAGTCGGTGAAGATATTGTAGGTGGTGAAAGCTATGAACTCACAACCAACCCAATACGCTCGCCCGAGGAGATGGAAAGCATCGAAAGGGTTAGTGAACATGGCGAGGAGCCCAACCACAACGCCGTTGTGGTTGACCTCCTCAACATGGTACATCCGAGGAGAGCCGCGGGAGGTGGCGGAAGCCGCCGCAAGGAAGAACTCCGTTAACTCCCTTGCGCCCCTCCACCTCGAGATCGCCCAAACCCTAAGGGTTCTCTCTACATACACTCCGGCCGGGTAGAGCCTTTCCGGCACGGTTGGGGGGAAGCTGTAGGTGGGGGCGGTGTACTGCATGGTGGCGGGGTGGCTCGAGTGCTCGGTCGGGTTTGATGGAGAAGGAAGAAGAAGGGCAGAGGAGGCAGAGGATGGGGTATGATGGATGAGGAGGGAGAGGACGATAGTGCCCGGCTTAAATAGCCCAAGTGCGGACGTGGTTTCACCCGTCGAAACCCTAGAATTAATGGGCGGGCGGCGTTTGGTGGCGCCCCAATGAAAGTGTGTACACGAGCGTGGCCGTGGGAAACGGACTGCGACGCTTCTGTGCCACCGGTCGCGAGTCAAGGGGGACGGGCTCACGCACACGTCTGTGCCGTCGTGGGTCAAGGGGACACGCCTTCCCCGGGTTCTCTGCGTGTGCCGCCCGTGCATGCATGCGGTTGCCCATTAATTTGCTCATCTTGCTAGGGCCTGGCTAGAGGGCAAGGTTCGGTCGATGGGAGACGTGACAATAATGGACGCCTTCTTTTGCCCATCTTGTAACGGGCAGCACGCCATTTGAACTGCATCGATACCCACATCGATACCCCATGCTGTTGGAAATATGCCCTAGAGGCAATAATAAATTAGTTATTATTATATTTCCTTGTTCATGATAATCGTTTATTATCCATGCTATAATTGTATTGATAGGAAACTCAGATACATGTGTGGATACATAGACAACACCATGTCCCTAGTAAGCCTCTAGTTGACTAGCTCGTTGATCAATAGATGGTTACGATTTCCGACCATGGACATTGGATGTCATTGATAACGGGATCACATCATTAGGAGAATGATGTGATGGACAAGACCCAATCCTAAGCCTAGCACAAAGATCGTAGTTCGTATGCTAAAGCTTTTCTAATGTCAAGTATCTTTTCCTTATACAATGAGATTGTGCAACTCCGGATACCGTAGGAATGCTTTGGGTGTATCAAACGTCACAACGTAACTGGGTGACTATAAAGGTGCACTACAGGTATCTCCAAAAGTGTCTCATTGGGTTGGCACGAATCGAGACTGGATTTGTCACTCCGTGTGACGGAGAGGTATCTCTGGGCCCACTCGGTAGGACATCATCATAATGTGCACAGTGTGATTAAGGAGTTGATCACGGGATGATGTGTTACGGAACGAGTAAAGAGACTTGCCGGTAACGAGATTGAACAAGGTATCGGGATACCGATGATCGAATCTCGGGCAAGTACAATACCGCTAGACAAAGGGAATTGTATACGGGATTGACAGAGTCCTTGACATCGTGGTTCATCCGATGAGATCATCGAGGAACATGTGGAGCCAACATGGGTATCCAGATCCGCTGTTGGTTATTGACCGGAGAACGTCTCGGTCATGTCTCGCTTGTCTCCCGAACCCGTAGGGTCTACACACTTAAGGTCTGGCGACGCTTAGGGTTATATAGGAAGCTTGTATGTGGTTACCGAATGTTGTTGGAGTCCCGGATGAGATCCTGGACGTCACGAGGAGTTCCGGAATGGTCCGGAGGTAAAGAATTATATATAGGAAGTGCTGTTTCGCCATCGGGACAAGTTTCGTGATATCGGTATTGTAATGGGACCACCGGAGGGGTCCTGGGCCCACCGGTGGGGCCACCTGCCCTGGGGCCACATGGGCCCTAGGTGGTGCGCCTAGGCCTGCATGGGCCAAGGGAACCAGCCCCAAGAGGCCCATGCGCATGAAACACTTGGAGAGGAAGAGTCCATAGAGGGGAAGGCACCTCCGAGGTGCCTTGGGGAGGATGGACTCCTTCCCCCTCTTGGGCGCACCCCTCCCTTGGAGGAGGGGGCAAGGCTGCGCCCTCCCCTCCTCCTTGGCACCTATATAAAGGGGGGAGGGGAGGGGGGCAGCAGCACCTGAGCCCTGGCGCCTCTCTCTCCCTCTCCAACACCTCCTTCTCCTCCGTAGTGCTTGGCGAAGCCTGCAGATTGCCACGCCTCCACCACCACCACGCCAGCAGTGCTGCTGTTGGATGGAGTCTTCCTCAACCTCTCCTCTCTCCTCGCTGGATCAAGGCGTGGGAGACGCCACCGGGCTGTACGTGTGTTGAACAGCGGAGGTGCCGTCTGCTCGGCACTAGGATCATCGGTGATCTGAATCACGGCGAGTACGACTCCATCAACCCCAGTTCACTTGAACGCTTCCGCTTAGCGATCTACAAGGGTATGTAGATGCACTCTCCTTCCCTCGTTGCTAGTCTCTCCATAGATAGATCTTGGTGATACGTGGGAAAATTTTGAATTTCTGCCACGTTCCCCAACAGTGGCATCATGAGCTAGGTCTATTGCGTAGATTCTTTGCACGAGTAGAACACAAAAGTAGTTGTGGGCGTTGATTTTGTTCAATATGCTTGCCGTTACTAGTCTTATCTTGATTCGACGGTATTGTGGGATGAAGCGGCCCGGACCAACCTTACACGCACGCTTACGTGAGACCGGTTCCACCGATCGACATGCACTAGTTGCATAAGGTGGCTGGCGGGTGTCTGTCTCTCCCACTTTAGTCGGAACGGATTCGATGAAAAGGGTCCTTATGAAGGGTAAATAGCAATTGGCATATCACGTTGTGGTTTTATGTAGGTAAGAAACGTTCTTGCTAGAAACCCAAAGCAGCCACGTAAAACATGCAAACAACAATTAGAGGACGTCTAACTTGTTTTTGCAGGGTATGCTATGTGATGTGATATGGCCAAGAAGAATGTGATGAATGATATGTGATGTATGAGATTGATCATGTTCTTGTAATAGGATTCACGACTTGCATGTCGATGAGTATGACAACCGGCAGGAGCCATAGGAGTTGTCTTTATTTATTGTATGACCTGCGTGTCATTGAACAACGCCATGTAATTACTTTACTTTATTGCTAACGGTAGCCATAGTAGTAGAAGTAATAAGTTGGCGAGACAACTTCATGGAGACACGATGATGGAGATCATGATGATGGAGATCATGGTGTCATGCGGTGACAATGATGATCATGGAGCCCGAAGATGGAGATCAAGAGGAGCTATATGATATTGGCCATATCATGTCACTACTATATAATTGCATGTGATGTTTATTATGTTTATGCATCTTGTTTACTTAGAACGACGGTAGTAAATAAGATGATCCCTTACAAATTTCAAGAAGTGTTCTCCTCGATGTGCACCGTTGCTACAGTTCGTCGTTTCTAAGCACCACGTGATGATCGGGTGTGATGGATTCTTACGTTCACATACAACGGGTGTAAGACAGATTTACACAGCAAAAACACTTGGGGTTAACTTGACGAGCCTAGCATGTACGGACATGGCCTCGGAACACGAGACCGAAGGTCGAGCATGAGTCGTATAGTAGATACGATCAACATGAAGATGTTCACCGATGATGACTAGTCCGTCTCACGTGATGATCGGACACGGCCTAGTTGACTCGGATCATGTAATCACTTAGATGACCAGAGGGATGTCTATCGAGTGGGAGTTCATGAGATGAACTTAATTATCCTGAACATAGTCAAAAGATCTTTGCAAATTATGTAAATGGCTCGGCGCTTTAGTTCCACTGTTTAGATATGTTCCTAGAGAAAATATAGTTGAAAGTTGATGATGGCGATTATGCGCGGATGTAAGAAAGCTTATGTCCTTAATGCACCGCTCGGTGTGCTCAACCCCAAACGTCGTCTGTGGATGTTGCGAACATCGGACATACACGCTTTTGATAACTACATGATAGTTCGGTTAAATGGTTTAAGTAGAGGCACCAAATACGTTTTCAAACGTCATGGAACATATGAGATGTTTCGAGGGCTGAAATTGGGATTTCAGGCTCGTGCTCACGCCAAGAGGTATAAGACCTCCGACGATTTTCTTAGCCTGCAAACTAAGGGAGAAAAGCTCAATCGTTGAGCTTGTGCTCAGATTGTCCGAGTACAACAATCACTTGAATCGAGTGGGAGTTGATCTTCCGGATGAGATAGTGATGTTTCTCCAAAGTCATTGCCACCAAGCTACTAGAGCTTCGTGATGAACTATAACATATCAGGGATAGATATGATGATCCTTGAAGTGTTCGCGATGTTTGACACCGAAAGTAGAAATCAAGAAGGAGCATCAATTGTTGATGGTTGGTGAAACCACTAGTTTCAAGAAGGGCAAGGGCAAGAAGGACACTTCATGAAACGGCAAATAAGTTCTTTGCTCAAAGGAAGAAACCCAAGGTCGAACCCAAACCCGAGACTAAGTGCTTACGTAATAAGGGGAACAACCACCGGAACAGAATTACCCTAGATACTTGGTAGATAAGAAGGCTGGCAAGGTCGATAGAAGTATATTGGATATACATTATGTTAATGTGTACTTTACTAGTACTCCTAGTAGCACCAGTGGTATTAGATACGGTTCGGTTGCTAAGTGTTAGTAACTTCGAAATAAAAGCTACGGAATAAACCGAGACTAGCTAAAGGTGAGCTGACGATATGTGTTGGAAGTGTTTCCAAGGTTGATGTAATCAAGCATCGCACGCTCCCTCTACCATCGAGATTGATGTTAAACCTAAATAATTGTTATTTGGTGTTTACGTTGAGCATAGACATGATTGGATCATGTCTATCGCAATCTGATTATTCTTTTAAGGAGAATAATGGTTACTCTATTTATTTGAATAATACCTTCAATGGTCTTGCACCTAAATGAATGGTCTATTGAATCTCGATCGTAGTGATACGCATTTTCATGCCAAAAGATATAAGATAGTAATGATAGTACCACTTACTTGTGGCACTGCCATGTAAGTCATAAACGCATGAAGAAGCTCCATGTTGATGGATCTTTTGGACTCACTCGTTTTTGAAAAGTTTGAGACATGCGAACCATGTCTATTGGTGTATACGCATGAAGAAGCTCCATGTAGATGGATCTTTGGACTCACTGCTTTTTGAAAAGTTTGAGACATGCTAACCATGTCTATTGGTGTATACGCATGAAGAAACTCCATGCAGATGGATCGCTTGCACTTGCATGATTTTGAATCACTTGAGATATGCAAATCATACCACATGGGCAAGATGAGTGAAAAGCCTCGGTTTCAAAGAAGATGGAACAAGATAGCAACTTGTTGGAGGTAACACATTTTGATGTGTGCAGTCCAATGAGTCTTGAGGCATGCATTGAATATCGTTATGTTCTTACTTCACAGATGATTTGAGTAGATGTTTAGTATATTTACTTGATGAAACACAAGTCTGAATTATTGAAAGGTTCAAGTAATTTCAGAGTGAAGTTGAAGATCTTCGTGACAAGAGGATAAAATGTCTGTGATGTGATCATAGAGATGAATATCTGAGTTACGAGTTTGGTACACAATTAAGACATTGTGCAAATTGTTTCACAATTAATACCGCTGGAACACCATAGTGTGATGGTGTGTCCGAACATCATAGTTGCACCCTATTGGATATGGTGCGTACCATGATGTCTCTTATCGAATTACCACTATCGCTCATGGGTTAGGCATTAGAGACAATCGCACTCACTTTAATAGGGTACCACGTAATTCCGTTGAGATGACACCGTAAGAACTATGGTTTAGAGAAACCTAAGCTGTCATTTCTTAAAATTTGGGGCTGCGACGCTTATGTGGAAAAGTTTCAGGTTGATAAGCTCGAACCCAAAGCGGATAAAATACATCTTCATAGGACACCCAAAACAGTTGGGTAAACCTCCTAATTCAGATCCGAAAGCAATAGGGATTGTTTCTTGAATCGGGTCCTTTCTCGAGGAAAAGTTTGTCTCGAAAAGTTGAGTGGGAGGATGGTGGAGACTTGATGAGGTTATTGAACCGTCACTTCAACTAGTGTGTAGTAGGGCACAGGAAGTTGTTCCCGTGGCACCTACACCAATTGAAGTAGAAGCTTATGATATTGATCATGAAGCTTGGATCAAGTCACTACCGAACCTCGTAGGGACGACAAGAACGCGTCTTTGCATCGTGAGTGGTACGGTGATCCTGTCTTGAAGGTCATGTTGCTAGACAACAATGAACCTACGAGCTATGGAGAAGCGATGGCGGGCCCAAATTCCGACAAATGGTTAGAAGCCATGAAATCCGAGATAGGATCCATGTATCATAACAAAGCATGGACTTTGATGGACTTGCCCGATGATCGGCAAGCCATTGAGATAAATGGATCTTTAAGAAGAAGACGGACATGGACGGTAATGTCACCGTCTATGAAGCTCGACTTGTGGCGTAAGAGTTTTTTCACAAGTTCAAGGAGTTGACTACGATGAGATTTTCTCATCCGTAGCGATGCTTGAGTCTGTCGGAATCATGTTAGCATAAGCTGCATTTATGAAATCTGGCAGATGGATGTCAAAATGAGTTTCCTTACCAGTTTTAAGGAAAGGTTGTATGTGATACAATCAGAAAGTTTTGTCGATCCTAAGGATGCTAAAAGTTATCTGGCTCCAAATGATCCTTTCTAAGGACCGGAGTAAGCATCTCGGAGTTGGAATGTGCGCTTTGATGAGATGATCAAAGATTTTGGGTTTATACAAAGTTTATGAGAAACTTGTATTTCCAAAGAAGTAAGTGGGAGCACTATAGAATTTCTGATGAGTATATGTTGTTGACATATTGATGATCAGAAATGACATAGAATTTTCTGTAAAGCATATAGGGTTATTTGAAAGGTGTTTTTCAAATAGAAAACCTGGATTAGGCTACTTGAACAATAAGCATCAAGATCTATAAGATAGATCAAAATGTTTAATAATACTTTCAAATGAGCATGTACCTTGACATGATCTTGAAGGTGTTCAAGATGGATCTACCAAAGAAGGAGTTCTTAGCTGAATTGTAAGGTATGAAGTTAAGACTTAAAGCTCGACCACGGCGTAACGTAGAGAAAGGATTTAAGATTGTCCCTATGCCTTAGACATAGGCTCTACAAAGATGCTATGCCGTGTACAAGACCGGAAGTGTGCCATGCCATGAGTCGATCAAGGGGTACAAGAATGATCCAGGAATGGATCATTGGACAATGATCAAAATTGTCCTTGGAGTAAATAAGGACATGTTTCTCGATTATGGAGGTGATAAAGAGTTCGGCATAAGGGTTACATCGATGCAAGCTTTAACACCTATCCGAGTGACTCGAGTAGCAAACCGGATACGTATAGTGGAGCAACCGTTTGGAATAGATCCAAGTGGAGCGTGGAAGCAGCATTTACAATATGACATAAGAGAATTGCATAGCACACGGATCTGAAAGGTTCAGACCCGTTGACTAAAAACCCGTTGACTAAAACCTCTCTCACAAGCAAAATGATCAAACCTCGTAACTCATTGAGTCTTAATCACATGGTGATGTGAACTAGTTTAAGACACTAGTAGACTCTTTGGATGTTGGTCACATGGCGATGTGACCTATCACTTATTGATCACATGGCGATGTGAACTAGATTATTGACTCTAGTGCAAGTGGGAGACTGTTGGAAATATGCCCTAGAGGCAATAATAAATTAGTTATTATTATATTTCCTTGTTCATGATAATCGCTTTATTATCCATGCTATAATTGTATTGATAGGAAACTCAGATACATGTGTGGATATATAGACAACACCATGTCCCTAGTAAGCCTCTAGTTGACTAGCTCGTTGATCAATAGATGGTTACGATTTCCTGACCATGGACATTGGATGTCATTGATAACGGGATCACATCATTAGGAGAATGATGTGATGGACAAGACCCAATCCTAAGCCTAGCACAAAGATCGTAGTTCGTATGCTAAAGCTTTTCTAATGTCAAGTATCTTTTCCTTATACCATGAGATTGTGCAACTCCCGGATACCGTAGGAATGCTTTGGGTGTATCAAACGTCACAACGTAATCGGGTGACTATAAAGGTGCACCATGGTATCTCCAAAAGTGTCTGTTGGGTTGGCACGAATCGAGACTGGATTTGTCACTCCGTGTGACGGAGAGGTATCTCTGGGCCCACTCGGTAGGACATCATCATAATGTGCACAGTGTGATTAAGGAGTTGATCACGGGATGATGTGTTACGAACGAGTAAAGAGACTTGCCGGTAACGAGATTGAACAAGGTATCGGGATACCGATGATCGAATCTCGGCAAGTACAATACCGCTAGACAAAGGGAATTGTATACGGGATTGACCGAGTCCTTGACATCGTGGTTCATCCGATGAGATCATCGTGGAACATGTGGGAGCCAACATGGGTATCCAGATCCCGCTGTTGGTTATTGACCGGAGAACGTCTCGGTCATGTCTCGCTTGTCTCCCGAACCCGTAGGGTCTACACACTTAAGGTTCGATGACGCTTAGGGTTATATAGGAAGCTTGTATGTGGTTACCGAATGTTGTTCGAGTCCCGGATGAGATCCTCGGACGTCACGAGGAGTTCGGAATGGTCCGGAGGTAAAGAATTATATATAGGAAGTGCTGTTTCGCCATCGGGACAAGTTTCGGTGATATCGGTATTGTACCGGGACCACCGGAGGGTCCCGGGGCCCACCGGTGGGGCCACCTGCCCCGGGGGCCACATGGGCCCTAGGTGGTGCGCTTAGGCCTGCATGGGCCAAGGGGAACCAGCCCCAAGAGGCCCATGCGCATGAAACACTTGGAGAGGAAGAGTCCATAGAGGGAAGGCACCTCCGAGGTGCCTTGGGAGGATGGACTCCTTCCCTCTTGGCCGCACCCTCCCTTGGAGGAGGGGGCAAGGCTGCGCCTCCCCTCCTTGGCACCTATATAAAGGGGAGGGAGGGGGCAGCAGCACTGAGCCTGGCGCCTCTCTCTCCTCTCCAACACCTCCTTCTCCTCCGTAGTGCTTGGCGAAGCCTGCAGGATTGCCACGCCTCCACCACCACCACGCTGTTGTGCTGCTGTTGGATGGAGTCTTCCTCAACCTCTCCTCTCTCCTCGCTGGATCAAGGCGTGGGAGACGCCACCGGGCTGTACGTGTGTTGAACGCGGAGGTGCCGTCTGCTCGCACTAGGATCATCGGTGATCTGAATCACGGTAGTACGACTCCATCAACCCCGTTCACTTGAACGCTTCCGCTTAGCGATCTACAAGGGTATGTAGATGCACTCTCCTTCCCCTCGTTGCTAGTCTCTCCATAGATAGATCTTGGTGATACGTAGGAAAATTTTGAATTTCTGCTACGTTCCCCAACACATGCCAGTATTGCGTCCTCAAAGAGGAGCACGCCATGCATAGCGTGCACACCATGCCATGCAGCGTTGGCTTTTTGGTTGTCTTCATCGGGCTGCTGCATTATGGCCGGGTGCATGCTTTGATGCGACGCTGCATCGGTTCTAATGGTAGGCATGCGACATGTTACTGCGTTGATAGGGGTGGCGGAGCAGGCTACGTCGAGGCATGCATGCAACGCACGGGCGCAGTCCTGCGGGTGGGCATGCATGTTGCTGGTAGGCACGGGCACGCATGCAACGATGGAAAGGGCACTGCATAGGCTTGGTCAATGCACCGCGTCAACTCTTGCCGTTGGATTCAAATGGACGGTCCTGATGCTCCAACAAGAGAGGCTGATCCAAACCCCACCGCGTCAATCAATCAGCGCGTCTCATGCGGATCGCTGCACACTGTAGCTAACCCTAGCGCCTGATCTCAACCGTCCACGCACAACGATCGACGACCAGGTAGTGTGCGGGGTTTTGAGGGGTTTTGAGAGGGGTTTTGAGGGGTTTTGAGAGGTTTTGACTGATTAGGGTTGAGCATAACTAATTCAAAAAAAATCAAAAAAATATAAAACTTGCGCACATAGTCTTATTATGTCGTATAGTAACGAGAAAAAAATATAAATATGGTTTACATACATTTTTACGAAAAATCCTTCACAAAATTTTCATTCCTCAAACAATGTAGTATCGAGTTCAAGGGAGAGAGAAAAGCGCACCGAGAGTAGCTGGAGTTTTGAAAATGAAAAGTGTGAAAACCTCACCAAAACTTCATTTTGGATTGACTAAGAAAGATCTGAACTTACTTTTCTCATTTTCATGTTTTAAACTTGTTTTATATATAATTTTCTATTAAACCTTGTTTTTTCAAAAAGAAAAGAAAAAACAGAAAATTAATTCAATAAATAGTGAGACTTTAGATTTACACTATATAGGTAGAATAGATGTGTAGAAAAATTATTTGGCTGGTTTAGACAAGGTGCCAAAAGAACTTGCTTAAATATGAGGTCGTTTACCCTACCTTTGGAGGTCATTTGAAACACACTTTTCATGACTATAAGTTCAACTTACCAAAAGGGCTCGGAATGATCAGCAAGCAAACATATTTCAGTTGAGGTACTTTAGATAGCACTAAAACATCAATAGCCCAAATTTAAATTTAAATTTAAATTTAAATTTGAATTTTATTTGGCTGGTTTAGACAAACAAGTTCGAATAGAAATATGGGGATACCTAGTGACTACCAGTACGCACCAAGTTACAAATATTATTACATGCCCCAAATTTTCAAACTGTTCTCTGTTCTACTTCTTCCTACCACGTCGTGTGCCCTTCTTCGCCTTAGCCCTTCTTATTTTTGGTTCTACTACACACACAAGTTCACTGATCATCTTTGTTTTCTTCACTGGTCTTTTCAACACCTCGCCAATACCCTCGTGATCAGTGTCTTCAGTCTCAATGTTGACACCAGTTTCAGTTTCTTTGGTGTGTACCTCAACATGGGTTTCTTCAGTCTGAACCTCGACACGCCAGGTTCAGTTTCTTGATCTGAACCTCGACACGCTCAAGTTCAGTTTCTTCGGTGTGCACCTCCACATCAGTTTCTTCAGTCTGAATGTTGACTGCAGCAGGATTTTCTTCAGTCTGCTCAGGCTCAGGCACACTTCTCTTCTTTCTACCGCCATTGAATCTTGCTTTTTTTGTTGGCCAACGCTGTTCAACAACAAGGGGCTGACTTGCTCGCTTCCTCCTGTGCAGAAAATGTTATAGATATAGTTATTGGAAAAAAGCACCAAATCAAAACACAGACAAATAAACAAGAACATGCTTTGGCTTATCAGGAGTGTAACGGCATTTGACAGATCCCACTCTGTGCCCAAGTTCCTGGCACAACTTCCATCTGTTTTGTTACCTTTTGGGCCCTTTTTGGCTTTTCATCTTTCTTTCCCTTCTTACTACTCCCACCTTTCTCAAACCATGCCTTGAATCTACTCTGTTTAGGCCAGCGAGCCTTTCTTTTAAATCAAGGGAGGACACATGGAAAATTCAATGTCCACTTCAGGCCACTGAGACTGATCTGTAAGTGCTGGAATTGGAGTAGCATATGCAGCTTTGAATCTTGCTACCGAATAATATTCATGCAGATATGGATGCATGTTTATCTTTGGTTGGGATGCTAAGAAAAGAATGGCATGCTCACATGGTTTACCAGTGTGTTGCCACTCGAGGCAAGTGAAATCATGCAATTCAGTGTTAACAACATATCTCCTTTCAGTTTTGTTATCTCTAACTTCAGCACCCCAAGGTGAAGATTTTTCAACAAACAAATGTGAAAGACTTCTGCTCCTATTGACCACCTGTTGTATCACTGCTGGAAGCTTATCATCTTGCAGACAATCACCTATCCTTTTTCTCAATTCCCACAACCGCATGAGCATGATCCTGATTTGGTCAACTATGTCATGCACAGGCAAATCTTTAACTCCTTCACCTTGTTGTTGAAACTCTCTGCCAAATTGTTGTTGATGTGGTCACACTTGATGGCAGTGTTGAATGCTGACCTGCACCATAACAAAGAATGGTAGGTGTTCAGCCATGGACCAAACTCATCACATGCTGCCATTATCTTATCAAGATGATATTGGTGTGTCTGTCTAGTGTAAGATCTTGCTGCTGGCCACATGCGCCCAAATTCTTCTCTTCTAAATTTTTTGATCAAATTCATCCACAAATGACCGAAGCACTCCCTCTGCTCAGCATGTGGGAAAACATTTTTCATTGAATTTTCAAGCCCCTTACATGCATCTGTGTGTATAGCCAAAGGTGACACTGGCCCTAGGCATCTTTCCAACTGGATCATGAACCATGTCTATGAAGCCTCGGTTTCTGACTGAAACAAGCCAACAACAATAGGAAACATCCAGTTGTGTCCATCTAGAGCATTGCATGCTGCCAACTGACCATTCCACTTGCCTGTCAAAAATGATAAGTCTATGCTCAAATATGGACGGCACCCTGCTTTGAAGCCATCTATGCAAGGCTTCAAAGCCATAAAAAACTTGGAGAACTTGACTTCACCTTTGGCTGATACCTCTGTATCTATCTCCACAACACTACCAGGTGACCTCTTTTCCACCTCTGCTTTGAAGTTGTAAAGCATCCTAAATGTATTTGCCCAATCACCATATAAGTTTTTCATTTTCCTTTGTTTTGCCTTCCACATGTGGTATATTTCAGTTGAATGAGGTACATCTTTTCCAAGTCTACTTTGAGTTTTTGGCAGTAGTGTTTGGTGTTTTGGCTAAAATTGGGGTGATATTTTCTGCAACCCAAAGTTGTGATGTCATGGTTGATACTCTCTGTGAACTTGTAATACAAGTATGTTGATTGGGGATTTGGTTAACCACAAAGATTACTTCCATCAGGTTGCAGTCTAGCAGATATGTACCACTTGCAAGGTTTGACACTACCATCAAATCCTCTGCACCTCGCATAAAACTTCTTCCTATCAGTCCAAACAGTCTTGGCATCAAACTCATGTTTCACTTCATAAGTCTTGAAACACATCCTAAACTCCTTCATGCTTGGGAACAACTTGCCTACTTCAATGACAGGGTTTTCTTTGTCATACACATGCACCAGCTCATCATCATGTGCATCATCTACTTCATCTGCAGCTTGTTCCATCAATTGTCCATCTACATCTTCATCAACATTAGCAGGCAAACTAGATTCTTCCCTCTCATGATTATCTCTGTCTTCTACTGGTATAACAAAAAGTTTGGCCATCTCTATGTCAGGCTTTGGTGCTATGACCAAATCAGTTGGCTAATCTAATTCAACTACATTCCAATCATCAGTTGCTGCAGTTTAAGTTTCTGTTCAGTCCACTGTCCCTCTTCGGCTATTCGTAAGTTCAGTACACATGGGAATCAATGGCCTCTGTGTAGCCCAATCATCATCTACCATCTGCGCAGCCAATTGTGATGGCACATATCCAACCTTCAAAAAAATATTCAGATCAACCAGCTTAGCAAAAAAATTCGCTCGTTTGCTTGTCCAGCCGTTTTGCCGATCGATTTCATCAACAATCTGTTCACCATCTTCCATTCTCACATACTCTCCTTTCCAATCATCAAACCGCAACAGTGATACTTCTTGCTCTGGACCCCAAACAACTTTCTCCCCAATTTTTTCCACCCATTTCTTCACTGCCTTCTCTCCCATGTTCTGTAGAACTTGTGGATCAATCTCTGAAAACTCAACCTCCCATTTAACAATTGTGTCTCTCTCAATGTTCTGAATGCTACCATCAACTAATTTTGCCTTTGATGGAAAGAAATTGACCGTCAATTCAAAGGTCCGAGCGGTAGCATCCCCTCTGTCAGTGGCGGACAGTGTGAGCCCGTGAGAAAGAGCAGACTAGGCCCTAATTGCATGCAAAATTGGATCAAAGAGAGGAGCATTACCTATTCGAAGTTGAATCTGGCGGCTCCATCTCAGTATGCCCACGGGCTCCCCTCACAACCTATCGATTCAACAAGCGAAAACAGAGGAAACGAGCTGAGATCTACGGGGCCGAGAGAGGAACGGGAGGGGGACTAGTGTTCTCACTCACCATTTTTTGAGGACGAAGGCTCCGCCGCCGTTGAGAACGAGGGCTCCGCCGCCGTTGAGAACGCAAGATCTGCCGCCACCGGAGAAGAAGGGGGGGGGGCAGAGTGGCGGGCCCGGCACGGTCGGGCGGCAGGGCACGGTCAGCTGTTTTGAGGAGCAATTAAGTTGGACCCACATGTCCTAACATAAACGGGCTTGGTTAACGACCAATTTAACCACATTTAACACCCCCTGTGGCCCTGGGCTATTTAACTGCTCAAATGTATCGCACCACAACCATTTGCTC
The DNA here is from genome assembly GCA_021605145.1 of Aegilops bicornis. Classification (NCBI taxonomy): domain Eukaryota; kingdom Viridiplantae; phylum Streptophyta; class Magnoliopsida; order Poales; family Poaceae; genus Aegilops; species Aegilops bicornis. The sequence goes on from CM038674.1 coordinate 50,013,772, forward strand.
GAACAACGTCGCACTCTAGCCAATTCACATAAAAAACGTCGCACAGAAGCTATTGTGTTTGTGCGACGTCCAGTGCACTTTTTCACCCATCGTCAAAGACACGGAATGGTTATGGCCTTCACGGTGTAATATACCAACTGTTGTCTGCTGCGCGCAACAACCTGATCAAGGCTGTGTACTCGTATCTACAAGACCTGCTATTCTTCGTCTCCGGCTTCCCCTGCATTTTGTTCACCGTGGCATATGGTCAAAGACTTGCCCTCGCACAAAAGTAAAACAAGACGGAAATGAAAATTGACCGAGCAATCACACACGATCTCCTGCATGCATTTTGTTGTCTTTGCGTTTAGTCTGCTCTTAGACCATATCTAATACCAAAGCCAATCTCCCACGAGTACAAATTGTAGAAGTCATATGTCTCACCCAACGAATCAAAACTCAGTCCAAGTTCGGGCATAATTACACTCTTTGTTGGCTCCTCTGTGTACTTGTCAATCGACTGCTCCGTAGCATTCATTCAGGATGGGCATGGTGTGGGGCACTACCCAGCCGTAATCTGCAACACCGGACAACACCAGATTCAGGGCTTTTACGTTTACAACTTTCTTGCTAAATGTGACAAAGGCTCACAGCATGATGCATATGGTTATTCAAGCTGGAGTATGAGAGGGAATAACGAAGGATGCATACAGTGACTCATTACTATTTTTTGTGTTACCTCAACTACACCTGAAAGAATCTAAATTATGTCTGAACTTATTCAACGCCACACATACATGATAGGAATCCTACAACGCCACGATTTTTGCTTTTCGTACTTCCTCCGTTTTTATTTACTCCGCATATTAGCTTTGGTTAAAGTCAAATTTTGTAAACTTTAACAAAGTTTTTAGACAAAAATAGTAACATATACAATAACAAATCAATCACATTAGATTCATTGTTGAATGCACTTTCACATCGTATAGATTTGCTATTGTAAATGTTTATACTTTTTTCTATAAAGTTGGTCAAAGTTTATGAAGTTTGACTTCAGTCAAACCTAATATGCAGAGTAAATAAAAATGGAGGGAGTACCTTCTTGTCCACCCAGGGGCTTGTGGATTTACTATATGTCGACTGCGCAGACTTATTTGGCGGGGATGAGTCCGGTCGTCGCCCCACCCCAGCTTGTGTAGCACCATTGCATTCGCCGTCGATCTGCTGAACACACCCAGAGCCAACATTTGATTCTGCAGGGGCGTCCACTCCTGATCCGCTGTTCGTCAACAGGACCAGAGGAACCGGAACCGGGTGCTCATGGATGTCGGCGAACTCCTCTCGCAGGGGGTACCCAAGGAGAGCGGTGGCAGTGGCGGCGGCCATGGCTCGTCAACTGGCATACAGACAAATTGCTCGACAAAGCAGATCTGAGCACACTATCCTGTCAACGGCATCGAGGAGGAACTCATCCCAGCAGCCTCCATTTTTTCCACCCAGTGACCGCCGGCGAAGAACGGCCGCCGCCGCAAATCGAGAGGGCTGGGGCACGAGACGAATACAGGGGCCGGCAAGGGTTTCCAGAATGAACCACCATCATGCTAGACTGGTCGGGGATTTGGGCGTGGGGTCGCAAAACGTGCCACTATGCACCGATGCGCACATCTGACAGACGGCTCAGGGTTTCCGCAAACGTCCTGTTCCCGTGATCTGGTCCACGAACCAGACCGCACGCCCGTCTCCGTCGTCCCTCTACTACGTTCCCAGCCCACGTATGAGGCATTGTTTGCTACCGTATTCTACCTCGTCCGCCCTTTTCTAAAACGCGTGTCTGACAGATTTTTCCAGATCCCGATCGCGGAACGGAAGGCGAGGATACCAGGATCAGCTGGGCTCGGGCACCAAATTGCCTCGTCCGTGTATACCTACCTTTCTTGTATACAGGACAACAATGAATCATGATGCATAAGAAGGTAAAGAAAAAAAGGTAGTCACGCAAGGGATATTATTTTGAGCATAAAGCCTAGAGAATTTTCCCGGGCAATGCAGCATCGGATGCTAATCACATGCTTGTTATAGTCCTTTTTGACTTTTATGCATCGCGCCCTTTTAAAAGGAGGCAAAATTAATCATTCAGAAAAAGCAGAAACAGCCAAAGCATCATTTGGTTTTACAGCTTTGTTCTGTGCACGGAGATGGGGTGATGGCATAGGAATGAACGTCTAATGTAAGCTTACATGTGAATTCTCTTCAATGCGGGCATATGGAATTATACTACCTGGTACACTAGCTGCAGCCTGCAAATGCCTAGCTTGTAAGGCGGACTAAGAATAAGACTGCATGTAGTACAAACTTGAGTCACTTATTTTGAAAGGGATGAAATATATTCTGTCTGAAAATGCATGGACTTAATTTTCCTTTTTTGAGGATTGAAATGCATGAACTTCACATGAAGCAGCCAAGTTTCTACAAACTGGGTGCAATCAGCAAAAAAAATCCTCACCTCACTTTTGTAATCTTGCTCAGTAAATTACAAGCGCTTGATTAATCATTGCTCCGTGTTGAGCTCGTGACACGCGTTTGATTGATTAATTTCAGTTTCTAATGCCAGCTGAACAAACAAGCCGAGGTTGACTTGGATCATTTGACAGTTATTTTGTTGGATGTGACTAGGTCTTAGTCGACTGAAATTTAACCAAGTCTCGGTCCAATGACATAACATGTAAGAGAGTAAAAGAAAAGGACAACGCTAACGCCCACACGTGTGGTGGGAGTCAAACCCGCCCACACGTCCTATAACACACAGGCTGCGCCACGTCACCGCATGCATGCATGTAAGAATCTTTTTGGATTTTCAGTTTTTAAAATGTTTTATTTCTTAAATGAAAACCGGATTGAAAATCCGTTTTCACCATTGAAAGATCGAGGATGTCGCCTAGAGGGGGGGGGGGTGAATAGGCGCTTTAAAACAATTACGGTTAAGGCTTGAACAAATGCGGAATAAACCTAGCGGTTAATTTGTCAAGCACAAAACCTAAAACAACTAGGCTCACCTATGTGCACCAACAACTTATGCTAAGCAAGATAAGCAACTATGTGATAGCAAGATATATGACAAAGAACAATATGGCTATCACAAAGTAAAGTGCATAAGTAAAGGGCTCGGGAAAGAGATAACCGAGGCACGCGGAGACGACAATGTATCCCGAAGTTCACACCCTTGCGGATGCTAATCTCCGTTTGGAGCGGTGTGGAGGCACAATGCTCCCAAGAAGCCACTAGGGCCACCGTAATCTCCTCACGCCCTTGCACAATGCAAGATGCCGTGATTCCACTAAGGGACCCTTGAGGGCGGTCACCGAACCCGTACAAATGGAGATCCTTGGGGGCGGTCACCGAACCCGTACACTTTGGCAACCCTTGGGGGCAGTCACCGGTACCCGTCAAATTGCTCGAGGCAATCTCCACAACCTAATTGAAGACCCCGACGCTTGCCCGGAGCTTTACACCACAATGATTGAGCTCCGAACAACACCAACCGTCTAGGGAGCCAAGACACCCAAGAGGAACAAGTTCTAGGGTGTCCAAACACCCAAGAGTAACAAGCTCAAGGGTACCAAGCACCTAAGAGTAATAAGCTTCTCAACTTGTAACTTCCACGTATCACGTGGAGAACTCAAACCGGTTTTTCAATCCGGATTGAAAATGTGGATATAGATCTAGATCTCCTCTCTCTTTTCCCTCAAAAACTAGCAAGAATCCATGGAGGGATTGAGAGTTAGCAAGCTCGAAGAAGGTCAACAAATGGGGGAAGAACATGAGCTCAAGGGATGAGGTTCAATGGGGAAGAAGACCCCCTTTTATAGGTGGGGAAAAATCCAACCGTTATGCTCACAACCCGCACAGAGCGGTACTACCGCTCCAAGGAGCGGTACTGCCACTAGAGCGGTAATACCCCTTCGAAACACAACAGCGAGGAGGCAAAAAGGCCAGAAGAACCGTCGGAGCGGTAGTACCGCTTGACCTCACGGTACTACCGCTAGGGGTAGCGGTACTACTGCTAAGGGTAGCGGTACTAAAAGATTATATCCGGGCCTACCACCGCAGGACTTGGAACGAGTTTTCGGTCCGGAGCGGTACTACCGTTGTAGGAGCCGCGGTAGTACCGCTCTGGAGCGGTAGTAAAAAATTACATCCGCTCTAATTCGCGGTAGTATCGCTGCAGCCACAACTTTTGCAAACAGACTCCGAATTCGATGAAACCAAGTTTGTTGGAAAGATAGCGACAAGGGCTAACACAATATTGAAAGAAATATCAATAAGAAGCAAATTAGAAAAGGCCCATAAGAAAATGTTGAGAGCCCTTCCTCGGATAAGATCGGTAAAACCTCCAACACCGAAAACATCATAGAAGACGCATGCGAACTCCGTTTTCGATGAACTCAAGCTTGTCATCAAGATGATCATAAGCTCTAAGACTCACAAAGAGAACCAAATGAGAACCAAGAAACAAGATGCAAGGATGCACTGGTTTGAGCTCTCTACTGACGATACGATCAAGCTACCAACTTGAGAGCCCCCCTTGATAGTACGGCAAACGATCCTATAACCCGGTCTCCCAACTACCACCATTATGAGATCGGTAAAATAGAAAACCTATCAAGGGAAAACCTTTGCCTTGCACATGGTCCACTTGAGCTAGATGATGACGATCTTGACTCCCTCAAGTTGGACCACCTTTCTTGATTGTGTTGGCTCGATGAAGACTAGATGATTGCTCCCTCATAGTCGACTATGGGTGCACTACTAGGGAAAACCTTATACACAGAATCTTAGCAGCATCGCGACACAAAAAAAAGCGCTACTGCTAATTAGCAATAGCGCGGGTTTTTAACCCTCGCTACTACTAAGTTGATAGTAGTAGCGCAGGTTTTTAACCCTCGCTACTACTAAGCGGTCTCTACCGTGCCCCCCAACACATCCCATAGTAGTAGCGAGGGGTATAAACCCGCGCTACTACTAAGTTGATAGTAGTAGCGCGGTTTTATACCCCTTGCTACTACTAAGTACGAGGTAGGTGAAGTCACCATATCCTCGGCCGAATCCCCATCTCCTCCCCCAAATCCCTCCTCTCTTCCACCACTCTCTCCTCTCACTTTGCATACGCTCTCACATGGACCTCTTGCCCATGCACCCATCCTCCTCCATGGCGCCGAAAGAGGCCGCTGCCTCGCGCCACCGGCGTCTAGGAGCTCGCCGGTCTTCCATCGACGTCTAGGAGGCCGCCGCCCCGCGCCACCACACCGGAGCACCTCGCCACCGGTGACTAGCTCCGCTGCTCCCTACATCACCTTCGTCTCTCCCTCGGTTTTCCTTCTCTCTCTCTCCTCTGGTTTGACTCGCCCTCCCATGTCCATGCCCGTGCAGGTCGTCGCACGGATGACCCGGATCTATCTGGCATGGTCGGGAAGAGGAGCCCCATGCTGCGGCCTGGCTCTGCCATAGAAACAAGCCCTCTCCATCAGCCACTACTGGATCTGGTCTTCCGCTGTCCGTTCATGCCTCCGGCGACGCCAATCATCACTAGATCTTACCATTGCTGCCATTGAGAGCACGCAAGGGATCGAGATTTTTTTTGTTTTTGAAAGTAATAGCGATAGCTGGGTATAATACCGCTACTGACTAATTACCGAGCACTGCTTTGTAACGCACGCCACTGACTAACCATGTATAGCGAAGGCGTGTCAACACGCCATCGCTACAAGTTAGCTGTGGCGCCGTATCAGTAGTGCGGGCACCCGCGCTACTGATACACCCAAAACCCGCGCTGCTGCTAGGCTTTTCCCTAGTAGTGGTGAGCCACTCTTCGGCTCATCTTCACAAGTCCATTGTCACCACAATGGGCGGCAAGCTTCAAGCACTTGATCTCTTCATGATGCATCACTTGAACTTGCACACCGCATCCTAACCCCACAAAGAACTCCCACGAAGACCATGGGTTAGTACACAGAGCGTAATTGACAATGCTTACCATACCATGGGATCACTTGATCCCTCTCGGTACATCTTCTACGCTTTGTGAGTTGATCAACTTGATTCACTCTTGACTTAGTCTTGATCAACCTTGAATCTTTCCAACTCTCTTCATTTGGATGATGTCTTGAAGGTAAACATGAATGATCACACAATCTTCTTCTTCAAGACATGCTTGCAATAAGCTCAACACTCACATGACCAATCTTTGGATAATTCCTTAATAGCACCTTGATCAACTCATAAACTCCTTGAAACCAACACATGGACTTCAAGAAAACCAATCTCAAATGGACTACAACATACGGATGTATGTAGACATGTTTTAGAGTGTAGGTTCACTCATTTTGCTTCGTATGTAGTCACTTGTTGAAATCTCTAGAAAGACAATTATTTAGGAACGGAGGGAGTAATACCACACACTCTAGCTAGGGTTCTTCGACGCAGGTTGCTTGCATTGTTGTCCTTTTTTTCTTTTGAGAAACAACATTTACGTACACTCACACTGTCACACCACATACACTCAAACAAATGCCTACTGATACTCCCTTGTCCGGAAGTACTTGTCATTAAAATGGATAAAAGGAGATGTATTTTAGTTCGGACGGAGGGAGTAATATTTACTTATGAGTTATGACTAAATCATATAAAAACAAATCTTAAGGATTTTTCAAACCACATTTAACAGGAGACGTTCCATTCGGTTTAAACATTAAAAAAAATATTTGTTTATTTTTGTGGTGCAATCTAGACTTGGGTCAACTTAGTTAATCATACGGCAGTCCAATATCCAGGGTGGGCCCCGACTGTCATCGTGCAAGGTTACCACCGTCTCCGTCTCCCTCTTTCTTCCCAGCCCACCTCCGCTATAAATACCACTCACTCAAAATAAAATAATGAGCTCTACCGTCGACAGAAGCAGCTCGCGGTCTGCTCTCAGTCCACTCCTCGTCCTCGTCGAGCGGCGCCGCGGCAGCAGCAGCCGCCAGCGTCCGTCGGGAGACCGACATTTCCTCTTGGCCTGGCGGGGGCCGAATCCAATCCGTAAGTCGAAATCTCTCTCTGTGCTTGCTCTCGAATCCCCGCCCGCCCCCTACAGTCCTACAGTACTTCCCTGCCGCCGCGCCGCCATTCCCGCCGTTTCTTGGGGTCTCGATTAGGAGTCCGAGGGCACTGGTTGTGTATTGATCCTCCCCGGTAATGGAGGCCCTGCTGGCTGTTGCCGCTGGGTCTACTCCTGCGTGCCCGTCTGCAAGGTGTTCGATGGATTGTGCAGGGTGTACCTCTGTCCGCCTGGTCTCGTATCAGTTCTTCCAGGTTTCAGTCCGTTTACAGTCAGTTGCTGAAAATGTGCACGAAATGCAGGGATGTGTGCTCAGGTTGTTTGCTTGCTTGCAATTCCAGGCATTGCTTCCTCTTTGCAGGAAGCATCCCATCTTAATTCTTAAGAATATAGTACCACAAGTATATATGGTTGTATGTTCCCACTTGGAAAGAAAAAGTTGTATGTTCTGTTTGTTTGCTTGCTTGCTGTCTGCTTGAATGTTTGTTCCGTCTTAAGCATAGCGCAAGACCGCAAGTATAATCGTTTGCTTCGTGGGTGTAATCCAAAGTTTGGGGGATGCAGCTTTAATTTTGTTCTCTCTTGCATAGCAAAAGTGTGTGGAAACTGGAATCTGTTGAGAGTAGTATGGCCACGCCAAACGTTTTGGCTTTTCACTTAAGGACCACATTGCTTCTTGACTTGATTTCTTGGATGCTTTTCAGCCCAGCCTTCGAACTGTACCTTCCTAGTGATGGTATAGATGGTTAATATAAGTGAGGCACAGACCAAACTTTTGTGTTGCTTACTACTCCTAGTAATGGTATAGAAATGAGTGTATTTCCTTACTGTTTTTTTTTTGTCAAATCGTCTGTCATTGTTCTCTCAAGTTGCTTTATTTGCAATATTCAATCCATTTTTTTATTACTGCAATTGCTTCATTCGAATTGAGGTTTCAGTCAGTTTATCGTCAGTTGCTGAAACTGTGCATGAAGCGGATGAAAATGCCGGGGCGTGCGCTCTTTGTTTACCGTTTACCGTCATTTGTTTGGTTGCAGGAAGCACCCGGTCTTAAGCATAGTATATATAAAGTTGTATGCTCTGTTTTGTTTGTCTGTTTGCTGTCTGATTGAGACAAGGGCATAATCCAAAGTTTGCCACCTGCTCCTGCACATTTATGTGTTGGAAACTGGAATCTGTTGAGAGTAGTATGGCCACGCCACATGTTTTGGGTTTAACTCAAGGACCGCATTGCTTCTTGACTTTCTTGGATGCTTGTTGGCCCAACTTTGCAACTGTACCTTCCTAATAGTAGTATAAATCAGTCACATACAATTCTTTTTGTGTTGCTTGAGATTTGGTGTATTTACTTAATGTGTTAAGTCGAATAATCTGTCATTGTTCTCCCAAGTTGCTTTTCCTCGTGATATTCAATCCGTCGGGTTTTTAATTACTGTAACTGCTTCATTCAAATTGATATTTGCTTCCTTGTTGTTGTTTTCCTTTCAACGTTTGGGCTGAGGCTTCAAATAATGGTGCTCTTTAACATGGACTTTGTTACTTTAAAGAATGCAAGAATTATGCATTGGTACCACGATAACATCTGCTCTGTGTTTTTTCTACAGGGGGTTTCTAACACATAAGTATTTTGCTAACATGAAGACAAGCATCCAGTAGACTTTGCACCATTTGAGGCACAATGGAGATATCTTTTCTCATGTTGTTGGTTCTCTCTCTGCTTCTGTTTCCTAATGGCATCTGCAAGAGTTTAGCTGCGAGGCCTCCTGTTGTGAATATTGGGTCTATTCTTCAATTTAACTCCACCACGGGAGGTGTTGCCGCGGTTGCCATCCATGCAGCCTTGGAAGATATCAACTCTGATCCAACAGTTCTAAATGGAACTACACTAAAGGTTCAAATCAAGGATACAAATTGCTTTGATGGTTTCCTTGGCATGGTTCAAGGTACGCTAGCTTTAATATCACGCATTCATTTGGCATTGTTGAAATAGTTTTTGCTTCTCTTGTGGAGTTGTGACAATAATACCGTATTCCTTGTATCAGCTTTGCAGTTCATGGAGACTGATATTATTGCACTCATTGGCCCTCAGTGCTCTACAATTTCTCATATCATTTCATATGTAGCAAATGAGCTCCAAGTCCCTTTGATGTCCTTTGCTTCTGATGCAACTCTTTCATCGATACAGTTCCCGTTCTTTGTCAGGACTGGTCCCAATGACCTCTATCAAATGGCGGCTGTGGCAGAAGTTGTTGACTACAACCACTGGAAGATAGTGACTGCCATATACATTGACAATGTTTATGGTCGAAACGGCATTGCTGCTTTGGATGATGCACTCGCTTTAAAGCGCTGCAAAATCTCCTACAAGGTTGGGTTTCCTTCCAATGCTAAAAGAAGTGAGCTCATAAATTTGTTGGTTAGTGTCAGTTATATGGAGTCTCGTGTTATCATTCTCCATACTGGAGCTGAACCTGGACTCAAGCTTTTCTCTATGGCAAAACAACTGAACATGATGGGCAACGGCTATGTGTGGATTGCAACTGACTGGCTGTCTGCATATCTTGATGCTAATTCATCAGTTCCTGCTGAGACTATATCTGGCCTGCAAGGTGTTCTTACTTTACGGCCACATATCGCCAACTCAAAGATGAAGAGTAATTTGGTCTCCAAATGGAGCAGGCAAAGTAAAAAGTACAACTATAGTGATCTTCGTGTAAATACTTATGGTTTTTATGTTTATGATAGTGTATGGGCAGTAGCTCGGGCTCTGGATGCCTTCTTTGATGATGGTGGTAGGATTTCCTTTTCAAATGACTCGATGTTACATGATGAAACTGGAGGAACTCTTCACCTTGAAGCAATGAGCATTTCTGACATGGGAAATAAATTATTGGAGAAGATTAGAAAGGTAAACTTCACTGGGGTGTCTGGGCAAGTGCAATTTGATGCTGGAGGAAACCTAATTCATCCTGCATATGACATCATAAACATCATCGGAAATGGCATGCGGACCATTGGTTTTTGGTCAAATTATTCTGGCTTGTTGTCGACTGTCTCTCCAGAGGCTCTATATTCAAAGCCTCCTAATATTTCTCTCGCTGATCAGCATCTCTATGATGTCATTTCGCCTGGGGAGACTGCACAGAGGCCTCGAGGATGGGTTTTTCCTTCTAATGCCAAGCAGTTGAAAATTGGTGTTCCCAACAGATTTAGTTTCAAAGAATTTGTCACGAAAGACAATTCTACTGGGTCAATGAAGGGTTATTGCATCGATGTCTTTACTCAGGCATTGGCTTTGCTTCCTTATCCTGTTAGTTACAAGTTTGTACCTTTTGGGAGTGGTACTGAAAATCCTAATTATGACAAACTCGTACAGATGATTGAATCAAATGTAAGTATGGAATGCCTTTTTTTTTCCTCTAACCATTTCATCATCTTTATCGAAAAAACCATTTCATCATACCATGCTGACCAGGGGGGGTCTTATCCTGCAGGAATTCGATGCAGCTATAGGGGATATTGCAATTACAATGAGGCGGACAGTAACTTTTGATTTCACCCAGCCATTCATTGAAACAGGCTTGGTTATCTTGGCTCCGGTTAAACAGCATATAACATCGTCCTGGGCATTCTTGCAGCCATTTACTTTAGAGATGTGGTGTGTTACAGGGTTGTACTTCCTTATTGTGGGTGTGGTTGTTTGGGTTCTTGAACATCGGATCAATGATGATTTCCGTGGTTCAGTACGTCAACAAATAATAACTATTTTCTGGTAAGGAGCTGACTTGCACCTTTTCTATCGTCTTCTTGTAGTATATCATTCCTGTTTTCTTAGACATGTTGATGTTTCAACAAGTCTTGTGCAATATGTTTGCATACAGCAAGCACCTCAGATAACATACCCAAATGAAGCATCTAGTGATTACCAAGGAACTATTATCTTAATGATCTTGTGAAACGTATATATGCACAGTATACATATCCGCTTAATGATATTTATGATGCATTGCTCAATTTTTTTTCTGTTTTCACATACTTCTCCACATGTATTACAAATGTTCTTATCATGGCGTGATTCCTTGCTCTCAGATGTGATTATAATTTCTATTCTTATTGCCTGCAGGTTCAGCTTTTCGACGTTGTTCTTCTCACACAGTGAGTAAGCCAACCTTCTCTATTATGTGCTTTTTTGGCCATAGTTAACATTTTGTTCTGAGGCATGGCTCGTGATTTCATCTGTATCTGCCCGCAGGAGAAAATACTATGAGCAGCTCAGGGCGTGGTGTCCTGATCATATGGCTGTTTGTTGTTTTGATAATTGTATCCAGCTACACCGCGAGTCTTACTTCCATCCTGACCGTGCAACAACTTGATACTTCTATAAAAGGAATCGATGACCTGAAAAATAGCAATGATCCTATTGGTTTCCAAGTTGGTTCTTTTGCACAAGACTACATGGTCAAGGAGCTCAACATCTCACGTTCAAGGCTAAGAGCTCTCGGTTCACCACAAGAATACGCTGAAGCCCTCAAGCTAGGCCCTAAGGAAGGAGGTGTTATGGCCATTGTTGACGAGCGCCCCTATGTTGAACTGTTTTTGTCAACCTACTGCAAGATTGCGGTTGCTGGCACAGATTTCACCAGCAGAGGATGGGGCTTTGTAAGTACATTTGAACCATATTCTTCAATGTAGATTAGAATATAAGAACAAAATATTTTGAAGTTAATATCCTGGAATAGCAGTTTTAACTTTGAATAGTTGTGTCGACTATCTAGTTTATTATGCAACTTTATTTGCACTTGTCTGCAGCTGCAAGTCTAAAATCTACACCTGCTTTATTTCATAAATCAAAATGTAGCACCTTACAAGTTCATTCTACCAGGCATTTCCAAGGGACTCCCCTTTGCAAATAGACCTCTCCACCGCAATCCTGTCATTGTCAGAGAATGGGGAGCTGCAGCGGATCCATGACAAGTGGCTCAAGACAGGGGAGTGCGCAACTGACAACAGCGAGTTTGTTGACTCAGACCAGCTCCGCCTTGAGAGCTTCCTTGGTCTGTTCCTAATCTGTGGCGTGGCATGTGTCCTCGCATTGCTAATCTATTTTGGTATCATGCTATGCAAATACCTGAGGCATGAGCAGAGGAAGAGCCTGAGAAGATTCATCTCATTCGTCCATGGCAAGGATCCACCAAAGAACAACGAGAGGCGGTCCATGAGCCTGCTTGGAAGCTCGACGCCGGCAACGCCGATGAGCAGCCTTACTACCCTTGAGATAGAAAGGTCGGCCAGGGAAGTCAGAAACAGCAGCGTTATTGAAATGGAAAGCTAGTTCATGTGTACAAAGCTAGTTTGTGCTTTATCTCTCAAGGCAGCTGGGCAACTGTTTTGTGTGAAGCAACAATGCGACCGACTAACCTAGCTCCAGGTAACCTAGGTTGGAAAGCCAAACACCAGGGATATGGAGGGGGTTCAAATACTTCTTAAAGGAAGGATTGATAAAAATTAAAAATATCGAAATGCTCCTCTCTCCCACATAGATCACTTTATTCTTTGCATGACTGTATTTTTGGGGGATATCTTGCCACTTCAGAGATGGCGTTTGGCGGTGTGATCTGTTCATGTGTTCAATTGCGCGGAGTGTGGTTATTTCAATTCACTAGGATTGTGTCACTTCAGTTTGATAGTATGCAGCGGATTGAACCTGCCGGCTGCAGCTAGTACCGTTTGATGTGTGACGATGCCTGTAGATTGTAGTACTAAACTTTGATGCTTGTTCATAAACTAGTTTAGATGGAGCCACCCAAAAGATATGGTATTGTTTCTTTTTTTGGCTTATATACTCTGTTTTGTCTGAGTTTTGTTCCGGGCAACTTTGAAGCTTATCTTAGGGTGGTTGTTAGAAAAATGTTTAGCACCTTCCACAACTCATATAAAGAAGATAATTAAAAAAAACATAGGAAGAAATAGTTATGATCTTATTAGGAAAGTTAAAAAGAAAGCCAACACTAGGGTTTTGTTTTTCTAACTCTATGGCTACACTGTAAAATTATTCGAAATATGTATTTGGCAACCCTGTGCCCGATTGCAAAACTGCCACACCATTCGGTGTCCCTTCGATCGGCATCGCACGCATAAGTCTTCCTCCCGTATTCCTCCCCCGCGCCAAGTCCCCAGCCGACAGTGTCTTCCTCTGATTCCTCCTCCATGCCGCCAAGTCCGAGCCCTCCTCGCCGCATCCTCCTCCGGCGAGCCGCCGCCGGCAAGCCAACCCGCAGTGCCGCCCCTTGCTCCCTCCTTTTCCCTTCATCTTCCTTCCTTCCTCCCTCTCTATCATCTCTTTCTTTCTGCTCAAGGGAGCTCCCATGGCGCCGCCCATGGATCCGAGCAAGCTGCCGCCGGAAACACAACCCATCCACTGGACCCCCTCTGCCCCAATGTTCGCGACCTCTGGCGCCTCCCTGGCGTCCGCCGCTGCCTAGTCGTCATCCTCGAAGCCCACGATTGCAACACCTCCTCCAGGGCCGGACTAGGGGGTGTGAGGCTCCAAGGAGCAGTAGTAGTTTAGTGGTTTGCACGAGTTGGGTTGGAGCAACTGTGCAAGTGTATATAGCAGATCTGTCTGGCACTTTTTCTGGTATGAAAGATGTGCACGAGTTGCTGAATTTAGACCCCAAACAAAAATTTACTCCCTCCGTAAACTAATATAAAAGCATTTAGAATACTAAATTAGTGATCTAAACACTCTTATATTAGTTTACAGAGGGAGTACTAAAGATGCAAGTGAACAGCAGTCAAACATGCATAGCAGATGCAGCTGGTGATTGCAAAAGAAAAGAATCTGTCAAGGAGATGATACTTCAGACACCATAGCTGCTCTCATGGATGATTCAGGGGCCATGGAGAGGGCCAACAGAAACGCATGCATGTACCTCCTCCACCATTACCACTTATCTTCCCAGTATACCACTAACCACCATTACCAATGTGCTAACCACTGCACTGAGAATGGTCTCTTCCAATGTATGTCTGCTTGCTTCAGCGCAATGTATCTGAAGAATAGTTAGCCTCGTTGCCTTTCAACAGTTACTGCAAACCTAGGATTGTTAATTAAGTATGGTTGTTAACTGCAGATGGTAAACCAAAGAGGACGAGGTTTCTCTGGTGGTTAGTAACGACAATTTAGAATGTGTTTTCTGATGAGAAGCTATACATGTACTTTTTCTAGGTAATAGATGAACATTTGCTGCGGCGGCAGGTGGCAGGTGGCCTCACACCCGCCAGGCGTCCTGGTTGAGGAGTGCGCCGGACTGGTAGGTACCTCATAGTCTCATACCCGGTGGGCGTCCTGGTTGGGACCTCAGGTCTTAGATGTTTAGGTTTGGCTGCGATGTCTGTTTGGTATTAGGCCCAGACTATCAGCGCCCCTTCATCGATTGGATAGGTGTAGCGACAGTTGTTGCTTAGAAAGTGATTTTAGTCTTGCTGTTATATGACTTTATAAGGTCTTGTGAGAATAGTTAATAAAGTGGCCGTATGCATCGCCCAGATGCAGAGGCCGGGGGTCATCCTCCTTTTCTAAAAAAAATAGTTGAACATTTGCTGAGAGCAAAAAGAGAGAGAGAGAGATGGATTTGTTCTTAAGTCAGTATAAAACTTGTTTGTCCATCCATCACCGATTCTTGAATGGGGATGTATATATTACTCTTGTATGAACCAAATTAGTCAGGGGCAATAATTTCTACAACATGTAAAAATACTATTTTGTTTTCTTTTCTATAGTAAGAACTTGAGCAACTTGTGGCAAAAGTTATTAAAAGAGAAAAGTATATTTTTCATCCCTCAATTCATGGCAAAGTCTAGATTTAGTCCCTTAACTATGAAACCGGACAACTTGCACCTTAAACTTTTAATACCGGACAAATTTTGTCCCTGGTATCAGCCGACCCAGTTTTGCTGCTCACTTGGCGTGGTTTTTGACTGACTTTGACCGGCCAAGCCAACGTGGCAATAGAGATGGTAAATATCTCTTCGGTTCAGGAAAAAGATATTGCTTGCGCCGGCGGCGGTGCTGTGGATGATGCGGGTGCTAGCGAGGAGAGACTGCAAAAATGCCTGGGAGCGAGCTGGGTGTCCGCGCGGCTGGAAAAGCAAGAGGGGCACGCGGAATGGCCAGAGCTTCGCCGACGACGACATCCAAGGCGACGGGCTGCGCTATGCGGGCAGCGAGCTAGATGGGATGGGGTGGCTCATGGAGAGGGGAGAAATGACCGTGGGCTCATCTATAGCGTACACGTGCTCAGACGCGGCGGATAAGCACCGGAACAACGGGCGGCGTCGACGGCAGCGGGCGGCGGAGCATGGGCTCGCGGCTGGGTGAGCTCGTGGAGAAGGGGCTTCTCGGGGAGGACGTGCGAGGCTTCACCATGACCACGGGGAGCTTTGGAAGCTGACAGGAAGAACTGGAGCTTGCCGGACGACGATCTCGCGGCGCGACGGTCACCGGAGTCGAGGAAGACGATTTGGGCGTCGGCGATTTAGGCCTCCGGCGTCTCTTCCTTTGTTGTGGTTTACTAGGACAACGAGGTGGAGCATCTGGATATGGTGAGCCGTGGTGGAGGCCTATGCCGCTACGAGCAACCCGTGCTGATCCCGAAGGGCTGCAGGACGATTCCCTCCGGCCGGCACAGCAACAAGGACACCAGCCGACATAGCGACTGAGACACGGCCGCTTCAGAGCCGCTCGAGCGCTGGCTCGGCGTCATCGCTGCCGGCATCCTAGCATGCCACCGGAGCGCTTGTCCAGCCGGTGCACTCTTAAGTACTTGATGAAATACTAACCAGATCATGCAGCAGTTGAGAGAGCTCGCTCCGGGTAATTTTCAGTGGTCCTTACTTAAGCTCACTGATAACTCTTATAAAGTGGATTTCCCGTCTAAGGAGGATGTGAGGATTCTCAAGTTTGATATGAGCAGGGTCACAGGTACTAGTTATGTGCTGAAGTTTGATGAGTGGAAAAAGAAAGAGCCACAGGGCACGCCCTTAACTCAGATTTGGGTTTGTTTCTCTGGTGCCCCGTCTGACCCTCTGGACAGCTTCTTGGTGACCTGGAGCCTGGGTTCTTTGATTGGCAGGACTGAGCAGGTGGATATGCAGTTCACTCGGGCTCATGGGGTGGCACGGCTGCTTGTCAGTGTCGCCAATATTCAGTTCTTGCCAGACGTGGTGCCTTGGACTTATGCGGGTGTTTTATATCAGTTGGATGTTGAGTATGAGGATCCTAATTTATTCAATGAGTTTGAGGATGATAATCCTATGGACACTTCTGAGGGAGGAGGGGGTTCGGGGAACCAGGATGATATTGCTAAGAGTAATGATGACAAGGCTAAGGGGCCTTCGGGGCAGTTTGACACTGGTGACTCCGCCCCTGTTGGGTCTTCTATCACAGTTCCGACTACCACTCTTCAGCTTGGTTCTTTTGGGGCGTTCTCGGCTCCGCCGAGGTTGTCGTGTGACCGGGTCGTTTCTGCGAGCCCGATGCTCAGTTTGCGGGTGACGAGGTCTGTTGAGGACGGAGGTGCAGCGGGGCATGAGGTCCCGCCCTCGGTTGTTTCCTCTCCCTCGCGGCCGGCTGTGGTGGCCGAGCCGGTGGTCGCGGGAGGAGATGACGAGCAGGAGGCTCGGCCCTCTGGGACTTTGACGCCGGCGGTGCCGAGGGTCGGCGCGGCCCCCTTGGTGAGGTCGCCAACTTGCGGGGGAGCGAGCGCGCAGGAGGTCGTCGCCTCCTCTTCTGTTGCTCTGGAGGGCGGGCCGGGTGGTTTGGTCGCTACGGCACCGGACTCCTTGGACCGCGCTAGGCCAAGTTCACCGGTCTCAGGCGTCGGCGGGATGTCCGTCGATAAGCCCTGGGAGCTCTCGTCGACACTGGATGTTGCTCCGGTGGCCCCGGCGCTGGCCACCGCTGTTGGGGGACGGGCAGGAGGCTCTTTCCCCAGCGCAGCTTCACGCGAGGAGGTCATCGCTTTCGGCGGGATCCCGGATCCTGTCTCTGCAGGGAGACGGGTCAGCGGGAGACTGCAGGAGCACCCGGATGTTGATGACATGCAGCTAAGGTGCGCATTGAGGGCGGCCAAGTTGCGCGACGTCGAGCTTTCTACTCGTATGTCTCTTAATAAGACTAATTCTATTATGCATTTTACCAATGATGAGATTCTGCAAAATGCCAACCAGTTAGGAGTTTCACTTGGTAATAATGATCTAGAGATTTCTAAGTCTGTTAATGATATGCTAGATTTGGAAGCTGATCGAGCGTTAGAATTGATTCGTAACATAGCTGCAGTTAAGACGATGAATGAGTTGGAGATTGATGCGCTTGGGTTTACAGTCCTTGATGGTTTGTGTGCTGATCTTGACCCTGCGGTACAGGAGATGGATGAGGAGGATGAGTATGCCTCTCCTGAAACCTCTAACCATGAGGATGAGTCTTTGGTGGTAGAGGCTCATTCCAAGCGTGCCGAACCTTCTGATGTTTGCGTTAAGCCTAAAAGGACCTGGAAACGGAAGGTTTATCCAGTGTCGGCTGTGCGTAGAAGTGCTAGGATCCGTACCTCTAAAAAATTTCATGATGAAATATGAGAGGCATCTTTTGGAATAGCAGAGGTCTTAAAGACTTGGCTAAAAGACGGTTTCTAGCAGAGGCTTCTCTTGAACATCATTTAGACTTTATTGCTTTGTCCGAGACTGGATGAGGTAATTTTTCTCCACAATTTCTTAGCACCTTATCTGGGGGGTAGATTTTGACTGGCACTGTCTCCCACCTAGAGGAAGATCCGGTGGGGTTCTTCTCGGGGTTAAGTGCGAAACGTTGGAGGTTCGGAGTGTAGTGTTGGGTGAGTTCGCGGTAAAGTTTCGGGTCAGAACTAAAGCGGATGGATTTGATTGGGCTTTGGTGGCAGTCTATGGGGCTGCGCAACCCGAACTCAAGCCAGATTTCTTGGCTGATATGGTCCGTGTTTGCGGTAACGAGCAGCTACTCGTCTTAGTGGGTGGGGATTTTAACATTATTCAAAGAAAGGAGGAAAAGAATAATGACAACTTTGACGGCAGATGGTCGTTTATGTTCAATACTATCATAGAAAGCTTGGATCTCAGAGAGATAGAGCTCTCGGGTAGGAAATTCACTTGGGCAAACTCGCTACTGGTTCCGACTTTTGAGAAGCTCGATCGTGTTTTGGCGAGCGTCGATTGGGAACAGAAGTTTCCTCTGGTAACGGTGCAGGCGTTGGCACGAGGTATCTCGGATCACACACCGCTACTAGTCGACTCAGGGGCTCAAACTCATTTGGATAATAAGAATATTTTCTCCTTCGAACTTGCTTGGTTTGAAAGAGAAGGGTTTATTGAGTTGTTAGCTAGAGAGTGGGCTAAAGACTTGGGGGGAAGGTCACCCATTGAGCGGTGGCAGTGCAGGATTCGTCATCTTCGAAGGTTCCTTCGTGGATGGGCTAAGCATACGAATGGGATATATAAGGCTGAGAAGGAAAGGCTCCTTATGATTATTCACTCCCTTGAGTTAAAAGCTGAAACCTCTATTTTAGATACCAGTGAGCTGGAGTCTAAAGTGGAGGCAGAGTTAAGGTTGAAAGAGCTTCTCCGAGAGGAGGAATTGAAATGGGCTTTGAGAGCTAAGGTTTGTAAGGTTGTCCAAGGAGAGGACAACACTCAATTCTTTCATATGATTGCTAATGGAAAGCATCGTAAGAAGAGAATTTTTCAATTAGAACAAGATGAAGGGACGATAGTTGGTCAGGAAAACCTGAAAGTTTACATTACCAACTATTATAAGCAGTTGTTTGGACCTCCGGAAGAGAGTTTTGTGTCCCTGGATGAGTCAAGAGTTGAGGATGTTCCTCAACTTGAGACGGAAGAGAATGAGATTTTGACTACTCCTTTTACGAAGAAGGAGGTGTTTGAGGCCATTGCACAAATGAAAAACAATAAAGCGCCAGGACCAGATGGGTTTCCGGCGGAGTTCTACAAAAAGTGTTGGCATTTCATTAAGGGTGACCTGTTGCCGATGTTTCATGATTTGTTCATTGGTCAGCTTCATTTGTTCAAGCTCAATTTTGGAATGATAACTCTTCTTCCTAAGAAGACAGAGGCTATTCGCATTGAGCAGTTCAGGCCTATCTGTTTGCTTAATGTCAGTTTCAAAATTTTCACCAAGGTTGGGACGAACCAACTCACGCATATTGCGCATTCAGTTGTGCAACCGTCCCAGATCGCTTTCATGCCAGATAGAAATATCCTTGAAGGGGTGGTCGTCTTGCATGAAACGCTCCATGAGATCCACTCAGAAAACTAGATGGTGTGGTTTTCAAAGTGGATTCTGAAATAGCATACGATAAAGTTAAATGGCCTTTCCTTCAACAAGTTTTGCGTATGAAATGATTTGACAAGGCCTGGCGAGACCAGATTGAGTCCTTTACGCAAAAAAGGAGTGTAGGGATTAAAGTGAATGATGATATAGGTCACTATTTCCAGACACACAAAGGACTAAGGCAAGGAGATCCCATGTCACCGATTCTATTCAACATAGTGGTTGATGTGTTATCTATTTTAATAGGTCGGGCTAAGGATGCGGGGCAGGTTTCTGGCTTGGTTCCGCACCTAGTTGATGGTGGTATATCCATATTGCAGTATGTTGATGATACTATCATCTTTATGGAGCATGACTTGGCGAAAGCAAGAAACGTGAAGCTTGTGTTGTGCTTATTTGAACAATTGTTTGGACTCAAGATTAACTTCCATAAGAGCGAACTGTTTTGCTTTGGAAGAGCTAATGAGGACCAGGAGGCGTATAAGCAATTGTTCGGATGTGAGTTGGGTTCGCTACCGTTTACATACTTAGGTATACCCGTTCATCATCGTAAGCTGACGAACAAGGAGTGAAAATGCATCGAGGATCGTTTTGAAAAGAAACTGAGCTATTGGAAAGGGAAGCTCATGTCATATGGAGGTCGATTAATTATGATTAATTCGGTCCTCACCAGTATGTCCATGTTTCTTTTATCCTTTTTTGAGGTCCCGGTGGGGGTCAGGAAGAGGTTAGACTTTTATCGATCTCGATTCTTTTGGCAGAATGATGAGTTGAAACGAAAGTATAGGCTTGCAAAATGGGACATGATCTGTAGGCCGAAGGACCAAGGCGGTCTAGGCATTGAAAATCTAGAGATCAAGAATAGATGTCTCCTCAGCAAGTGGCTATTTAAACTTTCGTCCGAGACAAAGGCTACTTGGGCTCAGATTCTGCGAAACAAGTATCTTCAGTCTAAAACATTGGCTTAGGTGACTGTGCGCCCGACTGATTCACCGCTTTGGAAAGGGTTGATGAAAGTCAAGCCCCTCTTCTTTAACAGGGCAAAAATCTTAGTCGGTGATGGGGCTAACACGAGGTTTTGGGAGGATACGTGGTTTGGGGAGACACCTCTGGCACTTCAATATCCTACTCTATATAACATTGTTCAACATCGAGAAGCCTACGTTGCAAGTGTCTTACAGTCCATGCCTCTCAATATTAGCTTTCGGAGGACGCTGGTAGGCGATCGTTGGGAGGCCTGGCTTCATCTTGTACAAAGGCTGATGGATGTCCAAATTTGTCTCGCAGCCGGATAGATTGTTTTGAAACTGACTAAGGACGGCAGGTTCTCGGTCAAATCCATGTATCTGGATGTCATAAACACTAGTGTCATTCCTTGCTCAAGCACGCCTGGAAAGTTAAGGTACCTTTGCGAATCAAAGTGTTTATGTGGTTTGTGCATAAACAAGTCATTTTGACAAAGGATAATCTGGCAAAACGCAATTGGATGGGTTCTGCTAGGTGTAGTTTTTGTGATCGTAACGAAACTATCAGGCACCTCTTTCTATATTGTCCGCTGGCTAAGATTCTTTGGCGTTCGATTCATATTGCTTTTAATATTACTCCACCTACCTCTATCAATATGTTATTTGGAACATGGCTTGATGGGGTTAACTTGGATTTAGCAAGACATATTCGTGTTGGAGTTTGTGACTTGTTATGGGCAGTATGGAACTGTAGAAATGATTTGGTTTTTAATAGAGCAACGAACTTTCACTTTTTGCAGGTTATCTTCAGGGCCACAACATTGATCCGTATGTGGTCGCTACTCACTCCGACGGAGGCCGGGGGCGTTTGGCTACTGCGTCTACCCGATGGGAGATGGTAGCTCGGGTTATTTTCAACCGGTTTGGATGGCGGTCATGTAATAGGATAGGCATGTAGTGCTCCTATTTTATTTGCTAGCCGGTTGTGGCTTCTTGATTTGGCTCGCTTGAGCATCCTGTTTTCTTTTCATACTTTCAGATACTGGAGACTTTGATACTGGTTTTGTTTTTTAATAATATGAGCCGTATGCATCCTTCTGATGCAGAGGATGGGGTAATACCCCTTTTCTAAAAAAAAGGAAAGAAGAAGAGATAGGACGAGTAGGATATACTGCCACCTGGACTATGCCCAGTCAAAAACATGCCAAGTCAGCTCGAAAACTGCTTCAGTTATGTTGAGGGACGAAATTTGTCCGGTATTAAAAGTTTGAGATGCAAGTTGTCCGGTTTTATAGTTGAGGGACTAAATTTAGACTCCACCAAAAATTGGAGGATGACAAATATACTTTTCTCTTATTAAAACATACTAACATACCCATTCTGTAGAAAACATCGCGGTAACTCGTCCACATCTGTAGAAAATAGCATGATAATATTACCATGATATTTGAACATCGCGGTGTTTGTATAACTTATGCGTAAATAGCATGATAATATATACACAGTAACGTGATAACTTACGTACAAACATCACGGTAATTTTTTACCGAAGAGAAAATATTTGACCCAAGGGAAAGGCTGTTGAAAACATATCCTTGGTAACCTCTGTGCAAATAGCATGGTAATATACGCACCGTAAATCTGATAACTTACCTATAAACACCGCTATCATTGATCAAAGGGAAAAAGTTGTTGAAAAACATTCCCCTACGGTAACTATAGTGAAAATTCCATGATAACTTACATTTCACAGGTGTGGTAACTTATGTAGCCCACGTGCAGTAGCTTTAACCCCGGAGAAACAAATTGTTGAAAATATACCCCGGTTACGTCTGTGTAAATAGCATGGTAACATATGCATCTTGGACGTGGTAACTTATGCACAAATATCACGATAACTTTAAACCATAGAAAAAATTCTTGAAAATATACCATGAATAACTTACATGAAAATAACATGGTGATATATAAACCGCATACATGATAACTTACATACAAACACCACGGTAAATTTGACCAAGAATAAAGAAAATTGTTGAAAAACACACCATTGATAAATTATGTGAAAATAGCATGGTACTATCGAACCGCATAATCGATAACTTACATAGAAACACCGCGGTAACTTGTTTGACCGGAAGAAAAAGTTGTTGAAAACATACCTTGGTAAATTATGTGAAAATAATATGGTACGAAACGACCCGTATACGCGATAACTTACATGCAACCACCGTGATAACTTTTTTGACCAGGAGGGAAGATTTGTTGAAAACATGTCATGTTAATATATGAAACACATACTTTATAACTTATGTACAAACACTGGGGTAACTTCTTGACCGGGAGAAAAAGTTGTTGAATAATATAAGCTCGGTAACTTATGTGAAATTAGCTCGGTAACTTGTTGTTGGAAAACATATCGTCGCTAGCTTATGTGTAAAAGTATGCTAATGTACCTCCCGCATACCGATAATTTCTGAACAAAACACCATGGTAACATTGACCAAGGGAGAAAAGGTTGTTCAAAAATATACCTCGATAACTTATGTGAAAATAATTATTGCTAATATACGCGCGGCTCATCTGATAACTTACATATAAACACGGCAATAACTTTGACGAAGGGGGAAACAATTGTTGAAAAACATAGCCCGGTAATTTTCATGTAAATAGCAAGGTAATATAAGAATTGCATATATGATAATTTAAGTACAAACACCACAGTAACATTTTTGACCAAGGAGGAAAAAGTTACTGAAAAATATAGCACGGTAAATTCTATGTAAATATCATGGTAATATACGAACCTCATACCCGAAAAATTAAGTACAAACACCGCGGTAACATTTGATCAAGAGAGAAAAAAGTAGTTGAAAAACATACCCCTGACAACTTCCATGTGAATAGTATGATAATATACGAAGCTCATATCTGATAATTTAAGTACAAACACTGTGGTGATTTGCATCTGAAAAGGAGTGAAGCGGACACCCGAGTTTGTGAACCATCTGAACCGGTGTAAAACATACATAATTATTTTCAAAAACCTGGTCAAGTGAGTCTCTCGGTTTGGATTTTCGGTTATTGATCGCTCTCTCTCATCGTTCGATCTCGTGTAAGGAATACAAGTAGTGTGCAAGTTGTACACAATCACGTAAGGTGGCCTAGTCTTGCTAGTTGTTGTAGCTCCATGTACTGTTGGAGGTTGTGGGTTTGATCCCACTCTAACCGTATTTCTTTTCCTTTTTTCAAACTACAAGCAGTGTGTGTGCAGAAGTGCAGAGGCCGCTTCCTTTTTTCAAACTGCAAGGAGTGTATGCGCAGAAGTGCAGAGGCCGAGAAAATAGGGAGGGGTGGGTCGGGATGGCCCAGCGAATCGCGAGAAGAAGCGAAGAGGCCCAGAAAATCGGGAGGGGTCCGCCCCCGCGGGGGAATCGGGGTGGCCCAGAAAATCGGGAGAAGAAAGGAGGGGTTCGTGCGGGGGTTCGGGATGGCCCAGGGAATCGGGAAAAGAAGCGAGGTGTTTGGTGCGGCGGGAGGGGGGTCGTGCAGTCGTTTTAGCAATCTGGCACACGATTGACAGTTATCACATTCCAAAATTATTTATGGATTAGCTTCAATTGATGCAAATCTTTTTGGTGGGTCTGGGATGCGACTGAGTCCGATCAATCCCAAGTTACTCCCTCCGTCCCATAATATAAGACGTTATTAGAGCATTATTAGTAAAGCCCTCAAACTCTCATACCCTTAAAAATAACTGCTTTTTTACAGTTTTTGTTGAAAAAAAGCCGTAGACTAGAACCCCTTAATCCTCAAACCCTCAAATTTTTTTAAAGGTCCAACCCTCAAACCCTCTCCCAATCCTCAAAAGTAAGGGTTGGGGAGCAAAACCTACCCCAACCCTCATTTGGCGGTTATACTCGCGCGGGAAGGAAAAATCCTCCCAACTCCCGCGACCGCCGCTGCTAGTCGCCCCCGTCGCCGGCGGCCGCCCCGTCGACCTCCCGCGCGCAACGACAACGTCGTTCATGGGGAATATTCCGTTATAAGGGTTGGATTTGAGGGTTCTAATCTTTGGCTCTGTTTTTCAACCCGTAAAAGTGCACAAAAAGATCATTTTTGGACCCTTAAAATGCTAGTGAGGGTTTAAGGGTTTGAGGGTTCTACTAGTAATGCTCTTACATCTAATATGCTGTCTCTCTCAAATCTTACTGGAACACCGAGCCACTGGTCTCAAAAGTGGAAATTCTTGCAGGTTTGTAATGCATCTATTTTGGTTCTTGCGTGAGAAATATACCATACCAATCACAAGTGTTGTTAATAGTGGAGTGGTAGGTAGATGCAAACCAAGCCATCATTTTCCTTCTAAATACACTTGTAAAAGCATCATGAGTGTCTATTCTAATGGAGTGGTATACATACATATAATGGTTGCAGGGATGCTGCAACTTCCTGGAGCGAGGCCTTAGTGGTACTAGGTTTGTCTATTCTAGTGATACTGGGTTTTCTTTTCTGATTTCTTCTAATTTAATAGTTATGCCAGCTACATTATGAGTGTCAGCTCTGCTGTAACTTTTTTGCGAAGGCATACCAACTGGATTATTGTTGATACAGAGAAAACAGAAATGAGTATCAGTGCCTTTTTATTTAATTTAGTCATAATAGTTGACTTAACATATTGTGTATTAAATGTGGATAGGAGATTCCTGTATTTTTCTTGAAACAAAAGAGCAACAATAGGAAGAGTTTTTTTACACGATGGAGCGATTATTTTCCTAAGAAGAACATATAATGTATATATATTTCTCATTCTGTTCAATACCTGGTTTAGGAAGAGTTCTTTTTCCCATGCAAAATGTATATCATGTACTATCTTATATTTACTAATTGAAAGCACCATCCGAGCCTCCGTGTTAATTCTGAAAACTAAACAAAAGTGTTCATTGGATCTCCTATTAGTTGTATCTACAAACGTAGGATGGTCATGAGAAGTCCTCATGATTTGTCCGACCTGCTATTGTTATGCAAAACTAATCTACACGCTGGAAAAAAATACAGGACTCCTACCCCGTACCTCATCCCCAGTTAATAGATCGTCGTCCCAATCTTCCTCCTCCCTGGACCACGCTGGAAAAAATCACAGGACTCCTCCCTCCGCACCTCATCCCCAGTCAATGGGTCGGCCTCCCCGATCTTCCTCCTCTCCGAACGCAGGGTAAAATTTTTTGCCTTTCCTGGCTGCTAATCAATTCCTTGGGTTCACCCCTTCATCTTTCTCACGTACTCAGGCTTTAAATTCCCTCATTGGTGTGACCACAATATTGCATAAGTGGTGATGCAAGTGGCACAATCTACATAGCAAGGCAAAGATTTAATTTGTGTTTTTTCCTAATATGCGCAGATCAATTTCATCAATGGTTGATTTGTGACGTGCGATTAAGCATGGAGGTCTCGGCGTTCCTCCTATTCCCAAGGAGGAGCCGCGTCGGTGCTCTTGCCGCCGGTAGCACCGCTTTCCTATCCTTATTCTGAAGGGAGATATACTGCCTACCTCCTGCTAATCTATCCAATATCTGCTATGTCTCTCACTAATTTTGAGATTACCTAATTGCCTGAGTCTACAGCCAGAAAAAACTCTATTTACTGATCACTGTAGATTCCATTACTATCGTTCCAAACTTTCGATCTGTGTTTTCTGAATGTTATATTCAATTAATTGGCATAGCAAGCCTACCTCAGGTCATGACGTTCTACTATTTTTTGTGACATGGTTAATTTTTTCCTGCATCCCTGTAGGAGTTGACTACATGGTGTCATGCTCTGAAGTTTGCTACATCCCTGTAGGATTTTCCACTGCGACTCCACGAGCAAATCTGAATGACAACTTTGCCGCTCTCGGTTTGCTTTCCCATCAAGATAGAAATCTAACGTATTCTCTCATCTGACTCTGCCTACGAAATCTCTGTCATGTATGCTATGTTTTTCTAATTTACATCCTATATGGACAACATCCTGAGAGTCAGCGATGGATCACGGAAAGCAGCCGCAACATCATTGGCCGCGTAGTGTACGTCGGATTCAGAACCGCGTCGAATTGTTTATCGGTAGTCAGCACATAGGGAAGCCCATAAAAGTTGAATTTTTTTATTCGGGTGATGCATCGATACTTCTGTAGTCAGACATACGGTGGATGCATGAGCGAGTCGCTGAGGTACATACAGCAATACCATCCATCCATATGCACACAATCATTTTTTTAGAGAAGCACGTACAGCCTCTTTGCCTTAATTGGTAGCCATGTTTCTAATCCTATGCTTGCAGAAGTTTGATAGTTCTCTTCCTCCCTACTTCTAATATTAAAATCCCTGTACGTCTCTTTTTTTTGTCCATAAAAAAGGTAGAACCTGTTCTTCATAATGGTTCGCAGTTGGTCAGTATGGTTCTTTTAACAAGAGTTTTGTTTATATATGAGTTTACAATGGAACAAAACAATATATGGAGCATAGAAATATTACCTGAAGCTTTTGGTTGTGATATTTGAGCTAGAGTTTAGATTAGTGATCTTGGATATTGATTATGTGTTTGTAATTTCGCCTTGGGACCTTAATAAATTACAAGTATTTTTGTCTCATGATTTGCATTTCGTGTCTATTTTCTCTACAAAATCTAGAACTCCAGTTCCGATCATGATATTTGCATGTCGTTATTTGTAACTTCACACAGGTTAATGTTACAAAGAATCATAAGTTTTAGAGATTTTGGAGGGAAGGTTACAAAGTAAGCTGAGCAGGCAGGTGACTTCATGTACCTTATTAAAGCATCCATGATAATGATTAGCTCTTTCTGACAAAAATATAAAATTAACTCCCATGTTTCTGCAGGCCCATTGATAGGAAAACTTATCACTGTTTTTACTATTTCTCAGTCTCATGAGTCGCTAAATTGAGTTTCTGCTCAACATGGTCTACATCTTTTGAGGGTATGGATCGTAATCCATCATATGCAGGTACAGTATTTTGATGTACCTATAGGAGATTCTTAATAAGCTATTTGATTCCGTCAATTGTGTTATATATATTAGGAGTTAGGTATCTATGTAATGTCATGCGTGCACTTGATTTTATATTTGTGTTTAAATGCTTTTTTTCTGAATCGAGAAATAATCAATTTCAGCCATTATTTTGCAGATCCTGAATACGTGAACGACTCTGAAGTTTTTATTTTTAATGAGATTTGATGCAGTGATTTTACATTATGATTACAATGTTGGTTGCATGATGATGGTATAGCCTTTTCTTTTTCATTGCACCTGTTCAAGCCTAGATGGGAGACCTTGGGCCTTCTTTTACTATGGAAAGAAAGAGATAATCACTCCTTACAATCAGGGATGGGATTTCATCCCGTGAAGAAGGGACTAGAACGCAAGGGCTTTCTGAACTCCAAATTGATGTTGCGGTGATAAGGCAATTTCTTAGTTTGCTTTCATGGAGCACACATAACTAAATTTGATACTTCTATTTCTACTCAATGCCTCGGCTGGCATAGTGGCATAGTTATAATTCCTTTCGCGGACGTACTAAATGTAGATAGTTGCTTCGCTTTTTAGGATTTTAGTGTTGGTTAAAGTAGCATTGATGCCACTTTCTGGTGTTGACTATAGTTGCATGGATGGTGTAATGTAGAATGAGGATGAATTGCAGCTACATAAGTAAACATTGACCCATTCATTTCATTCGGCACCTTATTTCTTTACTATTGCACTTGATAATCGCTTGTGCTTTGCAAAGAGATATAAATATTCAGTATGATAGCCCGTAATTTATCTGCCCACATACCTAAATAAATGCTTATCTAATCCTGCCCGTGATTTACATACCTAAATAAGTTTTAGGATTTTATATGTTAATCACTTATTTGGTAGTATAAGAATTGAGGCGTGGAAGCGTATGCCTTACCACAGGGACGCATGCGTGTTTATATAGCACAATAGGATACATCATCGGTAGGTTGTTATAGACTTGACCCATCCTGCAAGCTATACAAGAGATATGATCTAATCTAGCTAACAACCTTCCTGGTTTACATGATACTCACGCACACAACACGCATACAATAACGTGACACACCTGTCACGTCTATACAACACAAGCCTATCATTTTACATCCTCCCTCAATCTCAACTCATCAAGGTTTAGATTGTTTCTGAAGGCTTGAAGTTGTCGAACTTGTAGTGGTTTGGTAAAACCATCTGCCACTTGATCTCCAGTTGGAATGAACTTTATCTCCAATTTCTTTTGTGCAACTCTTTCTCGGACAAAATGAAAATCAATCTCTATGTGTTTTGTTCGAAACACAGGATTAGCAGAAAGATATGTTGCTCCAAGATTATCACACCATAAGCGTGATACATGTGATCTAGAGACACCCAATTCATCAAGAAGTGTTTCTACCCACATTACCTCTGCGGTAGCATTTGCTAATGACTTATATTCTGCCTCAGTGCTGGATCTTGAGACAGTTGTGTTGGGGAACGTAGTAATTTCAAAAAAATTCCTACGCACACGCAAGACCATGGTGATGGCATAGCAACGAGAGGGGAGAGTGTCTGTCCACGTACCCTCGTAGACCGAAAGCGGAAGCGTTATAACAACGCGGTTGATGTAGTCGTACGTCTTCACGATCCGACCGATCCAAGCACCGAACGTACGGCAACTCAGAGTTCTCGCACACGTTCAGCTCGATGGCGATCCCGGACTCCGATCCAGCAAAGTGTCGGGATGAGTTCCACAAGACGACGGGCGTGGTGGCGATGATGATGCTCCACCGACGCAGGGCTTCGCCTAAGCTCCGCGACGATATGACTTTTCCGACACAGGGCTTCGCCTAAGCTCCGTGACGATATGACCGAAGTGGAATATGGTGGAGGGGGGCACCGCACACGGCTAAGGAACGATCCGTAGATCAACTTGTGTGTCATGGGGTGCCCCCTGCCCCCGTATATAAAGGAGCAAGGGGGGGGTGCGGCCAGCCCAAGGGGGGCGCGCCTGGAGGAGTCCTACTCCCACCGGGAGTAGGACTCCCCCCCCTTTCCTAGTTGGAATAGGATTGGAGGAGGGGAAAGAGGGAAGGGGGCGCCGCCCCCCCTCTCCTTGTCCTATTCGGACTAGAGGGGGGAGGGGGGCGCGCGGCCTGCCTGGCCGGCCCTTCCTCTTCTCTCTTATGGCCCATCAAGGCCCATAGACCCCCCGGGGGGTTCCGGTAACCCCCCGGTGTTCGATAACTTCCTGTTTTCATCCGGAACCCTTCCAAGTCCAAACATAGGCTTCCAATATATCAATCTTTATGTCTCGACCATTTCGAGACTCCTCGTCATGTCCGTGATCACATCCGGGACTCGAACAACCTTCGGTACATCAAAACTTATAAACTCATTATGAACTGTCGCCGAAGCGTTAAGCGTGCGGACCCTACGGGTTCGAGAACTATGTAGACATGACCTAGAACCATTCTCGGTCAATAACCAATAGCGGAACCTGGATGCCCATATTGGTTCCTACATATTCTACGAAGATCTTTATCGGTCAAACCGCATAACGACATCGTTGTTCCCTTTGTCATCGGTATGTTACTTACCCGAGATTCGATCGTCGGTATCCAATACCTAGTTCAATCTAAATTCGGTAAGTCTCTTTACTCGTTCCGTAATACATCATCTCACAACTAACTCATTAGTTGTAATGCTTGCAAGGCTTATATGATGTGTATTACCGAGAAGGCCCAGAGATACCTCTCCGACAATCGGAGTGACAAAACCTAATCTCGAAATACGCCAACCCAACAAGTACCTTTGGAGACACCTGTAGTACTCCTTTATAATCACCCAATTACGTTGTGACGTTTGGTAGTACCCAAAGTGTTCCTCCGGTAAACGGGAGTTGCATAATCTCATAGTTACAGGAACATGTATAGGTCATGAAGAAAGCATTAGCAATATACTAAGCGATCAAGTGCTAAGCTAACGGAATGGGTCATGTCAATCACATCATTCTCCTAATGAGGTGATCCCATTAATCAAATGACAACACATGTCTATGGTTAGGAAACACAACCATCTTTGATTAATGAGCTAGTCTAGTAGAGGCATACTAGTGACTATCTGTTTGTCTATGTATTCACACATGTATTATGTTTCGGTTAATACAATTCTAGCATGAATAATAAACATTTATCATGATATAAGGAAATAAATAATAACTTTATTATTGCCTCTAGGGCATATTTCCTTCAGTGTCCCACTTGCACTAGAGTCAATAATCTAGATTACACAGTAATGATTCTAACACCCATGGAGTCTTGGTGCTGATCATGTTTTGCTCGTGGAAGAGGCTTAGTCAACGGGTCTGCAACATTCAGATCCGTATGTATTTTGCAAATCTCTATGTCTCCCACTTGGACTTGGTCCCGAATGGAATTGAAGCGTCTCTTGATATGCTTTGTCCTCTTGTGAAATCTGGATTCCTTTGCCAAGACAATTGCACCGATATTGTCACAGAAAGATCTTCATCGGTCCCGATGCACTAGGTATGACACCTAGATCGGAAATGAACTCTTTCATCCAGACTCCTTCATTTGCTGCTTCCAAGCAGCTATGTACTCCGCTTCACATGTAGATCCCGCCACGACGCTTTGTTTAGAACTGCACCAACCGACAGCTCCACCGCTTTAATAAAAACACGTATCCGGTTTGCGATTTAGAATCGTCCGGATCAGTGTCAAAGCTTGCATCGGCGTAACCATTTACGACTAGCTCTTTGTCACCTCCATATACGAGAAACATATCCTTAGTCCTTTTCGTGTATTTCGGGATGTTCTTGACCGCTGTCCGATGATCCACTCTGGATTACTTTGGTACCTTCCTGCCAAGCTTACAGCTAAGCATACGTCAGTCTGGTACACAGCATTGCAGCCATGATAGAGCCTATGGCTGAGGCATAGGGAACGTCTTTCATTTTCTCTCTATCTTCTGCGGTGGTCGGGCATTGAGTCTCGACTCAATCTTACACCTTGTAATCTGGTAAAAACCTTTCTTTGCCTGATCCATTTTGAACTTCTTCAAAACTTTATCAAGGTATGTGCTTTGTGAAAGTCCAATTAAGCGTCTTGATCTATCTCTATAGATCTTGATGCCCAATATGTAAGCAGCTTCACCGAGGTCTTTCATTGAAAAACTTTTATTCAAGTATCCTTTTATGCTATCCAGAAATTCTATATCATTTCCAATCAATAATATGTCGTCCACATATAATATCAGAAATGCTTCTGAGCTCCCACTCACTTTGTTGTAAATACAGGCTTCTCCAAAAGTCTGTATAAAACCATATGCTTTGATCACACTATCAAAGCGTTTATTCCAACTCCGAGAGGCTTGCACCAGACCATAAATTGATCGCTGGAGCTTGCACACTTTTTCAGCACCCTTTGGATCGACAAAACCTTCTGGTTGCATCATATACAACTCTTCTTCTAGAAATCCATTCAAGAATGCAGTTTTTACATCCATTTGCCAAATTTCATAATCATAAAATGCGGCAATTGCTAACATGATTCGGACAGACTTAAGCATCGCTACGGGTGAGAAAGTCTCATCGTAGTCAACCCCTTGAACTTGTCGAAAACCTTTCGCAACAAGTCGAGCTTTGTAGACAGTTATAATACCATCAGCGTCAGTCTTCTTCTTAAAGATCCATTTATTCTCAATGGCTTGCCGATCATCGGGCAAGTCAACCAAAGTCCATACTTTGTTCTCATACATGGATCCCATCTCAGATTTCATGGCTTCCAGCCATTTCGCGGAATCTGGGCTCACCATCGCTTCTTCATAGTTTGTAGGTTCGCCATGGTCAAGTAACATGACTTCTAGAATAGGATTACCGTACCACTCTGGTGCGTATTTTACTCTGGTTGACCTACGAAGTTCAGTAGTAACTTGATCTGAAATTTCATGATCAACATCATTAGTTTCCTCACTAATTGGCGTAGTTGTCACATGAACCGTTTCTTGTGATGAACTACCTTCCAATAAGGGAGCAGATATAGTTATCTCATCAAGTTCTACTTTCCTCCCACTCACTTCTTTCGAGAGAAACTCTTTTTCTAGGAAGGATCCGAATTTAGCAACGAAAATCTTGCCTTCAGATCTTTGATAGAAGGTGTACCCAACAGTCTCCTTTGGGTATCCTATGAAGACACATTTCTCCGATTTGGGTTCGAGCTTATCTGGTTGAAGCTCCTTCACATAAGCATCGCAGCCCCAAACTTTAAGAAACGACAACTTTGGTTTCTTGCCAAACCATAGTTCATACGGTGTCGTCTCAACGGATTTAGATGGTGCCCTATTTAATGTGAACGCGGCCGTCTCTGAAGCATATCCCCAAAAGCGATAGCGGTAAATCAGTAAGAGACATCATAGATCGCACCATATCAAGTAAAGTACGATTATGACGTTCGGACACACCATTTCTCTGTGGTGTTCCGGGTGGCGTGAGTTGCGAAACTATTCCACATTGTTTCAAATGTAAACCAAACTCGTAACTCAAATATTCTCCTCCACGATCAGATCGTAGAAACTTTATTTTCTTGTTACGATGATTTTCCACTTCACTCTGAAATTCTTTGAACTTTTCAAATGTTTCAGATTTGTGTTTCATTAAGTAGATATACCCATATCTGCTCAAATCATCTGTGAAGGTGAGAAAATAACGATACCCGCTTGGCGTGCCTCAACATTCATTGGACCACAAACATCGGTATGTATGATTTCCAACAAATCAGTTGCTCGCTCCATAGTTCCGGAGAACGGCGTTTTGGTCATCTTGCCCATGAGGCACGGTTCGCAAGTACCAAGTGATTCATAATCAAGTGATTCCGAAGCCCATCGGTATGGAGTTTCTTCATGCGTTTTACACCGATATGACCTAAACGGCAGTGCCACAAATAAGTTGCATTATCATTATCAACTCTGCATCTTTTGGTTTCAACACCATGAATATGTGTATTACTACTATCGAGATTCAATAAAAATAGACCATTCTTCAAGGATGCGTGACCATAAAAGATATTACTCATATAAATAGAACAACCATTATTCTCTGATTTAAATAAATAACCGTCTCGCATCAAACAAGATCCAGATATAATGTTCATGCTCAACGCTGGCACCAAATAACAATTATTTAGGTCTAAAACTAATCCCGAAGGTAGATGTAGAGGTAGCGTGCCGACCGCGATCACATTGACTTTGGAACCGTTTCCCACGCGCATCGTCACCTCGTCCTTTGCCAGTGCTCGTCTATTCCGTAGTCCCTGTTTCGAGTTGCAAATATTAGCAATAGAACCAGTATCAAATACCCAGGTGCTACTACGAGCTCTAGTAAGGTATACATCAATAACATGTATATCACATATACCTTTGTTCACCTTGCCATCCTTCTTATCCGCCAAATACTTGGGGCAGTTCCACTTCGGTGTCCGGTCGCTTTGCGGTAAAAACACTTTCGATTTCAGGCTTAGGTCCAGACTTGGGTTTCTTCTCTTGAGCAGCAACTTTCTTGCCGTTCTTTTGAAGTTTCCTTCTTCTTTCCTTTGCCCTTTTCTTGAAACTAGTGGTCTTGTTGACCATCAACACTTGATGCTCTTTCTTGATTTCTACCTCCAGCTTTCGGCATTGCGAAGAGCTCGGGAATTGTTTTGGTCATCCCTTGCATAT
This sequence comes from Aegilops bicornis, assembly GCA_021605145.1. Lineage (NCBI taxonomy): Eukaryota > Viridiplantae > Streptophyta > Magnoliopsida > Poales > Poaceae > Aegilops > Aegilops bicornis. The sequence goes on from CM038674.1 coordinate 50,047,956, forward strand.
TATAGTTCATCACGAAGCTCTTGTAGCTTGGTGGCGGTGATTGGAGAATTACATCAATGACACTATCATCCGGAAGAGTAACTCCCGGTTGAATCAAGTGATTATTATACCCGGACATTTTGAGTATATGTTCACCGATGTAACTATTCTCCTCCATCTTGCAGCTATAGAACTTATTGGAGACTTCATATCTCTCAATCCGGGCATTTGCTTGAAATATTAACTTCAACTCCTGGAACATCTCATATGCTCCATGACGTTCAAAACGTCGTTGAAGACCAGTTCTAAGCCGTAAAGCATGGCACCTTGAACTATCGAGTAGTCATCACTTTGCTCGCCAGACGTTCACAACTTACGGCGCAGCTCTGCAGCGAGCTGGCACCCAGCGGTGCTTCCAGGACATAATTCTTACGTGCAGCAATGAGGATAATCCTCAAATTCTGGACCCGATCCGTGTAATTGCTACCATCATCTTTCAACTTTGCTTTCTCAAGGAACGCATTAAAATTCAACGGAACAACAAAGACGAGCCATCTATCTACAAAGAAACATAGACAAGCAAAAATACTATCAGGTACTAAGTTCATGATAAATTTAAGTTTAATTAATCATATTAAAACCTCCCACTTAGACATACATCTCTCTAGTCATCTAAGTGATTACGTGATCCAAATCAACTAAACCATGTCCGATCATCACGTGAGATGGAGTAGTTTCAATGGTGAACATCACTATGTTGATCATATCTACTATATGATTCACGCTCGACCTTTCGGTCTCCGTGTTCGAGGCCATATCTGTTATATGCTAGGCTCGTCAAGTTTAACCTGAGTATTCAGCGTGTGCAACTGTTTTGCACCCGTTGTAGATGGACGAGAACTTATCACACCCGATCATCACGTGGTGTCCGGGTACTACGAACTTTGGCAACGGTGCATACTCGAGAGAACACTTCTTGATAATTTTTTAGTGAGAGATCATCTTATAATGCTACCGTCAATCAAAGCAAGATAAGATGCATAAAGGATAAACATCACATGCAATCAATATAAGTGATATGATATGGTCGTCATCATCTTGTGCTTGTGATCTCCATCGCCAAGCACCGTCATGATCACCATCGTCACCGGTAGCGACACCTTGATCTCCATCGTAGCATCGTTGTCGTCTCGCCAACTATTGCTTCTACGACTATCGCCATCGCTTAGTGATAAAGTAAAGCAATTACATGGCGTTGCATTTCATACAATAAGCGACAACCATATGGCTCCTGCCGATTGCCGATAACTCGGTTACAAAACATGATCATCTCATACAATAAAATATAGCATCACGTCTTGACCACATCACATCACAGCATGCCTGCAAAAACAAGTTAGGCGTCCTCTACTTTGTTGTTGCAAGTTTTACGTGGCTGCTACGGGCTGAGCAAGAACCGTTCTTACCTACGCATCAAAACCACAACGATAGTTTGTCAAGTTGGTGCTGTTTTAACCTTCGCAGGACCGGGCGTAGCCACACTCGGTTCAACTAAAGTGAGAGAGCAGACACCCGCCGGTCACCTTTAAGCAACGAGTGCTCGGAGCGATGAAACCAGTCTCGCGTAAGCGTCTGGCGTAATGTCGGTCCGGGCCGCTTCATCTCACAATACCGCTGAACCAAAGTATGACATGCTGGTAAGCGGTATGACTTATATCGCCCACAACTCACTTGTGTTCTACTCGTGCATATGACATCAACGCATAAAACCAGGCTCGATACCCTTTGTTGGGGAATGTAGTAATTTCAAAAAATTCCTACGCACGCATAAGACCATGGTGATGGCATAGCAGCGAGAGGGAGAGTGTCCGTCCACGTACCCTCGTGAGACCGAAAGCGGGCGTTATAACAACGCGGTTGATGTAGTCGTATGTCTTCACGATCCGACCGATCCAAGCACCGAACGTGCGGCACCTCCGAGTTACGCACGCGTTCATTTCGATGACAATCCCGGACTCCGATCCGCAAAGTGTCGGGGATGAGTTCCGTCGACCTGACGGCGTGGTAGCGATGATGATGCTCCACCGGCGCAGGGCTTCGCCTAAGCTCATGACGATATGACTTTTCCGGCAGGGCTTCGCCTAAGCTCCGTGACGATATGACCGAAGTGGAATATGGTGGAGGGGCACCGCACACGGCTAAGGAACGATCCGTAGATCAACTTATGTGTCATGGGGTGCCCTGCCTCAGATATAAAGGAGCAAGAAGTGCGGCCAGCCCAAGGGCGGCGCTGGAGGAGTCCTACTCCCAGGAGTAGGACTCCCCTTCCTAGTTGGAATAGGATTGGAGGAGGGAAAGAGGGAAGAGGCGCCGCCTCTCCTTGTCCTATTCGGACTAGAGGGGAGGGGGCGGCCTGCTGGCCGGCCCTTCCTCTTCTCTCTTATGGCCCATCAAGGCCCATAGACCCCGGGGTTCCGTAACCCCGGTGTTCAGTAACTTCTGTTTTCATCCAAACCCTTAGAAGTCCAAACATAGGCTTCCAATATATCAATATTTATGTCTCGACCATTTCGAGACTCCTCGTCATGTCCGTGATCACATCCGGACTCGAACAACCTTCGGTACATCAAAACTTATAAACTCATTATGAACTGTCATCGAAACGTTAAGTGTGCGGACCCTACGGGTTCGAGAACTATGTAGACATGACCTAGAACCATTCTCGGTCAATAACCAATAGCGGAACCTAGATGCCCATATTGGTTCCTACATATTCTACGAAGATCTTTATCGGTCAAACCGCATAACGACATACGTTGTTCCCTTTGTCATCGGTATGTTACTTACCCGAGATTCGATCGTCGGTATCCAATACCTAGTTCAATCTCATTCTTGGTAAGTCTCTTTACTCGTCCGTAATACATCATCTCACAACTAACTCATTAGTTGTAATGCTTGCAAGGCTTATATGATGTGTATTACCGAGAAGGCCCAGAGATACCTCTCCGACAATCGGAGTGACAAAACCTAATCTCGAAATACGCCAACCCAACAAGTACCTTTGGAGACACTGTAGTACTCCTTTATAATCACCCGATTACGTTGTGACGTTTGGTAGTACCAAAGTGTTCCTCCGTAAACGGAGTTGCATAATCTCATAGTTACAGGAACATGTATAGGTCATGAAGAAAGCATTAGCAATATACTAAGCGATCAAGTGCTAAGCTAACGGAATGGGTCATGTCAATCACATCATTCTCCTAATGAGGTGATCCCATTAATCAAATGACAACACATGTCTATGGTTAGGAAACACAACCATCTTTGATTAATGAGCTAGTCTAGTAGAGGCATACTAGTGACTATCTGTTTGTCTATGTATTCACACATGTATTATGTTTCCGGTTAATACAATTCTAGCATGAATAATAAACATTTATCATGGCATAAGGAAATAAATAATAACTTTATTATTGCCTCTAGGGCATATTTCCTTCAAGTTGCTTGTTTCTTTGCTTGCCATGACACAAGGTTTGAGCCAAGAAACACTGCAAAGCCCCCTGTGGACTTTCTATCATCTGGACATCCTGCCCAATCTGCATCAGAGAAAGCACTTACTGTAGTTGAATGAGACTTACATATACTTAATTCAACTCCGATTGCTTCCTCGAATGTATCTCAATATTCTTTTCACAGCTGTCCAATGCAAAGAGGTTGGTGCATGCAAGAACTGACACACTTTATTAACTGAAAAAGATATGTGGGGCCTTGTTAATGTAAGATCTTGAAGTGCCCCAACTATACTTCGATACTTTGTCCCTTCTTCTTGATTCAGCAATTTTCCCTCTCTCAAGGACAATTTTTACGTGGTTGACATAGGTGTGCTAGAAGGCTTACAATCCTTCATCCCTACACGACTTAAAATATCAGAAGCATATTTCTCTTGAGTGAGAAGAATGCCATCTTGCATCTTCTTCACTTCAATACCTAAGAAATAGTGTAGATCTCCCAAATCTTTTAAGGCAAATTCACTTCTTAAGTTTCTTAACAGGGCCATCGTGGCATCTTGTGAGGAGCTTGCTACAATTATGTCGTCCACATAAATCAGCATATATATGATCACCTTTCCCTTCTTGAAGAAGAACAATGAAGTATCTCCCTTTGACGGACAGAACCCAAGCTGTTGCAACTTAAGGCTTAGTCTTGAATACCATGCCCTAGGTGCCTGTTTCAAACCATACAAGGCTTTATCCAACCTGCACAAATGGTTAGGTCTGGATCTATCTTCAAAGCCTGGTGGTTGTCGCATGTAAACCTCTTCCTCGAGAACGCCATGTAAAAACGCATTCTGAACATACAATTGGCGAAGATTCCATCCCCTGGAAACAGCAACAGACATAACAAGTCTGATAGTAGCAGCCTTCACTACAGGACTGAAAGTGTCCTCATAATCAATACCATAGCGTTGTTTAAAACCCTTAGCTACTAATCTAGCTTTATACCTATCTATTGTTCCATCAGCCTTCTTTTTAATTTTATACACCCACTTACAATCTATAAATTCCTCCCTGGCTTTGGTGGAACTAGATGCCAAGTTTGATTTTTCATTAAAGCATCATACTCTATACTCATAGCATTCTTCCAATTTTTATCATGCAATGCTTCTAGCACATTTTGTGGCTCACCAGAGGAAGCAAAGTTTGCAAACCTAAAGTTTTTTCCATACCTTACCGTGCCATCCTTGGGCACTAATGGTTTGAGAATACCTCGGTAACACGCATGGGTATTGGTGCAGCCACAGAAGATCCAGGAGCAGCCGCAGAGGATCCAGGTGAATCAGCATCGGCCGCCGTGTGCATCCCTCGTACTGACACAGGTGAATCAGCCTCGGGATCAACAATATCCCTGGAGCTGTTGGTTGGTGAAGGCGACGTGTGAGCACGGGTCCGCGGCGGGCTGTCGGGGTCATCATTGCGCCAGGATCGGGCACACCCGCCACCGGCTTTCTCGACATCGCCACGCTGCGGATTTATTAAAGGCGAAGGTTCCCCACCCGACCGCACCGGGCGCACCGGATTGCATGGCGCCAGATCGACGGGCTGGATCCCCACGCAGCGTGTCTGACGTCGTCAGAGAATCGCTCCCTGGATCCGCATCGGGCCCGCCTGCACCATCTGCACCCGATCTCTCGGGATCGGTGTTGTCAGGCGCATCTTCCTCGTGTCCGGTGCCTGTACAGCTCCGTTTCTGCATAAAATCATGGCTTGGAGCAGCAACTTTTGCACCGTTTTCATTAGTAGCATTAGTATGGCTATTAAGCAAGTGATCATCAGCATATATTTCACCCCCATGATCAGTAGGATTTAGCAGTTCAGGAGATAGCAAAAGGATTTCTGCCCAAGACGAGCTCCTGCATTCAGATGTAAGGCAGCGAAGGGAAAAACAGTCTCATCAAAGACCACATCCCTAGAGATATAAACTCGCCCGGTGGAAATATCTAAACACTTAAATCCTTTGTGAAGGTTGCTGTACCCTAAGAAGGCGCACTGCTTGGAGCGAAACTGAAGTTTGTGTGTGTTGTAGGGTCGTAGGTTGGGCCAGCAGGCACACCCAAAGATACGGAGGGCCGAGTAGTTAGGTTTTTCATGAGACAATTTTTCAAGGGGTGTTTCAAAGTTGATGACTTTGCTTGGAAGCCTGTTAATGAGATATGTGGCCGCAATGAAGGCCTCATCCCAAAACTTCAGAGGCATAGACGCTTGAGCTAGGAGGGAGAGTCCAACTTCGACTATGTGTCGATGTTTTCGCTCAGCTGATCCGTTTTGCTGGTGAGCATGAGGACAGGAGACATGATGGGATATACCAATCCGAGTGAAAAAGGAATTTAACTTAACATATTCTCCCCCCCCCAGTCAGTCTGAAGGGCTAGAATTTTACGGTCAAATTGTCTCTCAACAAGGTTCTGAAAGTCATGAAATTTTTGGAAAACTTCAGACTTATGTTTGATTAGGTAGATCCATGTGAACTTACTGAAGTCATCTATGAAGCTCACATAGTATTTTTTTCTACCTACAGATTCGACAGCAGGTCCCCATACATCAGAGAAAATGAGTTCCAAAGGAAACTTTGATTCACTTATTGATTTTGGATAAGGCAGCTGATGGCTTTTGCCTTTTTGACAAGAATCACAAATAAAATCGTTGTTCAACAGCTTAACACACGGGAGCTTATTCTGACTAATTATTTTGCTAACGATGGTAGATGAAGGATGTCCTAGGCGCCGGTGCCACCTATCCGAGGAGGGAGTGACACTGAGCGCTTGCTTCTTGGCGCCTTGTCCCGTGTGTTTGACAGGGTATAGACCTCGTCTACCCCTGCCTTTGAGGAGCACCCTCTTCGTTCCCCGATCCTTTACAAAAAAAGAATAGGGATGAATTTCAACAAAGGAGTCGTTGTCAACAGCGAGACGACTAGCAGATATTAGACTTTTGTTTGCTTCGGGTACATGGAGAATGTTGTTTAGGTGTAGATCACGATCTTGAGTGCGAATAGCTGAATGACCAACATGTTTAATAACCATACCTGAACCACTTGCGGTGTGAATCTGTTCATTGCCGGTGTAGCGGTCGCGTACGGTCAGTTTCTCCAAGTCTCCTGTGATGTGGTCGGTGGCACCACTGTCCAAGTACCAGTTGGTGTCCACCCCGTACTGCGGTGCAGCAAGGTTGGCCGACTTCTCCTCCACACCTTGGTAGGATTCGTCGTAGCGTTTCCAGCACTTCCAGGCTGGGTGGCCCATCTTGCCACAGATCTGGCATTGGACCCTGGGAGCGGAGGCGTGATTGTTGTTGAAGTTGCCTCCGTTGTTGCTGTTGCCGCCGCCGCGCCCTCCTGGTCTGGAGTAGCCGCGCCCGCCGCGGTCACCACCGTTGCCGCCTTGTCTGCGGCCGCGGTCACCACCACCGCCGCCAGGTTTGCGGCCTCGGGTAGCAGCATTGGCGGAGGACTGGGACCCTCCACCCCGAAGACTCAGCCTCGTCTCGAAGCTGAGCAGCTGCGAGAACAGCTCGGCGACGGTGACCGGCTCCACTCGTGAGCACATGGCGGACACCACCGGATCGAAGTCTTCTTCGAGTCCAGCTAGGATATGAGAGACGATGTCGTCCTCATCCACCCTCTTCCCTGCTGCCATCAGTTCGTCCCAGAGAGACCTGACCTTTCCCACGTAGTCGGTGACGGAGGAGTTGCCCTTCTGCAGATTGGCGAGGGCAATCCGAACATTGGTGGTCTGGGAACGGGTGCAGGATGCAAGCATCCCTTCAACCGTGTTCCAGAGTTCAGCTGAAGTATGGCACGATGCAACCTGGATGGCGATCTCACGGGGAAAGAGTCGTCAGCAGATAGGAGAAGACTTGTTGATCTTGTGCATACCAGGTTTGGAACTCAGGATTCGGCCCCTTCTTCGTGGTCTTGCCATTTGCCGAAGCTACGTCGATCTGCATGGGTGGTGGTGGTTGCTCGACGTCGAGGTACTTTGCCATCTGCGCGCCCCGGATCGCAGAGAGCACCGTCGCCCGCCATAGCGCCCGATTGCCCTTCGTAAGCTTCTCGGTGGCTGCGTGAACGAAGGGCGAGGATGGGAAGGAACTTGAAGACGTTGCCATGGATGAGCTCGAGGATGGCTCTGGTTACCATATAAGAATTGAGGTGTGGAAGCGTATGCCTTACCGCAGGGACGCATGCGTGTTTATATAGCACAATAGGATACATCATCGGTAGGTTGTTGTAGACTTGACCCATCCTCCAAGCTATACAAGAGATAAGATCTAATCTAGCTAACAACCTTCCTGGTTTACATGATACTCACGCACACAACACGCATACAATAACGTGACACACATGTCACGTCTATACAACACAAGCCTATCATTTTACAGGTAGGAAGTTATTTCATGAGTCAATAAAAGGTAGCACAGTTCCGACAGTTCGAAAGTATGACCGGTTTAGAGATATCAAGGGAAAAATATCCAAACTGAGAGACGAAGGGGGTACAACAGGTAAGGTTGAATGAAGCACGCTCCCTGATAGGAGAATGAATTCTACTTTTTTCCAAGTACCAGAAATTTATATATAAGAAGAAATATGACCTAAACAACACAATGCTAACTTTTAATTCATGTCAACCCTTTTAAATTATGATTAAAATAAATATTATGAATCAAAAAAAGAAAAAAAATATTAGATTAGTTCTAGCCCGTGCAGGTGCACGGGTTGTTGACTAGTGTTTATAATTCTGATTGCAGGTATATTCGTTGCGCTCGCCCTGCGTTTTGACGTTCCGCGAGGGACCAAGTGGGATACGCCACGGGTTCTGACAGTAAAGATAGCAATGATAAACTGGTTTTAAGCCACGCAGGGCAGTTTTGCTGTTACTAAGATACTGCGGCATCTTGTCTCTCTCGGTCGATGTCCTGTCATCTCTGAAAATATCAGTAGCACCTGTTCTATTTACCACTGACTGTTTTCGCGATTGGCAGTTGCTGGAGTTCACCGAGTCGATGGTCGGAGAGGAGGCAGAACATGAAGGTCCCAACTATGAGAGAAAAAGGTGGACTAGGGCTTTCCCTAAGGTGTGCTGTCACGTCTTCTCAGTTTTCTTGTTAAGGAATCAAGGTAGGATTTTGCCCGTCCGGATCAAAACCATATGTTCATGGAGTGAGACGTTCTGAATTCTGATGCACTCAGAAATTTTCGTCGCGGAATTTCTTCTGGAAAATATGCGCATGTATTCCAGTTGTATCATTAGTAGCCCAAGGCCATCTATATAGCACAAAGAATGTTTGCTTGATTCGTTCGCCTGACAAGACATACATATATATTGTGCCGTGAAGCGAATTAGGTTCGTTGCTGACCGCCAAAGTAAGGGCCGTTTCTGCATCTATATAGGCTAGCTAGGCAATCTGTCCTCAAGGTTGGGGGCAGTTGGAGGCTGGGACTGGGAATTTACCTGAGATTAGAATTCTTTGATTGGCTCGGAGACATGGGAGCTAAGGAGAGAAGGGAAGAGGAATTAAGAGGCCCAGCTCCCTCAGATTTCTTCCCTAGACGACAACTAGGGATCGGGAATTGACAGAAAAAAGATACTAACGCGCTGTTAGTTGGGCACGTTTTTAAGGGAAGGCATCATGAAAAGTTGTTTATTCCTCTGCCTATGCCCACCAACCAAATAGTGGTAGTTAATTCGCTTTTAAATTCTGAATTCGAATTGCCTTCACATGCCAAACAGAGGAATGGCACTTTTAAAATCAATGTTGGCAAACTCCCATCCCTAAACTCCCACTCTCTCTCTCTCTCTATTGCTGCCAAACACGCTAAAATGAAGTCATTTATGCTAATCCAAGTGCTCCAGGCTGCCAAGATAATCAATTCCAGCTCCATACCTGATTTAGTAACAGCTCTTTTTCCCATGCAAAAAGTAAAATGTATATATGCTTCTAATTGTGACTGCAGGCATGTCCGTCGCGCTCGCACCAAGAGCCGTCGCTTCAACAGCACTTTTCTGGGATACGCCGCTGGCCTGCCAGTGAAAAAAATGGTGGCGATGAACTGGTTTCAAGCCACGCAGGTCGGTTCTGCCGTTACTAATAATACATCATGGCATCTTGGTACTCTCGGTCGATGCCCTGTCATCTCTGGAAATACATCGTTCCTGGCGTGTGGCTGGATTCGTCGCCGTTCACTCTCCGTGGAATGGAGAAGTGAAAGCGGGCAAGTAAGCCTGTATACCTTGTCCCTTTTGTGTAATTCTGTAGCTGTACATTGTTCAGGAGATCTGTCCATTGATTCTTGATCTGACGGTGTAGACAAGGGAGGATGTCAAGTCACCTGATCTCAATCCCCCCCAACCCCACCTCACGACCCACAATAATAATTTTGTTTTTGAGACATCTACTCCCTCCGTCCCATAATGTAAGACGTTTTTTAACACTAGTGTAGTGTCAAAAGGTATCTTATATTATGGGACGAAAGGAGTATAATATAATACATAAACAATTCATCCCTACTATGTTATTTCTCTTGACATGCAGCCTATCCACCTCAGCACAGCTGCCACATCCGCATTTTATTAGTGGCTTACATGTGGGACCCACTACAGGTTGACCAGGGTACAGAACAGCCACATCATCATTCGGTTACCAGCTTTAGAGACCCACCACTGCCTCCACAGTGTAAACCAACGGTATACAAAACCTCAAAGAAAAACATGCCTGTTTACAAGTCTGGCGTTTGTTTGCAACTAGATATATAAACACCGTGTGTCCATGTGGTTGGGGTACGGATTTAGAGAACACCATTGTTGTTAGAGATTTCATCAGAATATACAATACATTGGGTTGTTGACAGATATCTTTTCAAGCGGCGTATTAAGCAGGTCATAGTATAAAAAATTTATCATGTATAAAATAATTCTTTACATGATATCTTTAGCGTAGCTTTATTTATCTGAATTTTTTTCCTGATTGGCAAATTTGATAATTAAAAATCATTTTTTTCATCCAGTCACCGCGGAAGATTATAATTGTTTCTAATCCCACTCTCTATATACTCCCAAGGTATGACCTTTTGAACTATTGTGTAGTTTCGTTTGAGCAGTAAAAGTTCAGAAACCCCAATTTAGTTAAAAAAAAGTTCTAAACTCTCAAATAGCCTGCGGGCAGAATGTTGCAGGCTTTGTCCGGCATTGCCAGATACATGTTGTGAGTGGTATCTGTTTCCTTGACTACAAATTCAGAGTTGATTTGAATTCTTGCCACCGGTCTTTGTGTTAGAGCTGACATCACTGCATCTGTCGGCGACAGCACACACCACTTGCAGTTGCTACCTTCTCTCTTTCAAGCTCGGCATCAGTAGTGTGCCTTTCTGATCCAACAACTGGTGTTTTCTCTCTGATGACTCTCCAATCTGCATATTGATTTTTGTTCCCTGCTCATGCTAAACAAAGGGTGGCACTTGGACCATTGCCTGCCTGACATGGATGTACTCCCTTTTTAATCTGAAGAATTCAGTATTGGTGTTTAATTCTATACATTTCTATTTTACATTTTTTTGATCCAAACTTGCTAGGTTTCCTGATGATGTGTGGCAAGACGTCTTCTATCAAGCAATTTTGGAATTCTTAAGAAGGTAAGGATGTTTCTCTCTTTTGTAACATTTAGAATATCTTTCAGCTAGCTGTAGCTATTTTTACTTGCTTTACCCAGTTATTTTTCTGCGATGATTGGCCATATTAATTCCCTCTATCTAAGTCCATCAACTAGATCATGTGCGGGTTCGAACAGATTTATGAAATTGCTATTTTTTGCTGATAGTAACTTGAGTATAGCACCTATTGTAGTATTGTTATGTTATACTAGTAGATATAAGGAGAAGTTGTTTGATTTCAAGTGGTGCCCCCCTTTGCCCAAAAATTACTGATAGCATTTTGTTTTTTGTTTGTTTCATATGGCATCATTCTAATATTTCCGGCAGCATTTAGACTAAATTGGAGAGGGAGAACAAACTTGATACACTAAGCAAGCAATGTCGGTCATCTGAGGGCTTGGGCGCCTGTTGTTCCAAGTTTGCGAGGTACTAACTGTACTTGAGGAATATCATTTAGTGTCTGCCAAAGTCTATTGATGCGTGTACAGAATATCAACAAATGTAACATACTCATTCATTGTAATGTAATACAAGAATATTGGAATCTATTGTATCAAAATGAGATCTATACAGTAGCAAGTTGTGCGAAAATCTAAATGGTCGAGATTTTTTTTGCGAGTAATCTAAATGATCAAGATGATTGCTGTATCTATCTTTTTCACGGGCTAAGACTGATGTGCTAGCTGGACTTTGTCTCATCCCAATGCTTGAGCGGACGACCATGATTTAGGGTGCAACTGAGCCTGGGCACCAAAACGCCCCTCCCCTTAAAATTATGCTATTTATATCACCTTCCATAATGTTGTTTGTGATATTGGGTTGTTCTCATCTAACACAATTTTTCAGCATATCATTGTGGTTCATTAGTTCTCGATATTTCTATGTCTTTATATTAATCATGTGTACTTGGAAACAGGGTTTAGTTGTTCGTATTCTCATGGACTTTCAACGATTATCTATAGTTTTCCAACTGAGGTTTCAAGCATTTTCTTATAATTTAACATGTGTTCCCGCAGCAATGCGCGGGGTGTCATCTAGTTAACTTGAATGGCAGGTAGCATTTTCTAGTGCAGTCCATTCACGGTTTGCCGGTGCAGAGTATTCTCGAATGATTAACTCATGTAACTTTTTATTTGAAATAGGCAGACAACATTTTTGATGATATTTTTACTTGACACGGAAGGGGGCATGTGTCAGTGAGCATTACTGTAGTGCATGTCTCACAGAACAAACCTACATTTTTAAGTCAAATTCTGAAGAAAAAAAATCTGCACACAAACATAGAAACGTATATTACACGTGTTAAGTTTAATGACGAAATACCTTATAATATGCGCTACACAAAAAAAAATACAAATTACTCAAAGTTGTGCAACGAAGAACAAAAAAGTCAACCATCGCCTTATATTTTGGGAAGGAGCGAAAATACTCCTTGGAGGACGAGCTCCATGTAGGACTCGTTATCTGGTGCGTGTGTCTTTCTCGGAACCACGCTCAAGACCTTATTCATCGCACGTATCTCACGTGCCAACCATTTTACACACCATCATATTCTTGTTTTATGAATAGTACTACCCCTTGTTCATTAAGAAAAAGAACTGTAGCATCCCCATGTTAACAGGTTGGGCCTACCAGTGCATGCACACGTGCAACCATTGCACCATATCCATTCAAAAAAAGAAGTCTGCCCCGGGAGCTCCTAGCTGCCGCTCGCTGCGGCAAGGAGTCGAGCAAACGCACAGACCCAGTCTATGCAGTGTATCGTGTAATTAAAAATACAAAATGGAAAAACGCGCGCTTACCAGGAATCAAACGCTGGATCTCCCGGTATTGTGGGCGCAATGATAGCCAACAGACCAATCGAACTTTGGTGACGGACATGTTGTAGGTACTGTAGGAGTACTGTAGCTAGTGCGTTTTTTTAAGACGAACATGTAATATTAATTTGAAATCGATAAAAAATTTGAAATCATGAATATATTTTGAAAACTATAGCATTTTTCAAATACTGGACATTTTAAAATTCCAGAACATTTTTTCAAATATTGAACATGAGAACATTTTTTAATATTGAGAACAAATATTTGAAAATTTCAAACAAAAGAATCATGAAAAATGACAACAAAAAAGGAAAGAAAAATAAAAACGAAAAAGAAACAGAGAACATATTTTCAAAACTCGACTAGTTTTTCAAAATTACGAACAAATTTTGAAAACAAGAAATTTTCTAAAATTCTACGAACATTTTTTTTAATTTACGAACATTTTTTGAATCTTGAGAACAAATTTTGAAACAGAAAAAAATTTGGAAGCACGAACATTTTTTTAAATCTTGAGAACCAATTATGAAACGGAGAACAAATTTGCGAGCACGAACAATTTTTAAAAGCACGAGCATTTTTTGAATATTGAGAACAAATTTGGAAGCGCAAATAATTTTTAAAGGCACGAACATTTTTGAATATTGAGAACAAATTTTGAAATGGAGAAAAAATTGAAAAATCCTGAACAAATTTGGAACCGCGAACAAATTTTGAAAATTTGATCAAAAAAATGAATCCGATACATTATCAGAATTTCAAAAGTTTTGAACTTTTTTGTGTGACAAGAACAATTTTGAATGTTGAGAACATTTTTTTGAAAACTAAACATTTTATGGAAACACAAACAAAATTTGAATATTTTGAAAAAAGGTGGAGAAAAGAAAATGAAAATAAAATAACAAACCAAAGAAAGAAAACAAACAGAAAAAACGAAAACAGAAAAAAAAGAAACAGAAATAACTAAAAACGAAAAGAAGAAGAAAAAAGCAATAAGAGACAAAAGAAGAAAAACAACAAAGGAAAACGAAAAAACGAAAAAGAAACAGAAAATAAAAAAAAGGTTCAGGAACCTGCTGAAAGGTTCCTAAAATCAAAAAGAATCGGCTAGAACATCCTAGAAGTTTCCTAAAACAGGCAATACTGAAAACACTTAACTGGAATACACGAGGTTTTCTCGGCCCGTTTCCCATGATTTCCCCGGGGTAGGATCCACGACCCATGACATCGGGATGGAATCCCCTGTCTCGCTCGCTCTCCTCGCCCGTCTTGGGCAGAGCGGCCGCCGCCTCCCTCCCCTGGCACACCGTTGGTTCTGAGGTTGTGCTACCTCTCTTCTCGTCCTCGGTTTACGCTGCTTCTCGTACTTGTGCCTCTCCCTCTGTAGTGCTCACCAGCCGCAGCAGCAGCCGCATCATTAGATCTCCACCCACGGAGTTACATGTCATGTCTACTAGGTCGCGCCCGACAAGCTGTCGGCGGCGGCTTCTTCTTCTTGGTGGACGTCGAGATAATGATGAAGGCGGGGATATATGTCGAGCTCACTCGCCGCAAGATTCGATGGGGCATGGTATTTGCTTGAGTTCATCATATTTTGATTCTGCTTCAGTTCTATGTCTTTTTCTGTGGCGGGGATTTGCCCTTTGAGCCAAATGACGGTGCCAATTTTCCACGGGGCTTCTAGTTGGCCAAAGAATTTTTCAACCCGGGCATCTATTTCCTAGAAATATCCTCGTAGCATCCAAACGAAGCCCAAATGTGCCTTAGTGGACAAATCCCGCCCCCCAAAAGTTTAATTGGTACAATTTTGACCCTGAAATCTCCAAAACCGGACAAATTTACCCCTCGAGTGGTTTTGCTATGATTTGGGTGGTTTTGGATTGTGTTGCAGGGCGGACATGGCGATGTAGCTAAAGGTGGCGATCATCGCAACACGGGCGCATGGTAGCGGCGCGATTCTCGCTGGAGTGGGTGAAACAAGGGGAGGTATGGGGATGGCGGGGCTGGGGCGTCGGAGGCGAAGCTGTAGCACCTCAGCGAGGAGCATCGGGCGTCCATGGCAGTTGGATGAATGACACAGAGGAGAGAGGTGGAGAGAGGAGGAAGATGACGTCAAATTCAAAACCACGAAGATCATTATCAAAACCACTTTAGGGGCACATTTATCTGGTTTTGAAAATTTTAGGGTGTAAATTGTACCAAAAACAGTCTTTAGGTGGGTATTTGTCCATTGAACCACATTTGAGGGTGAAAAATGAACTTCTTTCTATCCATTATGTTGCATTATATGCACCGTGAGAACGGAACATGGGCATGAATCTGGCTGGATGTGCCTCTTTGAAGTCACTGCCATTTGGTCGAACTGGTTTGCAATCTACTACTCCCCTTGTCCAAGGTACTCTTTCGCTTTCTTGGGCATATGATTTTTGCACCAACCGTGAATGGTACCTGGCATCACTTCTTCAATGGCAACGACCTCCATCCCGAGCTTGGTCTATTTTACACAAAGTAGAATACACAAAGCCATTAAAGATTTGTTGGTACCCCATGGCCATAGGAAATAAACGAGGTTGATCTCTCTCTCTCTCTCTCTCTCTCTAAAATGTTCGGGGTTGCCAAATATTGCATATGAAATTTTCGTGAAATAAACACATTTTTATAAAAGGCCTAAATAATTTAAAATCATTTAAAACAGAAAAGTAAATAAATAAAAGAAAAGAAAATACAAAAGAGAAAAACTAAACAAAAAAAAGAAAGAAAGAGAAGACCCCCCATTGGGCGGTCGGCCCTGCTAGCCAGCCGCCAGTGCTGCCCCCACACTCCCCATAACCCCAGGCGGCCGAACCCTAGCCCACGTCCCCACTCACCCGCACCCCACTTGCTCTCTCCCCCTCCCCATGACCTCGCCCGGCCTTGGCGTCCACCCTGTCGCCGCCTCCAAGCGCCCGACGCCCGGACGCTGCTCGCCGTCCCGGCTCCACCTCGTCGGCCGCATCGCCATCCTCGGAGGGCGACCTCGCCGGGGCGTCCCCGGCCTGCTTCCCTGCGTCGTCGTCCCCGACCCCCCTCCACGAGCTCCGCCGCCCCGTCCTCGTCCCCTCCCCGAGTGCTTCCCCGACTCCTCCCCGAGCACGCCTCGCTCAACTACAGGGCACTGTGAGCCCTCTCCCTTTCCCTTTCCCTCCCTGATGGATTCGTCACCGTGGCCTCCTCCCGTGCGCCCACTGCGTGGTGGCCAGACGCCTCTCTGTCCCGTGGCGCCCACCGTGGCTGCGCCCGCCTGCATGCCCACCATGGCCGCCTTCGCTCTGCTGCGGCCTCGCCCCCGCCCCCACAAACCCTCGCTCGGCTCTGCCGCGCCATGGCCGCTTCCCTTCCCGTGGCTGCGGCCGCCGTTCTGATGGCCGGCCTCGCCGCTTCCCAATTGGCACAGGCGGGCGCCCATTAGTGGCGCCCGTCGCACCTGCCTTCGAACCCGATAGGCCCCTAGGGGCCTATGACAAACGGGGCCCATGCCCCATAACGTTTTTGGAAAGAATTAAAAAAAGATATTAAATAAATAAATAAATAAATAATTAAAATGTTAATTAATCAATTAATTAAGTTAATTAACCCTGATTAGATTAACCTAATCACTAATTAAATTAACTAATCTGTAATTAAACTAAACAGAGAATGACAGGTGGGTCCCACTGGACCCACATGTCAGGTTGACCAAGTCAACTATGTTGACTGCTGACGTCAGCATGACATCATGCTGACGTCATAAATCCATTTTTCGAATTAATTAATTAATTAATTAAATTCCAGAAATTAATAAAATCTTTAGAAAATCATATCTTTTAATCCGTAACTCGGATTAAAATATTTTCAACATGAAAGTTGCTCAGAACGACGAGAAGAATCCGGATACGCAGTACATTCGTCCGCCACACCCCCCTAACCTATCGAACCCGCAACTTTCCCCCTCCGGCTCCTCTGCCCAAAAACACGAAACACCGGGGATATTTTCCCGGATGTTTCCCCCCTTAACCGGTACCACCTCATACCACGTTAGGGCACGCCTAGCATCGTTACTTGTCATGTCATGCATCGATATGCATATGTTTACATGGTATTCATTGTTTCTTCCCCTCTTCTCTCCGTAGACTACGAGACCGACCTTTGCGCTGCCCGATTCGACTACGGAGTTGACGATCCTCTCTCTTGTGAGCAACCAGGCAAGCCCCCCCCCCCTTGATCACCAGATATCGCCTATTCTACTCTATACTGCTTGCATTAGAGTAGTGTAGCATGTTATTGCTTTCCGTTATACCTATCCTGATGCATAGCCTGTCCTTGTTACTACTGTTGTTACCTTTACCTGCAATCCTATATGCTTAGTATAGGATGCTAGTATTTCCATCTATGGCCCTACATTCTTGTCCGTCTGCTGTGCTATACTATCGGGTCGTGATCACTCGGGAGGTGATCACGGGTATATACTTATACTTATACATGATACATGTGGTGACTAAAGTCGGGTCGGCTTGTGGAGCACCCGCGAGTGATTCACGGATTGGGGGCTGAAAGGACCTTTGTCCCGACGGCCCTCTGGATGGATCTTTGTGGCAGATCGACAGGCGAGTTGAGACCGCCTAGAGAGAGGTGGGCACAGCCTGTTCGGCATTCGCGGATACTTAACACGCTTAACGAGATCTTGGTATTTGATCCGAGTTGGCTACGGGCCTATACGCACTAACCAACTACGTGGGAAAGATATGGGCACTTTCGGCGTCGTGCTATCGGTGAAGCACTTGACGTCAGCAGCCGGGCGGCGTAGCGCCGGATTGGTGGAACGCACGCTAGGCTAGGTGCGCTTCCGGCCGCCCTCGCAACGTCTTGGTGTGCTATGGGCGATGGGCCTGGACTGCGCTTAGGTTTAGACCGGCGTCTGGCCTCTCTGTTGTGCCTAGGTGGGGCTGCGGCGTGTTGATCTTCCGCGGCGGGCATGACCCAGAAAGTGTGTCCGCCAAATGGGATCAAGCGTGTTGGGTAAGTTGGTGCACCCTGCAGGAAGTTAATCTATTCGAATAGCCGTGATCTTGATGCAGGGCGACTTGGAGTTGTACCTTGACCTTATGACAACTAGAACCGGATACTTAATAAAACATACCCTTCCAAGTGCGGATACAACGGTGGTCGCTCTCTCGTGGATACGAGGAGGATCGCCGGGTAGGATTATTGCTATGTGATGTTACGGAGGACTTCAACCTACCCTCTTCTACATTTGCAAGGCGAAGGTGATGAAGCGTAGTCTTCGATAAGACTAGCTATCCCCTCTTATTACGGCATTCTGCAGTTCGGTCCAGCGATATGGCCCTTTACACATATATCCTTGCATATGTAGTTTAGCTCCTTGCTTGCGTGTACTTTGTATGAGTACTCTCGGTTGCCTTGTTCCCCTTTTCCCCTATCTCTACACGATTGCTGCAACAGACGATGGAGCCGGGGAGCGACGCCACCGTCGATGTCGACTACTACACTGGAGGCGCCTACTACTACGTGCAACCCGGCCGACGACGACAGGAGTAGCTAGGAGGATCCTGCGGGAGGCCTGCGCCTCTTCGATCTGTATCCCGGTTTGTGCTAGCCTTCTTAAGGCAAACTTGTTTAACTTATGTACGTACTCAGATATTGCTGCTTCACGACTTCGTCTATGATCGAGCACTTGTATTCGAGCCCTCGAGGCCCCTCGGCTTGTATTATGATGCTTGTATGACTTATTTTATTTGTAGAGTTGTGTTGTGATATCTTCCCGTGAGTCCCTGATCTTGATCGTACACGTTTGCGTGTATGATTAGTGTACGATTGAATCGGGGCGTCACAAGTTGGTATCAGAGCCGACTGCCTGTAGGAATCCCCCTTTCCAACTCCTTGGCCGAAGTTGAGTCTAGACATTGGAAAACTTTTACTAACATGGCTGTGCGGCCCATGGGCCCACGTCGCCATTGGGTGGTATTAGGATCTTTTACTCCTCGACCTTTACTCTGGGACTCTGATCTCTCCTCTATTCGGGTTAAATGAAGTTTACTAAATCTAACATTTGGATCTCGTTATCACTTTCAACCGGAGAGCCCCTTATTACTAATGATCGCTCACGCACTGAAGACCTCAAGATACTCTCCGCTGTTAACTCGAGAACTTGTGTTCATCGCGTTTGCAATTCCCCTTCCACCGTCAACCCTTATGGATAACTACTTGCAGTTGTTATTCTTACACTCATCTCCAGTTGGACTTGTTATTACAAGATACCCCGAAACACTCGTCGTTGTTTCGATAATCCTTTGAGCTTACTGCCTTACTGTTCTTTGTCACCTGAATACCCATACGGTTAATTCTCGCACTTATCGAGTATCCGCTCATCCCCCAGTTGTTCATGTTTTTCACAATGGTCTTCGAAATACTATTCGATATTCCGAAAATCCTCAGCAACCTATTGCTGTGGAATTTCTTGTTTGCTTTCATTATGATTAATCCCATAAGTATAGTAATCATATTGGCATCCTTTTTCACCATCATTTTTGAGTCCGTTGATTCAATACGTTGTGAATGTTCACAATCATCAGTCGAGTCCTAGGGTTATCTTTCCGGCTCGACGTCATTTTGAACATGAGCTGGTTCTCGACCAAACTATACGTAAATCGATTGTGCCTCAGGTATATTCAATTGATCCATCCTTGATCAGAATGTCTGCTTCTGATCCCTTGTTTTGGAAATCATAATTCCTTTGCATTTAAGCTTTGAATTATGCAGATGATTCCATAACTTGTTGCATTCGCATTCTTTCTTCCTCTGATTGGGTATCGATACTCACCTCAGCTCCACTGTGGATCGCCATATCCACTGTTGGATTATTATATCCGACAGTGTCCTTCATAATTAATCACCTTGTGAGTCCTTCTCCGATACATAATGCCTTTGTTAAATTGTATCCTTTCCTTTTGTCATCCATGCTTTGCTTTCGAGCTGGTGATACTTACTCTTGAAGCTTATGGTATATGTTCGTAAGAAGCCCCGATGGGATTGAACCAACGCCTTCCCTCATCGGTGTGAACCCGAAAGATTTCACGAGTCATACTTATCTGGTATTGCACCAGGTAAAACTTTCAACAACTAATGTCATCTTCGAAATACGAGAGGTGAATGGAAGATTATGCATTGAGGAAGTGGGAGTCGACCTTGAACTTTGTGTTCATGCCCATGGACGCGATGTATATCCTATCATGGAAGCCTCTTGTAATAATAACTATTTCCTTGATAACTAAAATATGGTATCTGTGAATTGATCCCTTGAAACCGCGGTTCCGACCATGATTGTTCTTCTTTGATTCCATTCCTCGGACAAGTTAAAACAATTATCTTCTATGGATCAATACACCAGTCCAACCTTTACTTTGATCTTGTGTTGAGTATTACCCCCCTGGTATCTCGAGATCATCATGGAACTGCATAACTTCTTATGAGTTCTTCATCAAGTGCTACCTTCCCACTGATTCCAATTTTTCACGGACTTCGAGTTATTAAACACTCAAGGACATCGATAACTGAATCGAGTCCGCATCGCGATTAAACGACTCGTGGTAATCTTCTTTGCTTACGAGTTTGTACTCGATCACATCTTCCCTAGCCTGATCGGCTATATCATTACCGTGCTAAATTTTAACTGTGCTACCTGGTCCTTCTTCCCGGAGCACGATTCTCGACGATGAACTAACCTTACGTCGATCCTCATCGTCATATCATTTCGCCTTGAACAACAAGCTTGGTTTCAAGTTTGTGCCCTACCCATGGTTCCAATAACCTTCCGCTTCATCTTTCCTTTGACTTGATGTCGCTTTGATTGATTACATCTTCATGAAATCTATCGACATATGTTTCGTGATCATCTTCAACCTTATTATCTCTTCTAGGATATCAATTGAGTTCATGATTAGTAATACCATCCTTGCGCCCGATGATTTGTGTTATCTTTGACCACTTTATTGCCTTCCGTTCAACACAAACTTATTCGTGTTTTGTGTTATACCTTGAGCTCCCTACTATCCAGCATTTGTTCTTCTTTACCTTGGAGTATTACCATCTTTTAATATCAAGGATGTTGTGAGGACTGCTCCACCTCTTAAGTAATTCTTGGTATAGTAATACTTCTCACCATCACCATTTTTCTTGGTCCTCGTGTTGATTCCAACCAGGGTACCAACAAGTGAGCGGTGCTGTTTGGATTCCGCCCTTCTAGCAACCCTATTGCTTTGAAGTTAATGGTCGGCCGTTCGTTCTTAGACTATTGATTATTGAATCACCATTCCAATGTTGGCCGTGCAACCTAGCCCATATTTCGGGTGCACCTTTCAACCATTGTTAAATTGTGTATATTTTCCTCGAGCATACATCAATATATCATTTGATCTAACAAGTGTCATCTTCTTGTTCACATTATCGTGGAAGTCCATCCGTTTGGAATTCTCGATGAATTGTCGCTGAGCCCATCAGCCACCTTCTCATCCCGTCCTTGGTTTAATGATGAACTATTGCTTCAAGAACCGCTCCCATAGTTCATTTCTCGAGAATCTTGCAATGTCATTTCGCCGATTTGTGTTGCACCTTTTCCTCTCGGACCCCCTGAGTCTGAGGTATCATGACACCAATTGGATATGAATCTCGGTCAGATATGATGGTTGGGACAACTTTCCGAGAGTTATGATGTTGATCCTTTGGTGACCCGGTAACCTGATGTCATGCCTAGCACCCCCCCCCCCGGCTGGAGGACCTATCATTATAGATTCCTTTTCAGCAAGGTTATCCGTTCATCCATGAGGAAATTGTAAGACTTATTCTACAAGTTATTCCTGATGGATCCTTCGTGTTTCCAAATTCTGATCTTCACCTGAAGACCATGTCAATGCTATCTCGAAGCATGTCAATCGTACTCCGATTTTCAGCAGGGACATTTGAAGCACGATGCTAAATTTTATTTATCATTTATCCTAACACCGTTGTATGGGTAATAACATGAGGTTCCTCCCCCCTTACCTAAATGGTTTTCTACTTTATATCCTGTCATGGATATCTTGCTCTGCTTGTCCTTGGGAAGGATATACCCTTGAAATATGTGTTTAAACATATTTTCCTTTCCATTGTTCTGTTTAATCCGATGATCATATTTTCCTTCCATTGGTTTGTTTGAACCTTTTCTATGATCTATATAATATAAGCCGTAATAATCCACTGCTTGTGCAAACACCTCGAGGTACAACTCTGTCAGTAAGACCCTGTTACTATTGTTGATGACATTCCGGTAGCCACCGATGGACGAGAACCTTGCCTATTGGTCCGCCTCGTTCAATGAGCAGGAAAATGGTTCTCTTCGTCCCTCGCCCTTGGTGCCGACATTGTTGCCAACAAAACTGACAGGCTATCCTCTGACATACCTTGTTATCTTGACCGTGCAAATATTAGCGCCTTCCTGCTTTTAAACCACATGGTGGGCCCATAACCCACAGTTCCACAGGATCGAAACCTGACTGTCCTGTACACCCCCTAGTCCCAAAGTTATTCCTCGCGCGTGGACTCGTATGTAATCCACGGGCCGCTGTCCTAGTGATCTATTACGGTATCGACGCAATACTTACTCTCGCTACTCAGAACCCCTTTCTCACTCTGGTTCAGGGCTTGAGCAACTATCTATCCGCTTGGAGCCTATTATGGTACCTTCGCACTGACTCTCGAGGTATTTCATATGTCCAACTCGAGAGATAATCTTATCCTAATTCATGGGTTAACCCCAGATTGTTTCCCTCAAAAGCATTATGTCGTAGTGAGCTGCCCCTTATCTTTTCGTAAGTACGATGGAGTTCCCGAAGGAATGATGACAAGTTTATCATGATGCATCGGAATAAAGGATTGAAGACATCAACGAAAGGGATTAACTTCTTCGAGAAGATCCTTTAGAATATTGTAACCAGAACTTTCCCCTTACTCCCCTCTTAAATCTCGGGACGAGATTTCTTGTAGTGGAGGAGAATTGTGACGCCCGGGTAATTAAGCTACAGTAATCCCCGCTAATGATGCCACGTCACCTCTGTCACTTGTAGTTAATCTCGGGTTAATTCAAAACTGTTTGAAATTCAAATTCAAATGTATGATAGCAATAAAAGTTTTCAAAAATTAAAACTAAAATGTTAGGGGTTGCCAAATATTGCATAGGAAATTTCGTGAAATAAACACATTTTTATAAAAGGCCTAAATAATTTAAAATCATTTAAAACAGAAAAGTAAATAAATAAAAGAAAAGAAAATACAAAAGAGAAAAACTAAACAAAAAAAAGAAAGAAAGAGAAGACCCCCCTTTGGGCTGGTCGGCCCACTGCTAGCTGAGCCGCCCAAAGCTACCCCCACACTCCCCCATAACCCCCGGGGCGACCGAACCCTAGCCCACGTCCCCACTCACCCGCACCCCACTCGCTCTCTCCCTTCCCCCCGATCCAGTTCTGGATCGGGATCGGGCCGACGACCCCGCCCCGACGCTGGCGTCCCACACTGTCGCCGCACTCCAACTGCCCCGACGCACCCCGACGCTGCTCGCCGTCCCCGGCTCCACCTCGTCGACGCCGCATCGCCATCCCCTGGAGGACGACCTCGCCGGACGTCCCCGACGGCCTGCTTCCCCTGCGTCGTCGTCGTCCCCGACCCCCCTCCACGAGCTCCGCCGCCCCGTCCTCATCCCCTCCCCGAGTGCTTCCCCGACTCCTCCCCGAGCACGCCTCGCTCAACTACAGGGCGCTGTGAGCCCTCTCCCTTTCCCTTTCCCTCCTTGATGGATTCGTCACCCTCCTCCCCGTGCGCGCCCACCGTGGCCGCGCCTCGCACGCGCCCCGTCCCGTGCGCGCCCACCGTGGCCGCGCCCCGCCCCGTGCACGCCCACCATGGCCGCCTTCCCCCGCTCTGCTGCGGCCCTCGCCCGGCCGCGCCCCCGCCCACAAACCCTCGCTCCGGCTCTGCCGCGCCATGGCCGCCCCCTTCCCTTCCCCGGCGGCTGCGGCCGCCCGTTGCAGTGGCCGGCGACGCCTCGCCGTTTCCCCAGTTGGCCTGGGCGGGCGCCCATTCGGGCTGGCGCCCGTCGCCTGCACGCCCGAACCCGATAGGCCCCTAGGGGCCTATGACAAACGGGGCCCGTGCCCCATAACGTTTTTGGAAAGAATTAAAAAAAGATATTAAATAAATAAATAAATAATAATTAAAATAATTAAAATGTTAATTAATCAATTAATTAAGTAATTAATTAAGTTAATTAACCCTGATTAGATTAACCTAATCACTAATTAAATTAACTAATCTGTAATTAAACTAAACAGAGAATGACAGGTGGGTCCCACTGGACCCACATGTCAGGTTGACCAAGTCAACTCTGTTGACTGCTGATGCCAGCATGACATCATGCTGACGTCATGAATCCATTTTTCGAATTAATTAATTCATTAATTAAATTCCAGAAATTAATAAAATCTTTAGAAAATCATATCTTTTAATCCGTAACTTTCGGATTAAAATATTTTCAACATGAAAGTTGCTCGAGAACAACGAGGCGAATCCGGATACGCAGTCCGTTCGTCCGCCACACCCCCTAACCTATTGAACCCGCAACTTTCCCCTCGGCTCCTCTTCAAAAACACGAAACCCCGGGGATATTTTCCCGGATGTTTCCCCCCTTAACCGGTACCACCTCATACCACGTTAGGGCACACCTAGCATCGTTACTTGTCATGTCATGCATCGATATGCATCTGTTTACATGGTATTCATTGTTTCTTCCCCCTCTTCTCTCAGGTAGACTACGATACCGACGCTGCTTCAGCCCAGTTCGACTACGCAGATGACGACCACTCTCTCTAGCCAGAGCAACCAGGCACGCCCCCCCCTTGATCACGGATATCGCCTATTCTACTCTATACTGCTTGCATTAGAGTAGTGTAGCATGTTACCGCTTTCCGTTATACCTATCACGATGTATAGCTTTGTCCTTGTTACTCTTGTTGTTACCTTTACCCGCAATCATATATGCTTAGTATAGGATGCTAGTATTTCCATCTGTGGCCTTACATTCTTGTCCGTCTCATTGCTATACTATCGGGCCGTGATCACTCGGGAGGTGATCACGGGTATATACTTATACTTATACATGATGCATGTGGTGACTAAAGTCGGGTCGGCTTGTGGAGCACCATGAGTGATTCACGGATTGGGGGCTGAAAGGACCTTTGTCCCGACGGCCCTCTGGATGGATCTTTGTGGCAGATCGACAGGGCAGGTTGAGACCGCCTAGGAGAGAGGTGGGCCTGGCCCTGTTCGGCATTCGCGGATACTTAACACGCTTAACGAGATCTTGGTATTTGATCTGAGTTGGCTACGGGCCTATACGCACTAACCAACTACGTGGGAAAGATATGGGCACTCGGCGTCGTGGTATCAGCCGAAGCACTTCAGACGTCAGCGACGGAGCGGCGCGCGCCGGATTGGACTGGAACGCCTGCTAGGCTAGGTCTGCTTCCGGCCGCCCTCGCAACATGCAGGTGTGCTATGGGCGATGGGCCCAGACCCCTGTGCGCTTAGGTTTAGACCGGCGTGCTGGCCTCTCTGTTGTGCCTAGGTGGGGCTGCGACGTGTTGATCTTCCGCGGCCGGGCATGACCCAGGAAAGTGTGTCCGCCAAATGGGATCAAACGTGTTGGGTAAGTTGGTGCACCCCTGCAGGGAAGTTAATCTATTCGAATAGCCGTGATCTTCGGTAACAGGACGACTTGGAGTTGTACCTTGACCTTATGACAACTAGAACCGGATACTTAATAAAACATACCCTTCCAAGTGCCAGATACAACCGGTGGTCGCTCTCTCTCAGGGATACGAGGAGGGGATCGCCGGGTAGGATTATTGCTATGTGATGTTACCTGGAGGACTTCAACCTACCCTCTTCTACCTGTTGCAAGACGAAGGTGACCAAGCGTAGTCTTCGATAAGACTAGCTATCCCCTCTTATTACGGCATTCTGCGATTCAGTCCTTGATATGGCCCTTTACACATATATCCTTGCATATGTAGTGTAGCTCATTGCTGCAGTACTTTGGATGAGTACTCACGGTTGCCTTGTTCCCCTTTTCCCCCTATCTCTACACGATTGCTGCAACTGACGATGGAGCCTGTGAGCCAGACGCCACCGTCCGATGTCGACTACTACACCGGAGGCGCCTACTACTACGTGCAACCCACGACGACGACCAGTGAGTAGCTAGGAGGATCGGGTAGGAGGCCTGCGCCTCTTCGATCTGTATCCCAGTTTGTGCTAGCCTTCTTAAGGCAAACTTGTTTAACTTATGTACGTACTCAGATATTGCAGCTTCGGCTGACTCGTCTATGATCGAGCACTTGTATTCGAGCCCTCGAGGCCCCCGGCTTGTATTATGATGCTTGTATGACTTATTTTTATTTGTAGAGTTGTGTTGTGATATCTTCCCGTGAGTCCCTGATCTTGATCGTACACGTTTGCGTGTATGATTAGTGTACGATTGAATCGGGGGCGTCACAAAACACTTGGTCACTTGGAGCTCATTATGATGATGCATTACCGAGTGGGCCCAGAGATACCTCTCTGTCATACGGAGTGATAAATCCCAGTCTCAATCCGTGTCAATCCAACATACACTTTCGGAGATACCCGTTGTATACCTTTATAGTCACCCAGTTACGTTGCGACGTTTGGTACACCCAAAGTACTCCTACGGTATCCGGGAGTTACACGATCTCATGGTCTAAGGAAAAGATACTTGACATTGGAAAAGCTCTAGCAAACGAACTACACGATCTCGTGCTATGCTTAGGATTAGGTCTTGTCCATCACATCATTCTCCCAATGATGTGATCCCGTCATCAACGACATCCAATGTCCATGGTCAGGAAACCATGACTATTAGTTGATCAACGGGCTAGTCAACTAGAGGCTTACTAGGGACATGTTGTGGTATATGTATTCACACATGTATTACAATTTCCGGATAACACAATTAAAGCATGAATAACAGACGATTATCATGAACAAGGAAATATAATAATAATATTTTATTATTGCCTCTAGGGCATATTTCCAGCACCATATACAACACTTAAGACAAGTAAAAGCAATTTGATGAGTCATGGTCTATCAAAGCAAGCTACATTACTACTCTAATCTATCTTAACAAGTCACACATGATTATAATCTTTTTTGTGTGCAAGTCAAGCTTATCTTGTTTACACATAACAACTTGTAGAACATTACAAAATTGATGTTTGCTAATAACTTCTAGAACACTACCACACTTGACATGTAAAAATAATTTGATGAGTCATGACCTACTAAAGCAAGTTACATTATTAGTCATCTATCTTAACAGGCCACACAGGATTACAAACCAAGTTCTGTGCAAGCAATGCTTATCTAGTTTACACGTAACAACTTGCATACCATTACAAACTTAGTTTCAGAAAATTAGGCAATCTAGATTAGTATTTAGCTGTAAAGTGAATAAGATGAGTCATGTGTGTTATCACACCTTTTTTGTGGTGGAATGATAGTGCCACCAAACACAACATACCAAAATATGATTTTGGGAAGGATCCAAGCACTTTCCAGACAAGCAAATGCCAGTTGTGAAAGAGATCATCCATGGCAACTATAAATAGGCATGTAGCATGATGACAATCCTTCCTCATTCATCTTTCTCATAAGTAGAGTGCATCATTCAAGACAAGCAAGAAGTGGTCAATACAAATCCACCATGAAGACCTTTCTCATTCTTGTCCTCCTTGCTATTGTGTCGACCGCCGCCACAACTGCAGTTAGAGTTCCAGTGCCACAATTGCAGCCGCAAAATCCATCTCAGCAACAACCACAAGAGCAAGTTCCATTGGTGCAACAACAACAATTTGTAGGGCAGGAAGAACCATTTCCGCCACAACAACCATATCCGCAGCCGTGACCATTTCTGCCACAACAACCATATCCATAGCCGCAACCATTTCCACCACAACAACCATATCCACAACCGCAACCACAATATCTTTAATCACAACAACCAATCAACAACAATATCCATCAGGCCAGGGCTCCTTCCAGCCATCTCAGCAAAACACACAGGCCCAGGGCTCTGTCCAGCCTCAACAACTGCCCCAGTTTGAGGAAATAAGGAACCTAGTGCTACACACATTACCAGCAATGTGCAATGTCTACATCCCTCCATATTGCTCGACCACCATTGCGCCATTTGGCATCTTCGGTACTAACTGAGAAGAGAAGAACTCTAGTACTAGATATATGAAACCCGTTTCCTTAGTCCATGGTTTGGTCGTTGTACCGGTGAAAAAATAAAGTGACATGCACTATCATGTAAGAACCCAAACTATACTAGTTCAAACTTGGGAATAAAAGACAAACACATGTCTTGTCTGCATATGATTGTTTGTTTTAGCCTCCGATTTTCAAACTTCTATATCTTTTAAACAAAAAAATCAATTTAAATTATGTTTTCATATTCGTGTTTCTTGCCGCCAGCGCTTTCAAATAATATTCATTTTGAATATATTTTGGCAATTTTTAAAACAATGTTAATTTCCATTGTTTGAAACTTAGTACGAGCGACCGATAATATTCAATTATTTTGTGTCTATGACCAACAGAAAAAATTGCTTGAAATTGTATCTTTGAAACTTGTTGAAACTAAGCAGTTTCTAATGCAAAAGCGGTAAGTTCCATCGTTGAAACTTAACGGTTTTTGATGGATTTTCTTTTTTACTATGCCCTACTTCATGAGTCGTGAGGCAAATCGAGCAGGCGGCAGGGCTTGGCCAGTGAGTGCCCTCGCACTTACATGCCTTTTTATTCTAGCCTCCAATTTTCAAACTTCTATATCTTTCAAACAAAAAAAATCAACTTAAGTAATGTTTTCATATTCGTGTTTCTTGCCGCCAGCGCTTTGAAATAATATTCATTTTGAATATATTTTGGCAATTTTTTAAACACAATGTTAATTTCCATTGTTTGAAACTTAGTACGAGCGACCGATAATATTCTATTATTTTGTGTCTATGACCAACAGAAAAAATGCTTGAATTTGCATCTTTGAAACTTGTTGAAACTGGGCATTTTCTAATGCAAAAGCGGTAAGTTTTCATCGTTGAAACTTAAAGGTTTTTGATGGATTTTCTTCTTTACTGTGCCGTACTTCATGCATCGTGAGACAAATCGAGCAGGCGGTAGGGCTTGGCCAGTGAGTGCCCTCGCACTTAGGTGCCCCAGCGAATTTCCACTTGCATCGTAGCATTCTTTTTCCGAGTCCTGCGAACGAACGATCGTGCATACAAAAGTCTATCCTATATGCGTACATGTGCATGATCAAAACATGTTTCTGCGTGCATCTGCTATAAATCTCGACCATTTTGAACACAAATCATGACCATTAAAATACATGATTAGTGGATCATACTATCTTAACCTATGTGAAATCATGTGGAGTAATATATTATAGTATATAGATAGATCTATGTTGTATTTTTTTTGTTAGAAAAATATCTGTCATTACATATTTAGATTTATGCATCTGTTCTTGCCAAAAAAAATCACTAATATTTCACGGTGGAAAGTTTGTAATTATATCGTATTGAATACCAATGTTTTCCCGCAAAAGAAAATAATGCCTATGCATATGCTTTTATATTATCATTATTGTTTCAAATATATCCATATATTATTTTCGGTTGTACAACCATAATTTTCTTATCCCTCTCGTTCCACCAACTGCTCCTAGTCACTGAATTATATACACCAAATAAACCCCTTTGCACGTAGTTAATGACCAAAAAATGCTGATGCTGGCTATGTTCTCTGATGTCAGCATGATATCATATATAGTAATTAGCATGAACGAATCCCTTTGACTCGTGCGTACTCCCTCCGGAAAGAAATATAAGAGCATTTAGGATAACTAAAGTTGTGATCTAAACACTCTTATATTTCTTTAGAGAGGGAGTATAAATTAAGAAGTGTAAGGTAAAGAAATGCTGGTCCTTGACTTGTTGTTGACTCTTATATTTCTTTAGAGAGGGAGTGTAAATTAAGAAGTGCAAGATAAAGAATGCTGATCCTTGATTTGTTTTTGACGTCAGCATGCCATCATTACCTTGTAGTTATCATACAAATTGGATCTTTCATACAGAGTTGGAGGCTAGCTCCTTTGATCCGCACACGCTTAAACACAAAGAGCATGTATATGTTTTGTCTCCGGATTTCAACTCGTGCTTCTCCAACAAATATGGTCTGATCGGGTAGAGGAAAAGGCAAGTTTGCTAATACGCATGGAGGAAATGTGTTTGATTAGGGTATCTCCAACATCGACCAATAAATTTCCTCCCGCAATCGTCCATGGACAGAGGACCAGTCCGTGGACATCTATACAAAAATACGCCATCCAACCCTGACCTTTCAAACATTTTTTTAACTTACCGGATGAAATTCATGCAAAGACTACGTTCACATTTTGGACATATCTTTTAACTAAAAACGATACCGAAGTAACATAGAACTACTCAGCGCCGGGGAATAGCCACTCCGATGACATGGATAGCCGTGACTACTCTACTGCCGGCCGCAACGGATCTCCATTGTCGTCCCCATGTCCGGTAGCTGTGCCACCTAGAGGTATATGCTTTAGCACAAAGAGCGGCTCGCTTCCCTACCGCTCATCGCAGTGGATCAGCCGGTTGATGCTTTTGCCGTGGGGAAGGGTCCCTACACATCATGGATCGGAGTTGGTTTTGGGTAGGGGACAATAGTAGCCTGCCAGAGGGCAAGACATCGGGTGTGTACTCTGGCGTCACCTCGGCGTGGCTGAGTGAGTCCTGGATTAGGGGGTATCCGGACAGCCGGACTCTATACTTTATCCGGACTATTGGAGCATGAAAATACAAGACTCAAGACTCCGTCCCGTGTCCGGATGGGACTCTCCTTTGCGTGGAAGACAAGCTTGGCGATCCGGATATTGTATTTCCTTCCTTGTAACCGACTCCATGTAAACCCTAGCCCTCTCCGGTGTCTATATAAACCGGAGAGGTTGGTCCTTAGAAGGCCGATCACAATTACAATCATAATCATCATAGGCTAGCTTCTAGGGTTTAGCCTCTACGATCTCGTGGTAGATCTACTCTTGTACTACTCATATCATCAATATTAATCAAGCAGGAAGTAGGGTTTTACCTCCATCGAGAGGGTCCGAACCTGGTTAAACATTGTGCCCCTTGCTTCCTGTTACCATCAGCCTAAGACGCACAGATCGGGACCCCCTACCCGAGATCCGCCGGTTTTGACACCGACATTGGTGCTTTCATTGAGAGTTCCTCTGTGTCGTCGCTGCAAGGCTTGATGGCGCCTTCAATCGTCAACAACACGGTCCAGGGCGAGACTTTTCTCCCCGGACAGATCTTCGTGTTCGGCGGCTTCGCACTGTGGGCCAATTCGCTTGGCCATCTGAAGCAGATCGACAGCTACGCCCCTGGCCACCAGGTCAGGTTCGGAAACCTGAACTACACGGACGATATCCACGGAGACTTGATATATACATGTTATATATATGGTGGACACTCCGAAGGAAACCAATGGCGATGAGGCAACGGAGGATAACCCCTCAGGGAGAGAAACAAAGCATGGGCGTCGTGGGCCGCTCCAAGCCCCCCACAGCAATACCGGCCCAGGAGACGAAAACAATCCGGATGCTGCCGAAGAGGAATACAACCCTGATCAGCCTGCCTTCGAGCGGGCCGAGCAGGAAGATGAGCAGGTCAGCCCAGACGAACAAGCGACGGACGGATATCCGAAGGAGGACAACTACATGCCCCCCTCCGAAGACGAGATTAGCCTCGGCGACGACGAGTTCGGCGTGCCTGAGGATCCCGTGGAGCAGGAGCGCTTCAAACATCGGCTTATGGCCACTGTGAGGAGCATGAAAAAGAAGCAGCAGCAACTCCAAGCTGATCAAGACCTGCTCACAGATAGATGGACTGAAGTCCTGGCAGCCGAGGAATACAGGCTCGAGCACCACACGGCTGACCGGCCACCCCGTAGCCGGGATAAAACGGCATATCAGCCAGAATACCAGCCCGCACCCCCACGCCAATACACTACGGCCCGGGGCAATAGGCAAGACCTGCAAGATATACTGGAAAACAAAGCAGGACATCCAAGATCGATCTATGGATCGCGGGGGCGCGCCCCAACACACGATCATGACCGTCGCGACGGATACACCCTAAACAAGTCCGGCCGGGCCGAACACAGCCACCCAGACCAATTCGAATTGCGTAGCCATATAGCCCGGCACAGAGGCGCCGCACACCCCCTTTGCTTCACCGACGAAGTGATGGATCATGAATTCCCAGAAGGGTTCAAACCCGTAAACATCGAATCATACGATGGCACAATAGACCCCGCAGTATGGATCGAAGATTTCCTTCTCCACATTCACATGGCCCGCGGAGACGATCTACACGCCATCAAGTATCTTCCCCTTAGGCTCAAAGGACCCGCCCCGCACTGGCTAAACAGCCTGCCCGCAAATTCCATTGGCAGTTGGGAAAACCTGGAAGACGCATTCCTCGAAAACTACCAAGGCACATATGTGCGACCACCGGACGCCGATAACTTGAGCCACATTACTCAACAGCCCGGAGAGTCAGCCAGGAAATTCTGGACTCGGTTCCTAACTAAAAAGAACCAAATAGTTGACTGTCCGGACGCCGAAGCCTTGGCGGCCTTTAAGCATAATATCCGTGACGAGTGGCTCGCCCGACACCTCGGCCAGGAGAAACCCAAGTCTATGGCAGCTCCCACGACACTAATGACCCGCTTTTACGCAGGCGAGGACAGCTGGTTGGCTCGCAGCAGCACTACGCCACATTCTGGCACTTAGAACGTCTGTGACAATAACGGCAAGCCATGGCGCAACAGACACAAGCGACGGAACAACGGCGACAATACCGAAGACACGACAGTCAACGCCGGATTCAGCAGATCCAAATCCGGTCAGCGGAAGAAGCCGTTCAAAAGAAACAATCAGGGACCATCCAGTCTGGACCACATACTAGAACGCTCGTGCCAAATTCATGGCACCCCAGACAAGCCAGCCAACCACACCAATAGAGACTACTGGATGTTCAAACAGGCCGGTAAAATAAACGCCAAAAACAAGGACAAGGGGCTGCACAGCGACGATGACGAGGAGCCCCGGCGTCCGAGGAGGGGGGGACAGAAGAAATTTCCCCCCCAGGTGAAAACGGTCAACATGATCTACGCCACTCACATTCCCAAGCGGGAACGGAAGCGAGCACTACGGGACGTCTATGCGATGGAGCCAGTCGCCCCCAAATTCAACCCATGGTCAGCTTGTCCGATCACCTTTGATCGTAGGGATCACCCTACTAGCATCCGTCACGACGGCTCAGCCGCATTGGTCCTAGACCCAATCATCGACGGATTCCACCTCACGTGAGTCCTTATGGACGGCGGCAGCAGCCTGAACCTGCTTTATCATGACACAGTGCGCAAAATGGGCATCGACCCTTCAAGGATCAAGCCCACCAAAACCATCTTTAAAGGTGTAATTCCTAGAGTAGAGGCCCGTTGTACGGGCTCTATAACATTGGAAGTGGTCTTCGGATCTCCGGATAACTTCCGAAGTGAAGAGTTAATCTTCGATATCGTACCTTTTCGTAGTGGTTACCACGCACTGCTCGGACGACCGCATTCGCTAGATTCAATGCGGTACCACACTATGCATACCTCAAGCTCAAGATGCCAGGACCGCGCGGGGTCATAACAGTCAACGGAAATATGGACCGCTCTCTCCGTACAGAAGAGCATACTGCAGCCCTCGCGGCGGAAGTACAATGCGGCCTCCTCCGACAAACCACCAATCCGGCAACAACAACCTCGAGCACCGTCAAGCGAGTCCGGAGCACCCCGCAACAGGATCACCAGGCACGCCAAGAGCGCGACTAGCAGTCCGGCCTCCGCTTAAGCCCCATCAAAGCAGCATTCGTGCCACGCGTACACAATTACGCACTCAAAATACCATGGGCACAGGCGGAGGCGCAACAGTGACTCAGTCAACAGTGCGGTATCACCGCAACATACCTTCATAACCTTCCCTTTTTACCTTTCAGGACAAGGCTTTAGGGCAGCCTCCTCAGAAGAGCCGGATTGTTGGACTTACGCAGGAGAGAAAACCAAGGAGGCAACAGGCTTTGCACACAAAAGGAAATACCCAGGCGGAATCTGTTCACGATCATTATACCTATTTATATACCTACATGCAGCCTGACCTTGGATAGGACATGTTAAATAGTCCTATTTACTTCTGCTTAAACGCACCCATTGTAAACATACGCTTAAACATATTATTCATCAATGGGAGATCATATATAGCGTCAGCTTATTATTCTTATTTGAGCATTTTTTTCTTACAAATGTTTATTTAATATTGCACCCGTACACCTTAATACGGTCAGTTTGCCAGGGGCTTCTTATGGCGCCTCATAATACGGCAAAACAAGTCCAAACACTTTCAACAGTGCGGCACCCCGAACTTATAGCACTATATGCATCAGCTCCGAATCACGTCTTGGGTCAATAGTTGGGTTTGCCCGGCTCCCTTGTTTTGGTACCTTATGTTCCGTTATATCGGCTAAGGTAGCGCAGGGAGAACTACTGCGATTGTGTCCCGGTTCTTCCGAACGAGCACCTCAGTAGAGAAAGCCGAAAACTGACCGGCATGATGCGGCGAGAGCTGGTCGCTGTGCGAGAGGTCTTAAAATCCTTAAATATTTTTCCGCTTTAGGCGAGGAATCGGCTTCGTTCGATTTAGGCGTATATAGCGCCCCAATTCGGCCTTCCAAATTCTAGGGGCTTCGCCGAAATTTAAAATTGTAGACTTCTATGGCTAAGTGAAAGTTATAAAGCCGCATAGTCCGATTGCCTTGTTCGCTGTGCCGAATACCTCCTTAAGGGACCAAAAATTTGGATAGAGAGTATTCGGGTTTTTCCAGAAACACCCCGGTACTAGTTACGTGGGGGCGGAAGCCGACGACTGGCCTACTTTCAGAATTTTATAAACAGCCGCACAGAAGGTAATATTTTAAATCAAACAACGCTACACAGCACAAGTAACTTCGTCTTTATATTACAACAACGACAGAGGTACATTTACTCAAGGATTGTGTCCTTGGTACATTCATCGGCAACGAGACGAGCGCCCTTCATAACGCCATCGTAATACTTCTCGGGATAGCGATGCGCCTTGCCCTCCGGCGGCCCGTCCTTCACCAGCTTCTCCGCGTCCAGCTTGCCCCAATGCACCTTCACAGCGGGCAAGGCCCAGCGGGAACCCTCAATGCAAACGGATCGCTTGATAACGTCAAGCCGCGGACAGGCATTCACCATCCGCTTGATCAGGCCGAAGTAGCTAGTGGGCAGGGGCTCACCAGGCCACATCCGGACTATGAAATCTTTCATAGACAATTCGGCCGCCCTGTGGAGTTCGACCAACTGCTTCAATTGGTCATTCAGAGGCATTGGATGTTCGGCCCCAGCATACTGGGATCAGAGCAACTTCTCCGTTGAGCTCCCCTCCTTGGCATGGTAGAACTCCGCGGCATCTGATACACTGCGTGGCAGATCTGCAAATGCCCCTGGAGAGCTCCGAATTCGAGTAAGTAAAAGAAACGCCTCCTCCACATGCTTGCTTTGCATAAAGAATGTCTTACCTGCCGCTATCTTCTTGGCCGCCTGGATTTCCTGCTGTGCCTTTTCGGCTTCGGCCTTGGCGTCTTTCATACTCGCAAGGGCCTTCGCAAGCTCGGCCTCTTTCATCTTAAGATCATGCTCCACGGACTCGAACTTCTTGCCGAGCTCCCGGAGCTCTTGCTGTACCTCGCCCACTCTAGCATCTTGCTTTTCACGCTCCTTGCGTTCCAAGGCCGCCTTGTCTTTGGCCTTGGACATCAATTTCTTTAGACACGCCACTTCGGTGGCGGCCCCTATTATAAAGTCACGACGCCTCGTCGTTAGAATAAACAATTTTATCTATCCTTCATTATATGAGAGCGGGGAATCACTCACCTTTGTTCTCTTCGAGCTGCCTCTTCGTGAGGTCGAGCTCTCCCTGCGCCTGCTCCAGGTCCCGTTTTAGTCCGGCGACCTCGGCTGTGCGGACAGCAGCGGCAAGCAGCACAGCCTGCTTATTCACATGCACACTTATTATTAGACTCCTGCGGATTATAATTGACCCTCCGTTTGGTTTTTCTTTCCGAACACCAAACAGAGTATCAGGGGCTACTACCTATCGGGTGGTAATTTCACACATTTTTATTACTTACCTCAAAGCCTGTCAGGAGGCTGGTGCAAGCTTCGGTTAGTCCGCTCTTGGCGGACAAAACCTTCTGAATCACCGCACTCATAAGAGTACGGTGCTCTTCATCCATGGAAGCGCCGCGAAGCGCTTCCAGCAGACAATCCGACGCTTCGGGCGTAACGGACGTCCTCGGCACGGACGGCTCGCCCTCCCTAACGAGGGGCTGCCCGCCTGAGTCCGGAACCATTGGAGGCTTCGTAACTGTGTTCGGCTGAGAGCCAGGCCTACGACGGCTCTCATCGACACGATCCGCGGGGATCTTGAACCCCGCGTGTCCGACATCTGGAATTCCTCCTTGGGGCGTCTCCAGAGTCACCTCCCCCCGTTATGGGAGCCTTCGGGACAACACCTTCGTGTCATCCGCGGGCTGAGGAGTAGTGGCCGTCGGGAGCGAGTTCATCGCTGAATCGCTCAGGGACCCATCCGAAGACGATACCTCGGGATGAACCCTGGCCGGACTACATATATGTTCGGCGTTATAAAAAGACTATGAAGTAAAATCACGATAGAGTACGGATACTTACGATCGCGCTAGGGGCTTCCCCCTGGGCAGCCACCCCTCCTCGCTATGTGCGGCCGTGGCAGGGTACTCCAGAAGGGATGCCTTTCCCTTCTTGGACGTCCCAGCCTCCCCCTCCGGGGCGGCTTTCCTCTTTTTCTCCTACCCAGTGCGGGGAGGCAGAGTTTCTTCTTGCTTCCCCCGGCCTCCGCGGGAGGAATCTGCCTCGTCGTCGTCGGACGACGAGGGTATGACGGCCTTGCGCCGGGGGCCTTTCCCAGCCCCTTGGTCCGCCTTCTCGGGCCCCCCATCCTCTCCGGATGGGGCGGCCCCTTCTTCTTATTCCTCCCCTTCGGGGGAGGAGTGTGCCTCGTCGTCTTCGGACGAGGCTTCCGGTACGACCTTACGCCGGAGACCCTTCCTGGTCCCCGGGGCCTTCTTTTCAGCCCTCTTCTCCGGTGCCTTGTAGGGCGCCGGGACTAGCATCTCCATCAGGAGAGCATCAGCTGGGCCTTCTGGCAGCGGAGCCGGACAGTCAATCCGCTCCGCTGTCTCCACATAATCTTGATAAAAAATACACAATTACTTAAGACTCCCTCATGAATATATTGGGAAGAACTGAATCCTGTGGTAGTCAAAAAACTCACCGGACGAGGAGGCCGCGCGGCATGAAGTCCCCGGTCCTCAGATGTGGGAGGAGGTACTTCGGAGGCCTTGAACAGCGCCTTCCATGCATCTTTGTGCGTCATGCTGTAGAGCTTTCGAAGCGTCTGGTGTTCGGCCGGGACGAACTCCCACAGATTAAATACCCGCCTTTGGCACGGAAGAATCCGGCGAATGAGCATGACCTGGATTACGTTGACAAGCTTAATGTTCTTGTCCTTCATACTCTTGATGCAGTTTTGGAGTCCGGTCAACTCTGTAGGTTCGCCCCAGGCCAGACCCTTCTTTTCCCAGGAGGTGAGCCGCATGGGGGTTCCGGATCGGAATTCGGGGGACGCCGCCCAGCTAGTGCCGCGCGGCTCGGTGATGTAGAACCACCCCGATTGCCACCATTTCACGGTCTCCGCGAAGGAGCCGTCAAGCCAGGTGACGTTAGGCATCTTGCCCACCATGGCCCCTCCGCACTCCGCTTGCTGGCCGCTCACGATCTTCGGCTTCACGCAGAAGATTTTTAGCCACAAGCCAAAGTGAGGCTTGATGCGGAGGAAGGCCTCGCACACGACGATAAACACCGAGATGTTAAGGACGAAATTTGGGGCTAGATCGTGGAAATCTAGCCCGTAATAGAACATGAGCCCGCGGACGAAGGGATGAAGTGGAAACCCCAGTCCAAGGATGAAGTGGGCGAGGAACACGACCCTCTCGTGGGGTTCCGAGGTTGGAATGACCTGCCCTTCGTCCGGTAGCCGGTACGCGATGTCTGCGGCCAAGTATCCGGCCGCCCGAAGATTTGTGATATGCTTCTCCTTCACGGTGGAAGTCATCCACTTGCCTCCTGCTCCGGACATGTTTGGCTGTGCGGAGAAGGCTTGGACTAGGGCGCTGGAGCTCGAGGAGGCAAGAACGAGCAAGGAAGGAAGAAGGCGTGGGTGAAAATGGGGAACCCTTATCCCTTTATAGAGGCGACGGAAGCGGTGCGCCTCCCCACTTGCCCGTTGAGAATCGCTAACTTCCCAAGCGCCACGATTGATGGCGTGGTGGGATTACCCATACCCGTATTGATGAGAATCCCGTGATAAGGGGACACGATCTCTGCTTTGACAAGACGTGTCAAGGAAACCGCCTCGCAATATGCGCTGTGGCTGGTTGTGGGAAAACGGTTCGAATAATGACCCGACCGTAATGACATATCACGTCGTCTAAAAAGTTGTCAGCTGAAATATCATTCTCTCTACGGTGGTATGTGAAGATCATTTTGCAGATCCGGACACGGTTTACGTGTTCGATGATTACTTTGGAGTATTCGGAGAAGGAACCCGCCTTGCAATGCCGAAGACAAGACTGCGCGCCGGACTCATCGTCATTGAAGCCTGGTTCAGGGTCCCTGGAACACGTGCGGGCATGGGAGGAGGCGTTTGGGTGGGCACGTGTGATAAGAAGCTGTCGTGGGTGCTGTCCGGACGCCCGCAAAGCCCGCTTCCCCCACATTTGTCTCCGGTTTGTGAGAGAAAGTACGTCCGGACCGTCCTATGGACCAATACAGGCCCACATTGAATGGCACAACACGTCTGGACCATATAGTGCGGATGGTTGCAGATGGTTTGATGGTCGGCGTTGGATATGCCCTTAGCGCTTATGAATCCATTGTGTTCTTCTAATCATAAAAAGCACTTATGATAAGTTATAATGAAAGACACGTATATATGTTAGGTTCGGACTCCAACTTTCCCGTTGCATATGAATTTTTCTGATCCGACCCATTCCAATAGAGTGAGCCTAGCGTTGTTTTTCTAGAAACTCACGGGATAAGAAGACATGCATACATATTATTTCAAGAAAATCACATCCATTATTTTTAACTTAATTTTTCTTATTTTAATAATATAATAGATCATTTGTATTCTTTATTTCAAACAATTAACGTGTAACTTATATTGTAATCTAAGGATAATGTTTGGATTTTACTTTCAAATATTTGAAATGGCCATGATGGAATCACATCCATTTATTTTATTATTATTTGAATTTGATCCAAAAGATAAATAATGAGTAGAGGTCATGTCAACTTTTCCTAGAACTTTGCTAATCAAAATATAATTTCTATCTTAATACAATCCATTATTTAACTACTCTATTGATTTGTATCATAAATTTTTAGCACGCATGAAAAACATGACATGTATCTTTCCACACATAATGATTTATAGGTTGTCATGAAAACTCATGCCATGCCCTAGCCTCCCTCCGACCCTGCCAACATTGTTGCAGCTGCACTTGCAAGACTTAGCGTGGATGATCATTTATATGATTTGCGTAAAACAAAATAAGATCTACAAATGAATAAAAGCTAGAACATACCTTGGCATGCACACGCATTGCAAGCCATACTAGGC
Source organism: Aegilops bicornis (assembly GCA_021605145.1). Taxonomy (NCBI): domain Eukaryota; kingdom Viridiplantae; phylum Streptophyta; class Magnoliopsida; order Poales; family Poaceae; genus Aegilops; species Aegilops bicornis. Next base: position 50,088,033 of record CM038674.1, read on the forward strand.
TGATAAATGTTAATAACTTGTACAACATATACAACACTTAAGACAAGTAAAAGCAATTTGATGAGTCATGGTCTATCAAAGCAAGCTACATTACTACTCTAATCTATCTTAACAGGTAACACATGATTACAATCTTTTTTGTGTGCAAGTCAAACTTATCTATTTTACACGTAACAACTTGTAGAACATTACAAAATTGATGCTTGCTAATTACTTCTAGAACACTACAACACTTGACATGTAAAAGGAATTTGATGAGTCATGACCTACTAAAGCAAGTTACATTACTAGTCTCATCTATCTTAACAGGCCACACAAGATTACAAACTAAGTTCTGTGCAAGCAATGCTTATCAAGTTTACACATAACAACTTGCATAACATTACAAACTTAGTTTCAGAAAATTAGGCAATCTAGATTAGTGTTTAGTTGTAAAGTGAATAAGATGGGTCATGTGTGTTATCACACTTTTTTGTGGTGGAATGATAGTGCCACAAAACACAACATACCAAAATTTGATTTCGGGAAGCATCCAAGGACTTTCCAGGCAAGCAAATGCCAATTGTGAAAGAGACCATGCCATGGTAGCTATAAATAGGCATGTAGCATGATGACCATGCTTCCTCATTCATCATTCTCATAAGTAGAGTGCATCATTCAAGCCAAGCAAGCAGTGGTCAATACAAATCCACCATGAAGACCTTTCTCATCCTTGCCCTCCTTGCTATCGTGGCGACCACCGCCACAACTGCAGTTAGAGTTCCAGTGCCACAATTGCAGCCACAAAATCCATCTCAGCAACAACCACAAGAGCAAGTTCCGTTGGTGCAACAACAACAATATCCAGGGCAGCAACAACCATTTCCACCACAACAGCCATATCAGCAGCCGCAACCATTTCCATCACAACAACCATTTCCGCAGCCGCAACCATTTCCGCCACAACTACCATATCCGCAGCCGCAACCATTTCCACCACAACAACCATATCCACAACCGCAACCACAGTATCCGCAACCACAACAACCAATTTCGCAGCAACAAGCACAACAACAACAACAACAACAACAACAACAACAACAACAACAACAACAACAACAACAACAAATCCTTCAACAAATCCTTCAACAAATTCTGCAACAACAACAACTGATTCCATGCAGGGATATCGTCTTGCAACAACAAAACATAGCGCATGCAAGCTCAGAAGTATTGCAACAAAGTAGTTACCAACGGTTGCAACAATTATGTTGTCAACAGTTGTGGCAGATCACCGAGCAGTCACGGTGCCAAGCTATCCACAATATCGTTCATGCTATTATTCTGCAACAACAACAACAACAACAACAACAACAACAACAACAACAACCGTCGAGCCAGATCTCCCTCCAGCAGCCTCAACAACAATATCCATCAGGCCAGGGCTCCTTCCAGCCATCTCAGCAAAACCCACAGGCCCAGGGCTTTGTCCAGCCTCAACAACTACCCCAGTTCAAGGAAATAAGGAACCTAGCGCTGCAGACACTACCAGCAATGTGCAATGTCTACATCCCTCCATATTGCTCGACCACCATTGCGCCATTTGGCATCTTCGGTACTAACTGAGAAGAGAAGAACTCTAGTACTAGATATATGAAACACCGTTTTCTTAGTCCATGGTTTGGTGTTTGTACCGGTGAAAATATAAAGTGACATGCACTATCATGTAAGAAACCAAACTATACTAGTTCGAACTTGGGAATAAAAGACAAAAGGTCTTGTCTGCATATGATTGTTTGTTTGAGTTCCATTCATGTGCCCGTTCACAAGTTCACCTCTAATTAGATATATTACGCATTAAGTAGATATTTATGTTGCATTAATCTAAAGATAACAAAATGAGTCTGAAACTTGAATTAAATTTAAGTATTTTCTTGGACTTTCAAATTGAGTATTATTGAAGTAGTAAGGACTATCCACATCCTTGGCTTGCCCTTGATCAATTATTTCTAGAGAAGCGTATGAAGTAACATTTCCTCCCCATGGCCACACATAGGGCACACACATAACCCCATCATATGCCTTTTTAGTTATGCATATGAAAGGTTGGATGTTTTTAATTACTCTCCACCAATTTACACTTAATTTGGCTTGTGCCATAAGCTTTCGTTGCCTTTTCAATTCTTCCCCCATTAGTCAAACTAGACAGTCCATCTACCACACCATACCTTGTGTCCGTCATGGCTCTGTACAACAATTGAAGAGAACAAATGTCATTTCTTTACGATACCCACGACCAAATGTCCTCTGCTGGATTATTTGGTCCAGGCATATTAAGGATGGCCACCTCATATGATGGGATAAACACCTAAAGAATGAAAGGAGTGTTCCAGTCGCCCATGTTTTTCATCGATAAGATCAGCTACAAGTTGGACCGGAGTTTCTCAATTGCATCATAGTGGTTTCATCAGTGTTGTGCCCTGCACCCATTTATCATGCCATATCTCTGTAGTATGTGCATTCCCAATTTTTCACCGCATACCCTCCTTCAAACCTTCTTGCCCTTTTAGAATAGCACGCCAAGTTAGCGATGCACTATGCGGGAACCCGCATTTGAAAAAAAAGAATCTCATTTCATGGTATCGTCCATAAAGGACCCTCGTACATGAGCTATCTAGATAGAAATAGCCATGTATGTTTAGCAAACTTTGCATAAGTGAATAGATGAAGGTCGTGGAACCCCAACGCACCAATTACACCTGGCCTCTCTACCAACAAGATGTCCAAAGACATTAAGGATACACACAGCCAAAAAAGAAAATAAAAGAATAAAAGAAAAAAATACCCCGCCATGGTGATTAATCACTAGCATCAGCAGACTCTAACCACCACTGAAGACAACGCCCGGATTACAAAAAAGATTCTCCAAAAGCAATGCCCCCAAGAAGGGAACAATGCACAAGTGTTGTCGTTGCCCGACCGAAGATCGTGAGTTTTCACCCTGGAAAAATTTCGAGTTCACCCAAAAACAATGCCTTCAACAAGGCCATTGCCAATTACAGCCAATAAGTGCCATACCTTGGGTTTTCACCCTAGGAGTTGAGACTCGATACTCGAGGAGTACCACCAAAAATGCAGTCCGCCACCCCTGCTTGCCGAGGACGCTGGTGCATGTCACCAAACACCTGGCATACAATTGTCATCGCATCCAATACACCCTTCCACCAAAACTTCAAGACCTCCAATCGCAGCCGTCATGACTTTCTCCACGTCTATTAATGCCTTGAGAATCTTGACTTAAACATGTCCTATGATAAAAATAAGAAATCGAAGCTTCACGTCGCGTCCTCTTGAGGCCGTGCTGGTTGATAATATTAGCGCGCACGACCGGAGCCTTTCCGATCTATATATCCTGGGGCGACATACACCAATCCATATAGATCTCCGCTCAAAAAGGCCATAACTCATCAACGATCCAAGAGGTCGACATCCGGCAGAAAGACGACTTGGCGGAAGAAGAGCGTCAGGGCCAAACCACTATTATTAGTCCGAAGCTAATAGCCCCCACGCCGCCCTCCTCTCGATCCAAACCTGCAGAAAAAGATCAACAACGCCGCATGGTGCCACTCGCATCCGTGGAGGCCTGAACTTGGCAAGACGCTAACCATGGCTGGAGAAGGAGACCAACCACTCCTGGCCGGATCCGGTGACTCCTAGTCCCACTGCTGCCGCTACGGTGGCACCGCGTGTATCCTACAAGCCCATCCACGATGATGTCTGATTAGAAGGATACATGGATATACAGATGAAAAGGCCCCCGTTATCCCTTCAACAATATATATAAAGCTTACTGGGACGTGAGAAAGCTCGCACAATTTTATATTGGCTATGAAAATGTGTTGCCAGATAGAGATATAAGATTTTCGTTTGGAATCCAGACCGCTTGTGTCATCCTTAATCGATGGTAACTCTAATTTTTCCGGCAGGCCTTCCCTGTGGTACCACAGCCTTACATGTGTATGGGTTTCATACAGCTATTCTGTCCTGTCTGGAAAAGGAGAAAACCAAAATTACTTTGATTTGATAACTAATACCTTTCCTTTAACTACCATGTGCACGGCGAGGATTTACGTGCATGATGGTTTTTCCTCTCCCCACGTCATATTGGGCCGGCCCATTCGCGCACATATAGTTAGAAAAAGAGATGAGAAAAGGGAGAACCAAGATAGATTCCTGGTCTCAAGGTGACCGTGGGTGCACTACACCACGACACATTCCCTACATACGTGTGTTGGGAAAAGTACAACGTGCCATCAGACTGTCGGTCGGGAGAACTTGTATCAGATTGTCGGTTATGTAGCGTCCAATTATCGGTCGGGATACTTTGTTATCCCACGTCATATTATCGGTCGGGAACGCTTCACTTCCCCTTGGATTGTTGGTCGGCAATGAACGCCGACCGATTGCCTGTGGGTACTGGGCCGGCCAGGTAGCTGCGCGCGGGGATGAAAACTTGGCGCGGAAACAGCCCACTATGCGAAAAATCCCTCTTTTTTCTCTTCCTGCCTGTTCCACAGATTGCCCCCAAATCTCGTTCTGCCTCCAAACCTAAAATCCTCCGCCACCCCCGGCGCCGCCGCCGCCGCTCGAGCCCTCTCTCGCCGCTCGTGCTCTCTCGCTGTCCGGCTACGTGCTCTCCTGGCGGCGAGGCTGTAGCCCCCTCTCCCTCTTGTTCTCCAGCGTCTCCACTGCCGACCCCGCACCATCCTGCCACGGCCACGCGATCGACTGCTGTTACCTGGCAAGTGCTCTCTCCGGCCAGCCACCACGCGTAAGCTTCCAGCGAGGTTGACGCCACCCTGTCTGGCCCGTACTCCCCACTCTCCACCGTTGTATCCACCCTCGCCGTCGCAGTACAGAAGAGATCTTGGTGCCGGCGAGAGGGGGGTTGGGATAGGGCTAGTGAGGGGCTTTGGATATAGAGGAGAAAAGATGTCCTCAGTTCCTCCCCATTCGGCCTTCCCCGGCCGGATCTGCTCCCCTTCATCTACCCCGAATCCCCGAGCTCCTCCCTCAGGTAGTTCCTCTGCTCACCCCTCTTCCCCTGCTTGTGCTGCTGCCTACTTGTTGCTGGCTACTGCTGCGTGACCGTGTGCCTGCTTGCTGCTTGCTACTGCTCCTATGGTGCTTGCTGTTTGTGTGGTTGTGGTGTGCTAGCTGTAGTTCTGCTGTGTGTGCTTGCTGTGGTGTGCAGTGTGCTGCTAGCCATGGCTGTGCTACTTGATGTGCTAGTGCTACTGCCGTATTGCTGCAGAATGTTAATGTTCTACTGCCTATTGATTGGTGATTAATCCAGTTTCTTCCCTGGAAATGAAGCATTAGACTTTATACATGGTAATATGTTGTCCCTTGAAAACTGAAACTCTGTTACGAATTGTAATTCTATTAAACCTCATAAGCAATGGACTGTACATTCGCTCAAACAAACTGTAGATGAAGAGAATAACAAAATACCATCAACAGGTAAGAAGTGGCATCAAGCTAAACAGACATAATAAAAGGAGAATATGGACCAGCATTGATTGTTACTAGTCAATGCACAGAGCTAGATATCAATGTTCTTCTTCTGGTTGTTGCTTATTAAAATTTTGTTGTTTGGCACTCATCTCCCCCCAATTAACTTTCAGTGATCTGCACTCATGTCGCTATGGCACTGATTTATCTCTAGACATGGTTCACTCTTTCTGTTACAGGCAAATGTTAGTAAACAAAATAATGTGTTCTTTTCAGAAGAGTATAGATGAATTCGTGTTGCTGTAAAGAAATGATTATTCAGACCATCTAATAAAACATTGTTTCAGAGTATGTGGTTTTGGAATGATTATTCGGTTTTTTCTTATGAGATCTGGGTAACAAGATAAAAGTTCCTTAGATGATGGAACATTGATGGAGAGTCAATGGTAGATGGTCCACCCAGTGTTTTCCTTTCATAGAAGCAATGCTAACTATGATTTGCTCAGTTTAACAAGGCGACCTAATTTTTTTATATAGTCTCATAGTTCAATGCGATGATATGATGACTTTTTCTGCATTACACCATGTTGTATTCATAAAAAATATGCTTAGCGTGTCATACATACAATCAGGTTGGACTCATATTTGATACTGAATTTATGTGTTCCATTCTCAATCTACATGGCTGCTCCGATTTCATTTCTCAATAAAAACAATAAGACTAATAGGTAGGAACATATCCACCTTCGTACGGTTCTGAAAATTTATTACAGAATTACTCAAGCACTCGATCAACCAAAAACTTAGCAACAAACTCTTAACCATACACTCAATTACTTGGACACAAGAATCAGAAATAACACTTAAATTGACATATGATGTGGTCAGCCGATTGGTGCGCCTTTTAGTCATCATGACTATTCTTCTTTATTCCCATATTATTGTTGTCTTGATTTGCCTGCAATTGTTATCTTGGCTATCATTTACTAACCCACTTATATTAGGTTTGTTGGTCCGTAGTCTTCCATATAGCTATTTCAACTAAATCTGTAGTCTTTCATATATATAGGAATTGTCTTCTACTATTCAGGTCTCCCATATATTCCTTGCAGTGTATTAACTTTGTATGATAAAATAAAATGTCTGTTGAAAATAACTAATATATGATCAGCCTGGACTTTCTTCTCTGCAAAAAACAATTTGTAGTGCAATCGGCAACTTGGCATCTAACTGTTGGTATATTATTGTGTTGCTTCTTTTCCCCTCAACTTTTACATTTTACCATGCTATTCGCTGCTACCTGTTCTTCATCATCTGAGTTCTTACTCCTAACATTTATGTAGGAATGTCTGAAGAGAGTTATCCCAAGTGGCCACATGGACATTGCATAATCAGTCTTGTGATGGGAATAATTTGCTTGTCCGGTAAAGAGAAATCTTCCGGTGACAACCAAGAGTTGAAAATCATAGACATTCCAAAGGAGACAAGTCATCCACCCATCCAGCAGAAGTGTAGACAGTTTAAAGAAACCAGCACTTGATCCGAGCAATAATAGCGCATCAGTTTCATCTAGTTCTATACATAAGAAGGTAACACACGTGTATTTTTCCACTGGACATCTATTTTTACATGTCTGGCTGAATCACTACGTTTCTAGTCTTCACCGTGTACATATATGTCTCTTGCGTGTGTGCTATTTGTTCCGTGGAAGATAGGTTCCAGTTTATATAAATGGTCCTCTGCATGCGAATATGTTCTCTGTACATGAACTAAAATGACGTGGTAGTTTAACAGAAAACCTATACTAGCTTGTATGAGTTTATAGCAAGAGATGCATGCCAATTTTTTATATATGAAAAATGGTGATGATGAGTACATTACTGTTTGACTAGTTCACTGCCTGCTAGTCTAGATTATATGGTCGTGAAGCTCAGCGTTGACAAGAGCATCACCCTGTAGTTGTGCATCCTCCTCTAACAAGCACTTGAGCACTACCATGCGGGGCTGTGGGTGCGTATGATTTGAATCTTCAGTAAAGACTGGTAATTTTGTTTGTATCTAGTCTTGACCATGTATGTCGTCGGACACCAATTCGACTATTTTCACAGGTACTGCCTCATTGACCAAGGATCTACGGCGACGGCGGCACCAGCGACCCCATGGAGGCGGCACCGAAACTCTAGCCGCTGCTGCTCTCCCTTGGGCCCCCTCCTGATCTCCTCCCTCGTGCGGTACGTGTCTGCTCTCTCTCTCTCTCTCTCTCAAGCTAATTTCAATCTCACTCCATCTTGGGGTGCTACTGTGCGTGCAATACATGCTCTGCTTGGTCTTCTTTTCTTAGACATCCCCCGATCAGTTAAGTTGGACAAGCAAAAAATCTTACATATCTCAGCTTTGTCATTTAAGCTCATTTGATTGATGTCTTTATCTTCACAAGTCTCGCTGAACCTTGAGATAGGCAAAAACATTCAGTTCAGAGCTTGATAGTCACTAGTAGAAAAAGGGCCTATTGTCCCGGTTCGTAAGGGTCATTTGTTCCGGTTATTGAACCGGGACTAAAGTGTCGGTACTAATGCCCTAGACCTTTAGTCCTGGTTCTTACACAAACCGGGACAGATGGGCCTACACGTGGCCGGTGCGGTGAGCCCAGGTAGGAGTCCCTTTGGTCCCGGTTGGTTGCACCAACCGGGACCAATAGGCATCCCCGCGTCAGCATTTCAGAGGCTGGGGTGTTTGTTTTTTTGGTGGGGGTGGGGGTTAGGGGTTTTGGGGGGTTAATTTAGACGTTTCATATATTGTGATAGCTAGCTAATTAATAGAGAGAGAAATGTCCTCTCTTATCTCCGTGCTTGATCAACGCTAGGTACTATATGTATAGAGAGAACTAGACACGGTAGCTAGTAAGCAAAATGAAGGAAACAGAAGATCGTCATGAACATATGCATACAGAGAGAAGTGATATCGACCATCTCTCCTTCTCTGAGAGTTTGATCGAACAATGAGTTCTTGTATATCTATCCGACACTACTGGCTACATATATACAATATAATTATCTCTTACAATATAATCTCCTAATTCCAAATGAACTCAGGGTCCACATGGTATTCTCCGTCTTTAGCGATCACGTGGTCAAGAAAGAATGCCGTCAATTCCTCTTGAATTGCTCGCATACGATCTGGTGGTAAGAGTCCATCCGGCATCCAAAATATCTAATTTGAAGAAGGGGGTCAATACATATATATGAATAAATGAAACTCAACACAAATGATGGTAATAAAATAAAATTGTGAATATTATTTTTTACGCACTTCATATTGTTTGTCAGAGTAGCCCCGCTCACACGTCGTGTGGCGGATGGACTCGCAAATGTAGTATCCACAGTAATCATTTCCTTGTTCCTGCCACAACAACTTTACAAGAAATAGAGGTCAATCAAACTGATAGCTAGCAAGCATGCTAAATGATATTGATGAAACTAGCGCTTGAATCACTAAGAGATGCGCGGAACATGCTACTATAGTACTTACTTTCGGGTGTCTAAATTGCAGCTTCTTCGGCAGTCTCAAAGTTTTTGAGGTGAATTTTTTCCAAACACTACCAGACAAAGAAAACAATTACTTGATATCAGGAAATGAACAAAGTTGCCGATATGGTGCGATAATGATCGATTTAACTTCTCTAGAATTTCAGTCATGTCCACATACTTCTTGGGATCTTTTCGTCTCGAGTCTAAGACGGTTACTAGTCCCTGCTCAAGCTTAATCTCCAGGAGAATATAGTGGAACCTGCGCATGCATGCATAACTCATCAATTACATTACTATAACCTCGACTAATAAGGGAAACCGAATATGCACAAGACAGAAACACTCACTTGAATTCGTAAGGGAAGAGTATTATAGCTTTGTTTTGATTTAATACAAACGATTGTAGCAGCTTGGCCTCGGTATCTTTGGCCTGAGATTCAACCATATATTCATCTATGAGATTTGTGTTAATGAACCCAATATCACCGATTTGTCTTTTCTTTAATTCGGCGATCTTCAATCTGCATAATATAGTGAGGATAATTAAAAATACATGCAATGAAAGAGCTGACCTATATATAGAGACTTAATGATAGAAGTAGTACTACTTAAAGGCAGTAGCAAGTGATCATTAATTTATCGAGGGCCTTTTGATTGAAAAACGTAAAGAACTCGTCAAATGGAACATTCAACAGTTCAATTTCAACGAGGTCATGCTCCTCTCTAACTCTCAGTATTAAAATATTCCTCCCCTCAGACTCTCTGCAGGTTTTCATGTACCAATCATGGAATCTTCGCATCATCGTTGTCAAAGATCTTTCATCTTTGATGAGAGGCTTCCCGTACACGTATGTGTGTTCGTCCACCTTCAAGAAATCATAATGTACATCGTCGGGCAGGTAATCTCTAAGATTGTTATAACCGGGCACCATCCCGCCTAGATAATTAGCGACGATATCGCTAGACACCTGGAGCGGGGGGAACGATTGGTTCGCTTGTTTGCCGAGCTGGGCAATTATTCTCCCAGCTCGTCGTTCTGCTAACCTTTGACCACTGACAGTACTTTCCGACCGCTCCGCTTCGATAAATGACTTTGCAATAATGCGCTCATAGTTCCTTTCGCCGGAGACTTTGGTGGTTTCTTCAGGGCAGCCAGAGTACGCTTCACTTTTATCGGATCTATCTTCTCCTCCGGAGGTGGATGTTTCTTTGATTTCACCCCTTCAAAGAAGTTCTTCACTTCGACTTGCATGATCTTCGTGTTTTCCTCCAGGCTCGTCTCGTATGGTAACTTCTCTGGAGTCTTCAGAGAAGGACCGAATCTGTATTGCCTTCCGCCTCTGGCTATACTGCTAGACGCCGGAGCAGACGGAGCGGCTGCGACTGTCTTTCCTTTCTTACGAGGCGGAGGAGAAGGACTACGACGCGCCGGAGCAGCCGGAGCGGCGGCGGGTCTCTTGATCCGCCCTTGTTGACGAGGCGGAGAAGGAGGAGGCTGGCTGCTCGGGCGCGCCGACGCAGGCGGAGAAGGAGGCGGAGTGCCGGCACACACTGAAGAAGGAGGCTGAGTGCCCTGATCACTCACCGGAGGAGGAGGCGGAGGAGAAGGCGGACTGCCCTGACTCGCCGGAGGAGGAGGAGGAGGAGGCGGAGGCGTCCAGTTCGGAAGGTTGATGAGCTCCTTCCGTCATAGGCATGGAGTCTTCAAAGAAGAACCCAGCTGAATCTCCCCTTCACCCGTAGGATGGTCAAGCTCGAGGTCCTCAAATCCGTCCATTATTTCATCCACCATCACCCTAGCATATCCTTCTGGAATCGACCGGCCGTGGTAGGTTGCGCCAGGTTCAGTAGGTAAAACAGAGCCAACAGCCACCTTGACTTTCAATTCCATCCATTGCGTCATAAGGTGGCAATGTTGAGACTCCGTGATAGCATCCACGGGGTAGCTAGCAGGAGCCTTGAAAACAGGCTCCAGCTGCTGAGTCTGCTCGGTGGAAGCCACGCTGCTTCTCCGCTGAGATGGCGGGGTAGCTTTAGGGGAAGCTTCGGCAGGTCGTTTGCTGCGATCTGCTTCTTGTTCCTCTAGCCCTTGTACCCCTGCGTGCAGCGTCTGCAGTTGGCTATGCTCCACTTTCTTCCCCCTCTTCTGACATTTGTAACCCCCTACGTCCGGAAACCCAGCCTTCTTCCCCCAGGGTGCTCAGGATTCACGAGGGCCATTGTGAGCTCGTCCTTCTCTCTGTCTGGAACGAACGTCCCTTGCTGCGCTTTCTCGATATACTCCTGTAGCCTCGTGACGGGTATTCACAGTTGCTCTTTCGTCCAAACGCACTTCCCTGATACAGGGTCCAAGGTTCCGCCAACCCCGAAGAACCAAGTCCGGCAACGGTCTGGCCAGTTCAATGTCTCTGGTTCGACCCCTTTATCAATCAGGTCATTCTCAGCCTTGTCCCACAAAGGGGGCTTTGAGGTAGCCACCTGACCCCGTGCGATGGTGATGCTTCTTCTTCGCAGCATTTTTCTTGTTTGTCGCTGACATCTTCTTACTCTTTTCTAATTCCAGTGTGGAGATTCAAATTCAGATACAAAAACTATATAGGGTTTTCAATTCTTTGGGAATGTTACTACATTTTTTTACTTGTTTCTCTCCAAGGCTAATTTCAATCTCACACCATCTTGGGTGGTACTGTGTGTGTTGTAGATGCTCTGCTTCATCTTCTTTTCTCAAACCTCCACCAGTTAAATTTGAACGAGAAAAAGAAACACCTACATACATATCACTGGGTAGTGGCCTGATAAAATGTTACACATATCAGTTCTGTCATTTAAGCCCATTTGATGTCATCTTGATAACTCTGTCTATCTCCAGCTATGGTATGGAATATTAACCGGGGATTTTGACCTGCAGATGTTCAAGCTGGAGGATGTGGCGATGGAATATGGATCAATGAGATGAAGAAAGGTGTTGATATCAAGTACGAGATTGATGGAAGGATCTTGTGGGTATCTAAATGCCCACCACTAGGAGTCAATGTAGATGATGTGCCTCTAGGGCAGATTCCAGAAAACAAAGCGACCCACTTTTTGCTCTCAAACAATGAACCATATTTTTTTCGCTATTTAATAAGTTAAATTAGTTTCTGGGAAATTTGGATGTGAAAATTAATGAATGTGTGTTACTACTGTTTGGCTTTGGTTTAGTATTTTTGGATGACATGCACGTTATTGTAATGATATGGGTAACTTGATTGATATTCTGTTGATAATGCGAAATCCAGCTATATGGGAGGGCTAACTGATGTTGGTTGGCAAAACAAACCCCATCCGACAGTTGATCGGGAACAGCTAACGTGAGGCCCAATAGAATGTTGGTCGGGAAAGAATGCCTATACGATAGTCGGTCGGGAAAGGCCCATGACAGCCCTAAAGGATTGTTGGTCGGGAAAGAATACTCTGACCGATAGTCGGTCGGGAAAGGCTCGTGGCAGCCCCAATAGAGTGTTGGTCGGGAAAAGTACATGGCAGGCCCAACAGAATGTTGATCGGGAAAGATGCTCCATAGCCTACAAGCAGTCGGTCGGGAAAACTATGTCGGTCGGAAAAGGGCTTTCTCGTCTGGACTTTCCCCAACAGACAGGGTTGGTCGGCAATAGCCTTTCCTGTCCGTCTGTCTGTTGGCAGACATTGTATTCCCGACCAACATGTCTGTCAGGGATGTAGTGTTGTGGTGTAGTGGTGCTGCTACCAGTCCGCCCAAGTCCCGTTCGTGATAAGTTGTAGGTGCGCGTCTTACTTGAGGCGATTCAAGCCGGTTTTATTTGAGTTTTTTTCCCTTTTTTCTCTCTGTTTTTTTTCTTCTTCATTTTTTTCGTTCTTTTTTGCACACTGTTTCTTCATTTTGTCATTCTTTTTTCTTTTGTTTATTTTCTTTTTTTCCGGTTTTCTTTGTTCTATTGGTTATTATTGTACATTTTTTCTATACGTCAACAACATTTTTTCTTAATACACATCTAATATTTTTCAAATACAAACCAACGATTTTTGTAATATATTGTCAACATTTTTCTATACACATTTTTTAAACTAGCAGTGTGACCTGCGCATTTGCGCGGCAAGATTTGTTGCATGTGTGTTATTTGTATCTTTTATATTATAGGGTGTAAAAATAGAAAAAGAAGGAGAAAAAATATGACAGAAAAAAATAAGAGAGAAAAAAAAACCCGAGAGAAGCAAAAGTAACTTTTGAAGGTTTAGTTACGGAAGCCCTACCCAATGAAATATCTTTCTCAGCCAATATAATCTGGCCTCAACCACATTAATATTTGATCAAGTGTATTGCTTCGATAGTGTTGATACATACATACATACATACATACATACATAGTGAAAAGAAATCATTCACTAAGGGACACTGTTTGGATTGTGTTCACTTCTCTACTGGGGTTCAAGATTTAACTCATTCTTCTAAAGTGCATTATGTTCTTCATGAGTACCTGCAATCTTCAACAAAAGTATTAACATTGTAAAATAGGAACCCACATTTGACTCTATGTTAACTTGAGTAGACAGAATCTATTCTGATCAGTGCCCCCTGTTGTGCAAGATTTGGAGTTCGCTAGTTCTATGTAAGAATATTTTCTGTGATCATCTAAAAAAATAAATTTAGAAACTGGTGACTTTTATGTAACACGTGTGTGATCTCTTCCTCTATCACATGTTGGAGATATTTTAGTTGTTGATTTTCTGGTCGCGCAATGCCTTGAGATTGCATGCATACCAATCTTTTTATTTGTAGCTGGTCAATATGGTATGAATGAATTTGAAACAGAGAACTCCCTAATATACCACGTGGCAAGTGTGGTTCATCTATTTCCAAACTAAGAATGATCTCCCATGACCATCTCTAGTGTTATAGAAAAATGATATGAAAATATTTGACTGGCATACATGATTCATATAGTTTGATTAATTCTTTAGGAAATGTATGATCTGTAGCCTACACTTGAGGTGCTTGAATTGGAGCCTAAATCTGACGGCACATCTCTTGCCACCATCGCACATCATCTCTCAAAATTTCTATACCCTCAAGTTTGTTGTATGTGATGATTTAGTTGGTTGTCCGCCGTGCATATGAAATGAAACTACAAATGGTAATTTGTATTACACTATATTTAATAACACCTGACAGATACACCCAATAAGACGTACTATGACTATCCAAACAAAATCACAAAGTTTGGGAAGCTATTTTGAATACAAACTCCATGCTACTGGTTTTGTGCTACAGTAAATTGAAGGATGTCAATTCTGGAATATTTGAAGAGCTAACTCGTTTTTATTGTTCAAAAAACTCATGTTGTGGTATAGTTACAAAAAAAATCATGAAATATTTTGAATAGCTAATAATCCACAAACATATGATATTTTCCTTGAAAATGAATCAAATTTGGATTTTATTTTCCATAACATATCCCACATTCTATTGGATTAATATCACCACCCAAACGTTGAACTTGTACAATTGCATACACATTATTTATCCTCACTGAGATTTTAGTAAGGGACTTGTATAAAAAAACGTACACATATGATTTTCATATACGTTGAAAGATCTAAAAACTTAAATTTACACTTCAAAAAAACTCATGTTGTGATATATTTACAAAAAAATCATGAAATATTTTGAATAGCTACAAATCCACGAACATATGATATTTTCCATAAATATGAATCAAATTTGGATTTTATTTTCCATAACATATCCCACATGCTATTGGATTAATATCACCCAAACGTTGAACTTGTACAATTGCATACACATTATTTTTCCTTGCTGAGATTTTAGTAAGGGACTTGTATAAAAAAATGTACACATATGATTTTCATATACGTTGAAAGATCTAAAATACTTCAATTTACACTTGAAAACGTAGGAGCCTTATAAGGTGAGGGAGGTTTATGCATACAGGTTGAGTAGTGATTATCGCAAAGAGTGATATAGGTTGTGAATATTATTACGGTGGGAGACAGTTTTTTTGTCAACCAATATATGCACATGATATCAAAATTGCATGCTTCTTACACACCTTGACTTATGTTGTAGATCATGTCTCCTGTGTACAGTATCCAAGGGAAAAGAAGCAATCAACAGATATAAAAATCTAGAGATCGTATGTTCTACTGTATTATATATGGAAATAGATAGTGCAATCCAAAGAAACGTGTTTTAGTTGCTACGTACTGGATGGTGTCTTGAGGACGCCGCAAAGTCATCTTGCTCAACCCCGCGGATGTACATGCAGTGGGCATACCACAAATTAAGGGAACATAACAGTCAGCTGCAGCTGAGTCGACATAATCATAATCTGACAATCTGCTCATCCTTTTCTCGTGAATCTTTTTTCCTGCGCTCCTCTCCCTACGTCTGATCGAGCTCTGCCTAGACGAAGGTCTCAAGCCAGGCTTCCGGGCTAAGCGCCGGAGATGGGCTGTGCGTCACCTGTCATGTTGCCGCACCATGCCCGAGGGGCATTTGCACCATTGATCGCCGTGCTCTGGAGGGTGCTGGCTGACCGCACTCCTGGGAGCATCACCGCGGTTGGGAGCTTCATCATGGAGGTGTGGAGGTTGCGGGCGCACCCTCGATACCACGCTTCGTCATTGGACTCCGACCCCAGGCCTCGCCATCCATCTTCAGGCTTGACACACGATCGTCGTGCATCTACATGACCCGCTGCTGCCGGCCTGCCGCCACTGGTAGGACACATTGAGAGCTTCATCGCACCACCTCCGTTTGCAGCCGGCGTTGTACATTCTTCAGCCCATCAATACAATACGATAATAATTTTCTCTAGAATCTGATAGTCCGTTGTTGGTGAATTAATTGAGGCGCATGGTGTCTGAGTTAGGGCATCTTCAATGGCAAGCGCTTAGATAGACGCTTACAGGTAAATAAATAAATGGATTTTAGCTTAGCGCCTGTATTGGAGTCCATACCTCCAACGCAAGAAGCGGAGAGCAGGCGCTACCCGAGTTGAAAAGATAACAGAACATAAGCGAAAAGAGGGCTGGCGTGAGGGAAAAAAGGTTGGGGTGCTCGACGCCAGACTTTGCTTCGATGCTAACTAATTTCCTGGATTTGGGTGGGAATCGAGCGTAACGGACAGGAATTTGATCCTGGCGTCCGCTCTTAGGGGTTGTTTGGATACGGGATTTATACCAAACCTGTTTCCACTAATCACGTTTAGGATTCTAACCACCTAAAACTATGTTTGGTTGGTCCACCAAATCTATGGATAAGGAAAACTTGGTTTCCCATAAACCAGAAAAACAAGTATTTGGAAAAACGACTAATCGTCGTTTTTCTACAAACCAGTTTAGTTTATGTTCGTTTCAACCACAGACTCTAGCTTCCACGAGACCTACGCCGAGTGGGTACTGGGTAGCGTCTGAGTATGTCTACTAATACGGTAAGGAAAGGCCTGGTTCACGACATCGGCGTTTCTCCTGTGACCGTGGGCGTGCTCGGCGCCGCTGCGGCCGCCGTGTATTTGATGAGATGTAGACGGCTTTCCTGGAAACGCTGGTTGCGCCGGTGAGCCCACCATTCTTACCGTTAGTGAAGCAGCGGCTGGGGCAGGCCACAGCCCGACCTCCTCAAGGAGCAGCTACTCGAGCTCTGTCACGTGCTCGCGCCGTTCAGCCTGGATAACACCTACCTCGCCGCAGCTGGCCTCCGGCGCGGTCTTTTGCGCCGCGCAGATCAGCTAATGAAACGACGGGCGTGCGACACACACATATATGGAATCGCATCACAACCTCGCAGGCCGATGGATCGTACCACTGTGGGGTTGATGACAGTGGTGGCGCCGCCAGAGACGAGGTTATGGCCGCCAACAAACCCGGCGTCCCGGCGTAGTCAGACGCGAGGAACAGCGCGGCATCCGTCACGTCGACTGCGCGTAGCACCTTCCCACGCAGCACATCGTGTGTCTCCGTCATTGCCTCCACCTCCTCGGCGCTCAAGGCCACGACGGCGCAGCTCAGTGGCGTACGTGGCGCCCCAGCTCCCCGTGGCCGCACGCAGCAGGCTCAACAACGGCGAGCAATTTGATGGACATGACGTGGTCGAGCGCCCAGCTCCATGTCCGTGAAAGGCCCGTCGGGAGCAGCACAAACTATGCGGTGGTCGACATGCTGGGCGCGGTGCCTCCTTTCATGTGAACAGTTTGGAATCTTTCTCAAGGTTGAGGATGACCCAAAAGAGACGCCAAACAAAGTATTCTATAGACCAGTTTTAATAAAACAACAACTTAAAACCTGTTTTCCTAAAAATACTGTTAAAACTGATTTTACTAATACTTGTTCCAAATACTAGTTATCCAAGGCTAGTCATAGTGGGGATAACTTAGGTAGTAACTTAACGCATTTCAAAACAATTTTATTTATGTGGTAAGTATTTAATAAGGAAAGAGATGCTTGTGGTAACATAATATGTTACTGTAACATAGCGCTTCCCGAGACAAAATGAGTCTATAAACTAATAAATGAAGCAATCTATGGCACTACTGTTACGTTACTTTACATTATAAAGGTAGTAACTTAGATTAATATCATATGCATAACACTAGTATAAGTTACTCTCTACTATGACCAGCCTTAGCGCCTCGTTGTAAATGCCCTTAGATGAATGCTTTCCTCCAACCTAGCTATATCAAAGAACGCCACAATGGGAGGGGGTGAGTAATCAAGGGAAACCTGAATCCTGCCGCCAGCCAAACGTGATTGGCCGGATACTGATTGATTAGCACTATACAACAGCTGTGTGTGTATGTTTTTTCCTAAGAGCATCTCCAACAGCCGCGCTTCGCACCGCACGTTAAAAACTAGTATGGTGCACGTGCTTCAGCTGGTTTAGCGCGCCCGCCAACGCTGGCTCCAGCAGCCGCGCTATAATGCAGCGCACGCACGCCGGTCCAGCAGTGCGCAAAAATACAGCGTGCACGGCACACACAAACCACATATACATTTCAAATAAAGTAAAAAAGATCAAACAAACAAAATAAATCAATAATAAATAGTTCAATTTCGTTATTACAACCCAAACAAATAGTTTAGTACAACAAATACTACAATAAACACAACAAATAGTTCGTGAACAATACAATGTCGAATGAAGAAATCATGCTCTTTGTCGTCCATTCCATGTCGTCCATTCCATGCCCACCACTCTTCAATCAGATCCTTCTGAAGTTCATTGTGCGTTGCGGGACGCCGAATGGCATGATAGAAGGCAACAAAACGGGCTACCCTTTCAGCCCTCCGTTGAACTCGCATGGGATGTCCCAAGAGCTTATACTGTGAGTAGTCTAAATCTTCGCCACGCTCATTCTCGATGATCATGTTGTGCATGATCACACAAGCGTGCATGATGTACCAAAGCATTTTTTATCCCAAAATCTAGCCGGTCCTCTCACAATAGCAAATTGGGCTTGCAAAATCCTAAATGCTCTCTTCACATCTTTTCTAGCCGCCGCCTGAGCATTGTGGAAATCAAGATTTTTCTTACCTTCCAGCTTTTTCAACGACGTCACGAAGGTTTGCCACTTTGGATAGATGCCATCCGCTAAATAATAGTCATAGTTGTATGTACGGCCATTTGCTACAAACTGCACCGGTGGCAACTCACCATTTGCAATCTTATTCATCAGTGGTGACCGGTTGACAACATTGATGTCATTCAAAGATCCGGGCATTCCAAAGAATGCATGCCAAATCCAAGTCTCTTGATCGGCCACCGCTTCAAGGATTACAATGGACCCCTTTTTTTGGCCGTGGAATTGCCCATGCCATGCCTTTGGACAATTCTTCCAACTCCAATGCATGCAATCTATTGAGCCAAGCATGACAGGAAAGCCGCGAGCTTTGTTCATCGTCAATAGCCTTGCGACGTCTTCAGCATTGTGAGATCTCAAATACTCCTCGCCGAACACTTGCATAATTCCCACTGCAAAGCGCTTGACACACATAATGGCTTGGCTCTCACCCATAGCCAAGTGATCATCAACTAGATCAGCCGGGATACCGTATGCCAACATACGCAAAGCGGCTGTCACCTTCAGAAAGGTGCTATGCCCGAGCTCTCCGGCGGCATTCCTCCTTTGCTGAAAAAACCGGTCATGGCTCGCTAGTTTTTCTGCAATGCGCCTGAACAAGTCGGTGCTCATCCTAAACCGGCGACGAAAATACGACTCCGGGTATGTTGAATTCTCCACGAAATAGTTCCTCATCAATCTATTATAGGCATCAATCCTATCTCTCCAAATTTTCTCCCGACCCATAACCGAACCACCGTGCTTCGGTTTTTTATTGATATGCATAGCTAGGATCATTGCAAGATCCTCCTCCTCTTCCATATCAAATTCTTCTTCGGAAGAATCATACGACGAACTCATCTACAATGTTCAATACTATACTATAAAAACTACAATTAAAAACATACACCAAATTCATGAAGTTTGAGCAATACATATCTTGTATGCGTTTTGCCGAACACCTTGCGGGCGCGACACGGCAGCGAGCGCTCGGGCGCTGTTCCTCAGACGACGGGCGCGCGTGAGGGCCGGCGGGACTAGGGGGGGGTAAGCGTGGCGGCGCGGGGATAGGCGGGGGAAGCGCCCGAACGGTCGCCGGGGGGCGCGGGCGGCGGCGCGGCCGGATGGGGGTGGAAGTGGGAGAGGAAAGAGTGCGGCGCGAGCGCTCGAGTGTGCCGCGCGCGGAAGCGTGCGCCCCAAATACACAACGCGGGATAGCGTATCCGACCGCGCGCCCAACTCGTTATAGCGCGTGCGCGGTTTTTGCACGCCCACTGGAGCCACCCGCCGTGTTGTGCGCATGCTAAAACGGCCTAATTTACGGTGCGGCGCTAGTTTAGCGCGGCATGTTGGAGATGCTCTAAGGAAAGACATGCTATAAGGAAAGACCTGTCATAGGTTTTGCTTTATATTACTTAAAAAGGAACTCCGTTCACATCAACGTCAGATTGATTGGTCCCTTGGTTAATACTAGGCGCCGGCGCACCGGCTCAAAAGTTTCGGTCGGTCGTCACCCTACCGTCCGATACAGTAGCGCACAGCTGTTTGATTTGATCCGCAGCAGCTTTCTCCTTATCCCGTCTTCCTGTAGACCCCTGTCGCCCCCTCCTCCCCGCTGGCCTCCTGCTTGCGGCTCCGCGTCGGCTAGCCGTCGCCGGCCGTCGCCCCTCCCGCCCCCGCGCTCGCCGCAGGAAACGTCTAACCATCGTCGAGACCGTGACCGACGAGCACCGGCGAGGACCGCTCCCCGCCGCCGGGATTGCAACCCGGCTGCCGGTGGATCGTAGGGCGTGGTCACCATGGATGTAGCACTAAGGCCTGCCGGTTCCAGCTCGCGGGCGCCATGGTTGCAGCAGATCTCGCGTCACCGGCTCCGGCTTGCCGCCGTCTTCAACTAGCACCATCGTGTTCTCAGCGAAAAAAATCTGAGAAAGCAAAAAATCTCGATGGTCAGTTGAAGCAAAAAAAAATTGCCTGGTTCCAGCTAGAATTAACAAAGGTTCCAGCTAAAAAGACACAACAACAAACTCCAACAAATGTTCGATGTAGCAAATGAACTAGCCGGTTCCAGCAAAAAGATGCGCTAGTTCCAGCAAAAAAAGAATGTCGCCGTGAACTCAATGGTCGGTTGAAGCAAAAAGATTTACCAGTTCCATCCAGAATTTACCATGGTTACAGCAAAAAAGACATAGTAGCAAACCCAAACAAATCGGATGTAGCAAATGAACTAGCTGGTTCCAGCAAAAAAAAAAGTTGCCGGCGAGGGTGTGTTCTGGGTCCAGCAAAAGTGCAAGCTGGTTCCAGCATGTAGCCTTGCTGATTGGAGCAAACCTAAGTGCTGGCCAGTGGCTTGCAGCAAACTCACGCCGTGGCATCTCTGTCGCGCTGCCGTCAGTGGTTTGCCGCCGAAAAGCTGTAACGCCTCGCCGCGTCGGGCCGCCGGTGTTCGCGGGTGGCGGTGGTGTGGCCGCGCGGCAACCAGGGCGTGTGGGGCAAGAGTAGAGAGGGGAGAAAGATCCTCGCGAGAGGCCATCCATGGGAGCTCGCGGGAGCTTGTTGGTTGCAGAGGAGAAAAGAGCAGCGATGCTCATCGCCGGCTGCGCGAACGATGGCGGAAGAAAGATGGGGAATGGGTCGACTGTGTTGGAGTAGAAAAATGAGTGGAGGAAAGCAAGTCACGCGATAAGATAAGGGCCAATAATAAGCGCCGGCGCACCGGCCCAAATTTGAGCCGGTCAACCCGCAACCGTAGAATTTCGTTCATTCTAACCGTTTGATGCACTTCGTATTTATCAGAACACACGCGTACGAAAAGATTCCCCTGCATCCCGTCGCTCTCTTCCGTCTGGCCGGCCGCTGATGCTCTCTGGTCGCTGCCCTCACAGGCCATCCTCGTCGCCCATCGTCGCCCTCGCCGGCCATCCTCATTGCCGGTTGAAGCATCAAATGGCGCGACGGCGTCGCTCACAGCGAATAGCAGTTGTAGCAAAAATCTTTGTCGATTCCAGCAAAACAAAAACATGGTGGAAGCAAAAATATGGGTCACCAGTTCCAGCAAAACAAAACAATACGCGGAAGCAAAATAAAATGATACACCGGTTCCAGCAAAAACACAATACGGTGGAAGCAAAATGAGACGCCGGTTCCAGCAAAAAAAGACAGTGGTAGCAAAAAAATTGGTCTGGTTCCAGCAAAATCTGAAGACAGTAGTAGCAAAAATTGGGGATGATTGCAACAAAAATACAAACTGATTCCAGCTATGCGTGTCGCAATTGCAGCACCGCCGTCCGGACGTGGTCACCACGCCGGGTCGTGGTCATCCACTGCCATGGGATGGCCCCCGCGGTAGCAGCTTCGCCTTGGATGGGTGCAACTAGTAGTACATAGGTTGCAACCATCCCATGGCGCCGCCATGGCTCGGATGCAAAATCGATGCAGCTCCGTGCACCACCAGGTTGCAGCCCATCGTGCACACCGTCGTTGCCGTGGTAGCAAAATGGTTGGCCGGCTGCAGCCTTTTGTGTTGCCGGTTGCAGCCCATCACGGCAGCCCTGTCGGCACCGTAGCAAAACGGTTTGCCGGTTGCAGCCTTTTTATTTGTCGGTTCTAGCTGCTCACGCAAGCAATAGCAGCACCGGAGCTCGCCGGTTCCGGCGGGCGGTAGGTGGTTGCAGCAAAGAACACTGGCAAGGGGTGGACTGCAGCGGTGGTCCTAGGGGGCAGCGGCAGCGTGGGATTGCAACATCACTGGTGTGCCTGACCTTGCCTTACGCTGATGGAAGAAAGGAGCGAGAGGTAGAAGAAGAAATTGGGGACGAAGGGATAGACAGGAAAAAGAAAGATGTAGGCGAGAGACGGAGAGAGGATAAGGGAAGTGTGGATGTGGTCTTTTCTGGAGAAAACAAGAAACGGTGCGCTTGGGGCCCACAACCACATGATGCGTGGCGTGTGACCGGCTGGAGTTTCAGCAGACACGCCGTCTCAGAATGTTTCCCGTAAGATAAGGCTGGTCAAAGCGGTTGTGTGTCCAGGGCCCATGTGCGGACGTGGCTCGTCCAGGTGACCGGCCGAATTTCGGCCGGCAGGCCGGCACCAAGCGTTTTTCTTATTTTTTTGCTAGCGTCAAAGTCTGATTGATTAGCTTCTTTTTTATTGTACTATCATGCATATGTGCATCAGACGTGACATATGTAAAAAGTTGTACACGTTATTGTTTCTATGTAACATTTATATCTTTTAATCTCAACCATTCTTTTATCAACCAATGGATTATATATTTTTAGCCTATGTGGGTCAATGTGATGGCTTATTTGTTATGTCTCCATACTGAGCACCAAATTCAGTATATATACAACATGGAAGTACTCCAGTAATAGTGAGCTCACTCGACTCGACGGAAGCCCGTCACGGCCATGGGAATAGGATCCTCCTCGTACTGCTCCTCTCCCGCCCTGCCGTGACCAGTATCGTCCGTCGTCGCCGGGCGGCGCAGCAGCCGGCCGCCGAGGGGAGGCCGAGATTTCCTCTTTGGAGGCGCCGAATCCCACTCGTAACTCGTAAGTCGAAATCCCTCTCTGTCCCGCCTCTCGAATCCCCACCGGTCTCATACCTACTTCCTTGCCGCCAATGCCCGCCTTTTCTTTGGGTTTCGAGCGAGGAATCGGAGGGAAATCTGGGTACTTCCTGTGGCTTGGTACCCCCGGCAATGGCGGCCCTGCTTGCTTTCTGTTACCGCTGGGTCGCTCTACTCTTTGCATACCCGTCCGCAAGGTGTTCGATGGATTGTGCGCAGGGTGTCGGCCCGGCTGGTCTCGTTTCAGCTCTTGGATGTCTCGGTCCGTTTACCGTCAGTTACTGGAAATGTGCTCGAAACCCATGAAAATGCTGTGATTTGCGCTCTTTGTTTACCGTCATTTCTTTGGTTGCAGGAAGCACCCGGCCTCAAGCATGGTATATACTCCCTCTGTCCCAAAATAAGTGTCTTAAGCTTAGTACAACTTTGTACTAGAGTTAGTACAAAGTTGAGACACTTATTTTGGGATGGAGGGAGTATAAAGTTGTATGTTCTGTTCTGTTTGGTTGTTTGCTGTCTGATGATTGAGACAAGGGCATAATCTAAAGTTTGGCACCTGCTCCTGCACATTCATGTGTTGGAAACTGGAATCTGTTGAGAGTAGTATGCCCACGCCACATGTTTTGGCTTTAGCTCAAGGACCACATTGCTTCTTGACTTTCTTGGATGCTTGTTGGCCCAACCTTGGATCTATATCTTTCTAATACTGTTATAAATCAGAAACATATCCCCGCAAAAAAATAGAAATAAATCAGAAATATATCCCCGCAAAAAAATAGAAATAAATCAGAAACATATCCCCTCAAAAAAATAGAAATAAATCAGAAACACAACAATTTTTTGTGTTGCTTACTAGATTCGGTGTATTTACTTCGTGTGTTTAGTCGAATCATCTGTCATTGTTCTCTCAAGTTGCTTTTCCTTGCGATATTCAAGTTCAACCCAGCGGTTTAAAATTCCTGCAATTGCTTCATTCAAAGTGATTTTCACTTCTTTGTTGTTGTTTTCCTTTCAGCATTTGGGCTGAGGCTCCAAATAGTGCTACTCTTTTACATGGACTATGTTACTTTGGAGAATACAAGAATTGTGCATTGGTATCACGATAACATATGCCTAATGGTTTTTCTTACAGGAGGGCGTTTCCAACACATAAATAGTTTGCTAGCATGCAGACAAGTGTCCAGTAGCCTTTGTGCCATTTGAGGCGTAATGGAGATAGCTTTTCTCATGTGGTTGGTTCTTTCTCTGCTTCTGTTCCCTAATGGCATCTGCAAGAGTTTAGCCACACGGCCTCCTGTTGTGAATATTGGGTCTATTCTTCAATTTGACTCCACCACTGGAGGTGTTGCGGCAGTTGCCATCCATACAGCCTTGGAAGATATCAACTCCGATCCAACAGTTCTAAATGGAACTACACTGAAGGTTCAAATGAAGGATACAAATTGCTTTGATGGTTTCCTTGGCATGGTTCAAGGTAGGCTAGCTTTAATGTCACTCATTCATTTCACAGCCTTCAAATAGTTTTTACTTCGATTGTGGAGTGGTGGCAGTGATGCCGTGTTCCTTGTATCAGCTTTGCAGTTCATGGAGACTGATGTTATTGCAATCGTTGGCCCTCAGTGCTCCACAATTTCTCATATCATTTCATATGTAGCAAATGAGCTTCGAGTCCCTTTGATGTCCTTTGCTTCTGATGCAACTCTTTCATCGATACAGTTCCCGTTCTTTGTCAGGACTGGTCCCAATGACCTCTATCAAATGGCGGCTGTGGCAGAAGTTGTTGACTACAACCACTGGAAGATAGTGACTGCCATATACATTGATAATGTTTATGGTAGAAATGGCATTGCTGCTTTGGATGATGCACTCGCTTTAAAGCGCTGCAAAATATCCTACAAGATTGGGTTTCCTTCCAACGCTAAAAGGAGTGACCTCATAAATTTGTTGGTTAGTGTCAGTTCTATGGAGTCTCGTGTTATCATTCTCCATACTGGAACTGAACCTGGACTCAAGCTTTTCTCTATGGCACACCAACTGAACATGATGGGCAACGGCTATGTGTGGATTGCAACTGACTGGCTGTCCGCATATCTTGATGCTAATTCATCAGTTCCTGCTGAGACTATATCTGGCCTGCAAGGTGTTCTTACTTTACGGCCACATATTCCCAACTCAAAGATGAAGAATTTGGTCTCTAAATGGAGCACGCAAAGTAAAAAGTACAACTACAGTGATCTTCGTGTAAATACTTATGGTTTTTATGTTTATGATAGTGTCTGGGCAGTAGCTCGTGCTCTGGATGCCTTCTTTGATGATGGTGGTAGGATTTCCTTTTCAAATGACTTGCATGATGAAACTGGAGGAACTCTTCACCTTGAAGCAATGAGCATTTTTGACATGGGAAATAAATTACTGGAGAAGATTAGAAAGGTAAACTTCAGTGGGGTATCTGGGCAAGTACAATTCGATGCTGTAGGCAACCTCATTCACCCTGCGTATGACATCATAAATGTCATCGGAAATGGCATGCGGACCATTGGTTTTTGGTCAAACTATTCTGGCTTGTTGTCGACTGTCTCTCCAGAGGCTCTATATTCAAAGCCTCCTAATACTTCTCTCGTCGATCAGCATCTCTATGATGTTATTTGGCCTGGGGAGACTGCACAGAGGCCTCGAGGATGGGTCTTTCCTTCTAATGCCAAGCAATTGAAAATTGGTGTTCCCAACAGATTTAGCTTCAAAGAGATCGTCACGGTAGACAATGCTACTGGGTCAATGAAGGGTTATTGCATCGATGTCTTTACTCAGGCATTGGCTTTGCTTCCTTATCCTGTTAGTTACAAGTTTGTACCTTTTGGGAATGGTACTGAAAATCCTAATTATGACAAACTCGTACAGATGATTGAATCAAATGTAAGTATGGAATGCCTCTATTCTTCCTCTAACCATTTCATCATATACCATGCTGACCAGGGTCATCTTGTCCTGCAGGAGTTTGATGCAGCTATAGGGGATATTGCAATTACAATGAGGCGGACAGTAACTTTTGATTTCACCCAGCCATTCATTGAAACAGGCTTGGTTATCTTGGCTCCGGTTAAAGAGCATATAACATCGTCGTGGGCATTCTTGCAGCCATTTAGTTTGGAGATGTGGTGTGTTACAGGGCTGTTCTTTCTTATTGTGGGTGTGGTTATTTGGGTTCTTGAACATCGGATCAATGACGATTTCCGTGGTTCAGTATGTCAACAAATAATAACTATTTTCTCGTAAGGAGCTGACCTTTACCTTTTGTATCGTCTTCTTGTATATCATTTCTGTTTTCGAAGTGTTGATGTTTTAACAAGTCTTGTGCTATGTTGCATACAGCGAGCACCTTAGAGCAGTGGCCAGTTAACATACCTAAATGAAGCATCTAGTGATTACCAATGAACTACTCTCTCCGTCCCATAATATAAGAGTGTTTTTGACGGCGGGAGTATTATCTTAATAATCTTGTGAGACATATATACATGCACAGTATATATATTCGCTTAATGATATTTATGATGCATTGCTCTATTTTTTCCTGTTTTCACGTACTTCTCCACATGTATTTCCCAAATGCTCTTATCATGACGTGATTCCTTTCTGTGAGTATAATTTCAAATTTTATTGCCTGCAGGTTCAGCTTTTCGACTTTGTTCTTCGCACACAGTGAGTAAACCAACCTTTTCTCTTATGTGTTCTTTTGGCTATAACATTTTGTTCTGAGGCAGGGCTCGTGATTTCATCTGTGTCTGCTCGCAGGAGAAAATACTATGAGTGCCTTAGGGCGTGGTGTCCTGATCATATGGCTGTTTGTTGTTTTGATAATTGTATCCAGCTATACCGCGAGTCTTACTTCCATCCTGACCGTGCAACAACTTGATACTTCTATAAAAGGAATTGATGACCTGAAAAATAGCGATGGTCCTATTGGTTTCCAAGTTGGTTCTTTTGCACAAGACTACATGGTCAAGGAGCTCAACATCTCACGGTCAAGGCTAAGAGCTCTGGGTTCACCACAAGAATACGCGGAAGCCCTCAAGATAGGCCCTAAGGAAGGAGGTGTTATGGCCATTGTCGACGAGCGCCCCTATGTTGAACTGTTTTTGTCAACCTACTGCAAAATTGCGGTAGCTGGCACAGATTTCACCAGCAGAGGATGGGGCTTTGTAAGTACAGTTAAACCATATTCTTCTATGTAAATTAGAATATAAGAACAAAATATTTTTCTGTTAATATCCTGGAATAGAAGTTTTAACTTTGAATAGTTGTGTCTAGTATCTAGTTTATTATGCAACTTTTCTTGCACATATCTGCGGGTACTTTGTTTCACAAATCAAAATGTAGCACCTTACAAGTTCATTCTGCCAGGCATTTCCAAGGGACTCCCCTTTGCAATTAGACCTCTCCACCGCAATCCTGTCTCTGTCAGAGAATGGGGAGCTGCAGCGGATCCATGCCAAATGGCTCAATACAGGGGAGTGTGCAACTGACAACAGCGAGTTTGTCGACTCAAACCAGCTCCGCCTTGAGAGCTTCCTTGGTCTGTTCCTAATCTGTGGTGTGGCATGTGTTCTCGCGCTGCTACTCTACTTTGGTATCATGCTATGCAAATACCTGAGGCATGAACCACGGAAGAGCCTCAGAAGATTCATCTCGTTCGTCCATGGGAAGGAGCCGCCGAAGAACACGGAGAGGCGGTCCATGAGCCTGCCTGGAAGCTCGACACCAACAACGCCGATGAGCAGCCTTAGTTCCCTTGACATGGAAAGGCCGGCCAGGCCAGTCAGAAACGGCAGCGTTATTGATATGGAAAGCTAGTACATGTGTAGAAAGCTAGTTAACAATGCGGTCGACTGGTTCTGGTAGTCGGACAGCAGGGGTGTATAGGGGGACTCAAAATACTTCTTAAGTACTCCCTCCGATCCAAATTAATTGACACGGACTAAGTACCAAAGTTGTACTAAGTCGGCAGCGTCAATTAATTTGGATCGGAGGGAGTACTAAAGTTTAGGAAATAAGAGAAGGAAGGATTAATAAGAAATAGAAATATTGAAATGCTCCTCCTGTCCTGCACATATTGTTTTTACCTTTGCATGACTGTATTTTGGGGGATACTGTGCCGGTTCAGACTTGGCGTTTGGCAGCGTGGCCTGTTCATGTGTTTGGGCGTAGTAGTGTGTGGGTACTTCAGTTAGATGGTATGCAGCGGACCGAGTCTATCGACCGTGTGGCGATGCATGTAGACTGTAGCACTAAACTTTGATGCTCATTCATAAACTAATTTAGATAAAAGCGCACAAAAAATGTGCTAGTTTTTTTTTTTTGTTGTTGCTCACATACTCTGTTTTGTTCAGTTTTAGTCCAGGGCAACTTTGAAGCTTATCTTAGGGTGGTAGCCAGAAAAATGTGTTAGCACCTTAGACCTTATTAAAAAGTGAAGAAGA
Organism: Aegilops bicornis; assembly: GCA_021605145.1. NCBI lineage: Eukaryota > Viridiplantae > Streptophyta > Magnoliopsida > Poales > Poaceae > Aegilops > Aegilops bicornis. The sequence goes on from CM038674.1 coordinate 50,116,693, forward strand.
GTAGAAGTCTCCAGTTTTTGTTTCTCCAACTCTATGCCTACACTGTAAATTATTTATGGATTAGCTCCAGTTGATGCAACTGTAGGTCTGAGATGCGACTGAGCATCCTAAGCTAGCTACTTGTCTCCCTTAAGTTTTACAGCAAGACAAATGCACTGGACTACAAAGAGGAAATTCCTGCAGGTTCGTAATGCATCTGTTTTGGTTCTGGCATTCACACCAATCATAAAACAGTGTTTGTTAGTAGCGGAGTGGTAGGCAGACGCAAACCAAACCATCATTTTTCTTCTAATTACACTTGTAAAAGCATCGATGCATCTCCACCGCTTGATTTTATTTGTCATTCTGTTCAGTACCTGGTTCAGGAAGAGTCTTTTTTTTTTTTGCGGGGTCAGGAAGAGTCTTTTTCCTATGCAAAATATATAACGTATATGTTCCTAATTCCGATTGCAGGCATATTCATCGCGCCTGTGTTTTGACGTGTCTTGGGGAACCAAGAGCCGTTCAACAGGGCGTTTCTAGGATACGCCACGGGTCTTACAGTAAAGGTAACGGTGATGAACTGGTTTCAAGCTGTGCTAATCAGTTCTGCTGTTACTAATATAACATGGCATCTTGCTGCTCTCTGTCGATGTTCTGTCATCTCTGAAAAAATATCGTTATCACCTGTTTTATTTCCCCGTCTTTTTTGCACTTTGATGCGCAGCCTGCTCTGTTGCACATTGTTCTGGCGCGTGACTGGTTTGGTCGCCGTTCACTCTCCATGGAATGGAGAAGTGAAAGCGGGCAAGTAAGCCTGTATACCTTTTGTCCCTTTTGTGTAGATCAGAGAAAATAACTGGCAATCTTGATCAGCCTGGTTTTGAGACGCGACTTGTTTGCCACTGACTGTTTGGGTGGAGAGGAGGAAGAAGACGAAGGTCCCAACCGTGAGAGCTAAAAGGTGAACCAACGCTCGCCTTTTTAATTACTAGGAGAAATAAACATTGAGGCAGCAATTTCTTCCGGCAAGATCAATTGGCAGCTAATTAAGTAGGCTGGATGGCATTGAGAAATCCAGAAACGATTTCATACACATGGTACACCCCCCCCCCCCTCTCTCTCCCTCTAACATAGCTGGTGTATATACATTGTGTATTCTAACATAAAAAGTGCAAGACTCACTCACAAATATTTGACTATTCATACAAAAAAAAGAATTTCCTGAAATAAGGAAGCACATCTTCTCCAGAATTGATCACTGAGGTCATCTATTGAGCAATCCAGGTTCACCTAGTTATATATTTCAAAATTTATGGACAACAATTTGGGTGGTGTTTTTTCAAACAAGGCACATATTTATAGTTCATTGAAATACATCTAGCTTTTGACCTCACTAATATCTCATCCTTCATAATAAAGTATGGCTAAACATACAGAGAAACCGCTAGTTTCTCACATGTTCCTTCGACGATAACACCATAGCTATTACTGTCATTCCCCTTCTATCTTAATACCTTCCACCCTTTTCATTATCAATAATAGAACTGAAACATATCATTCTCTTGGTTGTATTTTTCCTAAAATGTTTAAGGTGTATGTGTCATTGAGTGTGGACATATTCTGTTGCAAAGTTTCACGAAATTTAATTAGTATGCAACCTGTGCACAAGAGAAATAAAGATTAAAATAAATTTAGTTATTTTTGTTAGCCCACCATTATTGTTTTTAGAAAAAAACAAAAGTGAAGTCACTTTTTCATGAAAGCTGGAGATAAATTGTGTATTCTAACATAAAAATGATCGATTTTCCTATCTCTCTCTCTGTCACACACACACGCGCGCGCATGCACACGCGTGCAAACTTAGGATTTTAGGAAATAATGGGAGCAAAGGCCATGTGAAAATATGAGGTACTCCCTCCGTCCTCGAATAAGTGTACGTTTGGCATTCAAGTCTTCATACTTTTTCTCATGGCACAGGTTTGCCTTCTCATGATGATGGCCGCACTGTGTGCACAAGCCGCTGGGAGGCCTGTGGCATGCTTACCATGGATAGCGGGGTGTTGCCCGAGGAACTATTTGTGTTGTGGTGTCGGTGCCGTTGCCCCGACATCCCATGCATTGCAGGCCACCTCTGTACCTTGAGTTATGGTTTCGCTTGATCTCCTCTCATAACATAGTTGATACTCCCTCCGTCCGGAAATACTTGTCGCACAAATAGATAAAATTGGATGTATCTAGAACTAAAATACGTCTAGATACATCCATTTTCTTGACAAGTATTTCCGGACAAAGGGAGTATAACATAGTAGCATCACAAAGGTCGCGTTGTTTCATTCATTCATTCATCTCTTTTCTACTCCTTGAAACTTGTGATGCCACTTTTGAACAATGCCATTGCTATGTCTTCTTATAACTAATAAAATGGGAGGATATTTTCATCTTATTTGAATTGTGTTGTACATTACCTACTAATGCGGATGATCTAGGTGGACTACATAGATCGGATCTTCTAAAGATGTAATCTAGGACTTTGCAAGATGATGAAATTGTCCTTTATCTTGCTCGACACCTTTTCGTAGAAGTTGGTCGGCCGTCGGCGTCCCTTCTTCCGTGCCTGCTTGCGATGCATGCCGTACAATCATCCATGTTTTGTAGTTGCGTTATGTGTGGCATGGGCGTACAGGTAAGCCACTTTTCTTTCGACGTGCCAGCCATCAATATTTATAATGAGATCTTGACCATGGATGCCAAGTAATTCGCCCCGTGCTGATGTCATCGGGCGGCACGCTCACTGATGTTTTGTCTCACGGACTCGCTATGTTCCCTGATCTTTTCGTATATAATTGGTTGTTTGCTTTAATTAGAAGAAACCGCATCAATCATAAGTGTTGTTAGTAATGGAGCGGTAGGCATACGCAAATCAAAGCACCATTTTCCTTCTAAATACACTTGTAAAATCATTATGAGTGTCTTCTTCTGATTTCTTCTGATTTAATATTTATGCAAGACAAATTACGACTGCCAGCTGTGCTGTAACTTTTTTTGCGAGGCACAGCAACTGGATTGTTTGGGCGAATCAGGTTTCGTGGTTGACTGCCAAAGTCAGGGCTGTTTCTGCCTTTGGCACAGACAAGAGATTCTGCACTGTAAGGCCTCATTTGACATGAAGGGATTCATGAGGATTTGAGGTGTGGGGATTGGAGGGGATTTGGTGAATCCCTCCCCTTCATCCAATCTCCTCAATTCCCCTTGCGTCCAATCCCCTGAAAAAACTCGTTTGGTAGGCGGAGAGTGGAGGAGGCGTGCGCTGCCGCTGCCCTCGAGATTCTGCTTTCGCAAGGCCCTTGACTAGAGTTCTGAACCGCACGGGTACGAGGGGATTGGAAGGGATCGGAGGGGGTTGGGCTGTGCAAACCCCACCTATCAAATGGGCCGACGAGGTTTCGTGGGGCTTCTCGCCCTCCCAAGGTTCATCCTCTCCAAACCTCCTGAATCCTCCTGCGCCAAACGAGGCCTAAAGGAAAAGCTGAAAGCTCTCTTGTCTCGTGTGTTTCTCTTCTCTTGCACCATGTCGGAAAATAGCGTGCACTGGGGACGCTCGGTTCCATTGCAGGCATCAGTTCAACCGATCATGCTACAAGGAACAGGCACTATCTTCTTTTTCCTTTTCTTTTAGGTCGTGAACGCAAGTCATTTGAGGCATTCACATAGGACTTACATAATCGGTACGTTGTGACGGAACTGGACGCACACGATGGAATATATAGATATTCCTATGGTAGATTTATCAGGAGTGTGGAGCTAAAGTGTTTGATGTTTTGTATGAATGGTTTGGTCTGAACAATAAAGCCGACCACTCAGGACCTACTTTTGGGCTTTCTTTGTATTATTGTATACTAGCAAAAGGGCCCGTGCGAGGTAGAAAAAAATTATAATCTTGAATGGCCATGATCACATTTTTTTTGCATCACCGAGATACCCTATCACTATCAATTTCGGGAAATCATGTACATTTTTTAAACTTGTGAACATTTTGCAAATTCACAAACACTTTTACAAATTTTCAAATATATTCTAAAATTAAGAACAATCTTTGAAATTCATGAACATGTTTTTCATTTACCGAACATTTTTTGAAATGCATGATCAATTTTTGAATCAGCGAACATTTTATGAATGAATAAACTATTTTGTAAGTCACGAACAGCTTTTCAAATATTTGGATATTCCCCCATTCATGAACATTTTTTGAATTGGCGAAATTCAATTTTACTAACATTTTTTATACGCGAATTTTTAAGAAGTCATAAATGTTTTCTGATATCACGAACATTTGTTTTCAAAATTTCGAACATTTTTTGAATCAGATTGTTCCAATAAAATTGCAATCATTTTTTGAATACACAAACATTTTATGGTTTTTTAAAACTTCATTTGAAAATTATTTTTCTAATTTTAAATATTTATTGTATTCCGAAATTAATTAAAGTAGAAAAAACGGAAAATAAAAGATAAAAAGGAAATGTTAAATACAGGCCAGCCGGACATGGGGCGGCCCAAATGGACGGACCGCACCTTCTCCCAACGCGCAGAGCCCAGTATCCCTACTACATGGGCCAGTCCAGACGGGTATTCCCCTGTGTGAAACATTTTTATCACCAATACGTGACATTTGTGGGTAATTTCTATGACGTGCCATAAGAAGAAATAGCCCCTTTATTATTACTCGCAAAAGGGTCCGTGCGTTGTAACAGGAGAAACAAAATCAGAATCTTCAATGGCCATGACCATATTTTGCTGCATCACCGAGATACCATATCACTCTCAATTTCGTGAAATCATGAAAAAAAATTGAAATCACGAACATGTTTTAAAACTCTTACGCATATTTGAAATCGTACACATGTTTCAAATTCATTAACACTTATACAATTTCGGATATTTTCTAAAATTAAGACATTTTAGGAATTGATGAACATTTTATACTATTTGCAAACATTTTTAAAAAATCGAACATCTTTATAAACAATTTTCTCTAATCGACTAACATTTTTATGGAAATTGGTTGAACAATTTTCGAAATTTGCAAATATTTTTTGAAATACGTGATCATTTTTTAAATCAGTGAACATTTTTTAAATGATTAAACTATTTTGTAAGGCACCAATATTTTTTTAATTAGGATATTTTTCCATTCATGAACTTTTTTTTGAAGTGGCGATTTAATTTTCAATTTCATTAATAATTTATGATACACAAACTTTAAAAAAATGAGGAACATTATTTGATTTCCCGAAAAATTGATTTTAAAATTTTGAACAATTATTGTGTAAGCAATTGTTTTTTTTCAAAATGGCGAATGCATTTTGAATCCAGAAACATTTTATGATTTATGGAAATTTTATTTCAAGATACTCATTATTTTAATTTTAGAAACCTTTTTGGAATCCCAAATTATTTATAGTAGAAAAAATGAAAACAGAAAAGAAAAATGAAAATAGAAAACCAAATTCAAAAAACAGGCCAGCCTGAAATGGGCCGGCCTAAACGGGCGTGCAGCGTCTTCTCCCAGCGTGCAGAGAGCATTATAGGAGATCTCAACTGCAGGGCCGGCCCAGATGGGGGAATTCCCCTGTGTGAAACTTCTTTTTATCACTTATATGTGGCATTGAACTCGTGAAGCATGCACTATCCCTTCCAGCTGGCCGCCATGTCTGGCTCGGTCAACTAGACAGACTTTCTTTCGCCCCTGTAACACTTTGATGATATAAAAAAAGCTTCGGAGTTTATCTAAAAAAACCTTATAAGTGGCATTGGTGGGTAATATTTTGCAACTTTAGAGGTAATTTCCATGACATACCACTAGAAGCGCAATAGCCCCTTTACTATTATTAGGTACTCTTTTTTCCTTGTGGAGCTTTAGAAATGAGAGAATATAGTAACTCTCGGAAACTCTTATTGGACGAGAGAGATTTAATATGTTATTGGCGTGGGTTCTACCACCTAAAATAAGAATTATTTGATTGGATAAACAGACAATTTCCTTTAATCCATGAACATTTTTATGAAAATTGGTGGAACAACTTTTGATATTCAAAAATATTGTTCCGATTTAACAAACATACTTTTAACTTAACGAACATTTTTTGAAATACATGCTCATTTTCTGAATCTGTAAACGTTTATGAATGAAAAAACTAGTTTGTAAGTCATGAGCAGTTTTTGAATTTTTAGGATATTTTTCCGTTCATGAACATTTTTTGAATTGGTGAAATTTTGTTCAATTTCATTAAAAAAGTTAGTACACAAACCTTTTTAAAAATTAACGAACATTACTTTTTACCAAAAAAGAAATTTGTTTTTTCAAAACCATCAAAAAAAATTTAATCCACAAACATTTTATGATTTATGAAAAACTTATTTTAAAATACACATTTTTTTAATTGATGAAATTTTATGAAATCCCAAATTATTTAATGTAGAAAAACAAAAACAGAAAAGAGTAAGGAATAATAGAAAACGAAGTTAAAAAAAATAGGCTTACCCAACATGGGCCGGCCCAAACGGGCGCGATGCGTCTTCTCCCAGCACGTAGAGCGCAGTATAAGAGGTCCCTACTACATGGGCCGGGCCGAGCGGGAGATTTCTCTCTGCGACGCCGCACCGTGCCACCCGCATCCGTGGAGGCCCAAACTTGGCAAGACGCCAACCATGGCAGGAAACTGGGACCAGCCACTCCTGGGCTGATCCGGCGACTCCCAGGCCCACCCCTGCCACTACGGCGGCACCGTGGGTAGCTTAAAGCCCATCCACGACGATGCCTGATTAGAAGGATACATGGATATACAGATGGAAAGGCCCTCGTTATCCCTCAAGCAATATATATATATATATATATATATATATATATATATATATATATATATATATATATATATATATATATATATAGCTTAATGGGTCCTAAGAAAGCGCGCACAACCGCTTGTGTCATCCTTAATCTATGGCCACTCTAATTTTTCCGGTTGGGCCTTCCCTGTGGTACCGTAGCAAGATTTGCGTGTGTATACATTTACTTTAACTACCATGTGCAGGATGACGATTTACCGCACACAAGTGCGAGGGCACTCAGGTCTTGGTGCCGGCTTGTTATATTGGCTTCCGATTTTCAAACTTCTATATCTTTTAAATGAAAAATTCAATTTAAGTTATGTTTTCATATTCGTGTTTCTCATGGCCAGCGCTTTCAAATAAGATCCATTTTGAATACATTTTGGTGACTTTTGGAAACAATGTTAAGTTTCATTTTTTGAACTTAGTACGAGCGACCGATAAAATTCAATTATTTTGTTTCTACTACCAACAGAAAGAATTGCTTAAAATTACATCTTTGAAACTTGTTGAAACAGTGCATTTTTTGATGCAAAAAGGTAAGTTTCATCATTGAAACTTAAAGGTTTTTGAGGGATTCTTTTTACTGTGCCCTACTTCATGAATCGCGAGGCAAATCGAGCATGCGACATGGCCTGGCCGGTGAGTGCCCTTGCACTTACTTGCCCCAGCGAATTTCCGCGTGCATTGTAGAATTCTTTCGAATTCTTTCTCCCAGTCCTGCGAATGAAAGATGGTGCATACAAAAGTCTATCCTATATGCGTACATGTGCATGATCAGAACATGTTTTTACGTGCGTCTACTATAAATCTCGACCATTTTTAACACAAATCATGACCATTAGAATACATGATTAGTGAATCGTACTATCTTAACCTATGTGAAATCATGTGGAGTAATATAATATAATAGATAGATAGATCCATGTTGTATTATTTTTTGTTTAGAAAAAATATCTGTCAGTACATATCTGGATTTATGCAACATTTCATGGTGGAAAGTTTGTATTGTTTCATACTGAACACCAAAGTTTTACCGTAAAAGAAAATAATGCCTATGCATATGCTTTTATATTATTATTATTGTTTCAAATATATTCATATATTATTTTTGATTGTACAACCATAATTTTTCTTATCTCTCTTGTTCCACTACATGCTCCTAGTCAATGAATTATGTTCTTTTTTTCCGACAATGGGCATTTTTATTAACTCAAAATATAGCATCAAGTGGATACAAAACATAATGAACTACACCCGGCCTCTGTATAACTAAGATGCACACAGCCAAAATCAGAAATCTGACAAAAATAAGATAAGAAAATCGACATATCGGCAACAATGAGTCATATAGGACCGCTATGCCTCTATCGAAGGAGGTGGTGGAGCGATCCGAAGATTATGCTGCCATCCATGTTGAGTAAAAAACTCACTGGCCACTTGCTCCAACCACATACACCCTCCATGAACAACGGTTAGTACACAGTTCGGTGTAGCATACACCATGTAGGAAGCGAGTGCTTACTCCTAATTACTGAATTATGTACACCAAATAAAGTAATAAACCATTTACACGTAGTTAATGACCAAAAAAAGTTGATGCTTGCTACGCAGATGTGTAGTACAAATTAAGAAGTGCAAGATCAAAAAAAAAAAAATGCTGGTCCTTGATTCGTTGTTGATCCTCAGCATGCCATCATCAACTTGTAGTTAATTATCATACAAATTGGCTCTTTCATAGAGTTGGAGGCTAGCTCCTTTGAACAGCACGCGCTTAAACACAAAGAACACGTATATGTTTTCTCTCCGGAGTTCAACTCTTGATTGGCCAGCAAAAATGGTCCGATCAGGTAGAGGAAAAGGCATGTTTGCTAGTACGCCTGGAGGAAATGCCTTTGATTAGGGCATCTTCAACGGCTACCAGTAAATTTCCTCCCGCGTTCGTCCACGGACAGGAGATCAATCTGCGGATACGGATACAGGAATCGTCCATCGAACATTACCTGCATATATTTTGAACACTTTTTTTAAAGGATGAAATTCATGCAAACACAGTGGATTTCATACAAACCGGACAAAATCGTTTACATTTTGGACATTTTTTTTTTACCAAAAACTCTACAGCCGGCGCCGGCGACGAGGAGTATCCACTCCGGCGACATGGATACCCTTGACTAGTCTACTGCCGGACGCAGCGGATCTCCAATGTCGTCCCCATGTCCGGCAGCTGTGAGCCCTAGAGGTATATGCTTCAGCGCAAAGAGCGGCTCGCCTCCCTACCGCTCATCGGAGTGGAACAACCAGCTGATGCTTCTGCCGGTGGGGAAGGGTCCCTACGCTACACAGATCATAGTTGGTTTTGGGTTGGGAACGGCGGTGGCCTGCCAGAGGGCAAGACACCGGCTGTGTATGCTGGTGTCACCTCAGTGTGGCATTCATGGGACCCAAGCGACAGCTTGTCCTCAATGATGGCAGCGAGCGCGGACATGTTGGACACCACCTCGTCGATGTCCATGCAACCCGCTTCTTTCTCTATAGGCAGGACGCGGCTACACGCGCATTGACATCGGATCATGCGGTCACGGGCACGGGAGGGGTGGTACAACATGGCACCGTCAATGGCAACCACGATGCCGGTGCCACCGTGCTCCCTTCCCTTGCCGACCTGGAGCAACTCGCCACTCCTCGGCTCGTGACCGGCGGGCTTGACGGGCCACCTAGCCATTAATTGTTTATGCCAGAAAATACTGTTCAAGGAGGGAAATGGTGAGTGAAAGTGTGATGCGGTTCTTGCTCGACATCTGTTAAAATAGCGAGGGGACACGAGGAGCCAACCGGCGTTCTATTTAATGCCAGCCGGCTCGCGCACGAACATGTGGCCGGAGTAATTATCCTAGCACAAGTGCGGGTTTAATGGTGGAAGGCGGGCAGTCTGTAGGAATGAGGCGAGGATGTGTGTTTAGCCGGCGTGCAGCGGGACGGCACCCTCGGCCGGTGCACCGCTTCCATTGCGGAGGCAGTGAGAGGTCGTGTCCACTCTGCAGCGGCATGAATGCGGGCAGCTGGCGCAGAGCGGGAACGCGTGTGGGCGAGGGAGAAGGGGGTTTGGGTGGGCACAGGTGATCAGAAGCGGTCGTGGGTGTTGTCCGGATGCCTGCAAAGCCCCCCTCCCCCATGTCCGTCTCCGGTTTGCGGGAGAAAGTACGTCCGGACCGCCCTATGGACCGATACAAGCTCGCATTGGATGGCACAACACGTCCATACCATGTGGTCCGGATGGTTGTGGACGGTTTAATTGAGGGTCGGCGTTGGAGATGCCTTAGAGTTTATGAATCCATTCTGTTTCTCTAATCATAAAAAACACTTATAATAGTTAGTTATAAGGAAAGACACGTATATATGTTAGGTTCAGACTCCAACTTTCCTTTTATATATGTTTTTTTTTTCTGATCCGACCGATTCCAATAGAGGAGCCTAGCGTTGTTTTTCTAGAAACTCAAGGGATAAGGAGACATGCATACACATTCTTTCAAGCAAATCACATCCACTCTTTTTAACTCATTTTTCTAGTTCTAATAATATAATAAATCATTTTTATTTTTTATCTCAAACAGTTGACGTGTAATTTATATTGTAATCTAAGGATAATGTTTGGATTTTACTTTCAAATATATTTGAAATGGCCATGATGGAATCACATCCATTTATTTTATAATTATTTGAATTTGATCCAGAAGATAAATAATGAGTAGAGGTCACGTCAGCTTTTCTGAGAACTTTGCTAATCGAAATATAATTTTTATCGTAATACAGTCCAATATTTGACTATTCTATTGATTTGTATTTAGAAACATCTATTTTTAGCACGCATGAAAAACATAGCACGTATCTTTCCACACATAATGAACGGTTGCCATAAGAATTCATGCCATGCCACAACCTCCCTCCGACCATGCCAACATTGTTGCAGCTGCACTCGCAAGCCTTAGCGTAGATGATCATTTATACGATTTGCGTAAAACAAAATAAGATCTACAAATGAATAGAAGCTAGAGCGTACCTTGGCATGCACACACATTGCAAGCCATACTAAGTTGATAAGTGTTAATAACTTGTATAGCATATACAACACTGAAGACAAGTAAAAGCAATTTGATGAGTCATGGTCTATCAAACCAAGCCACATTACAAGTCTAATCCATCTTAACAGGTCACACATGATTACAATCTTGTTTGTGTGCAAGTCAAGCTTATCTAGTTTACACGTAACAACTTGTAGAACATGACAAAATTGATGTTTGCTAATAGCTTCTAGAACACTACAACACTTGACATGTAAAAGGAATTTGATGAGTCATGGCCTACTAAAGCAAGTTACATTACTAATCTTCTCTATCTTAACATGCCACACAAGATTAAAAACTAAGTTCGCCAGCCATGCTTATCTAGTTTATGTGTAACAATTTGCAAAACATTACAAACTTAGTTTAAAAAAATAGGCAATCTAGATTAGTGTTTGAGTTGTAAAGTGAATAAGATGAGTCATGCATGTTATCACACCTTTTCGGTGGTGGAATGATAGTGCAACAACAAGGAACTTTAATGATTAGTCCAAGAATACACTTGTAAGTAGTGCCACCAAACACAACATACCAAATTATGATTTTGGGAAGCATCCAAACACTTTACACACAAGCAAATGCCAATTGTGGAAGAGATCATGCCATGGCAGCTATAAATAGGTCCGTAGCATGATGATCATCCTTCCTCATCCATAATTCTCATAACTAGAGCGCATTATTCAAGCCAAGCAAGCAGTGGTCATTACAAATACATCATGAAGACCTTTCTCATCCTTGCCCTCCTTGCTATCGTGGCGACCACCGCCACAACTGCAGTTAGAGTTCCAGTGCCACAATTGCAACCACAAAATCCATCTCAGCAACAGCCACAAGAGCAAGTTCCATTGGTACAACAACAACAATTTCCACCACAACAGCCATATCCGCAGCCGCAACCATTTCCATCACAACAACCATATCTGCAGCTGCAACCATTTCCGCAGCCGCAACCATTTCCGCCACAACTACCATATCCGCAGCCACAACCATTTCCACCACAACAACCATATCCACAACAACAACCACAGTATCCGCAACCACAACAACCAATTTCGCAGCAACAAGCACAACAACAACAACTACAACAACAACAACAACAACAAATCCTTCAACAAATTTTGCAACAACAACAAATCCTTCAACAAATTTTGCAACAACAACTGATTCCATGCAGGGATATTGTCTTGCAACAACACAACATAGCGCATGCAAGCTCACAAGTTTTGCAACAAAGTACTTACCAGCTATTGCAACAATTGTGTTGTCAACAGCTGTGGTAGATCCCCGAGCAGTCAAGGTGCCAAGCCATCCACAATGTTGCTCATGCTATTATTCTGCATCAACAACAAAAACAACAACAACAAATGTCGAGCCAGGTCTCCTTCCAACAGCCTCAGCAACAATATCCATTAGGCCAGGGCTCCTTCCAGCCATCTCAGCGAAACCCACAGGCCCAGGGCTCTGTCCAACCTCAACAACTGCCCCAGTTTGAGGAAATAAGGAACCTAGCGCTACAGACGCTACCTGCAATGTGCAATGTCTACATCCCTCCACATTGCTCGACCAACATTGCGCCATTTGGGATCTTCGGTACTAACTGAGAAGAGAAGAACTCTAGTACTAGATATATGAAACACCATTGACTTTGTCCATGGTTTGGTCATTGTAGCGGTGAAAAAAATAAAGTGACATGCACTATCATGTAAGAACCCGAACTATACGAGTTCAAACTTGGGAATAAAAGACAAACACATGTCTTGTCTACATATGATTGTTTGTTTGAGTTCCCTTCATGTGCCCGTTCACAAGTTCACCCCTAATTATATATATTATGCATTAAGTAGATATTTATGTTGCATTAATCTAAAGATAACAAAATGAGTCTGAAACTTGAATTAAATTGAAGTACTTTCTAGGACTTTCAAATTGAGTATTATTAAAGTAGTAAGGACAATCCACATCCCTGGCTTGCCCTTGATCAATTATTTCCAGAGAAGCATTCAATTCATCAATCAATTGCATTGATTTTTGTGGCTGGTACTTCTCCTCAACATGAGTATATTTATTGCAGCTACTCCAAATCGGCATGAATGAGGTACTGGTGCTCTGGAGCAGTGCTAGCTGACTGCTTCTCATGTGAAGGGACGCGGGAGCGGGAGAGGTGTCCCGGGTGGGCTAGGGGAGTAAGAAGCGGACATGGCAGCGGTCCGGACGCCCGCAAAGCCCCGTTGTTTGTATTCGGTTTATGGGGAAATGCACATTTGGAATGGCCTGCGGGCCGATATAGGACCGTGTTGGATGGAGAAACATGTCCTGATGGTTGCGAGCGGTTTGAGGGTTAGCTTTGGAGATAGCCCTTACTTGGCTCCTTGTTCTAAAAACATGTTTGATGATAGTTTTCTCTCGGTTCAAATATATGTCAAGTTTAACAAAGTTTATCGGAATTTTTTTATCATATCTACAGTACCATACAAATACACCGTAGAAAAAAAACATATTTCATGCTGCACCATGAACTGGTCAGGTAAATGTTGGGTATGTAGACTCTATTCTCTTTTGGTATGAGTTGCCTCGGTCTCAAAAGTTTCTTGAACTGTTCTCTTTTGCCATTAAGAAAAAGCTCTCTTTGGCTGATTTTATACATAGTGACCATCTGGCTCTCCATTTTCATAGGCACACCACCCTGCAAGCTCTTCCTCAATTCATTGACATCATTGACTTAGTTCATAAAAAATCAATAAAGGGAATAAAACAATATCACGAAGATACCAATTACACCCGTCCTCTCTATCAACAAGATATCCAAAGACATCAAGCATACACATAGCTAGAAAAAAGAATAGAAGAAAAAAGACCGCTCCAAGGTGATAAATCACTAGCATCAGTAGCACTCTAACCACACCGAAGACAACGTCGGATTACAAAAAAAGTTCTCCAGTATGGCGCCCCCGCTTGCCGAGCCCGCTGTTTCGGGTCACCAAACACCTGGCGCACATTCTCTATCGTATCAATTAAACCCTTCCACCAAAGCTTCAAGACCTCCAATCGCAGCCACCATGACTTTATCCACCTCTATCAATGCCTTGAGAATCTTGACTTACACATGTCCCATGACACCAATAAGAAATTAAAGCTTCTTGCTGCGACCTCTTGAGGTCGTGTTGGCTGATAATATGAGCGTGCGCGACTGGAGCCTTTTCGATCTAGATATCCAGGGGAAACATACACCAATCCATATAGATCTCCGATGGGAAAGACCAAAACTCGTCAGCAGCTAGATCTAAGAGGTCGACATCCGGCAGAAAGACGACTTGGCGGAACAACAGCACTAGGGCCAAACCACCATTATTAGGCCGAAGCTAACATCCCCACACGCCACCCTCCTCTCGATCTAGACCTACAGACAAAGATCAGCAACGCCGCATCATGCCACCCGCATTTGTGGAGGCCCGAACTTGGCAAGATGCTAACCATGGCAGGAGACTGGGACTAGCCACTCCTGGGCGCTGATCCAGCGACTCCCAGGCCCACCCCTGCCACTACGGCGGCACCGCGGGTAGCTTACAAGCCCATCCACGACAATGCCTGATTAGAAGGATACATGGATATACAAATGGAAAGACCCTTGTTATCGCTCAAGCAATATATATATAAAGCTTAATGGGGCCTAAGAAAGCTCGCACAATTTTACGGTGGCTATGGAAATGTGTTGCCAAATTGAGACATAAGATTTTTGTTTGGCATTCAGACCGTTTGTGTCATTCTTAATCTATGGTCACTCTAATTTTTCCGTCTGGGCCTTCCCTGTGGTACCACAGCAAGGCATGTGTGTGTATACGTATCCTTTAACTACCATGTGCAGGATGAGGATTTACTGAACGCATGTGCGGGGGCACTCACGTCCTGGTGCCGGGTTTTTATTTTGGCTTCCAAATTTCAAACTTCTATATCTTCTCAACCAAAAATTCAATTTAAGTTATGTATTCATATTTGTATTTCTCATGGCCAGCGCTTTCAAATAAGATCCATTTTGAATACATTTTGGCGACTTTTGGAAATACTGTTAAGTTTCACTGTTTGAAACTTAGTACGAGTGACCAATAAAATTCAATTATTTTGTGTCTAAGACCAACAGAGAAAATTTCTTAAAATTACATCTTTGAAACTTGTTGAAACCGGGCATTTTTTGATGCAAAATGGTAAGTTTCATCATTGAAATTTTAAGGGTTTCCAGGGATCTTTTCCTTGTGGAGCTTTGGAAACGAGAGAATTTGAATAAAGTAAATCTCGGAAACTCTTATTGGACGAGAGAGATTTAATATGATATTGGCGTGGGTTCTACCAACTAAACAGAGAAGTATTTGATTTGATAAACAGACAATTTCCTTTAATCGATGAACATTTTTAGGAAAATTGGTGGAACAACTTTTGAAATTAAAAAATATTTTCTTGATTTAACGAACATTTTTTAACTTAACAAACATTTTTTAAAATACATGATCATTTTTTTTAAATCTGTGATCGTTTTATGAATGAATAAACTAGTTTGTAAGTCATGAACAATTTTTAAATTTTTAGGATATTTTTCCATTCATGAACATTTTTTGAATTGCTGAAATTTTGTTCAATTTCATTAACAATTTTTAGTACACAAACCTTTTAAAAAAATCATGAATATTAACTAGTCCGTGAAATCCCTAATTATTTAAAGTAGAAAAAACAAAAAGAGAAAAGAGAAAGGAATAATAGAAAATGAAGTTAAAAATAGGCCGACCGAACATGGGCCGGCCCAAACGGGTGCGCTCTGTCTTCTCCCAGCGCGTAGAGCGCAGTATATGTGGTCCCTACTGCATAGGCCAGCCCAAGCGGAAGATTTGTCTGTGTGAAACTTTTTTTATCACTTATTGATGGCGTTGGTGCGTAATATTTTGCATCTTTAGGGGCAGTTTTCATGACGTACCGTGAGAAGCAATAGCCATTTTATTATTAGATAGAGATTAGGTATAGATATAAACTACCAGTAAATTAGATAGACGATAGACGACGACTCTGAAGAAGATCACTTGTGTCGAGCTTGGAACAGGCTAACAGATCTTAGGTCATCTCAAATGTAAACCCATAAAACAGACATCACAAATGTCCGCGAACACGCACCGGGCTGGTTCGCGGGCATGATAGGGGAGGGAGCCATCAAACCTTGATGGCTGCTACCCATATTTCTGTCACATATCTCCAGCATTTCATCGAACAGTTGATGTGCGGCAGTAGGACATATCTGGTTCACGCAGCTGGTGCGTCATGGGAGTTCTTCCTCATTGGGCATGACTGATGTGTCGCAGGATGATGGATGCGGTCTCGGGCGCGTCAGTAGCAGCCACGACGACAAGAGGAGGTTGAGCCACGGGCGGTGCTAGCCACGGGAGCCGCCAATGGCGCAACACTAGATGCAGCCAGCCCACGCCGGGCACGGCGGCAAGAGAGCTTCATGAGGCCACAGCCGAGCTAGGCCTTGAGCTGCTCGCCGAGCAGCCATGGAGGGCATGGGGAGATGAGATGCGCAGGGAGAGAGGAGTGGAGAGATAGGAAGAGGCGGCCATGAGGATGGAGTGCTCGCCGGCAGCTGCCCTCACGGTCGCCCGTAGCCGGCGTCAGTGCTCTCTGTTTAGTGTTATTGGTACGGAGAGGGAGGGAGTGGAGATGTGGTGTTTCTTTTGGTTAGCTGGATGTTCAGACTCTCGCATAGTCCCTCAAATTTGATCATGTGATATCGAAATTTGAACATGTGAGCTGGTCCGCGTATATTTAGAGGTCCCCACTAGAAGAATAAAAGTGGTCTAGACACTACTATCTCCCGTTTTGCCCTTAGTAGTTGGTGGATGTCGATGTGCTGTTCCTCCAACCTATATCAAAAGATCCATTCACCGTTCGATCCCTTCTGCCAAACACGCCATTGCTTTCCATGGTTCTCTTTTGTCAATGCGTGAAATATTAGAATTTGAGTTGTTTGGTGAAATGTGACAGCCAAAAGGAAAGCTTTTTTACTTTTATTTTCTATTTTTTTCTTTATTTTATAGTTTTTGGCAGGTGCATTTTCGTATGGTATATGTCTAGACCATTTGAACAGTTTATTTTGAATTTTTTTCTTCCATTCTAGCTAAATATAAGAATTTACAATGTTCGTTCTAATCCTTTGGAATAAATATTTATTACTAGTATTAAAAAGACTAAATTAGCTGCCACATTTTTATTCCCTAATCAACTTGAAGGCTATCTACACTTTGATTAAATTGTCATATATTTTTTGTGATATATTATTTCCATTATGTATATTAACTCCAATAAAAAGGATGATAATATATTTTTCCTTAAGTTAATATGAATGTACTAAATAATTAAATAATAAAAAATTACTAACAAAACATTAACACGTAAACGTGCCCTATGAATACCAGGTAGATATCTAACTCAGGCACTTGTCTACAAATACATGCTCTTTAACAAAATTGAAAGTATTTAAATTATTTAAAATGAATAAAAAGCACATGCTCCATTCTACTTTCCCGCTCGAGACGCACTGATTCGTTGTGGCAATAGAAACACTGAATTCAGTCCCACTTATTAATTTTTGCTAACTCAGGCACTTGTCTACTTACAACAAAATACTTATTGTTGCTATTTTTATTTTATTTCTAGTTTTTTTGTTTTGTTTTCTGCATTATTTAATTTCTTTTGTTTTTGCTTTATTTTTTAATTCTTTTTTCCTTTTAGGTCAACAAAATTATAAACTTTCTGTTAGTGCCATTAGTTTTAGAAAAACTATAAACTTTCTCTTAGTGCCATTAGTTTTCAAATTTGAAAACACTTTTTCTGTTTTTTTGTTTTCTTTACTTATTGTTGCTATTTTTATTTTTTTCCAGTTTTTTTGTTTTGTTTTCTGCACTATTTATTTTCTTTTGTTTTTGCTTTATTTTTTAATTCTTTTTGCTTTTAGTTTTAGAAAAATTATAAACTTTCTGTTAGTGCCATTAGTTTTCAAATTTGTTTTTTTGTTTTCTTTCTTGCTTTATTTATTTTATTTTGTTTCTACTTACAACAAAATACTTATTGTTGCTATTTTTTCTTTGTTTCCAGTTTTTTTGTTTTGTTTTCTGCATTATTATTATTTTGTTTTTTTGCTTTATTTTTTAATTCTTTTTGCTTTTAGGTCAGCAAAATTATCAACTTTCTGTTAGTGCCATTAGTTTTAGAAAAATTATAAACTTTCTGTTAGTGCCATTAGTTTTAAATTTGAAAACACTTTTTTTGTTTTTTGTTTTCTTTAATTATTGTTGCTATTTTTTATTTTTTCTAGTTTTTTTGTTTTGTTTTCTGCATTATTTATTTTCTTTTGTTTTATGCTTTATTTTTTTAATTCTTTTTTGCTTTTAGTTTTAGAACAATTATAAACTTTCTGTTAGTGCCATTAGTTTTCAAATTTGAAAACACTTTTTTTGTTTTTTTGTTTTCTTTCTTGCTTTGTTTATTTTATTTTGTTTCTACTTACAACAAAATACTTATTGTTGCTATTTTTATTTTGTTTCCAGTTTTTATTGTTTTGTTTTCTGCATTATTTATTTTCTTCTTCTTTTTTGCTTTATTTTTTAATTCTTTTTGCTTTTAGGTCAGAAAAATTATCAACTTTCTGTTAGTGCCGTTAGTTTTAGAAAAATTATAAACTTTCTGTTTGTGCCATTAGTTTTCAAATTTGAAAACACTTTTTTTTGTTTTTTTGTTTTCTTTTCTTATTGTTGCTATTTTTATTTTTTTCCAGTTTTTTTTGTTTTTTTCTGCATTATTTCTTTTCTTTTCTTTTTTGCTTTATTTTTTAATTCTTTTTGCTTTTAGTTTTAGAAAAATTATAAACTTTCTGTTAGGGCCATTAGTTTTCAAATTTGAAAACACTTTTTTTGTTTTTTTGTTTTCTTTCTTGCTTTATTTATTTTATTTTATTTCTACTTACAACAAAATACTTATTGTTGCTTTTTGTTTCCAGTTTTTGTGTTTTGTTTTCTGCATTATTTATTTTCTTTTGTTTTTTGCTTTATTTTTAATTCTTTTTGCTTTTAGGTCAGCAAAATTATAAACTTTCTGTTAGTGCCATTAGTTTTCAAATTTGAATAGTTAAATCTTGAATTCTTTGAAATTTGTGTGAATCACAAGTTTGTGATTAACTTTACTAAAAAA
Source organism: Aegilops bicornis (assembly GCA_021605145.1). Classification (NCBI taxonomy): domain Eukaryota; kingdom Viridiplantae; phylum Streptophyta; class Magnoliopsida; order Poales; family Poaceae; genus Aegilops; species Aegilops bicornis. The sequence continues at coordinate 50,135,910 of CM038674.1, forward strand.
ATGAACATAGATGCGCCTATAGAGAAAATTCAACCTAAATTCATAATAAATTTCTATGAGTTTCAAAGAAATTCACTATGAATTTAGGTCAAATTCCCTGTATAGGGGCATCTATTTTCACTTTGAGAGGAGCTCAACAAGGCAGAGAGGGACGAGCTTATAAACCGGTGTGAGCGCCCTTCGGTTGGCGAGGTGGGACTAAACTCTGAGCGCAACGAGGACCAACCCTTTAGTCCCGGTTTGTGGCACAAACTGGTGGTGGGCCAGGAGCGAGGCCCATTGGTCCCGGTTCGTCCCACCAACCGGGACCAAAAGGTCCAGACGAACCGGGACCAATGGCCCACGTGGCCCGGCCGGCCCCCGGGGCTCACGAACCGTGTCCAATGCCACCATGGGTCCCGGTTCTGGACTGAACCGGGACTAATGGGCTGACCCGGCCTGGACCATTGCCCCCTTTTCTACTAGTGTCAATTGCTCGACAGTAATTTGTTCACCCATCGTAATACTTATGCTATCTTGAGAGAAGCCACTAGTGAAACCTATGGTCCCCGGTTCTATCTTTTATCATATAAGTTTCCAATCTACTTTTATTTGCAATCTTTACTTTTCAATCTATATCATAAAAATACCAAAAATATTTATCTTATCTTATTATCTCTATCAGATCTCACTTCCGCAAGTTACCGTGAAGGGATTGACAACCCCTTTATCGCGTTGGTTGCGAGGTTCTTGTTTGTTTGTGTAGGCACGAGGGACTTCTGTGGAGCCTCCTACTGGATTGATACCTTGGTTCTCAAAAATCATGGAAATACTTACGCTACTTTGCTGCATCACCCTTTCCTCTTCAAGGGAAAACCAACGCAGTGCTCAAGAGGTAGCAAGAAGGATTTATGGCGCCGTTGCCGGGGAGGTCTTCGCTCAAGTCAAGACATACCAAGTACCCATCACAAACTCATCTCCCTCGCATTACATTATTTGCCATTTGCCTCTCGTTTTCCTCTCCCCCACTTCACCCTTACCGTTTTATTCGCCCTCTGTTTTCCGTTCGCCTCTTTTTCGCTCGCCTTTTGTGTGCTCGTGTGTTAGATTGTATATCTCGTCGTCATGGCTAGTCCTCCTATTATGGTTAGTACTCCCAATCATAAAGTTCTCAATTTTAAACAAAGGGAGGGAGAAAATTTAAAGGATGCTTGGCATAGAATTTGCAATGCTCAAAATAGATCTATTAGGAAGCAATCTACTTCCGTTCTTCTTCGCAATTTTTATGTAGGCATTACTCCTTGGTATAGATGTATTCTTGATGCCATTACTGGAGGGAATTTCTTGGGTAGCACACTTTTGATGCTTATAATGCTATGTTAGATTTGGTTGGCCCACCACCTCTCTTGGTTAATGGAACTTTCTTAACTCTAGAACATGTGATGCAAAGGCTTGAAATTATTGAAAATAAAGTTGCCACTATTGAGTTAATTGAGAATTTGGATAAAAAGATCCACAATCAAATTACCCAATATGGATCTAAGGTTGGAGTTACTCTGAAAAGTTTAAGGATAAAGAACCTATAGTTAACGAAAAATAGATCAAGATTCTACAAGAATCGATGAACTTGAGGATATTATTACCAACTTGGGGGCTGCCTTTTCATCCGTGAAAAATACTCCAACTCCTCCTACCAAAATTTTCAAATTAATGTATGTTCCTAAAAATAAGGGTGAATCTTCTAGTAAGGAAAATGCGGATCTCAAATCAACAAGTGTTCATCCCAACTTTTTCTCTTTCATTAAGCAACCTTTTTCTATGAACGAATCTCTTGATTTCTTGCCTAGGAGTTTAATCATTACTAAAAATAAAGAAACCCTTAAGGGTTATAAGTGTTCTATTGAAAAGACCAATACCAAAGATGCCAATACTTAGATCTATTCTCGCTTTTATGCCTAGCTAGGGGCGTTAAACGATAGCGCTTGTTGGGAGGCAGCCCAATTTTATTTTTGTTTCTTGCTTTTTGCTTCTGTTTAGTAATAAATAATTCGTCTAGCCTCTGTTTAGATGTGGTTTTATGTTTTAATTAGTGTTTGTGCCAAGTAGAACCTATAGGATAACCTACGGTGATAGTTAATTTGATTATCCTGAAAAACAGAAACTTTTGCGCGCATGAGAATAATTTTAATAAATCAAAGAAACGTGATTTTTAGTTGATTATTTTTGCAGTAGATCAATAGATAAATTTCCCAGGACTTCCTATTTTGGTAGGATTTTTAGAGTTCCATAAGTATTCTAGAGTTACAGATTGCTACAGACTATTCTGTTTTTGACAGATTCTGTTTTTCGTGTGTTGTTTGCTTATTTTGATGGATCTATGGCTAGTATCGGGCGGTATGAACCATAGAGAAGTTGGAATACAGTAGGTTTAACACCAATATAAATAAAGAATGAGTTCATTACAGTACCTTATGTGGTGTTTTTTTTCTTGCACTAACTGAGCTTATGAGATTTCCTGTTGAGTTTTGTGTTGTGAAGTTTTCAAGTTTTGGGTAAGGATTTGATGGACTATGGAATAAGGAGTGGCAAGAGCCTAAGCTTGGGGATTCCCATGGCACCCCAAGATAATTCAAGGACAACCAAAAGCCTAAGCTTGGGGATGCCCCAGAAGGCATCCCCTCTTTCGTCTTCATCTATCGGTAACTTTACTTGGAGCTATATTTTTATTCGCCACATGATATGTGTTTTGCTTGGAGCTTCTTGTATGATATGAGTCTTTGCTTTTTCGTCTACCACAATCATACTTGCTGTATACACCTTTTGGGAGAGACACACATGATTTGGAATTTATTAGAATACTCTATGTGCTTCACTTATATCTTTTGAGCTAGAAAATTTTGCTGTAGTGCTTCACTTATATCTTTTTAGAGCACGGCGGTGGCTTAATTTGTAGAAATTATTGATCTCTCATGCTTCACTTATATTATTTTGAGAGCATTTTAGAACAGCATGGTATTTTCTATGGTTATAAAATTGGTCCTAATATGATGGGCATCCAAGTTGGGTATAATAAAAACTATCATAGAAAGTGCATTAAACACTATGATCAATTTGATGCTTGATGATTGTTTTGAGATATAAAGGTGGTAATGTTAGAGTCATGCTAGTGGGGAAATTATGAAACTAAGAAATACTTGTGTTAAGGTTGGCAAGTCCCGTAGCATGCACGTATGGTAAAAGTTGTGTGACAAATTTGTTGCATGGGGTGCTCTTTTAATTGTCTTCCTTATGTGTGGAGGCCGGGATCGCGCGATGGTTAACTCCTACCAACCCTTCCCCTAGGAGCATGCGTAGTAGTACTTTGCTTCGAGGGAAAGTAAACTTTTGCAATAAGTATATGAGTTCTTTATGACTAATGTGAGTCCAAGGATTATACGCACTCTCACCCTTCCACCATTGCTAGCCTCTATTATACCGCGCAACTTTCGCCGGTATCATGCACCCACCATTTACCTTCCTCTAAACAGCCACCATACCTATCTATTATGGCATTTCCATAGCCATTCCGAGATATATTGCCATGCAACTTTCCACCGTTCCGTTTATTATGACACACCCCATATTGTCATATTGCTCTTTGCATGATCATGTAGTTGACATTGTATTTGTGGCAAGGTCACCTCCATAATTTTTCATACATGTCACTCTTGGTTCATTGCATATCCTAGTACACCGTCGGCGGCATCCACGTAGAGTCATATTTTGTTTAAAGTATTGAGTTGTAAATCAATAAAAGTGTGATGATATTCATTATTAGAGCATTGTCCCAAGTGAGGAAAGGATGATGAAGACTATGATTCCCCCACAAGCCGGGATGAGACTTCAGACTTTATAAAAATTAAAGAGGCCAAAGAAGCCCAAATAAAAAAAGAGGCCAAAGGTGCCCACCAAAAAAATGAATGAGAGAAAAGAGAGAAGGGACAATGTTACTATCTTTTTTCCACACTTGTGCTTCAAAATAGCACCATGATCTTCATGATAGAGAGTCTCCTATGTTGTCACTTTCATATACTAGTGGGAAATTTTCATTATAGAACTTGGCTTGTATATTCCAATGATGGGCTTCCTTAAAATGCCCTAGGTCTTCGTGAGCAAGCAAGTTGGATGCACACCCACTTAGTTATTTTGATGAGCTTTCATACATTTAGAGCTCTAGTGCATCCGTTGCATGGCAATCCCTACTCACTCACATTGATATCTATTAATGGTCATCTCCATAGCCCGTTGATACGCCTAGTTGATGTAAGACTGTCTTCTCCCTTTTTTTCTTCACAACCACCACACTATTCCACATATAGTGCTATGTCCATGGCTTGCGCTCATGTATTGCGTGAGAGTTGAAAAAGCTGAAGCACGTTAATAAGTATGAACCAATTGCTTGGCTGAAACCGGGATTGTGCATGATGGGAGTATTTTGTGTGATGAAAATGAAGCATGGCCTAACTATATGATTTTGTAGGGATGAGCCTTCTTTGGCTATGCTATTTTGATAAGACATGATTACTTTGTTAGTATGACTTGATGTATTACTATTTTTATGTTTTATAAGCTTTTATCTTGAATCATTTGGATCTGAACATTCATGCCACAATAATGAAAATTACATTGAGAAATATGCTAGGTAGCATTCCACATCAAAAATTCTGTTTTTATCATTTACCTACTCGAGGACGAGCAGGAATTAAGCTTGGGGATGCTTGATACGTCTCCAACGTATATATAATTTTTGATTGTTCCATGCTATTATATTACCCGTTTTGGATGTTTATGGGCTTTACTTTACACTTTTATATCATTTTTGGAACTAACCTACTAACGGAGGCCCGGCCCAATTGCTTTTTTTTTGCCCATTTCGGTGTTTCAAAAAAGGAATATCAAACGGAGTCCAAACGGAATGAAACCTTCGGGAGCGATCTTTTTGGAACAAACGCAATCCAGGAGACTTGGAGTGGAAGTCAAGAAGCAGCCGAGGCGCCCACGAGGCAGGAGGGCGCGCCCTAGGGGGGTGGGCGCGCCCCCACCCTCGTGGGCCCCTCATGGCTCCCCTGACCTACCTCCTTCGCCTATATATATCTACGTACCCCGAAAACATCCAGGAGCACCACGAAAAACTATTTCCACCGCTGCAATCTTCTGTATCCGTGAGATCCCATCTTGGAGCCTTCGCCAGCGCTCCGCCGGAGAGGGAATCGACCACGGAGGGCCTCTACATCATCTCCAAGGCCTCTCCGATGAGTTGTGAGTAGTTTACCACAGACCTTCGGGCCCATAGTTATTAGCTAGATGGCTTCTTCTCTCTCTTTTAATTTCAATACAAAGTTCTCCTTGATCTTCTTGGAGGTCTATTCAATGTAACTCTTTTTGTGGTGTGTTTGTCGAGATCCGATGAATTGTGGGTTTATGATCAAGTTTATCTATGAGAAATATTTGAATCTCCTCTGGATTCTTTTATGTGTGATTGGTTATCTTTGCAAGTCTCTTCGAATTATCAGTTTGGTTTGGCCTACTAGATTGATCTTTCTTGCAATGGGAGAAGTGCTTAGCTTTGGGTTCAATCTTGCGGTGTCCTTTCCCAGGATGTGGGAGGGGCAGCAAGGCACGTATTGTATTGTTGCCATCAAGGATAAAAAGATGGGGTTTATATCATATTGCTTGACTTTATCCCTCTACATCATGTCATCTTGCTTAATGCGTTACTCTGTTCTTATGAACTTAATACTCACTACAAGAAATATGTCAACTAGTGACCTTCTCTTAGTGACCCTAGCTGAATTGGTCGTAAATCCACGACCATTTCGCTTGGAAGGGCTCAAACCCTGAATTGCCTTACACCAAATGGTCATAAAGCAGACAAGAGTGGTCCATGACCTTATTTCTACCTGATTACGACCAATATAAATGGTCATGAGGTTGTGAACATGGATGCATTAGTACTTATTGCTATGACTATGCGCCACCTCATCAGTTTACCCTATGTGTCATGTCCATGTGGCAGTTTTTGCCCTAGGTTGTGAAGCAACTTATATTTCTGTCATTCCCAAAATTCCCAAAAAAATCTCATAAATTCTTTGGGTCATATCTTCATAAAATATGTAAAAAACCTTCCTTGCCTAGTTCATAAATAATTCAAAAATATTCATTTTCCTATTTTGTTCAGAAAAACACTTTGTGAAGGAAGTACCACTTTGGCATGTCCAAATGGTATCCATTTTCTCTGTGCTTTCCTATGCCCAAATAACCATCCTCCACCAAATGCCAGCTCAATCCATTCATTATTTTGAGCCCAGCTTCAACATTCGTATTTATGTCCAGTGTGGTACTTTGCAAAGCAAGTACCACCTAGGCTCCTCCTTTTGAGCTAAAAATTTGTGAAGACGGTCTTCTTAGTAACTGATCATCCTCAGTCAAAACTCACGCCCATTAGCCATGTGCATTTCCTGTACCGCTAATCAAACACTTGGCTGCTTATTCATGTTTGAGCATCGATCGGTCTCCTCATGAGAATCTTATGTTGTTATTTTATTCCTAGCACCTACCTGGGGAGTGAACAACCCACTAGACATGCCTAGGCCGCCCAGAACACATGGCAACGCCAAGGTCACGCGGTGACCATGTGCCGGGCATGCGAGTTTACACGCTCTAGAGTTGGGGCCCTCGGCCACCGTCCAAACCTCGACGTATCGCCACCAAACCATGTATTTATGATTAGATAGGTACTTATGTAACTAGAAATGATTTTTGGAAAAAATAAATAGCAAACTATGAGGCAGTTGCAGTTCAAATTTGACCTGCTTCCCGCTGAATCGGCGGGAATTTGTCTTTTTCACCAGAGGTGGATCAAAACTTTTGACACCCAACCATTTTGTCAATTGTGCATTAAATATGTCCTAGTATTTTATAAAATTCATTAGGTCCAATTTTGAAACAAATATTTGGTAGGTCCTTCACAAAAAAACTCATTTCGGGCACTCAAAAAATGGAAAATGAATTTTCCGTGCAAAGAAAATGAAAACTCCCTTAGGCAACATTGTTACGAATTCCAAAATGCACCCTTGTGCACAATATGAGATCATTTGAACAAACTATGCCATGACTGTGGCCATAAGATTGATCATTTGGCTTGAAAGCCATGAACCTTCACGCATGATAGCTCATTTCTGAGAACACTTTTTTAAAATAGTTTCCGTATTACAAGTTTATTATTTTTCCTGGAGACTTGGTCACATATAATGACACAATGCGAAGGTTTCCCAATTTTTTGATTTTTTCTTGATTTTTTATGCCCGTTTCAAAATGCGGTCAAAACGGCGGGCTTGACCGTTCCTAGCTAGTTTGAATCTTGGAAAATTTTTGGAGTTTCTCTTATTAAATAGATACTTTGTACCTAAAAATGATTTTTTGGAAAAATAAAGAGCAAACTATGAGGCAGCTGCAGTTCAAATTTGACCCGGTTCCAGCTAAATCGGCGAAAATTTGACTTTTTTACGAGAGGTGGATAAAAGATTTTGACACCCAAACATTTGGTCAATTGTGCATTAAATATGGCCTAGTATTTTAGAAAATTTATTTGGTCCAATTTTGGAACAATTATTTGGTAGGTTCTTCACAAAAAACCTCATTTTGGGCGCTCAAAAAATGGAAAATGATTTTTTCGTCCAAAGAAAATAAAAACTTTCTTAGGCAACATTGTTTACCATTCCAATAGATACTTATGTACCTGGAAATTATTTTTGAAGAAAATAAGAAGCAAACTATGAGACAGCTGTAGTTCAAATTTGACCCGGTTCCAACTGAATCGGCAGAAATTTGTCTTTTTCATGAGAGGTGTATCAAAGCTTTTGATACCCAACCATTTGGTCAATTTTACATAAAATATAGTCTAATATTTTTGGAAAATAGAGAGGTGCTTTTTTGGAACGAATATTTGGTAGGTTATTAAAAAACCATATTATGCACTCGGAAAATGGAATATATTTTTTTGTGCAATGAAAATGAAAGCTCTATTTGGCAACATTGTTTGCCATTCCAAGATGAACACTTTGTTAGGTTTAAAAAAACAAAAAATTGAATCTAATTTTTTATGATTCAAGCGTGAGACAGCCAGCCAATGAGACGCGAGGAACCAACCTCATGCGGATCACCAAATTGAAGGCAATCTGAGCCATCCATCACGGACACATCCAACGATGGAGCTTTTCCGAGAAACAAAAACCCTAACCCACCCACCCACTCCCCCAGATCCGATCCCCTGCCGCCACCCCCACCCACCCACCCACCCTCCCCTCAATCCCCCGCCGCCATGCACCCATCCTCCCTCGATCCCCGTCCTCCCCCTCCTTCCTCGTCCTCGCCACCGCCGGCCCGCTCCTAGCCGCCGCCGACCGCCGACCGTCGCACCCTCATCCGCTTCGTCTTCCCCGCCGAGCGCCTCCCCTACTAGCTCCACCCCCCCCCACCCACCGTTGACCCACCTCTCCCCCTCCCCTCTACCCCCCAGATCCACCCTCGCACGCTAGGTCGCGGCGCCCTTTCTCTGCGCTCCATGGCCGCCCCAGATCCACGCTCGCGTGGAAGCCATGGTGAGTGCGACCCAGCCGCAACTTGCTTTGCTTCCTCGGGCCGACTCGCGCTACAGATCCGCCGCCATCTAACCCGTGCTGCGCAGGAGAGCCCAACCACGGCAGCATAGGTAGCGGTAGGAAGCACCCTGTCTCTGGGAAGGAGGCGGATGAGGAGTATGGAGGAGGGTATGGCCGGGTGGACGAGGAGGTGGAGTTCTGGCTGCCGATGGGCCACCGGCCGGTGGCGAACCTCAACACGGAGGGTCTGGAGCAGGCGTCCGTCGACACGCAGCTCGCCTCCTCCAACGTTGGCGTCAGGCTGCTGCAGAAGATGGGCTGGAAGTCCGGCAAGGGCTTCGGCAAGAACGAGCAAGGTTTGTTTCCTTTGCTCAGCTCACTAAAGTTCAGATGGCTATTATTGACAGATGAAAACAAGCGTGGGGTTGAACAGCAAGATAGGGTTAGAATTCAGTCTCTGACTTCGTTCAATTTTGCTCTATAGATGATGTAAGTCTGATTCCACCATCCCAGCAGACATCCTAGTTTTATTTTACTCTAAAAGATGCATAGAGGATTAATCTGTAGTAGCTTGCTCATTGAATCATGAAACAGGAGCATCTTGGTACTTCATAAATGGAGCGTGTTCTTTTATTTCTGCATCATCTTTTGTTCCGAAGCTATTTTTTTCATCTGCAGTAGTTGCTGCTATGGAACAGTGTAGTTTCATCTGCGATCCTATCTTGGTTTTATCCACGATCTGTGATGCTACCTTGTTTTATAACAAATACATTTTTCAATTTATGCATTACAGGTCTGAAGCATGAGTACGCAGGTGCTCCAGCGGCTAGAGGAGAGGAGGCCAACATCCAGCACCAACTTGGTTAAACTCTGCTTCAGTTTGTACGAGTGAAAACTGGAATTGATCTTACAAGTGGCTCAAAACGTGAGACTGCCTGATTCCATTTTAAGGTTGTCACTAACCTGGTAGTTCTATTTGGTGATGCAGTTTGTAAGTTAAAATGATGCCTGTGGTTCGTGCCATGTGTGATTTCTCTTGACATAGGTGCTCCTCCCATGCTATGTCTCTCTGTTGAATAGATAGGTTCAGTTTTCTTTTGTTCTATTTCTAGTTTAAGCATAAGCAGTTTCTAGTAAGTGTCTATGCATGTGGCTCATGAGTCGGAATATCTAATCTAATTAGGGACTGCAGACCTGCTGTGTCATATGCAAACTTGCTTGCATTCAGTTAAGAAATTTCTGAATTCTTTGATGTTTGCTTTCACTCAATGATTGTGGTAGTCAAATTAGATGCCTCCTCCGCTGCAATTCACTCATCTCCCTGTCATGGTTTGTCTTGAATTTTGGTAGTGTGACAAACACATTAGTAAATTCTAGTTTTTGGGTGCTAATTCTAGTTACTTTATATGAAGCAAAAGTTATCTTGCAGCCACCTAATGTGCAATTCTAATAATATTTCATATCCTGTTTTTTTAGTTGTATATGTCATTCGTGCATTAATTCCTTTTCTTATGTACCAACTCCCTAATCATGTTTTTTGTTTTTTGGGTTGCTATCTTAGGAGAGTGTCCTATATGGGGAAGCAAAGCAGCAGCATGCCGCTCCTTTGGGGGGTCGGCTCCTGGACCATTTGTGCTCTGCTTGATACTGACAGATGCTGAGATGCATTGATGCTGAGATGTAAGTGAGATGTAAGTGAGATGCTGAGATGCATGGCTCCTGGACCATTTGTCCTATTTGTATTGTTGCTGCATTGATGCTGAGATGTAAGTGAGATGGATGCATTTTTCTGGAATTTGGTTGTGACAGGCAAGACTTACTGTATGTGAGGCTTGTGAGCTCGCTTTAGTGTTCTTTCCTGTAATACTGTAAGCGAGATGGATGCATTTTTTGCTGCCTGTAGTGTTCTTTCCTGTACTCATGTAATACTGTAAGTGAGATGCATGTATAAGAGAGAATTATTGAGTGTTTGCTGTTCAAATGTGTAAACTAGAAATCAGTGAATAAAAAGACCAAATGTTCTATTGGACCGAATAATATATGGGCTCTAAAAAGGCTATGGCCCAATTAATAGTGGACTGGGACATTGTTTATTTCTGGAAAACATGAACAAAAAGGCTTAACGAAATGGTCCGCAAAAGGGCCATGCCCCAGAAAATTAAAAGGCTGAATTGTTGGGCTTGGCCCATGAAGCTGACAAAAAATTCATACAAAAAAAATATAAATAGGCTTAAGTAATGGGCTCGGCCCATGTAAAACGCCGAATCGGATCGGGCTGATTCTTATCCTCGTCAGCTTGCCATGCTGGATGCCTATGTGGCCTGGGGAGGTTGCTAGTGACCAAAAATTTGGTCGTGGAACCAACGACCTTTTACATATCACAAAGAAGGTCATTAATCTCAGTTTACGACCGCCAGCTTTTGACCTTCTGTTTTTAGTCACAAAAAGGTCGCAAATGAAAAACTATGACCTTTCAGCGACCAATAGTGAGAGTCACAAGTTGACATATTTCTTGTAGTGAATCTAGATGCAGGCAGGAGTCGGTCGATGTGTGGAGTAATAGTAGTAGATGCAGAATCGTTTTGGTCTAATTGCTGCGGACGTGATGCCTATATACATGATCATGCCTAGATAATCTCATAACTATGCACTTTTCTATCAATTGCTCGACAGTAATTTGTTCACCCACCGTAATACTTATGCTATCTTGAGAGAAGCAACTAGTGAAACCTATGGTCCCCGGGTCTATCTTTTATCATATAAGTTTCCAATCTACTTTTGTTTGCAATCTTTACTTTTCAATCTATATCATAAAAATACCAAAAATATTTATCTTATCTTATTATATCTATCAGATCTCACTTTCGCAAGTTACCGTGAAGGGATTGACAACCCTTGATCGTGTTGGTTGCGAGGTTCTTGTTTGTTTGTGTAGGTATGAGGGACTTCTGTGGAGCCTCCTACTGGATTGATACCTTGGTTCTCAAAAACTGAGGGAAATACTTATGCTACTTTGCTGCATCACCCTTTCCTCTTCAAGGGAAAACCAACGCAGTGCTCAACAGGTAGCAAGAAGGATTTCTGGTGCCGTTGCCGGGGAGGCCTTCGCTCAAGTCAAGGCATTCCAAGTACCCATCACAAACTCATCTCCCTCGCATTACATTATTTTCCATTTGCCTCTCGTTTTCCTCTCCCCCACTTCACCCTTGCCGTTTTATTCGCCCTCTCTTTTCCGTTCGCCTCTTTTTCGCTCGCCTTTTGTGTGCTCGTGTGTTAGATCGTTTATCTCGTCGTCATGGCTAGTCCTACTATTATGGTTAGTACTCCCGATCATGAAGTTCTCAATGTTAAACAAAGGGAGGGAGAAAATTTAAAGGATGCTTGGCATAGAATTTGCAATGTTCAAAATAGATCTATTAGGAAGCAATCTACTTCCGTTCTTCTTCGCAATTTTTATGTAGGCATTACTCCTTGGTATAGATGTTTTCTTGATGCCATTACCGGAGGGAATTTCCTGGGTAACCACGCTTTTGATGCTTATAATGCTATGTTAGATTTGGCTGGCCCACCACCTCTCTTGGTTAATGGAACGGTCTTAACTCTAGAACATGTGATGCAAATGCTTGAAATTATTGAAAATAAAGTTGCCACTGTTGAGTTAATTGAAAATTTGGATAAAAAGATCCGCAATCAAATTACCCAATATGGATCTAAGGTTGGAGTTACTCTGAAAAGTTTTAAGGAGAAACTATAGTTAATGAAATAATAGATCAAGATTCTACAAGAATCGGTAAACTTGAGGATATTATTACCAACTTGGGGGCTGCCTTTTCATCTGTGAAAAATACTCCAACTCCTCCTACCAAAATTTTCAAATTAATGTATGTTCCTAATAATAAGGGTGAATCTTCTAGTAAGGAAAATGCGGATCTCAAATCAATAAGTGTTCATCCCAACTTTTTCTCTTTCATTAAGGAACCTTTTGCTATGAACGAATCTATTGATTTCTTGCCTTGGAGTTTAATCATTACTAAAATAAAGAAACTCCTAAGGGTTATAAGTGTTCTATTGAAAAGACCAATACCAAAGATGCCAATACTTAGATCTATTCTCGCTTTTATGCCTAGCTAGGGGCATTAAACGATAGCGCTTGTTGGGAGGCAACCCAATTTTATTTTTGTTTCTTGCTTTTTGCTTTTGTTTAGTAATAAATAATTCATCTAGCCTCTGTTTAGATGTGGTTTTATGTTTTAATTAGTGTTTGTGCCAAGTAGAACCTATAGGATAACCTACGGTGATAGTTAATTTGATTATGTTGAAAAACAGAAACTTTTTCGTGCATGAGAATAATTTTAATATATCACAGAAACGTGATTTTTAGTTTATTTTTTTTGCAGTAGATCAATAAACAAATTTCCCAGGACTTCCTATTTTGGTCGGATTTTTAGAGTTCCATAAGTATTCTGGAATTACAGATTGCTACAGACTGTTCTGTTTTTGACAGATTCTGTTTTTCGTGTGTTGTTTGCTTATTTTGATGGATCTATGGCTAGTATCGGGGGGTATGAACCATAGAGAAGTTGGAATACAGTAGGTTTAACACCAATATAAATAAAGAATGAGTTCATTACAGTACCTTATGTGGTGTTTTTTTTGCACTAATGGAGCTTATGAGATTTCCTGTTGAGTTTTGTGTTGTGAAGTTTTCAAGTTTTGGGTAAGGATTTGATGGACTATGGAATAAGGAGTGTCAAAAGCCTAAGCTTGGGGGTGCCCATGGCACCCCAAGATAATTCAAGTACAACCAAAATCCTAAGCTTGGGGATGCCCCGGATGGCATCCCCTCTTTCGTCTTCGTCTATCGGTAACTTTACTTGGAGCTATATTTTTATTCGCCAGTGTTTTGCTTGGAGCGTCTTGTATGATATGAGTCTTTGCTTTTTAGTCTACCACAATCATACTTGCTGTACACACCTTTTGGGAGAGACACACATTATTTGGAATTTATTAGAATACTCTATGTGCTTCACTTATATCTTTTGAGCTAGACAATTTTGCTGTAGTGCTTCACTTATATCTTTTTAGAGCACGGCGGTGGCTTAATTTGTAGAAATTATTGACTCTCATGCTTCACTTATATTATTTTGAGAGTCTTTTAGAACGGCATGGTATTTGCTATGGTTATAAAATTGGTCCTAATATGATGGGCATCCAAGTTGGGTATAATAAAAACTATCATAGAAAGTGCATTAAACACTATGATCAATTTGATGCTTGATGATTGTTTTGAGATATAAAGGTGGTAGTGTTAGAGTCAGGCTAGTGGGGAAATAATGAAACTGAGAAATACTTGTGTTAAGGTTGGCAAGTCCCGTAGCATGCACGTATGGTAAACGTTGTGTGACAAATTTGTTGCATGGGGTGCTCTTTTAATTGTCTTTCTTATGTGTGGAGGTCGGGATCGCCCGATGGTTAACTCCTACCAACCCTTCCCCTAGGAGCATGCGTAGTAGTACTTTGCTTCGAGGGAAAGTAAACTTTTACAATAAGTATATGAGTTCTTTATGACTAATGTGAGTCCAAGGATTATACGCACTCTCACCCTTCCACCATTGCTAGCCTCTATTATGCCGCGCAACTTTCGCCGGTATCATGCACCCACCATTTACCTTCCTCAAAACAGCCACCGTACCTACCTATTATGGAATTTCCATAGCCATTCCGAGATATATTGCCATGCAACTTTCCACCATTCCATTTATTATGACACACCCCATCATTGTCATATTGCTCTTTGCATTATCATGTAGTTGACCTCATATTTGTGGCACGGCCACCTCCATAATTTTTCATACATGTCACTCTTCACTACTGGAATCAGCTACTTTGCCATCTGCTAGATCTTTGCCGTCCGCTAGCGGACGGCAAAGAAGCTCTTTTCCATCAGCTACCGAAAAGCAGACGGCAAAGAAACGGCAGACGGCAAAGAAGCTCTTTGCTATGCGCCATTTCTTTGCCGTCCGCCAGCTGACGGCAAAGAGGGAGGTGGCCCCCACCCACCCGCCTGTTTAAAAAAAACTTAACGCCCCACCTCTTTGCCGTCAGCTAGCAGACGACAAAGAGAGAAAATGGCGGACGGCAAAGAGCGGTGGACGGCAAAGAGCCGAGAAACTAACGGACGCCACCCCCCGCCCATTAATCCCTCTTCTCTTCCTCTCTCCTCCCCGACGCCCCGCCCTAGCTAGATCCACCGCAGCGCCTGGGCCGCCTCGCCGCCCACCGCCCGCCTCGCCCGCACCCTTGGCCCATCGCCCCACCACCCCTCTGCCCCACCCCATCCCCGACGCCTGTCGCCCCACCCTCCACCGCCGCCCGGCGCCCCCCGCCTCGCCGCCCGCCCGCCTGTGCCGCCCCACCCCGCACCCTTGGCCCGTAGCCCCACCACCCCTTCGCCCCACCCAACCGCCGGGACGCCCGTTGCCCCGCCACCCGCCGCCGGTGCCCCCCCGCCGACTGTCCCATTGCTCCGGTGAGGGACTACTACTTTTTTATTTTTTTTTGCTGTTTAATTGTTAGTGCTAAATTGTGTTAGTGTTAGTGTTAGAAAAGAATTAGAAGAAGTAGAAGAAGTAGAAGTAGTAGAAAGAGGTAAAAAAGAAGAAGAAGAAAAGAAGTAGAAGAAGTAGAAGAAGAAGAAAAGAAGAAACGAAAAGAAGTAAAAAAGTAGAAAAAAGATGAAAGAAGAAGAAGAAGAAAGGAAAGAAGAAGAAGAAGAGAAAGAAAGAGGAAGAAGGATAGAAGGAAACACCCCGACCCCCTGACCCCAAAACCACACCCTGACCCCCTGACCCCGACACCCCGACCCCGACACCCCGACCCCTAACCCCGACACCCCGACCCCGACACCACACCCCGGCCCCGACACGACACCCAGACACCCCGACACCCAACCCCCCGAGGCCGACGGGGTCTTATATTTGTGAATTATTATTTAGGTCATATGTTTTTCGATTTTGTTGATCGGGTTGATTTAAATGTGCATTTGTCTCACCGCTGCGAGGTTTGGTGTTCGACGACCTCGCCGTGCGTTTGACGAGCTCTGCCCCTTCGTTCGTGGGTGAGCACAAATGACATGACCTCCTCCCCCGTTAATTATTTGCTCTGTTCCGGTGTTCGTGCCGATGAAATTTGATAGCTAGCTATATATGTGTCTTGAATCATCAGTATGCATAACCAATATGTGTCTCCCGTTCGAAAGCGTCATAGTTATAAATATGCATGCATTTGCATATTTATAACCTTCATCCTTTCGAATTGTCCAACGCTATCCATGGACAGCCCGAGTATGTGTAGATTGGGTTCATATTCCCATATGCTTGCTCCGGATCCGACGCATAAATTTCGTTAGTGCCTCCCTTGTTGTTCTCCGGGTACACATCCTCTCTGTTTATTGCAGAGACGTGTATCAGGAGAACAGCGGGGAGGTGGTGCCGAAATTTTGCGTCGGACCCGGAGCATAGCATGGGAAAATGAACCCAATCTACACATACTTGGTGGGATTAGGACCTATAATTACCTATTAGAGTGTAGGTTGCATGGACGTAATAAAATTGACAAAGTAGATCAACTGATGAATATATACATGGTGAATTATATATATAATTGTTGTGTGTCCAGAGCTTCGAAAGTCAAGATGAGTGATCGTGCGTGGATGTATACCGGTCACGCTGGTCAGAACAAATGGAGCGCTGAATGGTTCACAAAAACCAAGGGGTTTGTGCAAGCCGCATTTGCAAATGGCCAGATAAAAAACTGGTGCCCTGTTTCCGGTGCGGCAATTGGGAAAAGAGGACAGTGGCTGAAATGGGCAAACACCTGCAGAAGAATGGTTTTACGCCCGATTATACGGTGTGGACATTTCATGGTGAGTCTGCCCAACGTGACCGAGCTGAGGTGGATCGTCCTCGCACCGACGAGCATGGTACCGGGATGGAAAACATGGTGCAAGACTATGATGATGCTCGGGATTCGGACGAGGAGATGGAGGAATCTGCAAAGGCCTTCAATGAAATGTTGGAGTCTTCAAAACGTCCGCTCCACGAGCACACTGAGCTTTGTCAGTTGGATGCCATCTCACAAGTAATGGCTCTAAAGGCTCAGTTCAACTTGGGCAGAGAATGCTACGACGCAATTATGACAGTTTTTGGACGCTTTCTACCCAAAGGCCATGTAATGCACGCAAACCTGTACCGGTCGGACAAAATCCTCCGTAATCAAGATGCCCTATGAGAAGATACATGCCCGTGAGAAAGGATGTGCCTTATTTAGGCTTGACTATGCGGACTTGAACTATTGTCCCATTTGCAAGTCTTCCAGGTATATTGTGGTAGACAACGGTATGGGTGAGAAGACACAGACCAAAATCCCCGTTAGTGTTCTTCGGTATATTCCAATCGTACCAAGACTTCAACGTCTTTTCATGGTCGAAGAGACGGCCAGACATATGACATGGCACAAAATAGGCAAAAGAACCGAACTAGATGCAGATGGGAATCTGATGATGGTACACACATCGGATGGTGTTGTGTGGAAAAAGTTTGATGAATTACATGCTGACAAAGCGGCAGATCCGAGGCATCCTCGAGTCGGCATCATCACAGATGGGTTCAGTGTGTTTGGTATGACGGCAGCCCAATACAGTTGTTGGCCCGTATTTGTCTTTCCACTCAATCTCCCCCCCCGGACAGATTATGCAAAGAAAGAACATTTTCCTGACGTTGATAATTCCAGGGCCCAACTATCCGGGGAAAAATATGAATGTGTACATGCAGCCGCTTAAGGACGAATTGCAAGAAGCCTGGGATAATGGGTTCAAGACATACGACGCCTATAGCAAACGAAACTTCATAATGCGTCTGCGGTACATGTACTCGACGCATGACTTGCCGGCGTATGCGCTATTCGTTGGCTGGTGTGTGCATGGAAGGTTCCCGTGCCCCACATGCAAGGGAGCTATTGAGTTTCATTGGCTTCAGGCCGGTCGCAGGTTCTCTTGCTTCGACATGCATAGACAGTTCCTGGATCCTCGCCATAAGTTCAGGAAAGACAAGAAGAACTTCATCAGAGGTAGAGTTGTAAAAAACTCTGCACCACCTGCGTTGACATGCCAACAGACCCTGGATCAGTTAAACGCTCTTGAGCCAAATCCAGAGCGTCCAGGGTACTTCAAGGGGTATAATTTTGAGCACGCATGGACTCACAAAACATGCTTATGGGATCTGCCTTACTTCAAAGACCTCCTTTGCCCACACAACATCGACGTGATGCACACTGAGAAGAATATTGCCGAGGCACTTTTTGGTACATTGTTCGGCATAGATGGGAAGTCAAAGGATAATACTAAGGCTAGAGTCGATCTGGAGGCGCTATGTGATAGGCCGTTACAAATCATGAAAGAACCGAAAGGAAAGCAGAACTGGACGAAGCCGAAGGCATGGTTCAATCTTGGAAGGCCAGCTATTAGGGAAATTATCTTGTGGGTGAAAATGCAGTTGATGTTCCCCGATGGGTATGCAGCGAATATAAAGAGGGGAGCGAGTCTTGATAAATTGAAGATATTTGGTCTCAAGAGTCATGATTGGCACATATGGATTGAGCGGGTATTGCCGGTGATGTTGCGTGGCTTCATGCCTGAGGATGAATGGCTAGTACTGGCAGAACTCAGCTATTTCTTCCGTGTTCTTTGTGCGAAAGAACTATCGCCTAGCATGCTAGAAGAAATGGAAGAGTTGGCGCCGGAGTTGATCTGCAAGTTAGATAAAATCTTTCCACCGGGCTTCTTTAATCCAATGCAGCATTTGATTTTGCATCTCCCGACCGAGGCAAGATTGGGGGGGGGGGGGGGTGCAAAATAGTTGGTGCTACCCAACTGAGAGGATGCAGAAGACGCTTCGAGAAAAATGTAAAAATAAATATAGAATTGAAGCATCGATGGCTGAGGCATTCATCACTGAGGAGGCGGCAAACTTCGTGACAGCACACTACGAAACCAAAAATCGTCATTTGCATAATCCAAAGCCTCGGTACAATCTTGTGAGCCTAAAAAGGGTGGATCCAACCTCAGCCTATTCAAAGGGAATCTCGCACCAGCCAGTGTTTCAAATCCAGTATCTTTGGACAACGAAGAATGGCGGACCATTTCGTTGTATATCTTCAACAACCTGATAGAAGTGCGGCCGTGCATCGAGTAAGTTCTCGGTACATTGTTTCGCAACTTCTATTTCTTTTGGACTGCTCTTATTCCTGGATATTTCATACAGTTGATACGTCGCCCTATTCTCGTATGGAGCGGTGATCCAAAAGGATTCCGTCGAAGAGTATGAGCTTCTCGCAAAGCAAGGAGGCGGCTATCTCGGTTTCATCTCTTGGTTCAAACAAACGGTAATTTCTATTAGAGAATTTCATTTCATTGGCTAATTTGTGCGTAATGCAACAATCCTTTCATATTAAACTTGTAGGCTAATTCAGAGTCTATGGACGCCGAATTGAGACAAGTCGCTAATGGTTTTGACTGTAAGGTCCGTTCATTTGACAATTACGACATCAACGGGTATCGCTTTCGTACCTATGGCAAAGAGCTATCTATGGCCGACTGAAAGTCTACAAATTGTTGTGTATCTGCTACCGGCGAAGGAGGTACCGAGTATTATGGGAGAGTTGAAGCAATTTATGAACTTATATTCTATGGTGAAAACCCACCGAATGTCGTAGTCTTCAAATGTTATTGGTTTCAGCCAAAGGAGACTAGAAGGACTCATGAACATATAGGGCTAGTTGAAATCAACCAAAGCACCCATTTAGATGTTCCTGATGTCTATATTACGGCTCAACAGGCGACCCAAGTATTCTATCTACCGTGGACCTGCCAAACTAATCCAAATCTGAAAGGTTGGGATGTCGTTTATGAAGTACCGCCACGTGCTAGACTATCTCCCCCAAAGGAAGAGGATTATGAACCTCACATTAACCCAGACACATATGAAGGAGAATTCTTCCAAGAGACACGTCTTTCCAAAAAGCGTTTCAAGAACCGGTATACTTCACCCCAAAACATTGAAGTAGACAGCGACAGTGAATCCCACATCACCCCAGAGGAGGAACAAGAAGATCCGGAACAAGAAGAGGTTACTACTGCGGATGACCTGTCAATGCTTGACCGATTACGTAAAGGTGGCCTTCCACATGTTGATGCCACTGAACCCTATGAGCCCATCATTGATTATAGTGATGATGATGATTATGCATTTATTGATGATCTTGATCGAGATTATTAGTAGTGTCAGGTATTCAATTTTTTTATGTTGTACTTGATGATGATACACTTAAGTGATATACATATTCTTATTCATGTCGGTATTTTTTTATGTTGTACTAATTTCGTTTACTCTTTGTCATGGCAGGTGTTGAAAGATGCAAGGGGAGCCGACTGAGGCCAAGGACAAACGTGCCCAAATTGAAGGTGTGCCACACCATCAAGGTAGCTCCAGCTTATATCAGTTCGGGTGGAATTGGGTATGTGGTTTGCTTCATGAGTAATGCAATTCATTCATCATGCTAGCTTGAGCCCTTTAATTACTAATTTACTTTGTTTCTCTCTTTCAGGCATGCTACAATAAGACGGATAAGGTGCGGAGAATGCGACCTGTATGCCATGGCCCACACTGCCTCTTACAAGCAAGTCAAGGGGAAGGCGAGGAAAGGGGAGGAGTTTAACCCGAGCCAGATTCCCATTGATCTAGAGCAGGTGATGATATCTAGTGGCGGGAGGTCCCGTCACTACTAGGGAAAACCCTATACACAGAACTTTAGCAGTAGCGTGGGTCAAAAAAGCACGCTGGTGCTAATTAGCAATAGCGCGCCTGAGGTAACCGCGCTGCAGATAAAGATCTAGCAGTAGCGCGTCTTGCTGTACACATGTTACTACTAAAATTACCACGGCTTAGCCCATAAGCTACACATAGTAGTAGCGATCTATGATGAACCACGCTACCGCAACGCTGTTTGTAGCAGCGCGTTTTAATATAAACTCGTTGCTGCTAAAGGTTATAAAATTAAATAGAAAGAAAATGGAAAGGTAATTGAAAATGAAATAAATAGAATAAGGTGAAAGGAAACAAATAAAATGTGAAGAAAACTAAATGAAAAAGGGAAAAAAAGAGAAAGGAGTAGCAGTAGCGTGTATCAGCGAACGCGCTGTAGCTAAGGTAGCAGCAGCGCTTTTCTCGGAACGCGCCATCGCTACTTCTGACTTAACCACGGGTTCGTCCTTCCCACGCCACTTTCCCCAAATCCAACTCTCTCCACTCTACTTGCGCCGCCGTCTGGTCGCCAAGGCCTCTCACCCCTCTCGCCCGCCCCGACCCCCGACCTCAACGCCGCCCCCGCCCCCGCCCTCAACGCCGCCCCGAACGGCGCCCCGACCCCAGATTCAACGCCGCCCCGCCTCCGACCTCAACGCCGCCTCGGACGCCGCCCCGACACCGACCTCGATGCCGGCCGCCATCCGCCGCGTGCCCGAGCCCCGACCCCGACCTCGACGCCGCCCTGTCCCTCCCTCGTCGCAGACACCCGAGGTGAGCACGCCCGCTCCTCCCTCTCCCCTACCTCTGCCTAGGGTTTCTTTATATTTTAGTTGCATATTAAGTTTATTTTTATTTATAATAAGTTTATTTTAGTTGCATATTAAGAACTAGGTACTAATTAGGTATTAGAATATTTTTATTTATAGTAAGTTTATTTTTAGTAAGAACTAGTTGAATTAATAGAACTAGTTAGTAAGAACTTGTTGCTATTTTTTTAGTTAAAGCAATTTTTCCCGCCTCGACGTGGACGATGCCTATCCCGCATCCTCGTCGTCGAGTCAGTGGAGGACGACACCTCCTTGACCAGATCGGCCATTTCCGGGACCGGGCTCCGCCGGGGTGGTACTGGGAGGCGCTACCTAACGGGGGGCGCAGGCTGGTGAGGAGCCAGCCTGTCGTTGACCCGAACCTTCTTTGGTGGCGGTCGCGTGGGCGGTGGCGATCCGAGGCTTGAGGACTCCAGCGGAGGTGGTGCGTCACCGTGTCGATGAGGAGGACGCGCACGTCCGTCGCTACTTGTTTGTGTTGGAGCACATGTCGTTCTCCAATACCGCACGTTCTCGAGGATCTCACCGGAGCTATGATCCCGTGATGGTTCCTTCTCTGTGGGTGTCCACCGCCCGGCGCCCGATACCCGTCGTGTGCTAGGGTTTTAGTTGTATTAGTGATGTTATATGTATGACACTATTCGTGATGTATTAGTGATAATATTCGACGATGTAGGGACGCATGAGATGATTTACTTTTGCTTATTGAATGCATGCTAATTTGAGTCCTATAAGATATTTTGAAATGTATATCTTGTGTTTCTCAATATCCAAGTGGCAGTCATGTTTGCATGTTACACCTCCGAGTGGCCTATGTTTTGTCGGAGTGTTGATTCATTTCCGTTCCGGCAAATTTCAGGCGCTCGATATGTCCTATTTTAGCAAAGGTCATGCCGGATTTTTCCGTGAATTTTGGCATGACTTGTGCCAGAATATGTAGGAAATATCGAGTGCCCGGATTTGTGTGTTGAGTATCCTGGTAGTTGTCTTCGATCGATTTTCAATTAATGTTCAACTATGAACATAGGAAATGTCCTGACGAAAAGGATTTCGGTATTTGCAAATACTGCGAAGACGAGCGTGGCCTGTGCGACGGAATCTTCCTAGATGATGATAGGCGCTTCAGCATTAAGCTGGACGAGAACTTCGAAGTGGATACAATAAGTCATAACGACAAGTCTATTTTCGTAGCTAAGCATGACATCTGCTTCATTTGCTTGAACTTATATTTTTTTACTATTCTACTAGCGTATCCCCTGCCATGCAAGAGTTTTTGTATTGGATAAGATAGGTTTCGGTCATACCGCGGAGGTAAAGAAAGTTTATTTGAAGACCGAGCATGGTTATATTTTCCATGCAAAATTATACAATTCAGACGACTACACCTATTTTGGATGCAAAACATGGCGAGCACTATGCAAGACTTATGCATTTGAGCCTGATATGGTTATCACCTTTGATATTCGTCCGAAGATGATATTGAAGGTAATACCGACATCTGGGTCGATGTGCGACGCATCTCGATTTATACCATTATGTAAGTTTCTCAACCATATTTATGTCTTTGATATTGTTTATTCAAAAATAGTTGACAACTAATTTGTATTGTCAGCTTATTTCGGTGCAAGCAAACATGTCCGGTAGCTTGGTAGACAGGACCTTCTACTGTCCCGAGGCTGAACTAAACTGCGAGGAGCTAAGTCATTATGTTTCATGGCTTGAGGATCTTGATACAGTCAAGACAAATTTTCTTCCTGGATTTAGAAATGTTAGTACTGAAAGCATGCGACCAATAGTGTTCGTAATGAACTACGGTCACATCCATTTAGGTAGGATGGTAAGATTTTTACTATTTGTCCTCATTGCATCTTTTCCATACATTATTTTTGAAGCTAAACTTCATTGCTAAGTATGTTACCATACGATGTTCTTCAACAGGACTCTGATGAATGTTGTGCCTTATGGGATCGAGACTAAAGGTACCATGAGTATTATCACCACGGCCAAGATATCCCAGATTACTTTAGTGCATTCAATATTAGCGACGGATGCTTAATAGTGCAAGACTGGACCAAATATGTGTTGGGGAAGCGCAGAGAAGTACTAGGGGGCAGCAAACAGAGGCGCTTTCCACGATTAGGAGACAGGTTCATCTACATGCTCCAACTTGATCAAGGAGGAGAGCTACACATGTTTTATGTTGTTTTACCTAAGAGAGAGCAGCAGGAGTG
Source organism: Aegilops bicornis (assembly GCA_021605145.1). NCBI lineage: Eukaryota > Viridiplantae > Streptophyta > Magnoliopsida > Poales > Poaceae > Aegilops > Aegilops bicornis. Next base: position 50,159,447 of record CM038674.1, read on the forward strand.
ATTAGCTAGCTAGAAATGAGTTTCAGGATGATGATGTGCTACACTATTACTATGATGATAAAATAGCTAGTGTTGGTGGTAATGACTATGATGATTATTATTAGCTAGTGTTAGTGGTGATTAAATAAATAATGTTGGCGGTAATGACCATGATGATGATTAAATATCTTGTCTTTGGCGGATTAGATTCAAGTGGAGGCAACATGTGGTGCACATCGAAAGTACTACTAGTCCAAACTAGATCAAGTTTGGATTAGTAGTATACTTTGACATGCACCACATATTGCCTCCACTTGAACCTAATCCACCTTCATTTGACACACTGTTATGGACATAATGATGTAAACCTCATAACTAGTATTGTACCAATATTTGTATGATGGCGCATAAATACACTAAAAATAAAAAAAATAAAAAAGTACTAGTAGCGATGGGCAGAAAACACGCTGCAAGTAGTTACCTTAGCAGCAGCGTGGTAACGAACAAACGCTGCAGCTATTTGTCCTAGCAGTAGCGCGGGCTGGCACGCGCTGCTGCTAAGCAATAGCTGCATCGCTTATTAGTAGCGCCTATACCCGCGCTACTGATACATCTAAAACCCGAGCTGCTGCTAGCCTTTTCCCTAGTAGTGCGTGGCTCCATAGCCATTGACAGAGATTGCTCCTGAGACCACTGTGAGTTTAATTTGAATGGACGTTACTTGCTAGTCTTAACATTTGAGTGTCATCATGCTAACGAAACATTGGAAATGATCTTTGGTGCAGCGTAACTCCACACAAGCATCACATGATCCTTCTCCAGCTACTGGCACGAGCCAGCCCGCTCCTACACCTCCATGATCAAGGTAAGTTTCTCTAGTTTTTTGCTTAACAAATGCATAAAGACCTAGACTTAGCTTTATTTCCTCCAATATGCTTACCTTAATGACCTAGAGTTAGCTTCTTTTCCTCCAAAATGACTTAATAAGCTTACTGACCTCCAAAACCAGGCATTTTACCTAAGTTAGCTCTAAAACGGTCTATACTTAGCTTTGTTTCCTCCAAAATGACCTAAGTTAGTTATAATATGCTTAGTTAACTAGGTTTGCTCAATAATGACATGTACTTAGCTTACTTATGTAAAAAACGACATAATTAGCTTAGTTAGCTCATAAAAGATCCATTTTACCTACGTTAGCTCTAAAATGATGCATGTTACCTAAGTTAGCTCATAAACGATCCATTTCACCTAAGTTACCTCACAAACGATGGCGTGCTTCTTCTTCTAGTCTTCTTCTTCTAGTCACCTTTTCCTAACTATCTTATTTGCCATTTTGCAGATTTCATTCACTTCTCGGAAGCTAGCTTGCTATGATGGAGTGCTTTTTTTTATTTCATTCTCTTCTAGTATTCTTCTAGCTTGCTACGATGGAACTTGCTATCTTGATGAAACTTTGCATTGTAATATTTATGTGCAACTTCCTATGGCTGCAACTTATGTGTATGTGCAACTTGCTATGTATGAATGGATGGAATTATATATGTATGTATGATGAAACTTATGTGCTGTTAAATAGCCCTGTGAAATATATCTATATATGTCATATATATTTGCTGTGAAAATTGTTGGATTAAAAAAAATAGGAAAAAAGAGCCAATATGCAGGCTCTTTGCCATCCGCCACCGACGGCAATGGCCTCTTTGCCAACAGCCACAGACGGCAAATGAGGCACGTGGCAGCCAACTGTGCTTCCTGGGAGCTGACCCATTTAGTCAGTTTGCCTTCTGATGGCGAGCGGCAAAGGTAGGGCAATTTTGCCGTCGGCGTATAGCGAAGGCGGGGCAATTTTTGCGTCGGCCGGGACGGCAAAATCCTACCGTTAGCCACCTAACGGACTAACAACGAAATTTTTGCCGTCTGTGTTCTTTGCCGTCCGCTGCTGATGGCAAAGGCCCCTTTGCCGTCAGCCACCAAAAGCAGACGTCAACGTAGCTCTTTACCGGACCTTTCTTTGCCGTCCGTGGCGGACGACAAAGACCTTTGCCGTCCGCCAGTCATGCCTTTGCCGTCCTCCGTGGCAGATGGCAAAGTAGCTGATTCCTGTAGTGCTTGGTTCATTGCATATCCTGGTACACCGCCGGCGGCATTCACGTAGAGTCATATTTTGTTCTAAGTATTGAGTTGTAAATCAATAAAAGTGTGATGATCTTCATTATTAGAGCATTGTCCCAAGTGAGGAAAGGATGATGAAGACTATGATTCCCCCACAAGTCGGGATGAGACTTCAGACTTTATAAAAATAAAAGAGGCCAAAAGCCCAAATAAAAAAGAGGCCAAAGTTTCCCACCAAAAAAATGAATGAGAGAAAAGAGAGAAGGGACAATGTTACTATCTTTTTTTCCACACTTGTGCTTCAAAATAGCACCATGATCTTCATGATAGAGAGTCTTCTATGTTGTCACTTTCATATACTAGTGGGAATTTTTCATTATAGAACTTGGTTTGTATATTCTAATGATGGGCTTCCTCAAAATGCCCTAGGTCTTCGTGAGCAAGCAAGTTGGATGCACACCCACTTAGTTCTTTTGATGAGCTTTCATACATTTATAGCTCTAGTGCATCTGTTGCATGGCAATCCCTACTCACTCACATTGATATCTATTAATGGGCATCTCCATAGCCCGTTGATACGCCTAGTTGATGTGAGACTGTCTTCTCCCTTTTTGTCTTCACAACCAACACACTATTCCACATATAGTGCTATGTCCATGGCTTGCGCTCATGTATTGCGTGAGAGTTGAAAAAGCTGAAGCACGTTAAAAAGTATGAACCAATTGCTTGGCGGAAACCGGGGTTGTGCATGATGGGAGTATTTTGTGTGATGAAAATGAAGCATGGCCTAACTATATGATTTTGGGATGAGCCTTCTTTGGCTATGCTATTTTGATAAGCCATGATTACTTTGTTAGTATGACTTGAAGTATTATTATTTTATGTTTTATAAGCTTTTATCTTGAATCATTTGGATCTGAACATTCATGCCACAATAAAGAAAATTACATTGAGAAATATGCTAGGTAGCATTCCACATCAAAAATTCTGATTTTATCATTTACCTACTCGAGGACGAGCAGGAATTAAGCTTGGGGATGCTTGATACGTCTCCAACGTATCTATAATTTTTGATTGTTCCATGCTATTATATTACCCGTTTTGGATGTTTATGTGCTTTACTTTACACTTTTATATCATTTTTGGAACTAACCTACTAACCGGAGGCCCAACCCGAATTGTTTTTTGTTGTTGCCTATTTCAGTGTTTCAAAGAAAAGGAATATCAAATGGAGTCCAAACGGAATGAAACCTTCGGGAGCGATCTTTTTGGAACAAACGCAATCCAGGAGACTTGGAGTGGAAGTCAAGAAGTAGCCGAGGCGCCTACGAGGCAGGAGGGCGCGCCCTAGGGGGGTGGGCGCGCCCCCACCCTCGTGGGCCTCTCATGGCTCCCCTGAGCTACCTCCTTCGCCTATATATATCTGCGTACCCCGAAATCATCCAGGAGCACCACAAAAAACAATTTCCATTGCCGCAACCTTCTGTATCCGTGAGATCCCATCTTGGAGCCTTCGCCGGCGCTCCGCCTGAGAGGGAATCGACCATGGAGGGCCTCTAAATCATCTCCAAGGCCTCTCCGATGAGTTGTGAGTAGTTTACCACGGAGGGCCTCTAAATCATCTCCAAGGCCTCTTCATAGTTATTAGCTAGATGGCTTCTTCTCTCTCTTTGAATCTCAATACGAAGTTCTCCTCGATCTTCTTGGAGATCTATCTGATGTAACTCTTTTTACGGTGTGTTTATCGAGATCCGATGAATTGTGGGTTTATGATCAAGTTTATCTATGAGAAATATTTGAATCTCCTCTGAATTCTTTCATGTGTGATTGGTTATCTTTGCAAGTCTCTTCGAATTATTAGTTTGGTTTGGCCTACTAGATTGATCTTTCTTGCAACGGGAGAAGTTCTTAGATTTGGGTTCAATCTTGCGGTGTCCTTTCCTAGTGACAGGAGGGGCAGCAAGGCACGTATTGTATTGTTGCCATCGAGGATAAAAAGATGGGGTTTATATCATATTGCTTGACTTTATCCCTCTACATCATGTCATCTTGCATAATGCGTTACTCTGTTCTTATGAACTTAATACTCTAGATGCAGGCAGGAGTCGGTCGATGTGTGGAGTAATAGTAGTAGATGCAAAAACGTTTCGGTCTAATTGTTGCGGACGTGATGCCTATATACATGATCATGCCTAGAAAATCTCATAACTATGCACTTTTCTATCAATTGCTTGACAGTAATTTGTTCACCCACCATAATACTTATGCTATCTTGAAGAAGCCACTAGTGAAACCTATGGTCCCTGGGTCTATCTTTTATCATATAAGTTTCCAATCTACTTTCATTTGCAATCTTTACTTTTCAATCAATATCATAAAAATACCAAAAATATTTATCTTATCTTATTATCTCTATCAGATCTCACTTTCGCAAGTTATCATGAAAGGATTGACAACCCCTTTATCGCGTTGGTTGCGAGGTTCTTGTTTGTTTGTGTAGGTACGAGGGACTTCTGTGGAGCCTCGTACTGGATTCACTACAAAAAAAAGACACATCCGTGACATTTTGGGCCGAATGAATTTTTTTTCTGTCATACATATGACACTTCTATGACGATAATTGTGAAAAAACCCGGTATCATCATAGATGTGGTGGGCTCCTACTTCCATGACAAAAAATCAAGTCAGGAAATGGGCTTTTTGTCCTGGGCGGGCCAGAGACGCAGCTGCATGACATTCTTTGGGCCGCCCATGACGGAAGAAACCATGGTAGAAGCGAGGGGGAGGAAAATTTCAGGGAGTTCCTGCCACGGTGGGAGGTCGGGGCTGAGCGATGCGCTGCTTTCTCGTGACACGCACGCGTGTGTGTGCGAGGCGTTGGCTCTAATCGAACCCGGCGAGGCGTTGGGCTCTAATCGAACTGGCGATTGCGACAGACCGCAGCTACGCGTTCGAACCCGAGCGATCGATCGATGGCTGTTAACTGAACCCGATCGAGCGATTCCTTCGCTACTGCTGCTAACTGAAGCCGATCGACTGGATGAACAGTGAGCATTGTGGGGGCGGTTTGGATGAACAGTGAGCGGTGGCGTTGCCTCTGGATGAACAGGACCCTGTGGTGTGGAGGGCTGGATGAACAGTAGACGGTGGAGGGGTGGCCGTGGAGGGGTGGTTGAACAGGACCCCGTGGTGTGGAGGGCTGGATGAACAGTAGACGGTGGAGGGGTGCCCGTGGAGGGGTGGTTGAACAGTAGCCGGTGGAGTAGCGCGCGGTGGAGGCTGGATGAACAGGAGCCCGTGGAGGCTGGAGGAGGTCGACGGTAGCCCGTGGAGGCTAGAGGAGGTCGACGGTGGAGATGAACAGTATCCCGTGGAGTCCCGTTTTGTGGTACGCCACACCCCTCCCGATGAACAGGACCTCTGTTTCGACTGTAGGAGGTCCGTTTCGTCCGTTTTGCGGTACGCCACACCCCTCCCGATCAACAGGACCCCCGTTTCGACCGTAGGAGGTCCGTTTCATCCGTTTTGCGGTACGCCACACCCCTCCCGATCAACAGGACCCCCGTTTCGACTGGAGGAGGTCCGTTTCCTCCGTTTTGTGGTACGCCACACCCCTCCTGATCAACAGGACCCCGTTCCGAACGTGGCTGGTCGAACACAAGGCCGTTTCCAACGTTCTGCTGTACGCTAGGCCTCGTTTCCATCGCCTGTTCCATCCAAGCCGGTTGGCTCCCACGCGTTCCGTTGCCTCCCAATGAACACGGTGCATTCCGTTGCCTCCCCATGAACACGGTTCCGTTGCCTCCCCATGAAGACGACGACGACGCTGTTTCTCCGTTCCGACCCAGCCATGTACATGAGCCCTCGCCGTACTTATGCGCGAGTAGGCGTTCGAGACCGACCTCCCCATGAACATGGCCGTATTTTCTTTCTTGCACCCTGGCCGTTGTACGTACATGTACATGCTATGTGCGCGCCCCTACTACGACACGTGCGCGCCTCTACATCCACCAGTATATATGTACATACACGTTCGCGACCAGAATGACAACGCTACATACGCTTTGACCAAGTGGGTCTCGACTGTCAGGCACTTCCTTGCCTGCGAAGATGTAGATGGTGGGTCCCACTAGTCAGGGGGCGAATCATTTTGGTTTTTTTTTTGCCTGGGTCCCATCAGTCAGGAGGGGCGAATCACTTTTTTTTACCCGGACGCACTTCCTTGCATGCGAAGGTGTAGCTGGTGGGTCCCAGCAGTCAGGAGGGAAACATTTTTTCCTGAAATATGGTGGCCCGTCCGGTGGGTCCCTGCTGTCAGGTGGAGGAATCATTATTTTCCGCGTAATAAGGAGGCACTTCCTTGCTGCGGCCGGGGACCCAGCTGTCAGCCTCTCCACGTACAGTCCACGTCCGATGGAAGTCGTTCCTTGACCATGTTGACCACGCCGCGCCGAGAGCACCAGGGCGGTGGACGATGGCGAGGCCTAGGAAGGGGACGACGCGGAGCCGGTGAAGACGCGGCAGTGGATGCCCATGCGGAGACACTAGTAGAAAAGAGGGCTTTGGTCCACCCTGGGTTAGCCCATTAGTCCCGGTTCAGTCTAGAACCGGGACTAATGGGGGCATTAGTCCCGGTTCAGGCGCGCCCAGGCCACGTGGGCCATTTTTCCCGGTTCGTTCGGACCTTTTAGTCGGTTGGTGCCACGAACCGGGACTAAAGGCGATGCCCATAGTACCGGTTCGTGGCACCAACCGGGACTAAAGGGTTAGACCTTTAGTCTCGGTTCGTGCCACGAACCGGTACTAATGGGGTTTGAGGCATTAGTACCGGTTCATGGCACGAACCGGTACTAAAGGTCCCATTTTCAAACTCCACCCCCCCTCCCCCCCGTGGATCGCCTTTTCAATTTTAAAAAATAAAAGAAAATGATGAAAATGTCAAAAAAATAAAAAAATAAGTTTCCCATGTGATATGTGGTCTAGTTGTTGGGAAAATTTGCAAATGTGAATTAAACATTTTCAAAATCCTCAAAAACCTAACAAAAAAAAAGTTACGGGGCTTTTAAGATCCAAAGTGGAAAAAATCGAAAAAATTTCATACTATGGTCAAACAATGGTCAAACTAATTATTCTAGAATATTAGTGTTACTAAATAATTATTTTAGTTGTTCTGAATTTTGGTCAAATCTGGTCAAACTATCAAACAATGGTCAAACTAATTATTCAAGAAATATTAGTGTTACTAAATAATTATTGTTTTTTAAAACAATAATTATTGTGTTAATAAATGTGTCACTTCATGCTCAAGCAAAATTCCTGAGGGTTAATAGGATTGACATCTTACTATTGTCAGGAAAACAACAAGTGCAGACTTGGAAACGAGGGAGAATAGAACCCGGAAGTTAAGCATGCTCTGGCTGGGGGAGTGGGAGGATGGGTGACCGTTCGGGAAGTTAAATGATTTGGAATGATGAGGGGTGATTAGAGATTAGAGGACAAATTGAGCAGTGATGAGGGGTGGTGATTAGAGATTAGAGGTTAAAATAATTCAGAAATTTGAAAATAAAAAAAATTCAAAAAAAAGTCCCGGTTCATTTAAAAATCGGGACTAAAGGGGAGAGGCATTTGTAACGACCCTTTAGTCCCGGTTCAAAAACCGGGACTAAAGGGCCTTACCAACCGAGACAAAAGCCCCTTTATCTACTAGTGAGAGGAGTATGAGGGTTCACTCGTTCGGCTGCGGTGTGAGGCTGCTGTCGCCGCAGGGCCTGGCCAGCGGTGGGAATAGTAGGGGGCGGTGAGGCCTCCGCGGCAGCACAGCCAACCACGGGAGGCAGGAGCAGGCGGCACGACCGGCGCTGCTTTGGGCGGCTGGAGCAAGAAGACCATAGGTTGAAGAAGCACTACGGCCGTTGGATGGACATCGTACGGTCACTGGAACTAGAATCGTTCATATTGACTAAGTTGACAAAGCCCTCCGTCCCCGTCAACTTAGTAGGCCCTAAGTCAGCCTCCCACCAAGGTGGGTCCCAACTAGCAGGGGGGAGTATTCATTTTTTGTGCATAATAAAGAGGCACTTCCGGTGGGTCAGTGACAATGGGGGAACGTTTTTTCACGAAATACGGTGGCCCGTCCGGTGGGTCCCAGCAGTCAGGGGGGAAACATTTTTTTCGTGAAATAAGGTGGCCCGTCCGGTGGGTCCCTGCTGTCAGGTGGAGGAATAATTATTTTGAGCTTAATAAGGAGGCACTTCCTTGCGGCCGCCATGGACCCAGATGTCAGCCTCTCCACGTACAGTACTCTTCCGATGGAAGTCGGTCGTTGACCACGTTGACTACGCCGCGCCGAGAGCACCAGGGCGGTGGACGACGGTGACCTAGGAAGGGGACGACGCAGAGCCGGGGAAGACGCAGCAGTGGAAGCCCGCGGAGAGGATCTGAGGTTCACTGGTTCGGCTGCGGTGTGAGGCTTCCGTCGCCGCAGAATAACAGGGGGTGTGGGTGAGTGGAGGGATGGCTTGGCCAGCGGTGGGAGTAGTATGGGGGCGGTGAGGCCTCCGCGACAACACAGCCAGCCACGGGAGGCAGGAGCAGGCGGCACGACCGGCGCTGCTTTGGGCGGCTAGACCAAGAAGACCAGAGGTTGAAGAAGCACTACGGCCGTTGGATGGACATCGTACGGTCACTGAAGCTAGAATCATTTATATTGACTAAGTTGACAAAGCCCTTGGTACGCTCCAACTTAGTTGGCCCATGTGTCAGCCTCCAAAAGCAGTGCGCCCGGATGTTAGGGGAGGAATCATTTTTGGGCGGCGGAGCTTAGAATATCCGAGATTGAAGAAGAAGACGACATCCGTTGGATAGACATCCAACGGCCGTTGCTAGAACCGTGTGTTGACTATAATAAGTTGACAAAGCCTTGCATACGCGTCAACTTATTTTTTTAGGGGACGTGTCACTTAGTAGGCCCACAAGTTTGTGGCAGAGAACTTATAGCCCATTTGCGTTTTGTAAGAATGTACAGCCCATTTTTGAATTCTAATGGAATTTACAACAGCACATTTACAGTTTGTTAAAAGTACAACCCATTTTCTAGCTAGGACAACGATTAATAATTTCAACCAACCGTTGAAGACATAATTCAATAAAATTTTCCACATTTTGATGGGATCCGTAATATTTTTATCCCAAGATTTCTAGCAGATTAAATATAAATTTGTATTACGTAAAAATCCAACGAAACATTGCACGCGCAACAATGAAAATTTAAGATTTTCAAAATCCATAAATAATATTTTATAAACTAATTTCGTGTTTGGTGCATTATTTTATAGTTACTGCCTAGTTTTTATAATTACATCCCATTTATTATTTTTTAAAGCCCATTTTCCTGTTAAGCCTAATGCATCCCTCCTAGGAAAGATTTGCAACCCAGCGGGGCGGAGAATAACAAGTTGACCTTGCCTGGGTATTCCTCAAAAAGACGTATAGCTGGGCTAGCCATTTTCGTCTTGAAAAAATTAGTATCTGGGCTGGGCTAGACGGGCCACGACCCGCCCAGTTAATACCCTGCTCTCCTATGAACAACAACAAAATCATTGCCAAGAAAAACTCTGCAGTGCTCACGCCTTAAAAACACAAATACTACTCAAGCGCTTGGTCCCAGCTGTCGGCCGCACCTTGTGCAATTCTCTCGTTTATATTGACTACATAGGTTGACAATGGTGTGGGACCGTGATGTCAGGAAACCAGGAGAAAGTAAAAAAAATATAGTTGTACATAATAAGGAGGCACTTGCGTACGTACGGCTATGGCCCTAGTGGGTACCTAGTGTCATCCAGTCAAAATAAAGTCATCTCCTGAATCCTCATGTTCGTTGACCATGTTAACAATGCTCAGCGCCACGACAAGCGCAACAACTTGAAGGACAACGGAGAGTGCCTCGCGGGCCCTACGGAGGTCTGATACAACACCAGCTGCTCATTCAGGAAGCCAGGATCATCGGACACCTATGAGCACCTTCGAGAAACTGAGACGGCATGAAACGGTAAGGCCGCGCTTGGGAGCACTGGTTTATTTCAAACCTGTATTAACATACAAGTGTAATTTACTCGTCATCGGAAACAACGCGTAAAATACAGGCGTAATGAAACCGAGGGCCCGAGGTCTGTAAGTAAAACCGGCGGGTTACGCGTGTAATTTGAGAGACCAGTGTATATTTTACGAGCACTGCTATATGGACGACATTACCAGACGATACATGCACGACGTGCGTATCATGCCATCCATGGGCAAGGCTGAAACAACAGCTAACGACTGGATTAGAAATCGTCCGAGTGTCTTTCAGCGTTATTATCGTGTGTGAAGTACTTCCAATATTTTACTAGTCGAAATCAACCAACCAAGCGCCTTCGCCCGAGACCATCTGCTTTAATTTACAAGCGTCAGTTTTACAAGCGGTTTTGGTTGAAAACGACGATCCAATCACGGCCTAATATCATGAGTTGGTCGGAAGATCATATGGTTTCACGTCTAACTTACCCGACATGTCGTATAGGCTATGAATGAAACATCAGACGATGAACTTCTTACGCATGGAAACAACAGAAGAGGATGATCTTCTTAACAAGAAAATCACTGGCATTAGATCGACATGCAAAACAATACGAAGCATTATTCTCAGGAGGCACGGTGAACAGCTCGTGATGCCGCGTGCCACAACATTCCAAGCTCAACTTGCAATCAAACACAAGGCCTGGCATTACATAGACAATATTCAGAACAAACTCTTAACACAGGAATATCTCAGCAGAGTAACTATTTACTTCTAAACTGAACACAGGAATAGGAAAAAACACTCGACGCTGCTCACAGCAAGGGTGTCCCACTCAAAAATATCAAATGCATGTCTTCTGGCTAACATCAATGAGCAAAATTTGACAAGGTTTTCCAATTCCAATATATTAAACTAACGTCTTCTTGCTAACATCAATGATTAAACTTTGACAAGCTTTTCCCATTCAAAATATGTAATGCCTATGATCGTGGAGTCCTGTCGTAGCTTCTTGTACTTGTTTGGGCACTTTTTGCCCAGGCACTCCACGTGTTGTTAAATTACCAATGGTCTCTGCAGACTAGTCATGTCACCGGTGTCAAATAATACTCTGTAAAGCTTCTCGGTCATTCTCTCTGTAATGTACCACAAACAACGACCGCTTCTTTCTGCAAAGTGGAATGACCAACTGGACCCAGTAACGCAGCAGTTTGCCTTGGACACATTGGCTCCTTTTGTGCAGTTCAACTAAAATCAAAGTCGGAATAAAACCGAGCTTTAATTTTGATTTCCCTGTAAGCAACAATAGGTATAAGGGAAACAATTACTGAGAAATAACAGTTGATGACTTGTCTTAATGGGAAACAAAGCAGGAGAGTAGCAATTCTCCATCAGTGTGATTCATTCATATTGACTGAGACATTATCTTAACAATGCCTGTTGGGGAACGTAGCAGAAATTCAAAATTTTCCTACGTGTCACCAAGATCTATCTATGGAGAAACCAGCAACGAGGGGAAGGACAGTGCATCTACATACCCTTGTAGATCGCTAAGCGGAAGCGTTCAAGTGAACGGGGTTGATGGAGTCGTACTCGTCGTGATCCAGATCACCGATGATCATAGCGCCGGACGAACGGCACCTCCGCGTTCAACACAGTACAGCCCGGGGACGTCTCCTCCTTCTTGATCCAGCAAGGGGAGAGGAGAAGTTGAGGGAGAACTCCGACAGCACGACGGCGTGGTGGTGATGGAGCTCGTGGTTTTCCGGCAGAGCTTCGCTAAGCACTACGGAGGAGGAGGAAGTGTTGGAGGAGGGAGGGGCGGCACCAGAGGAAGGGTGCGGCTGCCCTCTCTCTCCCTCACTATATATAGGGGTAAAGGGGTGGAGAAGGCGCCCTAGGGTTCCCTAGGTGAGGGGCGGCGGCCACAGGGGAAACCCTAGATGGGTTTAGGCGCCCCCACCCCTAGGAAACTTGCCCCCCAAGCCGGGAAGGGGGGCTGCCCTAGGGGAGGCGCCCCCACCTCTCCTGGTTACGTGAGAGGGGCTGGGGCGCACCACCCCTTAGTGGGCTGGTTTGCCCCTTCCCTTTGGCCCATGAGGCCCTCCAACACTTGCCGGGCTCCCAAACACCTTTCGGTCATGCCGCCATAGCTTTGGTACCCCGAACACTTCCGGACTCCAATACCCTTCGTCCAATATATCGATCTTCACCGCCGGACCATTCCGGAACTCCTAGTGACGTCCGGGATCACATCCGGGACTCCAAACAACCTTCGGTAACCACATACTATTTCCCATAACAACTCTAGCATCACCGAACCTTAAGTGTGTAGACCCTACGGGTTCGGGAACCATGCAGACATGACTGAGACGTTCTCCGGTCAATAACCAACAGCGGGATCTGGATACCCATGTTGGCTCCCACATGTTCCATGATGATCTCATCGGATGAACCACGATGTCGAGGATTCAATCAATCCCGTATTCAATTCCCTTTGTCTAGCGGTATTGTACTTGCCCGAGATTCGATCGTCGGTATCCCGATACCTTGTTCAATCTCGTTACCGGCAAGTCTCTTTACTCGTTCCGTAACACATCATCCCATGATCAACCCCTTGGTCACATTGTGCACATTATGATGATGTCCTACCGAGTGGGCCCAGAGATACCTCTCCATTTACACGGAGTGACAAATCCCAGTCTCGATTCGTGCCAACCCAATAGACACTTTCGGAGATACCTGTAGTGCACCTTTATAGCCACCCAGTTACATTGTGACGTTTGGTACACCCAAAGCATTCCTACGGTATCCGGGAGTTGCACAATCTCATGGTCTAAGGAAATGATACTTGACATTAGAAAAGCTTTAGCATACGAACTACGATCTTTGGCGCTTAGGCTTAGGATTGGGTCTTGTCCATCACATCATTCTCCAAATGATGTGATCCCGTTATCAACGACATCCAATGTCCATGGTCAGGAAACCGTAACCATCTGTTGATCAACGAGCTAGTCAACTAGAGGCTTACTAGGGACATGGTGTTGTTTATGTATCCACACATGTATCTGAGTTTACTATCAATACAATTATAGCATGGATAATAAACGATTATTATGAACAAGGAAATATAATAATAACTAATTTATTATTGCCTCTAGGGCATATTTCCAACAGTCTCCCACTTGCACTAGAGTCAATAATCTAGTTCACATCATCATGTGATTAACACTCACACGTCACATCACCATGTGACCAACATCCAAAGAATTTACTAGTGTCATTAAACTAGTTCACGTCATCATGTGATTAAGACTCAATGAGTTCTGGGGTTTGATCATGTTTTGCTTGTGAGAGAAGTTTTAGTCAACGGGTCTGCAACATTCAGATCCGTATGTACTTCGCAAATCTTTAAGTCATATTGTAAATGCTGCTTCTACGCTCCACTTGAAGCTATTCCAAATGGTTGCTCCATTATATGTATCCGGTATCTCTACTCAGAGCTATCCGGATAGGTGTTAAGCTTGCATCGACGCAACTCTTTACGTCGAACTCTTTATCACCTCCATAACCGAGAAACATATCCTTATTCCTCTAAGGATAATTTTGACCGCTATCCGGTAATCCACTCCTTGATCACCTTTGTACCCTCTTGCTAGATATGTAGCAAGGAACACATCAGTTGCGGTACACAGCATAGCATACTGTAGAGCCTATGTCTAAGGCATAGGGGACGACCTTCGTCCTTTCTCTCTCTTCTGCCGTGGTCGAGCTTTAACTCTTAACTTCATACAACTCAGCCAAGAACTCCTTCTTTGACTGATCCATCTTGAACACCTTCAAGATCATGTCAAGGTATGTGCTCATTTGAAAGTATCATTTAGCGTTTTCAATCCATCCTCATAGATCTTGATGCTCAATGTTTAAGCAACTTATTCCAGGTTTTCTATTGAAAAACACTTTTCAAATAACCCTATATGCTTTCCAGAAATTCCACATCATTTCTGATCAACAATATGTCAACACCATATACTCATCAGAAATTCTATAGTGCTCCCACTCACTTCTTTGGAAATACAAGTTTCTCATAAACTTTGTATAAACCCAAAATCTTTGATCATCTCATCAAAGCGTATATTCCATCTCCGAGATGCTTACTCCAGTCCTTAGAAGGGTTGCTGGAGCTTTGCATACTTGTTAGCGTCTTTCAGGATTGACAAAACCTTCTGGTTGTATCACATACAACCTTTCCTCAAGGATATCGTCGAGGAAACAATGTTTTGACATCCTATCTGCAAGATTCCATAAATGCAGCTAATGCTAGCATGATTCCGACGGACTTAAGCATCGCTACGGGTGAGAAAATCTCACCGTAGTCAACTCCTTGAACTTGTGAAAGACTCTTCGCCACAAGTCGAGCTTCATAGACTGTAACATTACCGTCCACGTCCGTCTTTTTCTTAAAGATCCATTTATCTCAATGGCTTGCCTATCATCGGGCAAGTCCACCAAAGTCCATGCTTTGTTCTGATACATGGATCCTATCTCGGATTTCATGGCTTCTAACCATTTGTCGGAATCCGGGCCCACCATCGCTTCTCCATAGCTCGTAGGTTCACTGTTGTCTAGCAACATGACCTTCAAGACATGATTACTGTACCACTCTGAAGTAGTACGCATCCTTGTCACCCTACGAGGTACGGTAGTGACTTGATCCAAACCTTCATGATCACTATCATAAGCTTCTACTTCAATTGGTGTAGGCGCCACAGGAACAACTTCCTGTGCCCTGCTGCACACTAGTTGAAGTGATGGTTCAATAACCTCATCAAGTCTCCACAATCCTCCCACTCAATTCTTTTGAGAGAAACTTTTCCTCGAGAAAGGACCCGTTTCTAGAAACAATTACTTTTGCTTCCGGATCTTGAGATAGGAGGTATACCCAACTGTTTTGGTTGTCCTATGAAGATGTATTTATCCGTTTTGGGTTCGAGCTTATCACGATGAAACTTTTTCACATAAGCGTCGCAGCCCCAAACTTTTAAGAAACGACAACTTAGGTTTCTCCAAACCATAGTTCAAACAGTGCCGTCTCAACGGAATTACGTGGTGCCCTATTAAAGTGAGTGCGGTTGTCTCTAATGCCTAACCCATGAACGATAGTGGTAATTCGATAGGAGACATCATGGTACGCACCATATCTGATAGGGTGCAACTATGATGTTCGGACATACCATCACACTATGGTGTTCCAGCGGTATTAATTGTGAAACAATTTCCACAATGTCTTAATTGCATGCCAAAGCTCGTAACTCAGATACTCATCTCTATGATCATATCATAGACATTTTATCCTCTTGTCGCGATGATCTTTAACTTCACTATGAAATTACTTGAACCATTCAATAATTCAGACTTGTGTTTCATCAAGTAAATACACTCAGTATCTACTTAAATCATCCGTGAAATAAGAACATAACGATATTCATTTGCATGCCTCGGCACTCATTGGACTGCACACATCAAAATGTGTTACTTCCAACAAGTTGCTATCTTGTTCCATCTTCTTTGAAACCGAGGCTTTTCAGGTCATCTTGCCCATGTGGTATGATTTGCATATCTCAAGTGATTCATAATCAAGTGAGTCCAAACGATCCATCCCCATGGAGTTTCTTCATGCGTATACACCAATAGGCGTGGTTCGCATGTCTCAAACTTTTAATAAACGAGTGAGTCCAAAGATCCATCAACATGGAGCTTCTTCATGAGTTTTACACCAATATGACTTACATGGCAGTGCCACAAGTAAGTGGTACTATCATTACTATCTTATATCTTTTGGCATGAAAATGTGTATCACTACAATCGATATTCAATAAACCATTCTTTTAGGTGCAAGACCATTGAAGGTATTTATTCAAATAAATAGAGTAACCATTATTCTCCTTAAATGAATAACCGTATTGCGATAGACATAATCCAATCATGTCTATGCTCAACTCAAACACCAAATAACAATTTTAGGTTTAACTCCAATCTCGATGGTAGAGGGAGCGTGCGATGCTTGACCACACCAACCTTGGAAACACTTCCAACACATATCGTCGGCTCACCTTTAGCTAGTCTCCGTTTATTCCGTAGCTTTTATTTCGAGTTACTAACACTTAGCAACCGAACCAGTATCTAATACCCTGGTGCTACTAGGAGTACTAGTAAAGTACACATTAACATAATGTATATCCAATATACTTCTATCGACCTTGCCAGCCTTCTCATCTACCAAGTATCTAGGGTGGTTCCGCTTGATGTCCGTTCCTCTCATTCTGAAGCACTTAGTCTCGGGTTTGGGTTCAACCTTGGGTTTCTTCACTAGAGCAGCAACTGTTTTGCCGTGAAGTATCCCTTGTTGCCCTTGCCCTTCTTGAAACTAGTGGTTTTACCAACCATCAACAATTGATGCTCCTACTTGACTTCTACTTTCGCGGTGTCAAACATCGCGAACACTTCAAGGATCATCATATCTATCCCTGATATGTTATAGTTCATCACGAAGCTCTAGTAGCTTGGTGGCAATGTCTTTGGAGAAACATCACTATCTCATCCGGAAGATTAACTTCCACTCGATTCAAGTGATTGTTGTACCGGACAATCTGAGTACAAGCTCAACGATTGAGATCTTCTCCCTTAGTTTGTAGGCTGGAAAACTCGTCGGAGGTCTCATACCTCTTGACGTGGGCACGAGCCTGAAATCCCAATTTCAGCTCTCAGAACATCTCATATGGTCCGCGATGTTTCAAAAACGTCTTTGGTGCCTCAATTCTAAGCCGTTTAACATTACCGAACTATCACGTAGTCATCAAAACGTGTGTGTCGATGTTCGCAACATCCACGAGAACACGCTCGAGGTCCAGACACCGAGCGGTGCATTAAGGACATAAGCTTTCTCTTGTTGCATAATTGCTACTGTCAACTTTCAACTATATTTTCTCTAGGAACATATCTAAACAGTAGAACTAAAGTGCGAGCTATGACATAATTTGCAAAGGGTTTTTGACTATGTTCAGGATAATTAAGTTCATCTTATGAACTCCCACTCAGATAGACATCCCTCTAGTCATCTAAGTGATTACAGGATCCGAGTCAACTAGGCCGTGTCCGATCATCACGTGAGATGGACTAGTCATCATCGGTGAACATCTTCATGTTGATCGTATCTACTATACGACTCGTGCTCGACCTTTCGGTCTCTTGTGTTCCGAGGCCATGTCTGTACATGCTAGGCTCGTCAAGTTAACCTAAGTGTCTCACGTGTGTAAATCTGGCTTACACCCGTTGTATGTGAACGTAAGAATCTATCACACCCGATCATCACGTGGTGCTTCGAAACGACGAACTTTCGCAACGGTGCACAGTTAGGGGGAACACTTTCTGGAAAGTTTAATGAGGGATCATCTTATTTACTACCGTCGTTCTAAGCAAATAAGATGCATAAACATGATAAACATCACATGCAATCAAATAGTGACATGATATGGCCAATATCATTTTGCTCCTTTTGATCTCCATCTTGAGGCTCCATGATCATCATCGTCACCGGCATGACACCATGATCTCCATCATCGTGTCTCCATGAAGTTGTCTCGCCAACTATTACTTCTACTACTATGGCTACGGTTAGCAATAAAGTAAAGTAATTACATGGCGTTGTTTAATGACACGCAGGTCATACAATAAATAAAGACAACTCCTATGGCTCCTGCCGGTTGTCATACTCATCGACATGCAAGTCGTGATTCCTATTACAAGAACATGATCAATCTCATACATCACATATCATTCATCACATTCTTCTTGGCCATATCACATCACATAGCATACCCTGCAAAAACAAGTTAGACGTCCTCTAATTGTTGTTTGCATGTTTTACGTGGCTGCTATGGGTTTCTAGCAAGAACGTTTCTTACCTACGCAAAACCACAACGTGATATGCCAATTGCTATTTACCCTTCATAAGGACCCTTTTCATCGAATCCGTTCCGACTAAAGTGGGAGAGGCGGCACCGCTAGCCACCTTATGCACCAAGTGCATGTCAATCGGTGGAACCTGTCTCACGTAAGTGTACGTGTAAGGTCGGTCCGGGCCGCTTCATCCCACAATACCGTCGAAACAAGATTGGACTAGTAACGGTAAGCATATTGAACAAAATCAACGCCCACAACTACTTTGTGTTCTACTCGTGCAAAGAATCTACGCAATAGACCTAGCTCATGATGCCACTGTTGGTGAACGTAGCAGAAATTCAAAATTTTCCTACGTGTCACCAAGATCTATCTATGGAGAAACCAGCAACGAGGGGAAGGAGAGTGCATCTACATACCCTTGTAGATCGCTAAGCGGAAGCGTTCAAGTGAAAGGGGTTGATGGAGTCGTACTCGTCGTGATCTAGATCACCGATGATCCTAGCGCCGAACGGAAGGCACCTCCGCGTTCAACACACGTACAGCCCGGGGACGTCTCCTCCTTCTTGATCCAGCAAGGGGAGAGGAGAAGTTGAGGGAGAACTCCAACAGCACGATGTCGTGGTGGTGATGGAGCTCGTGGTTCTCCGGCAGAGCTTCGCTAAGCACTACAGAGGAGGAGGAAGTGTTGGAGGAGGGAGGGGCTGCGCCAGAGGAAGGGTGCGGCTGCCCTCTCTCTCCCTCACTATATATAGGGGTAAAGGGGGTGGAGAAGGCACCCTAGGGTTCCCTAGGGGAGGGGCGGCGGCCACAGGGGAAACCCTAGATGGGTTTGGGCGCCCCCACCCCTAGGAAACTTGCCCCCCAAGCCGGGAAGAGGGGCTGCCCTAGGGGAGGCGCCCCCACCTCTCTTGGTTACGTGAGAGGGGCTGGGAGGGGCGCACCACCCCTTAGTGGGCTGGTTTGACCCTTCCCTTTTGGCCCATGAGGCCCTCCAACACTTGCCGGGGCTCCCGAAACACCTTTCGGTCATGCTGGCCATAGCCCTGCAATTTTAACACTTCTGGACTCCAATACCCTTCATCCAATATATCGATCTTCACCGCGGACCATTCCGTAACTCCTCGTGACATCCGGGATCACATCCGGACTCCGAACAACCTTCGGTAACCACATACTATTTCCCATAACAACTCTAGCGTCACCGAACCTTAAGTGTGTAGACCCTACGGGTTCGGGAACCATGCAGACATGACCGAGACGTTCTCCGGTCAATTACCAACAGCGGGATCTGGATACCCATGTTGGCTCTACATGTTCCACGATGATCTCATCGGATGAACCACGATGTCGAGGATTCAATCAATCCCGTATTCAATTCCCTTTGTCTAGCGGTATTGTACTTGCCCGAGATTCGATCGTCGGTATCCCGATACCTTGTTCAATCTCGTTACCGGCAAGTCTCTTTACTCGCTCCGTAACACATCATCCCGTGATCAACCCCTTGGTCACATTGTGCACATTATGATGATGTCCTACCGAGTGGGCCTAGAGATACCTCTCCGTTTACACGGAGAGACAAATCCCGGTCTCGATTGGTGCCAACCCAACATACACTTTCGGAGATACCTGTAGTGCACCTTTATAGCCACCCGATTCGTTGTGGACGTTTGGTACACCCAAAGCATTCCTACGGTATCCGGGAGTTGCACAATCTCATGGTCTAAGGAAATGATACTTGACATTAGAAAAGCTTTAGCATACGAACTATGATCTTTGCGCTAGGCTTAGGATTGGGTCTTGTCCATCACATCATTCTCCAAATGATGTGATCCCGTTATCAACGACATCCAATGTCCATGGTCAGGAAACCGTAACCATCTGTTGATCAACGAGCTAGTCAACTAGAGGCTTACTAGGGACATGGTGTTATTTATGTATCCACACATGTATCTGAGTTTCCTATCAATACAATTATAGCATGGATAATAAACGATTATCATGAACAAGGAAATATAATAATAACTAATTTATTATTGCCTCTAGGGCATATTTCCAACAATGCCTTGTTTCAACATGTATAAAGAACGACAAAGCAGAAAAGTACCA
The DNA here is from genome assembly GCA_021605145.1 of Aegilops bicornis. NCBI lineage: Eukaryota > Viridiplantae > Streptophyta > Magnoliopsida > Poales > Poaceae > Aegilops > Aegilops bicornis. The sequence continues at coordinate 50,179,659 of CM038674.1, forward strand.
TTCCTAAAACAATGCAACTGATTCATTTTAACAGAGACATTATCTTAACAATACCTTGGTTAAACGTGTAGAAGAACTACAAAGCAGGATAGTACCATTCCTAACAAGTGTTGCAGTTTTGAACTAAGATTCAGTAGTTAATTAATTCTGATAGTGGCATTGCTTAATTTTACCAAATGACATTAGATTATTAAATAGCATAAACAGTTCCAGGGGAGAGTGGGCGCAACAACAATATGTGTTTCCATCTACTTATAAAGGGGGTGATGCAGAGTTTGTCGTAGCAAAGCAACAAGCATCATGTCTGGGTTGGTCCCATTTTTGTTCACTACTTAATGGGAAAAGACAGCAATACAATAGCTTCAATTCAACATTTATTTAAAACAGTACCAATACAAGTAGCACAACATCTCAAAGCACACTGCACAATCATGTGGATGAAGGCCTGTACTGACCTTTCATGAGAACACCAGGATAAAATACGAATCTGCCAACACGAATAGGAAATCCAATCTCATTTTGTGCAGTTGCACTGAAATCAAGCAAAGTGTTTCGCGTAGCGAAGCAAAATATCGCGATAGCAACAAGTTGAATAGATATCCCTATTTAAATAGAGGCAAAAAAGGAATTAATTACTGGCTAATAAAGGAGGATGAAACATGCGGACACAAAAATGGTAATCCCGCCAATCCCTAACAAGTGTTGCAGTTTTGAAATAAGATTCAGTACTTAATTCTGAGAGTGGCATCAATTACTGGCTTAGAAAGGGGGTGATGCCGAATTTGTTGTAACAAAGCAACAAGCATCATGTCTGGGTTGGTCCCATTTTTGTTCACTACTTAATGGGAAAAGACAGCAATACAATAGCTTCAATTCAACATTTATTTAAAACAGTACCAAAACAAGTAGCACAACATCTCAAAGCACACTGCACATCATGTGGTTGAGACCAAGATTTGAAACAACTCGCCATGAAGACTGGAAACAAATCTTGATCTCCTTTTGTGCAGTTCCACCAAAATTAAGCAAAGTCACCGGTGTGACATTCAAGTTGAACTGCACAAAACACTCTTAAAACATAAGTGTTTCGAGTAGCGAAGCAAAATGTCGCAATAGCAACAAGTTGAATCGATACCCCTGTTTTAACAGAGGCAAAAAAGGAAACAATTACTTGCCGATAAAGGAGGATGAAACAAATGGTGACAGAAAGGAGCATTAACTTATCTTGGATGGAAAAAAAGTAGGATAGTAGCATTTCTAAAACGGTTGCTGTCGGTGTCAAAACCGGCGGATCTCGGGTAGGGGGTCCCGAACTGTGCGTCTAGGCGGATGGTAATTGGAGACAAGGGACACGATGTTTTTACCCAGGTTCGGGCCCTCTCGATGGAGGTAAAACCCCACTCCTGCTTGATTAATATTGATGATATGGGTAGTACAAGAGTGGATCTACCACGAGATCAAAGAGGCTAAACCCTAGAAGCTAGCCTATGGTATGATTGTTGTTCGTCCTACGGACTAAAACCCTCTGGTTTATATAGACACCGGATAGGGTTAGGGTTACACAGAGTGGGTTTACAACGGTAGGAGATCTACATATCCGTATCGCCAAGCTTGCCTTCCACGCCATGGAAAGTCCCATCCGGACACGGGATGAAGTCTTCAATCTTGTATCTTCATAGTCCAGGAGTCCGGCCAACGGTGATAGTTCGGCTATCCGGACACCCCCTAATCCAGGATTCCCTCAGTAGCCCCTGAACCAGGCTTCAATGACGACGAGTCCGGCGCGCATATTGTCTTCGGCATTGCAAGGCGGGTTCCTCCTCCGAATACTTCATAGAAGATTTTGAACACAAGGAAAGTGTCCGGCTCTGCAAAACAAGTTCCACATACCACCGTAGAGAGAATAACTTTTGCACAGATCTGTTGACATATTCCGCGGCGTGACATCACACCATGACCAGGCCTTTATACGAATCATTTTCTTGTTCCACCTCGGTAGCGTTTAGCGAGGCGGTTTCCTTGGCACGTCTTATCAGAGCGGAGATCGTGCCCCCTTATTCCGGGATTCCCATCAATACGGATGTGGGTAACCCAACCGCGCCATTGATTACGGCGCTTGGGAGATAAGCGAGTTTTACCAGGCTGGCGGGGGACACATAGCTTCATCCGTCCATATAAGGGGATAGGGATCCACCTTTTAACCTACGCCCTCTTCCTCCTTTGCTCATCCATTTCCGCGCACTCGAGCTCCAGCCCCCAAGTCCGCACATCCCTCCTCAACCTTCTCCATCCATGTCCGGAGCGGGAGGCAAGTGGATGGTCTCCTCCGTCACGGAGGGACAAGTCAAAAAGCTGCGGAAGGCCGGATACTTGTCCAGCAACATCGCAAGACCGGCTCCCCGACGCAGGGCAGCTCATTCCCACCCCAGGCCCCATGAGAGGGTGGTGTTCCTCACCCACTTCCTCCGCGGACTAGGTTTTCCACTTCACCCATTTGTCCGGGGGCTCATGTTCTACTACGGCCTGGACTTCCACGATCTGGCCCCGAATTCCATCCTCAACATATCGGCGTTTATCGTCGTGGGCGAGGCCTTCCTCTGCATCCAGCCCCACTTCGGCTTATGGCTGAAGACCTTCAATGTCAAGCCGAATGTAGTGGGCGGCCGCCAAGCGGAGTGCGGAGGTGCCATGGTTGGCAAGATGGCCAAAGTCCTATGGCTCGAGGGCTCCTTTGTGGAGACCATAAAGGGGTGGCAATCGGGGTGGTACTACATCACCAAGCCGTGCGACTCTCAATGGGCGGTGGCCCCCGAATTCCGATCCGGCTCCCCCACACGGCTCACATCATCACTACTAGGGAAAACCGTATACACAGAATCTTAGCAGCAGCGCGGCTCAAAAAGAAGCGCTGCTGCTAATTAGCAGTAGCGCGGGTGTGGAAAACTCGCTACTGACAAGTGTTTAGCAGTAGCGCGCTCGGTGTAACCCGCGCTGCTACAAATATCGACCGACAGTGCCCACCAAACTCCATTTAGCAGCAGCGCGGTGCCGCGAGCCGCGCTACTGCTATAGCTGTAGTAGTAGCGCGGTTTTTCTGAGGTCGCTGCTGCTAATTTTCAAATTGGGCACACTTTTGGTCCCGGTTAGCAGTAGCGCTTGTGCCGAAAGCGCGCTGCTGCTACTTTCTAGCAGCAGCGCGTTTTACGTCCCGTGCTACTACTAATCAGCACCTACTACAAGGTAGGTGAAATCTCCATATCCTCGGTCGAATCCCTCCTCTCTCCCTCACTCTCCCCCTCTCTCCATAGGCTCTCCCATTTCGCTTCTCCCTCCCGCGCATGATTCCCTTCCTCATCCACCACCACCGGCCACCTCGCACCTCATGCCTCCTCCAAATCCGGTGACCTCCACACCCACCGCAGCTCCCTCCCCCTCCTTCCTCCTCCTTCTCTGATGTTGGAAGGAGAGGCAGATCCAGCAGAGCGCCATCCATGGCGGCGGCCAGATCCGCCATGGACACAACCACAGGTGAGTTTTTCTTCCTACTCCTCTCTCTCTCTCTCTCTCTCTTCATCTTCTAGATCGAGCAGAGCGCCATCCATGGCGTCATCTAGGGTTTTGGGCTCCAACTCCGGCGACCACCGGTGATTTGCTGCACCTACTCCTCTCTATCTCTCTCTTCCTCTTCTAATCCTTGTCTCTTTTTTTGTAGCAGCAGCAAAGGAGAGGTGTATCACCATTGACGACTTCATAACCTCTAGGATCAGCATCGACCATGGATGAAGAGGACGATGACGCCTAGCTAGCAGCAGCAGCCATGGCTGGAATTTATTTTTTAATTCCTAATTAGTTAGCAGTAGCGAGGGTACAGACCCACGCTACTACTAGTTAGTAGTACCGCGGGTGGTATCCACGCTACTACTAATGGACATACTAGTAGCGCGGGTGGCACCCGCGCTACTACTACCAGTTAGCTGTAGCGCCGTATCAGTAGCGCGGGCACCCGCGCTACTAATGTACCTAAAACCCGCGCTGCTGCTAGGCTTTTCCCTAGTAGTGCATGGAAAGAGACGGGCCTGACGTGGGGTGATTCGGAAGAGCTGTCCAGACTCCAAACCTGCGTCCGAACCCTGGTGGACAAGAATCTCAGTCTTGTCAAGGTAGTCTAGGTTATGCTCATCCGCCGGATCCTCTCATGCCAACAACGGGCCTTCAAATTGTGAGAGTTCGATCCGGCACAGCACCAAACTCTGAAAAGGCTCTTCGACACTACGTACGAAGATGCCTGGAAGGTGCTGTTCAAGGGCGCCGAGGCTCCCACATCCGCTACCGAAGATCGCGGATTCAGCTCGCAGCGCCAAGCTACCGAGGTAAGCTATTTTGCCCTTCACGGGACTCTTGTTTTTCATAGTTTGACTCTATGTGGGATCTAAACTCCCTTACCTTTGACAGGACTGGCGTAACACGTCCGGGCAGGTTAACTGCCCGGCTCCCTTGCCAGAACACCCAGCGGACGCCCGCTTGACGGGGCTGCTGGCTCCGGCACCTCACGTGGTGCCGGAGAAGAAGGCCAAGAAGAAGGCCACGGGGACTTGAAGGAGCGCCCGACACCAGGTGTTGTCGGACTCATCGTCCGACGACTCTAAGGAGGAATCCTCCCCTGAGGACGGGGAGGAGGAAAAAGAAGCCTCTCCATCAGCGGGGGGAGAGAAGAAAAGGAAGGCCGCCCCGATTGGGGAGGCCAGAGGGTCCAAGAAAGGAAGGACCCTTCCTCCAGACTTCTCCACCAACGCCGACAACGACGAGGAGGAGTGGCCACCAAGGGCCAAGCCCCCGGGGAGATCATAAGTGTCCGGACTCCGGAATAGCTCATGACTTTTTATTTGTCGCATAGTGTCTTCTAATGCCGAATATAACCATGTAGCCCGCCCAAGGACGAGCTCGCCGCTTCGTCGAGCGGCTCCCTGGATTCGTCGGATGTGAATAGCACTCCACTTCCGACCGCCTACTCTCCTCGTGACGCAGACGACACCGCGGTGGAGTCCCAAAAGGGGCCCAGCCAGGAGGAGGTGGTCCTGGAGGCGCCGCAAGGCGACCAACCGGACTCCGGGCGCAAAGGGGGCGAGACCCCAGAGGGCTATAAGTCCGGCCCTGTGCCGGACTCTGTACCGGAACCTTCAGTGGTTCCGAAGTCCGGCAAGCGGCCCCTTCGTAAGAAGGGCAAGACTGCGACGCCGGTGACCTCCGTCCATCGGAGGCACCGGATAGCTTGCTGGAGGCGCTTAGCGGCGCCTCCATCGACGAGGAGCACCGCACTGTTATGAGTGTGGTGATCCAGAAAGTTCAGTCCGCCAAGAGCGGGCTGACTGAAGCCTGTACCAGCCTTCTAACAGGCTTTGAGGTAAGTTTAGAATATGTAAAAATATTACCGCATAGACAGTAGCCCCTGATGCTTAGTTCGGTGTTCGGAAAGAAAAGCCGGACTGAGGATCTAAAAAGATATACTCAGGAGTCTAACATAAGTATGTCAATATGTGAATGCAGGTTGTGCTGCTGACCTCTGTCGCACTGACTGCGGAGGTCAATGCATTGAAGCAGAGCCTCGAGCGGTCCGAGAATGAGCTCGGCCTTGCCAAGAAGCAGCTCGAGGACAAGGAAGGTAAGTAATACCTTATTAAAGTAATACCTTATAGAAAGGATTTGGTTGCAAAAATGATAGGACTAACATGGGTATTGTAGGGGCCGCGAACGAGGTGGCGACCCTGAAGGAAGCAGTGTCCACGGCCAAAAGTAAAGCGGCCACGGAGCGCACTGAGCGAGAGAAGCAGGAGGCGCGGGTGGCGGAGGTGCGGCAAGAGCTCCAGGCTCTCATGGAAAAACACGAGAGTTTGGAGCGTGACTCGAATACTCGAGAGTCCGAGCTCGCCTCGGCTCTTGAGAGTGCCAAAGCTGCTAAGGCCGAAGCCCAAAAAGCCCTCCAGGAAATTGAATCATTAAAGAAGATAGCGGCGGGTAAGGCATTCTTTATGCAAAGCAAGCATGTAAAAGTGAATTATCTATTGCTTACCCGAGTCCGGAGCTCCCCAGGAGCATTCGCAGATCTGCCTCGTAGTGCGTCTGATGCTACCGCGTTCTACCGCGCCAAGGAGGGGAGCTCGACAGAAAAGGTGTTCTGGTCTCAGTATGCTGAGGCCGGACATCCGGTGCCCCTGAGCGACCAGCTGAAGCAGCTGGTCGAGCTCCACAAGGTCGCCGAACAGGCCATGAAGGGCCTCATAATTCGGTTGTGGCCATTGGAAGCCATGCCTGGGAGCTACTTCGGGCTAGTGCGGCGGCTGGTGGACGCCTGTCCATGGATTGAAGTCATCAAGCGCTCCGTCTGCATTGAAGGTGCCCGTCGGGCCCTTGCCCATGCTAAAGTGCACTGGGGCAAGCTGGATCTGAGAAGCTTGTGACAGACGGGCCACGAAGGGCAAGGAGCATCACAAGCCCGAAATGTACTATGAAGGCGTCCTGAAGGGTGCCCGCCTTATAGCGGGTGAATGCTCCAAAGATGTAATTTTTGAATAGACTCGCATTTGTTATCCTGTATGCTGAAAACTTGTTCATATGCGCTAAGCAACCCTTGTGAATTTAAAATATTACTTTCTGTGCGGCCGTTTATCAAATTTGAGAGATGGCAAGTCGTTGGCTTCAGCCCCCATGCCACGAGTGCTGGGGTCTTCGGGATAAACTTGAGCGCTCTTGTTCCCATTCTTGGGTCCTTCGAGGGAGGCGCTCAACGCCTTGAACAAGGCAACCGGACTATAGTGCTTGAACACTCTCACTTAGCCATAGAATTCTATAATTTTAAATTTCGGCAAAGCCCCTAGTATTCAGAAGACCGAGTTCGGGGCGCTATCCACGCCTTGGCCGGAGAATGCCGACTCCTCGCTCTAAGCGGCATAAGTCTTTAGGGACCCGAAAAAACCTCTCGAACAGCGACCGGCTCTCGCCCCATTATGACGGTCAGTTTTAGCTTTCTCCACTGAGGTGCTCAACCCAGCTCAACCGGGGCAGAATCGCAGTGATTCTCCCAGTGCTACCTTAGCCGATATAACAGAACGTAAGGTACCAAAACATGGGAGCCAGGCAAACCCAACTATTGACCCAAGACATGATTCGGAGCCGATGCATATAATGCTATAAGTTCGGGGTGCCGCACTTGTGAAAGTGTTCGGACTTATCACACCATACTTTTGGGGTACTTAAGCCCCTGGTGTATTGGCCGTACCAAAGTGTACGGGTGCAGCATGTCATGAATGAACATATATATATAGATAAAAAGAAAAAGGAGTGCAATAATAGGCAAAAGCTATGTATTGTTTATTCAAAAAAGGTACTGCAATGAAAGCAGAACGATACAAATAGTGTGATAAGCGAGGGATGGGACTATTTAACATGTCCCCCTCCAGGGATAAGCTGCGGGATGGTATGTAAAACAGGTATAATGCTCGTAGTAGAGACCACCTGGACACTCGACGTAGGTTTCTGCTTCCCTGGCTGTTGCATCGTGAGTTCGGCAATTCTAGTGCCGGACAGGGCTTCTGGAAAATGGGGTCCTGAAAGTAAGAGAAAAAAAGAAAGAAAAATAATGACACAATCGGGAGCCCCTGGTGCGGTTGAGCCGCATTCTGGGCATGTCGTGGTCATGCCCCTCCCCTTATGCCCATGGTATCTCCAGAGCGTAGTTATGTACGCAGCGTAATCGGCTTCGCAATTTCGCGAGGGCTGGGGTTGGGGCCGGGTTGCTACGCGTGCTCGGATCGTGCCAGGCGGTCTTGTTGTAGGTTACTCCGGGCGCGCTTGACGGTGTCCGGACGTTTAATAGCCGGACTCGAGAATTGTTGTGAGAGGCTGCTTTGCACCTCCGCCACGAGGGCCGCCGTGTGCTCCTCCGTTCGGAGAGAGTGTTCGGTGTTTCCATTGACCGTGATTACTCCTTGAGGGCCTGGCATCTTGAGCTTGAGGTACGCGTAGTGCGGCACATCATTGAACTTTGCAAATGCGGTTCGTCCAAGCAGTGCATGATAGCCGCTGCGGAACGGGACTATGTCGAAGATTAACTCTTCGCTTCGGAAGTTATCCGGGGATCCGAAGACCACTTCGAGTGTAACTGAGCCTGTACAATTGGCCTCTACACCTGGTATGACGCCTTTAAAGGTCGTCTTTGTGGGTTTAATCCTTGAGGGGTCTATGCCCATTTTGCGCACTGTATCCTGATAAAGCAGGTTCAGGCTGCTACCGCCGTCCATCAGGACTCTAGTGAGGTGAAATCCGTCGATGATTGGGTCAAAAACCAATGCGGCGAATCTGCCGTGGCGGATGCTAGTGGGGTGGTCCCTTCGATCAAAGGTGATCGGGTAGGAGGACCATGGGTTGAACTTCGGGGCGACTAGCTCCATCGCATATACGTCCCTTAGTGCACGCTTTAGCTCCCTTTTGGGTATGTGGGTTGCGTATATCACGTTCACCGTCTGCACTTGTGGGGGGAAGCCCTTCTGTCCTCTATTGTTCGGCGGCCGGGGCTCCTCCTCGTCATCGCTATGCAGCCCCTTGTCATTGAGTTTGGCATTTAACTTGCCTACCTGTTTGAAGACCCAACAATCCCTGTTGGTGTGGTTGGCTGGTTTTTCGGGGGTGCCATGTATTTGGCACGAGCGATCGAGTATTCGGTCCAGATTGGACGGGCCCTGAGTATTTCTTTTGAACGGCTTTTTCCACTGACCGGGTTTAGAGCCTCTGAATCCGGCATTGACTGCCGTATCTTCAGCATTATCGTCGTTGATGCGGCGCTTGTGCTAGTTGCGACGCGACCTGCCATTGCTGTCCTTGGTATCCGAACTACCAGGGTTTTTGGTCAAGTTGTTACTACGAGCTAGCCAGCTGTCCTCTCCCGTGCAAAAGCGGGTCATGAGCGTTGTGAGGGCTGCCATGGATTTCGGCTTTTCCTGTCCTAGGTGCCGCGCAAGCCACTCATCGCGGATGTTATGTTTGAAGGCTGCAAGGGCCTCTGCATCCGGACAGTCAACGATTTGATTTTTGTTGGTTAGGAAACGTGTCCAGAATTGTCTGGCCGATTCTTCTGGCTGCTGAATTATGTGGCTGAGGTCATCGGCACGGTGGTCGCCGCGTATGTGCCTGGAAGTTATCAAGAAATGCGGCTTCCAGGTCCTCCCAACAACCAATTGATTCTGGCCGGCAAGCTGTTAAGCCAATGCCGAGCTGGTCCTTTAAGCTTGAGTGGGAGGTATTTGATGGCGTGTAGATCATCGCCGCGGGCCATGTGGATATGGAGGAGGTAGTCCTCGATCCAAACCACAGGATCTGTTGTGCCATCGTATGATTCGATGTTTACCAGTTAGAAACCCTCAGGGATTTGATGATCCATCACTTCGTCCGTGAAGCATAGTGGGTGTGCGGCGCCTCTGTATTGAGCTATATCACGACGCAACTCAAATGAGCTTTGTCTACTGTGTTCGGCCCGGCCGGAATTGCTGTATCCGGCGTGACGGTTATCCTCACGTGTCGTGGGGCGCCCACGCGATCCATAGATCGATCTTGTTTGCCTTGCCTTGTCCTCCAATATGTCTTGCAGGTCTGGCGCGTTTCTCCGTGCCTTGGTACTTTTCGAGCGGCGTCGGAGTGCGGCTTGAATGGAGGGTCTAGAGGCCTCTCTGTCGTGACCACGGGGTGGCCGGTCGGCCGCATCATGCGCTGGTGATGTAGGTTTGGGTGCTGCTTCCTCTAATTGGGGTAGCAGCCTGCGTTTTGGGTATCTCTTGGAGGGGCGTTCGAGTTCGTACTCTTCGGCTGCAAGGACTTCAGTCCATCTGTCAGCTAGCAAGTCTTGGTCAGTTCTAAGCTGCTACTTTTTCCTGAGGCTGCTTGCCGTGGCCATAAGCCTGCGTTTGAAACGCTCCTGTTCGGCGGGATCCTCAGGCACGACAAATTCGTCATCGTCGAGGCTTGCCTCATCTTCGGAGGGAGGCATATAATTATCGTCCTCCACCTCCCTGTCTGCCGCTCTATCATGAGGGCTGGCTTCTCCCTCCTCCTGTGCTGAATCTTGCTGGAGGGGGTTGTCTTCGGCACTGTCCGGGGTGTTATTATCTCCCGTGCCGGAATCACCATTTTTGCTGTGGCGGGATTTAGAGCAGCGCCGCTGACGCCGGCGCTTGGGCTGTTTCTTGGAGGGGTCATCCTCCGCTGTTCCATCGACGTTCCCATCTTTTGGGATGTCCACCATGTATATGTCGTACGACGAGGTGGCCTTCCAGTGCCCTGTAGGCGCTGGTTCTTGGTCGTCTCCAGCATCGTCGTCCATACCGTCGATGTCTTCGGAGTCGAAGTCGAGCATGTCGATTAAATCATCGATAGTGGCTACAAAGTGGGTGGTGGGTGGGCATTAAATTTCTTCGTCGTCCGCATCCCAACCTTCCTGACCGTAGTCCGGCCAGGGCTCTCCTGATAAAGAGAGAGACTTTAGTAAATTCAGGATGTCGCCAAAGGGCGAGTGCTGAAAGATGTCTGCGGCATTGAACTCCATGACCGGCGCCCAATTGGATTCGATTGGTCGGGGCGCGGGACGTTCGGAGTCCGGAGAGGAGTCCGGCACCTTGGAGTCACGGGATTTGCAAAGGACAGGGATGGTGTTCGGCTCAATCGCCGTAGAGATTGTAGCCCCCGAGGCGGTGTCCAACCACTCGTTCTCGATCGGCGGAGTCGGCTCCGAGCTAAGGGTCGGAGCGGGCCAGTGCTTGACTTCGAGCACTGTTCGGCGGCAGAGCTAGATCGTGCCCATCGAGACAGTGTGGCACGCTTGGCTGTGGCTCGAATCCGTCGAAGATCAAGTCTCCGCGGATGTCGGCCGTATAGTTCAAACTTCCAAATCTGACACGATGGCGGGCGTAGCTTTCGATCTGCTCCAGATGGCCAAGTGAATTGGCCCGCAGTGCAGAGCCGCCGAATACGAAGATCTGTCCGGGAAGAAAAGTCTCACCCTGGACTGCGTCGTTGTTGATTATCGAAGGAGCCATCGGGCCTAAGGATGACGACACAGAGGAACTCTCAATGAAAGCACCAATGTCGGTGTCAAAACCGGCGGATCTCGGGTAGGGGTCCCGAACTGCGTCTAGGCGGATGGTAACAAGAGACAAGGGACACGATGTTTTACCCAGTGTTACGGCCCTCTCGATGGAGGTAAAACCCTACTCCTGCTTGATTAATATTGATGATATGGGTAGTACAAGAGTGGATCTACCACGAGATCGGAGAGGCTAAACCCTAGAAGCTAGCCTATGGTATGATTGTTGTTCGTCCTACGGACTAAAACCCTCCGGTTTATATAGACACCGGATAGGGTTAGGGTTACACAGAGTCGGTTTACAACGGTAGGAGATCTACATATCCGTACCGCCAAGCTTGCCTTCCACGCCAAGGAAAGTCCCATCCGGACACGGGATGAAGTCTTCAATCTTGTATCTTCATAGTCCAAGAGTCCGGCCAACGGTGATAGTTCGGCTATCCGGACACCCCCTAATCCAGGACTCCCTCAGTTGCATTGATTCATATTAACAGAGACATTCTCTTGAAACATCATTCGTTAAAAAATGTAATTTACTTTGAATAGTGGCATTGCTTCAATTTTCTGACGGCATTCTTAGATTAACAACAGCAAAATAGCTGTATGGGACATGCTAGCACCATGTGCGTCCACACGTATAAATGGGTGATGCAGAGTATGTAGCCAAGCAGCATATCTGTGTTGGTCCCATATTTGTTCTCTTTGAACTTTTTTCCTATGTGAGGGTAGCAAATCTAGTCCTGCACTAACTACCCGACCCCCCCAGTTTCTTTCCCTTTTCAACAAAGAGATCGGTTCCTTACAGATGTGTGTACTGGGTTACCCCCTTTTTCCCTTTTCGACCAACAAAGCGGCTGGATAGCCAGTCTATACTACTTTTCCTCCCTCCTTTCCTCATTGAACCACGTCCTAGATTCATGCTCCACCCCACCGCACCTTTCTTTCCTCTTTGAACTAAGACCTAGATTCGACTACAGATCAAAAAAGATCCACATGCAGCTAGAGCAACGACGGTTTCAAAGAAACTTATACCTTAGGGTCGTCGGGATGTGGCAAGGCGTGCGGCGGGAGGCCGGATCTTCCCACACTACGTACGACAGTGAGGAAGAAGGGGTCAAGGCCCTCCCTTACAGTATTTGGGTGAAAGAGAACAGCGCAGCCGGCAGTGGATTGCCTCCCTCGCCAAAGGCGATAGAGTTAACGCTGCACCTCCTCCCCTTCCCGGTGCGACGGGATACGGACGCCTCCTTCACCAGCTGTAAGGGGGGAGAGAGAGAGACAAGAGGCCAACGCACTCTTGTTTAGATCTGATGAAGAGAGGGTGAGAGACTGTGAATATAGCAAACCCTAGCAAATGAACGCTGAGCCTCCAGCGTGTAACATATATGTATTGCGGCGAGCGTGTGGAGCATGCAAACCCTAGCGAATAAGCGCTGAGGCTCCCGCTTATATCTATACTAATGTAGTACGGACTGAGCTCCGGTGCCTTCACTGCATCTGCTTTTGGCTGTATGACAGGTGAGCCAGCCACATTTTGGGCCCACCTGTCATAAACCCAAAGGCAGGTGCACTAAGTCAATGAAGCTGCGTCCATATAGTACTCTCGTGTGCATACGACTAATATATAGTGGAGTGGTTTTCTTATTCTCTCCATAACAATTGTTTTAAACTGTGTAAGTACGAAACAAACTCTTTATTTAATGTATAGTGAAGAAAACTAGTACTACTTCTGATGAACTAACGATCCACGCCCACGCGTCCTGGTCGCACTTCCTGTCCTTCACGGGTGGTAAACTACCCTCCCTTAAGTGAACAACCACACATGCGCCAAATTATCAGAAACGTGTGAGAATGTGTACAAATAAAGAATTTTAATTTCAATTATCGGAAAGGTTTGAGAGTATTACAAAGTTTGACTTCAGTCAAATCTAATATACGGAGTAAATATAAATGGAGGGCTACTACGTCCATCCGGGTTTTTAGTCCCCACCATTTTTTAAATCAAAGTTAATAGCTGGACAAATAAAATTACAGGGGAACTGGAGACAAAGTTGTGAGAAGGCTTAGAAATCAATACAAAACTTATGCTCTTAGTACCAACGTCGATCCTACTTCGAGGAAACATTTGGTTCATAGCCAATTATGTGATAAAATTGCACCAACGTGAAAGACGTCTGCGTCTCCAACGCAACCAAGGTGAACTGACGAAGGATATCATCTTTGTGCATAACAAGCAAAGAGCACTGATGGAAGACAACTTGTTTTTCATTGAAAATCGATCAGCTTCACCAGCCGACGCAACCATGAGGCGCAACCATGAGCATCGATAGGTCATCATGGTGATGCATCATCCATTTGGCATCAAGTTTGGGTGAGGCACCTATGAAGTTCGACAAATCCTCACTGTGGTCTGTTTCTTCTCGGTAATCAAGCTTGAGGAAGGAAGAACCACGTGGCAGAGGACAGTGAGGCGGAACAACAATGGCCATCCAATTTTGTGCAGTTCCACTAAAATTGAGGAAGACATGCCCGGGTATGGAGACACGCATCGCTGTTTCCAAAAATATAAAAAAGGGTTAGCAACGACATCTCAATTTTCAATAAGAATTAATGAAAAGTACACCAACAAACAGAAGCATCATAATTTTATCTTGATGGGAACTAAACCATGATACCCGAGAAAAAAAGCATTTCTTCATTTAACCAGTGATAGTACTACCACCATATGGACAATGACCGCACAACCACCATATACTTTTTGTCGAAACAACATGTATACCTCCACCGAGGCATAAATCAGGACAACTTTTCGAGTGGCATATCCTCTATAATAGTACTAGTAGGTGATGTTGGACCAGCCGACGAACCCTAGCTACTATGCGTGGGGAGCTGGGAAGTAGTCGCATAGAAGAAAACCCGCACGCAGCGACCTGGGGAGCTGGACCAGTACAAGAAGTTATACCTCAGGTGGGCGAGATGTCGTTTAGGCGGGGGGCGGGATCTGCCCACACGACGGCAGCGAACAAGGGCGCGGAGGATCTTCATCCGCGCCAGCGCCGGCTCCGAGAGGACGGTGCGCATCGGCTCCCTCCGTCGCCAACGGCGACAACGTCAACGCTGCACCTCCTCACCTCCCGAAGCGGACGGGATTCAGCCGGATCTGTGACCACCGGTGAGGAGAGAGATAGAGTGGACACTATCATCTTGTTTTGATATGGAGAGGGTGAGAGAGCGAGACGCGAGAAACTCTATCAAACAAGAGGCTATAATGGAGTAAAAATCTCTCCATAGCAGTGGTTTTAAATAGAATACGCGCGTTCCCGGAAAAAAGAAACGAAAACTGGCGGATAAGTTTTAAGTGCATCTAGGACACATCTAGATGTGACATAGTTATGTCACATCTAAGTTGATGTCCACTCTTTTTGTGGTCTATTTTTTTCTGTCCTAGTTTTTTTGTTTCTTGTTGCTACATTATATACTTGTGGGAGCTTAGATGTGATATCCTTAAATAACATCTAGATGTGAATTAGACAAACTGATTTTCTAACGTACCAAGAAAGAAAACTTCGATAAAAACACGCCCACAGTTCGGGTCGCGAGAGTCGTCAGCACACACACATAGACATAGACATGCATATCAGTGTTTACGTAAAATTCCATTTCCATCTCCATCTCCAATCATATTTGTCCAACTAGCACATTATTTACGTTGTTAATTATATCGCAGCAATATTAACGTACAACATCTCTTGTTTGCGCACGTCCGGACCGCTGCCACGGCCGGTCCTGACCAACCCGAACCCTCTTCATCAAACGTGCGTGCTTCCCGCCTGAAACGATCAGTGTCGCATTCATGGCCAGCCAGAGCGGACGCGACCTCTCACTGGCGCCGGCATTGAAGCGGTGCGCCGGCCGAGAGAGCGTCGCCCGCGCCGCTTCCGGGTGCACGCGGCTGCTCCACGTTCAAAGGTTGCAATAGCCGGCTACAACATGCATGTAAAAAGTTCTTAGGAGTCCGTGCTACAGCTAGCTGTCCTCCCCAACTCGTCAATCTCTTCCAGTAGTGCTAGTACTCCATGGCGCAATCCATTGACAAGCAGGCGGGAAAGTTATCGTATACTCGGTTTGCGGTGAGTGGCATGCCGAGCGACCGTGTGGGGTCGAGCTGTGGAGGAGGATGAGACACGAACACGACAGACGTGATATAAACGTTGGTTTTGCTCGATGGCGCGATCCAAGAAACGTTGGTTTCTCTCCGTTTCCATTTTTTCTCCGGAAAAACGGAAACTTTCTACTCCATTTTCATTCCTATTCCAAGGTTGCCCCGTTACAACATTCCATCAAATACAAAGGAAAACTAACAAGCATGCTGATGCATCTCAATGATTCACAGATCATAGCCAATATTTACTTCACAACTAAAGAAAAAAGTTGTGATAGCGTGTATGAAAGAAAAACTACTGATGGGGTCACTACGACTTAAACCCTAAACTCTAAACATGATTTAATTCCCTGGCTAGGTAGAACCTATCGAAGGAAAGCCGGCTGGCACCCTCGGATCAGACGATGCTTTTGTGCAGTTCCACTAAAATCGACCTGAGCATCCCTGATGGCAAAGATATTGAAGAAGTGTGATTAGAATAATAGTACTGACACTAGTTCGTGAGACATAAACTCATCACAAGTAGAAGCTGGTAGAAGTAGAGAAAGATCAACATGGAGATGGAGCTACGGCAGTGGAGCAAGCCGGCTCCAAAAGGAAGATCGACTACCTGGGACGTCGGGCTGTAGCTAGAAGGGCGGTTGGGACGCGGCATCGGCCCATATACCGCGGTGACACCCGATTGGGACGCACCGACTGTGGGTTTTCTCCCTCGCCGATGTCGACCGCGTCTACGCAGAACATTGTTCCCTTCCCCAGCTGCGGGATCAGGCCCGTCGTTCTATGCTTGTGAAGAGAGCAACCTTAGCAAGCAGGCTTGTAGCTTAGGCTCCTGCTAGTGTATATATAGTGGTTTTCTTTTCTCTCCATATCAACCATTTTATATTGCGTACGTGTCATTCAAGAGTGAAATGATGGTTGCTTCTTCCGACTAACTTACTGTGTGATTTGACTACTCCTTAGTGGCCCCTACACGTACTCCCCCTACGTGTATGCAACAGTCACACGTACACATGGACGCAAAAACGCGCGCGACGCCCTAATGCATGCATGTACGAGCACACGACGGAACACACACGGTCACGCTAAGTGCTCAACCTACACGTGCATGCACACACATACTTAGTCAGGGTGAGCTAGTGACCGTATAAACACCGGAAAATATATATATTGAGCGCAATGAGCGTATTATGAAGTCCACTGACCGTATTTTTACAAATATACAAAGGATGAGAGTGTATTTATCTCGTTTGAAATTAAGCCATATTAACCGGAGAGGAGGCAGTATGGACTAGCATTACTTTGGCCTTTTTTGGATACTCTAACTCAGTTAGAGGTTAGAGTTAGATTCTAACCCTGAACTAACCATGAACTAACTCTAGCCAAAGAAGTGTTTAGATGACAGGGTTAGATGGAGCGCGTATACGGCGAGGCGCCTTCACGGGCGTTGCGAGAGGGAGGGAGGAAGAGGACGAGAAGCTTCGAGGAAGTGGCGAGGGATTTGCTGTGGCGAGAGCGAGAGAAAAATGTGTTCTTTAGTGCTCCAGAGAAGAACTGACCCAAATAAGCACCTCTTGGGTGGGTTAGATTTTTTGGATGGGTTAGATGCTTCTAACCCAAACTAACCCTCCTGTTTGGATACTTTTGGGTTAGTTGAGTACAAACTAACCCAAACTAACTCTAACCCATAGATCCAAACAGGGCCTTTGCTGTGTCCCGTCAACTTGCCGAACGAGGAGAAGGTTGCACGACGGGAGAAGCTTGCGCGCGGTGGCTCGCAGGACAAGGAGAAACTTTTGACTAATGCAAGCTCTCCCTCGCTCAAGCAGTGGACGTGCAACAGTTAATTCGGTGTCAGATTGCGAGAAGCATACACTATACTACTAGTGCTACTATTGTTCGACTTCCCGAATAGGCGAACAGCCGAGCGCAAAGTTTACTACTACTAGTACTACTACTATAGTCTATAAAGGTACGTACTATACTAGCTAGTACTCCCTCCGATTCTTTTTACCCCGCGCATAACTTCCATCCCGGATACCAAGGAGAGCCCTGCTCGGATTATTTTAGACAAAATTGCCCCTTCTTTTGACAGGATTAGATGCATGCCTAGGAAAGTCGCACCTGTTTGCATGCAACAAACCACCGGCCAATACTAGGAGAGCAGTTAACGCATGCGATGGTGGGTTGCATGCAGCGGTGCGCCAAACGAGGAGAGAAGGCGGATAACTAGGAAAGGAATTAACGCGCACGTGGGCTCCTCCAGTGCACGTGATGCGGTAGATGAGGGGTAGACTGGGAAAGAGGCGAGGCAATAGCGGAACACGCAGAGAAATTTAGAAAAAATGAAAAAAAGTTATGCGCAGAGTAAAACGGATCGGAGGGAGTACTAGGAACCGGATGGAGGAGCATCTGCACTCTTATTATAATTTTAAAATATGATAAAGCAATCTTCAACACATTTGGTTCTCTTTGAGGGTTCTCGCATGTGATAATGGAAGTTGATTGCATGGAACACTCGCCACAATTCTCTCTTAATTCTGGCTCATATCCTGTTACAAATAGTAGCGCTCGGTAATATTTCCTATTTTCTTGTTATTCAGCATGCAAACAGGTCAGCAAACTGATACGTCCATTTTGCATCATGCTTTTATATCGATATTTATTGCATTATGGGCTGTTGTTACACGTTATGTCACAATACTTATGCCTATTCTCTCATATTTTACAAGGTTTACATAAGGAGGGAGAATGCCGGCAGCTGGAATTCGGGGCAGGAAAAGGAGCAAATATTAGAGACCTGTTCTGCGCAACTCCAAAAGTCCTGAAACTCCATGGAATATCTTACAATAAATAATAAAAAATCCTCGCCAAAGATGAAGGCCAGGGGGCCCACACCCTGTCCAAGAGGGTGGGGGGCGCGCCCTACCCCCTGGGTGCGCCCCCTACCTCGTGGGCCCCCTGGTGGCCCTCCGATGCCCATCTTCTGCTATATGAGGTCTTTCGTCGAGAGAAAAATCAGAAGCAACCTTTTGGGACGAAGCTCCGCCGCCACGAGGCGGAACCTTGGCAGAACCAATCTAGGGCTCCGGCAGAGCTGTTCTGCCGGGGACACTTCCCTCCGGGGAGGGGGAAATCATCACCAACGCTGCTCTCATCAGGAGAGGGCAATCTCCATCAACATCTTCACCAGCACCATCTCCTCTTAAAACCCTAGTTCATCTCTTGTATCCAATTCTTGTCTTCAAGTCCGGGATTGGTACTAGTAGGTTGCTAGTAGTGTTGATTACTCCTTGTAGTTGATGCTAGTTGGTTTATTTGGTGGAAGATCATATGTTTAGATCCTTTATGCATATTAATACCCCTCTGATTATGAACATGAATATGCTTTGTGAGTAGTTACGTTTGTTCCTGAGGACATGAGAGAAGTCTTGCTATTAGTAGTCATGTGAATTTGGTATTCGTTCGTTATTTTGATGAGATGTATGTTGTCTAGCCTCTAGTGGTGTTATGTGAACATCGACTACATAACACTTCAACATTATTTGGGCCTAGAGGAAGGCATTGGGAAGTAATAAGTAGATGATGGGTTGCTAGAGTGACAGAAGCTTAAACCCTAGTTTATGCGTTGCTTCGTAAGGGGCTGATTTGGATCCATATGTTTCATGCCATGGTTAGGTTTACCTTATTACTTTTGTTGTAGTTGCGGATGCTTGCAATTGAGGTTAATCATAAGTGGGATGTTTGTTCAAGTAAGAATAGCACCCAAGCACCGGTCCACCCACATATCAAATTATCAAAGTACCGAACGAGAATCAAATTATCAATACTCTTTTCTGGCACCGTTGCCGGGAGTGAAGCGCCTTTGGTAGGTGGAATTTGGTAAGGAAAAATTTATATAGTGTGCTGAAATTTACTGTCACTTGTTACTATGGAAAGTAATCCTCTGAGGGGCTTGTTCGGGGTATCTTCACCCCGACCAGTAGAGCAAAGAGTTGCTCCTCAACCTAATGAACCTACTGAAAATGAATATGAAAATATTCCCTTTGAATTTCCTTCGGGTGTGATGGAAAAACTGCTAGCTAATCCTTTTGTAGGAGATGGAACAAAGCATCCTAATGAGCACCTGATATATGTGGATGAAGTTTGTGGACTATTTAAGCTTGCAGGTATACCTGATGATATTGTTAAGAAGAAGGTCTTCCTTTTATCTTTGAAGGGAGATGCATTGACATGGTATAGGCTATGTGATGATACGAGATCATGGAACTATAGAAGACTGAAATTGGAATTCCATCAAAAGTACTACCCTATGCATCTTGTTCATCGTGATCGCAATTATATATATAATTTTTGGCCTCACGAAGGAGAAAGCATCGCTCAAGCTTGGGGGAGGCTTAAATCAATGTTGTATTCATGCCCCAGTCATGAGCACCCAAGAGAAACAATTATTCAAAATCTTTATGCTCGGCTTTCTGAAAACAATTGCACCATGCTCGATACTTCTTGTGCTGGCTCTTTTATGATGAAGACTATTGAATTCAGATGGAATTTATTGGATAGAATTAAACGCAACTCTGAAGATTGGGACCTCGACGAAGGTAAAGAGTCAGGTATGACACCTAAGTTTGAATGTGTTAAATCTTCTATGGATACCGATATTTTCCTTTCCATAAGTTTAGCACTAAATATGGACTTGACTCTGAAATAGTAGCTTCTTTCTGTGAATCTTTTGCTACTTATGTTGATATCCCTAAGGAGAAGTGGTTTAAATATCATCCTCCCATAGAAGTAAAAGTAGCTGCACCTATTAAAGTTCAAGAAAACACTGTCACTTATAATGATCCTATTGTTCCTACCTCTTATGTTGAGAAACCACCTTTCCGTGTTAGAATAAAGGATCATGCTAAAGCTTCAACTGTGGTTCGTAAAAGCAATAGTAGAACTTGTACACCTCCTGAGCAAGTCAAAGTAGAACCTAATATTGCTATGGTTAAAGATCTCTTGTCTGATAATATTTATGGGCATGTTATTCAATTCTGTGGTGAATCTGCTAGAATTGCTAAGCCTGGCGCTAAAGATAAACATAGACCTGTGGTAGGTGTGCCTGTTATTTCTGTTAAAATAGGAGATCATTGTTATCATGGCTTATGTGATATGGGTGCTAGTGCAAGTGTTATACCTATCACCTTGTATGAAGAAATTAAGCATGAAATTGCACCCGCTGAAATAGAAGATATTGATGTTACAATTAAACTTGCCAATAGAGATACCATATTGCCAGTGGAAATTGTTAGAGATGTTGAACTCTTGTGTGGGAAAACTAAATATCCTGCTGGTTTTCTTGTTTTGGTTCCCCACAAGATAGCTTTTGTCCAATTATATTTGGTAGACCCTTCTTGAATACTGTCAATGCTAAGATTGATTGCAAAAAGGATGTTGTTACAGTTGGCTTGGATGATATGATTCATGAGTTTAATTTCTCTAAATTTAGTAAACAACACCGTGAAGAACAATTACATAGTAAGGATGAAATCATTGGTCTTGCTTCTATTGCCGTACCTCCTAGTGATCCTCTAGAACATTATTTGCTAGACCATGATAATGATATGTTTATGAATGAAAGAAGGTAAATAGATGAAGTATTCTTTAAACAGGAACCTATTCTGAAACATAATTTTCCTGTTGAAATCATAGGGGATCCTCCTCCACCCAAGGGTGATCCCGTGTTTGAGCTTGAACCATTGTCTGATAATCTTAAATATGCTTATCTTGATGAAAAGAAGATATATCCTGTTATTATTAGTGCTAACCTTTCAGAGCATGAAGAAGAGAGATTATTGAAAACTCTGAAGAAGCACCGTGCTGCTATTGGATATACTCGTGATGATCTTAAGGGCATTAGTCCCACTCTATGTCAACATAAAATAAATTTGGAAGAAGATGCCAAACCGGTTCATGATCATCAACGAAGGCTTAATCCTAAGATGAAAGAAGTGGTAAGAAAAGAAATACTAAAGCTTCTGGAGGCAGGTATAATTTATCCCGTTGCTGATAGTCAGTGGGTAAGTCCTGTTCATTGTGTCCCTAAGAAGGGAGGTGTTACTGTTGTTCCTAATGATAAAGATGAATTGGTTCCGCAAAGAATTATTACAGGTTATAGGATGGTAATTGATTTCCGCAAATTAAATAAAGCTACTAAGAAAGATCATTACCCCTTACCTTTTATTGATCAAATGCTAGAAAGATTATGCAAACATACACATTATTGCTTCGTAGATGGTTATTCTGGTTTTTCTCAAATACCTGTGTCGGCTAAGGATCAATCAAAGACTACTTTTACATGCCCTTTTGGTACATTTTCTTACAGACGTATGCCTTTTGGTTTATGTAATGCACCTGCTACCTTTCAAAGATGCATGATGGCTATATTCTCTGACTTTTGTGAAAAGATTTGTGAGGTTTTCATGGACGACTTTTCCGTCTATGGATCCTCTTTTGACGATTGCTTGAGCAATCTTGATCGAGTTTTGCAGAGATGTGAAGAAACTAATCTTATCTTGAATTGGGAAAAGTGCCACTTTATGGTTAATGAAGGTATTGTCTTGGGGCATAAAGTTTCTGAAAGAGGTATTGAAGTTGATAAAGCCAAGGTTGATGCTATTGAAATGATTCCATGTCCCAATGACATCAAAGGTATAAGAAGTTTCCTTGGTCACGCCGGATTTTATAGGAGGTTCATTAAGGACTTCTCAAAAATTTCTCGGCCTCTGACTAATTTATTACAAAAATATATACCATTTGTCTTGGATGATGATTGTGTAGAAGCATTTGAAATACTTAAGAAAGCATTGATCTCTGCACCTATTGTTCAGCCACCTGATTGGAACTTACCCTTCGAAATTATGTGTGATGCTAGTGATTATGCTGCAGGTGCTGTCCTAGACAAAGAGTTGATAAGAAATTAAATGTTATCCATTATGCTAGTAAGACTCTAGACAATGCTCAAAGAAATTATGCTACTACTGAAAAGGAATTCTTAGCAGTTGTATTTGCTTGTGATAAGTTAAGACCTTATATTGTTGATTCTAAAGTAACTATTCACACTGATCATGCTGCTATTAAATATCTGATGGAAAAGAAAGATGCTAAACCTAGACTTATTAGATGGGTTCTCTTGCTACAAGAATTTGATTTGCATATTGTTGATAGAAAGGGAGCTGAGAACCCCATTGCAGACAACTTGCCTAGGTTAGAAAATGTTCTTGATGACCCACTACCTATAGATGATAGCCTTCCTCATGAGCAATTAAATGTCATAAATACTTCCCATAGTACTCCATGGTATGTGAATATGCTAATTATATTGTTGCTAAATTTATACCACCTAGTTTCACATACCAGCAAAAGAAAAAGTTTGTCTATGATTTGAGACATTACTTTTGGAATGACCCACATCTTTATAAAGAAGGAGTAGATGGTGTTATTAGACGTTGTGTACCTTAGCATGAACGGGAACAGATCCTACGCAAGTGTCACTCCGAAGCTTATGGAGGACACCACGCTGGAGATAGAACTGCACATAAGGTATTGCAATCTGGTTTTTATTGGCCTACTCTCTTCAAGGATGCCCGTAAGTTTGTCTTGTCTTGTGATGAATGTCAAAGAATTGGTAATATTAGCAGATATCAAGAAATGCCTATGAATTATTCACTTGTTATTGAACCATTTGATGTTCGGGGCTTTGATTATATGGGACCTTTTCCTGCCTCTAATGGATATACACATATTTTAGTTGCTGTTGATTACGTTACTAAGTGGGTAGAAGCTATTCCAACGAGTAGTGCTGATCATAACACCTCTATTAAAATGCTTAAAGAAGTTAGTTTTTCGAGGTTTGGAGTCCCTAGATATTTAATGACTGATGGTGGTTCACACTTTATACATGGTGCTTTCCGCAAAATGCTTGCTAAGTATGATGTTAATCATAGAATTGCATCTCCTTATGACCCACAGTCTAGTGGTCAAGTAGAATTGAGTAATAGAGAGCTCAAATTAATTTTACAAAATACTGTCAATAGGTCTAGAAAGAATTGGTCTAAGAAACTTGATGATGCATTATGGGCATATAGAATTGCATATAAAAATCCCATGGGTATGTCTCCGTATAAAATGGTCCATGGAAAAGCATGTCACTTACCTCTCGAACTAGAGCATAAGGCTTATTGGGCCATTAAAGAGCTCAACTATGATTTCAAACTTGCCGGTGAGAAGAGGTTATTTGATATTAGCTCACTTGATGAATGGAGGACCCAAGCCTATGAAAATGCCAAGTTGTTTAAAGAAAAAGTCAAAAGATGGCATGAGAAAAGGATAGAAAAGCGTGAATTTAATGTAGGTGATTATGTATTGCTATACAACTCTCGTTTAAGGTTTTTTGCAGGAAAACTTCTCTCTAAATGGGAAGGCCCCTACGTTATCGAGGAGGTCTATCGTTCTGGTGCCATAAAAATTAACAACTTCGAAGGCACAAATCCGAAGGTGGTAAACGATCAAAGAATGAAACAGTATATCTCAAGTAATCCTATAAATGTTGAACCAATGTTATTGAAACCGTAACCCCGGAGGAATACATAAGGGACACTTTCCGGAACGTTTCAGACTCCGAAAAGGAGTAGGAATATGTGGTACGCGAAGTAAACCGACACCAAACCCATTTTTAAGCCAATATTTCACCATTTTGGAATATTTAGAAAAATAGAAAAATAAATAGCAGTCTGGGAAGGACACGAGGGCCCCACGAGGGTGGAGGGCGCGCCCTACCCCCTGGGCGCGCCCCCTACCTCGTGGGCACCTCGTGCGCCTTCTGGACTCCGTTTTCTTGCACGATACATATTTTGGTCGATAAAATTCATTATATATTCTCCCGAAGGTTTGGACTCCCGTATCACGCAAATATCCTCTGTTCTTGTTTCGAGCTGTATTGCTGCAGATTAGATCAACATGTCATCCCAGGATTCGGAAGGAGAAAGCTATGTGGATGATTACCTAACAAATCCTAAGGTCTGTGGAGATGTGGAGCACGATGGTTGGACCACGGAGGAAGAAGAGGACTATGAACCCAAGGGGAAGGAGGAGACGAGCTCAGATGAAGATGAAGCCCCGTTATCTCAACCTGGGGACATGCACGTGGAGTTCAAAAAGTCAAGTCTCCCTGATAGGGTAAAGAAACCAAAGATCGAGTTTATCCCTTTTCGTCTCTTGCAGGAAAATAAGCAGGACTTATGCAAAAAGATATTAACCCTGGAGTGGGAGATTGATGATTTGAGGGACCAAAATTCCGTCCTCAAGCGCAAATTAAGGGAGAAGTCTATGCCATCAACTAAGTCAACATCACCACCAGCTTCTTCACCAGGAAAGGAGACATAATCACATGGGTATGGGCACTCCCCTTGGCAACTGCCAAGCTTGGGGGAGATGCCCCGGTATCGTATCACAACCACATCTCCTATATTTACCGTTTTTCTTAGTTCGATCCTATTAGTAGTATCTTGATCTAGTAGAATAAAGTTTATGGCATGATCTAGTTTTGAGTTTTTGCATTATGATCTCTTTATGTAATCGAGTCCGCGAGCTATATAATAAAGATTAGTGTTGAGTCAAGGGCTTGATTATTTTGCCATGATCTTGAGTGAATAAAAGAATAGAGAAAAAGAATAAAAAGAAATAAAGAGTTCATATTGATCTTATTGAGAGTAATGACTTCACATAGAAAGGGTATGATGATTGAAAGTTGTTGGGAGTTGGCAAACATAACTTTGGTCATCGTTGCAATTAATAGGAATAATAAGGAAAGAGAGGTTTCACATATAGATATACTATTATTGACATCTTTATGATTGTGAGCACTCATTAAAATATGATATGCTAAAGAGTTGATGTTGGACAACGAAGACAACGTAATGAGTTATGTTTTCTTATATCTGAGATAAAGTATGTTGTCATGGATCTCCCAACATATTGAGCTTGCCTTTCCCCCTCATGCTAGCCAAATTCTCAGCACCAAGTAGAGATACTACTTGTGCTTCCAAAAACCCTTAAACCAGTTTTGCCATGAGAGTCCACCATATCTACCTATGGATTGAGTAAGATCCTTCAAGTAAGCTGTCATTGGTGCAAAGCAATAAAAATTGCTCTCTAAATATGTATGATTGATTGGTGTGGGAGAAATAAGCTTTATACGATCTTATGATGTGGAAGAAATAAAAGCGACGGACTGCATAATAAAGGTTCATATCACAAGGGGCAATATAAAGTGACGTTCTTTCGCATTAAAATTTTGTGCATCCAACCATAAAAGCGCATGGCAACCTCTGCTTCCCTCTGCGAAG
This sequence comes from Aegilops bicornis, assembly GCA_021605145.1. Taxonomy (NCBI): domain Eukaryota; kingdom Viridiplantae; phylum Streptophyta; class Magnoliopsida; order Poales; family Poaceae; genus Aegilops; species Aegilops bicornis. The sequence continues at coordinate 50,205,337 of CM038674.1, forward strand.
GGCCTATCTTTTATTTATTATCTCCTACCTTAAGCAAGAGTCATGGTGATCTTCACCTTTCCTTTTTACATTTTATCCTTTGGCAAGCACAGTGTGTTGGAAAGATCCTGATTGATATATCTAATTAGATGTAGGGGGCATGAGTTATTATTGTTGACATTACCCTTGAGGTAAAAGGTTGGGAGGCGAAACTATAAGCCCCTATCTTTCTCCGTGTCTGATTAAAACTCCGTAACCACAAGTATAGCGTGAGTGTTAGCAATTATGAAAGACTAAATGATAGTTGAGTATGTGGACTTGCTATTAAGCCCTGACATAGACTCTTTCTTATGTTATGATAAATTGCAATTGCTTCAATGACTGAGATAGTAGTTTGTTGGTTTTCAATAAACGTACTCTGCATTGTGAATGGATTATTACTTGAACATAAGAAATTGTATGACAATATCTATATATGTTGCTGTTATGAGAATAATCATGATGCCTTCATGCCCGTATTTTATTTTTATCGACACCTCTACCTCTAAACATGGGGACATATTTATCGTTATCGGCTTTCGCTTGAGGACAAGCGAGGTCTAAGCTTGGGGAAGTTGATACGTCCATTTTGCATCATGCTTTTATATCGATATTTGTTGCATTATGGGCTGTTGTTACACGTTATGTCACAATACTTATGCCTATTCTATCTTATTTTACAAGGTTTACATAAGGAGGGAGAATGCAGGCAGCTGGAATTTTGGGCTGGAAAAGGAGCAAATATCAGAGACCTATTCTGCACAACTCCAAAAGTCCTGAAACTCCATGAAATATCTTACAATAAATAATAAAAAATCCTCGCCAAAGATGAAGGCCAGGCGGCCCACACCCTGTCCACGAGGGTGGGAGGCGCGCCCTACCCCCCTGGGCGCGCCCCCTACCTCGTGGGCCCCCTGGTGGCCCTCCGATGCCCATCTTCTGCTATATGAGGTCTTTCGTCGAGAAAAAAATCAGAAGCAACCTTTCGGGATGAAACTCCGCCGCCACGAGGCGGAACCTTGGCGGAACCAATCTAGGGCTCCGTGAGCTGTTCTGCCGAGGACACTTCCCTGGGGAGGAAATCATCGCCATCATCATCACCAACGGTCCTCTCATCGGGAGAGGGCAATCTCCATCAACATCTTCACCAGCACCATCTCCTCTCAAAATCCTAGTTCATCTCTTGTATCCAATTCTTGTCTTCAAGTCCGGGATTGGTACTAGTAGGTTGCTATTAGTGTTGATTACTCCTTGTAGTTGATGCTAGTTGGTTTATTTGGTGCAAGATCATATGTTCAGACCCTTTATGCATATTAATACCCCTCTGATTATGAACATGAATATGCTTTGTGAGTAGTTACGTTTGTTCCTGAGGACATGGGAGAAGTTTTGCTATTAGTAGTCATATGAATTTGGTATTCGTTCGATATTTTGATGAGATGTATGTTGTCTAGCCTCTAGTGGTGTTATGTGAACGTCGACTACATAACACTTCACCATTATTTAGGCCTAGAGGAAGGAATTGGGAAGTAATAACTAGATGATGGGTTGCTCGAGTGACAGAAGCTTAAACCCTAGTTTATGCGTTGCTTCGTAAGGGGCTGATTTGGATCCATATGTTTCATGCTATGGTTAGGTTTACCTTAATACTTTTGTTGTAGTTGCGGATGCTTGCAATACAGGTTAATCATAAGTGGGATGTTTGTTCAAGTAAGAACAACACCCAAGGACCGGTCCACCCACATATCAAATTATCAAAGTACCGAACGAGAATCATATGAACGTGATGAAAACTAGCTTGACGATATTCCCATGTGTCCTCGGGAGCGCTTTTCCTATTATAAGAGTTTGTCCAGGCTTGTCCTTTGCTACAAAAAGGATTGGGCCACCTTGCTGCACTTTATTTACTTTTGTTACTTGTTGCTTGTTACAAACTATCTTATCACAAAACTATCTGTTATCACTTATTTCAGTACTTGCAGAGAATACCTTGCTGAAAACCGCTTATCATTTCCTTCTGCTCCTCGTTGGGTTTGACACTCTTACTTATCGAATGGACTGAAATATATCCCTATACTTGTGGGTAATCACAAACCTTGCGGCACATCTTCGTGCGAACCGTGCTTGCTGCACTTTGAATGTGGCTGAGAGCTGGCTTGATGAAACACCTCGATTCATACTTCTTTTTTTGCGGGGTACCTCGCTTCCTAGTGACCAGTGTCTTGGCTGATCGTCCTAAGAATGCTTATATATGAATAAAGCTCTCTCATTTACCCGCAAAAAATATTAAGCCATATTAACCGGAAAGGAGGGAGTATGGACTAGCACTACTTTTTGGTGTGTCCCGTCAACTCGCAGAATGAGGAGAAGCTTGCAGGACAAGGTGAAGCTCGCTTACGCCTTTTGACTAATGCAACCTACCTTCGGTGGACATGCATCAGTCCATTCGGTGTCAGATTGTCAGAGGCATACACTACTACTAGAACGGCATGGTGGAGCGTCTGTACTCTTATCTTTTTTATCTCTGATAAAGTACACGTTTATTCCGGAGAAGGGCGGAAAACGGCAGCCCAACATGTAATGAATGATATCGATCAACCAACCATGCTCGAATATATATCGGCCTCCATGCGAGCCCGTCTGTGTGTTCTCGCTCCTCGTCTCTCTCAAGGAAAGGCGGGTTGGCTCTTTGCCGTCAATTGAGATTGGTTTGCTCACACTCCTGTCCCACATGTCAGTGATATGCCAAGAGGAGGTGCATTGACCGACTGGCCATACGCGTACTTGGTTTTGCACCTTCATAGTTACTCCTCCCTCCGTCCACGCTTTACGGTAGCGCTTCATTATGATACATTTCTCTCAATGCATTTCCACCACCAGAGAGACTTTAGACGCGTTTGGTTTAATGCTCAATTAATTAGGGCGTGGTAACCGCAATCAAGTCGACAATTTTCTCCATATGTACTCTGTACTACTACAGAGTGGAGTAAGTGCATGCATGTGTGTACCCGGGGTGGAAGCACTGCATGCCTGTGTGTATGCATTATTCCCTCTAGTAATAGACGCCGTGCTATAACTACCAATGCTATTTTTTAGGCCGATCGCTAGTCGCCTAGGTCCCACAGATTTTTTTCTTTTTTCTGAAGAGCGCTGTATAAACAGTGACGGATGGAGTAGTATGAGCGGATTCAAAGAAGAGCGTATTGATGGTTGTTTCTTCAGAGCAACTTACAATGGGAAAGGTGGGGCTTACGATTTGACTGCTCATTACTCACTATTAATGCGGTGCAACGACCGGGCTGAGTCTCCCATGCGGTTGTGCACTACCCCTCGGTTCTTAAATATACTCCGGAATATATTTGTCTTTCTAGAGATTTCAACGAGTGACTACTCAAATATTTGTCTTTCTAGAGATTTCAAATGGACTGGCACATACAGATGTATATACATATTTTAGAGTGTAGATTCAATCATTTTGCTCCGTATGTAGTCACTTGTTGAAATCTCTAGAAAGACGAATAGAATATTTAGGAACGGAGGGAGTACACATACGAAGCAAAATGAGTGAATCTACACTCTAAAATAAGCCCGTTTGAAATTTGTAAAAAGATAAATATTTAGGAACGAAGGAGTATAATTTTGTGCATGGCACATGGACCCGGATGATGAAGAGGCTTCTGGCAATGCTATCAAGCTTCCATCATTTGTTTACATAATTGACGTACTATACAAATAATTTTCCAGCGACATGAAATTGTACAATGGTGTGAGCTTTCAGCTTTTGTTTCGCGTGCCTTGCCGTCGATGCTCTTTCGGAAACAATAGAAAACTAACTTCCTTGCTAATGCATGTCAATTATTAGCAGATCAGAGCTAATAATTACATCACAACTGAAGACAGAGTTGTGAGAAGGTGTTAAACTAAAATTGATCCATGCTTTCATTGGCAGCAACGTCCCCCCAGCTCTGTCTAAATCAACAAGGCATGTTGGGGAAAAAAGTAGCTGTCTGGAGCATGCAACATTCCGATCATTTTGTGCAGTTCCACTAAAGAGGTGAGCGTCCCTGTTCCAAAGATATTAAGTGTGATTACGATAATAGAGGACAGATGATGAAACAATAAACACACAAATAGAAGCTAGTCACCTTTGCAGTCTCTCTTAAGACTAACTAGTTGGAGAAGATTAGGCTCGGAGTTGGATGAGGAGGATAGAGCAAAACCAATCTCCCTTTGTGCAGTCGCATTGAAATGTAGAGACGTTGCCCGTGTGACATTTTAGTACAACTGCACAAAACACTCTTAAGAAAAAAGTGATTTGTGCAGTTCACCAAAAGGTCGCAATAGCAACGAGGTGAAATGGATAGCCCTGTTTGCAAAAAAGAGCTAGAAAGGAAACAATTACTAGCCAATAACAGTTGATGACACATGCGACAACAAAAAATAAGCATATTCCTTGCCCTAAGGGAAGATAACAACACGGTTGTGTTTGTCTAAAATGGTGTGAGGACGAAAATGCAATATTGAATGTACGCTGGACGAGCTACGTTTTGGGCAAAGAACTATGGAAGATCCACATGCAGCGACGTGGGAAGACGGGCAGTGGAACAAGGCCGGAGGGGATACCTGGAGGTCGTCGGGATGTAACTAGGTGAGCGGCGGCAGGCGGAATCTGCGAGCAGGTGGTGTAGGCCCTACCGCGCAGGAGCTTGGTCAGAGAGAACGGCGTGTATCGCAGATCGGGACGTGCCTCGGCACCGTCGAACGGAGAAACGATGCACTTCCTCCCTTTCCCCCGGCGGACGGGATGCGGCCGGATCAGTGACCAACAGTGAGAGAGATAGAGGCCACCGCACTCCCTTTCCCCCGGCGGACGGGATGCGGCCAGATCAGTGACCAACGGTGAGAGAGAGAGAGAGGCCACTGCAGCCTTGTGTGAGATACTCTGAAGAGCGACAAACCAGGCATGCAAGGCTCCATTGTATATAGTGAGCGGACTGCCTTTTTCTCCATAAAAATCGTTTTATATTCTGTGTACGTGCCATTGAGCGCTATAACTTTATTTAAAAATAACGCGGCAATGCATCAAGTTGAACTTTGTTTTGTGCATGCGTGGTACACGACCTCCCTAGGTAAACAACCTCTACAGGCGATCAAATTAGCACGTGGGCTGCCATTTCGTAAAGAAATGAGCTCCACCGTGTACCCGCGCGGGTGTGGCTGGGCACGAAGCGTGAGTAGATGCACGGTGCACCTATTCTCTTCTTGTATACGTACACCACCTACGTGGGGTTGTGTGAGAGAGATACAAACCTAGAGAGATATAGTGTGTGGGTTCTTGAGAGTTTTTGGGGGGGGGGGGGTCAATCAAAAAATGTAACATATGCAATGTGTGTGAAATAGAGTCCTGCATATAACATATATATAGAGGGGGCGATCCACACGAAGAGAGTGGAGGTATCATCGGCTTGATGTGTCCATAGAATCGAAAAGAGGGATGATGATGTGTGTGTGTGGGCGCGCGATCGATAAAGAGTGCCATCGAATTTGTGTGTGCCCACGTCAAAGATATAGAGTGGCTGTCCTACTGGAACGTGAGAGGGGACATGTGCAGTTTGTCTCTGTGGCATGGATACCTACCTGCAGCGTGATGACCCACAAGTATAGGGGATCTATCATAGTCCTATCGATAAGTAAGAGTGTCAAACCCAACGAGGAGCAGAAGGAAATGATAAGCGGTTTTCAGCAAGGTATTCTCTGCAAGTACTGAAATAAGTGGTAACAGATAGTTTTGTGATAAGATAAATTGTAACGAGCAACAAGTAACAAGAGTAAATAAAGTGCAGCAAGGTGGCCCAATCCTGTTTTAGCAAAGGACAAGCCGGAACAAACTCTTATAATAAGAAAAGCGCTCCCGAGGACACATGGGAATATCGTCAAGCTAGTTTTCATCACGTTCATATGATTCGCGTCGTACTTTGATAATTTGATATGTGGGTGGACCGGTGCTTCGTGTTGTTCTTACTTGAACAAACATCCCACTTATGATTAACCTCTATTGCAAGCATCGAACTACAACAAAAGTATTAAGGTAAACCTAACCATAGCATGAAACATATGGATCCAAATCAGCCGCTTACGCAACGCATAAACTAGGGTTTAAGCTTACGTCACTCTAGCAACCCATGATCTACTTATTACTTGCCAATGCCTTCCTCTAGGCCCAAATAATGGTGAAGTGTTATGTAGTCGACGTTCACATAACACCACTAGAGGCTAGACAACATACATCTCATCAAAATATCGAACGAATAGCAAATTCACATGACTACTAATAGCAAGACTTCTCCCGTGTCCTCGGGAACAAACGTAACTACTCACAAAGCATATTCATGTTCATAATCAGAGGGGTAATAATATGCATAAAGGATCTGAACATATGATCTTCCACCAAATAAACCAACTAGCATCAACTACAAGGAGTAATCAACACTAATAGCAACCTACTAGCACCAATCCCGGACTTGGAGACAAGAATTGGATACAAGAGATGAACTAGGGTTTGGAGATGAGATGGTGCTGGTGAAGATGTTGATGGATATTGCCCTCTCCCGATGAGAGGAGCGTTGGTGATGATGATTACGATGATTTCCTCCCGGAGGAAGTGTCCCAGCGAACAGCTCTTCCGGAGCCGTAGATTGGTTCCGCCAAGGTTCCGCCTCGTGGCGGCGGAGTCTCATCCCGAAAGGTTGCTTATGATTCTTTTCTCATCGAAAGACTTCATATAGGAGAAGATGGGCATCAGAGAGCAACCAGGGGGCCCACGAGGTACCCTCGTGAGCAGGGTGTGGGCCCCTGGCCTTCATCTTTGGTGACGATTTTTCTTTATTTATTTTAAGATATTTCGTGGAGTTTCAAGACTTTTGGAGTTGCGCAGAATAGGCCTCCAATATTTTCTCCTTTTCCAGCCCAGAACTCCAGCTGCCGGCATTCTCCCTCTTCACGCAAACCTTGTAAAATAAGAGAGAATAGCCATAAGTATTGTGACATAACATGGAATAACAGCCCATAATGCGATAAATATCAATATAAAAGCATGATGAAAAATGGGCGTATCAACTCCCCCAAGCTTAGACCTCGCTTGTCCTCAAGCGAAAAGCCGATAACAATAAATATGTCCTCATGTTTAGAGGTAGAGGCGTCGATAAAAATAAAATATGGACATGAAGGCATCATGATTATTCTCATAACAGCAACATATATAGATTTGTCATATGATTACTTATGTTCAAGTGATGATCTTTTCACAATGCAAAAGTATGAATCAGAAACTTTATTGGGCACCAGCAAAGTATAACCTCAGTCATTGAAACAATTGCAATTTATCATAACATCGGAAAGAGTCTATGTCAGAGCTTAAAACCAAGTCCACATACTCAAGTATCACTTAGTCCTTCATAATTGCTAGCACTCACGCAATACTTGTGGTTACGGAGTTTTAATCGGACACAGAGAAAGATAGGGGCTTATAGTTTTGCCCCACAACCATTTACCTCAAGGGTAATGTCAACAATAACAATTCATGCTCCCCTACATCCAATTAGATATCATGTTCTTTCCAACATGCTGGGCTTGCCAAAGGATAAAATGAAAAAAGAAAGGTGAAGATCACCGTGACTCTTGCATAAGGTAGAAGATAATAATAAAAGATAGGCCTTTCGCAGAGGGAAGCAGAGGTCGCCATGCGCTTTTACAGTTGGATGCACAAAATCTTAATGCAAAAGAACATCACTTTATATTGCCCCTTGTATGTGGAACTTTATTATGCAGTCCATCGCTTTTATTACTTCCACAACAAGTTCGTACAAAGCTTATTTCTCTGCACTAATAAGTCATGCATATTTAGAGAGCAATTTTTACTGCTTGCACCGATGACAACTTACTTGAAGGATCTTACACAATCCATAGGTAGATATGGTGGACTCTCATGGCTAAACTGGTTTAAGTGTGTTTGGAAGCACAAGTAGTATCTCTACTTGGTGCTGAGAATTTGGCTAGCATGAGGGGGAAAGGCAAGCTCAACATGTTAGAGAATCCATGACAAGATACTTTATCTCAGATACAAGAAAACATAACTCATTATGTTGTCTTCCTTGTCCAACATCAACTCTTTAGCATGTCATATTTTAATGAGTGCTCCCAATCATAAAAGATGTCAATGATAATATATCTATATGTGAAACCTCTCTCTCCTTATTACTTCCTATTAATTGCAACGATGACCAAAGCTATATTTGCCAACTCCCAACAACTTTTAATCATCATACTCTTTCTATGTGAAGTCATTACTTTCAATAAGATCAATATGAACTCTTTGTTTCTTTTTATTGTTTTCTTTTATTCACCCAAGATCATGGCAAAATAAGATACTACTATGTTGTCTTCCTTGACTCAACACCAATCTTTATTATATATAGCTCACGGACTCGATTTCATAGAGAGATCATAAAGCAAAACTTCAAAACTAGATCATGCCATGACTTTATTATACTAAATCAAGATACTACTAATAGGATCGAACTAAGAAAAACAGTAAAGATAGGAGTTGTGATGGTGATACGATACCGGGGCACCTCCCCCAAGCTTGGCGGTTGCCAAGGGGAGTACCCATACCCATGTGATTATATCTCCTTTGTTGGTGAAGAAGGTGGAGGTGTTGTCGATGATGCGGGCTTGCCCTTCTCTTTCTCCAACTTGCGTCTGAGGGTGAAATTATCAATCCTCAACTCATCATTCTCGATCTCAAGCTTTATTATCCTTTTGCATAATGCCTATTTGCTTTCTTGCTTGAAGCGAGGGGGAACTGGTTCATCTTCATCTTCCTCATCAGGGTACCATATATATGGATAGGTATCCTTGAATATGTTTTTATCTAAAGGCCGGTAAGAAACTGGGAAATCCTCCTCTGAATCTTGAAACGACATGTTGATCTAACCTGCAGTAGGACAGCTTGAAACAAAAACAGAGGATATTCGCGTGATACGGGAGTCAAAACCTTCGGGAGAATATATAATGAATTTTTACCAACCAAAATACGTATCGTGCAAGAAAACGGAGTCCGGAGGGCACACGAGGTGCTCACGAGGTAGGGGGCGCGCCCAGGGGGGTAGGGCACGCCCTCCACCCTCGTGAAGGCCTCGTGTCCTTCCCGGACAGCCACTTATTTTTCTATTTTTCTAAATATTCCAAAACGGAGAAATATTGCCTTAAAAATTGTTTTGGAGTCGGTTTACTTACCGTACCACATACCTATTCCTTTTCAAAGTCCGAAACGGTCTGGAAAGTGTCCCTTATGTATTCCTCCGGGGTTACGGTTTCAATAATATTGGTTTCAACATTTATGGAATTACCTGAGATATAATGTTTGCTTCTTTGACCGTTTACCACCTTCGGATTTGTGCCTTCGAAGTTGTTGATTTTTATGGCACCGGAACGATAGACCTCCTTGATAACGTAGGGACCTTCCAATTTAGAGAGAAGTTTTCCTGCAAAAAATCTTAAACGAGAGTTGTATAGCAATACATAATCACCTACATTAAACTCACGCTTTTGTATCCTTTTGTCATGCCATCTTTTAACTTTTTCTTTAAACAACTTGGCATTTTCATAAGCTTGGGTTCTCCATTCATCAAGTGAGCTAATATCAAATAACCTCTTCTCACAGGCAAGTTTGAATTCATAGTTGAGCTCTTTAATAGCCCAATATGCCTTATGTTCTAGTTCGAGAGGTAAGTGACATGCTTTTCCATAAACCATTTTATACGGAGACATACCCATAGGATTCTTATATGCAGTTCTATAGGCCCATAATGCATCATCAAGTTTCTTGGACCAATTCTTTCTAGACCTATTAACAGTCTTTTGCAAAATTAATTTGAGCTGTCTATTACTCAATTCTACTTGACCACTAGACTGTGGGTAATAAGGAGATGCAATTCTATGATTAACGTCATATTTAGCAAGCATTTTACGGAAAGCACCATGAATAAAGTGTGAACCACCATCAGTCATTAAATATCTAGGGACTCCAAACCTCGGAAAAATAACTTCCTTAAGCATTTTAATAGAAGTGTTATGATCAGCACTACTAGTTGGAATAACTTCTACCCAGTTAGTAACGTAATCAACAGCAACTAAAATATGTGTATATCCATTAGAGGCAGGAAAAGGTCCCATATAATCAAAGCCCCAAACATCAAATGGTTCAATAACAAGTGAATAATTCATAGGCATTTCTTGACGTCTACTAATATTACCAATTCTTTGACATTCATCACAAGACAACACAAACTTACGGGCATCCTTGAAGAGAGTAGGCCAATAAAAACCAGATTGCATTACCTTATGTGAAGTTCTATCTCCAGCGTGGTGTCCTCCATAAGCTTCGGAGTGACACTTGCGTAGGATCTGTTCATGTTCATGCTTAGGTACACAATGTCTAATAACACCATCTACTCCTTCTTTATAAAGATGTGGGTCATCCCAAAAGTAATGTCGCAAATCATAAAAGAACTTTTCGTTTTGTTGGTATGTGAAGCTAGGCGGTATAAATTTAGCAACAATATAATTAGCATAATCAGCATACAATGGAGTGCTATGAGAAGTGCTTATGACATTTAATTGTTCATCAGGAAAGCTATCATCAATAGGTAGTGGGTCATCAAGAACATTCTCTAACCTAGATAAATTATCTGCAATGGGGTTCTCAACTCCTTTTCTATCAAAAATATGCAAATCAAATTCTTGCAGCAAGAGAACCCATCTAATAAGTCTAGGTTTAGCATCTTTCTTTTCCATAAGATATTTAATAGTAGCATGATCGGTGTGAATAGTTACTTTAGAATCAACAATATAGGGTCTGAATTTATCACAAGCAAATACAACTGCTAAAAGTTCCTTTTCGGTAGTAGTATAATTTCTTTGAGCACTGTCTAGAGTCTTACTAGCATAATGGATAACATTTAATTTCTTATCAACTCTTTGCCCTAGCACAACACCTACAGCATAATCACTAGCATCAAACATAATTTCAAAGGGTAAATTCCAATCAGGTGGTTGAACAACAGGTGCAGAGACTGATGCTTTCTTAAGTATTTCAAATGCTTCTACACAATCATCATCAAAGACAAATGGTACATCTTTTTGTAATAAATTAGTTAGAGGCCGAGAAATTTTTGAGAAGTCCTTAATGAACCTCCTATAAAACCCGGCGTGACCAAGGAAACTTCTTATACCTTTGATGTCCTTGGGACATGGCATCTTTTCAATAGCATCAACCTTGGCTTTATCGACTTCAATACCTCTTTCAGAAACTTTGTGCCCCAAGACAATACCTTCATTGACCATAAAGTGGCACTTTTCCCAATTCAAGACAAGATTAGTTTCTGCACATCTCTGCAAAACTTGATCAAGATTTCTCAAGAAATCATCAAAAGAGGATCCATAGACGGAAAAGTTGTTCATGAAAACCTCACAAATCTTTTCACAAACATCAGAGAATATAGCCATCAAGCATCTTTGAAAGGTAGCAGGTGCATTACATAAACCAAAAGGCATACGTCTATAAGCAAAAGTACCAAAAGGGCATGTAAAAGTAGTCTTTGATGGATCTTTAGCCGACATAGGTATTTGAGAGAAACCGGAATAACCATCTAGAAAGCAATAATGTGTATGTTTGCATAATCTTTCTAGCATTTGACCAATAAAAGTTAAGGGGTAATGATCTTTCTTAGTAGCTTTATTTAATTTGCGGAAATCAATTACCATCCTATGACATGTGATAATTCTTTACGGAATCAATTCATCTTTATCATTAGGGACAACAGTAATACCTCCCTTTTTAGGGACACAATGGACAGGACTTACCCACTGACTATCAACAACGGGATAAATTATACCTGCCTCGAGAAGCTTGAGTATTTCTTTTCTTACCACTTCTTCCATTTTAGCATTCAAACGTCGCTGAGGATCATGAACTGGTTTGGCATCCGCTTCCAAATTTATTTTATGCTGACATAGAGTGGGACTAATGCCCTTAAGATCATCAAGAGTATATCCAATAGCAGCACGGTGCTTCTTCAGAGTTTTCAATAATATTTCTTCTTCATGCTCTGAAAGGTTAGCACTAATAATAACAGGATATATTTTCTTTTCATCAAGATAAGCATATTTAAGATTATCAGGCAATGGTTTAAGCTCAAACACATGACCACCCTTGGGTGGAGGAGGATCCCCTAGGATTTCAACAGGCAAATTATGTTGCAGAATAGGTTCCTGTTTAAAGAATACTTCATCTATTTCCCTTCTTTCATTCATGAATATCTCATTTCCATGGTCTAGCAAATAGTGTTCCAAAGGATCACTAGGAGGTACGGCAATAGAAGCAAGACCAATAATTTCATCCCTACTAGGCAATTCTTCCTCACGATGTTGTTTACTAAATTTAGAGAAATTAAACTCATGAGCCATATCATCCAAGCCAATAGTAACAACATTCTTTTTGCAATCTATCCTAGCATTAACAGTGTTCAAGAAGGGTCTACCGAATATAATGGGACAAAAGCTATCTTGTGGAGAACCAAGAACAAGGAAATCAGAAGGATATTTAGTTTTCCCACACAAGACTTCAACATCTCTATCAATTCCCACTGGTGAAATAGTATCTCTATTGGCAAGCTTAATTGTGACATAACTTTCTTCTAACTCAATTGGTGCAATATCATGCATAATTTCTTTGTACAAGTCAATGGGTATTGCACTAGCACTAGCACCCATATCACATAAGCCATGATAACAATGATCTCCTATTTTAACAGAAATAACAGGCACGCCTACCACAGGTCTATGTTTATCTTTAGCACAAGGTTTAGAAACTCTAGCAGTTTCACCATAGAATTGAATAACATGTCCATCAATATTATCTGACAAGAGAACTTTAACAATAGCAATATTAGGTTCTACTTTAACTTGCTCAGGAGGTGTATAAGTTCTAATATTGCTTTTACAAACAACAGTTGAATCTTTAGCATGATCCTTTACTCTAACAGGGAAAGGTGGTTTCTCAACATAAGAGCTAGGAACAGTAGGATCATTATAAGTGACAGTCTTTTCTTCAACTTTAATAGGTGCAGCTACTTTTACTTCGATGGGAGGATGATATTTAAACCACTTCTCCTTAGGGAGATCAACATAAGTAGCAAAAGATTCACAGAAAGAAGCTACTATCTCTGAGTCAAGTCCATATTTAGTGCTAAACTTATGGAAAATATCGGTATCCATAAAAGATTTAACACAATCAAACTTAGGTGTCATACCTGACTCCTTACCTTCGTCGAGGTCCCAATCTTCAGAGTTGCGTTTAATTCTATCCAATAAATTCCATCTGAATTCAATAGTCTTCATCATAAAAGAGCCAGCACAAGAAGTATCGTGCATGGTGCGATTGTTATCAGAAAGCCGGGCATAAAAATTCTGAAGAATTGTCACTTTTGAGAGCTCATGATTGGGGCATGAATATAACATTGATTTAAGCCTCCCCCAAGCTTGAGCGATGCTTTCTCCTTCGCGAGGCCAAAAATTATATATATAATTGCGATCACGATGAACAAGATGCATAGGGTAATACTTTTGATGAAATTCCAATTTCAATCTTTTATAGTTCCATGATCTCATATCATCTCATAGCCTATACTATGTCAATGCGTCTCCCTTCAAAGATAAAGGGAAAGCCTTCTTCTTAACAACATCATCGGGTACACCTGCAAGCTTAAATAATCCACAAATTTCATCCACATATATTAAGTGCTCATCAGGATGCTTTGTTCCATCCCCTGTAAAAGGATTAGTTAGCAGTTTTTCCATCATACCCGAAGGAAATTCAAAAGGAGTTTCATTTTCAATAGGTTCAGTAGGTTGAGGAGAAAATCTTTGCTCTCTTTGGACGGGGTGAAGATATCGAACAAGCCCCTCAGAGAATTACTTTCCATAGTAACAAGTGACAAAAAATTTCAGCACACTATATAAATTTTTCCTTACCAAATTCCACTTACCAAAGGCGCTACACTCCCCGGCAACGGTGCCAGAAAAGAGTCTTGATGACCCACATGTATAGGGGATCTATCGTAGTCCTTTCGATAAGTAAGAATTTCGAACCCAACGAGGAGCAGAAGGAAAGGATAAGCGGTTTTCAGCAAGGTATTCTCTGCAAGTACTGAAATAAGTGGTAACAGATAGTTTTGTGATAAGATAAATTGTAACGAGCAACAAGTAACAAAGGTAAATAAAGTGCAGCAAGGTGGCCCAATCCTTTTGTAGCAAAGGACAAGCGGAACAAACTCTTATAATAGGAATAGCGCTCCCGAGGACACATGGGAATATCGTCAAGCTAGTTTTCATCCCGTTCATATGATTCGCGTTCGGTACTTTGATAATTTGATATGTGAGTGGACCGGTTCTTGGGTGCTGTTCTTACTTGAACAAACATCCCACTTATGATTAACCTCTATTGCAAGCATCCACAACTACAACAAAAGTATTAAGGTAAACCTAACCATAGCATGAAACATATGGATCGAAATCAGCCCCTTCCGAAGCAACACATAAACTAGGGTTTAAGCTTCTGTCACTCTAGCAACCCATCATCTACTTATTACTTCCCAATGCCTTCCTCTAGGCCCAGATAATGGTGAAGTGTTATGTAGTCGGCGTTCACATAACACCACTAGAGGCTAGACAACATACATCTCATCAAAATATCGAGCGAATACCAAATTCACATGGCTACTAATAGCAAGACTTCTCCCATGTCCTCAGGAACAAATGTAACTACTCACAAAGCATATTCATGTTCATAATCAGAGGGGTAATAATATGCATAAAGGATCTGAACATATGATCTTCCACCAAATAAACCAACTAGCATCAACTACAAGGAGTAATCAACACTACTAGCAACCTACTAGCACCAATCCCGGACTTGGGGACAAGAATTGGATACAAGAGATGAACTAGGGTTTGGAGATGAGATGGTGCTGGTGAAGATGTTTATGGAGATTGCCCTCTCCCGATGAGAGGAGTGTTGGTGATGATGACGACGATGATTTCCCCCTCCCGGAGGGAAGTGTCCCTGGCAGAACATCTCCGCCGGAGCCCTAGATTGGTTCCGCCAAGGTTCCGCCTCGTGGCGGTGGAGTCCCGTCCCGAAAGGTTGCTTATGATTTTTTTCTCATCGAAAGACTTCATATAGGAGAAGAGGGGTATTGGAGAGCCACCAGGGGGCCCACGAGGTGAGGCGCCAGGCGCCCCACCCTCGTGAGCAGGGTGTGGGCCCCCTGGCCTACATCTTTGGCGACAATTTTTCTTTATTTATTTTAAGATATTCCGTGGAGTTTCAGGACTTTTGGGGTTACGCAGAATAGACCTCCAATATTTGCTCCTTTTCCAGCCCAGAACTCCTGCTGCCGGCATTCTCCCTCTTCATGTAAACCTTGTAAAATAAGAGAGAATAACCATAAGTATTGTGACATAACGTGGAATAACAGCCCACAATGCGATAAATATCAATATAAAAGCATGATGCAAAATGGGCGTATCACAACGCTCGACTATCGGTGTGTGGTGGGGGAAGAGGGAGGCCCAATTAACTATAGAGGTACAATGGCTGGTATATGTGTGGAGGAGGAGAGAGGCCTACCTCATGTATTAAGGAGATCGATCTGCCTCATGTATTAAGGGAGATCGATCGACATCCATGCATATGTGCAAGAGAGGAATAAGGTTGGGAGAGAGACAGAGCTAGAGTGCTGGAGGGGGTGGTAGTGGAGTTGCTTCTAACAAATGGTGGGATAGGCTTGCTAGACAAACGGAGGGCACGCCCGCAATATCAATAAGAGAGGAGATGGCTGCTTGTTATGCGTGCACGTGCCTGTGAGAGGCGGGTCAGGAGGCATGCACGAATGATGAGGGGGACGATGTGGTTGTGGTAAGAAGACATAACTATATAGGAAGATCAATCGCCCTTTGTTAGAGAAAGGAGAGACATAACTTGTGAGAATGCGTCGATCGATGGGGGGTAGTTAAAGTCGATCTAGGTATATGTTGGGAGATCGATCGGTATACATGCATGTGTGTGTTAGAAGGAAATGAGGCACGAGGAGAAGGATAGAGAGAGAGGGATGCATGTAGGAGGTGGTATGAGAGGCATACTATATTGAGCGGGGAGGAGTGTGCGATTACGAGAACGATGAAAAGAATGGTGGGAGTGAGGCATGGACGGTGACAAGAGAAGAGGGGAAGCTTGTGTTTGTGCTAGGCACACCTGGCTAGAGAGGCATATCGATCGATGTGTGCCGTAAAGAAGGAGATGGGGGGCCTACACACACCGTGGGTGAACGACCTGAAGTGAAAAGACGAATTTGCATGATGGAGCTAGAGAATGCTGAGGGAGGGTGAGAGGGATGCGGGCGTGTGCATGCACAAGAGAAAGTTAGCGCTAGCTACAAAGATAAGAGGGTTGTGTGGGTGTAAAAGACGAATATAGTTCATATATACTTCATTATAAAAAGTGAATTCGGATATTTGAAGAATTTATCATAGTGTTTTAAACCGATGCATGTGTGAATATATATAACGGTGATACACATGGTGTGTTTATGAACAGGTTATACTACATTTAATATATTTTATCTCTACTCCTATAAAAAAACGGAGTTGTTGATGATGGTGTGCCTGCCATCCTGCATTATAGGCCGTCCGATTTATATCTGGCGGATAGCAAGGAAACTATGATGGTTGAAGTTGGCAACCTTCATGATTGTAGATTCTTATTGAAATAGAGAAACGAATTCAAATTTAGTTCGAATTGCAGCGGTAGTATAGACATTTGGAATGCACTAAAATGTTTGTATGAGTAGGTCACATGCATTATACAGCAAGCGAAAAAATTTAATCGAACATAACATGGATTCATACTCCCTCCTTCCATCTATATAGGGCGTAATGAGATTTTTAAGACCGCCTTTGACTATTGACAAGATTAATAGTACATGACATGCACAATGTGAAAATTATGTCATTGAAAGAACCTTTCACAGAGGAAGTTAACGGTGTGCTTTGTGTAAGTTGCATGTCATATATTATTGCTCTAATATTTGGTCAAAGTTAGCATCGAAAAACGCATTAGGCCCTATATAGATGGAAGGAGGGAGTAACGATGAATAGCATTTGTATAGTAAAACGGGGCAAGACTCTCTCTTTGTATGGTGTGAATAGTTTTATTTTTTTTGTTTTCTTTTTGGTTGAGGGAAGTGTGAATTGATTTGGTACGTACAAGTACAATATTACTACACATTAGGCTTGTCCCTAAAATTCAACGCGTGTCTTGTTATATCCCGAAAATTCAGATATCGTGCTCCCAAAACTGGCGCCTTCACAACCCGCGCCTTGCTATCCCGAAATTACAACGCGTGCGAAAACTCCCTCCAGCTGCCAAATCCCGACACGCGAAATCCCCCTTCTAACCCTGAGCCGAAAGGGCCGCTAGTTCAAATCAATGGGGGGTACTTTTGTAACACACCCTACATTTTGGACAAGCGCGTCCTTAAGTCATGCTTCACCCCCTCCCATCGCCATTCGAAATCCCAGGCCGCCATAACCTCTCCACTCCAGCCGCGAAACCCCACCCTCCTCCGTCCGCCACATCACCGCTGCCCAACCGGAGCCTCTTCCCTGACGATGTCGTCCACCGCAAAAGCTCGACGTCCCTCGTCCACCTCCCCGGATGAGGATCCGTCGTCCAACTCGCCATCCCACCGGTTCAGCCGCCCCGTCCTCCATCTCCAAGGAGCTGCTCCGACGATCGCCTCGTCAATCGCGGTTGATCCATCCCCACAGCGCCGCCTTAACCTGCTCCACCGGAACCGCAGCATCCTCACCGACTCCTCAGACGAAGCCGAGGCCTACTCGGCGCCACCAAAGAGGTTGTACACTCATCGCATCACACCTTCTCCTTAACTCAACCTCCTGGCGCCGACGGTGCTCCATCCCACACCCCCATGGAGCGGCTACCTTGAAGCCGGCTCCGCGGGCAACATCTCCACGGCGGCTCTCTCCCAGTGCGAGGCCCCTTCGGCAGCGGCGTCCATACCAGCCGGATCTGTTGCTGCTGCTTCGGCTCTCGCTCGCTCGCTCGCTTAGCTGCTGCTGCTGCTGCTCTCCCTCTCGGTCATGCAACTGCTCTGCTCCGATTAAGCCACACTTTGGTCGACTGAACCGACTTTTGGGTCAGTCGATTTTCAGGGGTTGGGGGGGGGGGGGGGGGCGCCGGAGTTAAGGAAGAACCACCCGCAGCGGGGACGGGGGCTTGCCAGAGAGGTACCCCACTATCTATCTTAGGGTTCAGGGTGGGAGGCGGGGGGCCTAGATGGCTAACCGGGGCAGCGGTGGCGAGTTGTTTCGGGGCGGCAAGGCGGCGCTGGGGCCGGCGGTTCGGCCGGAGGTGGCAGGCGGCTCAGTGGGGTGCAGGTTGAAGATGAACTGCAGGCCCTCCCTAAACTACATGTCAAGTTCCTCTTTGCTACCATTGCGTTCAGTTTCGACAGTAGCATTCTGATTCCATAGTAAATTTCAGTTTTGACATTTAAGTTCAGAGTCAACAGTTTTTACCTCATCTGTTGTATTCAGGTGGTTTTTGGTGATGTTAATTTTACATCCATTTTACATCATCGATCCACTGGTTGTTACCATCACTCTAAATTTCTGCATGCTCTCCTTACATAATCTCACCATATTTTTTTTCGTATGCATGTCAGATATTGTACACAGTCATGCTGAACATGTAGAGAAAAAGAGAAGAGTTTTGCGTGGCAATACAATGTCATACAGACATCGCTCCATGGTGGGTTCAATGGCAAACCTTCCTCCCCCTCTCCAGATTGTAATCCGGAGGAAGATATCTGTTCTGAGGCGGATTCGCACGCCATGTGACCACTCCTATTTACCCCCAAGGTGTTTTCTCTACCTTGGCATGATGATGTTAGTCATATCATGCATATGTTGCCTTGCAGTGCCTACTTTTGACATCATATATGTCATCTGCTTAGTTTAGACATGTTCTGTAATGCCACCTGTTTAGTTTCTATATCATATATGGGAATTACGCAGTCTCATGTCTTTTAGCCAGCCATAATATATGTGAAATGTGCAATGCCATCCTGTTTAACCAGGCATCATATATTTGAATGATATCTTGCCCATCCTTTTCTTCATTACATTTCCATTTGTCGACAATATTTGTACATTAAACTACTCTTCCTGTGAATCAGCCATTTGGGTGGGAGATGGAAAAATCTGGAGTGAAAACAAGGCCTTCAGCAGGCGGTGATACACGTCAAGCAGATCTCTTGTTGGGTCCCGATAGCTCCTCAGAGATGGATTCAGAGACAGATGATCAATCCTATTTCCCCACTGAGGTGTATGCTCTAACTTGGCACGGTTATACTGCTCATATCATGCATACGGTGTCTTGCATTGCATAGACATCATATACACAATATTCAACACCATGTTCTTAGTTCAGACATCATATCGAATGCCCTCTGTTTAGCATATAAATCACATATGTGAATTAAATGATGCAATCCTGATTACTTAGATAACATGTAGGTGAATTATGTCATGCGTCTTGTTTAGTTATTCATCATATCTTTGAATTATGTTATGCTATGCTATCCATTTTAGATAGACATCATATATGTGAAATTATGTCATGCTATCCGTTTTAGTTAAACAATATACATGTCAACTATTTCATGCCCTCTCCATACTATCTAGTGCATCTGTCTCTCATACAATGTATGTACATTCAACTATGTTTCCTGTTTATCAACCATTTGAATTGGAGCGGGTGATGCCAGTATCTAGCGGAATAAAAACACGGTCTTTAAATAAAACAGTGCTACCTCTTGGTGGAGATAGCACCCCGGTTGTACATGCACAAGAACCAGCCCTACCACACATAACCCAAACTCTCGCAGATTGTACCCCTCTTTGCGATGGGCGGAGAACCAGCTTCACCCAATCTAACCCCAACACCAGCCGATAGTAACCCAGTTCCTGTTGACACAGCACCATCTCCACCACAGAGCTCCCAAACAAGAGCAGTTAGTAAGGCAGCTCCAGTGCCCAAAGGGCCAGTACTATCACGGCGAACCCCAACTCCACCTGTTAGTACGCCTATTCCTGTGGAGGAAGCACAACCAGCCAGTCGTAGTTTAGCATCTATCGCATTTGATGTTGTTAAACCGTATGTGCCGTAATGCAAAACTGTGATATATTTTATAGCATTTTCGGAAACTATATGCCGTAATGCAAAAAAACCACAACTAGTAGCCCGTCGGCCATCATCTGGCCGAAGTAGGAGTTTTCGGCCAAAGCTAGGCCGAAGTAGGGCTTTTCGGCCAAAGCTAGGCCGAAGTAGGTGATTTCGGCCACCATTAGGCCGAAGTAGAGCATTTCGGCCAAAGCTAGGCCGAAATAGACTTTTTGGTCAAGTCTAGGCCGAAAAGTACTACTTCGGTCTCATGTAGGCCGAAGTTGCATGGCTCGTGCTGAAATGTTCCCGCCACCCCTTCCCGCCACCCGTTTCCCGCCAACCCCTTCCCGCCACCCGTTTCCCGCCAACCCCTTCCCGCCATATGTTCCCGCCACCCGTTTCCCGCCAACCCCTTCCCGCCATATGTTCCCGCCACCCGTTTCCCGCCAACTCTTTCCCGCCTTATTTTCTCCTCTGTATCTATAAAACCCCCTTCAGGCGAAGGTGGATAAGCATTCCAGTGTAGTGTAGTCGAGATGTCCCATTATCCATTCGATCGTAGTTTTCACCACAGGATGAGCAGCACTCTTCCGAGTCTAGTTCTTGATTTCGGGATGGACAATAGGATAGTTCCATGGGACGAACTCACCGGTAGTGACACCATAATGAATGAGTTGGCTCACCAATTACGTGGTGCAGGTGGCACTGAAAGGACCTATGAGGAGGTACGTCAAGAACTTCTTAGGTTGCATGAAAGGTGGAAGAAGGTAGTGGAGCGAAGAGTGAAACTTTCGAAGGACTGCAGCAAAGAATACATTTTTATGGACTGAGGAGAGCGAGGACGGCGAAGATATCTTCATGCCGCCGCTTCCGGGTTCTGCATCGTCGAAGGGCAAGAGTTACGCATCGTCCAAAGGCAAGACTTACGCATCCTCGAAGGGCAAGAGTTACGCATCCAGCAAGGGCAAGAGTTACTGCATCGACGGAGGGCAAGAGGACCGCATCGTCGAAGGGCAAGAGGGCTGCATCAACGGAGGATGACGATGATGACTTCATGTAGTATGTAAGATGTATTCCAGTTTGTATTGGATTATTGTAGGGCATTATGTTCTATCTGAATTTCATTTTGTAGTATGTAAGATGTATTGCACAAGTTCAGCCGCACCGTTTAATTCAGATGTACTTGTATCTTAATTATCGGTTGTAATCTATTTGGAAATGTAACTGGAATAAGAATGCGAATTAATAGTAATATGTCTCTCGCATACATAAAACAATATATGTCTCCTGTTAGGATAGAAGGAAGTGCGATAGTAACATAGATAATGAGTCATACATAGATAATAAGCATATGCGAATAGTCTGAAACTAACATAGATAATGAGTCATACATAGATAATAAGCATATCACTGCGGGGGCGGCGGCAGTGCAGGTCTTCCTCGGCGAGGACCGGAAGGCGATAAGCGCTGAGGCGGTGGGCGAGGCTCGCGATAACCACGACCATAGTTAACCTCGTGCATCACGGTGCATGTCTCCTGCGTCGGTGGTGGTGGTGGAGTGTGAAACGGGTCTGCGAGAAGCCATAAATGTTTGTAGCATGGTCATCATCCTCGCGGTCGCCCTCAAAGTAATCAGCACCACCACTAAGGATGGGTGACTGCTCTGAATGCATGAGCAGTTGCGACAGGTTGCCGCCTCTTTGTAAAGTAAAAAACTTGTAAAATTGATACAAATGCATGAACGATTACTACTCTGTTCAAAAGAATGTAGTGAGTAGGGTTACCTAGTTCCATCTGCTGATGCGGTAAGAGCTCCTGGCTGTGAAGTAGGTGGCTCATGCGATAAGAGCTCCACAGGCTGTGAAGTAGGGGCTCATTCGAGGAAGAGCTCCTGGCTGTGAAGGAGGTGGCTCATGCCGGGAAGAGCTCCTGGCTGTGAAGTAGGTGGCTCATGCAGGAAGAGCTCCTGGCTGTGAAGGAGGTGGCTCATGCCGGGAAGAGCTCCTCGGCTGTGAAGGATGAGGTTCTGCACGGTGCATGTAAGGTCGTGGTTGTGAGCGTTGCCTGAGGGTCGTGGTTACGAATGCTTTGTCTGAGAGGGGCGTGGCGGACGATGTCTTTGGAGGAGGAAGTGCAACATCCGAAGACCGTCTACACGTAACAGCAGCGTAAATCCCGTGTAGCTTGTCATCAAGACGCCTCAACCATGAGACGCCCTCTCGCGGTGGGATAGTTTCTCCCCCTCGAAAGCGCCGCATTAAAGCGGAAACCTCCTCTCGGCGCCTGTCTTGTCAAGTCACCACAGTAGATGAAGAGTTAACCAATTATATCCTCGTTGTATGATAGACACCACGAATAGACACCCAAGCGAATATGTCCAGATTAACAAAAGACTCAACATATAAGAACCAAGGCATTTACCGCATGGTGTGCGGTTCCCTACAGAGGCGATTGGGTACATATCGCTGGTGAGAGGGCTTCGATCTGATCGGGGAGCAGCTGATGGAACCAAGTAGATCCTTGTTGTATGCGGTAACGCTGCAGATACAACCCGAACATTTCGTTAAAGGCCCGACCCTCACCACAGGTTTTTGTCGCAGCTGTAGTGCATTCGTCATCGTAAGGGGTAATGCTCTTAAGCCAGTAATCCATGGACTTGTTTCCTCCTAGGCGACTGTCCCTGATATTGACATGCGCGATACATAATTAGGTATATTATGAATGTATAGCTGACAACTAAAATAGTATTAGTACTTACTTGTGCACGTGCTCACGGCAATGTGGAATTTTTGGAATCTCGGGCTCTTGATATAGACCGAACTGTCTCATTACTCTATGAAGAGACATCTCCTCAACCGTCACATCGAACACCAACTTGGCCTTGGTCATCCAAAAATGCCGATCTCTAGTGCACAATCCAGAAATACCAACTGGGTACCTCGATGATATAGCCTCGGCCAGTATGGCTCCCAGATAACTTGATCCTCGTGCAAACTATCAAACTGCACCGTGAAGGACGGGTAGCATCCCTAACGACTATGCATAAACTGTCTCTGTGCATGACAACAAATAAGCATTAGTAATACTAATGAATGGCAAAAATAATTGAATTAATTGTTACTTAATATAAAAGTACCTCTCGCCGTGCCCAAACAGAACCCATAGTAGGTAAATGCGCCGATAGCAGGCACATAAGCCCCAGCTAAGTCCTCCAAACCAAAAGGTTTATCAATGTAGACATAGGGTCGCCCAATAGGGAATCTCTCGTATGACCGAGCTGCAACAATAATGGACATCCAACAACACCAGATTTTCTAGACTTCAACAAGCAAGCTTTGCACGGGCCTCAGACGTAGCCGCTAACACAGTGAGCCAAAACTCCTCATAGAATATCCGGCGGGGCAACGTCGTCGGCTATCTCGTGCAATACCTATGAGTCGTGCATCGACGGTGGTCACGTGGTTCTCCGTAAACATCGTCTAGCCGAACAGCCAAAGAATATATGCCTCTAGGGACCGGTCAATCTGTGCCTCCGACAACTCAACATCGGGATGTCCTAACGAGACAATCTCTGAGAGAAAGCGTAATAATTGTATGAAAATCGGGCAACTAAAAAACAACATTTGTTTAAGTGGCCGTGATGGTTACCTGAAACTGGCTCAACCGTCTAAAAAGAGGTCCATGAGGATCGTTGTCTATGGCCCTAGCAGTCGGGACCGCAGCCAAAAAACGGGTCTGCATCGTTGTTTGCCACCCTGATTCTGCCTCTAAGGGACCTATGGCAGCACCGGCCAGAGGTAATCCCAACAAGTACGACACATCCTGTAAAGTAGGCGCCATCTCTCCCCATGGAAAGTGAAACGTATGTGTCTCGGCCTCCATCTATCTACTAAGCAGGTAAGGAGTGACTTGTCGTAAGAGAAAGCGTTTCACTTGCCTCTTGTGTAGCACCTTTGGTTCACCTGCCTCATCTAAGTCCGGACCATCAATCCACTCATCCAATGTACCCTGAACCAGCCGTGCCAAGGGTAGAAGTCCAGCCCAACTTAACCTACAAAATAAAAAGATTGTTAGCGGCTATGAAAAGTATGTAAAACATAGTAAGTCATTATATGGACTCCATTATATGCACACATACCTATCAACCCATGAATCATGTATCAGCCGGTTAGTCTTTGGGGTACGAGTGACCAACACGTCTAAGTTGTTGCCCGCTTCCAATAGGCGCCCGGTGCTTTCTATCGATGTTGCCATTAAGCAGCGGATACAAAGACATATCTGCAATTCAAACAACAAATCTCAGGTGCAAATAAAACACAAATCTGACATATTACAAATTAAAACATAGTCCATGAGGATTTACATATTAAAACATAGTCACGACATATTACAAATTAAAACATAGTCCATGAGGATTTACAAATAAAAACATAGTCCTGACATATTACAAATTAAAACATAGTCACGACATATTACAAATTAAAACATAGTCACGACATATTAAAACCCACTACGACACATTATATAGCTTACGAGTTATTTCTTCCTCGTCCGCCCCTTGACCTCGGCGCCACGAACACGTCCGCCTCTTCCTCTTGTTGTCGCGGCCGTCGATGTGGAAGCACTAAATCGATGCGGAAGCACCATCTTTGTTCAGGTCGGGACAATATTTCATCCTATGCCCATAAGCCGCGCATAACAAACATTGCCTGGTTGCTCCACCAGCTTCAGACTGGTCCATATCGTTCCGGATGCGACGGGCCTTCCGTCTGCCCCTACTTGTTCGCCGAAGGTCTGGATGCGGGATATATACTCTCTCACCGTCGTTTACCTTGTTGAAATTGCCGGCGACTCTAAACCCTGTTATCTCGCTTTGTCCGGTGTTGAGCCTTGCCTCTTTTAAATAGTATGGGGACACGAAGGAGATAGCATCCAACTCAATCGGCCACGGGCAGCCAACACATGACAGCAAGGTAGGTGCAACAACCCGGTTTGTTGCATGTACACTCCTACGTTGGATAAAATTCCGTTCCAACTTTTTACCTCGTGTGTCTTCACCTCATTTCGAACCAAAACCATCGGTAGGAAGCTGAACCTCATACCTCCTTTCTTGATTCCCTATGAGTCCGACGGTGTGCTTCTTTGCTTTCTCTATCTTCTTTGCCATGTATTCCATGACACGGCTACAATAAGGTGTGTTCTGATTATCTTCAATATGCTTCGTGCTAACTCGTGCCTTTCTCTGAAATATCTCAAAGTACCATGGAATACAGCCTCCACAATAGCTGTGAGTGGCAATGCTCTGTTCCCTCTCTGGCACAAAGTTATACACCTCTGCAAGATTGGTTGTCATGTGGCCATACCTAGCTCCATGTGTGTCATGCAGCAAAGACCAATTCACTTTGGAGGCTCTTTCTCTATCCACTCGGAAAAAATTCTTTATTGCCCTTCCCTTCTTTCTCGTAGTATTAGGAGGGTCAATTCACAGCAAGTCACAAAGACCTCTGGCTCCTCTAGCTCCGTGATGAGTGCTGCTAATTTAACTTGATCTTCTTCCATTTTCTTCCTCGCACGGACCTGCTTCTTAGTAAACTCATCTAGTTTTGACCAAATAAATTCGTATTTGCGCTGCTGGCTCTGCTTGCATAATTTTTTGAACAAGTTCATCAACCGCTTGTTCTTGAACTGTGAGAAAAAATTAGCCCCAAGATGGCGCATGCACCACCGGCTCTGCAAGTCCCTCCAAGGTGTTGGTTCGTCATCTGTTGGATTACTGAAGTGTATTCACGGCCTCCAATATACCAGCATATACATCATGAATGACACACACGTTTGGTCGGTCCTTCACGATGGCAATTTTCACTTGGCGGAAGAACCATACCCAGCTGAGAAAGTTCTCACCCTCCACAAATGCCATGGCAAGTGGGATGATTTGATTGTTCCCGTCCACACCAATAGCAGTCAGGATTTGCCCTCTATCTTGACCGGTCAGGAATGTACCATCCACAAAGCAGAGCAGGAGGACAATGCCGGAAAGCTTCGATGCACATACCAAAAGAGAAGAACACTCGTTTCAACACCTTGAAATCTGGTATACTCGGCAACCTCATGTGTTGTACATTCACATAAGTGCCGGATTCCTCTCCTTCAAGATGCCCAGGAGACGGACAACATTATCATATGAGTCGAAGAACGTCCCAAACCTTTCCTCCATAGCCTTCGCTTAGCCCTCCAAGCCTTCCCATAAGGAATGACATACTTCCATCCGACCTTCAACGCTGTATGCGGATGTGTTTTGCTTCCATATCTTTCTTCTCTACTATCTCGGTATACATGAGTTGCGCAATGAGACTTGAAGTCAGGTTCGGATGCTTCACCAGCAGGTTCTTCCTCACACAATTATGTGGGATGACAATGGTCACAACCAGTGGATGTCGTGCTTGACGCGTGCCCGTGCACCTTCCTGGACAACCTTTTTCAACACATTTCACGGTATAGTTTGTTGGACTTGATATGTGTGTCTTGAAAACCCTCTGCGTGAGACATAGCCCACTTTATCACCGCATACTTCAATTTTTCTTTGTATCAAACATAGCCCCTATTTGTACTTGGTTCAGATTATACTGCCATGGAGTCTCATGGCCATCGTTCACCGTAAGGCCGGTGGATATGTCCTGCTCCCATGCAGAAGGAATCGGTACCTCAACTTCATCCTCAGAATTTTCAGAATCCAGTTCCTCCACCAATCCATCCTCGTCCTCTTCCTCCATCACCCTCTGCAGTTCATCCCCTTCCTCATCCCCCTCAGCACAACCTGACCCAGCTAATATTATCATTGGCTACTCGCCCGATGTCGGGACCACAAACATTGTGTGGCACGTGGTCGACTCTTTCTCGGGTTGGCTAGCATCCACATCTTGTGGCTGTGACCGGATAAAACAATCTCGTTAGCCACTTCACTGCCTTGGCGGGTTCATACCCCGTGGAGTTCTAAGGTATTCTCCTCCTTAGGCACAGGTTGCACAAGTGCATATGTGTGGATTCTTCGGTCTAGACAGCGTCTTTATAGGGACAACCAATGCTGGCTCCTATCTACCGGCATCATCTCCCACTTGACATTTTTACAGGATTTGGTCCACAATGCATGAATCTTGTGAGAACATACTTGAGGATCCAGACCGAAACTAGTTGTCAACCAGTACTTCAAGCATCTAATGTCGATCTGTCCGGGTCAGCTAGTGTCATGACGCCATTTTTAAACTCGCTAAGATCAACCCCCAACTCATTATATCGAACATTACCAGCACCGTAGTAAACAGTCAGATTCTTGATTCAGACATTTTCACCGTCGAGACATTGTCATCCTCTCATTAATCACAACAAAGACTAATATTACCCGTTACACTAACTATGCACTAAAATGCCTCCACAAATATATTAACACTGCACTTCCCAATATGACTTATCTAAACTAATTAAAATATACAATTCAGAGAAAATTTGTGATGGCATGGTTATACCTTCGAAGCGTGTGTCCCTAGCTTCTTGCTCCTCTCTTTCACTCAACGGCACCGGCCACCTCGCGGAGTACTTGCACCACAGGACAACGGCAGCGCCCTCTCGACGACCGGAGGCTCAGCTCCGGTCACCCCCAAGCCGCACCTCCTCGTCCACAGCAGTTGCTCCTCCTCACCACCACCTCCTTCCCAACCACACCTTCTCCACCCCACCATGACTCCTCCTCCAAACGCAGAAAAAACTATCCCATACCCAAAAAAAACACCGTAGGCTGTTGGAGAATGGTATGATCTATCTATTACGTGTCTTGGATGTGAAAATGGGTGCAAAATGGTGGAGATCGGCCTGTGAGCTTGTGAGGTTCTGAGAGAAGAGCGAGAGAGAGAGGAGGAAGCGAGTGCAAGCGAGCAGCGAGGAGGAAGGAGGCGGCTGGCGAGCCTTATCCCGACTCTTGGTCAACTCTTGGCGAAGAGCTCTTCAACCGCCCGCTGGCGAAAAGAGCCCACCGGCCTCGCGTGGGCGAAGCTATGATTTTCGGCCGCCCGCCACCAACACCACCTCTTCGGCCCAAATTGAGCCCTACTTCGGTCAAAGCTCGGGCGAATAGTCCTTTTCGGCCAAACCCGGGCCGAAAACAACCTCTTCGGCCACCGCGAGGCCGATGGGGTCATAGTTTTGATTTTTTCGCATTTAGTGCTATAGTTTCCGAACTTGCTGCACAAAAAGTTATAGTTTTGAAAAAAATTCTATCTTCCCATCTTGGAAATATTATACTGGAGATGAAGGAAAATGCCAGTTGCAGGTGTTTGTCCAGGAGTTATGTGTAAGTAATGTTATTCATGGCAATTACTTTTCTTCGTCTCATACATCCTACCTCCATGATGGTTGTAATACAGCAAATTTTCCCATTTTTCTCAATAGAGAAGGACCGATTTGGAAACTCAGGATGAGGTAACCTGTGCTAATACCTCTGCTATCTTCAAGAATGCTTGGTGGCAGTATCGGAATTACATGAAGAAAACGTACTTCACCGGCAAAGAAACTCATCAAATTCCCTTACGTTCTCCTGAGACACATTTATTGGACGATGACTGCGAACGCCTTGTTCTGTACTGGTCCCGAACCAAGAATGTGGTAAGGCCTATGAGCTCATTTTCTATTTTTAAGTATTTTATTCTTGCGTCTTACTGTACTCTGTTCATGTAGAACAAGTGCCTAAACCAAAAGAACAACTGTTCTAATTTAAGATTCCATTGCTATCATAGTTCAAAAAAGCGCTAGGCGTTAATTGTGCGTTTTGCCACCGCCTTGCGCTTTTATCGACCAAAGCGCATGCTTATGCGTGATTATGCCTGATTATAAGTAGTTATGCGCAATGCGTTTGCCAACGCCTAGAGCCTAAGCGGCGCTTAAGCGCCGCTTAGGCGTGCCTTTTTAACTATGATTGCTTTGCTCTTGTATCACTGTATTTACTCATACAAACTTATTTTTAAATTGAAGGATCCAATCAAAACTCCAATGGCACAGCAGGTATGTTCACGCATGTTTCTTTAACTGGTTTGCTCTTATCAATAGCTCTGTTGATTTCAATTTCAATTGTGTATACAGTTGAGTTTCATATCATGCACATTACTAGCATCACAACAGAGCCAATAGTGTTGTTGTACATGTAGACCCGTGGTACCCATCTGAAATCTTGTTGTGCCGTGTAGTTTCCCACGCTTTGTATTGTTTCACTGCTGCTTTGTCTTGAACTGATATGATTTGAACCGTGTCTCTATTTTTACTTGGCAAGACAATGCAGTGACCATAGGACATAGATATATGTTTGTTTGATGCTTTTATTATGTACTAGTACTTGGCAATAGAAGACTTGGTAGTTTAATCCTGTCCACCTTACTAACTGGTTCACCGAAATGAGTTTCATATACTAGTACATGCTAAACTTGTTATGTGCCTGCTTGTTTCTTCTTTTAGAATGCTGACAGAATATTGGGGAAGAGTGCCTTATTAAGCAATGGTAAAGGAAGTAATGCAGATAAGGTTCAGGATAGTGACACATCCTTGTTGGTCTCCAACAAAACTGATAAAACAGCTAAGGAAGACTATCTTGAAGACAGTGAGACAACCCCAAAGTCCTTTCTTGGTTTAGTGTTCGATTCTTGGCCACTACCGCTTGCACAAGCTATTCAAACTCTTTATGCGAATCAGTTCGGTTTCTTGAGTCTCACCTACAAGCTGAAAGACATCGATCAGCTGTGCTGCGACAAGAAGCGGAAGGACTGCGGAAGTCCCTAGAGCATTCAGATGCATACTTTCTGGTGCAACAGCAAGCATTGGACGATTTTAGTGCCAAACAGGACAAAAAAGCTAATCAGCTTGCTAAGCTTATTGCCAGCATGGTGGATACCCAGGATAACGTTTCTTGAGCTCTTCTGAAGTTGTTTTAGTTACGCTCTTGTTTTGCTGCCGCGTTTATTTGCACTGGTGGCCAATTTTGACGGCCAATGTATGTAATATGCTGCTTTGTTCCCTATATTTGCCTTTGGTGGCGAACTTTGATGCCCGATGGATGTAATATGTGTAATAGCGGCAAAAGGCTAGCCTTAATTGCTGGCTTATTTATTTCCTTATTGTCTTGTTTAGTTGTTTGCTTGTAGTCACTGCAGTTCTTTTTATGTGTTTTTCTAGTGGCCACAATAGCCTATTTTTGGTAACTAGGCCAAAATAATCATGGCAACACACGGACTGTTGTAACCATGGGCCTCCTGCAGGCCGTATGATCCATGGGCCTTGGTCCGGCCATAGGATCCATTGGCCTGCTATACGGGCCGTAGGATCCATCGGCCTTCTATACGGGCCTTAGGGTCCATGGGCCTTCTACGGGCCGTAGGTTCCATCGGCCTTCTACGGGTCGTATGATCCATCGGCCTTCTACGGGCCGTACTATCCATGGGCCTCATACGGGTCGTAGGATCCATGGGCCTTCTATGGGGCGTATCATCATTTCGCCAATCATGGGCCGTACTATTCGTGGACCATAATGGGCTGTTAATAGGCCGTATTTTATAACTCTATGAAAACAGCCCAACGGGTTTTTTTGCCATGAAAACGGCCCAACGTATTAACAATCCGCAAACGAGCTAACTGTAACGACGGGCTGAATTTGGCACACAAGCAGAAAATGACAGTAACGGGCCGTATGTAACCGAATGCTGCCAATGAGCCCAAGAATCAGTGGGCCCTGAGAAGGCCGAAAGATAACTTGGGCTGGAAACAGCCCAATGGAATAACGGGCCGTTAATGGGTATAAAGTGATACACTATTCATTTCGGGACAGTTTCACCATGGGCGTTAATGGGCCAAGAGTTACAAAGGTCCTCATATGGGCCAAAAGAAGTCATGGGCCACACATGGGCCGGAAGTTAAAACGGGCTGAATCAAATTGGACGGCCCGGATGACGCTACTGGGCCTAATTGGATAGGGTATAACGGGCCTTGGGTTAGTAGGCTGTAAATGGGCTATATGCGAGCAGGCCGTTAACAGGCTTTCCGTGGGCCGGGCCGCCACCTTTTGACCAAGTCAAACGGTCGGCCTTTTAACAGGAATGGGCCTCTGTTGGGCCATGCCATGTGTCGCCGTATCATAGGCGACTTCTTCCAATGAACGGACGACATCTGTCCCAACGGTGAGCCGACACGTGTTTCCTCCAGCCAATGATGATTTTACACGTGGAAAATCCCCATTGGTCGGGGCTGTTAACGGGTTATCGGATCCAAAACCTGACCCGAACGCTTAACGGCGTTCCGTTTACGGTGGATGCCACGTGTCGGTCACCCTTGACGAAAGCACTTCTGTGACGCGCGATTTATCGTCATGGAAGTGGACACTTCCGTGATGATAATTTTGGTAATGTCATGGAACACTTCTACGACAGCACAGGTATGACTATCTTGATTCTGTGACAAACACGTATCATCACGGAAGTGTATTTTTTTGTAGTGATTGATACCTTGGTTCTCAAAAACTGAGGGAAATACTTACGCTACTTTGCTGTATCACCCTTTCCTCTTCAAGGGAAAACCAACACAGTGCTCAAGAGGTAGCAATGCCCTGCTGGGCATGAAATCGGACATGGCACCAGGCTATGATGATGATGTAGAAGCCCTCCGTGGTGGAATCCCCTTCCGACGGAGCTCCAGAACAGGCCCCAAGATGGGATCTCGTGGATACAGAAAGTTGCGGCGATGGAATTAGGTTTTTGGCTCCGTATCTGATCGTGAGTGCGTAGGTATATGCTGAGGAGGAAGAATGCGTCGGTGGAGCTTGGGGGCCCACGAGGCGGGGGCGCGCCCTAGGGGGGGCGCCCTCCACCCTCGTGGCTGCCTCCCTCCTTCCTTGACCGAGGGTCCAAGTCTCCTGGATCTTATCCGATGAGAAAATCACGTTCCCGAAGATTTCATTCCTTTTGGACTTCGTTTGATATTCCGTTTCTTCGAAATACTGAAATAGGCAAAAAAATAGCAATTCTGGGTCGGGCCTCCGGTTAATAGGTTAGTCCCAAAAGTAATATAAAAGTGGAAAATAAAGCCCAATATAGTCCAAAACAATAGATAATATAGCATGGAGCAATCAAACATTATAGATACGTTGGAGACGTATCAGCGGGTAAATTGGGATTTCCTGCGTCAGGTGCTTCTTAGTCGAGGCTATTGGGATGTTTGGGTTCATCGAGTAATGCAGCTGGCCTCGGGTGGCCAGATGATACGTCTCCAACGTATCTATAATTTTTTATTGTTCCATGCTATTATATTACCCGTTTTGGATGTTTATGGGCTTTACTTTACACTTTTATATAATTTTTGGGACTAACCTACTAGCCGGAGGCCCAGCCCGAATCGTTGTTTTTTGCCTATTTCAGTGTTTCGAAGAAAAGGAATATCAAACGGAGTCCAAACGGGATGAAACCTTCGGGGGCGATCTTTTTGGAACAAATGCAAACCAGGAGACTTGGAGTGGACGTCAAGCAGCGAAGGAGGAGGCTACGAGGGTGCCCGGCACGCCCCCACCCTCGTGGGCCCCTCGTGGCTCCACCGACTTAGTTCTTCCTCCTATACATATCCACGTACCGCGAGAACATCCAGGAGCACAATAGATCAGGAGTTCTGCCGCCACAAGCCTCTGTAGCCACCAAAAACCAATCGGGACCCTGTTTCGGCACCCTGCCGGAGGGGGGATCCCTCACCGGTGGCCATCTTTATCATCCCGGCGCTCTCCATGACGAGGAGGGAGTAGTTCACCCTCGGGGCTGAGGGTGTGTACTAGTAGCTATGTGTTTGATCTCTCTCTCTCTCGTGTTCTTGAGATGGTATGATCTTGATGTACCACGAGCTTTGCTATTATTGTTGGATCTTATGATGTTTCTGCCCCTCTACTCTTTTATAATGGATTGAGTTTTCCCTTTGAAGTTATCTTATCGGTTTGAGTCTTTAAGGATTTGAGAACACTTGATGTATGTCTAGCATGGGATACCCGTGGTGACAATGGGGTATTCTATTGAATCACTTGACGTATGTTTTGGTGATCAACTTGCGGGTTCCGTGACCTTGGGAATCTATGCATAGGGGTTGGCACATGTTATCGTCTTGACTCTCCGGTAGAAACTTTGGAGCACTCTTTGAAGTACTTTGTGTTGGTTGAATAGATTAATATGAGATTCTGTGATGCATATCACATAATCATACCCACGGGTACTTGAGGTGACAATGGAGTATCTAGGTGACATTAGGGTTTTGGTTGATTTGTGTCTTAAGGTGTTATTCTAGTACGAACTCTATGATAGATCAAACGGAAAGAATAGCTTCGTGTTATTTTACTACGGACTCTTGAATAGATCGATCAGAAAGGACAACTTTGAGGTGGTTTCGTACCCTACAATAATCTCTTCATCTGTTCTCCGCTAGTAGTGACTTTGGAGTGACTCGTGGTTGCATGTTGAGGGATAGTTATATGATGCAGTTATGTTATTATTGTTGAGAGAACTTGCAAAGTATGAACCCTAGGCTTTGTTTCCTAGCATTGCAATACCATTTACGCTCACTTTTATCATTACTTACCCTGCTGTTTTTATATTTTTTAGATTCAAAAAACCTACATCTACCATCCATATTGCACTTGTATCACCATCTCTTCGCCGAACTAGTGCACCTATACAATTTACCATTGTATTGGGTGTGTTGGGGACACAAGAGACTCTTTGTTATTTGGTTGCAGGGTTGTTTGAGAGAGACCATCTTCATCCTACGCCTCCCGCGGATTGATAAACCTTAGGTCATCCACTTGAGGGAAATTTGCTACTGTCCTACAAACCTCTGCACTTGGAGGCCCAACAACGTCTACAAGAACAAGGTTGCGTAGTAGGCATCAAGATCTTTTCTAGCGCCGTTGCCGCGGAGGTGTGTGCTTGAAGGTATATCTTTAGATCTTGCAATCGAATATTTTGTTTTCTTGTTTTATCACTAGTTTAGCCTATTAAAGAAAACTATAAAAAAATGGAATTGAGTTTGCCTCATACGCTTCATCTTTTTAATATCTTTCGTGAGAATGATGGAAAGGAAAGTTGTGCTCAATTGCTAGAAGAAGAATGCATTAAAACGTTTGGTACTAGATCTTTGTATGATGAGCATGAGTACAATGTTGTTTGTATGTATTCCTTGAATATCCATGATGCTAATGATATCCAAAGCCACAAGCTTGGGGAAGCTATGTTTGATGAAGATGATATTTTTTGCCACCCATGTTTTGATGAGAAAATTTATTATGACGAAAGCATGCCTACTATTTATGATGATTATTGTGATGATACGTATGCCATAAAGTATAAACATGCTTATGTGAAGAGTAGTAAATTTTCTATGCAAGTAGATCATGAAAAGAATGCTTTATGTTCTGGTTATATTGTCGAATTCATTCATGATGCTACTGAAAATTATTATGAGGGAGGAACATATGCTTGTAGGAATTGCAATAATATCAAGTTTCCTCTCTATGTGCTTAAAGTTCTAAAGTTATGCTTGTTTTACCTTCCTATGCTAGTTGATTATTGTTCCCATGAGTTTTTTGCTCACAAAATCCCTACGCATAGGAAGTGGGTTAGACTTAAATGTGCTAGTCATATTCTTCATGATGCTCCCGTTATGTTTCAATTCTTATCTTTTATGTGAGAATCATTGTCATCATCATGCCTAGCTAGAAAGGCATTAAAGAAAAGCGCTTGTTGGGAGACAACCCAATATTTATCCTTACTGTTTTTGTGCGTCCACATGATTATGCTACTGTACTAATCATGTTTTATAGCTTTTATTTCAATAAAGTGCCAAGTAAGACCTTTAGGATAGCTTACGGTGATAGTGGTGTTGATCGTGCTGAAAATTAGAAACTTTTGTGCCCAGTAAATTAGTTTTGATAATTCACAGAAATGTTCTTTTGATCCGATTCTTTCTTCTCTAGATTGGTACACAAATTTCTCAAGTTTTGGAGTTACAGAAGTATTCGTGAGTTACATATTATTACAGACTATTCTGTTTTTGACAGATTCTGTTTTCATTATGTTGTTTGCTTATTTTGATGAATCTATGAGTAGTATCGGAGGGTATGAACCATATAGAAGTTGGAATATAGTATATATTACACCAATATGAATATATAATGAGTTAACAACAGTATCTAAGTGGTGGTTTTATTTTCTTATACTAACGGAGCTTACAAGTTTTATGTTGAGTTTTATGTTGTGAAGTTTTCAAGTTTTGGATAAAGATTCGATGGACTATGGAATAAGGAGTGGCAAGAGCCTAAGCTTGGGGATGCCCAAGGAACCCCAAGATAATTCAAGGACAACCAAAAGCATAAGCTTGGGGATGCCCCAGAAGACATCCCCTCTTTCGTCTTCGTCTATCGGTAACTTTACTTAGAGCTATATTTTTATTCACCACATGATATGTGTTTTTCTTGGAGCGTCTTGTATGATATGAGTCTTTTCTCTTTAGTTTACCACAATCATCCTTGCTGTACACACCTTTTGGGAGAGACACACATGATTCAGAATTTATTAGAATACTCTATGTGCTTCACTTGTATCTTTTGAGCTAGACAATTTTACTCTAGTGCTTCACTTATATCTTTTCAGAGCACGGCGGTGGTTTTATTTTGTAGAAATTATTGATCTCTCATGCTTCACTTATATTATTTTGAGGGTCTTTTAGAACAGCATGGTATTTTCAATGGTTATAAAATTGGTCCTAGAATGATGGGCATCCAAGTTGGGTATAATAAAAACTATCATAGAAAGAGAATTAGATGCTATGATCAATTGATGCTTGATAATTGTTTTGAGATATGAGGATGATGATATTACAGTCATGCTAGTGGAGTAATTGTGAATTTGAGGAATACTTGTGTTGAAGTTTGTGATTCCCATAGCATGCACGTACGGTGAACCGCTTTGTGATGAAGTTGGAGAACGATTCATTTATTGATTGTCTTCCTTATGAGTGGCGGTCGGGGACGAGCGATGGTCTTTTCCTACCAATCTATCCCCCTAGGAGCGTGCGTGTAGTACTTTGCTTTGATAACTTGTAGATTTTTGCAATAAGTATATGAGTTGTTTATGATTAATGTTGAGTCCATGGATTATACGCACTCTCACCCTTCCACCATTGCTAGCCTCTCTTGTGCCGCGCAACTTTCGCCGGTAACATACACCCACCATATACCTTCCTCAAAACAGCCACCATACCTACCTATTATGGCATTTCCATAGCCATTCCGAGATATATTGCCATGCAACTTTCCACTGTTCCATTTATTATGACACGCTCCATCATTGTCATATTGCTTTTGCATGATCATGTAGTTGACATCGTATTTGTGGCAAAGCCATCTTGCTAATTCTTTCATACATGTCACTCTTGATTCATTGCATATCCCGGTACACCGCCGGAGGCATCCACATAGAGTCATATTTTGTTCTAAGTATTGAGTTGTAATTCATGAGTTGTAAGTAATAAAAGTGTGATGATCTTCATTCTTAGAGCATTGTCCCAAGTGAGGAAAGGATGATGGTGTGACGCCCGGATAATTAAGCTACAGTAATTCCCTATTAATGATGCCACGTCACCTCTGTCACTGGAGTTAATCTCGGGTTAGTTCAAAACCGATTCAAATTCAAAATTTAATTAAAGGCAAACAACAAAAGTTTTCAAACATTAATACTAAACGTTCGAGTTGTGCCAAATAATGCAAAGGTAATTATGGTGAAGAAACCCCACTTTCATAAAAAATTTAAAGGTCTAAAATAATTAAAACAGTAGGTAAAACAATTAGGTAAATACCTTTTATAGTTAATATAATATTAAACTAATTTAATTGGGCACTAAAAACTTTCTATGGCACTGCCTAACTTGATATGCTAATCTAGGTGCTAAGGATGTGTTTTACAAAACTAAAATAATTAGATCCTAAAATTTAAACAGAAAAAAAGTAAAACAAAAACAAAGCAAAATAAAAAAAAACGAAGGAAGACCCATCCTTCCCTAGGCCGTTCAGCCCAACAGGGCTACCAGGCCCCCCTGGCCGGCCCACCCCGCCTCCCTTATTCCCCACTCCCCCTCGTGACCTAGCGCACACCCCCACAACCCCCACTCCTCCCCTCCTCCCTCTCGTCTCCCTCACCCCGCCCCCGAGTGGATCTGGATCGGGGGGAAACTGACGCCCCCGACCTCGCCGACGCCGATGTCACGCGCCACCCCGCCGCACCTCACCGACGCCCCGGTGCCTGCTGCCGTTGTCGGACCTCCCGCGCCTCTCCCTCGCGGGATCGACCCCGTCGCTCGTCCCCGCGACGCATCGACGGACGCCATTGTCGTCGTCCTATCCGTCGCCGGCGCTCCCCGTCCCCGTCGCCGGTGCCGCCTCGCCGGACCTCCCCGACTCCTCCCCAAGCCCACTGCCTTTTCCCTACGGCCCCCGAGAGCATGCGCCCCTCCTCTATCCCCCCTGTCTCCCACACGCTCGTGCGCAAGCCCTCGCCCCGCACGCATCCGCGTTCGTCGTCCTTTCCCGCGCCACCCGTCGTCCCGCTTCGCTTCGCCCGTGGGCGCGCCCTGCCCCGCACGGCCTCCCGCCCCTGCCACTCGCCGGCCTCGCCTTGACCACAGGTCGGGCTTGGTCTTCGCCCGGGCGACGCTAGCGCCCTGGTCCAGTCGCCCATACGCCCGTGAACCCGGCGCCCGTTAGCGCCCGTGGGCCTATGACAAGGAGGCCCCACCCCAAATGTAAAAAAGGATTTAAAAATAAATAGATAAATAAAAATATATTAATTAATTAATTAATTAGATTAATTAACTTAATTAATTAGTTTTAATTAAACTAATTAAAATCTATGAGCCTCATAACCTAGTTAGACTAAATTAACTAGTTAGTTAATGTAGCAGTCAATGACAAGGGGCCCCACCTCCTGTTGACAAGTCAAACGTTGACTGGTCAACAGGGGACCCCAACCCACAATGGCCCTCTGGTACACTTACGTATGCTGTGAGCTGGGTGCACCTAGAATTTAGCTATTTAATTTCAAATAAATAATAATTCCAAAATATTATTAAAACTTTAGAAAATAATATAAAATAAACCGTAACCCGGATGAAAATACTTTGTACATGAAAGTTGCTCAGAACAACGAGACGAATTCGAATACATAGTTCGTTTGCCCACCACACGTCCCTAACATAGTGAACCTGCAACTTTTCACCTCCGGTTCATCTGTCCGAAAACGTGAAACACCGGGGATACTTTTCCGGATGTTTCCCCCCTTCGCCGGTATCACCTCCTACCGTGTTAGGGCACTCCTAGCACAATTACTTGACATGTCATGCATCGTTATGCATCTGTTTGCATTGTATTCATTGTTTCTTCCCCCTCTTCTCTTTGGTAGACTAAGAGGCTGACGCCGCTGCTGGTGCCCCGATGCACTATGTTGTTGACAACCCCTACTTGCCAGAGTAACCAGGGAAGCCTCCCCCCCTTAATCACACGATATCGCCTATTCTTCTCTCTACTGCCTGCATTAGAGTAGTGTAGCATGTTACTGTTCGGTTACTCCTATTCTGTTGCATAGCCTGTCATTGTTGCTACAATCGTTGATACCTTACCTGCAAACCTAAATGCTTAGTATGGGATGCTAGTTTACCATTAGTGGCCCTACATTCTTGTCAGTCTGCCATGCTATACTATCGGGCCGTGATCACTCGGGAGGTGATCACGGGTATATACTATACATACATACTATTCGGATGGTGACTAAAGTCGGGTTGGCTCGTTGAGTACCCGCAAGTGATTCCGATGTGGGGGCTGGAAGGACAGGTGGCTCCATCCCGGTAGAGGTGGGCCTGGGTTCCCGATGGCCCCCGACAGTTACTTTGTGGCTGAGCGACAGAGCAGGTTGAGACCATCTAGGCAAGAGGTGGGCCTGGCCCTGGTCGGTGTTCGCGGTTACTTCATCATAACACGCTTAACGAGATCTTGGTATCTGATCTTAGTCTAGCCACTGGCCTATACGCACTAACCAACTACGCGTGAACATTTATGGGCACTCGACGTCGTGGTATCAGCCAAAGTCTTCGTGACGTCAGCGACTGAGCGGCGTGTGCCGGATTGGACTGGAACGCCTGCTCTTGTATTAGGGAGGATAGGTCTGCTTCCGGCCGCATTCGCAACGTGCAGGTGTGCAAAGGGCGATGGGCCCAGACCCCTGCACCATAGGATTTAGACCGGCGTGCTGACCTCTCTGTTGTGCCTAGGCGGGGTTGTGACGTGTTGATCTTCCGAGGTCGGGCATGACCCAGGAAAGTGTGTCCGGCCAAATGGGATCGAGCGTGTTGGGTTATGTGGTGCATCCCAGTAGGGAAGTTTATCTATTCGAATAGCCGTGTCCCTCGGTAAAAGGATGACCCGGAGTTGTACCTTGACCTTATGACAAGTAGAACCGGATACTTAATAAAACACACCCAGGCAAGTTCCACAGAGAACCTGGTGATCGCTTTTCCATAGGGCGATGAGGGGAGGATCGCCGGGTAGGACTATGCTATGCGATGCTACTTGGAGGACTTCAATATACTCTCTTCTACATGCTGCAAGACGGAGGCTGTCAGAAGCGTAGTCTTCGATAGGACTAGCTATCCACTGATATTGCCCCTTTAAACATATACCCATGCATATGTATTGCAGATCCTTGCATGCGAATACTTTGGATGAGTACTCACGGTTGCTTTGCTCCCTCTCTTCCCCCTTTCCCTCTTCTTCCCGGATGCCGCAACCAGTCGTTGGAGCCCAGGAGCCAGACGCCACTATCGACGACGACCCCTACTATACTGGAGGTGCCTACTACTACGTGCAGGCCGCTGACGACGACCAGGACTATTTAGGAGAATCCCAGGAAGGAGGCATGCGCCTCTTTCGATCTGTATCCTAGTTTGTGCTAGCCATCTTATGGCAACTTGTTTAACTTATGTCTGTACTCAGATATTGTTGCTTCTGCTGACTCGTTTATGTCGAGCACTTTTATTCGAGCCCTCGAGGCCCCTGGCTTGTAATATGATGCTTGTATGACTTATTTTACTTTTAGAGTTGTGTTGTGATATCTTCCCGCGAGTTCATGATCTTGATCGTACACGTTTGCGTCCATGATTAGTGTAAGATTGAATCGGGGGCGTCACAAGTTGGTATCAGAGCCGACTGCCTGTAGGAATCCCCTTTCCAACTTCTTGGCCGAAGTTGAGTCTAGTCATCGAAAAACTTTTACTAACATGGCTGTGTGGCTTACGGGCCCACGTGGCCATTGGGTGGTATTAGGATCTTTTACTCCTCGTCTATACTGTGGGACTCTGGTCTCTCTTCTATTAGGGGTAAATGATTTTGCTAAGTCTAACTCTAGGTTCTCGTAACTATTTCTCCCGGAGAGCCCTCATTCCAGAAGATCACCTGCTTCGTCAGAAGATTCTGAGGATATCCCTCGATATTTTCCCGAGACCCTTGTGCTCATCGCCTTTGTAATTCACTGCCACCGATATATCCCTATGGATGTTTGCATGCACTTGTCATTCTCATGATCATTCTTTGTCGCTCTTGTTGTTACAAGATGCCTCGAAATATTCTCTGGTGTGTCAAGAATCCTTTGAGTTTACTGTCTAGCAGTTTTAGTTCACATGAAAACCCCTACGGCTTTTCCTCACATTTATCGAGGATCCGTTCTTCTCAATTGTTCATGTGTCTCACAAAATTCTTCGAAATACTTTTCGATCTTTCAAAAATCCTCTGCAACATGTTACTCTTGAAACTCTTGCCTGCTTGCATTATGGTTAATTCCATATGACTAGTAGTCCTTGTTAACATCCCTTGTCTTAGTCATTTTGAGCCTATTGATTCAATGTG
The DNA here is from genome assembly GCA_021605145.1 of Aegilops bicornis. Taxonomy (NCBI): domain Eukaryota; kingdom Viridiplantae; phylum Streptophyta; class Magnoliopsida; order Poales; family Poaceae; genus Aegilops; species Aegilops bicornis. The sequence goes on from CM038674.1 coordinate 50,246,721, forward strand.
TGCGTACGCATGCAGTCATCAGGTTATCCTTTTTAAAATTATCTTTCCGGCTCAGGCGTCATTCCGGACATGAGTTGGTTCTCGGCAATTCAAACCTTTATTGATTGCCCAACTAAGTGTTTTCAACTTATCTATCCTTGATTAGAGCGTCTGCTTCTCATCCTTCATTTCGGAAACCATAATTTCTTTCTATTTAAGCATCAGACTAATCAGGTGATTCTTGAATTTGATGCCTCTGCGTTCTTCTTCCTCTGAGTGAGTACCGATACTCACATCAGCTCCGTTGTGGATCGCCCGATCCATTGTTGGATTGTTATCCGACAATGTCCTTCATATTCAATCACCTTGTGAGTCCTTCCCCTGATACATAGTGCCTTTGGTAAATTGTATCATCTGCTTGGCCAACCATGCTCTGCTTTCGAGCTTGTGTACTTACTTTTGAAACTTGAGGTATTTGTTACTAAGATGCCCGATGGGTTGAACCTGTGCCTTCCCCTAATCCGTGAGAACCCGAAAGTTTTCACAAGTCATACACTTCCGGTGTTCTACCATATAAACTTTCAACACTACAGTTTTATCAAAGCGAGAGGTGAATGAAATGATATGAATTAAAGAAGTGGGAGTCGACCTTGAACTTTGTGTTCATGCCCATGAAAATGATGTAGACCGTCTCGGAAGCTTCTTGCAAAATGATTATCCAGCTGCATGATTTATTCGGTATTCTTGAAATTGATTCCTTACATTAATGGTTCCGACCATGCTGTCCTGATCTGATATATCTGATGGGAATTCATTCCAGCGCATCATCTATTTGTGGCAAGGTTGAAGTATCTACTACCATAGGTCAATGACCCGGTTCTACTTCTATCATGTTCTACCTTCGAGTATTACCCCCTAGTATCTCGAAGATGTCTTGCCATTGCACCATATCTTACTAACTTTGTTGAAGTAATGTCTTTCCTTGTCGTAATCACTCTACGGGTTCTGGGTTGATTGTCAACCGAGGACACCGACTAGTGAAATTATTCCGCACTACAAATCAAATATCCCTAGTATTTTTACTAGGAAATTCTAAACTCAATCTGGTCATTCCTAGACTATCGGCTGCATCCTGGTTTTGCTATCTTTGACTATGCTACCTCGTCGTTCTCTGGTGCACGAATTCTTCAGTGTGTGAGCACGACTTGCGTCGAGCTTTCAACATCATGTTGCTTGTCTTGAAAGGCAACCTTGGTTCCGAGCTTGCATCCTATATATTGATCCTATAACTCGCCACTTAGTCATTCCCTTGCTTGTTGCCGTTGTTGTTTGATTGCATTCTCTCGAAACCTCCCGACAAATGTGTCGGATCACCTTAAGCACTATGACTTCTTCCGAGATGTCAACTGTGTTCATGATGAGAAATACCCTCCTTGCCCTCCATGATTTTTATTTTCATCGACAACACCCTTGACTTCCTTTCATCACAAACTTGTCCACATTATGAATACAACTTGCTCTCCAGCTAGTGTTGTGTTCTGCATTGAAGTGTTGTTGTCTTTTATGTCAAGGATGTTGTGAGGATTGCTTCACCTTTTATGAATTCTTGAAATAGTGATACTTCTCACCATCACCATTCTTTCTTGGTCCCCGTGTTGATTCCAACAAGTGAATGGTGTTGTTTGGATTCTGCCCTTCTAGCAACCCTATTGCTTTGAAGTTATTGGTCGACATTTCATTCCTAGACCATTGATTATCGACTCACCATCCTAACATTGATCATTCCACCTAAGAACTTATCTTGGGTGCACCTTACAACCGATGTTTAATTGGGTATGTTTTCCTTGAGTATACCTCATTATATCATTTGATCTGACAAATGTTATTTCCTTATTCACATAATTGTGGAAATCCATCTGTTTGGAAATCTCAATGAATTGTTGCTGAGTCCATCAGCCACCTCCTCATCCTCTCCTTGGTTTAACGATGAACTCATGATTCAAAACTTGCTTCCATAGTTCATTTCCCGAGAGTCTTGCAATGCCATCTCGTCAAATTGTGTTGCTACCCTTCCTTCTCAGGCAACATGAGTCTGATGTATCCTAACACCAATCGGATCTGAATCTCGGTCAGATATGATGGTTGGAACATATTTCCAAGAGTTATAGCATTGGTCTTTATATGCACCGGTAAGGTGATGTCATACTTAGCACACCTGGCCGGAGGACCTATTGTTATAGTTCCCCTTTGAGCAAGGTTATCCTTTATTCCATGAGGAAATTGTAGGACTTATTTTATAAGTTGCCCCTGATGTATCATTTGTGTATCCAAAGTCTGGCCCTTGATTGAAACACCATATCATTGCTACCTCGAAGCATGACTATGATACCCCGCTCATCAACAAGAACATTGGAGGCGCGATGCTAAATGTTTCTTGGTCAGTTATCCAAACACCGTTGTACGGGTAACATCTTGATTAATCCTTGCCTCTTATCTGAATGGTTGGGTACTTTCTCTCCTACCCTGTATGCCATGTTCTACTTGTACATGGGAAGGATATACCTTAATAATTGTGTGTAAACACAATTTTCCTTTCCATTGTACTGTTTAATCTCATAATCGTGTTTTCCTTTCCATTCTTTTGTTTAACCTTTCCTAAATCTGACTTAACTGAGCAGAGATAATTCCCTGCTTAGGTAGGCACCTTGTTTTACCACTCTGTCTGTAAGACCCTGTTACTATTGATGATGACATTCTGGTAACTACCGATGTGTGATAACTTTGGCAATTGGTTCGCCTCGTTCAACAAGCGGGAAAATTTCTCTCTTCATTCCCCGTCCTTGGTACCGACATTGTTGTCGGCATAGCTGACAAGCTATTCACTGACATGCCTCCCTATCGCGGCTGTGCAAGATGTCACCACCCTTCCTACTTTCAACCCACATGGTGGGCCCATAACCCACAGGTCCACCAGATCGAAACCTGATTCTCCTTTACAACCCGGATTCTAATGTATCCTTTGCACTTGGCTTCGTATGTGATTCACGAGCTAAAATCTATACCATTATTCATCCTGGAATCAAACACCATGTTATTCTCGTTGTTCAAACCCCCATTCAAGCTTCTGTCTAGTCATTGAATGACTGCCTACCCGTTTGAAACTTTGGTACCATCATATATTGCACTCAACGAATTCACTAAAATATAACTCGTGGGGTACCTTGTGCATTTCCTATTGAGTTCACCGTCAGATGCCCAGCTTTGTGGAGATGCATTCTCCCGGAGTTTTTACCCTTGGTCGCGTTCGTAGGACGATGGAGATCCCGGAGAAAGGATGACGACTTGATCATGGTGATTTGAAGCAGAGAAATGAAGACATCGACGAAAGGGATCAACCTCTTCGAAAGGGCAGCCAAGACCGAGTAGCCTCGTTAGGTTTTTCGCTACCAGCACCTCCCCCCCCCCCCCCCCTTTACTCCACCGCTTAAATCTCGGGATGAGATTTCTTGTTGTGGAGGAGAATTGTGACGCCCGGATAATTAAGCTACAGTAGTTCCCTATTAATGATGCCATGTCACCTCTATCACTGGAGTTAATCTCGGGTTAGTTCAAAACTGATTCAAATTCAAAATTTAATTAAAGGCAAACAACAAAAGTTTTCAAACATTAATACTAAAATGTTCGAGTTGTGCCAAATAATGCAAAGGTAATTATGGTGAAGAAACCCCACTTTTATAAAATGTTTAAAGGCTCTAAAATAACTAAAACAGTAGGTAAAACAATTAAGTAAATACCTTTTATAGTTAATATAATATTAAACTAATTTAATTGGGCACTAAAACCTTTCTATGGCACTGGTCTAACTTGATATGCTAATCTAGGTGCTAAGGATGTCCCGGCGCAGGCCCACCACGCTTCGCGCCTGCGGCGTTTTCGCCAGACGTTATGAACTTACTAAATGACCTTATTTATTCTCCCGGAACGCTAGCAAATCTAATAGTTCCATCTGCTCTTCTTAACTTAAGAACGAAGG